>CAWUFW010005261.1:0-1370003 GCA_963921515.1 Calotriton arnoldi | reverse complement strand
TATGTGCCCTCCTCTGGCCTGGTTAAACTTCCACAGTACATCAGTCATGTGGTCCAGGACCCATGTCCCTCATTTGTTACATGCCCACTTCTCCTCTGATACGCATATGTGTGGCCCTTATAGTCAGGAAATTGTGTCATTTGGGGACTGTGTCATTGCATTTTGCTTTGCTCAAGGTGGGGGACAGCACTTGTTCCCGTGACTATGTTGTGCGATTCATGGGTGGGTCAATTGCTTACACAATGCCTAAGTTCTGACATGTGATCTGCGTGTAATTTTGATATGTGGTCCGCTTGCTGCTCTGACTCGCCACATGTCCCTGGGGAATGTGGCACACACCCATGCTGCTGGTGGGAACAATATTTGGGCCTCAGGAGTATGTGTATCCAGTGTGTCACACATGCTTAGCCACCTGCCTACTGTCCAGGACTCATCCCTCTTACAGGTGGAGCTGGACAGTCATGCCTACTCCAGTGCATACAATACACTCTGTACTCCCACTCCCGTGTATCATCTGGCATGTTGTGATCAGTGACATGTACCCTCAGGTGTCTGCCTCTGTCTCATTGTGCTGTGTCTTCGTTGTCAGGACTACTGGTATGTTCATCGTTTGGGGCTCAGCATGCCATCTGAGATGTGACCATGATAGACGATACTTCTGTGACTTATAGGTGTCTGATCACTTGACTGTGCACACAGGTGTTTGCGACTGTGACTTTCAGGCAGCTGTATTTTCATTCACAGCACACTGTGAGGTGCTCATGTTCAGAGAGTTGTGTTTCATGTCCCCCATATGTCCAGTTGGTATGACGTGGACAAATAGTAGTACAGATGATGTGGTTTTTGGGGGATGGACATGTGCACTTGTCAGTCACATAACTTGCATTCCCCATGCCCTCGGATTGTGACACAGTGCAGACTGTTGTTGTCTGGCTGCCATGGCCATGTGACTTGAGACAGTAATGTATGACTTTGCACGCATTCCTGTGTCATGGCATTCAACTTCCTGGGACTGATCCTGCAGGGGAGTGACATGTGCAACATGCACCCCATTGTGGCATTAACTATCTGGACATGGGTGCATCATGGTGTCTGGCGCTGGTATGCATCACATGCATTTCTAATTAGAATCTGGCCATCCCTTTATCCAGACACCTGCACTGACTCAGTGGCAAGAGATGTGATGTGTGCACGTTCACATGCTTCACTGTGTTCCCTGCAATGTCCAACAACTGTGTAGGTGGTGCATGTGTCCACACTGGGGTCTTACCATCAGACAGGCACCAGACAGATGGGTGCAAGGGCAGGAGGGGTGTGAGTCCCATGGTTGACCATCAGACTGACAATTGGCTTCCCGAATCTGTGTGAGGACTTTAGGCAATGTTCAACTAAGGATGCCAGGGCTTGCTCTGTAATGTGCTGTACTTACTGTGGTGTGTGCGGTCAGTGCAGGTGACTGATGTTTGTCTGTTTCTCTAATTGTTTGCAGATACATCCACGGCCACAGGAGGGGACAGCTCCACAGACCAGGAGGAGCAGCGGAGCCCGACAGGGTCAGCATCGGACGAGTTGTCAGAGGGACCCAGTGGCACGGAGGGCGAGAGGAGCCACACCGAGGAGTCCTCAGCACCATCCACCTCATCTGGGGACCACAGCAGCTCGGAGGATGACTCCCTTGTGGAGGCGGGTCTCGGCAGCCACCAAAGGCCAGCTAGTCTGTCTGGCCCCGCCACCACCACCACCGCCCTCCCATCGGCTCCCATTCCTGAGGTCAGTGGAGGCTCCTGTGCTCGGGAGCGTGTCTCCTTCGTGCCAGGCACCGCAGCCCCTGCCCCTGTGTCCCCTGCTGCCCTGAGTGAGGAGTCTGTGTACCTCCTTTGGCAGCTCCATGTAGGGCAGACAGCAATGCTGAGTGTCCTCCATGCACACACCACTCTGTTGACACAGCTGGTGTCGTTCATGGAGGGCATCTCGACGGGTATGTCTGCCCTACAGAGGAGCAATAGGTCCATGGACTCCTCCCTGACGGCAGCAGTGTCCCTCCTCCAACAGTCCCTCACCCCTCCCACCTCTGCCCCATCCACACTTCCTGCCCCCTACCTGTCCAAAGCACATGCACACCTGCACAGTCATCCAAACACACAGACACGAGCAGCACAGACACACCCAAGAGTAAGGCAAGACATGCACACAAGCATCCTCAGGGGACTGATACCACAGACACAGGGGATGGGGAACACACACACACACAGGCATCCACATTCACTCCGCAGTCCTCCAAATCCTCTCCCTCCAAGACCCCTTCCCTTGCCTCGCCTGCTACCCCACATACACAGCAGGTCTTCCTGTGTGACCTCGGCCTCTTCCCCACCATTACTGCTGACCCAGCACACCAGGGGAAGAGGAAGTCCACCCACACAGACAGGAGTGCCCCTCGCCACGGACACCCTCCCCCAGGCGCAGGCAGACACAGGAGCCCATTCGGAAGTCCCCCCGGAGCAGGAAGAGCAAGACCCCACCACCACCACCACACAGCTCCAGCGCCCAGTCTCTCTCCTCCATCCCCCAGGCCACCACTGCACAGGTTCCCCCGCCACACCCTGCCCCAGGTTCCCCCACACACCGATACCGCATCCCCAGACTGCTTAGGCCCTCCCCCCCTGCCACTTGCTCTTCCACCCCCAACCCAGATGCTCTGCCTGTTAGTGGCACTGTTGTGGGGACCGGGTCCCCCCTCTGTCCTGCCCACCTCATCTGCCCACCCTTCCACTCCCTTGGAGTCATGCACTGCAGTGGAGTCCACAACCACCACGTCTGACTCGGGCACTGCAGTGGGTACCCAGTCCACTACATCAGTCCAGCCCACTGCAGTGGTTGCGGCACCCACACCAACTGACTTGTGTACCACGGTGGTGCCGGCCCCCTGAGTCAGACACCTCCACTGCAGTTGCCGGTGACACTCCTGCACCCACCACCCCTTCACTGCCTCACTCTGCCATCCCCTGATCCTGTCCCTGCGGTGCCTGGCCTGCCCCTTGTATGCCCCTCCAAGGGTGATGTCCCCCAACCGTACCAGTGCAGGCAAGCAATGTGTGACCAGTTGTCACTTCTCACCCCGTTGGTACTGTGATTTTGGACTGGCCATTGGCCTTAGTTTCTTTTGGACTTCCGTTTTTACCCTGACATTTGCTGAATAAAGCCTCTTTTTGTTTACTTTTGGGTTTTCTTTTGATGTACATGATGTGGATGAGTAGCATCCTGCATTTGCAGTTGTAATAGTGTTCACATCAGGACGATGAAGTGTTGCAGTGATGGACTCCATGTGGTCCATGGGATATGTGTCCTGTTGTATTCTGGATCTATGGCATCCTTTGCTACAGTCTGAGGGTGTAATGTTCAGCATTTGACACAGGGATGTCCTTTTTGCATTTGTAAATGAACATCTTTGTCTTACACTGATGCACATCTGGTGGGCTTACCACTGTTCAATGTTCCGATTTCCCTGACTGTGTGCCCAGCTCCACTGGACATGCAGTTTTGCACATCAATGTCGAAGGACTCATCTGTGTATACAGTGCAACTTGCTTGACACGTGTTTGGTGTGTGTGCAGATGACTGACGTGACACCCCCGTACCCAGGCTGATGTGAGCAGAGCCTTCTGTGTGTTGTGGTTGTTGACTCACTGACGGAGTGTTCTGCTGACATGTTTGGGTCGTGCACAGACAAGGTTTGGCACAGCGGACCTTCCACAGGAGTGGTGTGCCCTCATGGCAGTGTGTAATCTGGTGACATTGCGTGGGCCTGTGTTGTGTAAGCATGTCTGTGCGTGTTCCCTTCCTTTTCCTACACAGGCTGTGTCCCTAGGGATGTTCCTGTTTGTGATGCTTGCTGAGTTGTTCTGTGTTCATCCAGCATCTTGGACCTGGTTTCTCTGTGATGTGGGTGCATGGCAAACTAATGTTCATGAGGTTGTCATCCCAGGTTGTCTTTGTTGTCAGTGCTGGGGATGTGGGCAAACGCAGATGGGACACATTCAGGATTCCCCTTGGCACTTGTTGTTTACACGAGTAATGTGATTTACAGTTTGTGTTAGCTTACAGTGATTGTGACACGTTGTGTGTGTGACTGCTGCCACTCCTCAGGGTCAGAGCTGCAATGTTGGTAGTTGTGTACGTGTGTTCTTCGTGTGTCACCTTGGCTTCTTCATTGGTGTGTGACTATGGCCAGGATCCCATTGATTGTGGTGGATTTCACATCATGCCCATGTACAGCATACTGTGCTGTGTGTCAGACATTGACAAGTCTTGTTGACTGGCCATGTGTGATGGGTTTCTGCACCTTGGTTCCCACCACCACCCCTGGTATTGTCATGGGTGCATGTGCAATGTCACCAGTCCATGTGAGCTTCACTGCTGCACATTGGTGGAGATCAGGGTGTGTGGTGTTGAGTGTGTGCAAAAGTGAGTTGTTGCACGGCCAGACCCCTACCTCCATATTGGCCTTGGCTGGCAGGCCGTGCTGATTGATTGGAGCTTGTGTAGGTGTGATGGTAGTTAGTTGCTCAGGACACATGGCTGGGGTTCACAGTGTGAACGACATCTGACATTGTCATCACAGTGGGATTATCATGCAGGCTAGTGTCAGCACAATATGGGGTCCCTGGGGGTAGTGCTGTGGTGGGTCTGTCTCTTGCTGTGTTAGTTGCTGTTCCTACAAGCTTGTGTGACATGTGTAATTTGTGCTCCCTCTCATCTAACAATGCCTGATTGCCCACATAGGGGATTTGGATCCATGAGTTACTTTTGTGTGGCACTGTATGTGCATCTGTGTAATTGGTATTCAGGCCTCATCATGTGTTGTGTGGTTGCCTGGGGACACTGGCACCCCCCTCACCTGTTGTGTTTGATGTGCAGTGTGGGTCTGCCTGTTTGTGCATCTGCACCACTGCATTGGCATATCTTTAGTGTGCTATTGGCTGTATGTTGTTTGGTGGGTTTCACCTGCTGTCCCTGGGACTCCTAGGTCATCAGTCAGCACAATGATCATTGTTTGTGTGTCCCATTGCTGCCATGGTATGTTATTTGTTCACCTCACATCTACAGTCTCCACAGGGTATCTACATTTGTGTGCCCATTGGTGCAAATATGTGGGTCTGCATTATGATGGTCACTTCTGTCATTGTGTCATTGATGGATGTTGACAGTGTCAGCCCCCATGGGTGATGTTTGTCTGCACATGGCCAAAGGTATGTCTTATTTGCACTGCACTGTTTGCCTCACACAATCTATGTTGCTATGGGACACAAGCACTACTTTGCCACTGATGTGTTTGTTGTTCTGTGACCAGGAATCATCCATGCAGTTTGGCAGTTGTAGCTTTTTCAATGTCAACACTTACATTTTGGTCACTGTGATGATGGGGGTTGGACCCCATTGCCACAATGTTCAAAATGTGCTTCAGCTATGGACCCCACACTTACCTTTTGGTCACTGTGATGATGGGGGTTTAGACCCCATTGCCACAATGTTCAAAATGTGCTTCAGCTATGGAGCCCACACTTACCTTTTGGTCACTGTGATGATGGGGGTTTAGACCCCATTGCCACAATGTTCAAAATGTGCTTCAGCTATGGACCCCACACTTACCTTTTGGTCACTGTGATGATGGGGGTTTAGACCCCATTGCCACAATGTTCAAAATGTGCTTCAGCTATGGACCCCACACTTACCTTTTGGTCACTGTGATGATGGGGGTTTAGACCCCATTGCCACAATGTTCAAAATGTGCTTCAGCTATGGACCCCACACTTACCTTTTGGTCACTGTGATGATGCGGGTTTAGACCCCATTGCCACAATGTTCAAAATGTGCTTCAGCTATGGACCCCACACTTACCGTTTGGTCACTGTGATGATGGGGGTTGGACCCCATTGCCATAGTGGTCATGGTCTGCTTGCATTGTGGGGGCCACACACATTTATGTGTGACACATGTGATAGGGGGTCACATTGTATGTTCAAAGTCATGTTCAGTGTTGTAGGCATTTGACACAGTCTACACACGCTTGTCATGGTGTTGGGGGGATGTCTTTTTGTTGCATTCCTTATGTTGGTGTGTGCTTGTTGTGTCATGCATTAGCCATCCTGTGAGTGGGGGTGTTGTTGGTGGTAGGCATCCTGCCCCCATGGGTAGAGGTGGTAGTAGTGGTAGGCATCTGGCACCCCCTGAGTAGGGGTGGTAGTGGTGGTAGGCATCCAGCCCCCATGGGTAGAGGTGGTAGTAGTGGTAGGCATCCAGCCCCCATGGGTAGAGGTGGTAGTAGTGACAGGCATCCAGCCCCCATGGGTAGAGGTGGTAGTAGTGACATGCATCCAGCCCCCCATGGGTAGAGGTGGTAGTAGTGACAGGCATCCAGCCCCCCATGGGTAGAGGTGGTAGTAGTGCTAGGCATCCAGCCCCCCATGGGTAGAGGTGGTAGTAGTGGTAGGCATCCAGCCCCCCATGGGTAGAGGTGGTAGTAGTGACAGGCATCCAGCCCCCCATGGGTAGAGGTGGTAGTAGTGGTAGGCATCCAGCCCCCCATGGGTAGAGGTGGTAGTAGTGGTAGGCATCTGGCACCCCCTGAGTAGGGGTGGTAGCAGTGGTAGGCATCCAGCCCCCATGGGTAGAGGTGGTAGTAGTGACAGGCATCCAGCCCCCATGGGTAGAGGTGGTAGTAGTGGTAGGCATCTGGCACCCCCTGAGTAGGGGTGGTAGTGGTGGTGGGCATCCAGCCCCCCATGGGTAGAGGTGGTAGTAGTGGTAGGCATCCAGCCCCCATGGGTAGAGGTGGTAGTAGTGGTTGGCATCCAGCCCCCATGGGTAGTGGTGGTAGTAGTGGTAGGCATCTGGCACCCCTGAGTAGGGGTGGTAGTGGTGGTAAGCATCCAGCCCCCCATGGGTAGAGGTGGTAGTAGTGGTAGGCATTCTGCCCCCCATGGGTAGAGGTGGTAGTAGTGGTAGGCATCTGGCACCCATGGGTAGAGGTGGTAGTGGTGGTAGGCATCCAGTCCCCCATGGGTAGAGGTGGTAGTAGTGACAGGCATCCTGCCCCCCATGGGTAGAGGTGGTAGTAGTGGTAGGCATCCAGCCCCCATGGGTAGAGGTGGTAGTAGTGGTAGGCATCCAGCCCCCCATGGGTAGAGGTGGTAGTAGTGGTAGGCATCCAGCCCCCCATGGGTAGAGGTGGTAGTAGTGACAGGCATCCAGCCCCCCATGGGTAGAGGTGGTAGTAGTGACAGGCATCCAGCCCCCATGGGTAGAGGTGGTAGTAGTGGTAGGCATCCAGCCCCCATGGGTAGAGGTGGTAGTAGTGGTAGGCATCTGGCACCCCTGAGTAGGGTTGGTAGTGGTGGTAGGTATCCAACCCCCCATGGGTAGAGGTGGTAGTAGTGGTAGGCATCCTGCCCCCCATGGGTAGAGGTGGTAGTAGTGACAGGCATCCAGCCCCCCATGGGTAGAGGTGGTAGTAGTGGTAGGCATCCAGCCCCCCATGGGTAGAGGTGGTAGTAGTGGTAGGCATCTGGCACCCCCTGAGCAGGAGTGGTA
Source organism: Calotriton arnoldi (assembly GCA_963921515.1). Taxonomy (NCBI): domain Eukaryota; kingdom Metazoa; phylum Chordata; class Amphibia; order Caudata; family Salamandridae; genus Calotriton; species Calotriton arnoldi. The sequence goes on along the minus strand of CAWUFW010005261.1, from coordinate 1,362,416 downwards.
GTGGTGGTAGGCATCCAGCCCCTCATGGGTAGAGGTGGTAGTAGTGGTAGGCATCCTGCCCCCATGGGTAGAGGTGGTAGTAGTGGTAGGCATCTGGCACCCATGGGTAGAGGTGGTAGTAGTGGTAGGCATCCAGCCCCCCATGGGTAGAGGTGGTAGTAGTGACAGGCATCCAGCCCCCCATGGGTAGAGGTGGTAGTAGTGGTAGGCATCTGGCACCCATGGGTAGAGGTGGTAATAGTGGTAGGCATCTGGCACCCCCTGAGTAGGGGTGGTAGTGGTGGTAGGCATCCAGCCCCCATGGGTAGAGGTGGTAGTAGTGGTAGGCATCCAGCCCCCCATGGGTAGAGGTGGTAGTAGTGGTAGGCATCCAGCCCCCCATGGGTAGAGGTGGTAGTAGTGTTAGGCATCCTGCCCCCCATGGGTAGAGGTGGTAGTAGTGACAGGCATCCAGCCCCCCATGGGTAGAGGTGGTAGTAGTGGTAGGCATCCAGCCCCCCAGCCCCCCATGGGTAGAGGTGGTAGTAGTGGTAGGCATCCTGCCCCCCATGGGTAGAGGTGGTAGTAGTGACAGGCATCCAGCCCCCCATGGGTAGAGGTGGTAGTAGTGACAGGCATCCAGCCCCCCATGGGTAGAGGTGGTAGTAGTGGTAGGCATCTGGCACCCATGGGTAGAGGTGGTAGTAGTGGTAGGCATCCAGCCCCCCATGGGTAGAGGTGGTAGTAGTGACAGGCATCCAGCCCCCCATGGGTAGAGGTGGTAGTAGTGGTAGGCATCTGGCACCCCCTGAGTAGTGGTGGTACTAGTGGTAGGCATCCAGCCCCCCATGGGTCGAGGTGGTAGTAGTGACAGGCATCCAGCCCCCCATGGGTAGAGGTGGTAGTAGTGACAGGCATCCTGCCCCCCATGGGTAGAGGTGGTAGTAGTGGAAGGCATCTGGCACCCCCTGAGTAGGGTTGGTAGTGGTGGTGGGCATCCAGCCCCCCATGGGTTGAGGTGGTAGTAGTGACAGGCATCCAGCCCCCCATGGGTAGAGGTGGTAGTAGTGACAGGCATCCTGCCCCCATGGGTAGAGGTGGTAGTAGTGACAGGCATCCAGCCCCCATGGGTAGAGGTGGTAGTAGTGGTAGGCATCCAGCCCCCATGGATAGAGGTGGTAGTAGTGGTAGGCATCCTGCCCCCATGGGTAGAGGTGGTAGTAGTGGTAGGCATCTGGCACCCATGGGTAGAGGTGGTAGTGGTGGTAGGCATCCAGCCCCCCATGGGTAGAGGTGGTAGTAGTGACAGGCATCCTGCCCCCCATGGGTAGAGGTGGTAGTAGTGGTAGGCATCTGGCACCCATGGGTAGAGGTGGTAGTAGTGGTAGGCATCCTGCCCCCCATGGGTAGAGGTGGTAGTAGTGGTAGGCATCTGGCACCCCTGAGTAGGGGTGGTAGTGGTGGTAGGCATCCAGCCCCCCATGGGTAGAGGTGGTAGTAGTGGTAGGCATCCAGCCCCCCATGGGTAGAGGTGGTAGTAGTGGTAGGCATCCAGCCCCCCCATGGGTAGAGGTGGTAGTAGTGGTAGGCATCCAGCCCCCATGGGTAGAGGTGGTAGTAGTGGTAGGCATCTGGCACCCCCTGAGTAGGGGTGGTAGTAGTGGTAGGCATCCAGCCCCCATGGGTAGAGGTGGTAGTAGTGACAGGCATCCAGCCCCCCATGGGTAGAGGTGGTAGTAGTGGTAGGCATCTGGCACCCCTGAGTAGGGGTGGTAGTGGTGGTGGGCATCCAGCCCCCCATGGGTAGAGGTGGTAGTAGTGACAGGCATCCAGCCCCCATGGGTAGAGGTGGTAGTAGTGACAGGCATCCTGCCCCCCATGGGTAGAGGTGGTAGTAGTGACAGGCATCCAGCCCCCATGGGTAGAGGTGGTAGTAGTGGTAGGCATCCAGCCCCCCATGGGTAGAGGTGGTAGTAGTGGTAGGCATCCTGCCCCCCATGGGTAGAGGTGGTAGTAGTGGTAGGCATCTGGCACCCATGGGTAGAGGTGGTAGTGGTGGTAGGCATCCAGCCCCCCATGGGTAGAGGTGGTAGTAGTGACAGGCATCCTGCCCCCATGGGTAGAGGTGGTAGTAGTGGTAGGCATCTGGCACCCATGGGTAGAGGTGGTAGTAGTGGTAGGCATCTGGCACCCCTGAGTAGGGGTGGTAGTGGTGGTAGGCATCCAGCCCCCATGGGTAGAGGTGGTAGTAGTGGTAGGCATCCAGCCCCCATGGGTAGAGGTGGTAGTAGTGGTAGGCATCCAGCCCCCATGGGTAGAGGTGGTAGTAGTGGTAGGCATCTGGCACCCCTGAGAAGTGGTGGTAGTAGTGGTAGGCATCCAGCCCCCCATGGGTAGAGGTGGTAGTAGTGACAGGCATCCAGCCCCCCATGGGTAGAGGTGGTAGTAGTGACAGGCATCCAGCCACCCATGGGTAGAGGTGGTAGTAGTGGTAGGCATCCAGCCCCCCGTGGGTAGAGGTGGTAGTAGTGGTAGGCATCTGGCACCCCCTGAGTAGGGGTGGTAGTAGTGGTAGGCATCCAGCCCCCCATGGGTAGAGGTGGTAGTAGTGACAGGCATCCTGCCCCCCATGGGTAGAGGTGGTAGTAGTGGTAGGCATCTGGCACCCCCTGAGTAGGGGTGGTAGTGGTGGTGGGCATCCAGCCCCCCATGGGTAAAGGTGGTAGTAGTGACAGGCATCCTGCCCCCCATGGGTAGAGGTGGTAGTAGTGACAGGCATCTAGCACCCCCTGGGTAGGGGTGGTAGTAGTGGTAGGCATCCAGGCCCCTATGTGTATATGTGGCATTGGTGATGGCCATCCCGCCCCTATGGTGCTGCTGTTGCTGGTGTAAGTAATTTCTGCATCCCTCTGTGTGTGTGTGATATGTCGGGTATCTGTAGTTTGTTTTTGTGGTTGGTGTCTGACTTACCTTCTGCGCCGTACGCGTCCGTGCCTGTTCCGGTAATAGATGTAGAATATTGGTAGGATCGGCACGATGGGATTCATGGTTGGTTCGTCTCGTTCGTCTTTCTCTTTGCTTCGCCTCGTCGCTGGCGTTTTCGTCTCGTAGCCGTGGATCGTCTTGTGGCGCGAATCGGAGCTTATGTGCGCCTCTCCCGGATGCTTTGACGTGCCGTGCGTAGCGACGGGTTCGGCGTGTACGGAAAGCGCATCGTACTTGTCCGGCCGGACGGGGCTGCATTTTGGCTTCCGTGCGACTCGATTCTGCGTTTCCGGATCCGCATCGGTCGGAGAACTGGACCTGTATTGGGTGAGTACGACTGGGTTGGGATTTGGGCAGTTGTGCGCATCGTACTTGCTCGTTCGGACGTATGTGCGAATCGGTCGGGAAACAGGTATTCACCTCGCTTTTTTCCCGGCTGAATGGTATTAGGTGCGCCTCCGACCGGGATCGGAGTCGACCCCTTAGTGTCCAACCAGCTTGTTACTCCCGTTGTAGAAAAAGCATGCTAAGAGTGACTTTTCAAATGTTTAATGGATTAGCACATACTATTAAAATAAGACATATGCACATAGCACTTGAAATTGTAGCTTTAATTGCTGAGTATTTATAGTCCCAAATATAATCCCCTTCACTACCGGCATTGTTCCTGCAACAGTTTAAACCAAAGTGCTACTATGAGGACTTTCACCATTCTATTGGCTAAAATCAAATAACATTCTCCCAATTTGACTTCCCCTGCTTTGTCTTCTCACTTTTCTACTCTTTATATGTGTGCATGTCTCTGGCTAGGCTGCTACTTGTGACCCTGCTGAGTAAAAGAAATAGGGTGGGGCAGGATACAGGAGATGGACAGAGACATAAAGAGGACAGTAAAGTGAGAGAAATGAAGTAGGGAGTAAAAGGTGTAGAGATGATGTAGAAAGATATGTGAGTTATGGAGGGGAGTAAAGTAAATAGAGAACGGTGAGGTAGCCAGAAGGAAAGATAACAAAAAAGTAGATAGAGGAGCATGCAGGCAGAGAAAAAGAAATAGGAATAGCTTTAGTGTGTGATAGAGAGAAACAGCGATAGGGAGGAGGATGTAGAGAGGGAGAGGCAGAGGAGTACAGTACTCCAAGATAGAGGGCATGGTAATGTGAAAAAAGAGGTGAATGTTATGGGGATTTGTAGAGCGTGCTTATCACTCGAGGGGTATCTATTAGAGAATTAGAGAGAGAAAATACAGTGAGAGGCAGAGGTAGCAGTAGATAAACCTTGAAGGGAAACAAAGAGATGCAAGGTAGAGACAGTGAAAAATAAGAAGAGGTATAGAAAAATGAATCGGATAAAAAGAGTAGTAGGGAGAGAGAAAGGTAGAGAGGGGGGTGGAATGATAGAAAGAGAAATGTGGTGTAGAGAGCAGAGACGATGTTGAAGACATTCATGAAAAGGAGATGGTCTATATTGAGGTAAAGAGTTGGAAGAGAAAAAGATGACGAGGTAGGGAGATCTTTTATAGAAAGAAGTTAAGAGAGATAATTGGAGTGAGGTCAAATAGAGAAGGAGATCCCTAGAGAGATATGTGTGTGTATGTGAGAGTGAGAGTGAGCAAGAGAGAGAAGGAGAGAAGGAGAGAGAGAGAGGGAGAGACAGCGAGAGAGAGAGAGAGAGAGAGAGAGAGAAGAGGTGATAACAGAGAAAAGAGGTAGCTGTGTAGAAACAGAGATACTCAAAACAAAAAGGAGAGAAAGGGATTTTCACAGGATTGAAGGAAATACTCCTGGTCCCCTTAGGGTCAGATAGTCAAAACAAAGAAAGGAGTATCACCACAAGACAGGTCACTGTCTTTATGGTATTGGGACAAGAACACAAAGAAAGGAGATTATCCTTTTCGAAGAAGACCCCTCACTCACCAACCTAGTTGGTGACATGCTTCATCATTGGGGTCCCACCCGAATAGCCGAATGCTATCCGGGTGTGCTGCGACCTGTCTTGTGGTGATACTCCTTTCTTTGTTTTGACTAGAAACAGAGATAGCCAGAAAGCATTCAGACATTTAGAGAGGTGAAGAAAAGGTAACAGAGGTAGAATGAGAGAAAGGGGAGATGTAAAGGTGAATAGTGGACTACTGGTGTTGTCAATTGTGTGGTTATGAAGTCAGAGAGAGCAGAGGCGTAGAATGTGGTGGGGTAGTGAGGGAGATGTGAGTCAGAGAGAGAAATAAGATAAAGAGGTGATAGGCAGTGGTGAGGTAGAACATGGCAATCAGAGAGGTAGAGAGGGGGAAGGTAGTAGAGACATGGAAAGGGAGCTACAGAGGAGAGGTATAGAAAGGAGTTTATGAGAGAAGTAAAGTAGATGGAAGAGTAATACAGGGATGTCAGATGAAAAAAAACAGTGAGGTAGAGAGAACTGATGTAGACAAAGGGGATGAAGAGGAATATATATAGATGTAGGCAAAGAGAGTGACAGAGAGAAGGGCAAGATCATCAGAGAAAGGTAGATAGAGATGAGGTCAAGTGAGTTATATTGGTAATATTGAGTGAGAGATGAGGTAGACAAAGGTGAGCTATAGAGATCTGAGACAGAAGGAGAGAGGATGACGTTATATACTGAAGGAGAAATAGGTCAAGAGAGAGAGAGAGTTATGGTAGAAGAGGTGAGGTGAAGTCAGTAGAAAGAAATGATACAGAACCATTATTTTTCAACCTAATTGCCACCAACTGCCTAAGAATATAAGATCAATGCATGGCAGGCCCAGAATGCACACTAAGGGGAACATTTATTATTTTTCGTGCAACAAAGCACAGCAACCAAAGTAGCTATGCTGCATTGCACAAGGAAGAGAATGAATTCCAAAGCCATTTTTATTAAAAACGGCCTGTTGTTGCTCATTACATGTGTGTGTATATAATTATATTTATTCATTTGTAGAGCGCATGGTTACACCGCCCGGTGTGTCCCCGCGCTGAGACATAGCTAGTGAAACTACTGCTGCCCACTGCAAGACCCGTCTTGCTGTATTTTACACAGTTTTTGCGAACAGCCAAGTCTTCAGTTGTCTGCGAAAGATACTTTCGCTTGGTTCAGTTCTTATGTCAATTGGCATAGTGTTCCATATTTTTGCTGCTAGGTACCTGAAGGAGCGAGCCCCCATTCGTGCTCTGAATATTCTTGGAACTGTCACCAGTGCCTTCCCCAAGGATCTTAGACTGCGCCCTGGGGTGTGTTTAGTCAGTAGTGGTTGAAGGTATCTAGGACCCTTATTTGATAGGATGCGGTGACAATGGCACATTGCCTTGAACACGACTCTCTTTCCCACTGGCAACCAGTGAAGGGTTGTCAGGGCTTTCTTCGTGTTAGCGCTCCTTGGAATGCTGAGAACCAAGCGTGCTGCTGCATTTTGTACCCTCTGCAGTTTGGATAGGCCTTTTTTGGACGCGCCGAGGTATAATACATTCCCATAGTCCAGTTGGGAAGTAATTACTGCGTGTACTATGGTCTTTCTGGCATTAGATGGTAGCAAGTCAATGACTTTCCTCAAGGTTTTCATAGCCCCATAGCATTTCCCAGCTACCTTCCGAATCTGATTGGCAAATGTCAGTTTGGCATCGAACCAGATTCCGAGGTTTTTCACCTCTGTTTTTGCGGTGGGGACTTGTGCCAGTGATTCTGGCCACCATGCGGATGACCATATTGTTGGCGTCTTGCCTACCACCATCACCCCCGTCTTATTCCAATTTAGCTTGAGGCAGTGGTTTTACATCCAGTCCGCCACCTCTTCTAAGCATTTGGAGAAGCGGATAGCTGCCTGATCCTTGTCTTGGGACAGCATTACAATTAGCTGCGTGTCATCCGCATATGACACTATCGACACCTTATGCTTCTCCACACATTCTGCCAGTGGTCCCACATAAAGATTAAAAAGGGTGGGGCTCAGACTTGATCCTTGTGGGACCCCCTGGGGCAGAGGGAAGCTTTCAGACAGATACGTCTGTTGTGCTACTTGGAAGCTCCGTTCGGAGAGAAACGATGTCATCCACTTCAGAGCGTTCCGCCTGAAGCCACAGGCCTCTAGTCTTTGGAGAAGCAGTTGGTGTGAGATAGTGTCAAACGCAGCACTGAGATCTAACAGGATCAGTGCGGCCGTTTGCCCTTCATCTGCATATTTTCTCAACGTCTCTGTGGCCATCAGTAGTGCTGACTCTTTGGAATGCGCCATTCTAAAGCCTGACTGGGATGGATGCAATAAGTCATTAGTATTGATGTGGTCAACCAACTGTTTATTTGTGATTTTTTCAGCGATCTTAGCCACAAATGGTAGTAATGAGATTGGGCGTAGATTCTCTAATACTGTATATTCTAACGATGGTTTTTTCCTGAGTGGTTTGACGATGGCCTGTTTCCATTTGGTTGGGACCACACCAGTTTGGAAGGAGCAGAGAATGAGTTCCGCGATATACGGCATGATCGTGTCTGCCCCTTCCATTACTCTCTCTGGTCGTGCAGGGTCTAAAGGGGAACCAGATTTTATTCCTTTTGCCATGTCTATGACTTCCTCAATTTCCTGTATCTTAAATTCATCCAGAGTTATTCCTGCAAAATTCCTATGACTTATTCCGCCTAACTTGGTGCCTTGTCGTATTTCTATTGGGAAGGTCTCGTATATTTTAGTTACTTTATTGGCAAAAATTCTGCCACCTTATTACAGCTCTCTTTGGAAGATATTATGGCCTTACTCTCTTCATGAGTTTTGAGAGACTTCAAAATTGTGAACATTTCTTTATGGGAATTGCTAGCACTTTCTATTTTATCCGTGTAAAATTCACATCTGATTTTTTTAATTAATGAATGATAGTCCTTCAGTTCCTTTTTATATTCTTCTTTGGACCTATTACAATAGTCTTTCCTCCAGGCTCGTTCTAATTTTTTACACTTTTTTTGGCCTTCATTAATTCATCATTGAACCATGGTGCTGTTTCTTTTTGTCTCTTAGGGATTCTAGTGCTCCATGGTGCCGTCTTATCTAGAGCATCCGTAATCCATGTCTCCACCTGATTATTGGCTAAATTTATATTTTTATCCAGCGTGAGATTCTTCTCCCTAAGAGCTTGGGTGAAGGATGCGGAATTAAATTTATTCCACTTTCTGGTTGTGATTTCCTTCATTGGGTGTTGAGTCTTCCTTCTATGAGATGGCACTGTGAAAGGGACTATGTAGTGATCCGACCACGGAACTGGCCAAGGCGCTCCTACTTCTATCTCACTAAAATTTGAGAAAATAGGGTCTAAAATGTGTCCCCTTGGTGAGTTTGTGACTCTACTTTTTGTGTTAGATTCAATGTCAGCATGTCCTTGCATATAGCCCGTATTTCTTGGTTATGTGTGTCGTCAAAGTGTATATTTAAGTCCCCTAGCACCAGAAATTTTTTATATCTTAGGGCTGGATGTACTACCTTTCTTCCAGGCTCGCCATAAACTGCGTTATTGGGCCCGGTGGGCGGTAGATTAGAAAGCCAGTTATGGTGTTATCTTCCGCCGTGGATAGTGTGAATGAGAATGCCTCACAGTTGTCTAGGCCTGCTTGTTTGATTACGCACTTCATGTTGGCTTTATAGATTATGGCAATTCCCCCACCTATTTGGCCCTCCCTATCCTGCTCTCTAGCATAGGATGTGTCACAGGGGCATACTTTTCTAGTACAACACTGTCGTAAATTGGATTACTGGTTGAGGTGGGTGAAACTCTACTCAAGCAGCAACAACAATCCCAAAGCAGCAAACCCCAAATTGACCTGTACTCAGCCCTCTGATAGCTTGGCACAAATCAGTCAGGCTTAACTTAGAGGCAATGTGTAAGGTTTTTATGCAGCATTTCAAACAGTAATGAAGTGAAAACACAACACAAGAAAATCCCACCATAATTTAGAAAAATAGAGTAAAATGCAATACATTATTTGACACGAAAATGACAAAAAGTCAATCAATAGGACCGGAGAGATGCAATTATAAAGGTTTAAGTGAAAATAGTGCCTAAAATCATAAAGCGCCAACTGTGGTTATCTGGTCGCGCACGACCAGGTAAAAGTTTCAAGTTCAGGTCAACCATGTTGGAGCGTGGGTCGGATACAGGTACCAAGTGAGGCCGGCTGAACAAAAGTACCCTAAGTCCTGGATTGTGGAACATTGCAAAATACCACGTCGAGGAATCTTCATGCAGCAGTGGTTCCGAGGAGATGCAAGGCTGTGATGCGGATACCTGTGTCATTGTCGAGGTCTCTGTCGATGAGGAGCTTGTAATGTGAAGGCCTACGTCAAAGATGCGTCATGCACCATCAGTTTCAAAGTGCTGTGCAGTTGCGATGCGAAGCCCTGCATCGTCATCGAGGATGCCGTTGGCCAGGGGCTTGCGATGCGAAGGCCTGCATCAAGAATGCGCCAAAGAGACTGCACACGGTGATGCCAGATCCGGCGACGGTGATGCATCGCGCTGATTCCGATGCAGCTGCAGGGAGATGCGTCATGCTCCGCCATATCTGCTTCACAGGGCCACAGCTGGGCTGGCAGATCACCCTCAGGCCCACCTCCAAGGGTCCAGGACTGGGGTGATACCACTTTTGAGGGAAGGGCTCACAGCACACAGAGTACAGGTGCTGGGTTCCAGGCGGTTTGAGCCTTTTCTGTCCCTGAGGCTCTGATCTGGAGGCTAGCCAACTAGCGCCTGGAGTCACTCTGGTGGTCCTGAGTTCAAGATGCAGGTTTGCTCGGGCAGCAAATCAGCAGGGCAACAGAGTAGCAGTCCTTCTTGCGGAGCAACACAGTAGTTCTTCTGAATCTTGTACAGGTCCAGAGGTGTACTGAAGAGTTGGGTATGGAATCCATTATTTATACCTGGTGCCCACTTTGAAATAGGAAAAGGTTCTGGAGGTTTCCACCCCAAAGGTGTCGGAAAATTCCTGCCAACCTGTCCTGGCCCCACCTTGCCTCGGGTCACAAAAGACAAAAGACTAGTGTCAAGCCCTTTGTGAGTGTGCTCAGGCAGAATTTTGTAATGTGCATGTGTAATGGGTGACAACTCCTCCCCTTTATCTAGTCAAAGTTGGCCCTTCCTGCCAGCACCTATTGCACTTTGTCTCACTGTCTGGGAGCAATACACAAAGACCAACTGCCAGCTACATCTAGTCATGTGAACCAGGATGCAGGCTGCAGGCACCACATGATTAGGACAAGAAAAAGCCAACTTTCTAAAGATGGCATTTTAAATCAACTTTAAAATTAAAGAGGGTTTAAAATTACAATTCCTTAGACACCAAACGCAATATTTCTACCTACTCCCAATTGAAAGTTTTCACCTATTAAATGTAATAGGTTAACCCAGTGTTATCCTATGGGAGAGGTAGGCCTCATAGTAGTGAAAAACAAATTAAGGAGATTTTCACTACCAGTACATGTAAAACTTAAAAGTACATGTCAAACTTTTTAAATACACTGCACTCTGCCCGATGGCTGTTTAGGGCCTGCCCTATGAGTGGCGTATATAACTTCTATATATTAAAAAGGAGGACTTAGGCCAGGCAAAAGGTCTATTTTGCCAGGATGAAATGACAGTTTTATAACTGCACACACTGGCTGCAATGACATACCCAAGACATGTTTAAAGGGTTACTTGAGTGAGTGGCCCAATGAGTGCATCAGACCCACTAGTAGAATTTATCTTCAGGCCCTTGGAACATGTAGTACCACTTTATTAGGTACTTACAAATAAATTACAAACAGCTACACTTTATGGATTCCCTTTTAGACAGCCACAAACACAGGAAGGTTAAGTGTGTCTGAGTACTCATTTGCATTCTGATGACTCTTCCTGAGCAAGAAGGGAGGGAGGAGCTGACACTTACACCTGAATGGGCAGTGTCCAGTCCCCACACAAAGGGCTGATTACCCCTACAGCTAGTTTGGAGCCAGGGCAGGGAAGATAGGGCTTCTGTGCACTTCGAAGACCCTTCTTTGAAGTCACCTCCAACTCAAAGGCATAGCTGGGTATAAATACTTGGTCTCTGACACCACCAAACCAGACACCTCTGGACCTGTAACTGGACTCTGTCAGAAGAGCTGCTGTGCTGCATCAAGGACTGACACTCTGCTGGACTGCTGATTTGGAAGACCTGCTTTTCTGCTGAGCAGCCCTGCTACATTGCTGCCCTTGCTTCTTGCTGCTCTCTGGCCCTGTTAAGGGAGAGCTGGTCTCAGCCTTCCAACTGAAGTGATCTCCAAGGGCTTTTTGGCTTGCGTCCTGATGCTTGAGACTCAGGGCTATCAAAATCTCTACCCCTGCTCTTGTGCCTGGTTCACTGGAAGTGGATTCAGATACTTGCACCAGAGAAATCGATGCATCTCCAATCTGCGTGTAGCAGAACCAGCGCATCAGCCCTGCTGCAGGAGTAAAAATCAGCGCATCGCTCTCTGAACCAATGCTTCACCTTGAGAGCACAATTCATCAGAACCGCACATCGCCGTCGCAGCATTGTGGAGAGATCGACGCATCCCCTAAACTGTGCGGAGAAACCCGACACATCGTTTTTGGAACCAACGTATCTCGGCTTAGCGCCTTGCATACGGAACCGACGCAGCGCCACCACTGCGTGAAGAAGATCACCCAATCACCTTTACTGTGGGTTCGGCATCGACGCATCACTTGTCTGCACCCCGCATCTCGCTGTTGCGACCAGGATCAGGGTGCTTTGTTCACCAAGCGTGGCTCTTGTCCCCGGCCAGCGCTCCATCATGGTAGGCTTGAACTGTTGACTATGCTTCAGTCCAGCACAACCAGATAACTCCCATTGGGGTTTATTGTTTCTAAGCGCTAGAAACACTTTTATTCTTTAAAAATTTATAACTTGACTTCTACTTATTGGATTTTAGGTCTTGATTTATTTATAAAATTATCGTCTATTTTCTAAATGAGCGCAGTCTTTTTGTGGGTTTTCATTGTATTTATGTGCATGTGTTGCACAAATACTTTACACATTGCCTCTTTAGATAATCCTGACTACTCTGTGCCAAACTACCAGAGGGTGAGCACAGGTTATCTTTTAGTGTGTATCTAGCTTACCCTGACAAGAATTGTGGTTCCTGCTTGAACAGGGTGCATACCTCTGCTAACCCGAAACCCAATTTGTAACCCATTCTTATTTTTCTCAGGTTGCGGTTGGGAATCCTGCCCTAGTGAACTACTTTAGAGAACTCCCTGTTTTTTTTAATCTCCCCACTCTTTCTTCTGGTGGGGATCCTGCTCACTCTTGTGGTGATCCCCAGATACATCTTGTGTACCCTTGTGATGGGCCAGATGTCTTTCTCCTTGGCAAACTTTCTGGGGTCAGTGAGCTTGTTATCAATCAGGTGTTGGTGCAGTTCTGCAAAACAAAGACTGAACATATGCTGACGTGCCATCAAATTGTGCAGTCATTGGTAATCTTTCACTTGACTGCTCTTCACCCAACCATCCAGTACAAAAGGAATCCACACAATCCACCCAGTACTGGTGAGGCAGCTTTCGGTTGTCCCTAAACGTCAGACTGTATTTTTTTGGGGTGAGGCCATACTTCTGACACTGGTGACCTTCATGGGGGATACCTCATCCTGTCCCCCTTCTCTAGGTCCAGTAGGGCATCCCTCCCTTAACTAGGTATTTGCCTCCAGAGACTGGCCCAGCCAATCCTCCTCAGAGACCCTATTCATCTGTGGGGTAACCTCATAGGCTTCAAACCACTTGTTGATGTCATCTCCCACAACAAAGTTAGGCACCAGATCCTTTGGAATGTGGACCTTCTTGTCTCCAGAAGGCACTATGGGTATGCTGCCACTACTGTTGCTGGACTCCACCTGTTTAACCCTGATTTCCAGGCCTCTGAGACATAGCTCATGGAACACTTTCCTATCCTCCGTGGCTATCTCTTTTCCTCCCAGGGTCTCTCACCCGCATCCATTTTGCCCTCTCAGCCTCAGCCGTTTCCTTAGCTGAATACTGCATCTCAGGACTGGTATCCAGGTCCTTGCCTCATCTTTGCACATCATCATCCACTTCTGTTGCTAGAACCAGTCAGTGGAGGACTTATGCCCTGGCCCTTAGCACCTTTTGGAGCTCCAGCTTTCTGGTATTGCTCTTGGCTTGAAGTCCCCTCTACTTGCAGAATTCCTTGAGCTCAGCCACAGTGTAGGCAGCCATGTTGGCAAGTTCAAACTCCATCCTTGCAGGTGTGTTTTCAGGCACAACAGTCAAGCAGAATGAGAAGGAATTTGGGAAATGCAAAAAGGCTAATCAAGAAGTATTTAAAAGAAACACAGACTGGTACCAAATTATATATCTAGGATTTTAGTGTAACACAAAATCACTGTATGGCACTGCACAAACACAAGTCCAAATCTCACCATTGAACACCAATGTAGGAAATTGGGTTTGTGGTAGAGGGGGGGGAGAAACCCTACTCAAGCAGCCACCACAATCTCTGTCAGGGTGAGATACAAGCAACCCCTGAAATAGCCTGTGTTCAACCCTCTGGTAGCTTGGCACTAAGAAGCCAGGCTTAACTTGGAGGCAATGTGTAAGTATGCATGCAGCACTTCAAACAGTAATAAAGTGGACTCTCAATACAAGACAAACCCCAGCCAATCTAGAAAAATAAAGTAACATGTATGAGTTACCCCAATGTTATCCTATGGGAGAGATAGGCCTCACAGTAGTGAAAAAAGAATGTAAGAGTTTTTAACTGAGGACAAGTGTTAGAAATGGGGTTTCTAGTTGGCTAGGGTTTGCATCTAAGCCAGGCAGAACCCACCACTCTAGTCAGGGTAAGGGGGTTACACACCCAAGATAACCCCTACTCATCCCCCTTGGTTGCTTGGCAGAGCAGTCAGACTTATCCCAGAAGCAATGTGTAAAGCGTTTGCACAACACACACACACACACACCAGTGACACACTAGGCACACCACAAAAAGAGACTTCATACAAGGTTATCTAAAAATATCCTTTGCATTATACATAAAAACACATTAGACCACAATCACATAAATCCCTTTGCCAACTAGGCAATTGCCATGACATCACATAGATAATCAATCACTTTGCCAACCAGGCAATTGTCATAACATCACATTTAGTGCACTAAAGTACATACTTATATGTTGAACATGTCATGAACCAACACCCTCCCTGCAGTAATGCTCATTATCCTACCAATGCAAATGCAAAAACGAACAACGTTAGAAAACAGTTATCAAACATCACCATGAATGCATAGGGTGCAGCTTCCCTGCACTCCTACTACACTTCATATGATAACTCCCAACCACCTCATGGGGCTCAGGAGCATCTGTGCCCCTATTACATGGAATACAGCAATTTCCGAGGTTTCCTTCGAATCCAGAAACCGGGGGCATCCGTCAAGGTCTCACCACATCCTTACGCCAAAATGCGGTGCCCCCAAGTGTGTGGAGACATGGGGGGGCACACACTGTCCAATTTGGCGGGGCAACCTCCCGGGTACCTCACATGTCTACAACTGGAAGGCAGCCACCCACGAACGCACCCGCCGCTGCAGACAAACAAGGCAGACATGGGCCCCCACCCTGCAGATTCTTTTGGGGAGGACCTCTTGTGGTCCCCTCCACGCACAGTGGAGTACCAGGCAGCTGTGGCAAAGAAGCCACAGCCGCGAATGCCGCCTCCTTCTAGTGAAGCTCAGGACCTCCTAAGCAACGCCGGAGGAAAAGCACAAGGACACGCCGGTACCGGGACAGCACCAGTTCATCCCTGATTCCCCGAAGAATGGTGAATCAGGCACTCGCTGATTGGCAAGGGGAAACACTCAACGCTCACTGACGAGCCGCACATGAAAAGCGCTCGTCACACGCACAGAGGCCATAAAGCACTCTCCATGGGCTATTTTATATAGTTAAGTTCAGTTAGCCTCAGAACCCCATGGCAATCCCTCTGGCACAGGGATCAAGGGTCATCCAGCGAGCCCCTGGAGAACACTAGGCATTGTGAAAGGCAGGCACAGCCCTATTTAGGTGCTAGTGAAACTCCTCCCACCACTCTAAAAGCAGACCAGGTCAATTCAGCCTGGCGATGAGTCACCCAGGAAAGACAGGACACACCTCAACGCTCCTTGTGATTGTCTAAAGTGAATGTGCATCCCCAGCTCCTATCACTCCAAAACCGGAGAGTGAATATACAACCTGGTAGGGCACAAAGAGTCATAAGCACAGAGAAATGCCCACTTCTAAAAGTCGAATTTCTAAAATAGAAATAATAAATCCGCTTTCATCAATAAGCAGGATTTATCACTACTATTCCAAACATACCAAACATGGCCACGCTACCCCTTTCATATCAGAAATTACTGCTGAAACACATATCAGGGAATTCCCAATGCAAACCTATGAGCGGAGCAGCCTCACAGATGTGAGAAACCAAATAGGCTGTTTGTCACTACCAGGACATGCCACACAACAAAGGCACATGTCCTATCTTTTACCTACACAGCACCTTGCCCGTAGGGCTACCTAGGACCTACCTTAGGGGTGACCTAAATGTAGTAAAAGGGGAGTTCCAGACGTGGCAAACACTTTAAATGCCACGTCACTGTGACAGTAGACTGTGAACGCAGGCACTGCAGGGGCCTGAGACAGGTTTGCAAAGCTACTTCTGTGGGTGGCGCAAGCAGTGCTGCAGGCCCACTACTAGCATTTAAAATACAGGCCCTGGGTACAAAGGATACCACTGTACAAGGGACATACAGGTAAATTAAACATGCCAAACATGTGTAGACCAATCATACCAAGTTTACAAGAGAGAGCACATGCAATTTATCACAGATCAGCAGTAGTAAAGTGCCCAGAGTCATAAAACCAGCAAAAATAGGTCAGAAAACATACAGGAGGAAGGCAAAAACTTCTGGGATAACCCTGCAAAAAGGGATAGGCCCACAACATGTAAAACTTAAAAGTACATGTGCAACATTATGAAACACACTGCACCCTGCCCTACGGCTGTTTAGGGCCTACCCTAGCGGTGGGTGACTTATATGTATTAAAAAGGGAGTTTTGGGCCTGGCAAAAGGATTATCTTGCCAGGACGAAATGGCAGTTTCAAAACTGCACACACTAGCTCCAATGCAGGCCTGAGACATTTTTAAAAGGCTACTGAGTGGGTGGCACAATGAGGGCTGCAGGCCTACTAGAAGCATTTCATTGACAAGCCCTGGTTACATGTAGTACCATTTTACTAGGGAGTTACAAGTAAATTGAATATGCCAATTGGGTGTAAGCCAATGTTACCATGTTTAAAAGAGAGAGCATAAGAACTTTAGCACTAGCTAGCAGTGGTAAGGTGTGCAGAGTCCCAAAGCCAGCAAAAACAGCAGGCTGAAAGGCTGGTTCTCTCCCGCCCTTCATGAGTCCAGACGCACCTGTAGATGGCTCGAGAAGAGATGGGGGAGCATCAAGACCCCAGAAGACCACTCAGCCTTCAAGAACGCAGTCACCGCACACCACCACCTCATCAGAACAATGAAGAAACCCTACAAGAAAGGATTAATGCCAATGCACTCAACAGGAAGGAACTTTTCACTGTGGTCAAAGAATTTGCCAGACCCATCACAGACAGCAGACATCCCCCCTCCCAAGATCTCTGCAACAATCTCAGCACCCACTTCCACTGTAAGATCAGGGAGATATACATCAGCTTTGACAGCCTCGATACCCAAGACCCTTCAACCCCACCCGCAACCACCGCGCACCATGACACTGGACCCCAACAGACCCGACACAGCTGGACCCCCCTCACAGAGGATGACAACCTCAAGATCATGAAGAGCATCCAGTCAGGAGCGCCCTCGGACCTCTGCCAGAACCACATCTTTAACAGAGCAGGCATCACCATTGCCCCCAAATTCTGTTGCACCATCAAGTGCTCCATCAACACGTAACCTTCCTGGAAGACTGGAAACATGCAGAGATCAACCCCCTGCTGAAAAATCCCTCTCTTGATCCGACGGACCTCAAGAACTTCAGACCCATCTCGCTTTTCCCGTTCCCAGCCAAGGTCATCGAGAAGGCCATGAATGCCCAACTCTCCGAGTTCAGTGAAGCAAACCACATCTTGGACTTCTCCTAATCCAGCATCCGAAGCAACCGTAGCAACGAGACTGCACTCCTCGCTGCCACAGATGACGTCCGCACCCTCCTCAACCAAGGCAAAACTGCAGCCCTCATCCTCCTGGACCTCTCGGCTGCCTTCGATACCGCCTCTCACCACACCCTATGCATAAGACTCCACGACGCCGGCATCCACAACAAAGCCCTGGAATGGATCCGCTCCTTCCTCACCGGCCGAGTACAGAGAGTCAGACTACCTCCATTCCTCTTGGAACCCACAGAGATCAGCTGCAAAGTGCCTCAGGGCTTGTTAGGTTTGAAAATCCAATTTTCACTATACACTTGTTCTACGTTATATTAGGTTAGCAGTGTGCGGCTAAATTAGACACCATTCGTATCCACATTATGTAACCCACTGAGTTATCCCTGCAATGTGCGAGCTTCAGTTAGCGAGTGTGACTCCATTTTGAATTTCGTAATCCCTATTAGGCTGTGTCTGTACTAGGCCTCATCATTCGTATTGTTTGCCTCAGCAGAACACTGTATTCAGTTATTATTTGCTTTTCTGTTCAAGGTTGCCTTCTGACATACTAATGAATAGGCCATTCTGCCCTCGCCTACCTATCCTTGTGTGTAGCTCTGCTCCCACATTAGGAGACGCCGAAACTTAGCACGGCAACCTTGAGATAGTGATAGCGTGTACCCATCTAGCAGGTGGTAGCGCATCCTTCTGTGCCTCCTTTGTTCATGTTCGGCCTAAGCCGGTAACTTTCCATTGTGGCGTGGTTGGGAGGCCCTTGGGAGGAATGATTATGCATTGCAGACTGTTGGGTGGCTAGTCCCTCGGCAGACATCTTAGGGTGCAGGTCGAATTGGACTCCTCTGCAGAGTATTGCTAATAAACAACTGTTTGTATTTTCTACTGTCTGACCGACTCTTCATTTTGTGGAAGGCGATTAGGAGGTTGTAAATAATCCGGTTAGCCCTTTTCGGGCCACTTCCTTCAGTTGGCGCCCGAACAGGGACTCCGCAAGGTGACCCAACTCACCCGTAATCGGGATGTAGGGTCGGGGTGGTGTCCGGTCGGTCGGGCGGATTGGGGATCCCCACACGATAAGAGCCCGGTTCTCTTGGCTGCCCCGCCCGTCTTATCGGGCGACTCCTCATCTAGTGGTCACCGACTGGGGTCCTGAGAAGGCGGAACTTTGGATTTGACCGTTTGGTCCGAAGAGTCGGCAGTGGAGAATAATATTGCTTGACCTGAGTGCACCAGGTGAGTGACTTGAATTCTTGGAAAATGTGGCGCCATGGTTGAACGGCACAAGCCTACGGGCTGTGTCTGGTACAGTCTCCGGACTGTCTTGTCTTGATCTTAGAGGGTTTGCGGACCCTTAAAAGACACAGAGTGTTTGTGAACAGTCTACCAGGCCAACTGGAAATTTGGCCCATTCTTGAAAAGGTCTGGGGCTGTTTGCGAACAATCTGCCAGGCCAACTGGAAATTCGGCTTATTCTTGAAAAGGTCTGGGGCTAGAACCTGTCTTCTTGTTTTAGGTACAGTCTTTGGACTGTCTTATCTTGGTACAGTCTGCGGACTGCAGGGTGCGGTTTTCGGACTGCTTCGATTTGGTTTTGGACCGTTTTGTTGGTTGGTGTTATATTTGTCCATTTGGGACAGTGCATGTGTCTTATATTAAGATGCCTTGTCTAAGCAAGTTAGGGTGTTTTGGATGTCGGTGTTGTTCCACTGAAGCTCGATTGGAAGAGAGGCAGCCTGCGCCTCCAGAGGGTACCCCAAATTTTGATGTATACGTCAAGCATGGCATTGGCCCTATTATGTTTTGCACTTTGTGGAATAAATATACGAGGGACAACACTGATTTACAGTGGCCGCTTACTGGCACATTTGATGAACAAAAGTTGAATTACTTATAGGACAAATTGTTGGCCAAAAAGAGCAGGCACTCGATGTTTGATTCTCTGAGTACATGGCAGAAGGAAGCGAAGCAACGACGTATGAGAGCAGAGAAGCAAGCCCAGAGGGGACAGATGCAAACGATAACGCAGAAAGCAATGGCCTATGAAATAGAAAAGATTGAGAAAGGCATAGAGTGCGCAGATAGGAAGTTTCGATTGCAGAGTGATAAATGTTATGTTGCTAGAGAGGACGGTGACGTTTTCGTTGAGGAGTTATTGGATTCTCGACCACCACCTCCTTATGCCCCCGAACGGATATATCCCATAATCCCAGCACCTCAGTCTTCGGCCTCTGGTTCTGCTATTCTTACTCTTCCTGTTTCTAGCTCTACTGCTTCGGCCCTGGCCCCGTCTGCTTCTTCCTCACTTTTGCAAGTTACAGGGGCGGGAGATGTCAGTTACCCTATTCTGTCTCCCGCCGGTCTCTATTCAGATCAAAGACAATGCTGTATTGCCACATATCCCCCAGTATAAGATTTCACAAGCAGGAGAAAAGGCCTTGTTGCAAATAATACAGGATTTGATTAAGTCTGGTGTGGTTGAGGATGTGTGTAATAGCCCTATCCTTACGATTCTCAAGAAGACACCCTTGGACTCTTCTGATGCTCATCCTGATGTTTATCGCTTTGTAATTGACCTCAGAGAGGTTAATAAAATAGTAGTGCCCCAATATCCTGTAGTCCCAGACATTACCATGATATTGACAATGATTACCCCATCAGCAAAATTCTTTTCTGTGATTGATTTGAAGAATGCCTTCTTTAGCATTCCAATTCATACAGATAGCAGATATCTGTTTGGATTCGCCCTAGCTGGCAGGAGCTTTAGATTCTGTCGTGCTCCTAAAGGCTATACCGAAAGTCCTAGAAATTCCAATTTCTGACCCCTATTTCTCAAACAACAAAGGGCATATAACAAATGACATCATCTTCTATACCAAAAGAAGGGCCCAATGGCGAAAAGCCTTTCTTGCCTTATCCTCGATTGCATCCACTAAGAAAGCACCACATGGGCTTACATTATACATCATTCCCTCCCTGCTCTATAAAGTGGCAGCGACAATCACCATATATCATAATGGGATCATCCTCATGCAAGCCTCAGACCATAACCTGAATTTACTGGATAACATCTTTCCGCACATCAAAGAGAAGGCTGTAAGACCCCATCCCACCTCCCCAACATACCACTCTACCAGCGTTCTGCCCGACCCCCTACCTGACTCCCCTACTAGTCCTCCTCCTTCCATCTCCCACTATGTACAATCACCCGCCCCTGCCCCAATTGACACCCCATTGAATGACATACATCTCCCCGAGTCCTACTCCTCCCCCAGCACCACCACAACTTCTACTATGCCTATCACTCCGCACACTAGCTTCCCCTCTCCTCCAGCCTTCCCATGCCACATCCACTCCCCCTCTTAGCCATCACACAACTCAACCCTCCCCACCTCTCTCTCCATGCCCAGCAACTCCATTACAAACTCGGCCCCAATCTCCCCCTACACTTGTACATCCGATCAGCCAGCGTTCCCACACTTTCCCTCCCCCCTCACTACGAAACTCACTGTCCTTCCTCCTATAGAACACAACATTACCCCTTCACATCCCTTCTCTACCCCCCCTTTCCATGGACTACCACACTGAAAAACAGCCATACAACGGACCAGATCACCTCTCGCCCCAGGACCCCATACAAGTAACCCTTCCTCACCTACCTACAGACCAGGCGATGAATACGATAACTCCGACTCCTGACCCTAGACTCGAGGAGATATTACTATCTCTACAACAACTCAAAGAAGACATCCAAGCTCTTCATGACCTGATCCTGATAAAACCCAAACCACACGCGAAATTCTTCCATCAGCCACACGCTAGCTCCTCGATACAGAAGCACCCTAGATGGAAAACAGTACCTGACCCCAATGCCTTATCCCGCCCGATCAGAATAAAAAACCCGCTATCACCGCAAGAGCTAACTTCTCTACTCCATTCCTACGTGCTCTCGACTCCACCCCCTCATTCTGCGCACACGGACAACACACCCATACTGTCCTCTATCCAATCCATCCCTCCCAATCCCGATAGAGCCACGAGACACATTCCCAGAGGTATTGTTGAAAAAAACCTCAAGAGAGTACCCATCTTACAAGACCCCAACACTACTCCTACCAAGGCCCGGCTAAAATTTATCCTACTAAACTGTAGGTGGGCCGCACGACATACCGCTGATATAGCTGACCTCATACTAACTAACGAACCTGACCTCATAATTTTAACAGAAACTTGGATTAATGAATCATCCTCACCCATCCTAGACATACTAGTCCCCCCAAACTATCACATCACAAGACTAGATAGAATTGATAGGCCTGGAGGTGGTATTGCCAGCATACATTGGAACTACCTCTCTGTGAAACGTCCCAACTCCCCGGTTCTCTCCTCCTGTGAATACTTATGTCTAGACATCTCTAACAATAACAACCCAATATGCTCACTACACTCATTTTACCATCCACCAGGAAACAACCTTACCTTCATTGAACACATAATGGATATCCTAGCCACAAATGCCGGACATCAGAACATTCAGATATTCCTGGGGGACTTCAACCTCCAATGGAATGACACTGACGACCCTGAGGTCAATAGCCTCAAAGCTTTCTTAACTGACCTTAACCTGTCCCAAATTTGTGACAGCTCCTCCCATGAAAAAGGCTCAACCCGAGATCTAGTAATCTCCAAAGCGGACTCCACCCAGCTGGAATCGATCGTCCCATGTGATTGGTCTGACCATCACATCATCACTTTCCATATCAATGAAGCAGTTAAACTACTCTCTGTCCAACCCATGAGAACGAAAATCTGGAAGAGAAACCTAAAAAACGTCAATACTATCTCACTCGCAACCGCTAGTCCTATCTTAACGCCCCCACCTGACAGTTTACATGTCATACACGATCTGACTAATCACTACTTCCACTCTATGAACATGTTATTAGACAATATAGCTCCACTACAGTTGAAAAGAGTCTCCAAAAAGACTCAAACCCATGGTATGATGGTAGACTAAATGAAGACAGAAGAGCACTAAGAACAATTGAACATCAATGGAGAGCAGCACCATGCTCTATTCACCTCAAATTACTCAGAAGCATGAGAAACGCCTATTACAGAAAAATTAGACGATCAAAAACTGACTTCATCAGTAAACAATTGGACCAAGCCAAGAATCGTCCCAAAAGACTATTCGAAATAATCAAAGCTCATTCTGAGGGTGTCTCCCACTCACCTCAAGTTAATCCAGAAACACTCCCCAACTGCGAGGCATTCGCTTCCTTTTTCACAACGAAGACTGAAAACATAAAGACAGACCTACTTAACGACCTATTAGCCCTTACCAAACCTCACATGATCTCCTCAAGGACCCCCCTCAGGAACCCGCTTAGTTGTTCCGCAAAGCTCGACCTCAAAAACAACACTGCCTGGGCCTCCTTCAACTTCTACAGCGAAGAAACTATTCTAAAAACGCTCACGGCCTTGGATCCCTCCAATCACTTCTCGGACCCACTCCCAGCAACCCACCTAAAAGACTTCATTCCGATGTTAGTGCCTCTATGGACCAAGATTATAAACACCTCTCTGCTGCAAGGAACCATCCCAGACATCCTCAAAGCTGGTCAGGTATCCCCCATCTTAAAGACGCCATCGGCGGACCCAGCAGACCTAAATAACTATCGCCCTATATCAACATCCCTACCCTGGCCAAATTATTAGAAAAATGTGTTCACACGCAGCTTATCAACCACATTGACCACTTCAACCTGCTCGATAAATTCCAATCAGGCTTTCAAACAGGGCACAGTACCGAATCTGCCATGACCCACAAAATATTGGACCAAAACAAAGCCTGTTTACTAATCCTGCTGGACCTATCCTCCGCCTTCGACACTGTCAAACACGACAATTTACTAGACCTCCTGAAACATAGAATGGGACTATCTGGAACGGTTCTCAACTGGTTCACTTCCTTCCTTCAAAACAGAACACAAAGATTCAAGACTAATCAATCTTTATCCAAGCCCACTCCAGTCACTTTAGAAGTACCCCAAGGATCTTCCCTATCCCCGACACTCTTCAATTTGTTTATGGAACCACTCACCGAGCTTCTCAACTCTTCAAATGTCCAATACCACATGTACGCAGACGACACACAACTCTACATTAAGGTCCACTCACTTGAGGACATCAAGTCCCTCAACTCAACGCTCCAAAAAACACAGACCTGGCTGGCAAATAACCACTTAAAATTAAACACCCTAAAAACAGAATTCCTCCTTATAGCGCCCCCAGCCAAACAACCATCATCCGAGAATGGATGAAGCACTTAACAGCACTCGACGGCCAACAGCTCATTATCGACTCTGCCAAATTGCTAGGAATAACTCTGGATAATAAGCTAAATATGGAGAAGCACATCAGCGCAGCAACTAAAGGAGCACATTTTCAGATGAACACCTTGAGAAGACTGAAACCCTTCATACCCGCAAATGACTTTAAACAGGCAGTTCAAACTCTAGTAATCCCCAGAGTGGAGTATGGGAGTGTCTCTCTCTGCGGCCTACCCAGAGCAACGACAGCCCCTCTAAGAGCGTCAATCAACGCAGCCGCCCAAGGCTTCGGGCTTGTGAGTTGAGTGAGGGACTGACTGTCAATATTTATACTGACAGCCTGTACGCCTTTGGGGTCACCCATAATTTTGGACGCCTCTGGGCGGAGAGAGGGTTCTTAACATCACATGGACTACCATACAGAATGGCCCATTGATACATAGACTCTTGTCTGCTCTAACACTTCCCGATAAGTTAGCAATAATAAAATGTAGTGCCCACAAAGCAATAACAGATGATGTAGGGAGAGGAAATGCGTTTGTAGATCAAACAGCTAAAGAGACAGCTAGATCAAAGATGAAAAAGATGTTTGTGGCAGGTCCTGCTAGGTGGGTCCCAGACAATGGAATGTTCAAGGACACATTAGAAAATGTCAAGGAGATACAAAGCGAGGCGACCCTAGACGAAACGGCAATATGGCAGGAGAGTAGAGGGCGTCTGGATGAGGATGGGTGCTGGACTGATAAGTCCGAGAAACAGCGATGGATGTTACCTAATGCCTATGTACTTCCTGTGGTTACCATGGCCCATGGCCCAGCACACATTAGCGCCAAGGGAATATGTAAGGTGTTGGAACCAGTGCGGCAGAACGACAATATTTCCAAGGTATCCACTCATTTAGTGAAACACTGTATGATTTGTATGACACATAATCCTGGGAAAGGTATTCCTACACCCTCTGGTAACTTTGTACCGCCTTCCTTCCCTTTCGAGGTTCTCCAAATGGATTTCATCGAAATGGAATGAGTCAAAAATTTGAAGTATGTGCTGGTAGTGATTTGTGCATTCAGTAAATGGATTGAAGCTTACCCCACTAAAGAGAATACGGCTATGGCGACGGCAAAGGCACTCATAAAAGAGTTCTTCCCGCGCTTCGGATTGCCGCGTGTGATCTGGAGTCACAACGGAAGTCACTTCAATTCCAAGGTCATCCAACTGGTGTGCGAAGGTTTGCACACCAGGCAGAAATTTCATGCAGCTAACCACCCCCAGTCAGCAGGTCTGGTTGAGAAGTACAATGGTACTCTCAAATTGAAGTTAGCAAAGATACAAGAAAGTACAGGATTGCGATGGCCAGATGCGTTGCCCTTGGCCTTGTTATCCACCAGGGCGACGGCACACTCTAAGACAGGGTTGTCACCATATGAGGTAGTATTTGGCCGTCCTGCCAATATCTGGGGCGTTCCAAGGCCCAAGCGTTTCTCTGAGATAGAGTACCCTTTGCTTGTAGACTACCTGTACGAGTTAACTAAAGATCTTCGTTCTCTTCATCAACAGATTCAGGAGACACTGCGGCCGGTACCAGAGGGGCCCGGGCATCAGCTACAGCCCGGAGAATATGTCCTCGTCAAGAACTTCCAGAGGAAGAGCTGCCTGGAGCCTCGTTGGAAAGGCCCACTGTTGGTCCTCCTTGCCACTAGAACGGTGGTGAAACTCGACGGCTGGACGAACTGGGTGCATGGTACCCACTGAAAGAAGGTTCCTCTCCCACTTCCCTACGACAAGTGGGTGCTCGACGGCATTGCTGACCAAGAAGTGGAAAGGGTGCCCCGCTTTATTCCCTTCTCTGACGCCCGGTTGAGTTGGGCGCAGACGGAAGCAGAGAGTGATGCCGCCCTGCTTGAGGCGGTCCCTCCGGAGATAAGGGCAGCCCCAACTTCTTCCCCATCTGATCCACAGGCACCTGAGTCTCCATGCCTTTCTGAGCCTGAGTTTCACCCCCTTTTTGTTGATGAAACAGTGCCTGGAGTTGACAGGTACAACTTGCGCCCCTGAAAAAAGGACAGTGCGCCAGAGGGACAGTCCAGGAGTTAGGGAAGGACTTGAGATTATGGTGTAGGTACTATGTCTACAGTGCCTGTGTCAGATTAGGGTGAGCTACACTGGTGCACTGCCCTAGACACTGGACAAGATCATTGAGGGTACTTGTCCTGGAGGGTGGGTGCCCTATCCTGAAAGAAGAAGGATTTGCTTCCAGCAAGAGCCGCAATCGCGCAGCCCCCTCGAGGGAGTGCTTCAGAGCACCATCTTTGATGAACGATAGGAGCCTGCCAGCGAGGCTCTAGACAGACGCTGGGTAACTTGTGCCCTTCTGGTCGGTTGTATTCTTGTGGCTCCATTTCATAAGGCTCTTCACATGTACCCATT
Organism: Calotriton arnoldi; assembly: GCA_963921515.1. Taxonomy (NCBI): domain Eukaryota; kingdom Metazoa; phylum Chordata; class Amphibia; order Caudata; family Salamandridae; genus Calotriton; species Calotriton arnoldi. The sequence continues at coordinate 1,336,496 of CAWUFW010005261.1, read as the reverse complement.
TGGCCGTGCTGCCATGGAGGAGGAACAGCCCCTAGTGGCACCGCCACCAGGGCAGGGTAGTCCTGTGTGGTCTAGCTGGCCTATTAGGAGTAAGATAGTAGTGGCAGTGTTCCTCCTCATAGTAATGATAATACTGTTTGGGGTAGTATGGTCTTTAGAAGAACAGCATCGCGTACACACTTTGATAGGGACTACCCCGTCTCCACCTGAGCATCTGTTTGTTACGTTGACCCCACATAAAGAGAGACATAGACAGACATATGTTGAAAACGCCTTCCTGCAAATGCTTCACCAAGTACACAATACGACGAATGTCACGAATTGTTGGGTGTGTGGATTACTCCCCTCAGTTATTCACAAGAATGATTTACAGGTGTCTTTAACCCTGTCGTAGCTAATTAGTTGTGAGGCATGGTTCCTGTTGCTTTCCATGGTGTATATACATTATCATACTGATGCTATGAATATGACGAAGTCTGATTAAGAAGCAGTGTTGGAATATATAGTAGTACACCAGGGTTATACACCTGGGACCGGAGGAAAGGAGGGTACTTTACATCCACATGCTTGCATGAATGTTTACGAGGGTAACAAGAATGCCACATGGCTGCAAATTGAAATGTTGGATTTTCAGGGATTCAATGTTACCGAATACTTTAAATGTTTCCATGCACAAAATATCACTGAAGATAAACCATGCCCGTACCTGTGATTCATACGGGGTGATAAATGCAAAAACAACAGTTGATGGACAGAATGCAGAACAATGTCATACATTCACCCCAGTACAGAGATCTGGGCCTAAATCCATCGTTTTTTGCTCACCATGCCATTCCAGTTTGGACCCAGCCATATGCAAATCAGTCTTGACCCTGTGCCTCATGGGAACAGTCCAGCCCGAACTGCCAAGCCAGGTCCTCCCTGGACTGGAAACAAGCATCCTAGGACCGGTTTCGGGGTTTCACCCTCTTCAGCCAGGATAGCTTGATTCCAGTGGCATGGAGAGCACGGGACCCACGTCTGGGCATACCCGTCCCACTCGGGGTGATAAATTCAAAAACAACAGTTGATGGACAGAATGCAGAACAATGTCATACATTCACCCCAGTACAGAGATCTGGGCCTAAATCCATCGTTTTTTTGCTCACCATGCCATTCCAGTTTGGACCCAGCCATATGCAAATCAGTCTTGACCCTGTGCCTCATGGGAACAGTCCAGCCCGAACTGCCAAGCCAGGTCCTCCCTGGACTGGAAACAAGCATCCTAGGACCGGTTTCGGGGTTTCACCCTCTTCAGCCAGGATAGCTTGATTCCAGTGGCATGGAGAGCACGGGACCCACGTCTGGGCATACCCGTCCCACTCGGGGTGATAAATGCAAAAACAACAGTTGATGGACAGAATGCAGAACAATGTCATACATTCACCCCAGTACAGAGATCTGGGCCTAAATCCATCATTTTTTTGCTCACCATGCCATTCCAGTTTGGACCCAGCCATATGCAAATCAGTCTTGACCCTGTGCCTCATGGGAACAGTCCAGCCCGAACTGCCAAGCCAGGTCCTCCCTGGACTGGAAACAAGCATCCTAGGACCGGTTTCGGGGTTTCACCCCTCTTCAGCCAGGATAGCTTGATTCCAGTGGCATGGAGAGCATGGGACCCACGTCTGGGCATACCCGTCCCACTCGGGGTGATAAATGCAAAAACAACAGTTGATGGACAGAATGCAGAACAATGTCATACATTCACCCCAGTACAGAGATCTGGGCCTAAATCCATCGTTTTTTGCTCACCATGCCATTCCAGTTTGGACCCAGCCATATGCAAATCAGTCTTGACCCTGTGCCTCATGGGAACAGTCCAGCCCGAACTGCCAAGCCAGGTCCTCCCTGGACTGGAAACAAGCATCCTAGGACCGGTTTCGGGTTTCACCCCTCTTCAGCCAGGATAGCTTGATTCCAGTGGCATGGAGAGCACGGGACCCACGTCTGGGCATACCCGTCCCACTCGGGTGATAAATGCAAAAACAACAGTTGATGGACAGAATGCAGAACAATGTCATACATTCACCCTAGTACAGAGATCTGGGCCTAAATCCATCGTTTTTTTGCTCTCCATGCCATTCCAGTTTGGACCCAGCCATATGCAAATCAGTCTTGACCCTGTGCCTCATGGGAACAGTCAAGCCCGAACTACCATGGTGGCATGGTGAGCAAAAGAATGATGGATTTAACCCAGATCTCTTGACTGGGGGTGAATGTTTTGATTTGTTCTGCATTCCGTCCATCAATTGTGTGTCTTTTGCTTTCTCGCCCTAAGTGCGCCAGGTATGCCCAGACGTGGGTCCTGGGCTCACTGTGCCACTGGAATCAAGCTATCCTGGCTGAAGAGGGGTGAAACCCCGAAACCGGTCCTAGGATGCTTGTTTCCGGTCCAGGGAGGACCTGGCTTGGCAGTTCGGGCTGGACTGTTCCCATGAGGCACATGGTCAAGACTGATTTGCATATGGCCAGGTCTAAACTGGGGTGGCATGGTGAGCAAAAGAATGATGGATTTAACCCAGATCTCTTGACTGGGGGTGAATGTTTTGATTTGTTCTGCATTCCGTCCATCAATTGTGTGTCTTTTGCTTTCTCGCCCAAAGTGCGCCAGGTATGCCCAGACGTGGGTCCTGGGCTCACTGTGCCACTGGAATCAAGCTATCCTGGCTGAAGAGGGTGAAACCCGAAACCGGTCCTAGGATGCTTGTTTCCGGTCCAGGGAGGACCTGGCTTGGCAGTTCGGCTGGACTGTTCCCATGAGGCACAGGGTCAAGACTGATTTGCATATGGCCAGGTCTAAACTGGGGTGGCATGGTGAGCAAAAGAATGATGGATTTAACCCAGATCTCTTGACTGGGGGTGAATGTTTTGATTTGTTCTGCATTCCGTCCATCAATTGTGTGTCTTTTGCTTTCTCGCCCTAAGTGCGCCAGGTATGCCCAGACGTGGGTCCTGGGCTCACTGTGCCACTGGAATCAAGCTATCCTGGCTGAAGAGGGGTGAAACCCCGAAACCGGTCCTAGGATGCTTGTTTCCGGTCCAGGGAGGACCTGGCTTGGCAGTTCGGGCTGGACTGTTCCCATGAGGCACAGGGTCAAGACTGATTTGCATATGGTCAGGTCTAAACTGGGGTGGCATGGTGAGCAAAAGAATGATGGATTTAACCCAGATCTCTTGACTGGGGGTGAATGTTTTGATTTGTTCTGCATTCCGTCCATCAATTGTGTGTCTTTTGTGATTCATACAGCAGCTAGTTTCTGTGTCGAAGGTTCTGGGAATATTCCAGTGGGACAGAGCAGATGCAACTACACCTATCGATTACACACTACTAGTAGCCCACCTTTGCTCACTCCCCCAAATATATTCTTTGTTTGTGGGGAGCAGGCTTATACATGGCTCCCTAGGGGATGGTCTGGCCGGTGTTATGTCTCTTTTCTTTTACCTCCCGTTTGCATTGCACCATCCAACTATCACAAAGACCATAGGCTGCAGCGGAGAAGTGTATACTTGTTCCGGGTAAGGAGAGTTATTGACCCAGTAGATATCGATCAAACTGATACTACTCTACAGCAATTCATGGATGCCATGAAGGGTATTGTGCCTTTCTGGGGACCTATGTATAACAGTGTTAACATTGGTCGTCTCACCAGGGGTTGAAGGGGTTATCAACACTACAGCAGGCATACTCACTAACATCACGGCTGAGCTCCAGGCTACCAGAATTGTTGCTCTTCAAAATCGGATGGTTTTGGACGTCATTCTTGCAGATAGGGGTGGACCTTGTTGCGTCATAGGCAGCAGTTGCTGCGTTTACATCCCAGACCACGCCCCTAATGTATACTCAGCTATCCAGAAGCTACATTGGCTTGCATCCTATATTCATCAGGATAATGGTTCATGGTCCTTGACAGGGTGGTTTTGGGGTCTGATATCATCCTGGGGTTGGAAGATACTTCTTTTCCTAGTAGCTATTGCAGGTGTCATCTTCACATGCTGCCTATGTGTCAACTGCCTTCCAGCATGCTGCACCTATTGTGTGAGTAAACTCACCCCTACCCCTAAATTACCAGGCCGTAATGATAAAGTTTCTACTATGATGATGCAAGAAATACAGGATTTGATGCAGATAGATGAGGGTATTTTTGACTATTAAAAATATCCTGCTATACATGTGTTGCTTACTTTTCCTTTGATATTAAAGTGATTATGCATTTTCTCTTTTCCCTGCTTAGAATTGTAAAGATCCTGCCTGATAGCGTCAATAGAGCATTTAGCCTCCACTGCTAAAAGGAGGGTCTGTTAGGTTTGAAAATCCCATTTTCACTATACACTTGTTCTACGTTATATTAGGTTAGCAGTGTGCGGCTAAATTAGACACCATTCGTATCCACGTTATGTAACCCACTGAGTTATCCCTGCAATGTGCGAGCTTCAGTTAGCGAGTGTGACTCCATTTTGAATTTCGTAATCCCTACTGGCTGTGTCTGTACTAGGCCTCATCATTCGTATTGCTTGCCTCAGCAGAACACTGTATTCAGTTATTATTTGCTTTTCTGTTCAAGGTTGCCTTCTGACTTACTAATGAATAGGCCATTCTACCCTCGCATACCTATCCTTGTGTGCAGCTCTGCTCCCACGTTAGGAGACGCCAAAACCCAGCACAGCAACCTTGAGATAGTGATAGCGTGTACCCATCTAGCAGGTGATAGCCCATCCTTCTGTGCCTCCTTTGTTCATGTTCGGCCTAAGACGGTAACTTTCCATTGTGGGCATGGTTGGGAAGTCCTTGGGAGGAATGATTATGTGTTGCAGACTGTTGGGGGGCTAGTCCCTCGGCAGACATCTTAGGGTGCAGGTCGGATTGGACTCCTCTGCACAGTATTGCTAATAAACAACTGTTTGTATTCTCTACTGTCTGACCGACTCTTCATTTTGTGGAAGGCGATTAGGAGGTTGTAAATAACCCAGGTGGCCCTTCTCTGGCCACTTCCTTCAGGTTCCTCCCTGAGCCCCACGCATTTCAACATCTACATGGCCCGCTTGCAGCCATCATCAGGAACCACGGACTCAACATTGTCTTCTACGCCAATGACACCCAGCTGATTCTCTCCCTCACCAACAAACCAACAGTCACCAAGAACAACTTTCATGACGGGATGAAGGCTGTCGCTGCCTGGATGAAGAACAGCTGCCTCAAGCTCAACTCACAGAAGCCCAAAGTCTTCATCATGGGCTCCACCCCCTCCGCCTGGGACGACTCCTGGTGGCCTGCAGCACTTGGAACCTCCCCCACATGAGCCGACAGACCAACTCAGTCTCATCATCCTGCTTCAACACACTACACCTGCTCCAAAAGATCTTTTAAATGGATCCCCACCAAATCCAGAAAGACGGTCACCCACGGACTCGTCAGCAGCAGAATCGACTACGGCAATGCACTCTATCACCCAGAAACTCCCCAAGAAGCTACAGAACATCCAGAACACCGCCGCCAGACTCATTCTCAACATCCCCCACTGCACCCACATCCCCAGCCACCTAAGAGACCTCCACTGGCTTTCAGTCAACAAAAGAATCATCTTCAAGCTCCTCACACACGCCTACAAAGCCCTACATGACACGGGACGTGGGTACCTCAACCACTGCCCTGTATTCCACATACCCACCAGAGACCTCCGCTCTGCCCAACTGGCCCTGGCTGCTGTCCCACACATCCGCAAGACCACAGCCAGAGGAAGATCCTTCTCCTACCTTGCAGAAAAGCCCTGTAACATCCTACCTCTCCACCTCAGGCAATCACCGTCACTGCCTCAATTCAGGAAAGATCTCAAGCCCTGGCTCTTCGGCTGAACCACAGTGCCTCGACGGACCTGCAGCTCACCCCAAGCGCATTTACGAGTGAGTAGTTGCGCTCTACAAGACATTAATTGATTGATCGATTGGAAGGCAAAAGATTGAGGGAAAACCACACCAAGGTTGTCCAGTCCAACAAACACCCTATGCATACACTAGTCTTAAACATTCCACACATTTTATGTATGAAGTAGTTTGCAGATTAGCCCGTTCAGTGCAGAGGACGGCTGGGAGCCGTCCTGAGCCATGGTGCTTGTATGCTCAGGACGGCTTCTGGCCGTCCTCACAAATGGCACTGGAAATCCCTCTGGTGCGGGCACTAGAGGGATTTCCTTTCCCCCCAAAGAACGATGATGGATTCAACCCAGATCTGTGACAGGGGGTGAATGTCTGAAAAGTTTCAGCGCTCTGTCCATCATCTCATTGTGTTTGCTTTGTTCGCCCTAAGTTGGCAGGTTATGCCCAGACGTGGGTCCCTTGCTCACTTTGCCACTGGATTCAAGCTAGCCTGGCTGATGAGGGCTGTTAGGCCAAAACCGGTCCCAGGATGCTTGTTTCCGGTCCAGGGAAGGCATGGCTTGGCAGTTCGGGCTGGACTGTTCCCATGAGGCACAGGGTCAAGACTGATTTGCATATAGCTGTGTCTGAATTGGGGTGGCGAAGTGAGCTAAAGAACGATGATGGATTCAACCCAGATCTGTTACTGGGGATGAGTGTCTGAAAAGTTTCAGTGCTCCGTCCATCATCTTCTTGTGTTTGCTTTGTTCGCTCTAAGTTGGCAGGTTATGCCCAGACGCGGGTCCCTTGCTCACTTTGTCACTGGATTCAAGCTAGCCTGGCTGATGAGGGCTGTTAACCCGAAACCGGTCCCAGGATGCTTGTTTCTAGTCTAGGGAAGACATGGCTTGGCAGTTCGGGCTGGACTGTTCCCATGAGGTACAGGGTCAAGACTGATTTGCATATAGCTGTGTCTGAACTGGGGTGGCGAAGTGAGCTAAAGAACGATAATGGATTCAGCCCAGATCTGTGACTGGGGGTTAGTGTCTGAAAAGTTTCAGCGCTCCGTCCATCATCTCCATGTGTTTGCCCCCCTTGCAAAACCAGATCATTTTGTGATAGGTAATTTTGATGTCACCTCAATACGCTTTGGGCTCATGCCTGTCGCGGGTACTTGGCCCACCGACGTGAGTGAGGTACCATTTTTATCGAGAGTCCTGGGGGAATGCTGGGTGGTAGGAAATTTGTGTCAGCCCGGTGATCCCACAACTTTCCCACACAGAAATGTGAGTAAAATGTGATTTCTTCAGCTAAATTTGAGGTTTGCAGGGTATTCTGGGTAGGAAAACTTGGTGGGTCCATGCAAGCCATACCTCGCTGGACTCCCCCGGGTGTCTAGCTTTCAGAAATATGGGGTTTGGTAGTTTCCCTAGATGGACCCCAAGCCTGGGGCCAAAAACCCAGGTGACCCCCCCTTGCAAAACCAGGTCATTTTGTGATAGGTAAGTTTGATGTCTCCACAACACGTTTTGGGCCCTTCCCTGCCACGGGCACTTAGCCCACCCACACGAGTGAGTTACCATTTTTATCGGAAGACTTTGGGGAATACGGGGTGGGTAGAATTTTTTAGATCCATGCAGATTCCAGAACTATCCATCACAGAAATGTGAGGAAAATGTGATTTGTTTTACAAAGTTTGAGGTTTGCAAGGGGTTCTGGGTAACAGAACCTGGAGAGAGCCAGCACAAGTCACCCCATCTTGGATTCCCATGGGTGTCTAGTTTCCAAAAATGTATAGGTTTGCTAGGTTTCCCTAGGTGCCGGCTGAGCTAGAGTTCAAAATCCACAGCTGTGCACTTTGCAAAAAAAGGGCCACATTTTCACTGTAAAAATGTGGTGTGTCCACGTTGCGTTTTGGGGCGTTTCCTGTCGCGGGCACTAGGCCTACCAACACAAGTGAGGTACCATTTTTATCGAAAGACTTTGGGGAATGCGGGGTGGGTGGAAATTTGTGGATTCACGCAGATTCTAGAACTTTCTATCACAGAAATGTGAGGAAAATGTGGTTTCTTTTTACAAAGTTTGAGGTTTGCAAGGAATTCTGGGTAACAGAACCTGGTGAAAGCCACACAAGTCACCCCATCCTGGATTCCCCTGGGTGTCTAGTTTTCAAAAATATATAGGTTTACCTAGGTGCCGGCAGAGCTAGGGTTCAAAATCTAGAGCTAGGCACTTTTCAAAAAAAGGGTCAGTTTTGTCGGTAAAAATGTGGTGTGTCCACGTTGCGTTTTGGGCTGTTTCCTGTCACGGGGAATAGGCCTTACCACACAAGTGAGGTACCATTTTTATCGGAAGACTTTGGGGAATGCGGGGTGGACCCACGCAGATTCCAGAACTTTCCATCACAGAAATTTGAGGAAAATGTGTTTTTTTTTAACAAAGTTTGAGATTTGCAAGGGATTCCGGTTAACAGAACCTGGTGAGAGTCAAACAAGTCACCACATCCTGGATTTCCCGGGATATCTAGTTTTAGAAAATTTATAGGTTTGCTAGATTTCCCTAGGTGCCGGCAGAGCTAGGGGTCAAAATCTACAGCTAGGCACTTTGCAAAAAAATGGTCAGTTTTCACTGTGAAAATGTGGTGTGTCCACATTGCATTTTGGGCTGTTTGCTGTCGCGGGCACTAGGCCTACCCACACAAGTGAGGTACCATTTTTATCGGGAAACTTGGGGGAATACAGAATTGTAGAGCAACTGTTATTACCTATTGACTTTCTGTGCATTTCTGCCTTCCAAATGTAAGACAATGTGTAAAAAAGAAGTCACTTTGAAAAATGTCCTATAATTCACATGCTAGTATGGGTACCCACAATTTTGGAGATGCGCAAATAGCTACTGTTTCTAATCTGTATATTTTGTTCCAATTTCGGAAATACATAGGTGTCTTTGATACCTTTTTTTCACTCTTTATATTTTACCAAATGAATTGCTATATACTCGGTACACAATGAAAAACCATTGCAAGACTCTGCTCAGTTATTGGCTCTGGGTTCCTCGGGTTCTTGGTGAACATACAAGTCCTATATCTCCTCACAACAAGAAGGGTCCAGCTGATGTAACGGCACATTGCTTTTAAAAATCTGTCATACTTAGAAGAAGTTACAGGTGGAAACGTTGGCACAAATGGCTGTTTTTTTCAACTCATTTTCAATTTTTCTTATTTTCAACTGTCAGTTTCTATTAAAAAAACTTGAAGGATCTACACAAATGACCCCTTGCTGAATTCAGAATTGTGTCTACTTTTCAGAAATGTATAGCTTTCCGGGATTCATTATTGCTTTCATACCCATTTCTACCACTAACTGGAAGGAGGTTGAAAGCATAAAAAATGGCAAAAATAGGCTGTCTCAGTAAAATGCCAAAACTGTGTAAAAAATGTTGGTTTTCTGACAAAAGTCTGTCAGTCCCTGAAATCTGGGAAGATGGTGATTTCAGCACCACAAACTCTTTGTTGATACCATTTGCAGGGAAAAAAACAGACGCTTTCTTCTGCAGCACTTTTTCCCATTTTTCCCCCAAAAAGAAAATATTGCTGTATTTCTGCATCCCTCCAGGGGAATCAACAAACCCTGGGTATCTGTAAAATCCCCATGATGTTGGAAGAAATGGACGCAAATTTGGCGTGGATACCTTATGTGGTCAAAAAGTTAGAGAGGCCTAAGCTTGAACTATCCCAAATAGCCAAAAAAAGGCTTAGCACAGGGGAGGAAAAGGCCTAGCAGCGAAAGGGTTAAAACATTTCTGCATGTTAGCAACTTCTTCAAAGAGGCACTGTTTTAAATAAAACGCAATCTGGCTACCTTAGTAGATCTGCCTTTGCATAGAAAACAATGGATGCTCAGACTAATCCACTCAAGTTACACCTAAGTAACTCCCTCGTGACAAAGAATGGTGCAAAGCAGCGCATATCACTGTTAGAGTTGAGAAAATGACACCTTCTTAGTACAAAATACTTTATGTGCTGGAAAGTAAATAGTCTTGCAAGAACTTTTACTGCTTTGTGGCATCTTATGTGACTTTGACCTGGCCGAAATACTTAGTAAATCTGAACTTACGGAACCGTTAAGCATGCTCGGCTCTCAAATTAGGAAAATACGCTGTGCAAGTTATTAAGGCAGGAATTTTGACTTTCAAATTAAATTTACCAGGGGGGCCCCTTGTACGGTTCGAGCCCTGGGCAATTGCCAACTTTGCATTTTTTAGATTGACTTATAAATAACCCTGGGCAAAGCACTACGCTACGCTCGCGTAGTTTGCGAAGTTTGCGCTACTTCGCACTACGCGAATTGCACGTACCACAGTGCAAACACGCGTAGCGTAGTGCAGCGGTAATTTTTTGCTTGCTTGCGGTCCTCAACGTCAAGTTGGCGACCGCGAGCAAGCAAAATGACATCCAGGCGAGACTTTTTCCTCGTTCGCGATCAGCAACATCAAGTTGCCGATCGCGAGCGTGGAAAATAAACCTCCCGGCGAGATTCTCAACGCGGGGAGGTCAGGTTTCTCATTGCGAGTGGTCTCGTTTGCTCGCGACCGCTCGCGATGAGAAACTACCAGTCCGCGTTGAGAAAGCTGCCGCTCAAGTAAAAATCTACTCGAGCGGCAGTAAAAGACAGCTCGCACTGTGCAAGATGCCGTTTTCAATGATTGCACAGTGCGGACAAGCATCCGGCACTGTGCAATCATCACGAACAGCGCACTACGCAGTTCGCGTAGTGCTACGTGTAGCTCGCGTAGTGCGAAGTGCACTTCGCGTAGCTTCGCGTAGCGCTACTTCGCGAACTACGCCCAGGGTTACTTATAAATTAAAATGTCATATTGTTAAAGTTGCGAATCATTAAGTCTTTCTGTGAACAATAACAGTTTCCCAGAGCTTAAGTTATACACATCAATTTCAAGGCCCAATAGATGTATAAAGAACATCATTAAGGAGAGAGTGTGTAGTGATGAAGTTCAATGCGTAGAGGTGAAGTAGTAGACGTAGCCGAGTAGTGTCTTTGTAAGTTATTTATTAAGTCCATAACATCAGTGGTAGCTTCCCCACCAGGAGCAGCCTCCCTGCTGCTCAGCCCATCTTCAAGTGTCAACACTCACACCAGGCACCCAGGCATTCCACTCATGTCCATCGCACCAACATTCTATGCAGAAAACTCACACTGGCTGAGCAGCTAGGAACCAGGTAACCAGGGAACATAATAAACAAAACAGGAAGATACCACATATCTTTTCCCCTTAAAATTGAAAATTAATTTAACCATACAAAAATGGAAACAACTATGCACAATAATATACAAATGAGGGAAATAGTCTGGAACCCAGGAATGCAAGGTAAACACCACATCACGAGAGGGAACAAAGGCTAAACAAAGGAGGAAAGGAGAATGAAAAGATACAAACAAAATATCACCCATCCTCCCCGTTAATATTAAAAACAGTAAAAATAGATTCCAGAACTTTAAACTCACAAGAACAAAGTGAGATAACAGCACATGGATAGACATGTAAACCAGACTGAAGAAAGATGCAAAAGGAGCATCCAACATTGCACCGCAAAACAGGGCAAAGCACTGTGAAGAGAAAAACGGGAGTAACACATACCGGAACTCTACCACTATGGGTGGACTGCACCCATGAATAGTTTCCTTATAAAAGGAACAAAACCACAGAAACTGTGAAGGAGGGACTACAACCCAACTCACCACCCCTCATGTAAGGGACCATAAATGTGAAAATGGGACTGTGACCTATAATGCGAACAAAGCTAAATGGGAATAACACCCATAAAGTCAGTGAACAGGACGTGCAGCACAGGGTGACTTACACACACATAACAACTTAGAGAATAGGTGTAGCACAAGGTGTCTTAAACACCAAATAACCAATGTGCAGCACAAGGTGACTTACACACGATACAACAACTCAGAGAATAGGTGCAGCACAAGGTGAGTAAACACCAAATAACCAACATGCAGCACAAGGTCACTTATGCACAATGACAACGCAAACTGTAGAAATGGGACTGGCACCCACTCTAACATCCCTAATGTAATGCTTTGTAATGTGAACCATGCAAATGGGACTAACCCCCACTAAGACAACGAACACACTTGCAGCACAAGGTGACTTACACACACTAAAACAAATAAAAGTAGACGTGCAGCACAGGGTGACTTACACACTATACGACAACCCATCAAACGATGATGTGTAATTACAGACCCACAACGGGTGACCAACAACCACTGAGATATAATGTCAGCATAACAAATAAAATGAAAGGTGTGAAATGTGCTGGCATACAAATATAACTTAGTCACCCAAAACATCAATGAGTTGTTCTTGAAAAACACATCGTAGGCATAAACTCATGTAACGTCCACCTCGTACCTAGAGTGTTTCTACCCTGTAATAAACTTGGCCCTAAAGCCATCACAAAGAAAATACAACAGCCTCTGAGCAGTAACGGATGACCCAGGTGGAAACACAACAAAAACAAAATAACATTGGTGAGAAACGTCTCACCCGTGGAAAGAGACACTTTCCAAATGTAAAGTTGTGTGCACTTCTAAGATGGAAAAGAGGCACTGTCCAAGGTGTAAAGGAGGAGACTGATTCACACAATGTTGTACCAGGGAGCTGCATAACAACCATCTTCAACTGTCAACACTCACACAAGGAACCCAAGCATTCCACTCATGTCCATCACACCAACATTCCATACAGAACACTCATACTGGCTGAGCAGCTAGAAACCAGGTAACCAGGGAACATAATAAACACAACAGGAAGATACCACATATCTACTCCCCTTAAAATTGAAAATTATTGAAACAATACAAAAATGGAAACAACTATGCACAATAATGTACAATTGAGGGAAATAGTCTAGAACCCAGGGATGCAAGGTTAAACACCACAACACGAGAGGGAACAAAGACTAAACAAAGAAGGAAAGGAGAATGAAAAGATACACACAAAATATCACCCATCCTCCCCCTTAATATTAAAAACAAAATAAATAGATTCCAGAACATTAAACTCACAAGAACAAAGTGAGATAACAGCACATGGATAGACACGTAAACTAGACTCGAAGAAAGATGCAAAAGGAGCATCCATCATTTCACCGTAAAACAGGGGAAGCACTGTGAAGAGAAAAACGGGAGTAACACATCTCGGAACTCTACCACTATGGGTGGACTGCACCCATGAATAGTTTCCTTATAAAAGGAACAAAACCACAGAAACTGTGAAGGAGGGACTATAACCCAACTCACCACCCCTCATGTAAGGGACCATAAATGCGAAAATGGGACTGTGACCCATATTGCAAACAAAGCTAAATGGGATTAACACCCATAAAGTCAGTGAACAGGTCGTGCAGCACAGAATGACTTACACACACATAACAACTTAGAGAATAGGCGCAGCACAAGGTGACTTAAACACCAAATAACCAACGTGCAGCACAAGGTCACTTATGCACAATGACAATACAAACTGTAGAAATGGGACTGGCACCCACTCTAACATCCCTAAGGCTTTGTAATGTGAACCGTGCAAATGGGACTAACCCCCACTAGGACAATGAACACACGTGCAGCACAAGGTGACTTACACACACTAAAACAAATAAAACTATACGTGCAGCACAGGGTGACTTACACACGATACAACAACCCATCATACGATGATGTGTAACTACAGACCCAAAATGGGAGGCCAACAACCACTGAGATCTAATGTCAGCATAACAAAAAAATGAAAGGTGTGAAATATGCTGGCATACAAATATAACTTAGCCACCCAAATATCAATGAGTTTTTCTTGAAAAACACATCGTAGGCATAAACTCATGTAACAGGCATCTCATACCTAGAGTGTTTCTGCCCTGTAATAAACTTGGCCCTAAAGCCATCACAAAGAAAATACAACAGCCTCTGAGCAGTAATGGATGACCCAGATAGAAACCCCTCTAAAAAATAACGTCACTGAGAAACTTCTCACCCGTGGAAAGAGACACGGTCCAAATCTAAAGTTGTGTGCACTTCTAAGATGGAAAAGAGGCACTGTCCACAGTGTAAAGGAGGAGACTGATTCACATGATGTTGTAACAGAGAACTGCATAACAACCATCTTCAACTGTCAACACTCATACCAGGCACCTTAAGCATTCCACTCATGACCATCACACCAACATTCCATACAGAACACTCACACTGGCTGAGCAGCTAGGAACCAGGTAACCAGGGAACATAATAAACACAACAGGAAGATACCACATATCTTCTCCCCTTAAAATTGAAAATTAATTTAACCATACAAAAATGGAAACAACTATGCACAATAATATACAAATGAGGGAAGTAGTCTGGAACCCAGGGGTGCTAGGTAAACCACCACATCACGAGAGGGAACAAAGACTAAACAAAGGAGGAAATGAGAATGAAAAGATACACACAAAATATCACCTATCCTCCCCGTTAAAAAACTAAAATAATAGATTCCAGAAATTTAAACTCACAAGAACAAAGTGAGATAACAGCACATGGATAGACACCTAAACCAGACTGAAGAAAGATGCAAAAGGAGCATCCAACATTGCACCGCAAACCAGGGTAAAGCACTGTGAAGAGAAAAACAGGAGTAACATATCCCGGAACTCTACCACTATGGGTGGACTGCACCCATAAATAGTTTCCTTATAAAAGGAACAGAACCACAGAAACTGTGAAGGAGGGACTACAACCCAACTCACTACCCCTCATGTAAGGGACCATAAATGCGAAAATGGGACTGTGACCCATAATGCGAACAAAGCTAAATGGGACTAACACCCATAAAATCATTGAACAGGACGTGCAGCACAGGGTGACTTACACACACATAACAACTTAGAGAATAGGTGCAGCACAAGGTGACTTAAACACCAAATAACCAAAGTGCAGCACAAGGTGACTTACACACAATACAACAACTCAGAGAATAGGTGCAGCACAAGGTGACTTAAAAACCAAATAACCAATGTGCAGCACAAGGTGACTTATGCACAATGACAACGCAAACCGTAGAAATGGGACTGGCACCCACTCTAACATCCCTAATGTAAGGCTTTGTAATGTGAACCGTGCAAATGGGACTAACCCCCACTAAGACAATGAACACGCGTGCCGCACAAGGTGACTTACACACACTAAAACAAATAAAAGTATACGTGCAGCACAGGGTGACTTACACTCTATACGACAACCCATCAAACGATGATGTGTAACTACAGACCCAAGACGGGTGACCAACAACCACTGAGATCTAATGTCAGCATAACAAAAAAATGAAAGGTGTGAAATGTGCAACCCAAAATATCAATGAGTTTTTCTTGAAAAACACATCGTAGGCATAAGCTTAATTAACATGCACCTCATACCTAGAGTGTTTCTACCCTGAAATAAACTTTGCCCTAAAGCCATCACAAAGAAAATACAACAGCCTCTGAGCTGTAACGGATGACCCAGATAGAAACACACACAAAAAAAATAACATTGGTGAGAAACTTCTCACCCGTGGAAAAAACACTGTCCAAATCTAAAGTTGTCTGCCACTTCTAAGATGGAAAAGAGTCACTGTCCAAGGTGTAAAGGAGGAGACTGATTCACATGATGTTGTACCAGAGAACTGCATAACAGCTCAAACTTCCAACAAGGTCGTCAAAAATAATGTCAGATAAGGAATAGACTGCAAATATGAGAGTGACCCCTTTCTAGCCAAGAGCTAGGGTACAGTCATCAGTTTTTTAAAAAAAACAACAACTCTTGGCAATTCACTACTATTTTTTAAAAAACCAACTGAATCAAACCATAAAACTTCATCAGTACTGAAATATTCTAATATTGGTAATTACAGAACCGACCATTGAGCGGTACCTATTAGTTTTTAATAAGATGTCACCCGGGCATTTGAAATAAGAATTGGGCAAGACTGAAAAACCGCCAGATAAAAGTAAGGATAAATGGAAAGTAGATGTGAATATTATAAAAGATATCCATCTCTTATATATGTAATTATGATTTATTACATATTTTTAGGTGATCCTATTGTCAAGAATATACAGAACGATTCACCTATATGATAATCACCTTAATAATATAGGTGAGTTT
Source organism: Calotriton arnoldi (assembly GCA_963921515.1). Taxonomy (NCBI): domain Eukaryota; kingdom Metazoa; phylum Chordata; class Amphibia; order Caudata; family Salamandridae; genus Calotriton; species Calotriton arnoldi. The sequence continues at coordinate 1,320,393 of CAWUFW010005261.1, read as the reverse complement.
CTTAACAAGATCTATTTAGATATTAATAAAAGAGATGGATGAATGACAGATAATTCCACTTCACGGTCTGAGATGGGAAAACAGGGGTAATGTGGCTATGTTAATTAAAACAGCACCAGAATTATTAGGTTTGCAATTGTAATTGTCATAATGATGAAAACAGTACAACAAAGTTTTTTTATTATTTTGTATTTTGATAGAATGGAGTTTATATTTGATTTATACTTTTAACAGGTTAGGAATTTGGAAGAGAGATAGAAATACGTTGTCCTGAAGAAGGTGGTCTTATGCGGGTTAGGTACCACCGAAACGCGACGACGCTGCTTTTTAGATGTTATATCCACGGAACGAATAGCATTGATAACAAAGAAATTAAATATTGTCAAAACTGTCATCGATATTCAAGATGGAATAACCATTGTAAAAGATTAATTGTTAGATCTGGTTTTTTTCTCTCTGATGTTTTTAATATTGTGTAAATATCTTGTAATGATTGATTGATATATGTTTTTATGCAATGTACATTCTGATGAAGTTTTAATTTATTAAAAGAAAGATATAGAGTAACACATTCCCTTGGTGTTTCCTTTTCAGTACTGATGAAGTTTTATGGTTTGATTGAGTTGGTTTTTTAAAAATAGTAGTGAATTGCCAAGAGATAAGGAATAGACAACTGTAAACAGTGTGTTGTAGCGATACCTGAGCGAGGCTACCGGACCCCACAACATTGGCATAAGCAGCTGGATCCCTCGTCGGCAGAAAACTCCAAAGAAGATAAATGCCGGAGAAACAGAGACGTAAGATGCTGCGGCCAGACAAGTACTTCCATACGACGCTGGACGCGAGCTGGCCGAACCAAGCTGAGAACAAGACACGTCCAGCCAACAACCTAAATTTGTGATATACATGCTGCTGAGGTTCCAAAATGGCAGCACGCGGAATAGACGCCTGCCGGGTGGCTCCAGGCGCGTCCGTGCTGGATAGCATCCCAAAGCAGACTTGATTTGCTGCCTAGCAACAGTGTGCTCACAGAAGGCCTTGCCGCACATCCACGCGATCCTGTATACCAGGTAAGACTGTGCGCATTTTGAAGGGCTAGAGCTACTAATTTGAAACCGCACAGTGATGGTTTAACTGCCTTTGCCACCCAAACAAAACATGTGATGACATACAAACACTCACCACGATAAATTTCTCACCGCTGATGGCCCCCTCCTGAAGCCGGTCCCAAGACCAACCTGTGGCAATAAAAAAAAAACTCAGTGCTCACCTTGTGTTTTTTGGTCATTGTAAACTTAATTGTACCGTAGTGCTGTTTAAACTACTTACAAATAATTGCCTTTTTCACTCTACCATTTTCATTGTGGTCTCCCTTCTTTTGTTCCCCGCCCCCATTGTGATTTATTTCACTGTTTTTTACTGCCCTATTTTAGTGACTACCAGTTGAGACATTGTTGTTTGTTGCATAGAAGACAGCAGCATCATGTTGACAAAACTTCGAGTGAGAACTCATCTTGTGCACACTATGAATGTCCAAGCAACACGAAAAATGCCGCACTTTTAAATCTTCTTCCCTTTAGGATTATTTTCTAATCTCAGATGACTGAACAATAGAGGCACCTGCTGTGAAGGAGACTGTACCATAGATCAGATCATTAGCAATACTTGAGCTCACCGTTTAACAGGCACAAACTGAAATTCTGAGGGCAAAAGTAGCAGCCCATGCTTCTTGTAGTGAGCGTACACCCGACCAGTGTAGCTTTCCTTGAAAGTTACATGTCCCAAAAGATGTTAGAGAATGCAGCACGCCTATGCTAGGGCTGTCCGATGTGAAGGACACTGGTGGGGCTGCGAGGCGTAATCCTGCATTTCCTCTGGTTTCTTGTGCATTGATGTACTTTTCTGTGAACATCCTCCTGGTTTCAAGTGAACACTCCTCATGGAAATGTACTTAGCGCAGTCTGGTCTTTTCTGAACATCTTCTTCCTGGATATGTGCTTTTTGCCTTCAATAACAGTCGTTTCTTTAGGTTTCTTAAGTTTTAAAGACTTCTTTACCATGTAATCTTTATCTTCATTAAGACCATCCGTACAACATGAGTTTATCTCCAGATTGTCCCCAAAATGTAGTGGTGAAGTTCCATGCGTAGAGGTGAAGTAATAGACGTAGCCGAGAAGTATCTTTGTAAGTTATTTATTAAGTTCATAACATCAGTGGTAGCAGCCCTACCAGGTGCAGCCTCCCTGCTGCTCAGCCCATCTTCAACTGTCAACACTCACACCAGGCACCCAAGCATTCCACTCATGTCCATCACACCAACATTCCATACAGAACACTCACACTGGCTGAGCAACTAGGAACCAGGTAACAAGGGAACATAATAATCAAAACAGGAAGATACCACAGAGTGCCACCATGGTACGGTCAGCAGTAGTAGGTGGAGGATATAAGATTGGTTTGGGAGAAGAAGCAGGGGTTTTAGGTCTGATTGTATTCAGAGTTGAAAAACACCTATTCCTGCCTTGGAAAAGTACGTGACCAGTTGAGAAAATTACTTCTGACAGAAATGTTAGTCAGTATTAGGAAATGAGGACATATAGGTGCCCGAAGTAGAATGCAAAGAAAAGAAAATACATGTACCTGCGATGGAACAATCTAGTAGTGTTTGTTCCTTGATCTCATCCTTGATGCAAAAACAAATATTATCAAGTTTGCCCTAAAGTTAGCACAGTATTTGTTTGGGCTACAGTCTTAATGCTTAGATTCTCTACAGCAAGCTGCTGTGTCTGTCAAAAAATCCTGAATCCGAAGTAATGTTTATGAATTCAGGGTCGACCATTGACTAAATCCAGGGCAGGTATAACAGCATTTAAGAATGGAAATACAAATCACCTTATTTCCTTCTTACAAGTGAGTAAGGCAGGAGGAAGGAAAGAGGGTAGGATTATTGTGAAGATATAGGCTGCTCACCAAGGCAGCCACATGTGTGTAATGAAGTAAAATGTAATAAAATTATAAGATGCAATACCCTCCTAACTAAGGGCCTGATTACGACTTTGGCTGTGCAGCAGCAGGATGCCGTTCCGCTCCCACACAGCCAAACCTCACCTCTGGCCACCCGCCAGATTACAAGTATTTTTGTAGTCTGGTGGGTGGTCCTCTGGTGTTCCCACGATGGTGCCTTTCAAAAAGGCACCGCAATGGGAATACCAAAGGCTGTTCCTGCACGGCATGAACTGTTAAGTTCATGCCAAGCAGTAACAGGGGGTGCATGCACACAGAGGGGCACACCATGTGCCCACCTGCATGTATCCCAAGGCCCTAGGCCCAGAGGCACAAGGGAGCCTTAGTAGCCTCACCCCCAAACGTTTCGTGGTGGGCTGAACGCCACAAAACGTGAAGCGGGGAGGAAACTCGTAATATGCTTGGCGGTGCGGCAGCAGCACTGCCACGCATATTGCGGTATCAGGACTGCTGCACCACCACCAGGGATCATGGACCCCAGGTGGTTGCAGTGGTCACCTCACAGTCTGACCGCCGCATTAATAATACAGTGGTCAGACCACTGTTGCGGCAGTCTATGACCACCACCACACCTCCACCACGGGTCCCATGGACCGCCGAACTCGTAATCAGGCCCTAAGTATTCTGAAGCATTTTATAGGACAATATTTTAGCTGTCTGTTGTTGAAAACCTATTGTATGCAATACCAGTACTTAGGGAGGACTATGATTCAGACAATTACTTATCATTGCTTATTGTATGTTCGCTTTCTTGCCAATCTCACCTCCATACTTCTTATTTAATAATTTTCCTTCCTCTTTTTGGTTTTGTCCCTCCCCTCTGCCATAATCAGGAAACTACTTTTTGAATTTTCTTTGAGTACACTATGAGAGTGCATGTGTTTTCTTGCTTTCTCCATCATGTGATGCTTTCCCCATTACATCCCCACCCCAAAAATGAACAGAATTTATCTGGTTAGTTTTGTTTTATCTCCTTCATTCCACATGTTCCAAGAAAGCTCAGACATAGGCACACAAAGGCAGCATTTAAGGGACAGGCTGATGGGGGGGACTACTGCGGAGCAGCACGTGGGCAGAGCATTTGTTCCAGTTCAAAGCTGGCCTTGGTCAGCTTTTTCCTTAAAATTTTGACACTTCCTTAGCAACTGCATCATGCAGCTCATTTGTGCTTTTAAGTGCCTGGAAGTATTCGAAATCATATGCAACATGTTTTTTCAGACTCTGATCAGAGTTTACTTCCTGAAAAGTATTCTAAAAATAAGTTGTGGCATTTAAAGAGTGTAATATTGCATTCAATGTTCAATTTTGTGATAGCTTTGGATATGCTTGGTTTCTCTCCTGTATTTGAACAATGCTTTGCAAAAAAATCTTATCACACTTTATAAAGGTGAGACCTATTGGCTTTGCCAGGCCTTGTTAGTTCAGTTGCTGCTAATAGAGGTGCAATTTAGCCACATATAGTGCTTATCCAAATCAAATTTCAAGCGTATTTGAACTTTCTAGGCACAGTCCATCAAGCCAATCAGTGTTAAAAATTATAATGCATTTATATAAAAAATTTGAAATTCGAATTAAATTAAGAAAAATAATAAAACAAATTAAGAAAGGAAGGGCCAATCATTTACATAAAATTAAGGCAATTTAATTACATAACATGCAGCACGTGAAATTATTTCAAGGTTGCAAGTCGGTGCAGTAGAAAAGGGTCAACAAGCAGCTGTCACATTTTTTAGAAACCAATTTCCTTTTGCTTGACTCCCAGTCAGGCTTCCTCTCAGGCTTATGCACTGAGTCTACCCTACTTGAGGTATCTGAATTTATCAAACAAAAAGTTGATCAGAGCTCTCCTGTCTTGCTTATGCTTCTGGATTTGTCTTCGGCCTTTGACACAGTCTCTCATTTCAAGTTGACTTGACAGATTCAATAGCATTGGTGTCAGAGGCCAGGCTTGCGCTGGCTGAAATCCTTCCTGTCTGATCGCTCCCTAGTAGTTTTCCTTCCTCCTTTTACCTCTTCTTCTAAACCTCTGGTTTGCGTCATCCCACAGGGCTCAGCACTTAGTCTACCTTGTAGATAGGGTGTATGTGGAGCGACAGTCCTCTCCTGTTAGACCTCTCTCTCAGGTGACGAGTGTGCATTGTAGGTTGTGTGGGAAGAGCCTTAAGCTCTACTCACAACTCGTCCCAAACTGATCTGTGTAAATAGTAGACTCTGATAAACACCATCTCCACTAAGGCTCCCTCTTGCAGTAACAAGTGTGCATACCAGAGTATATTCAGAGATCACCTATCACATCTCCTCATCACAGTACTTATCTCTTATACACTCCCTCTCAAAAGCAAGGGCCACAATATGTATCCCTAATAATAGAGTGCATTGAGAACTCATCTACTACTTTTTACAATTCACGATCCTGTGAGAGTCCCGCAAGATCATAAAAATGACTTAAAAACAATACACATTTATTATGTTCACAGTAGTTATCCCTTAGACACCTACACTTTAAATCTAGGAGTACAGCATGCCATTCTGCTGCCCCCTTAAATTTACTTCCTTTCCACCTCCAAATTTTCACAGTAAACAGTAATGGTGGGGGGGGAGGTGTGACTAGCCGCAGCAAGATGGCAGTTATGTATTAAGATCGCTCCGGCCAGCGATCCATGATCCAACATCATCTGCCATGTGTTGAGCAGCGGTTGCCTTGGCGAGAATAGCCCAAGGTGGGGGCGAAAAGTGCTAATGACAACGAGACTCCTGGGACTGCAGAGTGAGCCATGAGGTCGACAAAGATCCCTACACGTGCCCGTGACCACGCGGCCTGTGCGCGGGTGATATGGGGTAAGCCTGAGAGACCTGAGAGAGCTGCGGAATCTGCAGTGGTTGCCAATGCGGCATCACAGCTGCCTCTTTGGGGGCACCGTCATGGTCTGTGGCCCAGAGAAGACCGGGGACTTGGCTGATGAAAGTCGTTAGTAACTCCTCCGGGGCCCAGACGAGTTGCTACAGCATCCCTGGCTGTTTGATCATCACCGCCTCTCATGGAGCTGATTATGCTCCCTGAGAGGGGTTACCCAACCACATTCTCCCCTATGACTTGCAGCACAGGGATTATCCTGATTAGCGTGGTGCTCTGGCCAATAGTGAGGGGCTTGAGCTGCGGCTTGGAGGATTGCACCTGCCAAGTAAGTCACCAAGACTAGACCTGAGGGCGGCAGCATCGAAGAGGCCGGGCAGGGCCTGGGCATTTGCAGCAGTGGCCTGCAAAGTGTAATGATCACACCCGCCCGCAGGAGATACAGACACCCCTGAGGAAGACTCTCCACCTCTCCTTCGTGCTGGGCAGTGTCCTTTTGAGTAGGGGGCATTCGTCAGGACAGCTGCTATGACCAAATAAGCAGATGCTGCACTTTCAGTCCCTGAGCAGGTTTATGGGATCTGGGTGGTGGTGCAATGGATAGCAACCATTGCTGTGGCTGCGCCTGGACTGCAGAGTACCTCTGGTGCAGGCCACGGACCCTTAAATGACAGGGTGCCCTGTTAAGCCACCTGCACTGTAGGGAAGTCGTGGGGTTAGTCACTCACCCATGGACCCACTGAAGAGACTCTCCCTCCCCCATATGGCCTAGACAATCTTTACACCGGGGGAATTTTGGTGCTTACAGTGCTTGGCAGTTCAGAGAGGACTGAAACCTCGATACACTAGGAGACCTAGGCCACCCAAGAATCACTGCCGGGGACGTTTGGGCACCTCTTGTTGACTCTTCCCCTTACTGAGCTGACTGCCAGTGAGGCGTCCTGTGTGGAGTCTGGTCTGCTCATGCCTCCCCCTGGTCGCGCCTTGGCTACGCTTAGGGTTGTGATGGGTACCGGCTTGGTAGATGTGCTGACACTGACAGGGGACCCTAGATAGACGGTTCGGTTGAAGACAGGCAAAAGTGAAAATAGCACCACCCTCCTCTGCGCAGCGTCTGCTGTCATCGAGAGCCCCAAGTCACACAGGACGTCACTTCGCCACATCACCAACACATATAATGGCGCATTGGTGAATTAGACTCTCACTTGTCTGGACTCTACGTGCAGCCCCATCACATGGTCGCACAGTAGGAGCCGGTGGATAGACAGGTCCATGGGCAGTGGCAGTCCACCAAAGCCTGTTGCTTTCCCTCTAGGAGTCTGCTGACCCAGCATCATAGCAGATCCTCGAGAGCTAGCCAGTGCACCACATTCAATGATGGGACAACGTGGAGGAGGATGCCCCCAGTCGGAGGGTCGTCGAAATGCCTGGAACACTGACCAGGTCGAACAGATGGCACGGCCAGATGAACCCCCCACTACCCTAGCAGACTCTAAACTTGATAAAATACTTGCAGCTATGGCCAAACCCAGGCAAGATCCAAGCAATAGGGTTGATGCAGTGGCCATAGAAGTGGGACTGCTGCACAATGGCCATAGAAAACTCACTGTCTGCATTGCTCAAACTGAAAGAACACTAGACAAACTCCGGCCCACAGTGTCTGACCTGGAAGGGCAGTTGCGGTCCCTCAAGGCTAAGGTCCAGGAGCTGGAGAACCGAGTGGAAGACTCCAAAGGGCGGTCCCCCCATTACAACCTTGGAATTGTGGTCTTTCCCAAGCAGGCAGAAGTCTCTAACCTGGTGATATTTTTGTGGGAGGTGGCTGGTGCAAGTCATGGCACCTGCCAAGCTATCAGTTCCCTACTTAGTGGAACATGCCCATTGCGTACTGGCGAGACAGCTGCAACGGGGGCCCCCCCGGCTGGTGGTGATCAGGTTGATGAACTTCAGAGACAAAGAGGTTATTCTACAGGGGCTCAGGCCACGGAGCTAATTCTGTATGAAATCACATGTATATTTCGAATCCCCAGATTACACTCTGGCAGTGCAACGCCGCAGAGCTTCCTTCCTGGGAGTAAAGAAGCAACCAGGCCAAGTTGAATGGTAAACCGGAACAGTTACTCTTTCACTGAACTGGTAGACGACTGGGATTGGGTAGAGCAACGCCTCTATCAGTCTTCAGCTCCTTCAACACTGATGACATGACCTTAGACAGTCAAGGCCAGGTGGCACGGAAAACACTGGAACCATGCTAATAGAGAACCCAGAGAAAATTGCACCCCCACTCTGGCGCAAGCTTGTGAGGATCAGATCCAGGCACTATCGACTGCGACCACCTTCTGGGCCGAACAGCACTCCCCACCATCGCAGGCCCTTGAGGACATGCCGTCTGAGTCAGGTTCCAGCGCCTCAATGAGTAGTACCACATCAGTAATCCTTCTGGATGTAACACCGCAGACTGCAGATCCTGTGGTGTAAGGGGACTGCAGGTAAGACATGCTGCCATGATTTTGGTCTGCCCTAACCAGCCTTAAAATTGACCAAGGGGAGTGTCTGCCTACCTCCTCATAGAGATGCAGAGTTGCAGGCCACCATTCCCTCCCCCTCAGTCACGGAGGCCCATGCAAGACTGGAACAGGTGCCTGGCTTCAGCAGGGCCCACCTCAAGTTTCTTCTCTTCCTGACTTTCACTAAGACAAAGGGGTCAACTGTCCCACCATTGAACAATACATGGCCATTGCGATTCATGGATAAGCCGCGCCTAGCTGCGGTATATTTGCCACCCCCCAGACACACTTCTTGGTAGATGTTTTGTACACTGCAGGAGCGGCCAGCGCAGGTAAGAGGGGTGGGTCGGTGGGGCCGGGTTGGAGGGGATTCCACAGACGACCACGAGGGAAAATTAAATAAATCATAAATTTTCCCTCCTCGTCGTCTTTCGAAAAAAAAAAACACCCAGACCCACCGCCCACCACTCTTATCTGCACGGGCCGCTGTTGGTACACTGGTACATGACAAGGAGTATCCCATCTATGGGACTGCTTGTTGTTTGTTTGTGCAGTTGGAGGTTGCTCGGCCGCCCTGGGTTAGTAGCTGAGGGTTCAGGTTTTCTTGTTTGCAAGATCATACAGTGCAACATTGTCCAGCCCAAAATTTTACCTACCCCGCATGCGGACATAGATGGGAAATATAGTGGAGCCCCCTTCCTGTTTCCCCCATGTTTGCTTGTGCAGCACACTATTGCTAGATTGCACATACTGAAGTGGAATGTCCATTGACGTCATTTGGGGGTAGTGAGGGGTCGCAGCTGTGGCCTCTAGCTTGCTCCGTGCTACTACCGGCACTTCCTTTGTGACCCCTGGCCTCAGAGGAGGCAAAGGTTTTGACCCCTTTGAGGCCAGGGGTCGCAAAGGAAGTGGCAGGGCTAGCAGGGAGCAAGCTACAGCTCACAGCTGTGACCCCTGACTACTCCCAAAGGACGTCCATAGAAATGTCCGTGGCATGGGGACAGCGTGCAAACGCCGTGTAGTACAGCAATACATTAGAAGGTGAGATGCCCAGATAGCACATATCTGTGTGGGAGTATGCACGCCCACTAAAACATTGGTGAGGTCAATGCTACAGTACTACATACCCTGGCATCGCACGGGGGGCTCTTATATGGATTAGATCTGCGGTTCCTTTTAGATGCATAGACCCTGAGGGGGATATATCCTGAAGCTGGGGCAGCTTGATGGCAGGTAGTATCTATGCACCAAATACAGCACAGCGGGCCTTTCTGACGCTCCTCTCGATCATGCTTAGCAAGTAGGTACATGTCTCCTGGATAATTGGGGAGATTTTAATTGTGTGTGGAACCCGCAACTATACCGCTCACATCCTCCCTTGCCATCCTCCCCTGTTGTGGACACTCGTCCTTGTCTCTCCCAATGGCTTATGCACTGGTCCCTGCCGGATAGCTGGCACACCCTCAACTCAGTAGCCAGAGAATATTCCTATTATTCACAACCGCATGACGTCCACGTGTGTCTGGCTCGTAAACTCTGTCACCCGGCCGTTCAGCTGCAGGACATAGTTGCCAAATATTTGGGGAAAGCATTCTTGGACCACAACCCGCTTCAAACAAAATATTAAATGGGGAGCGCCACGTCTACCGGTCCCCACATAGAGATTGCAGCCAACCATCCTGGAGGACCCAATATTCAGGGACGCGACGCAAGAGGCGCTATCCCACTACCTGACAGAGAATTGGGGCACAGCTACCTACAGCTTAGTCGAATGGGAGGTACCGAAGGTGGTGCTTTGCGGTCAGAGCATTCATGCTGTTGTGGGAGGAAGGGCGGACCTGCATAGGGACTTGGTCCAGACAGAGCCATCATTGGGGACCCTGGAGGTGACAGCGCTTGCAGAACCCATGGCAAGGCTGGCTATGGCAACGGCCATGCAACATCATGCCCAATTGATTGAACAGTTTTACTGCTTGTTTTTTAGGGCCTATCAGGCCAAAATGCATGCAGAAGGTGCCAAGTCTGGCCGCCTGTTAGCTTGTCGACTGCAGAGCGCAATACTGGTCACCCCATTACCATGATCAGAATTACTACGACATGCCTGGTTACCAACCAAGTGGACATACAGACAGCATTCACCACGCACTAACGAACCCTCTATGATCCCCTCAATAGACTGCCAAAACCCACATCCGTGACTTTCTCGATAGAGTCACATTGTTTGTTGTTGATCCCCTGCATAGGGGGGAGCTCAACGCACCCATCAAAGTGCAAGAAATCCGGGTAGCCATCAGAGGCGTGGCTATGAATAAGACTCCAGGACTAGATGGTCTGCCAGTTGAGTTCTATAAAGCCTATAATGAGAGCCTCCAGGCTCCTAAGATGCTGGAGGTCTATAAGGCCGCGCTGACAGAAAGTCGGCCTCTGCCGACTTTTGTGAGTCATTACTTGACTTCCTCCCTACTCCCGACAAAGATCCACTAGTGGTATCATTGTATCACCCCTTGTTTATGTTCAGACGCATTACAAGTTCCTAAGGAAAATCATTGCAGTACGACTTCTTGAGCATCTGCCTTACCTGGTTCATCTGGACCAGAATGGCTTCATCCCTGGTAGATCCAACATGCTCAATGTCCACAGGCTCCATAGAGTAATGGAGCTGGCCCCTATCCACTGGTCCCATACAGCATGTATAGTATTAGACCTGGAGAAGGCACTTGATACGGTGGACTGCGGATTCATGCTCTTGACACTAATGTCTTTGGTCATAATTGGCAGACTCCAAAGACTTATCAGACTCATTGACAAGGAGCCCACTGCCCGAGTGAAAAGTGAGCAATGCATTTCTGCCCCATTGTTGGTGAGCAGAGGCATGTGCCAGGGATGCCCCTTGTCTCCGCTCCTCTTCGCCTTTGCAATGGAGCTGCTGGCAAAGTGGCTCCGTCAGCAGGGTCAGATGTGGTACATTCCATTAGAAGGGGAGAAACATAGTGTCTCCCTATATGCCGATGCCGTGCTGATCTATGTTTGCTATCTCAGAGCAGGAATCACAGCGATTACGAAATCCTGATGGAGTTTAGGGCTGCCACAGGAATTGGGTCAAGTTCTGTTTGTTCCTGATACACCTGGACTACCCACTACATCACTTAGCAGTGGATTTACATCATCGCCACTGGCAACCCCCCTCCTTACAATATTTGGGCATTAATATTTACCATACCACACAATATCTTATTGATGGCAACCGTACTAGGGCCATTGCCTTCCTTTGCTGACAAATGGTGTTCTGGAGCACACTCCCACTCATGATCCAGGGAAGAGTATACCTGTCCAAACTGGTTATGCTACCGGTAACTAGTCACAATATCGAAAAAAAATATCGACTGGACAGAATATCGAGTTTTTGATATCGAATGGACAGAATATCGAATTGCAAAAATATAATGGTGCAGAATATCGAAATGCAGGTAAGAAATATCGAGTTCCACAATATCGAAGTTAGTAATATCGATTTTTTTTTTTAGTGTTTTAAGTGTTAGTATATGTGTTAAAAGTATGTACTATTTTTGTAATGTATGTTTGAATTTTGTAAAAGTAATGAATTTTATGTTAATTAATTTTTTTGTAATTTAATTCTGTAGCGGGTTGTGGGTTTATAGGGGAATAGGGTGGGAAGTAATTTAATTATAATATATATTTTTAGCATTATTTAGAATTAATTAATTATATGTTAATTTTTTTTGCGTAATTTAATTCTGTAGCGGGTTGTGGGTTTATAGGGGAATAGGGTGGGAAGTAATTTAATTGAAATTAATTAATTTATTATTTTATTACTTAATAAATTAACATTTAATGATTTATATTGTTAATTAAGTTAATTAATTTATTATTAATTAATTATTAATTGTTTAATAACAATTAATAATTAATTGGTAATTATGTTAATTGTGTATGTTTTTATTAATTAGTAATTAATTAGATATTAATTATTAACAATTATTTTGTGGATATGTTAGTTAATTATATTGTTAATTGTAATTAGTTAATTAATTAATTGTTAATTAATTATGTTAACTTATTAATATGTTAAAATATTGTAGGTGATGTTTATAGGGGAAAATGGTGGGAGGTAAATTAATTTTTACAAAATAATTAATTGTTAATTAATGTTAATTATATTGCAGGAGTGGGTATATTAAATAATTTCCCTACGCTATCCAACACTTTCCTTACTGTTGCACTCACTGGAGTGGGAATAGTAATTTTTACCCTCCCGCTGTCCAACACTTTCCCTACTGTTGCACTCACTGGAGTGGGAATAGTAATTTTTATCCTCTCGCTGTCCAACGCTTTCCCTACTGTTGCACTCACTGGAGTGGGAATAGTAATTTTTACCCTCCCGCTATCCAACGCTTTCCCTACTGTTGCACTCACTGGAGTGGGAATAGTAATTTTTACCCACCCGCTATCCAACGCTTTCCCTACTGTTGCACTCACTGGAGTGGGAATAGTAATTTTTACCCTCCCGCTATCCAACGCTTTCCCTACTGTTGCACTCACTGGAGTGGGAATAGTAATTTTTACCCTCCCGCTATCCAACGCTTTCCCTACTGTTGCACTCACTGGAGTGGGAATACTAATTTTTACCCTCCCGCTATCCAACGCTTTCCCTACTGTTGCACTCACTGGAGTGGGAATACTAATTTTTACCCTCCCGCTATCCAACGCTTTCCCTACTGTTGCACTCACTGGAGTGGGAATAGTAATTTTTACCCTCCTGCTATCCAACGCTTTCACTACTGTTGCACTCACTGGAGTGCGAATAGTAATTTTTACCCTCCCGCTATCCAACGCTTTCCCTACTGTTGCACTCACTGGAGTGGGAATAGTAATTTTTACCCTCCAGCTATCCAATGCTTTCCCTACTGTTGCACTCACTGGAGTGGGAATAGTAAATTTTACCCTCCCGCTATCCAACACTAAAAATATTGATTATTTTTTAATATTATTAAGTTAATATATATGTATTAAAAAATAAAAATGCATGTTTATTTTATTTTTAACTTACATTAATTATTTATTAATTTTAAGGTTAAGTATTTTTTAGTATGTTTTACTTAATTATTACTTTTAAGACATTTAAAACAGTCGATATTTTAACAAACTATATTATTCACAACGATATTTAGGATTCGATATTTTTGTACTTACCTGTTTGTAGATAGGATTTCGATATTCTAATAGTCGATATTTTGTCACCGATATTTTTGTAGGTCAATATTTAGCTCCTCGATATTCTGTCAGTGATTCTATGCTACCATGTCTGCTATATTTTTTCCATAACCTTCCAGTGAATATACCCCGAAGCACATTCCTCGCCTTGCACAATATGCTGGCGAGTTTCCTCTGGAATAAAGGCAGGCGACGAGTCGCTTTACACAAGCTGCAGCTGCCAGTAGACAAAGGGGGCCTTGGGTTCCCCAGTTTTGAACATTATTACCTAGCAGTGTGGCCTGTCTGATGGCTAGGGGGGCGACTACTGGAAGAACTGGGTCTGCCCTTTATTGACAGTGCACATCAAGTGGTGCGAGAATCTTTGTTGGCAGTTGCGTAGATTTCCTGAGAATCAAAATATATGCTGTGAGTAGCACATGATAGCTTTCGTAGGAACTTTCGAATAATGGCACCTATCTCACAATATTCCCCCGAGATCTATGTCAGCTCCATTGGGCCTTTTCAAGATTGATCAAGAGGGAGGTACTGACGGTATGGGAGGCTGCTGATGCAGGTAACCGAGGCGCCCTTTTTCACAACGGCATACTCATTCCCTATGAACAGTTACAGGCTGACTGTGAATTACCAGGAGGCCATTTCTTGTCCCAAGGCCAGCTACTAGCTGAGATGGGCCGACTGTGGCAGATTCCCAATACGGAGCCGGAACAGCACCCTCTGGTTTATACACTTCACACTATAGGCGTGGCTGCCAGCTCATCACCCGGCTCACACGAACCCTGGCACATACATGACTAATTGCTACCAACTCGTAGGCACTGGGAAGGAGACATAGGCTGAAAAATTATGCAAAAAGAATAGGACATGGTCCAACAATATGTGCGTAAACTTTCCTGTAGCACCAAGTTTCAATACATTCAACATAACATTTTACACAGGGCCTATCTCACTCCAGGGAGACTGTAGAAGATATTTGGGTCTGCCTCGAATTGCCCTCAGTGCCAGGCGCCAGACATCGATATGGCTCATATGTTCTGGTCGTGTTCCATGGTGGCGGCCCTGTGGAGGGATGTCACGGACACACTGTCTATTATCATGGGGCCCGCTGACTTGCACACCATAGAGAGCATAGTCCTTGGTCTGTTTAAGAAGAAAGCTGGGAGCATTACAAAGCATGTTATGAAACCGGTCCCAGGATGCTTGATTCCGGTCCAGGTAAGACATGGCTTGGCAGTTCGGTCTGGACTGTTCCCATGAGGCACAGGGTCAAGACTGATTTGCATAGAGCTGTATCTGAACTGGGGTGGCAAAGTGAGCTAAAGAATGATGATGGATTCAACCCAGATCTGTGACTGGGGGTGAGTGTTTGAAAAGTTTCAGCACTCCGTCCATCATCTCCTTGTGTTTGCTTTGTTTGCCCTAAGTTGGAAGGGTATGCCCAGACATGGGTCCCTAGCTCACTTTGCCACTGGATTCAAGCTAGCCTCGCTGATGAGGGCTGTTAGCCCGAAACCAGTCCCAGGATGCTTGATTCCGGTCCAGGGAAGATATGGCTTGGCAGTTCGGTCTGGACTGTTCCCATGAGGCACAGGGTCAGGACTGATTTCCACATAGCTGTGTTTGAACAGGGGTGGCAAAGTGAGCTAAAGAATGATGATGGATTCAACCCAGATCTGTGACTGGGGGTGAGTGTTTGAAAAGTTTCAGCACTCCGTCCATCATCTCCTTGTGTTTGCTTTGTTCACCCTAAGTTGGCAGGGTATGCCCAGACGTGGGTCCCTTGCTCACTTTGCCACTGGATTCAAGCTAGCCTGGCTGATGAGGGCTGTTATCCTGAAACCGGTCCCAGGATGCTTGATTCCGGTCCAGGGAAGACATGGCATGGCAGTTCGGTCTGGACTGTTCCCATGAGGCACAGGGTCAAGACTGATTTGCATATAGCTGTGTCTGAACAGGGGTGGCAAAGTGAGCTAAAGAATGATGATGGATTCAACTCAGATCTGTGACTGGGGGTGAGTGTTTGAAAAGTTTCAGCACTCCGTCCATCATCTCCTTGTGTTTGCTTTGTTCGCCCTAAGTTGGCAGGGTATGCCCAGACGTGGGTCCCTTGCTCACTTTGCCACTGGATTCAAGCTAGCCTGGCTGATGAGGGCTGTTATCCTGAAAACGGTCCCAGGATGCTTGATTCCGGTCCAGGGAAGACATGGCTTGGCAGTTCGGTCTGGACTGTTCCCATGAGGCACAGGGTCAAGACTGATTTGCATATAGCTGTGTCTGAACAGGGGTGGCAAAGTGAGCTAAAGAATGATGATGGATTCAACCCAGATCTGTGACTGGGGGTGAGTGTTTGAAAAGTTTCAGCACTCCGTCCATCATCTCCTTGTGTTTGCTTTCTTCACCCTAAGTTGGCAGGGTATGCCCAGATGTGGGTCCCTTGCTCACTTTGCCACTGGATTCAAGCTAGCCTGGCTGATGAGGGCTGTTATCCTGAAACCGGTCCCAGGCTGCTTGATTCCGGTCCAGGGAAGACATGGCTTGGCAGTTCGGTCTGGACTGTTCCCATGAGGCACAGGGTCAAGACTGATTTGCATATAGCTGTGTCTGTACTGGGGTGGCATAGTGAGCTAAAGAATGATGATGGATTCAACCCAGATCTGTGACTGGGGGTGAGTGTTTGAAAAGTTTCAGCACTCCGTCCATCATCTCCTTGTGTTTGCTATGGACCTGGCGCTACTCATAATTTGTAGGTCCATCACCATGCATTGGAAAGCTGACACACAACCTAGGTTAAAACATTGGTGTTCAGTGACTCTTAAATGGGGTAAAATCGAATCAGTGGTGCTTAGGTGAGAAGAGACTTGGAGATTGCGTAGAGTCCCTGTAGCTGCAAATTGGGACAATCTGATGAATGAGTTACAGGAGTTTAAAGAGGACCTCCCTGATGGAGATGTGCCAGCGCTCAATAACTGAACCGATTCAAGTTCTGGTGTTCTGCCAATTTCTGCCCCCCTCCTAATCTCATATCCTTGTTCCTGAGCACCAAACAAGTGAAAAACATGCCGAACACGAATGCTGCGAGGTAATACATGTTTGAATGCATAGTACATTATCACTATGTACAGGAGTGAGGACCTATGAAGAAGGATCACTCAAGAGGATGACAATAGTACTGTCCTCATATCCATATAATTGTGAATGCCACTGTTATGACCTAAAGTTACCTTTGTTTAATTATTCATTGTGTGGACAAATTACTCCTGCTAGAACAGATGTATTGCAATGCATGTACAAGGCAAAGGATGGGATTACTGTACAAGAATATGTAACTCGGATCTGTATGTTTATCATAGGTGTATGTGTTGCTATGGTGAAACTCAATAAAAATTGGATAGAAATAGACAGTAATGGTGGCCATTTCATTTTTTTAATTCCAACAGCCATCCAATCAGATTGCTAGGTCTCGCGGGACTCAAGGGAGCCTCTCGCTCCCGCAAGAACATAAAGGCTTATGGGATAAATGGGCCTCTCGACCAGTCACAGGGCTCCATTTTTGATTTTGTTCTCTCGTAGGATGCTCGTGAGACTCTCAGAAGCCCAACTGCCAAAATATACAAATATATTTTACCCTTACTATCTCAAAAACTACTGAACAGATTTGCACGTAATCACAAAAGGCGCAATTTGCGGACCAAGATCTAGCTTCCTGACAAATTTGGTGCAATTCCATTCAGTAGTTTTTGCTGTAGCCTTGTCTAAAGACATCTATGGAAAATGCATGGGGATCTTGCATGTAAGGACCCCCTTTTTTCTCTGCTCCCGCTGGAGGGATCACTACAAAACTCTCCAGGAAGGAGCTGAGATGGATTAACTTTGTTTTTTGCAATGTTTCATGAAACTCTCTGTCTATAGAAAAGCTGGCATAACTATAACTACCTGTCATTTGAGATGTCATCAGTGATGTCATCTGTGATGTCACTGACCATGTCATGAGTGAAGTGATATGTGAGGTCATAAGCAGCGCATTGTAGGAGCATAAGTAGGGGCATAAGTTATAACTCAGCTAACTATATCTGCTCAATTTCTCTAGTTTTATACGAGTGGAATGTTAGCCTAACTATAACGTCTGTGTACCCTTTGTTTTTTTCGTGAATTTCTAAGGTTTTTTAAATCTTTTTCCTATCCATAACGTCTGTGTAACCTTTGTTTTTTTCCTTGAATTTCGATGTTTTTTAAATTTTATTTCCTAACTTTAATGTTTGTGTAACATTTGTTTTTTTCAGTGAATTTCAATTTTTTTTAATTTTGTGTCCTAACATTAATGTCCCTTAATCTTTGGTTTTTGCAGTGAATTTCTAAGGTTTTTCAAAACTTTTTCTATAACTGGATATTATAGATTACACCTGCCTAATGGAACACTCATGCATGTATATCTCTGTGTCACACTTTCTAATTTGTTTGAGTGGATTATTATCACGATTCCTGTGAAAAAGTTGCGAAGACCGCGTGTTTTTCAAAATCTGTAAAACGCATATAAACACATATTTTAAACAATCTTTTACACTAGGTGTTCACTAAAGATGTGTTTAAAATTCTCTCTCTGTAATCATGTTTAAAGAAACTCACTTTTAAATTGTATTTCCCGGTTTTGGGCCATGCTCTAAGTCGTGATGATGTCATAGTCGCGAAGACCATGTGTTTTTCAAAAAGTGTAAAACACATATATACGATTATTTTAAACAATGTTTGACAATAGTACTCTACTAACATACTGTTTAAACTTCTCTATCTGTAATAATTTTTCATGAAAACCACTTTTAAATTGTATTTCCCTTTTATGCGACAATACCGGTAGTCTCGATTATGTTGGTAATCGCGAAGTTCGTGTGACCTGGTAACAAAGAGATATGATTGGAGGAGATACTTTTCATTAACTTGTATAGGAAGTGTCCACCAGTTTGTTCTTTCTTGAAGCTTCTAGTAGGTTTTCACTTGTTTCTTGGAGGTGTGCTGCACTGCTAGGGTTTTGCTAGGGATGTTTTTTTGTTGTGCTTGTCGAAATTTAAAATGGTAACAGGAGGAAATGAGGAACATCAGGTACCACAACAAGTAGAGGAGCAGGACCCAGAGCTGCATGGAGAAGACTCTGAAGATGATGCACCACCCGCAAAGAAACAAAAGCATTGCGTGGGACTTTTTTAACATTCCATTAGGGGAGTTAAAACGAGTGGGAAAATTCGTCAAGTGCTGCTTCTGTGAGAAGAACCTTTCAAGTGGCACGGCTAAAAATACTCATGTAGAACAACTAGCATGTGGTATCATCTCAAACCGTAACACTGGTCGGATTGGAAGAGGGGACAAAAGAGCAGAGATGGAGAGCAACAATCTACCTCCAGGCCTGCACCACCTGCCTCTGGAGAGAAGTTGCAAGACAGCACCCTTAAATTTAGAGTGAATTATGGCGTTTTGGATTCTATGGTTTCGATTGTAGAACAACTCTCACAGTCAGAGAGAAGAGTATTGATGTTATTCTGGAGGCAGCAAGAAAACACACTTGCTAGTTTTTTTTGTTTACTGTAGTATATGCAGACTTTTCCTGTTTCTGGTTAGACTTTTTTTCCTCCCCTTGTTGCCATTTTGTTTGAAGAAAAATGCAAACAAAATGCCAAATGTTAGAAAATAGAAAAAAAATAAAAAATGATCCAGAACTAAAAGTAGAAAAAAACGTTCTTGTCAGACATGTTGACATGCCATCAAATTAATAAAGTTTTATCCAGGTTTTCATCTTTTCTGTGAACTTTGTCAATACATTCCCTTGCTGAGAGACTTTGTAGATTCCCTCCTGTTTTGAGAATGTGGGAGAGGAGCTGGGGAGAGGAGTTGGCCTAACGGCTAGGGCGGTCAACCTCAAATCTGGGGAACCAGGTTCGTGCAACATCCTGTGATTCTGGGCAAATCACTTAATCTCCCCGTGCCTAACAAAAATGAATGTGTCCTCATGTAATGCAACTGGTGCCCGTGTAAAGCACTCTGATACCTAATACCTTCGGGTCAAATTTGCGCTATAGAAAACTCCGTAAAAAATAAAAAATAAAATGTGGTTTACTGCATAAGATAGGCCAGACAAGTCACTCTCAAATAGTAGATGAAATATAGAAGGAATACACTGGCAAAATCTAGGGTCCTCTGAATATAGTCTAGTTGATCTGTACTTGGCTGCTGGTATTTGTACAGGCCGGTCAATATACCTACCACCTACTCCAGTGGGAAAGAGATGTGGGAAACGCTGAGCTTCTAAACGTTTCATCTGACATACTGTAGTGTAGTTCCTATTTCCCTAATAGGCTCTGCGCATCGGAATAATATAACCTATAGGTTTGACATAGGACTAAGGTCGGTATGTCCCTATCGATTATATTAAACTTAATTACCTGTGCCAGCTAGCTCAGAGGCCACTAGAAACACCTTGAGAACAAAAAGGGAGTAGTTTCTGGCAACCAAAAAACATGACAACTTTGTTTCCCTTTAGAAGCGGAACATGTCTCAGAATCGTGGAAACAATAGATAACGGTTTCACTCATTCAATCGTGCATGCTTAGTTTTTACAGAGTTACACAGAAAGGAAAGATGGGCGTTTCAATAAAAAGGTTTTATTGAACAGTCTTGTTTCTCGTGTAAGAGATATGTGCTGTTATGATCACAAGACAGTATGCAAGATAAATAATGTACAGCGTAAGCAGTAGAAATAAATAATACTGCGCTAGCATTATCTTTCAGCATATATTCACGTACATAAATAACATGAGCTAAGATTGCGAGTACTCATACGATGCGTCTCTAAGCTAGTTCTACCCCAGTGTACCTAACCTAGTCTAGGTGTAGGGAAGAGTAGAAGTAGGTGGAGTATTCTCTAGTATGGTATACTAAGAGTATGTTAAGTCTAGTATGCCAAGAGTCCCTCTAGGATCTAGTCAGCTCCATACCTTGAGAATGAGAGAGGTGGGAATCTCCTGCCGGATCTCGGAACTCTAACACCCCGCGAAGGGAGTCAGAACACTGGAAGCTGGATTCGTCTGCGTGCAGGAATGACAGCGTCTTCTCAGTGCGTCAGGCCGGGATACGGGCTCCTCTGAAGTCGAGGTCTCCTCTAACTTGCTTGGGCAAGGGAAGGTATATTTATACCTGGTAGGTGTCGTGGAATGTTAGCATTGACGTGAAGTCGGACAGAGGAAGACGTCAGGAATGAACCCTTAAGGTATAACGGTTCATACATAATAGATGAGTTCTTGGAGAAATCAATAGTCCTGTGCTAGGGGAACTCCCGAAGCTTAAGGGTCTGGTTTCTAAGAACTCGTTGTGACGTTAGGGTGGACGGATATCGGTGACCATGCCTGTATTTGGAGTGCACGGTTAATGCCTAAATAAGGACTGGGATTCTATGCCTATATAAGGGCAAGGCGAATTGTGCCTATATAAGGACATGATTCAGGAAAACCTATATACGGACCCCTAAAGCGGAATACAACACCCACTCCATCTTCGAGTGAACGATAATACTAAATGCTAAACATTTTAAATGCTAAACATAAAATCGAGTACCACATATTACTAAAAAACATTTCTATAAGCATTTTAAAAGAAGCTTAAAACTGTTGAAATGCCATAGGTACTGTACATTTAAAGCATTGTTTTCATTCCTATAATGGAAGTGGAATGCAACGTGAATGAAACAGTAATATATACATATGATGAAATGGTTGATAAGTTCTTACAATCAAAGCCATTGCATATCATTGAAGTAAATGAAATGTTAGACAAGTAAGGTGACAATGTGTCCCTGGAAGTATTCAAAGAAGTCCGTTTTATAAGACTAGTTTTACTGTAAGCAGATTGTTCATATGCCATGTCATTTCAAAAATTTTAAAAAGAAAAAAGTTCAATTCTGGGAAAAGATCCAAGTTTGAAAAATAGGAAGGCCAAATTTCATTGTTGCCCTGGTACACTGTGAGCCGAATCAAAGTCAGTGTATGGGTCTGGCGTAAACATTAGATCATCTATTTCCGTAGCCAAAATATCGTCCACCGAAGTTGGCGACATTTGGAACACCTCGTTCAGAAGGTTAATTGCACAGAGATGAGAAACATCACCTTCAGCAGAAGATGCAATGTTCGCGTCCGTTGTTACCTGTGTGCCCGTTGATCCATCTCGTACCTCAGCAGCAGCCGGAAGCGTCTGTGAGATCTCAATGAATGCCGCCATCAGGATTGGAAGCCTCTGGGGACAACACACAGCATGGGCCGTTATCGGGTCCAGCAGAGTATCGATATCCATTGGCATGACTGATGGGAGTGTTAGACAGGTGTCTAGCACGCATTCTTCACCGCAAAACAGGCAGCGTAGAACAGGTAAGATGCAATCTTGCCAGATTGGTCTGAATGACAGGAACCACGTTGTATTAAGTTCCCATAGACGAGGCATGCCCAAAAGCTGTACTATGCGCTCACGGCATTTCCGTTCAAGGAGGGCTCTCTCCACATCGCTCGGAGTGATGTTGGCGAAGAGGCTTGCCATAGCGTAGTAGGAGGAATAGAAACAGAATTCCTGCAACAAGTGCTAGAATTAACGGCACACAACCAAACACCGAATGTGCGAAGTTTGGGATGATTCCGAGGACAGCCTGGAAAGGTGCTAATAGTCCGGAACAGATGGTCTTAAATACATGTACAATTCCGCTTGTGTCTGTCATGTTAAAGATGCGTCCTATCATTTCTACGAAATGTATAGGGCAGTTTGTACGAATTAAAGATTGTATCTCAGCCGAAGTCCTTGCAACTTGTAGATCATAGGTTTCTTTGGCCGAGGTCAAAGGCACTGATTGTTGTATAAGCATGGCTTTCATTCTGCTTAAAGTATCAAATCGTATAAAAGAGACATTCAACGAAGGCCATAGAGGCGACTCCCTGACTGTGTCTATTGGGGCAAACAATACTTGCATACAGCAAGTGACCTTGGAGTTGACCGTTACTAGATATGCGATGCCTGGCAACATGCCACAGCAACTCTGATCATTCAACATGAGGTAACTCCCATTAGAAAGTTGTCCAAACGTTGGATTAATCACAGCAGCTGGTGTACCCTGCTGGTGGCAGGACAAGTTTGCCACAGAACCATTACAAGCCCCGTGTAAAGAAATGTCCTGACAAATCAGTGAACCGCTTAGTGCACTTTCACAGTGTGTACCGCTTAGAAACACTTCACGATTCCCACTCCAACATCTATAGGTGTAAGGCAAATTCCAGGATGTCTTAATGTATTCTTTACCCAACCTTTCATATTTGCCTGCTTGCATCTGTTTAAGGCAATACTGAAACTGGAAAGTAGTCACAGGTAGACTAATTTTGCCATGAATAAGCCATTCTGTAGCTGGTTTTTCTGCCACTGTAAATGGTAATTTGTCAAGTTTTTCAATGCTCAGTACTGTATACTTTGCTCCCCTTTGTGCCAGTTCGATCTGTTTATCAGTTAGATTGTATTCTGCAAACAGAGCCGTCGTGTTGATAAAACGCCAAGGCACATAGCCCACACGCAAAGATTGCAGCGTCCAGCTTAATAACATAATAGAAAGTAACTGTGTTTGGCCTTGTTGTAACATGGCTAAATCTTGTTCCAGTATGTCGATAGCAGAGGATACAATACTGTCCAATGAATAAATTCTGGAGGACAAAGTTGTTAACCCATTGTCGACCACAGAGAGAGTTTTCTCTAAGTTAATACGATCAAGTTCACGTATTCGTTCTGCGGCCTCCATCTGTGACACCTTCCATGCTTCATTATAAGCAGCATAAATGCCGGCATATATGAAACGTTTTTGACGCGGTTTTCTTGGTCCAAGCAAGAATTCTCTAAGGTCTGCGTTTTCTTTAAGTAAAGATAAGTGTTGTTTCAGATCCTTAAGTGTAGATTTTTGCAGCCAATCGAGGCATAATTTTCCTATACTGTATGTTGTTACTACCCCTGGATGTTGTCTTTGGACGTATCGTGGGTCTGGCCTATGAATAGTAAACACCTGTGTTTTATTCAGGAATCTGTCTTGACAGTTGTTTGTGTCTGCGGGCCAGATCAACCATTTTCTCCAATCAGGATTTGTTCTGTTGATTTGTAGTATGGTGTCAACTGTAACCGCTGCCTGTGTATTGTTATCACTTGCAGGTGTTGGTACAGAAGGATTTTTCATATCTTTGATCTTGGCTAACCCAAGGCAAGACGTTTGTTGGACAGTGTCATTCAAAAACATTATTTGCTGAGGGACGATACAGGCTCTAAATAAAGCTTCTATCCCCTGCACTTGCCAATCTTTAGTACCCCAGACAGATTTTGTGTCTATTGTGTCTTTCCATAAGTCAAAACCCTGTCTAGACAGTTGGGCAATAAATGCTGCAGAGTAAATCTGTTTTGTATTTGTTAACATAATTTTCAGTCCTGTTTTGTTTACATTTCTATAGTAAAATGTTTCTGGATCAGATGTATTGTATCCTGAAAAATATGGAAACTTCTTAGCAAATGTTTTTGAACTACCTTTTGGTGGTGTAGGACAATGCCCCCATTGGTTAAACATAAACACATTTCTAGGTGTTGCAGATTTATGCAAAAAATGATGACCATAGTGGTTATAGCAATACAGCTGTTCATAGTCTGATGAACCCTCTAAATATTCATTATTAGAAAATGCAGCAGATTTTTCTAGGTCAAACATTATGTCATTTACAGTTTCAAAGTCCCAATCATCAGAAAAGGTAATGGATGAAACAAAATCACTTAGTGAGATCTTAAATAAATGTGGAATGTTCAAATATTCCGTCGGGCCAAAAATATCAAAATCAGTTTTGTCCCACACTATACCATCCTGTATAGGAACGGCTGTAATGTTCACTGCAGACAAGTCTCTTGTTTCACGATGGGATGATTTGTGAGGTTTCAAAAGTAAGTTCACTTCTTTTCTTTCAATGTCCAAATGGATGTATCTCCCATTTATAAGCACGCTCATAGTCATAACCAAAGCTAGCCAAAGCAGGAAGAAAAATATTCCAGAAATAACCCAAAGTTCAATCCACGGTGAAACCAGATAAGTCTTTTTCAAAAAATGTAAAAAGTCTTGTACTTGCTGTTTAAAAGTTTTTGATGCTGGCGACGTCTCGGGCTCACTCGGATCCTCAGAAAACGTATCAAAATTAATAAAGTAGCCAGAAGCAGTTCTGTCAATTGTTGGAATTGCATCAGGATTTGTTGAATTCGCTGGGACCAGTTGATCACTTGTTACATTGGTGTAGACAGGTGTATTTGGACGAACTGTTACTTGTGTTTCAAGAGGGATGAGTTCCATAGCATTGTTGCTCAGTCCTTCATCTGTAACTGCTGAATTCTCGATGGTTATCAGTCTTTCAGTCTGAACCTCTTGGATAGTAGCGAGAGGAGTGTGTCTGCTACTAGGTCGGAGTCCACAAGGCCTACTATTTAGTATTGGCCACATACTGTGGTTTGATGAGGGCGATGGACACAAATCTTTTCTCCTTTTTTCCAGCAAGGGGCGGCAGAAGTACTGTTCTTGTTCCGTGTATGGCTAGGACAGGTACTGGTTGTCTGTATGAAGGTCCAAATTCCTTCTTGTCCGCAATTTTCTCTCTGTCTAGATCCCCAACTTTTGGAATTCAGACAGGCCTTGCTGGGACCGCCGGTTTTTCCCCAGTGGTGGTTGGCTGCAGGAATACGTTGCTTTGTTTCTTTCTTAGTTCGTTTAAGTCCTGTAAAACAGCCAAACGATCTTTGATATCAAAGGGTTTATTTTCCACCACTGTGCAACTGCTTTCCAGATCTGGCACCCACACTCTTGTCCCAAATAGGACCTCATATGGAGTGACCCCCCCTAGAGAACTTCATGGCCCCACATTGTGCGCCATGTAGTGCAGTTCCTATTTCCCTAATAGGCTCTGCGCATTGGAATAATATAACCTATAGGTTTGACATAGGACTAAGGTCGGTATGTCCCTATCGATTACATTAAACTTAATTACCTGTGCCAGCTAGCTCAGAGGCCACTAGAAACTCCTTGAGAACAAGAAGGGAGTAGTTTCTGGCAACCGAAAAACATGACAACTTTGTTTCCCTTTAGAAGCGGAACATGTCTCAGAATCGTGGAAACAATAGATAACGGTTTCACTCATTCAATCGTGCATGCTTAGTTTCTACAGAGTTACACAGAAAGGAAAGACGGGCGTTTCAATAAAAAGGTTTTATTGAACAGTCTTGTTTCTCGTGTAAGAGATATGTGCTGTTATGATCACAAGACAGTATGCAAGATAAATAATGTACAGCGTAAGCAGTAGAAATAAATAATACTGCGCTAGCATTATCTTTCAGCATATATTCACGTACATAAATAACATGAGCTAAGAATGCGAGTACTCATACGATGCGTCTCTAAGCTAGTTCTACCCCAGTGTACCTAACCTAGTCTAGGTGTAGGGAAGAGTAGAAGTAGGTGGAGTATTCTCTAGTATGGTATACTAAGAGTATGTTAAGTCTAGTATGCCAAGAGTCCCTCTAGGATCTAGTCAGCTCCATACCTTGAGAATGAGAGAGGTGGGAATCTCCTGCCGGATCTTGGAACTCTAATACCCCGCGAAGGGAGTCAGAACACTGGAAGCTGGATTCGTCTGCGTGCAGGAATGACAGCGTCTTCTCAGTGCGTCAGGCCGGGATACGGGCTCCCCTGAAGTCGAGGTCTCCTCTAACTTGCTTGGGCAAGGGAAGGTATATTTATACCTGGTAGGTGTCGTGGAATGTTAGCATTGACGTGAAGTCGGACAGAGGAAGACGTCAGGAATGAACCCTTAACGTATAACGGTTCATACATAATAGATGAGTTCTTGGAGAAATCAATAGTCCTGTGCTAGGGGAACTCCCGAAGCTTAAGGGTCTGATTTCTAAGAACTCGTTGTGACGTTAGGGTGGACGGATGTCGGTGACCATGCCTGTATTTGGAGTGCACGGTTAATGCCTAAATAAGGACTGGGATTCTATGCCTATATAAGGGCAAGGCGAATTGTGCCTATAAAAGGACATGATTCAGGAAAACCTATATACGGACCCCTAAAGCGGAATACAACAATACCTTAATACTTTTATATATGTTTCAGACTCTCTTCTAACAATCTCACAAACACATATACCTTTTAATCAATTTCTTTGCTTAAAATGAAATGTAATTCACATACCAGAAGATTGAGTTTGTGATGAAATAGCTTTTGTTGCTCTTATTAGATATATTCAATACACTCAGGATTTGTGAAAACCAAGCATAAGAAAGAAAAACCACTCTCATACAAAGCATCCATATATGGCAACCTTTTCAACTTTCTCCTACTATGGAAGGCAGCAAATAAAAACATTCCTTTCATATTTTAGTTTTGTATGTCCACTTCTGAATGGTTAATATGTGTTGCAAAGTCATCCTGTGCTCTGGGAACTCCCATTTATTTGCTGACTGGTACTGGTGGTAACTGACTCTGACTGTCCCTGGGCTCTGTCTGACCAGGCCCATGACTGCTTTTAACATGTAATTGTACCCAAACTCGACTTTGGTGTTTGGGGCACTTAAGAATTAATAAACTACAATGTTGTGGCATATTAGACACCTAGGGTCTCCCCTAGTTGTCTCAGTGTTGGGGGGCCAGGTATTTATAAGGAGGACCCTTATAAAATGGGTTTTATATGCCTTGCGTTTAGTGAAAGTGCACCTTTCACTTCCCACATTGTAGTAAAGTGCTTCCCAAAATCGACTTTTATGCTAGGAGCAGTGTGAAGTGAGGATCTGCAATATTTTTTACAGATTCCGAACCCCTAAGTCTCTCCTGGGTGTTCTAGGGGTGTAGGATCCTGTAGATATAGGCAGGGTCCTTATAAAATATGTTTTATAAGTCCTGGTATTGGAGAAATTGCCCAGTTCATTTTCCCCATTGTAGATCACCAGCAGCATAGGTTAACATAGCAAGAAGTTATTATCTAATAATTCAAGCCAGGAAAATCAGAAAATATCATTCAAGGACTTACTAGAATGGTATAGATAAATCCAACAATATGCTATTGTTGAATATATCCTAAAATGTACAGACAATAAGTTATAAGACTTTCTTGACTGTAAGCCAAAATTCACCCTTTTAGTGGTGATCTGCCCTGATCGGTCAGAGTTGAGT
Source organism: Calotriton arnoldi (assembly GCA_963921515.1). Taxonomy (NCBI): domain Eukaryota; kingdom Metazoa; phylum Chordata; class Amphibia; order Caudata; family Salamandridae; genus Calotriton; species Calotriton arnoldi. The sequence goes on along the minus strand of CAWUFW010005261.1, from coordinate 1,292,530 downwards.
GAATTAGCCAGGCTGATTTGATGAGGTGATACATAGCCCCTGGGGTGAAACACCCATTCTGGGAGAAGAGGGATCTGCTCCATAGGAATGCCAGAGCAAGAGGGAGGGGTCACAAACAAAGATCTTCAAAAGAAGGAGGAGACAGGCAGAAGAAACCAGTTTAATTTACGCCCCTATCCTCTGAACCCAGCAAGATGACAGGCTTAAGGAAGGAATGTGCAGATGCCAGGGGGAGGGCGCCTATGGACATGAGCCTTCCTGGAGTTAGGTTTAGTCAGCTCTTGCCACTCTGCTGAGACTTCAGCCATATTGAATTTCGGAGAAATAATGCTTTCTGGGATACCATTGTGCCACACTTTGGAGGAAATGGGCATGCTCTGGGGTGTTGCCCTGCACCTCATTGAATAGAACTACCCTCCTATGTGACCCCAGAGAACACTAAACAAGTGTCTGAGAGGGGCAGTGCCTCTCAGATCTGCTGACTGAAACTAAAGGAAGAAGAAGGGTCCATGCTGGAAGTTTGATTTGCACCAACCATGCCCTGCACTCTAACTGACTGCACCTGCTGCACAATCTGGAACAACAGCCCTCTGGATCAAACCTGCTTCAAAAGGACTAAAGAGTAGACTCCCTGCAAGCTACAGGTTAACAGAGCTCATCTGAACCATCACCCCCAAGAATCCCCAGCCTGGAATACTACCAGTGGATTTGTAAGGGTTTTGTCCAAGTGGATCATGGCAATTGAAGTACCAAACTTTTAAGGACCATCTTGGAGCTTCCAGACCCTTGGAATAAGTTTTGGTCACTTTGGGACCCTCAAAGGAACTTTAGGAAGAAGTTCCAAAAGTTTGAAGAACTTTGGAGCAACTCTGAAAAAAAGCTCCATAAGTGGACCTACTCAACCTGGCCAGCCAAGCAGGCGACCCTCAACCGCGAGCCAGCCTGCCGTCCAGGTTTATCCTGCTGAAAAGCTCTGGCAGTCCGACTTCCAGAGTTTGACCTGGAGTTGGTCGAAACCCAATCCGGCGAACCCTCAGCAAATCCGGCCTGGTGAAGAGCATCGAGGGACCCCGGGAGAAAAAGCTCCTTAACAGTTTCTAAGTTCGAACGTAGGACCAGGACCAACCGCGAGAGTCAAGCTGCCCACCTTCAAATGCGAGCCGGCCTGGATCCCTGGTTCGTCCTACTGGAAAGCTTCGGAGGTCTGGCTTCCATAAGTTTGACCTGGAGGTGAACCCTCACCGAATCTGGACTGGCTGAGAGCTTCAAGGGACCCCGGGAAGAAAAGCTCCAGAAATGTTTCTACGTCAGAAGGTTAAAACTTTGACCGAGGCCTACTGTGAGGGATAGCTGTGCAGGGCTCCATCGAGGTCAACCTGAAACTTTGACTTTTTCCCGTTCTAGCACGACAAGATGTCCCAATAGGCGCTATAGGTTTCTATGTACAATATAGTGCTAAATCATTCAAAAATTCATATCTCCGGTTCCCTACATTGGATTCTTTCCATTTTGGTGTCATTTTAAAGAAACAAATATTTCCTATTTTTATAAATTGGTGTTGGAATTTTATTGTGTGTTGTCTTAATTATTTACTGAATTGGTGTTTTTAAATGCTTTACATACCTGTCTTTAAAGTTAAGCCGGCCAGCTTGCAGCCAAGCTACCAAGGGTTGAGCCTGGGAATAATTTTCTGAGACCTATTCTGAGCCCTATAGTATGTTAGTGGCATTATGGCCAGTGGTAGAGGCATATTTACCACTACTAATAATCCACTTTCCAAAAGTATGTTTTAACCTATTCACTCACTTTTATAAAGAAGCCCAATATGGTAGGCTATTTGTGCACATTTCACCACGAATTTGTAAAAAAATAAGAGGAGTCCAAAAACATGTTTAGCTTGGTAGTTTTTGACTTTAAGAATACAGTTCACTTATTAGCAAGCCCTAATTTGGAAATGAAATCCTTCTCATAGAACAATGAGTTTAAACACCTCTAATTTCTAAAAACAGTGACATCTCTCTTTACCACCCTTCCCCCAATACACACTTAAGGCAGACTCAATAGCAACCCACTAGAACCAGTAGGTCATAAGTTAACAGCACATTCTAGAAGGACCATACCAGTCACAAATTGAGCTGCAGCAGGTGTCCTTTACTGTACAAAATGAAAAGTATATCAAAGTCTGTCTTACATTTTTTTTTCCAGAGCCAATCATAGGTCTAGTTACTAATCGTTTCAAGACACTACATAAATGTAGTCGCCTGCATATTCACAGCATCCAATCAAATATGTTTTTTTAAAAACCAGGAGCACACCTCCATTATAACTGCCTTTCATTTTGAAAACTGCCTCCTTCAGCTCGAGCCTTCTCCTGTCTGCTACTGCTGCTTCACTTCAACATGTTTAGAGTGTAGAATGTGGGCCACAGCTTTGTCCTTTCGGCTAGACAGCCTGCTAGAAAGAGTGGTATTGACAGAAACTTGGGTTTGGATAATGTGGACATTAATTGGACTGGGCAGAGAGGGTTAAAGTGCTATCAATTGCTGCCTTTGGTTAAAAGCATTCTGGATTCCCAACCCCCCTGACCTCATGATTGTGCACTGTGGTGGCAATGACCAAGGCACACTGACTTGAATAGAACTGGAAATTCTAATGAAGGATACCTTTGTAGAATTGATTACACTGTTCCATGAGACTGTCTTGGTGTACTCTAACATATGCCAAAGGCAGAAATGTAAGTGGTCTAATCGATTCTGTCCACAGATTGACAAAGCCAGGAAGCATGTAAATAAAACTGTTTCTGCATTCCTCAGAGACCATAACATGGGCTCTGTCTACAACAACAACCTGCATTTTGTCATGCATGGAATCTATAGAAGTGATGGAGTTCACTTTACAGACAAAGGCAGCAGAGTGTTTCTCAGCAACCTGAAACTCTGCATCTGGTCTTATGTATAGCTGTCCCATAGTCACAATAAATACAAAGGCTCTTCTCAAAATCCCCCTATTGCCCAAAATGTCATCTTTTTTTCAATTTTATTAAATATTCATGGCGATGTGCGCTCTTCGTGACTTATTCACAAATATGCAAAACAAAATCAGACATTCAATGGACACCGGCACATTTAAAATTCTTAACTATATAAGTGATTCTGTGCATGACACTGGGTACATAGCTATCTAAATAATACTCTTAAACATGTATGACTCTCTCAGAGTGTCTGTGACTGTGTGTATCAGACTTTGAGTGAGTCTGTCTGTGGGAGCTTAACTGTCACAGAAGCTCTGTCAGAAGGTGGGTCAGAGTTTGACTGGGTCTATGAGAACGTGTATGAGTGTCTGAGTGAGTGTGTGAATGGATATATGGGTGAATAAGTGGGTGTGCGATTAGCTGTATGGGTGACTGAGTGGCTGTATGGGGGATTGTATACATGAGTGAGTGGGTTCATAAGTGTCTGAATGAGTGTCTGAGTGCGTCTCTGAGTGGATGCATGTGTGTGTACGTGAATGAGTCTCCGAGTAGGTCAGTTACTGGGTACATTAGTCTCTGAGTGGGTCTGTGAGTAGAAAGATTAGTCTCTCAGTGGGTCTGTAAGTGGGTGCATGATACTCTGCATGATGCAGCCCCTTTTCCTTAAAGGAAAACGGGATGCATTTAAAAAAGAAAAATGAAACTTTTCAGTTTAATTTTTTAAGGGCAGGCAGTGGTCCCTGGGAACACTGCCTGCTCTTAAAAAATATTTTCTCACCCATTCATAAAGGGGAAGGGGTACCCAGGGGACCCCTTCCCATTTGCGAGTGGCTTACCACCCTTTTGAAAATGGTGATAAACTGCAAGTGTTTTGCGACCGCATATGCGGTCTCAAAACAATCATACATAGGTGTGAGACTCGCTATTAGGAAGGGACGCCCTTGGCACGCCCCTTCCTAATAGCGAGTCGCAAACCATATTTTGCGAGTCGCTAATAGGTTAGCGACTCGCAAAATATGGTTTGTACATGGGGCTGACCTATTTTTGCGGTTGCAAATGGGCCAAATTCCTGTTTGCGACCGCAAAAAACGGTTGTACATCTGCCCTAGGTGCATTAGTGTTTGAGTGGGTCTGTGAGTGAGTGCTTCAGAATATCAATCAGTCTATGAGTGAGTGCATGAGTGTCTGTATAGATCTGTGAGTGAGTGCATGAGAACATGAGTGAATCTGTGAGTGAGTATGTGAGTGTCTGAGTGGGTATGTGAGTGGGTGCATCAGTCTCAGAGTGGGTCTGTCAGTGGGTGTGTGAGTCTCTGACTGAGTGTGCGAGTGACTGTCTGAGTCTCTGACTGAGTCTGTGACTGGACGCATGAGTCTATGACTAGATCTCTGAGTGGGTGCATCAGTGTCTGAGTGTGTCTGCGAGTGAGTGTCAGAGTGTCTGAGTGGGTTTGCGACTGCCTCCATAAGTCTGTGAATCATTCTGTGAGGTAGTGCATGACTGCCTGAGTGAGTCTCTAAGTGGGTGCATGAGTTTCTTGGTGAGTCTGTGACTGGCTGTCTGAGTGTGTGATTGGGTCTGTGAGTAAGTGCATGAGTGTCTGTATGGATCTGTGAGTGAGTGCATGAGAATATGAGTGGGTCTGTAAGTGAGTGTGGCAGTATATGAGAGTGTCTGTGAGCGCATGCATGAGTCTCTGAGTGGGTTTGTGAGTGGATGTGTGTGAGTGGACGTTTGAGTGTCTAAAAGAGTGAGTGGGTGCATAGATGTCTCAGTGGTATGTGAGTGGGTATGTGAGTATATGAGTGGATGCATGAGTTTCTGAGTAGGTCTTTGAGTGGATGCATGAGTATCTGAGTCCATCTGGGAGTGACTGTGTGAATGTCTGACTGGGGGTTTGACTGGGTGCATGAATATCTCAGTGTGTCTGTGAGTGGGTGTGTAAGTGTCTGAGTGGATGTGTGAGTGGGTGCATGAGTCTCTGAGTGGGTCTTTGAGTGGATGCAAGAGTGCCTGATTGGGTCTGTGAGTGAGTGTATGAGTGTCTCAGTACGTGTTTGAGAGGGCACATGAGACTGTTAGTGGGTCTGAGAGTGGATACGTCAATCTCTGACTGACACTTTGAGTGCATGCATGAGTGTCTGGGTGGGTGCATAAGTCCATGCATGACTCTCTCACTGTGTCTGTGATTGTGTGCATGACTGTTTGAATATATGCGTCTGTTGGTCTGTGAGTAGATGAGTGACAGGCTATATTATTTGGAAACGTGTATGTCAGTTGCATTATGGGTGCTAAACTCTATGTAGTGCTTGACACAAGGGTGTCCACATGCATGACTAAGTTTCTAAAACTCAAATGAACAACTCTCCCTTTTTCAACCAGGGTGGGTCTGTGACTGGGTGCATAAATGTCTGAGTGATTGTGTAAATGGGTACAAGAGTGTCTGACTAGGCCGCTGAGTGGATGCATGATTTTCTGAGTGGGTCTGTGAGTGGGTGCATGGGTGTCTCAGTGGATGTGTGAGTGGGTGCATGGGTGTCTCAGTGGATGTGTGAGTGGGTCACGAGTCTCAAAGTACGTTCATGAGTGCATGCATAAGTGTCTGAATGAGTCTCTAAGTGTTTTTTATTTTTTCATTTTTGCGATGTCGTCACAATGTTATATGTGGGTGGTCGCAACCTCGTCGCCAATATCACGAGTTGGAAAACTATTTTCAGCATATTATACACATCAGGGGTCCCTTAAGGATCCTTATATCTCAATCCTAGGCTCAGGGTGCCCCTACCATGACCCCGTATACCACTGTTTATGGGCAGCCAATTACAGTAGTACTGTTGGTACATGCATTCGCAAATTTGCAGCAATAATTGCCAAAGAGTTGTGAAGGTCCCATGGCCACAGATATCACTATCTTGATTCTCTTTAATTTCTCAAAAACTACTGAACGGATTTACACTTAATGATAAAAAGCAGAATTTGTGTAACTGAATCTACCTTTCAGCCAAATTTGGTGTAATTCTGTCCAGAGGTTTGGGCTGTAGGCGTGTTGACAAGTCCTATGGGAATTAACAAGTTTCACAGATTCTGCTTTTTACTATTAGGTGTAAATCCATTCAGTAGTTTTTGAGAAATTAAAGAGAGTCAAGATAGTGATATCTGATAATATCTGATCAAGATAATATATCAGTAGGTTATATATAGATATATATATAATATATATATATATATATATATCACCTACTGGCAGACGCCAGTTATAGTTATTGTAAGTTTCCATTGGAAAAACGTTTTTTGTTTTGTCAGTAACTTCGGCGCCGCTTGACAAATCTCCATGAACTTTTCACAAAACTTCCCCTTTTTGGTTCAGCTGCTGTGTTTAAAGTTTCAGGGTGATGTCAACCGGGGGCTGAGAAAAAAGGGGGCCCCAAAACTCATTTTCCCTATGTTAAGTCTATGGGAATTCTTCGTTTTTTTAACACAACTACTGTCCGAACCGCTGAACGGAATTACACCACATTTGGCAGAAAGCCAGATGTTGGCCTGGAAGGTGTGTTGTTTGTGTTTTGGTGTAAATCCGTTCAGTAGTTTTTTAGATATCTATCATTAAAAAATATAGATATCTGGGGACAAAAGTCCTTGCAGTGGACTTGCGAATCGTACTAAAATTTGATTGGCTGTCAACACTTCAACCAGGAAGTCTTGTCAGCCATCTTGGGACTTGGCTTGAAGCTGAGTCCCAGAAAAAAAGTTTTAAAAAAGGAAAAGGGGGCAGGCTAGGAATACCCTGACCCTCCAGATATGGTGGGTGGGGTCCCTGAAGGACCCCGCTAGGGGAAAACAGCTTTTTCTTTAAAAAATTTGACGTGGACTCGCGGGTAGATCTGCGGCAACATTTTTAAAAAAGCAAGGGAGGGCTCCTGCACTTGCCTTGCAATAACCACCGGGAGGGACAGGTCCTGAGGGCATTGTGAAAATGTAGGAGGAGGTGCACGGGCCCCCCTCCTAGGGCTATTCAAAGCCATGGGGACCACCACCTCCCCAGGGCAGTATCATTAAAATATGCAGGGGGAGCCTCGCGGTTCCCCCGCTGCCCCAGGGACTGCCACCTCCCCGGTGCACAAATGTTATATTTAAATAACGCGGGGGAGGCCCTATGGCCTCCCCCACTGCCCCGGAGACCACCACCTCCCCAGGGCAGTAACTTAATTATATGCCAGGAGGCGCATTTGCAGAGTAGTGGAGACAGGGGGCGTGGCCTCTAAAAACTTCCCAGTAATCCAGCTGTGTGGGTCTTACTGGAGGTAACAGGAGGGGTAGTTGGCCCCCAAGGACCCTCAATAGCCAAGGGGACTTCTTCCCCCTACTAGTAGTGCACCAGGAGGTGCGTTTGCAGAATGGTGGAGAAAGGGGGCATGGCCACCAAAAACCTCTCAGCAAACCCACTGTGTGGGACTTGCTAGAGGTGACAGGAGGGGTAGTTGGCCCCAAGGACCCTCAACAGCCAAGGGGACTTTATCTCCCTACTAGTAGTACACCAGGAGGCACGTTTGCAGAGGGGTGGAGAAAGGGGCCACGGCCTAATTATGTCTCAGCAATTCTGCTGTGTGGGACTTATTGGAGTTAATAGGAGGGGTAGTTGGTCCCTTATCTCCAATAAGTCCCACACAGCGGCATTGCTAAGAGGTCTTTAGAGGCCACGCCCCCTTTCTCCACAACTCTGCAAATGGTGCACGTGGTGCACTACTGGTTGGAGAATGATGTCCACTTTACTCCTGAGGGCACTTGGGCGCCAAGAAGCCCACCTGGTACCTCCTGTAAATCCTACACAGCAGGATTCCTGAGAGCTGGTCGGAGGCCCAGTCCCCTTTTTCCATCACTCTGCAAACGCGACTAGTAGTTAAAAAAAACATAGAAATTCACAGAAAAGACTGAAGGTTACAGGGACGGTATAGTTAGGAAATGGAATTAAAAAAACGTAGAAATTCACTGAAAAAATCAAAGGTTACTGAGACGTTATTGTTAGGCTCAGGTTTCACTCTTACAAAACCAGAGAAATTCAGCAGATACAGTTAGTTGAGCTACCTATAACTTGTGCCCCAGCAATGTACTGCTTATGACCTCACATATTACATCACTCATTACATGGTCAGTGACATCACTGATGACATCTAAAATGAAAGCATGAAGGTTATAGCCTTTTGCCGGGGATGGTCAGAAGGGAAACAAACCCATTCCAAGGGCTTCCTGAATTCTGTGGAATTGTCCTGGGAAAAAAATGAAGTCTAGCATATTAAAGCTTCAGTTTCACTGTTTAGGAAGTCCCCTATAATTACTGGTAGAGCTGTGAGACTTAATAATGATAATGATGATAATAACAATTATAAAAACAATAAAACTAATAAGAATAATTATAATAATTATAATAATATTAGCTTGTCCCTAAGCAGTGTAATCTTCCTGAATTTAGTGACCCTTGGCAAGACATATTGTGGGACCCCTGTTCGTACGAACCTTTAATTTATTACCCATTTTCTGCTAATTCATGACTGCAGTTCTGAAACAATGTCAAATCACATGCCGAACTTTTAGAAGCAAGGGCACAGAAAAGCCAAAGACTCAAGCGACCTGGCATTCAATGGCCAAATAGTAACATAAAACCCTGAAACAAGCAATGATGAAGCCGTTTAATTTTGTGCTTGAATCTATATTTTGTCTTGCAAAAATATTTTATGTGAAATTCAGCATCCTACCAGACTATTCCTCTGACTGTAGGAATGTTATAGTTAGAATGAGATGGTATACGTATAATGGATTAGTGCATATTAACAAAATAAGACTTGCACTTAGGGCTTGAAATTGTAGGTAAATTGGTGAACATTTGCAATGACTAATACATTGACCTTGCAACTGGCATTTTTGCTGCAACACTGAAAGTCAGTCCTGCACTATTCAACATTCTTTGAGTGAAATCTAATCCTTTTCTCCTTAATTTGCTTCACTTGACTTGTCCTTTATCAATCTTTTCCATGTTTTCACTTTTCTGGCTGGGCAGTGGCATTGGGATCTGCTCAGTAAGAGAAATGGCAGGAGCCTAAGTCAAGAGAAGGAAAGAGTCATGTGAATGGCATAGTGAGAAAGGTGAACAAGAGGGAGAAGGAAGGTAGAGACAGAGATGAAGTAGTGAAATATGTTACGCAAGGAGAGATGCAAGATAAAAAGAGAAAGGTGAGGCAGCTAGAAAGAAAGACAAATACAAGGAGGGGTAGAAGAGGTAGGCCTGGACGAAATTTAAATTATGCCTGTGTAATTCATGTAATTTGGGGAATTGTGTGTTATGCTTATTACATCAATTTCCCGAAATTATGCCATTATGCCATTTTGTGTTATTATGCACCATTCGCATTAAAAATTCATACCGAATGTGGCATTTGAGAAAAAAAGTTATGACAAACACACAGGAACAATAGAACATGAATGTCTGTTGTTCACTGTGCTTTTCAATAAATTGCGATTCCCTAAATTGCGAATGGAAAAAGGTACATGCATCAGAAAAGGCCTTTTTCCATTCGCAAACGGGCCGATTGTGTGAATCGGCCCGTTTGCGACCGGAAAAAAGCTTGATGCATGTGCCCCTATGTGTTCATTCATAATATTACTGGCCCCTGACTACACAAAGGAATTTGTGGTTCAGACAGATGCTTCAGAACAAGGGATTTGGGGTAGTGTTGGCACAAGTAAATGAGGAGGGCTTGATCAGCCAGTTGCCTTCATTAGCAGGTGACTTCTCCCCAGAGAACAAAGGTGGAGTACCGTTGAGAAGGAAGCCGTTGCTGTGGTTTGGTAACTGAAAGGCTGAGGCCATACCTGTTTGGTGCTCACTTCCATGCTCAAACTGACCACAGACCTCTCAGATGGCTCATGCAGGGGAGAGAATCCAAAGTTATTGGGTGGGCCATTTCTCTACAGGGGATGGACTTCACAGTGGAACACAGACTTGAGATTGCTCATGCCAATAGACTTTCTAGGTTGTCCCACTTAGCTGATGAGGACTACCAGGATGTAGGTTAGTTACCCATCAGCTTTCATTTGGTGGGCGCATGTGAGAAAGTCATCCTTTTTGCCCTGATAACCCCCATTTTTTTGACTGATACTGGTGGTAACTGACTCTGACTGTACCCTGAGCTCTGCTAACCAGGCCCAGGGCCAGTGCTCTGATTAAAAATATATATGGTAATTAGGTGCAATTACAATTGGCAGTGACAACCTATCTGTAAGTCCCCCGTATATTGTAGAGCATGTAGGTTGAGAGGCCCGGCAGCTTTGAGGCACTTACGTGTACACTGCTGTGTTGCCTGCTGTCATTTTAAAAGTCAGCCCTGTTTGCAAGCTGCTTTTAAATTACAATTACATGCAAAATCGACTTTGGATGTAACAGTACTTCCAAGGTATTAAACTACCTTATTTTTATATATGTCACCCTTTAGGTCTACCCTAGGTGCCCCCAGGGTAGGCTGCCATGTACAAATAAGCAGGGACATTTAAAAAAAAAATCATATGCTCTGGTGAGGGAAAAACTACCAATTTCATTTTTCCCTCAACATAGCCTTTTAGCTCCATAGGCTAACATGGGAATACTGTAATACAGTGTATGTATTGACAGGAGTGAGCTAAAATAATATTTCTAGGCCTTAAAAGATGTGATATATCAAACTTGACACTGTTGAATTTATCATAACTAGTACAGAAAATAAGTTATAGAACTTTATTTTCTGTGGGCCAATATCCAGTCTTCTAGCAGCTTCTCCTGATTCGCCAGCCCTTCACAGGCTTAGCCAAACTGCTTTGATGAGGTGATAAGTGGCATGCACAGAGACAGAGGTTATCTGATAGGAGAGCTCTGCAGCTGCAGAGACCAGGCCTGTACAGGGCTGGGTAAATGAAACTGGGAATCAAAGAGCAGGACAGTACGGAATGGCATGCAGGCCTAATCCCTCTTCCGGCAGGCCCCAGCCAGATGGCAGCTCTGGGAATTCAATTTGCAGGAGTGCTGGAAAGGAAGTGTTCAGGGGAATGAACCACACCAGTAGGTTGGTTTAGCCAGCTCTTATTCCCAAGGAGAGAAATACTCCATCTTGAATTTTAAAGTGCAGTGCTTTGTGGACAAGAAAATGCCACACTCTGGAGGAAGCTGTCATGCTTTTGAGGTGCATCCTGTACCTCAGTGGTCAGGGGTGCCCCCCCGCTTGTCACCCCAGAACATTAGATACATATGTGAGAGCTGCATATCAACTCATATCTGCTGCCTGGCACCACAAGGAGAAGAAGGAGTGCCCTGCTGGAACCCTGGTCTGCACCCCACAGGATTGCACTCTGAAGGACTGCTCCTGCTGCACTATTGGAACTACAGCCCTGAGGACATTGCCCATGCTTCAAAAAGGATTAAGGGGTGGACTCCCTGAAAGCAACAGGTTAACAGAGCTCACCTGCACCATCTCCCCCAAGACGTCCCCAGCCTGGAGTGCGTTCAGTGGACTTTTAAGGATTTGAACAGGTGCATTGTGGGAACTATAGTCTCAACTTCCAAAGAGCACCTCAGAGACTCTGAAACCTTGAATTTGTGTTGTGGACACTTTGAACAATCCATCTTCCAACATGGTGGATAAAAGAAAAAGAGGTACAGGTAAACAAAAGCAGAAATCAAATCAGAAGTAAGTTAGTGAGAGAGGAAAGTTAAAAGGAACAGCGATAGAAAGCAAGGGGAGGTGTTGATGATGATGGTGAGCTAAATCAAGAGGTTATGTTGTGTGAGGCAATAAGACAGAGTACGGAGCAGAAAGAGATGATGGAGCAAATGAGATGTGCTTTATAGAAATGGGAGAGAAAGAGGGGTGAGAAAAGGTGGTTATTTATAGAGGTTGTGAGGAAAGTTAGAAAGATGAGGTCTAGAGTGATGGGGAGAGACGGGGAAAGACGTAATGTAAAGAGAGATGAGGTTGAGAGAGAAGTGATGCAAAAGGTAGAAAAATATAGGGATATGAGATGAAAATGCTTCAGTGAGGAGCAGGGAGCGAGAAGTCAGGTAGAAGGAGGCATCATGGAAAGCATTGGGTAGAGTGATAGAAATGTGCAGTTAGGCACATGGAGTTGTGGCGAAAGAGGTAACACATTGAGGGTAGCGAGGGTGGGTAGGACAAAGGTATATTTGAGAGAGAGAGGTGATTTAGAGAGAGCTGAGATAGAAAGAGTTGGTAGGGATATAGACATGTGGAGAGAGGAGAAAGGGTGGTGAGGTAGAAGAAGTGAGTTTAAGTAAGGAGAAAGACATGAAATAAAAAGATGGAAGAAGCAGAGAAAGAGATATGGCGGGTGGTACAGGGAGGTGAAATAGAGGTATTCAGAGAGAGGAGTTGAGAGAGAAAAGAGGTAGTGAGAAAGTCAGAATTTAACCATTGGTGCAGAAGTGGGAGATGAGGTACAAAATAATAGAGATATGTGGAGAAAACAGTGATGCGGAGAAAGATGAGGATAAATAGCTGGGAGTATGGCATGGTAGAAAGAGGGAAATGAGGTGATGAGCGAGTTAGAGGTAGGAAGCTAGGATATAGAGAGAGAGAGGTAAAGAGGGGGAGATCAGGTAAGAGGAAAGAAATGATAGAGCAAAGAACTAGATAATGAGGGAAAGAAAGGTTGATAGCAGTAGAAACATAGAAATTGTTGAGTTAGGGAAAGGTTTAGAGAGAGAGAGAGAGAGAGAGAGAGAGAGAGAGAGAGAGAGAGAGAGAGAGAGTCAGAGGTAAGGGTGGGCGTGGGCAGACAGGGAGAGAATTTGAGATACAGAAAAAGACAGATGTGCGTTAGAAACAGAAAGATCACTTCAATAGGGAGGGTAGGCAGGTAGGGGCACTTTGCCTAATCCTTAAAAAGTCTCAGCATCCAAGGTCTTAATATATTTGTGCCAAGGTAGTACATAATGTCGATATTGCCACTTATAAGTGTTTAATGTAGCACAGGAGAGAAATCATTAATTTACTAAAGCTATACATGTATAGCTGCTTTACTACTCTTTTAAATGGTAAGCACTCAGGGGCATATTTACGTGGAAGGGGCGGAGAGCGACGTTAGTCTCCTTGGCTTTACGCCATGCTCCACCACTTATGAAATGCAGCGCTGCACCGTATTTACAACAATATGGTGCAGCCTTGCGTTTTCCCCTGCGCTGGTGCTAATTTAGCTGCCTAGGGCCAACACAGGCACCCTTGAATCATACTGCAAGGGTGCCTGCATTGAGGGGAATGATTGTTTATGTGCAGGAAGGTTTCCCTTCATGCACATAAACAACCTGAAATGGCGTTTTGAAACTTCTATGTGTGCTGCTTAATGCAGCACACCTAGAAGTTGCAAAACATCATTTTTTCCAATGATTGTTTATGTGCAGGAAGGGACACCTTCCTGCAGATAAGTACTCAATGGCGTTTTGCTATTTCTAATTGTGCTGCACAACGCAGCACACATAGAAACAGCAAAAACCATGAGAAATTAAACATTTCTCCTCGTTGCCCCAGGGTAAGACCAGGTTTTGCCTGGTCTTAATTTTGGCACTGACCCATATTTACGCCACCCTTGTAAATATGGGGCAGCGTCAAAATCAATGGGTGTTGCCCACCACAACACTCATTGTCCGCCCCTTTCACGCTAAGTATAGCGTGAAAGGGTGCCATATTCACAATGCGGCGTTAAGCACCATTAAGTGGCTTACCACCTCCTTGTGAATAAGGCAAAGCCCCTTTCGCCACCACAACGTCGAGAAAAGTGACGTTGTTGTGGCGATAGGAGCTTGTAAATATGCCCCTCAATTTCTTGCTGCAATGAATCTTTCTTCCAAAGCTACCTGCAACCAGTGGAAATAGCAGCTAAATGCCCACTTTGTCTTTATAACACTTCTATATTTTAAATACAAAAAGTTGTCCCTTTCTTTATTTGGACATTTAGACCCGAATTTACAAAGGTGTCTTACAATGCAGTGCAGCAACTAAAGTTTCTGTGCTGCGTTGCTTGAAAGATGGAGCAGGAAAGCACCATATCTACTAATATATGGCTCTATCTGACTATCTCCAAGCACTGGCGCACTATCAGTATGCCAAGCGCCAGACACACACCTTTGCATTATGGTGCAAGGGGGTCTGCATCATGTGTAGCATAGTTATTTTGCTGGAAAGCTACCCTTCCAATACAAAATACTATGCTTAGATTAACTTTGAAACTTTTACCACTTCAGGTAAGTGCTGTAGAGTGCAGCACAAGCAAAGTGGGAATCGTTAGGAGAAATAAAAACATTTCTACTTTTTAAAGCTTGCTTTTAAGTGGTGTTATTTTTTTGTGCAAAATCCCATCTACTATTGTTAGTATATAGAACTTTGTGCTGAAAGCATGGGTGGTTGCATAGGAATTCTCATGTACCACCTATGGAATGCCCCTTTGTTGCAGACTAACACAAAGCTTGTGTCACTTTTGTGGTGCAAACTCAGCACAAAATGTTTGTAAATCTGGGTTTAAATCTCCAGGTAGGTAATCTATTAAAGCACCAAAATTCATTTTTTCCCAAAATGAATATTCCTTGTTATGGCTAGCACAAAGGTTTAAGGCAGCGATAACTGAATCACAACGTACTTCCCTAGGTTGGATTGCACCCCTAGGCTTCACCTGGTTAGTGTTTTTTAGTTCTCCATAGATTGATAAAAATTATAGGCTATGGGTATGTTGTACTTGTAAGATCCTTAAGCATTTGGGTAGATTTTTCATGCCTATCAAACGAGTTCAAGGCAGTTAGTCATGTTGTGTTATCAATTCAGTGCATCTAAAAGGGAACTCAAAAAGTAATTCCTGAACTTCAAAGAAACCACTTCTTTCTTGTAGACTGACATCCCTCAATGAGTCTCGCCTGTGACAGCGCATGCACTAGCACATGCACTCTCACTTGCAAGAGATATTGTTTAGGTGAAGGGACTTGGAGCCCACCCATTACTTTCCATTCATGGTCTTCTTTGTCACTCTCATTTGCTGCCTCCTAATTGAGCATCACGTGCCGGCTTTCGTTTGAAGCATTGTTAGAAATGGGGGTCTCTGGTTGGCAGAGGTATCCACCTTGTCCAAGTAGGGACCCTTCCTTCTAGTCAGGGTAAGGAGATTACACTTCTAAAATAACACCTGCTCACCTCCTTGGTAGCTTGGCACAAGCAGTCAGGCTTATCTCAGAGGCAATGTGTTAAAGCATTTGCACATAACACACAGTAATACAGTGAAAACACTACACAAGGACACCACACCAGTTTTAGAAAACTGCCAATGTTTAGCTGTGTAAAACAAGACCAAAATAATAAGAATCCAACAGTGATCAAAATATGAAGATTGCAAAAATAGGCCTAAAATTCAGTTCCTTGAAGTCCATAGCTCTGTCCAGGGCTATCACAGCATCGTGAACAAACAAACCCAACAGTTCAGACCGACCGTGTCGTCGCAGGCCAGCTATGGTGTCAGAAAGTACCTTGGAAATGCAAGGCATCGTCGACCTTGTGCTGAGATCCAAAGATACGGCATTGGCAGGCGTTGTAGGTCAGTGCAGGAGTTGGGGCCTTGAAGTCACTCGCGTTGCAGATTGAAGTCCGTGAGGTTGAAGTCGGGAGCGCCGGCAGGCGTCAGGGCTGCGGTGAGAAGTGCAGCGGTGCGGCATGCTGTGCCCTCAGGTCACAGTGCAGGCAGTCACTTGGTGATGGCATCCAGTGGCATCGGGGAGACCGTGGCTGTGGTGTGAAGCAAGGCAATGCTCATCGCGGTGCTGGCAGGCCACGGTGCATGCAGCGGCATCATCGTTGCTGAAGTGCTGTCGACGGCAGATGTTCTGAAGCCAATGGTGCCAGCATCTGTAGGCCAAGGCTGCGGTGTGGGACAGGGTGGTGCGTCGAGTAACTTACAAGCGGTGCCCTCAGGCCACGGTGTAAGCAGTGGCGTTGATGTTGGCATGGAGCGTGGTCGTCAGGGATACCAGGGTGGCGATGTGAAGCGAGATGATGCGACGTGCGGTGCCCTCAGGTCACAGTGCAAGCAGCAGCTCGGTGGTGGCGTCAATGATACCAGGTTTGCAGTGCGAAGTGGGGCAGTGCTCTCTGTGGTGCTAACAGGTCATGGGGCAGGCAGCGGCATTGTTGATGGCATCGAGGTGGTTTTTCTTCTGTGGCAGCTGAAACATGCAGTTACAGAAGCGGGTACCCAGAGGATGGTGAAGTCTTTGCTGTTCCTGAGACTTCTTGAACAGGGGGCAAGCTCTACCGCTAGCCCTTGGAGAAACTTTGGAAAATAAGTTGCAGATAGTCCAGTCCTTTCACTGCCCAAGACAGAAGCAGCCACTGCAGGCCAACATAGCAAAGCACACAGCAAAGTGGTAGTTCCTCCTCACAGCTTCTCCAGCTCTTCTTCTTGGCAGGTTCCTTCATCCAAACAAGTTCTAGAGTTCTGGAGTCAGGGCTCCAATATTTATATTGCTTTTCCCTTTGAAGTTTTAGGCAGAAAGTTTCTGAGTTCAGTAAGAACCAGTTCTTTCCTCTCTAGTCCAGCTTCACTACAGGAGATGGAGACAGCATTGTGCAGAGCAGACACAGCCTATTCAGGGGCTATCGAAAACTCCTCCCACCACTCTAAAAGCAGAAAGGGATATTCAGCCTGGCTATGAGTCACGCAGGAAAGACAGGACACGCCTCAACCTCCCTTATGACTGTCTAGTGTGAATGCACATTCTCAGCATCTGTCACTCCAAAACCAGATGCTGAATACACAAACAGGTAGAGGCACACAGGATGGGTAAGTAAGAAAATTCCCACTTTCTAAAAGTGTCATTTTCAAACACAGTATTTAAAAACCACCTTTACTAAAAGCGTGTTATTAAAATCTGAGTTCAGAGAGCTTAAACACCATTTCTCCATCTTGTCCCAATTGAAATTTACACATGTAAAATGTTGCAATGCAGCTCCGATGATAGCCTATGGGACATCCAGCCTTTCAACGGTGAAAAACGAAATACACAGTATTTCACTATCAGGATATGTAAAACACACCAGTACATGTCCCTGCCCATGGGGGTACCTTGGGCCTCCCTGAGGGGTTACTTACACGTAAGAAAAGGGAAGGTTAGGGCCTGGCAAGTGGGTGCACTTGCCAGGTCGACATGGCAGTGAAAACTGCATGCAGACACTGCAGTGGCAGGTCTGAGACACTTTTAAAATGCTACTTGTGTGGGTGGCACAACCAGAGATGCAGGCCCACTAGTAGCATTTGATTTACAGGCCCTAGGCACACACAGTGCACTGTACTATGGACTGACTAGTAAATCAAATATACCAATCATGGAAAACCAATCATAACACAATTTACAGTAGTAGCATTTGCACTTTAGCACTGAATAGCAGTGTAAAAGTACACAGAGACACTAAACCAGCAAAAACGAAGTCAAAAATAGGAGGCCAAAAAGCAAAAAGTCAGGGATAAACCTTCAAAAAATGCAACAAGCATGCACCAAGTACTGATTGCTTCATCTTGATTAGTGGCATTCCGCTGCTGGCGCTGTGCTTGAGGTACTATTTTTCTTTTTTCTTTCGCTGTCGATCATGTTGCTTCTTTTCTCTCATCCCCTCTTTGTCTGTGTTGCTTCTTTTCTCCCATCTGCACCCTCCCATGATCCATGATTCTTCTTCCCTGCCATCCCCCACCCTCCCTTTGTCTGTGTTACTTCTTCTCTCTCACCCACTAACAGTCCCTTTGTCTGCGTTGCTTCTTCCCTCCCATCCCACCCTCCTGTTGCTTTGTTGCTTTTTCCCTCCCAACTCCCACCCTTCGGTTGTCTCTGTTGGTTGTTCAGTCCCTCCTGTTGACGATGTTGCCGTCACCCCACCTACCATGGCCGCATCATAACTCTTTTTTTTTAGGGGAGAAAGAAAAAAGTTAAATGCCCTCTTCACCACTGACTTTCCCTTGCTGCCCCTGCTCCTCAACACAAATACCACCTCCCTTAGCTGCTGACGTTCCCATGTTTGCCTTACACACTTCTCACCAGGCACTTTCCCTATAAGGTCTCAGGTCATGTAGAGTATTTTAGCGCAGTGCTCCTGAAGCGTGTGTACAGATGTATTAATTTGTACCGCTGGTTTATTCAAAATGGTGCTGAATTTTAACCTTTGGTGAGATCTGTGCGTCAGTGAGAGATGCGCCTTTTAAAGTGTGTGTTCTCACTAGATAAACAGGAGAAGGCCATGTGAGGACAGCCTGTCCCTATACGCTGCTTACAGACTCCAATTACGGATATTATTGTTACCCAACTCAGTGCTCTTAATTTCATTGATCCCATAATGACGAAAGAGTGGGAGTGGACTCAAACCACACTCAGCTCGCTACATACGGAGCATTAGCCACTCAGCCAGCTTGCATCTTACACACTTTTTATAAGGGACAGGTGGTACCTGGGAGCCTGCAGTGATGCACTGTCCCATTAAAATATCTACACACCTACGCGAACTTAGCACGTTCAGACATGGCTTTTATTCAAGTGAAAGTACTTGGTCTTCAGATGTATGTCGTGATGCAACACAATTTTGGGGTACGGGGATAGCAGCGATGAGCCCATCTGAATGACTGAGCCTTCACGGCTATTACATATTTTTTCTACTTAAGGTGTGTGATAATTCATGTATGCAATCATCACCTTTTATCTCTAAAGTCCAGATGAATAACTATAGATGTACCTATTCAGTCTTAACAATGGTTCTCAATCATGCCAGTGCATGAATAATAAACTATAGCTGCCAGAAGGCCCCATTTCAGGCGTGACACCTTGAGCAAGTCCTGGCTTTTTAGCCAGAATTACTTTTCATACTTTGATTTTTGATCATATTACAACATGTTAAACGTCGATCTACATGTTCCCGAATGCAAAGCTGCAGCTACAAATCCAGGACTGGCTGAAAGCGCCGCCTATGACATGGGACCACCTGGTGGCTACCATATGGGGCCCTGACAAATGCATGTTCACTTGCACAACTATTGTGTGCGTGTGTGTTCTTTATTTCAGTTTAAAAAATTCCCGCCTTCTATGTATCTGAAGTTCGGAAACGCCATTAACTTAGGCATTCAGGTAACAAAAATAAACACAGGGGCAGATTTACAAGAAACTAACGCAGCGCGGTGCCGCAAGTCATTTTGCTGCGCTGCGCTGTGTTAGTTTCGAAGCACAGGGATGCGACATATTTACAACAATAAGTCGTATCCCTGTGCTTCCCCCTGCGCTGGCGCACACAAGCTGCCATGTGCCGTCGCAGGTACCCTTGCACCATGGTGCAAGGATGCCTGCGTTGTGGGGAGATTGTTGTTGTGCAGGAAGTGGCACCTTCCTGCACAAAAACAATTAATTGAGGTGATTTCCTCTTCCAATGCATGCTGTAGAATGCAGCACGCATTGAAAGAGGAAAAAAAACGAGGTGAAATGAAAACATTTCTCCACGTTGCACCTTGCTACGCCACCTACAACACAGGCATCCTTGAACCATCGTGTAAGGGTGCCTGTGGTGTAGGCAGGATTGTTTTTGTGTAGGAAGGGGCTCCTTCCTGAATAAAAGCAATCCTGAGAGGCTTTTTCCTCTTTCTCTTTGTGCTGTAGAATGCAGCACATATAGAAAGAGGGAGTAACGAGGAGTAATAAAGATATTGCTCCTCGTTACGCCTTTACTGTTAGGTGTAACTTTTTGGTGCATACCCAGGTTTGCAAGGTCTTTAAAATCTGGGAATGCGTTAAAAACCATAGAAGCTGCATGGGAACACCCACGCAACGCCCATGGAATGCTTACCCAGGACAAAGTAGCACAATGCAGCGATTGTGCTTCGTTGCGTTACTCCATATTTTTGGAGCCACACAAAGTGGCTTTACATGGCTTCAAAAATATGACTTACGGTTTGCGTCGCTCTTGCACCACATTACGTGATGCAAAAGCGACGCAAACTGGATCATAAATATGGCCGTTAGTGTTATGCTTATTTTTAGTATTTCACAATTTATGTGCTTTGTATAAACTATACACATTAAAAAATAAAGTTTGTGTTGCATGGATCCATGTGAAGCTGAAGAGATAATGTGTGAAGCTTTCACACCGTTCCATGTCAGGCGTGAGGAGTTCAAGTCAACTCAAAACAGCTTTATTCGGTGTAAAATGTACAACCATAAAAGCATACTTATAATAACAAAAGATCAAGTAGTACAATATACAATTTAAAAATTTTCAGATCATATACAATTAATTTTTAGGGATATCAAGGATCATTATTAAATGTAAATATATTTAAGAGTCAGGGAGGGCAGTATGCAAATTAAAAAAGTTTGCCAAATGTCACACATTAATTTTATAAAAATATCAGAGCTTCAAAACATTCAATAAAACATTATTAAATACAGCAATGAATATAGTATATCCTATGCAAATCAATGCACGATATACAAGGCTGTATATTATACAAATTCATTAAAATAATTTACATCAGATTTGACATTTTTACTTACGCCGAAATACAATAAATTCAAGACAGAGTAGACTATGTACAAACAAAAGCATAATGTGCAAAGCTGCATATTAAAATCACTTCACAGAGGTATCTAGAATCATTCTACAGATTTCGTGTCTGCACTTGTTAATAACGCAGCTAGTTACTCTCGTAAGGTTTCTCATATAATAACGCATCTAAATGTGCTAGCTCCTTTCTTTTCCTAACCGCCCTTACTATAAAGCGAATTACAGTGTATATGGTCTTCATGTTATCCAAGCTACATAGAAAGTTAAAAGCATTTTTATAATTATAAAGACTATTAGTTAGGAAAAGTGGTTTTAAGACGGATTTCCTAATATCGCTATACAAGGTGCAGAATAACATAAAATGTAGCGTGGACTGGTTTTTTTTTCCATTACATGGACAATTTGGTAAGTTATAAGACCACTTTTCTTTATCAAGGAATGCGGTTATGTAGTGTAATGTGCCAAATCTAAGCCTTGTTAGATAAAAACTGTGTTGGGTATTTCTCACCGTTGTAAGGTATGTCTGTATACCCAGCTCAGAGGGTATTTCACAATATTTGTTTTTGTCTAGCATCATCAGTTCTCTCACGGTCCCTGGCAGAGATGTATCTTAACTTCAAATCATTTTTTACTAATGTCTTGGATAGATACCGGATCCCCTTTATCATAGTCTATCATACAATATATTAGTAAGTTGTGGATATACTCTAGCCATGGGATTTTTTTCCAATGGTCAAGGGCCAGGCAATCCTTTATTAGATCCGTGGTGAATTTTGTCTCTTCTTTCAATCAATCAATCAATCACAAGATTTGTAAAGCGCACTACTTACCCGCGAGGGTCTCAAGGCGCTGAGGGAGAGGAGGGGGGGTGTTGCCGCTACTGGTCGAATAGCCAGGTCTTGAGTCGTCTCCTGAAGGTCAGCAGGTCTTGGGTCTGTCGTAGGTTGAGGGGAAGGGTGTTCCAGATCTTGGCGGCGCGGTGAGAGAAGGATCTGCCTCCGGTGGTGGTTCTCCGGATGCGCGGGATGGTGGCCAGGGAGAGGTCGGCGGAGCAAAGCTGACGGTTGGGAACGTAGAAGGAGAGTCGACTGTTGAGGTAGGCTGGGCCGGTTTTGTTGAGTGCCTTGTGTGCGTGGAACAGGAGTTTGAAGGAGATTCTCTTGTCGACGGGGAGCCAGTGCAGGTTTTTCAGGTGGGGGGTGATGTGGCTGTGGCGTGGAATGTCGAGGATCAGGCGTGCAGAGGTGTTTTGGATTCTTTGCAGTCGTTTGATGAGCTTGGTCGGGGCTCCTGCGTAGAGGGCGTTTCCGTAGTCGAGTCTGCTGCTGACGAGGGCATGGGTGACTGTTCTTCTCGTGTCTGTCGGGATCCACCTGTAGATCTTGCGGAGCATGCGGAGGGTGTTGAAGCAGGAGGAGGAGACTGCGTTGACTTGCTTGGTCATGGTGAGCGTTGAGTCGAGGATGACTCCCAGGTTGCGTGCGTGGTCGGTTGGTGTCGGGGGTGCCCCTAGTGACGAGGGCCACCAGGAGTCAACCCAGGCTGATGGGTTGGAGCCGAGGATGAGGATCTCCTTCTTGTCTGTGTTCAGCTTAAGTCGGCTGCACTTCATCCAGTCGGCGACGGCTTTCATTCCTTCGTGGAGGTTGGATTTGGAGGTGAGGGGGTCCTTGGTGAGGGAGAGGATCAGTTGAGTGTCGTCGGCGTAGGAGATTATGTTGAGGTCGTGCTGTCGGGCGATGCGTGCGAGTGGAGCCATGTAGATGTTGAACAGTGTCGGGCTGAGGGAAGATCCCTGGGGTACGCCACAGATGATCTCGGAGGCTTCGGAGAGGAATGGGGGGAGGCGGACGCTCTGGGTTCTGCCGGAAAGGAAGGAGGTGGTCCAATCCAGGGCCTTGTCTCGGATCCCTGCGTCGTGGAGGCGTGTGCGTAGTGTGCGGTGGCAGACAGTGTCGAAGGCGGCGGAGAGGTCCAGGAGGATGAGGGCCGCCGTCTTGCCGTTGTCCAGCAGGATCCTGATGTTGTCTGTGGCAGCGATGAGGGCGGTCTCGGTGCTGTGGTTGCTGAGGAATCCTAACTGGGAGGGGTCCAGGATGCTGTTATCTTCGAGGTAGCGGGTGAGCTGTCTGTTGACGATCTTCTCGATGACCTTAGCTGGGAATGGAAGCAGGGAGATGGGCCGGAAGTTCTTGAGGTCGCTCGGGTCCGCCTTGGGTTTTTTGAGTAGGGCGTTGATCTAGGCGTGTTTCCAGCTCTCTGGGAAGGTCGCGGTCTCGAAGGAGAGGTTGATGACGTTGCGCAGGTGGGGTGCGATGGAGCTGCCGGCTTTGTTGAAGATGTGGTGTGGAAAAGGGTCTGATGGGGAGCCGGAGTGGATTGTGCCCATGGTCTTGATTGTGTCCTCGGTGTTCACGTTGACCCAGGCTGTCAGGGGGTTGTGGTCGATGGGGTGCGGCAGGTCTGATGTGTCGGGGTCTGTTGGGGTCGTCCGGGAGTCGAAGCTGTCGTGGATGTCGGCGATCTTGCGGTGGAAGAAGGTGGCGAGGGAATCACACAGGGCTTGCGACGGCGGGATGTCGTTGGCGTTGGAGCTGGGGTTGGAGAGTTCCTTCACGATGCTGAAGAGCTCCTTGCTGTTGTGTGCGTTGTTGTCGAGGCGGTCTTTGAAGGAGGTCCTCTTGGCGGACCTGATGAGGTGATGGTGGTTGCGGATGGCGTCTTTGTGGGCTGCGCGGCTGTCCGGCGTCTTCTCGCTGTGCCATTTGTTCTCCAGTTTCCGGCAGGTGCGCTTGGATGCTAGGAGTTCCGGGGTGAACCAGCTGGCTCTCTTGCTGGTGTCTTTGTAGGTTGGTTTTTTCAGCAGGGCTAAGGTGTTGGCGCAGTCCTCCATCCATCGTCTGAGATTGCGGGCGGCGGTGTCGGGGTTGGAGGGGTCGGTGGGTGGGCTGAGTGCGAGGTTTGTCTGGAGTTGGTCTTCGGTGACTTTGCTCCAGCATCTGCGGGGGATCTGTAGGGTGCGGTGGTGTGCGGCGGGTTTCCGGAAGGTGAATTGGATGCAGTGGTGGTCGGTGCAGGTGAGTTCGGAGGTGTGGCTGAAGGAGACGTGGGAGCTTGAGGAGAAGATGGCGTCGAGCGTGTGTCCGGCGATGTGGGTCGGCGTCGTGACGAGCTGTTTCAGTCTGAGGTTGGCGAGGTTGTCGATTAGGGTGGAGGAGTTGCTGTCGTAGTTGTTCTCCAGGTGAAAGTTCAGGTCTCCGAGGAGGATGTAGTCGGTGGAGGTCAGGGCGTGCGTGCTGATGAAGTCGGCGATGGAGTCGCTGAACTGGGGTCAGGGTCCGGGGGGTCTGTAGATGAGGGTGCCTCTTACGGTGGTGTTGGGATCCATGTGGATCTGGAAGTGCATGTGTTCGGCGGTGCTGAGAGTGTCGTCGGTGCTGTTCGAGACCCTGATGGTGTCTTTGTGGACGATGGCGATTCCTCCTCCGTTTCCGTTGGTGCGGTCTCTGCGGGTGATCTTGTAGCCGTCAGGGATGGCTATGGCTATGTCGGGTGCGGAGGATTCGTTCATCCAGGTCTCTGTCAGGAAGGCGACGTCCGGTGATGAGGTGTCGAGTAGGTCCCAGAGCTCGACGGCGTGTTTGCGTGCGGAGCGGATGTTTAGTAGGATGCACTGGAGATGGTTGAGGTCCTTCTTGGCGGGAGTCTCGGGCTCTCCGAGGCAGGTGAAGCTGCAGTTCCGGCAGGTGAAGGGACCATGGGTGCGTTTCGGGGTGGCCTTGAAGCAGGTGGAGGTCCGTCCTGGGTTGAGAGCGATGAGGGTGCTGGCGTCGTATCGGAGCCCACAGCCCTCACCCACAGCCCTCGCCAGAATATGAGTCCTCCTATACTAATAGTATCAATTATGTATGATACAGACAATTCTTTGTGTACAATATAATTGGCTGTTTATTTTGGAACCGCTAGCACTCTTTTTAAAAACTTATTTTCTTGTATTTGTAGGGACGTGGTGTTTGCTCTCCCCCATATTGCAGCCCCATAGCAAGCACCAGTTACACACTTAGTTCTGTACAAAGCGAGTATCTCCCTAACGGGTTTATTTCCCGTTTTAGCTGAAAATCTAAAGATTCTCTCAGTGATTCTTAAAAATTTCAAATTACATGAATCAATGTGAGGTTTCCAGCTGCCCTTTCTATTAAAAAGAAGACCCAAATAAGAAAAAGTTGGGACTCTACCTAAAACTACTCCTCCCACATGATGTTGTCTATGCTTCAGTTTAAAGTTTCCACATGTCATGACATAGGTTTTGGTGAGATTTAACTGTGAGGAGTTCATCCAGCACTACTTTGATTTTTGTACATCTTGATACTTGTAAATTTGCTTGTACACTTTTAAATGTGAATACTTCAAGAAAATATGACCCGCGTTGTGCGAGTCATGAAAGAGTTGCACAGCCTTTTGCACATTCGTGATATGAATAATCCACGTAATCAGTATTGTTTCCAATCATCCAATTTATTGCCAAAGTTTAACACTCTTTTTTCCATCACGTCAAAGAAAAAGTTTCATTCTATTTGCGTGTTTGATTGCTCTAGATTTGCCCATCTGGGCCTATTCACAGGCATATGTTGAAACTTCAATCCTCCATCACTTAAAACTTCACCCAATGCATTTCGGTTCTCCTCAACCTTCATCAGGGGTATCTACAATATTTAAAAATATGCATCAGCTACACACGAACATTTTTAACAAACGTATATTACAAACCGGGGAGGTTATGTTATGGGAGGTGCACTAGGAGGTTGAAGGGCGGGGTAAATTATCACGTGTCAGAAATGGTTCACAGGTGGGGAAGGAGATGTTAAAAAATTTCGTGTGTAGCTGATGCATATTTTTAAATATTGTAGATACCCCTGATGAAGGTTGAGGAGAACCGAAATGCATTGGCAATAAATTGGATGATTGGAAACAATACTGATTACGTGGATTAATCATATCACGAATGTGCAAAAGGCTGTGCAACTCTTTCATGACTCGCACAACACGCGTCATATTTTCTTGAAGTATTCACATATGCGCACTTGGGACGGAGCGCAGTTTGAGTGTCTGCACGCCAAACTTGAGAAAATAGAATGTAAACGATTGAATTTCAAAAAAAAGGGTGTGCTTCGGGCAAACTACTATGGCTGTATTACTGCCGATCCAAACCCGGTTAGCACCCCGCAGGAACATGGACACAGGAATTATAAGAGTTACGTAATCACGTCAAAGGCTCTTTAAGAACAGTCACTTGTAAAATATGGATTGATTACACGTAAAAAAAGAGGATTTTTTTCGCATTAATTTGGATTGTGTGTGTACAGTAATTGTTTTGGTATTAATGAAATACATTAATGTTTATTAAGCACTGGGATGATGAGATTTGTGTTTCGTGAATTGTTGGACGGGGAGGTTATGTTATGGGAGGTGCACTAGGAGGTTGAAGGGCGGGGTAAATTATCACGTGTCAGAAATGGTTCACAGGTGGGGAAGGAGATGTTTGGTTTAAAGCGGGGTGATTGAGATCAGACTGACCTTTGAGGAGAAGTGAGGCGGTCGCGCTGTTTAAGATTCGGAGTATTTAAATTACAGGTATGCATTGGGGTTGACAAAGGTTAAAACGGAGTGTGGGAAGTGGGCTAATAAAGAGGGGTTGTATTTTCGTTTTACAAATACGTTTTCACATTAGAGCGTTGTAATTTTCTTTAGGTAGAGGTTGTAAATAATGCGGTACATTTTAGAGGGTGTAGATAGTTTTGATTTTGGAGTGGGTACGAAGGGTTTGTAATATACGTTTGTTAAAATTTTTCGTGTGTAGCTGATGCATATTTTTAAATATTGTAGATACCCCTGATGAAGGTTGAGGAGAACCGAAATGCATTGGGTGAAGTTTTAAGTGATGGAGGATTGAAGTTTCAACATATGCCTGTGAATAGGCCTGGATGGGCAATTCTAGAGCAATCAAACACGCAAATAGAATGAAACTTTTTCTTTGACGTGATGGAAAAAAGAGTGTTAAACTTTGGCAATAAATTGGATGATTGGAAACAATACTGATTACGTGGATTATTCATATCACGAATGTGCAAAAGGCTGTGCAACTCTTTCATGACTCGCACAACGCGGGTCATATTTTCTTGAAGTATTCACATATGCGCACTTGGGACGGAGCGCAGTTTGAGTGTCTGCACGCCAAACTTGAGAAAATAGAATGTAAACGATTGAATTTAAAAAAAAAGGGTGTGCTTCGGGCAAACTACTATGGACACTTTTAAATGTGACACTACAAGTCCCAGAAAGCAATATAAAGGGCTGGTCTGGCTGAAATAGCATGATATGGAGCAGGCAGAGCACCCTTCCTATTTTCTGTGGCCTTTCATCAGAGGTGCAAAGCTGTTCCATGGCTCTTGGTTAAACATGGTAAAACAAATTGACAAACCCAATAGCTCTCTCGTTGGCGAGACGTATTGGATTTGCCACTGTTTCTCCTAATAGTTTGCTTGTTCATTGTTAATTTTGAAATTCTTAAATTCTTGCATTTTACAGTCTCTTTTTTCTTTTTCACTTGTATTATTGTATGCCATTTCCAAGTGGGTAGCTCTGCCTCCCAGGGTCCTGACGGCCTGTCTGAAGAACCTAAAAAAATGCTTGGTATTATCCACCCCAAACAAGGTATCACTGTTGTAATTTCTAGCAATAAAATGAATAATTATTCGGATTCAAGAAATGTTCACCAATGAGGTATGTAAATAGAAACACATGTTGCAGTACTAGAAGATCAGTACTTAATCACACCATCAGGAATTTATCAATTAATGTGCTAAGGCTGTAGATGTATTAATTCAATGGTTCTTAAGCTTTTGGTTTCTGTGGAACCCCACTAAATCACTATTGGAAGCCGGGGAACCTGGCCTAGGCAACTTCCTCGATTTGAACCTCAAAAAAACATACAAAAGTACAGAAACAAGTGTACCTCCAAAAAAATACACAAATTGTTAGACATTTTAATATAAATGTATTGAAATGTTAATTTCAATTGGAAGTTTGGAGCGTTGAATTTATTTTTAAAAGGCAAAGCTATATGTTAGACTTTCGCATACCACTTAGTCCTTTTTCCTTCTAATGCCCTTTACATTTTTCGGCAGATGCTAGTGCTTCATTTGAGGTCACTAATCGTCTATACTACTGTTTGCTGGACTGCATTGCTGCCAAGAATCAAGTTAAGGATACCAAATTTATTTTAAGCCTAAAATGTTTTCTTTCACATTGAGGAGACATTTCAAAATTTTCAGTTTTCCATTATGCTTTCTTGTGTTTTATAGTTTATTAATCTCCTGATAATATTTAAACAGTTACAGACTCCCTGAATAGGTGTTGCAAACCCATAGAGGTCCGCGTACCACAAGATAAGAACCACTGCATTAATGAATTAAGCAATCCTAAAATCTGTTGAGCATGATTATGGTTGGACATAGATATTAAAGAAGGTTGAACTGTTTGAAAAGAGATATTTATGTAAGGTTAAGGTTTTCACAACCTCTATTTTGCAGTCGATGTTTGTCCAAAATATGTTTTCAGCGTATGTTTTTACATGGAAACAAGAATGTGGACAGCACAAGCTACACAGGAGCTGGTTACATTTTTGCTGCTCTGTCCAAAAGAAGGCAAGGATATAGAGCCCAATTGTTAGAGTTCTGTTTTGTATTGCACCCTGATAAATAACAGAAGTTACTGCACACATCACGACTCACTAGTGCATTCATCATGGGAATTTACGGGTGGGCGTAGTTGGCGGAGTACTACTACCGCTTCACTTCCCACTTAATAAAACAGAGACCTCATATACTTTTGGTAAAATAACAAGTATCGCTGTCTTTACATGCTAAAATGCATATAGTCATTTCACAAAAGTGAAAATGAAAATTTAGCAAGCAGTGAGAGAGGTGATGATTTTGAGATCCTCCCTAATCTAGGGAGAAAACCAAGCAGATGCCTTGAAAACAAAGAGCACATCTTGCTGAACGATTCGGTGGTGGTCCCATCCTCTTAGTACCACCCCAAACACAGTTATGGGCAAAAATGCAATCCCAACCAAAGGCCCTGCAAAGCATTATGGGACGAGATTAGCAGTGGGCAGTGGATATTATAGTATCCAATATCAAAATAATTCTACAAAGAGCTGCAGTTCAACTGGTCGTTACTAGGTGTCCCTCACGAGTCAAATGCAAAAGCATTGAAATTATTACCTCAAGCTGCAGTTCCACTAGTCGTTACTAGATGTCCCTCACGAGTCAAATGCAAAAGCATTGAAACCCTTTCATGAAGCTGCAGTTCAGCTCTTTGTAGAATTTATAGTATTAGCTCTCAGCTCAGGGTTTCAATGCTTTTGCATTTGACTTGTGAGGGACACCTAGTAACGACTAGTGGAACTGCAGCTTCATGAAAGGGTTTCAATGCTTTTGCATTTGACTCGTGAGGGACATCTAGTAACGACTAGTGGAACTGCAGCTTGATGTAATAATTTCAATGCTTTTGCATTTGATTCGTGAGGGACACCTAGTAATGACGAGTTGAACTGCAGCTCTTTGTAGAATTATTTTGATATTGGATACTATAATATTCACTGCCCACTGCTAATCTCATCCCATAATGCTTTGCAGAGCCTTTGGTTGGGATTGTATTTTTGCCCATAACTGTGCTTGGGGTGGTCCTAACAGGATGGGACCAGCACTGAATTGTTCAGCATGATGTGCTCTTTGTGTTCAAGGCATCTGCTTGGTCCTCCCCCTGGGTTAGGGGGGATCCCAAAATCATCACCTCTCTCATTGGCTGATATTTTATTTTCAAAGTTCACTTTTGTGAGTTGGTTATATGCTTTTTAGCATGTAAAGTTGCTTTATCAAAGTATTTGTGGGTGCAGTTTAGTAGCTGATTCCACTATGTGGAGAGACGGAGGAATGCGTAGTTAACAAGGAGTTCATTGCCCACTTCTACTCCTGTTACAAATTAAAGCAACATAAAATCCAAGGACACCCCACTCCTAACTAATTAGTACACTGTAAGCATTACAACGTGAAGCCGGTATGAATACCCTTGTGCTTAAGATTCAGGTTAGTGTTGTTGCCCGCCGTGAAGACAGATTCATAATATACATTTGGGAGGTGTTTTAATTTCATTAAATACGAGTGTTACTACATAATGAATTGGGTTCATTGGTATTCTTTGGTAACACTTTTAAAAATACAAATTGTACATATCACCATGATAATTTTTACATACGCACAAAATAGATTGTGGGAGCATTATATGGAAATGCTTGTGAAGGAAATTGAGATTTTTGAGTTGCACCTGAATGCCTGACCCTAAACACATGTGTTAGCATCTGCATATTGAGGAGTATGAAGCCTTTCGGGAAGTCAGCTGCCGCTTGTTTTAAATATGAACTATTTTCTCTTCTTTTAAATAAGCCACACAGTATAGTCCAGTTTTTACTAACTCCCTTCTGTGATCTTTTTCTTTCTTGACAAAAAACACTAAAACTCTGGTTTCATGCTAACTGCACCAGAATAAACAAAACATAAATAACTGATTGAATGAACCTAATAAAATCTCAGGGCATATGAATGGCGCTAGGGACGTCCAAACGGAAGGTGATGGGGTTGAGATATAAAGCTTCACAGGTAAATGCATATTTACATGAATAGCAACTTCAAAACAAGAGGGGGCATCCTAAGAGTGGAAC
The DNA here is from genome assembly GCA_963921515.1 of Calotriton arnoldi. Classification (NCBI taxonomy): domain Eukaryota; kingdom Metazoa; phylum Chordata; class Amphibia; order Caudata; family Salamandridae; genus Calotriton; species Calotriton arnoldi. The sequence goes on along the minus strand of CAWUFW010005261.1, from coordinate 1,262,177 downwards.
TGTTCAATATTAATGTATTGACATGAAATGCCCAACAAACTAGCACCCCAAGTCCATCTTTCAAAATGCTTCAAGTTTCTTCTCGATTAGTATGTACCAAATGTAATGTTACTTGTGGCGAGAGGCTCAGTGTTGTGCCACTGTGACAGCATTCTTTCTGCTTCTTTAGCAAGGCCTTTCCAGAGTGGTTGAGATTTAATGAGGGTTCTCTGCAAACGACAATAAAATCTGTAACATAGTGAAAAAAAATGAAAAAAAAGAAACAAAACGTGCACACTCACCGCAAAGGAATGAATTAAGCTAAGAATACACCATTTGGAGCAAACAATGCACAAGTGGAATGTTATTGTAGCCCTTCACAGAGGGCAGGAGCAATGTTATCCAATAACCTAATGGTTTATGACTAGTGCAGCAAGGCAGAAAGAGTGACAGCAGAGCAACTTATTTACAGGTTGAATAATCAAGCAAGTACAAGCAAATTGTGCTGTCACTGGAAACATTACAAGGAAGTCCTCAGCATAAGAAAAATGAATGAGAGATGGGTAATATGGCACTCTGTTGCATTGCTGGGCGTCTGGTGACATTTGATTTCACTAGAAAAATACAGGGCCATATTACATTGATTCCCAATATGTATCATTTACATAAGATTTTATAAACTTACTGTTTGTACTGTTCATATACACACACTGTATCACCCTTTCAGCCTTGTCTGAAGCTGATAATAAATGTTATTTATAAGTATTTCAAGTGTCCTTGTGCTAAGTTGTTGAGAAGGAAGATGAACAAGATGATTGACCAAAAAGATGTACCTCTGGAAACAGCAGTATCTTCAATGCCTTCTTTAATCTGAAGATGGCATTCCACTTTCTGACAGTCTGCACTGCAAAGGAACATGCTCCAGCACACTCCCTCTTATGGCTGAGAACACTAGGTTTGGCAGTGACTGCATTAGCGTAGGTGGTTAGTGATGCTGGAAGCTATCTTGAAGGTACGTACGGCCAATCTTGTAGAATGCACAATGGACAAGAAAAAGAGCCTTGAACAGAACACTAACTAGCTAATGAAGCTGACGTCTGAACAGATTGGTATGAGTGTGCCTCTGAAGACCAAAAATTATATGCATGACCCAATTCTGAAACTGCTGTAGTTTACCAATTAGGTACTTTGGAAAGCTGGTAAGCACATTGCAATAATCCATTTTTGAGATGCTCATTGCCTGAAAGAAAAATATATTCCTTAGCATTTTCAGATAGAGAAAGCCAGATGAAGAGAATTTGCTGACCAGGGAGTGTAGTGTTAAGGAGTTGTCCAAACAGGAACTGAGGTTCTTAACTGCAGGGACATAAGTAGGCAGAAGGTCAAAATCAGAGGACCACTAAGAAACTGTTCAAATCTCATTAGGACCACCTAAGATCAGGACTGCATCCCTATCCATAGTGAGTTTGAAGGTACCGTTTTGGCCATAATAAACATAATTGATCCATAAAGGCACTGTCTTGCATCCCAGAAAGCCAATGCAGAAAGAACATTTTTAAATCTCTCTTTAATCTGGCCACTGGATCCTCTAGTTGGATGATCAATTATCTGTCATCCACATAGGTCACAAATGTAAAACCATATTAAACCTGTGTAGCTCATGAGACATATTTAATTTACTTGTAAGTCCCTAGTAAAGTGGCACTACCTGTGCACAGGGCCTGTAAATTAAATGCTACTAGTGGGCCTGCAGCAATGATTGTGTCACCCACTTAAGTAGCATTTTAAACATGTCGCAGTCCTGCCATTGCAGCCTATGTGTGTACGCAGTTTTAAACTGCCATTTTGTCTTGGCAAAGTAAACCTTTTGCCAGGCCAAACCTTCCTTTTTAATACATATAAGTCACCCCTAGGGAGGTCCCTGGACAGCCCAGAGGACAGGGTGCAATGTATTTAAGAAGTAGGACACATAATTTGAGGTTGTATACGTCCCGGGAGTGGACAACAGCACTTAAATTAGTTTTTCACTACTGAAAGGCCTACCTCTCCCATTGGATTACATTGGGGCTACCTTATTGCATTTTCTAAGTGTAATTTTCGAATGGGAACAGGTAACCAATTCATGTTTGGTGTCTTTGGAATTTGAATTTAAAATCCTCACTTATGGTGAAGTCGGATTTTAAATGACAGTTTTGAAAATGCCACATTTAGAAAGTTGGCATTTGCTTACTTTAGCCATTTGGTACCTGCAGCTTGTCTCTAAGTCACATGATTTGATGTAGCTGATAGTTGGGTATTGTGCATTCCACCTAGACAGTCACACACAATGGGGATCTTAGGTGTGACGGGACTCTTCACACTACAGCAATGATCGCTAGCAAGGGACCGCCAGCGCAAAGCTCCAGCAGGTCCACCCACGACACCTGGCCTGCACTTTGCACTATACCGACAGCCTCCCACAACGCTCTGCCTGCTCCTCACAGCCCCCTTCAACGCAAACAGGACTCTTAGCATGAATTCGAGATGGTAAACTTCACCGGGACTGTAGCCGACCTGCGCTCATCTCGGTCGGCATGAAAGTGTGATTTTGACCGGTCCAGTGAGACTAGATATTCTAAGTTGGCGCTTTGTGCTTTTTGGTGCTGAATTCATAACTCCGGTTCTACTGATTGGATTTTTATCATTTTGATCTAGTTTTATTAATTCAATTTCGCTCTATTTTTCTAACTTTGAGTGGGATCCTTTATGTATTGTGTTTTTCACTTTATTATTGTTTGAAGTGTGGCACAAATACTTTACACTTTGCCTCTAAGTCAAGCCTAACTGATCTGTGCAAATCTAGCAGAGGGTTGAGCACAGGTTAATTTGGGGTATGCTTGTGCCTCACCCTGACAAGGATTATGGTTCTGCTTGACCAGGGCTCACACTCCAGTCAACCAATAACCCAATGTCTCACATTTGGACTTGTATCTGTGCAGTGCCATTCAGTGATTTTGTGCACACCACCATCCCATATCTGAGACCAATACAAGCTCAAATTCGCCCTGATTGGCCTTTTTCATTTGTCAATTTTTTTTCTCTGACAGTTGTGCCTGAGTCCACCTCTACAAATATGGAGTTTGAGCTGGTTAACATGGAGTCCTACACTGTGGACCAGCTCAAGGAGTTCTGCAAGGAGAGGGGACTTCCAGCTAAGACCACCACCACGAAGGTAGAGTTCCAAAAGGTGCTGAGGGCCTGGGCAGAAGACCATCAGTCAATGGTTGAAGCCATGGGACAGGATAATGAGATGGAAGGGCCTGGAAAGGACCTTCCTGTGGTACTACCTGCAGTTGAGGGGGATGCCTTGACCCCTGAAGTGGAGCCCCCTGTCAGGTCAGGGAGCAGTGTCTCTTCCCACAGCCTGTCCCCTGAGGAGCTGGCAGAGAAGCACAGAGAAGAGAGAGTTCAAACTGCAGTTGGCCGAGTTAAGAATGGAGGAAAGGAAACTGGCCATGGAGGAGTAGAAGGCTGAGAGGGCTTTGGAGGAGAAAAAGTTGTTACTGGCTCATGAACTGAGTCTTAAGGAGCTGGACATCAAGGTCAGGCAGAGTCTAGTAGAGATGATGGCAGCATTTCTACAGTGTCCTCTGGAGAAAAGAGGACCCATATTCCCAAAGGTCTGGAACCTGACTTTGTTCTGGGGGATGATAAGGACAAGTAGTTTGAGGCTTATGAGAGTGCTTTACAGATGCGCAGGATCCCTGAGGGTTATTGGGGGCTAATCTTTGGAAGCATATCCCTAGCGAAGGGAGGGACATCTTACTGGGTCTAGAGATGGGGAACAGTATGCGGTATCCCACCATGAATGAAGCCCTAGTCAGGAAGTATGGCCTTACCCCAGAGAAGTGTAGGCAAAAGTTTAGGGACAGACAGAGGCTGGCTCAGCATACCTGGGTGGATTGTGTGGATTCCTTTTGCAAGACACTGGATGGTTGAGTAAAGGGGTAAAGGGCAGTGAAGTAAAGGATTATCAGGGACTGCACAATTTGATTGCAAAGGAGCACATATTCAGTGTTTGTTTTGCAGATCTGCATCAATACTTGATTGACAGTAAGCTCACTGACCCCAGGGAGCTTACGAAAGAGGCGGACCACTGGGTCAGCAGCAGGGTCCACGAGAAGGTATCTGGGGGGAATCACCTTAAGGGGGGACAAGTTTTCCACCAAAAGAAGAAGGGAGGAGACAAAAAAAAGCAAAGGAGTTCTCTAAAGGCCCCCAAAATAGTTCTATAGGTCATGAATCCCATCCCCCAACCGAGAAAAAGTGGTTCCATGATAATAAGTCCTCAGGGAAGGCACCCCCTGCCCACAAGTGCAATGAGTGCCAGCTGGAAGGGCACTTTAAGAGGGATGCCAAGTGTCCCAAGTAGGAACAGCCCTCCACTGGTGTACACATGTGTAGGTGGTCCCACTGTTCTACAGGGCCTTCCTACTGGAGCTGGCTCATGATGTACCCCTGGCAGGTAATTTGGGGCAGGACAAAACCTTTCACAGGCTTGTAACCCACTTTTATTGGCCTCAAATGAGGAGGGCCTCAGATGCTTTCTGCAGGTTCTGTCCTACCTGCCAGACTAGTCGCAAGTCAGGAGGGAAGCGCAAGGCTCCCCTGCAACCATTTCCTGTCATTGGCACCCCCTTTGAAAGGGAGGGCATCGACATTGTTGTGCCTCTGGACCGCATGGGCAGCAGGTTCCTCCTGGCCTTGGTGGACCCTGCCATTGGGTGGCCTTTGGGTACCCGGAGGCTATCCCTCTGAGAACGGTGACTGCACCCACAGTGGTCCTGGCACTGATGGGGATATTTACCCATGTGGGATTCCCAAAGGAGGTGGTGTCAGACTGTGGTACCAACCAACGTCATGTCGGCCATGTGGAAGGAGTGTGTGGTAACCTACACGTTCTCCACTCCTAATCACCCTCAAACCAATGGGCTTATTGAGAGGTTTAATAAGACCCTCAATGGCAGGCTAATGGGCCTGTTAAAGCCTTTGAGGGGGAAGTGGGACGTCCTCTTGCCATACCTGTTGTTTGCGTACCAGGAGGTGCCACAGAAAAGGTTTTGCTACAGCCCTTTGGAGCTTCCGTATGGGCCCCCAGTGTGAGCTGCTCTCAGTACAGTAAAGAAGGAGTGGTACCAAGCTCCAAGGAAGGCTCCCCAGGATGTGGTCAGCTGCATGCTCGCACTCCATACCCAGATGAAGCACTTCTGGAAACAAGCTAAGGTAATTCTAGTAGCCAGTGAAGAGGTCATGAAACAAAGGTATGACCAGAAGGCCGTTCTGGACAAGTTTCAGCTTGGACAAATAGTGTGGGCAATGGAGTCTGTGAAGCCCAGGGCCCTGCAAGACCACTGTTCTGGGCCTTGTGAGGTGAAAGAGCATAAGAGTGAGGTCACCTACCTGGTGGATCTCAAGAGTCCTAGGAAGCCTCTGAGGGTTCTACACATCAATTGCCTGAAATTACACTTTGAGATGTCTGAAGTCACCATGCTCCTGGTCACGGATGATGGCTTGGAAGAGGAAAGTGAACCTCTCCCTGACCTCCTTTCTTCCAAGGAGTAGGATGGGTAGGTGAAGGGTGTCAGCCTCTCCCATGCACTGGCCCTAGAACAACAGAGCGACAGCCGGCAGTTGTTGGGGCTGTTTGTCTCTTTATTCTCCCCTATCCCAGGACTCACTACATGATGTACCCTGATATTTACCCTGATATTGACACTGGGGACAGCACACCTGTCAAGAGTAACATTTACAGGATGTTTGATAAGGTGTGAGCTAGCATCAAGGAGGAAGTCTCCAAGATGCTGGAGTTAGGGGATTTTTGAGCCCTCAAACAGGCCCTTGGTCCAGCCCAGTGGTGTTGGTCCCCGAGGCTGCCCCTCCAGGTGTCACTCCAGAACTAAGGTTCTGTGTGGATTACCGGAGACTCAATGCGGTCCCCAGGACTCATGCACACCCCATCACCAGGGCTGATGAGCTCATCTATCGGTTGGAAGTTACTAAGTTCCCCAGCACATCTGACTTAACGTTTGGGTACTGGCAGATTGCCTTAACCAAGGGGGCCAATGAGAGGTCTGCATTCTCTACCCCAGAGGGACATTCCCAGTTCTGGTTAATGCCCTTTGGGTTGAAGAGTGCTCCTGCCACCTCCCAGAGGTTGGTCAACCAGGTTCCGGCTGGGTGGGAGAACTTCAGTGGTGCCTATCTAGAATACATTGAGGTCTTCAGTTCTTGCTGGTAAGACCATTTGTGCCACCTCAGAGAAGTGCTTCAGGCTTTGCAGAGAGCAGGTCTAACGATCAAGTCCAGTAAGTGTCAGATATGGCAGGGTTCAGTAGTCTACTTGGGTCACCAAGTGGGAGGAGGCAAACTGCAGCCCCTCTGAGCCAAAACTTAGACCATTCTGGCTTGGGTACCCCCCAAGACCCTTGAGAAGTAAGAGCCTTCCTAGGCCTCACTGGTTATTACAGGAGATTTGTCAAGGGGTATGGCACCATTGTTACACCCTTGACAGAGCTGACAGCTTATCTGGACAGAGGCCTTCGAGAACGCTTTTGACACCCTGAAGGAGCCATGTGCACAGCACCCTTGCTCAAGGCCCTTCACTTCTCCTAAGAATACATTGTGCAGACAAATGCCTCAGAGCATGGCATAGGGGCTGTGCTCTCACATCTAAATGAAGAGGGCCTTGATCAACTGGTAACCTTCATCAGGAGGAGGTTACTTCCCCAGGAACAGAGGTGGAAAGCAATAGAAACGGAAGCCTTTGCAGTAGTCTTAGTACTGAAGAAGCTGAGACTGTACGAGTTTGGTGCTCACTTCCGGGTACAGACATACCACAGACCCCTCAGATGGTTAATGTAGATGAGGGGTGAGAATTTGAAACAGTTGAGGTGGTCCATCTCCCTACAGGGAATGGACTTTACGGTGGAACACCATCCTGGAACAGACCAACCAAATGCTGATGTCACTCCAGGTTCTTCTGCCTTAGTGAAGAGAACGCCCAAGGGGTTGGGTAGTTCTCCCCACTTTCAGCTGGGGGGACACATGTTAGACCTGGCATTCTTGGTGTGGTTTTCTCCCTAACTTTTTCCCTTCAGGCCTCCTGTTTTTGTTGACTTCATTTTTGCTGGCCCTAGGACTCTGCACACTTTACCACTGCTAACCAGTTCTAAAGTGCTTGTGCTCTCCTTAAAAATTGTTAGATTGACTTCTACCATTTTGGCATATTTAATTTACTTATAAGTTCCTAGTAAAGTGGCACTATCTGTGCCTAGGTTTGTAAATGAAATGCTACTAGTGGACCTGCAGTACTGATTGTGCCACCCACTTAAGTAGTACTTTAAACATGTCTCAGGCCTGCATTTCAGCCTATGTGTGTGCAGTTTTAAACTGACATTTCGACCTGGCAAACTAAACCTTTTGCCAGGCCCAAACCTCCCATTTTAATACATCTAAGTCACCCCAAGGTAGGCCCTGGACATTCCACAGTGCAATGTATTTAAAAAGTAGGACATGTACATTTAGGTTTTACATGTCCTAGTAGTGAAAAACACTTACATTTGTTTTTCGCTACTGTAATTCCTACCTCTCTCATAGGATAACATTGAAGTTATGTTATTACATTTTTTAAGTGTAATTTCCAACTGGGAACAGGTAGCCATTTCACGTCTGGCATCTCTGGAATTGGAATTTAAAATCCTAATTTATGTGGAAGTTGAATTTTAAATAACAATTTTAAAAGTGACTCTTTTAGAAAGTTGACATTTTCTTGCCTGCCAGACTCGTGGGGGTGCGGAGGTGCCGGTCCAGCCACTGCCACACCAGCGGCCTGACTGCTGTATTATAAGTTTGGTCATCGGACCGTCATTTGACCGCCGCAACTGGCAGGGAACCGCGTTCCCTGGTGGCACGACGCTCAGAGGCTCAGAATATGCTGGCGGTGCTGCCGTGGCACCACCATGCATATTTTGAGTTTCCCAACCATCAGCCTTACATAGCGATCGGCACCGCCATGTAAAAGCTGCCTCTCTTACCCCATGCAAGTAGATGCATGTAGGGGGAACGTGTTGTGCCCGCCTGTGTGCAAGTACACCCCTCCCCCCTCAGTTCCAGCACAGCACAGACTTTGCAGTCCACGTTGTGCTGGAACACGCTGTCGCGGTCCCACAGCGGGGCAGTATTAAAGGCTCATTGAGCCTTTTTACTCTCTGCCACGGGACCACCACACTGCCCGCCAGACAGACGATTTGTATCATAATCTGGTGGGTGGGCACTGTACAGGTTTGGCGGTGTGTGAGCAGGGAGGTGGTGAACCACCCCACTCCTGCACCACCAAACTAATAATGAGGCCCTTAGCCATTTGGTGCCTGCAGCCTGTCTCTGGGTCACATGACTGGGTGTAACTGACAGTTGGGCTTTGTGTATTCCTCCTAGACAGCCACACTCAATGAGGAGCTTAGGTGTGAATAGATGGGCCATCACTGTCAGGATGAGCTGGGCACAGCCTCACTTACACTTGAACAAGCTGTGTCCTGGCTCCACACAATCGGCTGCATGCCCCCTGTAGCTAGTCTGGAGCCAGTGCCAGGAAGGCAAGGCACCTTTGCACTTTAAAGGCATGCCTCTACAAGCTTCCCTCCACTTCAAAGGCACAAACTATGTATGAATACTGGACCTCAAACATCAGCTCTTCAGTATACTGCTGAACCTGTAGATACTCTGCCAGGAAGAAGTACTGCTGTGCTGCTGAAAGGACTGCCATTCTGCTGGGCTGCTGTTCTGAAGGAACTGCTGCCCTGCTGTGGTGACCTGTCACCCTCTTGTCTCTGTGAACAGAGAACTGGACCTCCAACTTCACCCTTGTACCCAGGATGCCAGAGTGACTCCAAGGGCTATTCTGCTGGCCTCCTGATCTGAGCCTCACAAACATAAAAGGATCTCCACCATCGTGCACCAACCCCTGGACCCAGCTGCAGTGAGTTCCTTACTCCCAAGTGGTACTTCGTACGTACTGGACCCTTGGTGTGGCTTAAGGGGGCTGAATTCAAACTTTTGAGCTCTTTGCAACCACAAACGGTTTTGTTCGTACCACGACATTGCCGCTTGCACTGCGATTCAAAGCGAAGCTCCGGCAGCTGCCTCTTCGTGCTACAGCATTGAACGCTAGTGGGGGACCACCAATGGTAAGCTGCAGCAACAGCCACCTGCGACACTGGCTGGCTGTTCATGCTACACCGTCAGCCTCTTGTGATGCTTTCCCTGCTCCTCGCGGCGCCCTTCAACGTGAACGGGACTCATGGTGTGCTTGTGCATCACTCTGAAAAGTATTGTGGTTGCTGCTTGGCCAGAGCTCACACCACAGTCAACCAACAACCCAATTTCTACAAAACCCTATTGCAATATCCTTGCTGGACATATTTCCCAAGGAAATCCTGACTTGATGGATTGAATTACTAATTTAGCGCTGTCAGGAGTAGGAAGGTCAAATTAGGTAGCCTTTTTTGCAGCTGTCGCCCTGTCCAACTGCAATGAAGGGACACTCAGGGCAGGTAGTCCTCCATCCCCTGTTCCAATTTTCCATTTAGCGGCAAAGTCCTGAGTCCAGCACATCTAGGTTGCTCTTTTGTGTTCTGCTTCTTGAGCAGTTCCTGCCACACACCATTCCCTTCCCATAGTGATCCCTGTGCGTCTGCTCCTCTTCCAATGACTGCATTTCTGCCTGCACCATGAGATTTGGATCAGGCTACCATTGATGCCACAGGGACATCTTGCTGCAGGATATCATGTCAACGGAATATCCTGAAAAGGAATTCCTGCCTCTCAGCTGTATCCCTCCTCTTCAGCATGAAAATTAATCTTCCTTCAACGAGGTGAAGTTTCCTGACTTCTCCTGATTTCGCAGATGAAGTTTAAACTTCACCTGTCTACAGTGTTTAAGGGCAAACTATGTCATGTCATCGCTGGCCAATGGGTGAATGAGGTAACCTATCCTCCCCATAGCATTTTGGTGAATCCAGGTTTATGAATAGATGAGTTTAACGTCTTCTTTTAACAGCAGTGCAATAACTGTGCAGTCTAAAGTCAGCATGTCTTTATTTGTGAGTTTTGGAAACAATTCATTGTGTATGCAGCTTATTGTTTTGATATTTGCATTTACAAGATATACTGTACAGGCAGGAGAATAATTTCCCTACAGAGATGTCAGCACATGATGTTAAACATTTCATTGGAACTAATGCTGCATCTTGCCTTCAACATGTTTAATTGTTTTCAACGCATGACATAACACAAAGAGGAACATTTATTCAGTTGCCTTTTTGAAGACATTTCTCATATGAGTGATTAGCTAGAAAAGAAAGTGCCTACCTTAGATCTCTGTTTGCATAATAGGGTATGATTATTCAGATGCTTCCAGGGTTCAGTAATAATGCAACACCAAAATACAATGGACATTTAGTGATGGCTTTATTATGTGTGCATTTGAATACATTCAGCTGTCTCTATTGTATAATACAAAGCAGGTGAAATCCACATCCCCAGAAGAAGCAGCACTTCATAACAAGCATTGGTAAAGGCAATAGGGATAATCTTGGAAAGCTATTGTGATGCTTACTTGTTTTATACATTTTGTATTGCAAGCATATACAAAGAACAGACAGCAAAAAAAGAAGAAACCAGGCAACTGTCTAAATGTGTTAGCCATATGCTCGCGATAAACTTTTGAATTTAATGAAAATATTTTACAAGAACAATACAGGTAGTTCCAGGCAGACCGGTGTGCTTAGAAAACATTTTTTGTTTTAATGCACTTAACAGAAAAATATGAGTCCTATTGGTGCAAAAGTACTATTGGCTGAAGACATGGGGCAGGATTACGATGACGGTGGGGCCGCCACCGGCAACTCGTCGCCGGTGGTCCCACCGCCATCGTAATGAGGAATCCCACCCGCCACATTAGGATGGTGGGCGGATGGGTGGCAGTCGGAGAGACCGGCCGCCACAGATCCGACGGGGTCAAGGAGCCCGTCGGACCGTTGGAGGCTCCGCAATCTCTGCAATGGTGGTGGTGCCTGCCAAGCACCGCCATAGCGATTACGACGTTCCTTCCCGCCGGTCGGTTCATGGCGGTTTACCCACCACGAAAAGGCTGGCGGAAAGGGACATTGGGGGCCCGTAGCGGGCCCCGCTTCACCCGTGGCCCTAAGCTTTGGATTTTGGGGGGCACCTATGGTGCCCACCTGCATATCCCTGCACTATGTGGCAGGCACCGCATGATGTGTAGTTTTTGTACTGCAGTGTGTGCTGCTGCCCGCAGCACCCATCGCAATACAAAACATACACATTGCGACCGCCTTGAAGGCGGTAGTATTGTAATACCTATGGTGGGGCCGCTGATAGCAAGTCGGTCGGTCCCATCCCCGATATGATGGCGGTCGGACGAAAGTCAGGCCCTCAGTTTTAAACACCTAAGAGTGAATAAAAAACGAAAAAAAGCCATAACAAATGGAAAGAAAAAAATATATTGGAAATGTTATGTATTGACCTATTAGCCATGGCAACCAAGTGCATTTAACATTAGGAAGGGTAGGTATGTAATGTAAATAGGTACTTGTAAAGCGCGCAGCTACTCCAGAGAGTGTCCTGGCGCGAAAGGACCGCAAGACAGACACCAGAGCTATAACAGGGGAAAAGAGAAAAGACTATTGTTGGAAAAGCCAAGTTTTTAGCTGTTTCCTAAAAGTCAACAGATCTTGGACTTGTCTGAGGAACAATGGCAGACAGTTCCATAAGCGGGAGGCCAGCACTTGAAAGGAGCAACCGCCCATGTGGGAGCGAGCAAACTTAGGAATGGACGTCCGAAACTGCAATGAGGACCTCAGGGCTCTTTGTGGCACATAGGGGCACATGCATCAAAGTAAGGAATTGCGATTCCTTAATAGCGATTATTAAGGAATCGCTATTAAGAAATCGCAATTCCTTATGCATGTAGGTTTCGCTACAATTTTAGCGATTTCTACACATTCCTTAATTGCAAATCGCAAATTGCGATTTGCAATTAAGGAATGCCTTCCCATTCATTCCTGTGGGCCTGGAGGCCCATAGGAATGAATGGGACAGCATCCGCAATTTGCGAGTACCAATAGGTACTCGCAAATTGCGCATGCAACTTCAAGGGTGCAAGGGTGTCAAAGGACACCCTGTTGCACCCCTGAAATTGTGATGTGCACCCATGTTGCACACACACATGCCCCAAGGGCATGTGTGTGTGTAACGTGAAACTTAAAAAAATGCATTTTAGTGCATTTTGTAAAGTTTTTGCAAATTACAGACAAGTTTGATTTGTCTGTAATTTGCGGTCCTAAATAGCGAAATCGCTATTTCAAAGTGCTTCTAGCATTGCATTTAAGGAATCGCAAATTGCGATTCCTTAAATGCATTCGCAATTTAGGAATTCGCAAATAATTGCGAATTCTTAAATTGCGCATAGGTAACACTTTCATGCATCTCTAAGGGCCAATTTGCGATCGCAAACGGCCGATTTTTGCGAATCGCATCATTTGCGATGGCAAAAACCTTTGATGCATGTGCCCCATAGTGCTGAATCCTCTTCCTAATATAGACGGCTCCCGTATCATGGAGGGCCCTGAACGCCAGAACCAGAGCTATTAAACTGAATCCGCTTCCGGACCGGCAGCCAGTGCAGGGCACTCAAATGGATGGACATACGTGCTCTGGGCCCTACCATGAGAATTGCTCTGGCCGCCGCGTTCTGGACCACCTGCAGGCGGTTTAATAAGTACTCTGGAAGGCCCAGGTACAAGATGTTTACGTAATCCAGTCTAGATACAATCAGGGCCTGAACTACCGTCTTCCTGTACTTAATCGGCAATAAGGGAAGAAAGTTTTTTAACATTTTTAACATGCCAAAGCAAGTGCCGGCGACTGTTTGGATCTGAGCCTTCATGAATAAATTGGCATCTATCTTAACCCCTAAGTTCTTTACAGTGCTCATTGAGGCTGTGGGGGGGGGGGAGGGGACATATCCAGGGGCCACCACTGGCGACATGCTTCGCATGGTGGGCGTCCAAAGAAGATAATCTCAGATTTTTCTGGATTATATTTTAATTGGTTCCGCCTTAGCCAGGAGAAGACCTCCGTCAGGCAGATGTTAATTTCGGTACCTCTGAAATTGGCGCCTTTATCATAAGTGAACAGCAGTTGAGTATCATCTGCATATGATACAATTTTAGCGCCGTGTGCTTCAGCTAAAAGCGCAAGGGGGGCCATATAGATATTGAATGGTATGTGTACGTGATCGGTAAGAATGTTGTTACTCATGGTTCAAGAGAGCCAGCAGCTGTATATTCTATTCATGATTTTTTGGGGTTGAGCCTGAGCCAGCGCGCAAGCGCTGCTCTGGCGATCTGTTGAAGGTAGAGTACGGAGGAGAAGCCCCGCCCACATTTTCCATTGGCTTGTGTCTTTGCCCTTCATAAATGCTGGCGTCTTATTCCTTAATAGGCTTGTAAGTCCCGCCTTATTACGGCTATGTCGTCATTTGTATCCTCCAATGGCTACTGGCCTCTTTACTTGGTTGTTACACGGTACGTGCACTTTTTCTTTAGTGAGCCGGGACAATGGCGGCCGTGTCTTTGCAATGCCATAGGTCTTGCATTTAAATGCGAGACCTATGGCATTGCAAATATAAATTTTTTAAACTTTCATGTTGAGCGCAGCACCCTCTTCAGGGACACCGCACTCTGTTTAATTTTTTAATTTTTTTATCTTTCAATAAACATGACGTACCCTTACCTACGCACTAGTCTGGTTGCTGCAAGAACGTTTCTAATGGCGACCGCACGGCCTTTGGGCCATTCACACATACGATCTGTGCTGTTAAGCAGACAAGCAGAAATACTTTATCATGCCCTGCTGTGCCCGTCTGTGTGATTTATGGCTGATGTTGGGCTACAGTGGTGTGGTTGCATCCCTGCAGGATTATGAGCAGAGATTGAAGGAGGTCTTTCCGTGCTGGTAAATTATTTTGGATGTAGTATCGCTTCAGATCTCATTTCCAGGGCACTCATCTCAAGCAGTTTACACAGCTGATTGCTGTTGTATTGAATCGTAACTGCATCGTGGCTTGAGCAATGTCTTCTATGGTCTTGTCGCATGTGGCCTGCAAGCTAATTCGTTAAAGTGGTCCTTTGGACTTTCCTTATTGCGAGGTTTCAATTCTTCCAGTGTTAGGAGTAAAGTCGCAACAGAACAGAACTGTGAGACCACAAAGTTCATAAAGTGTCTGCTCAGCTGGAGGGGCGTGATTGAATTTTCGTGCGGCTGCCCCACTTTCAGAATTGCTATCCATTTGGAGGGCATCCCTGGACATCTTGAGGGATGCCCTCAGTGTTCGAAACCCAATTTCCTCGTATTAATCACAATTTATTTGCGCTTGCTTGTTAAGTGGGTGCAAATACCACCTGTTAATTGTTTGGTTGAAGGTTTTTTTTACGCATGCCGTTTTTTACACGGTTATAATGAGGAGATCTGTTCTACAAGAGATGCAAAGGTGGCGTTTTGGCACCATTCAAAACACAGGAAAAAAAAATCTTCTAAACAACATTCTGTGCCCATTCAGCTCCCAATATTTGCTTACAGACTCCCTGCGTCAATGATCTCGTCATTTCTGCTTCTAACTCATGTCATTTTTGTCTGGAGTCCCCTTAGCATTGCTTACCCTGAGGCCCCAAAAACATTTGAAAGCAACATGTACAATAGCATTGCTAATTAAAGTCACAGACATTCTGAGAGCCACAGCGTTTTAAGAGCAACACATTAATAGCGTTTTTAAGGTGCACACGCAGGTCACGCAATTTTTTCATTGTGAAGACATTACACCAATAAGATAGAGAAGGGAAAGTTCTAAGAAGACGGGTTACAAATTAGTTGCCCTTATAATGCACCAGATCAGGGTAGTCCCTGCCAGTGGCTACCAAACTGTACTCGTGCCATATCCAGACTTAGGGTTTCCAGTTTTGAAGTACAACGCAAGTTCAAGTCCAACTACTTGACCACAGAGACTATTTTCGATATGTGCGAAATTGTGGTCCAAGGAGTACATTTCTCATCGGGTACTGAGCTATCATGTTTTTAACTGACGTTTGAGTCTGCAGCCCATTACATTGAGTATTGTGTCTACGCTGTCTGGTTGGTTAGCGATGGATCGAAGAGCCGACCATCCTCTAGTGAAGCAGTTTCACAGTACTCATTACAACTTTGCACCTGAGGACGCGATCATGATCATGGATCCACCGGTGGTCACCGCATGCTTGCCTGTTTTGATATATGAAGTACTCACCTTAACCTGTCGCGTCTCACTCAACTGTTTTTAGTGTGCTTGTGCAAGCATTTGCAATGCAATAGGTCTCGCAATTGCGAGATTTTTACCGATTGGCATTGTAAATGACAATGCCATTTATTTATGTGTTTAAAAAACACCTGCAACAATAAAAGGCATTGTCATTTGCAATACCAATAGGTCAAATTTTCTAAAATGCGAGACCTATTGCATTGGAAATGCTTGTTTTAATTTCAAGCTGATGAGATAGGCGCAGTTGTCTCTAGGCCAGACCTAAAAATGTACTAACAACTTCAAAGTTATCAATGAATGCACATACTTTCGTCATTGAACTCGCCATGGTAATAGTCTCATGTAACCCCATTATTAATGACGGAACGTATCCATCTGGGAAAAGAGACGCAGGAGCAGTAGCCAGATTCTCAACCGGAGACTTTAATCCTTATGGGGCATATTTACAAGCCCCTTGCGCCACTTTTGCGCCGCCGTTGCGTCACGCATGTGACGCAGCGGCGACGCAAACCATGCGCTGCGTTGCGCTATATTTACAACGTGACGCATCTAGGGAGATGCGTCACGTAGTAAACACCTGCGCCACATGAAACCTGCGTCAGGTTTGATGTGGGCGTACAGGCGCAGGGGGGAGCGTTCCGGCGCAGGAACGCCTCGGAAAAGTGACGTAGTGAAATCTACAAGATTTCACGCAGTCACTTTTCCGACGCTGGTGCGTCAAATCCTTACGCCTGCTTCAAGCAGGCGTAAGGATTGACGCACCATGTTAGGGATAGGGAAGGTTGGAACAGTGCTGGAGTTGCGTCGCGCTTGCGACACAACTTCAGCACTGCGCCAACCTTCCGCCGGCAGATGCGTCACGCATCTGCTTATCCTTGCGCCACGATGCGCCGCATTGTAAATGCAGCGCATCGGACGTGGCGCAAGGGTAAACTTGCGTGATGCATTTTCCCTGGCGCATCCCTGCTGATATGCAGGGATGCGCCAGGGAACGTAAATATGCCCCGCATTATTTAACAACTCGAGAATAGATGAAATCTTGCTATATAATAATTAGCTTTCTGTGTCTCTTTCTATTCTAAAACTGGGAAATATATAGACAGACGATCCGATATTTCATACCCACATTAGCTATCAAGGGCTTGTTTCTAAGAGGGTAGTAAGAATGCAGAGTTTTGTATGTACTGTGAAGTATAGTCATGGTTATATTAAAGACACTGAAAGGAATGCCATGCTTTTTGTTTTCTTACTTTGATAAATGAGAACAAGAAACTACTTTTTTTTCGGGATGCAAATCTAATAAATGGAAAATGCAATCTCAACTACCAGTCGACATCCTGCAAGTCCTGCTTTTCGATGATAGGAGCCAAGCAAAGGTGTAGCGGACATGAAGCAATGACAACAGCAATAACACCAGCAGCCCAGAAAGGAGAGCAATAAACGTTGTCAGCTGGTCCAAACCGTAAACCTTGCTTGCTAAACAAAGGAAAGAAAATATGTACAAAGATCGGTCATTCACGAGAAACTTGGTGAAGAGATAAAACTTGACTCCGTTTCTTTATTAAAACCAAGACGTTTTATGAAATTAAGAAAATGTACATATTAAGGCAAGAACAGAGGCTCATATTATGATTTTCTAAAACGCGCAAAAAGTGCCTCTTGTGGCTCGCAATAAAATGGTAAATCGTCAGAAACTCTTTAAGGAGGCTCAACTTGTCATATGCAAAACACATGGAAGTACTGAAACGTTTAGCCCCTGCTTCCTGCTGCCTCACCTACACAATCAAATGAAAATGAGATCCAAAATATATTGATGTCCCTGAAACAGGAAAATGAAGCCGACTAGAATCTCCAAGACCCTTTCACGAAAATATATATATGCAACAGCCCACTATACATAGGGGCATATTCTCAAGAACGGGCGATAATTATCGCCAACCTAGGTTAACGCAATTTTATATAACTCCGTCTATCGCGGGAAACTAACGCTGTGTTAACGGCGTATTCTCAACACGCCGGCAACAGGCGATAGTATCCCGATAACGCGTCAAATGTCCGCGTTAAAATTACCGGGACGCCGATAAAAAAGGAAACCCGTAGGTGGAAAAAGTGGCGATGGGCTCAAGAGCGATACAAACATCAGGCTTGCTATTCCCACGTCAGGCGGGAAAAATCACCATAAAAGCTGCAAAAAAAATAAAAAACCACAAACTACTGAGAAGCACCATGGAGGAAGCTGGAGCAACTACAGAGGCCAACCAGAACCCCACAAACCCCCCGGAGGACCAGCCAGGGACCTCGGGGAAGGAGAAGGGCAAGGAGAAGAAGAAGAGGAACCCGCGATTCAGTCCGCAGGAAAGCAAGATCCTGATTACGGAGGTGATAGAACACCACCAACAACTGTTCATCACCTCCACTGTGTCATTGGCAACAAAAAATGCAATATGGCAGTCCATCTTGGCCAAGGTGAATGCAGTCGGAGTGAAGAGAAGGGAAGTGGACCACTGCAAGAAGCGCTGGAATGATGTGAAGCACAAAACCAAGCTGAAACTCGCTAACAACCGGAAAGCAGCAATGCAGACTGGAGGTGGGAGTCCAGCGCCACAGCAGGAGCTGGATGAGATGGAGGAAATGGTGTCCACAGTCATCAGTGGGGAGACGGTGGCAGGAGTTGGGTGGAAGGTACCAGAGGCCAACAAGTGCAGCACAGCCAGCAGCTTTGTCTGCGGAGGGATGTTGGTTGTCCGCTGTTTTGGTACCGTCAGCCTGTGGGCAATGTGGGTCAGGATGCGGAGGATGGTTGTCCTTTTGAGCCTGTAGTGGGCAATGACATCCTCTGGCGTTAAGTCTCTGTGGCTGGTGCGTTTTCGGAAGGTCCGCTGTCTTGTTCTGTGCTGCCTCGGTGGCAGTCCGGGGGGGGGGGAGTCCGGGGGGTGGGAGTGGTCTTAGGGGTGGTGGTGGTGGGTGTTGTGGCCCTCTTGGATCTCCAAGCTGCATGATTAGTAGCTCCATGGCATCTGTTGGTCTTCAGATGTGGCTCTGGGCTGGGCTCCCTTTGTACTGCAGGTTTTCGTCCAACTTAAGACCAGAAAAAAGCAGGTCTTAAGTTCCTGCTGCTAACGTGCCTTATCGCCTGTTTTTGGACCGCATCGCCGATCTGGCTGGTCATTGAGAATATCGCAAGTGGTGTTATCGTGAGTTTTTGCACGGGAACGCCTACTCTGCATATGATTAGCGTTAGTTGTCGCTGTCAGCCTTGGCGATGTTTTTAGCGGCAGCTATCGCAGGTAAACTGATGATGTCGGCTGTTAGCGCAGGCTTGTGAATAGGGCAATAGATCTATCGCCACTTTCGTGGCGGTAAAGTGCCGCTAATTCGGCGATGTGTCCTTGAGAATATGCCCCATAAAGTGTCAAGAAACATAAATTCGCCATTTTGTGGTTATTCTGAGCCATGCATTCACCACAACATCTTCTTCCACCCTGTTGCTCCTTTCTGCAACCAAACCCTCAACATGGCTGAGAGACAAGATGAGAGCACCCCCTTTCACTGATGAAAAGCTGGAGATAATCTGTTTTACCCTCAGCTTTATGGGGGTCCAGATACTCAGCTGTGCAATGCACTGAAGGTCCAAATTTAGAGGGACATTGGTAGGTGCTGCTAAGTGGTGTGTGCCCACACCCAGCGGGGGAAAGAATCCCCTTAAGTACTGGGTGTGGGCTAGAATTGAGGCACTGGGCATCCTTGGTATCTTTATATTCTTTTATCAATGCACCCATTTCTAAAATTGAAAACGTGTAAAAGATGTTGCCAACATTTTTAAATATTTTGAGGACAGGATTACGCAAAGAAACTAGCACTCTTTACGCAAACATTTCTCCTCCTTTGAATGACTGATAGGAAAAATAAATTTTAAAATTAACATTTTTACAAAGTGACATTTAAAAATAAAAATGTAACTACATATTGACATGGTAAATGTTTATTGAAGAATGCACAATTTAATTTCTTGTATTTTGAGATATATTATTTTTAAAAAAAAGTTTGAATTGATATGCAGTATTGCACATATCAACATAAGTTTTCTTCATTTTTTACTTATTCCTTTTTTATAGTGGACCGGGCTGGCCAGTAATCTCTAGAGCAGGACCCAGGAAACAGAATAAGATACTGGAATGGACTGCAATGTGGCCATAAGTATCAACCGCCAGCGAGAAGGAGGCAGTAGACACTAGCAGAGTGAGTGTGCCCAACAGGAGGCAAACACAATCTGTTACCAAAAGACTCTGGACGGTTGTAAGCAGAATTGGGGTAGAAGATGTACATACAACCAGTCAGAAGGAGGCTGATATTAGGGCTCCTGGTCTTGAGGAAGATCAGCCTCTGGTGTCTGAAGAGCAGGCCCCCATTGTCATCCGGGCCTTCACCCACCCCCTCCTTGACTCCAGAGCCCCCTATACCACTGGGGCCTCCAGCCGTACCCCATGCACATCCTTCATCTCCTCCTCCTAGTGTCAACCCAGAACTACAACAGCACTCATGTGGCACATTAGCCCTGACACTGCAGAGCACATATATGCTGTCCACTCCCTTCCTCCTGAGTTTGTCACATTGTCTGCTCTCAAGGAGGGCATGAGGTGAATTAAAGAGGTTCAAGGATCGATCTCCCTAGATATCCAGGACTTTGATGAAGAGATCAAGATACTCTCAGAGTTAATCACAGAACAGCTCTGAACGTTATGTGGCCTCATGACCTAATTCATAGTAGGCCTCCATCTGTCTCATCTGCCTCCAAAACCTAACCTACCTCCTGTTGTCCAGTCTCCCAGTTCATCTGTGATATCTGTTTCCCCTGCTACCCTGTGTGTGTTCTTCCCATGCGATGTCTTGTCCTGACACAGCGGAGGAAGATTTTAACACTGCTGTGGCAAAAAGTGAGCCTGAGGATGGCCAGGAACTTATACCCGAAAACAAGGTATTTGATTCTGACACCCCCTCTTGCTTGGGGGTATGAATTTATAACTGTCTTCAACAATGGACTTCATGAATCCTTCTTTTACAAATGTTAAAATTTATACACTGCTTTTTAAAAAAGAATTACAGACGTTTTGTGAATATAATGCCCCTTAGTATATAGACTTGCTCCCTTGACATTTCCTGACACGTTTGTATTATCTGCTCAACCCACCCCAAGTTTACATTACCCCTCTGAAGCAAGACTAAATTTTATTTCATAAATATCCGTGGATTGCTTGAGTTTTAGACTATCTGTCCCTTAAATATGCCAGGAGCAAACTGCTCTTGACCAGGGATCTCCCACCATATCTATACTGACAACTACTTCTGATCTAACAAATTTATCACAGTGCAATAGTGACCACATCCATTAGCAATACACTAGTGACCACCCAAACATTTCAGGCGGGATTAACAGCAAATATATTAGGCAAAGTGTTATAAAAATCAAATGCTGCATATGAGTAATTAAAAAATAGCCAAGGCAGCACACACCTTCTGGCACAAAAGACATATCCACAGTAATACGTCTCTGCAACTCAGCTTGAATTTCAATTCAACAATCTGCTTTAAATATGTTTTGTCTTCATCAGCAGGTTTCTGAAAATACACATATTTTTCTATGAATTACCTCTCCAATTTTGGGCAAACAAACTCAATTTCCTAAATGTCTCTTCCAAAAACTTAATTTATTCCTTCCCAAATACCATTACCTTCGCTGTGGAGGGCTCCCTCCCGCATGCAGAGCCTTGTAGCCCAGTTGTGGTGGTCTCCGCCAAGTAGGCAGAACATTAAATAGGGCTGTAAAGTTACTAGTAGTAACACTTAAGTTGCAATTATGTTTATTAACTATCTGCTCACTAAACCAGGGGGTAGAGACATCTAAGTTCTCACCTAGTAGTAACTTTACGCTTGAAAATGGTGAATAGAAAGAAGTTGTAAAGTTTCTCCTTGGTATAAGAGTAAATTTGCACAGATTAAATCTACATGTGTAAATTTACCTTTGTGTCCGAAATTAGAACGCCACTGTTTGATTAGAGAGGGCATTCTTTAGGCGAGTTGTTCTGTTTACTTTCTTTAGAGAAATCACAATAGTACAGAAGCTTCTCAGATTGCTAAATTGGTTAACGCACCAGGTGCATGTAGCCTCTGAAACATGAGGGCCATTGGATCAAATCACACTTGCACAGTATCATCTTAAGGATTTTTGGGGCTCTAGGAAAGACATATTTTGGGTGTCCCTGCTCGCCCCTGTGCCTGCAGCCCGGAGGCCTGGCCACTAGCCTGCATTGCTGACTGCATTGAGCCTCAAAGAGCCTAGATGTGGGACCTCCCGAGCCTCCCGGGACTGTTGAAGATGCAAGTGGCATCCCCAGGGTATGGTGTGCATGAGATCCGCCTGAGCCGCGGCTGACTCTCTGCTTCTAAGATAGTGGTGGCCACGAGCTTCGGGAATAGTCTGCCACTCAACAGCTGCCGCTCGCTGCCAAAGAGCCTTCTCTGACCACGAGATTTCCTCAACACCCAGGAGGCGCAATGACGACATTTATGAATGAAAGGATGAACAGAGATAGAGATGCAGAAGATCTCTTTAACAATATTTCTAGTAACACCGCGACGACTTCGCTGGCACAGGGAGGACAGCAATTAAGACAAGAGGGTCTGAGGGATACATTTATAAGGCTTGAGAAGTTGAGGAAGAGCGAAATGTCCAAATGGTGGGACGCTGCCACTTTAAAATAATACATTACAGTGAAAAGAATTCCCAGGGGCTTGAGGTCGCAAATAATACCAACGTACGATTTACTGGTAGCATGGGAAAGAGAACTGACGGATAATTCCTACAGACTAATGGGGATTCTCATCGAGAATTGTGATAGAAAGGTCACGCAGCTGCAAAAGGACATAGACCAATTAGAACTGGAAATCAAACAATTAAACCTAACAGAGGCAACCGAAAAGAACTTTACTATTTTAAATGACATATTACAATGTCATTTAGCTGACATTAAACAGAGGAAAGCAAGAAAACTAAGGAGAGATGAGCACGACTACGAGAATGGCAGGATCTTCACTTTTGCTAAGAAGTACGATCATCTAATATCAAAAGATAGCCAGGTAAAAACAAAAGAGGGACAGTCAGTTAGCTCTAGTTCTACTTCCTTGGATACTGCTCTGACCAGTGGCAGTGAATCAGATAGGGGAGAGGGTCCAAGCAATGCTACCAACAGTGAAAATCGTTTTTTACAGGAAGTTCAGAGAATAAAAAAAGGGAACAGGGAGCAAAACAGGTGCCCCGTATCGGTGGCAAGACAAGGAGGGGAAAAAGAGGGGGCGCAGGGAGAAGAGCGGCCAGGAGTGAGAACCAGGTCGTGGAATCAGAAAAGATGAATGATGTAAATGTGGTGAATCTGACCGATAAATGTTTTTCTAATGATGCTATATCTCTGTTGACGAAAGATATGAGTTTCTGTCCCAGCAGCATTGGTGATATTTGTGAACTTAAAATAGACCTGTATAAATTTGTGAGGAGGATGAAAATTAAAAAACATTTTCAAATGATGAATTGTGACAATAAAAATCTGCAACCAAGTCGTGGGGTGTTTGCCTCCAGTGAACTTTCGATTCAAGACATATTGAACACCAGATTACTTTTGTCCCTGACGGACTGTGAGGACGAACTGATCACCTCAGATATGATCATGCGCGACTTAGGTGTAGTTAGTGACCCTGGTATTGCTAGTGGCCTCAAAGAGAGGTCCAAATGGACACCCACTTTGTTTTCAGGCAACAACATAGACATTTTTCACAAGCTGGTGTTTTCAGATCTAGATAAACACATGGAAGGTAAGAAACAAACTAAGAGTATGAGAGACAATCTAACGTACAAAGAACGCGATGCACTTAAAGATCTGATGAATGATCAAAGCATCACGATACGAGAAGCCGACAAGGGGGGGAACATAGTCATAATGCAAAACATAATGCAGACTAGGAATGTGATATTTTATCACAGTTAAATGACCTGGAATGTTATGAACTTCTTCCTACTAACCCCATCTGGACACTTACTGATCACATAAACAAACACTTGAGACAGTGGCATGGGCAAGGTTTGTTAGACGATGATGAGGTCACTTACCTAAAGTTTGACCGTCCCAGGTACCCATGCATATACACGCTACCTAAGCTACATAAGGACCTTCCCTTTCCTCCCGCGAGGCCCATCATATCAGGCAATTATGGGGCGACCGAAAGGATATCAGAGTATGTGGACACATTTCTGAAACCTTTGGTCGGGAATTTACCTTCATACATTCACGACACAAAACATATCCTAGGAATACTTACCGACCTTAATTGGGAAGACAGTATGACCTTAGTTACCCTAGACGTGACAGCCCTGTACACTAGCATCAAGAGAGAAATTGGTTTGCATGCAATTAGGAAAATCTTAAACACCAGATCGGCTAGTGCGTGGGACCACACAGAGATGTTGATCAATATGATCGAGCTGATTTTAGACAACAATGTTTTTCTGTTTAAAGAAAAGTGGTATAGACAGAAACAAGGGGTTGCCATGGACTCAAGATTCTCTCCCTCGTATGCCAACCTGTTTATGGGTTGGTTCGAGGAGATGAGGGTCTGGGCTCCAATGGGATCGGAATGGAATGACTCCATATTATATTGGGGTAGGATTATCGATGATTGCCGTATGATATGGACAGGTACTACTAGCAAACTTTTGAGTTTTGTTGATTACCTTTATGGCAATGAATGTAACATCAGGTTCACATTTGATTTAAGCATGAGCAAGATATCATTTTTGGATGTAGAACTATATATCAGCGAGAAGAGAATTCACAGTAGACTGTTTCGAAAAAAGACAGCATGTAATGCTTTGCTACATGCATCTAGTGCTCATCCTGCTCACCAGATTAGGTCCATTCCTTTTGGAGAACTTATTCGGGTGAGACGCAACTGCAGTCAAGACCCCGAATTTGAGGAGCGCAAGAAAGGAGTGTTGGCCCACTTCCAGAGAAGGGGTTATAACAAGGATATACTCACAAGGGCCGAAAAGAGAATAAGCAATGTGAAAAGACAAGATACACTGAGGGAACGCACCAAGAGTGCACAGAAGAATGACAAAATACGGATGGTGTCGGGTTACAACACATGGTCAGGGGTTTTGAGGCGCAGTCTGAACAGACACTGGCACATTCTGAAAGCAGATAGATCACTTGGGGATGCCATTTCTGACAGACCAGACATAACCTACAGACCTGGGGTACCACTGAGGAATTTGCTTAGCCCCAGCTATCCCAGGGTTGTGACGACAGAGAGTTGGTTGACACAACGAACCAAAGGATTTTATGGATGTGGACACTGTATTGTGTGCAAGTGGGCATGGAGCCAAAAGACAGATTTTAAGGGCCCAGGAAACAAAACGTACAAGATAATGACCAATATAAACTGTCAGACTAAATTTGTGGTCTATATTATCGAGTGTTAATGCAACAAGAGATATGTCGGTAGCACCATCAGAACATTACGAGAAAGGATTGCAGAACACATGAGAGCGGTCAAACAAGGGGATATGAGATATCCCAAAGCTGCACACATAATGCTCTGCCCCTCACAAACAAATAGTAAACAATTTGTATTTTATGGCATCGAACATACTCAAAGACACCCCAGAGGGGGAAACAGAGAATTATCCCTACGTAAACGGGAAGCACTCTGGATTCTTAGGTTACGTTGTACAGAGATAGGACTGAATCTTGACCCTGAGCTACACTACTTTTTGGGGAGATAACTGTTTGGACATAGATGTAGCATGACTGACAGTAACCCGGATACTATAGATAACAAGGATGATGACTTGTGATTAACAATGACCTAACTATATACCACACAGGAATTGCAATGTTATTATATCTATATTTCTACTTATGAGTCATGAGCCAATTTATAATGTGTAATGGGAAATGCTTGTTTGGCCTTTCTGATGTTTGTTTATATGTACATGGTAATTGTTGAAGTTGACGCTCTTTGGGGATGTAGTATTCTAATATGTTTCAATTTTACACGAGCACGGCTAATGGGTGTAATTCTGCACGCCATATTATGAGCTTCACAATAGGCAAATCATTCTGCCTCATTAACATGGGGTGACTGAGATTAGATCATTCCGAACATAGCACAAGTTGGATATCTAACACGGTGTAACTGATGAAATTATGCGCACTGTAACATTACTTATTACTAAATAGAAACCCCCTTCGCGTATTGTGGAATGACTGGGATGAATTGGAGTTGGTATACGGATACACCCGTTACAAGATGGCGCCCACCGATTTTGGTGCTAACAGCAACAAGGTTTATACTTACGATTTTGGATGACGGTATAGACTTTTATACCAAGTTTAGCCAGACACATTAGAAATGTTTTATATAATGTTGACTAGCTTGATTTGGCTTAATTAGAGACACAAACGCGTTGTTTCTAGAGGGATGTGTGTACTTTAAGATGGCACCCTGTTAGAGAGACTACTGGTTTGTCCTTTGTTGATTTCTATGACTCCCGTAATGAGAGAAGAGGTTTAAAATGGTGATGTGCACTCAGTGGCTATCTCGCAATCGAGAGACACTGCGTATTTTTGGAGACCCACACGTCCCGTTACGGTAAGAACTCGTTTGAGCATAAATGTAGCTGCATGTCTCAACAAGCGGAGCATGCACTGTTTGGCAATTATGTACTTGTCCACGCTGTATGGGGCGGTGGCCAATTGTGAACTGCCCAGAATGTTTTCTAGTTACTGCAATCTCCTGGAACTACGTGAAGTGGCCCATGCTCATTCCGAGTGGTATTTAACATATCAGGCTACGTTTTGGGGACCGCCTATCCATTTGGTTAAGTGGGAAATGTGTAAAGAAGTGAATTTTCCCTGTGATTGATGTGACCGCATATTTACGGCACACATATGATTACAGTACTTGCTTCATGGCAATTGAGTTTGGGGACTGAGACAAAATAACAGTGGAATGAGAGAATACATATATTTTAGCTGCGTGACCCCCAGCAATATAGAGATGGTCATATACGCATTATGTTTGGATTACATGTTTTTTGGAGTTTACACAATGTTAGTATATTCCGAGGTACTGAGATATCCCCCTGTTTTTCTTTGGAACTCCAGGTTTGGTATCATATGAAGATCCACCGCGGGTGGAACTTGGTCATCCGAAAACACATTTTAATTCCCTGTGGGATGGAAGTATCACCACTAAAGAAGTAGGTGATGTGGTAACATAAGATATCATGAAGTGAAATAGAGTGGTAGTGTTTACTAAATAGAGGCTCCTTTTTCTTTTTAATCTTTACAGAGGACTGGTTGAAAGATATTGAAGGTAGTGGGCATGAACTATACATGGCTGATATTTTGCGATATATAGAGTATGGCAATATTGCCTCCGCCACATCTCTGTCATTTCACCGGTTCACTTCTCTTGGGTCTGATAATGATGTGTGTTTCACACTGGAGTTTTTATATATATTGGTTTTACACCATATTTGAAAACAAATTTAGATGCACATTTGGTATGTGATGATATATATGGCCACTCACACACTTTTATATTTGTTTCCTTAATCACCGAGCAGAGACTGGGGGACAACCTTTGTTTCCCTTTTTTAACTAATTCACATTCACCTAATATACACATCTGCGGTGTCTGTCGTTTGATCCCTGTGCACATTGTCTAAATAGCATTTGCTATTTTACACCTGTGTTGGACGGTGTTACATTGGCCTTATGTTTGTTTTGTTTATGCAGCCTTGAGAAAGTCGCGGAACGATTTCCCTTGTATGCGACGAAACGCATGTTGGCTGATGCAAGATCAAAAGATTAAAGAAAAGAATCAAAGCTTACAATATTGTTTTATTATTTGTGTGTACAATTCACATAGAATAATTGTTTGCTACATCATAGACGTGTGCTGAGGATTGCTATTGTTCATTGTGTTGGCTCTGGCCACCTATTTGGGGAGGTTGGTGGTTCTCCTCACCTTGCAGCACCGCTCACTTAATTTGTGACTTCAAATATTAATACATGCGTGACTTCTCCTGAGGGGCGCCGATAAACCTAGCACCATACCACTGCTCTGTTAACTCTTAGATGTGGGACCTCCCGAGCCTCCGGGGACTGTTGAAGATTCAAGTGGCATCCCCAGGGTATGGTGTTAATGAGATCCGCCTGAGCCGCGGCTGATTCGCTGCTTCTAAGATAGTGGTGGCCACGAGGCTTCAGGAATAGTCTGCCAAGGAGCCTCCTCTGACCACGGGATTTCCTCAACACCCACGGAGATGCTGCAGCTGCAAAGTGAGTCCCTGGGGCCAGCAGCTGAAGGGCAGGTTCGTGCCAAGGCTTCCCCCACACCACTCAAGATGGCAGCGGCCGTGCAGCAATAGGAGGTAGCCCGCTTGTGTGGAGATCGGGAGGCCAGCTGTCTCAGCCCTTGGCCTCCTACAGAGCTCGGGCCCAACCTGGAAGCCTCGCTAGGGGGTGCCACCAGCTCACGCCAATGAAGGAAGCTGTCAGCTGCACTGAGATCGGGGCAGCTTAACAAGAGGATCCCTGACCCCGGGTGGTGTTTGCCACAGGAGTTGGGCTCCACCCGATGGTGAGCACCTGCATTACATGTCCTTGGAGTGCGCGGACCTGGAGGGGCAGTCCGACGACTAACCCTGCATTGCGGCAGCTGGTGCTGAAACGGAGGTGAGTGCTGGTGTGATGTGCCTCTGGGCCCCTAGGAATCCCACGCTCAACCGAAGAACCTCTGAGGTTGACAGCTGGGATGCAAATACTGTCCTCAGCCTGCGCTGCCTGAAGACTTCATGCATGGAGAAGCTTGCTCCCCGCCATCCCCAGAGGGGATCACCACTCTCCAGCCGAGAGACATTACTGCTATGGGTCTGCAGGTAGTCTGCCAAGCAAAGATAGCTACCTGGCCCCTTTGCTAGCCCCCAGCCCTGCGACACCCTTATGGGGGTTAGCTGTGGGGCCCTTACGATCTTGAGGAAGTGGTTTCACCCCTAGGGTGGTTAAATTGAAGCCACAGGACCTGGGCTTTGGGTACGCGCCACTGACATCAACCCTCCTTGATTAGCCCCTTCGAGACTGTGTAGTGCGAGCTTTGCACTCCCAACAGTGGTCTGCGGATACCCACCTTCTTGGAAGCAATAGGCTCCCAGTTCTTTTGACTCTGGGCTGAGGAGCTGGGAAGGGCCTCACTGGGCGTGTCTTGAGACCGGAGAGAGTTGTCTGAAGCGGGGTCTGGAGAGGTGGAACCAGACCAACGAGGGGCATGTCGCCAGGCACAGGGGGGGGGGCCTGAAGCAACCTCACAAAGTCACTGCACCACACTATTAAATGTCACTGGGCCCAAGCGCACCGTGAGCACGATGTCGGAGGGTCCCCCCCTCCTGTGGTTCTGCCCTGAGAGGAATAGTGACTGCACCCCCTTGTTGTCAAGAGCCTCCCGGCCAAGAGAGGACATGGTGTTAGAATAGATTTGAGATTGCTTACCCAGTGCCCTAAATAAGTTAACATTTGCTGCACCATTTTCTGTTCAAGCGCCATTTTGAATCATGATCGAAACTAATCCTTTGCTGTTTCTGTTAAGTTCAGTTTCTGAAATGTTAGGTTTTGCTTCAGTAATGAATAGACTTTTCATATTAGTGCATACCTTTCTCACTAGATAGAGGCCCTCTCCCACTTGTCTGGTGGCGGGCACAGGGTGAAACGACCTTGGACTGTGCTAGATTGTGTGAGATATGAGAACCGAAACCTATTTCTTTTTGTATTTCATAGCTCAGCTGCATCTGCCTGGAAAACTCCATTGTAGGCGTGTCTTTGCCCAACTATGAAATGTACATAATGTATTTCTATGCTTGTTGATTTCAGTTCCCTCTGTACCACTGTTCGAGACTGTGCAGATGGAGCTCCACTCTGAGTGCATCTGAATAAAACAATTATTGGTATATTTTCCACTGTTCTTCCGACTCTTCATTTGGTATGGAAGACTGAGAGGTGGTCCGAGGAGACCCGGGTAGCCCCAAGCAGGTCACTTCCTTCAATGGCGACAGGCAGAGCTAAGAAGGAGCGCTCCCTGAAAGACATGCTAACTAAGCCATTTGGGAGCCAGACTGGAGATGGACCCGGCCCGTAGTGGCACAATGATGGAGAGGACAACGAGGGCCCGGTAACTGCACCTTTTTGAAGGCTCTATTTACATCTCTCTGAGATGACCTCCAAACTATTAAGAGGTACCTATCGCAGGATCTGAAAGAAGTTCGCCATGAGCTGGCAGGTCTGGGGGATAGGGTCTCCCACCTGGAGGACCACAAACCTGGCAGGGATGAAGAAATTGAGCAGCTCCAGCCAGAAGTCATCTGGCTAAAAGAACAGCAGATTGACTTACAGGCTCATGCCACATTCCTCAAAAACCGTTCGTGGCAGAATAACATACAAATCTAGGGGGGGCCAACCAACGCTGAAAACGCTGACCTCGAAAGGTATGTGAGGGCCATGTAATCAATGACAGTGGAACCCTTTGGAAAACTAGCACCTAAACTGCTATCCCCTATAAACAATAAACAAATGGCAAATACCCAAATAGCGTGTGCACACAGTATACGCACTCACTGTCACGGTGCCGTCCAATACTGGACTCAACAATGTATAGTAAAACAAAAGCAAACAGTGCACCACTTCTTGAATGATAACACAAAAGTTAAGAGATCTGTATCCGATGTTATTCTTTAAATCTTCCTTTATTCAATCATAAATAGTTTTAAACACATCAAGGTGAAAATACAGCCAAAGCGTTTCGTCCAAAGAGATGGACTTCTTTAGGGCTGTGCAGCAACAAATATATACAAACAAATCAATACACATTTAAAAACATTTAAAACAGTTAAAAGGCACAGTCTGTACATTACAACCAAGAACAGTTATATCTTGACAGGATTGGCTGTGTCCTTGTGCACTTTTTAAGAGAATATTGCACAAGGATTTGTTTAGTGAATATACACCATACACAATGACAACATCTACAGTAACAAAACAAGGCAAAACTCAATATGACAATGTAATTACACAGACTAAATATTTACAAATAAATAAGGACAGAGAGAGACTGGTTGCATCAAAAGCATTTTGTCATCTAGTATTGAACAATGTTATGCTCCCCATCAAAGAGACGGATTAATGGATGAAGCACGTAAACAAGTTTTAGGGTGTCCAGAAGTAGAGACAAGAAAAACAAATGGAGAGGGGAATAGATTTCAAAACAAAAAATGCTTCTTGTGTGATATGAGAACCAAACTCCAAAGGAACAGAGCAGAGACATGTAAAAAGTACATAGCACTAGTTATTTGCAGCAAAATGGCGGTAGACACAATGTATTAAGAAATTCCTGTATAGGGAGTCTCAGAGTGAGCATTAATGAGAAATTGAATATCCCCAGGTGCAAACATGCAATTATAAAGGCAGGTAACCACAGAGCAGAGAGGGTTCCAACAAGCACATGAGGGCAAGTCATATTGATACCCACCATGTGCAAAGCACTCCTGACCTATCATGTAAGAGTGTCCGTTGTGAAGCACGACCAGCGTTAGGAAATGGAAACCAGCGTTCCCAGTCTATCTGAACAAAAGAAGGAGGACATAGCATGTCATGATGGCCACGATAAAGAAGAAAGAGAGATGTATTTTAATCTCTCAGCTGGACATGCAGCATGAACACAAACCTAAACCGCTATCTAATACTCACTTGGTATAGATGTAGCAATAATTATTATATTGATAAAGGAAACCGGGCTTCGGATAACAGCTCAGTTCATAAGGTCACGCACAAATAAGGTGGGCCGGACCAGAAGTAATCAAGCGTTCTGATGGAGCAAGGACTCGGACACGAGACTTGCTCAAAAGCAATCCTCTCGTTTTAATTTACTAGCGAATTACTAACGACGTGTCTTGTGATTAATAATATGCATTTTCATTACACACGGGAAAAGAATGAAGCTTGCCTATGTGTTTACTAACTGCAAATAACACGGACGTAGGACTAGAACGCATTTAACACAGGATTTTTACTGCGCATGCGTCTACTGCATCTACGTAGTGTGATGTACTGACGCTTGGAGGGAAATTCTGGCGCTTGCGCAAAGAGTTATAAAATGGCCGCTTGAAAGCTCACATGCATGGCACCTGCTTTGCTGAAATTAGAAAATGAGTTTATAATTAACGCAAATGCAGAGAGAGAAATAACAAATGGTATGGGTCAGAGTAGAGGTTGGTGGTATACAGTGAAATCCTTTATTTTTGAGAATAACACTTTTTCTTTTCGACTTTATTATTAGTGCGTAATTGGGCCTCTTAAAGTTGTCTGAGTCGAGCAGACTGATGTGGCGCGACGCATGTGCCCTGATACGGAAGCTTGGAGGATGACTAAGGATTTGTCATGAGTCCAAGGTCGGCGGAGATGTGCCCTGCGAACATGAGGGTGAATAGTTCATATAAAGGAACTTATTCAAGAAAACAGTTACAATTGTATTAATAAAGTTTAAAGATGTATGGGAAAGGAAGGGCGGAATAAAAGTTTGAGGGGAGGAGTTTGGAAACAATGGTTAAAGGGAATAAATGAAGTATAAGTGTGGTGTGATGATCATCCCCCCCTCGCCTGTCCAATCAGAAGTTAGTATTCAGTGCAAAATGAAACATTAATGGGTGGTACATGCCTATGGAAAGGTATAATTGAGGTAGTTTAGTTGAAAGAGGGTGTCGAGTCGAGCGAGCTTTGGTGAAGTTATGAAGAAGCTTTGATGCACGTTGAAGAAGCCTGACATCGGGGTGTGCCGGGGTGGTGCTCTGAAATGCTGATGAAGAAACCGAATGCAGAACCATCTACTTAAATTGGGTGGGTTAGAAAGAAGATCGCGGAAGAACCACGAGGAGGAAGAGAGTGTCAGAGAGGGGTGCGACGTAGTCGTCGGTAACTAGAGAGGTGAAGTATCCTGTCCTGATTCCTGTCCTGAAGCCTTTGTCTCCTGATCTGTCCTGGGAGACCCTTACCAGCCCTTTGGCCAGGGGGTTGGTCTTCACACCATACTTTGGTAATTATGAAATTCATCGTTTGATAAATGCTCTTCTGTCTCTATCCTCTTCTTTCTGAGCATAGTTATTGTGTGGATCTGAATTGATAAGTGTTATCTGAGATATTTTTGAATTGGCACTCCCGTAAATGAGGGTGTTTGTACTGAAACGCTTTGAGATGGTTCAAAACCCCTAATTTAGATAAAGATTTAAAAACTTACTGAGTCTGTCATTATGTTATACTTATTAGGAAATGTATAATAAGTTATGTCAATTATCGCCATCAACTAGCTCCACCTAACTGGTCCATTGACCAGAGGAAAGAACTGTTTGATCAGCAGAAGGTTTAGTTAAAGAGACAATAACTAGATCTTGAGGTATGAGAAACATTAAAAACTAATAGATTCCAGTGGTTTACTCAGCGCAGAGCGGAAACGAGTTGTATGGGCCCAAGTGAGTATATGGTAGTGGAGTATCTGTTGCTAGTAGGCCGCTGGATCAGTTTTCTGGTAGCAGAGCTATGGTTGTTAGTGACTAGTTTAGTGATAAGTATAGGTTATTGATTTTTGGTTAATGTTTTAACAAAAGGGTTAGTGTCCTGTTTCTATGTTGTCTGGAAAATTCCTGGGGTATGAATAGCAGGTGGCGATAGAAACCACACTGCAGTGAGGTTACTCGTCTGTTGGAATAACACTGAGAAGCTAGGTAGGGCTGGCAGTGTTAAACTAGGGACTATTTTCTGTACAAAAGTGAGAGTGGTTGAAAGCAAAGAGTTCGCTGGTGAAACTTTAAGCGTTAAATCACCTAGTAAGGGTAACTCTGAAGGAGTAGTAGGTTCTTCTAAGCTAGATTGACAGAAAAACGAGTTCGCTGGTGAAACACCGGTCTCAAAATTCCCTAACGGGAGATACCGGAAGAGTAGCAGGTTCTCTGGAGCTTAGGTGAAGAGTAAGCGGAAGGTTTTACTCGCAGTGAAAGAAAATAAACTATCCTTTTGATTTAGTGGAACAGACAGAGTAGCGAATGTTTTTACGTTGTTAATAACAAAGAAGTTTTAAGAATTTTTTGAAGAAATAAAATTTTGTATTACCTTGCAAAGGGAGGGTCAGTTGCCGGAGTGGTACTGACGTCACAGAGAGCTGCGTTGGGATTGGTAGATACAGCGGGCGTGTGACAGGAGGAGCTTGGTAAAGGAGGGGTGAGAAATCGCCTGAGTGTGATCGACGTCACAGAAGAGCTGCGCTGGAATTGGTAGAAGCAGCGGGCGCTTGACAGGAACAGCATTGTAAAGGAGGGGTCAGTAGTGAGGAGCAAAACTGACGTCAGGAAAAGGCCGCGCTGACATTGGTCAGAGTATGAGTTTGAGCCTGATTTGATTGGACACTTAGTTAGAAGCCACGCTAGGATTGGAGGAGAGAAGGATTGTATGCAGGATTTTGATTTGACTGTCAGTGCAAGACGTACAGGTAGTAGATTTCAAGGGTTTGCGGAATACAATTTCCTACACCGTTCTTCAAGAATGTATGGAGAGAAAAGAAACATGTCAATTTTTAAGAGAATAAAGAATTTCTTTGTTAAGGATAAG
Organism: Calotriton arnoldi; assembly: GCA_963921515.1. Taxonomy (NCBI): domain Eukaryota; kingdom Metazoa; phylum Chordata; class Amphibia; order Caudata; family Salamandridae; genus Calotriton; species Calotriton arnoldi. The sequence continues at coordinate 1,228,031 of CAWUFW010005261.1, read as the reverse complement.
CCTGTGTTGACTAGAGAGGGCATTCCAATTCCGCCACCGAAGACACCAGCATCTTTTATGATGATGGAGAGAGGATATCATATCTGCGTGTGGCTGGAAAATTGGGTAGAGTACACGAAGGATGATGGTGTGTTAGCATTTCCTAAGGATGGTATGTTTCATGGGAGGATTCTTCAGAATTTGAGATTGAAGATGAATGATTTAGAACCGAGACCTAGGTTAACTCAATATGAGGCTTTGGAAGAATGGGAGACTGAGTCATATGAAAGAGAGAAATGTAGAGGTGGAAGATATAGAGGATTCTTTCCGAAACATTTGCATGAGTCAAGAGAAGGGCAGATGAAACAGTGGAGGAGAGCAATGGTATCGGAAGGGTTATATCCAGTGTTGATGGCTGAGGAACAATCTGGAGGAAAGTGTAAAGAGAAAACGAAACATATGAATTCGACAGGATATGGAGAGTCAGATGACGAATTGTTAGAGGATATTTTAATTAAAAATTCACCACCGTATCAAGAAGCAGCTAGTAAGGTTGTCCCAAGCGCGCCCATAATGGGAATACCGTTAACTCCACAGATTTTACATGAGACATCATACAACAGAGTGTTGCAAGATGATGAAAGAGAAGCTTTGAACAAAACTAGGGAAGAATTAGTACAAAGGATAAGTCAATTGAATTTGAATAATGAAGCTTTGACAGTACCTGTAACCATTGGTCCAGTAATCCCATTATATGGGGCTAATAAGAATGCCCAGAAATCACAACTTGTGACAGTTCCATTAAATAGTCCTAGAAAAGAGATAGTAATCACAGATGATCAGGTTAGTGAAAGTGAGTCAGTTATTTCATTAATGGATCTCCCTATTGTCGAACCTAATGCGGAAACTCAAAAGAGAGTTACGCCTATGAATTTGAGGAGAGAAGACCTTTGGTTCCGGCTGGAACTTCAGGTACAACAGTAGTCACCTCTGAAGAAATAGAAAGGTGGGCTCAGGAAAGGGAAAATCAGATCCCAAAACCAAAGATTTTAGATATTAGCAGATTGAAGGTGGAATTGGAAGAGATGATGACAGGATGTGTGGGCACAGAAAGATTAAATGTTTACAATGATGAAGAATTGTTGTTTCTATGTAAGAGTATAACCAGGAGAGCAAGACTATTTCATGAAAGATTAACTGAAGTTGCTTCAGAGATTGGAATAGATATAGGGAAATCAAAATTGTTACAGAAGCCCTATCGAGTGGATTTTACTGATAAAGATTTAGAAAGTGTGAATGCTTCAGGAAAAAGGTTACAGATAAAAGAATTAATGAACATTTTGCAAAAATGGGGAGACATTGATAAATGGAGGATTAGGTGGATAAGGAAGAAAGAAGAAGTGCAGGCGAGAGAGGCAGCAGCTGCATTTCCAGTAAGAGAAACAGGAAAGGTGGAGAGATTGTGTCCAATGAGAGAGGCTCCTGGAGGAGGATATGTTCATGTCCCTTGGAGTAGACAAGATATTTTATCGTTTACAAATGATTTTCCAAAACTAAATCCAGTTGAGGTTTGTGAAAGTCTCAAAGGTGTTATTGAAAGACCTGGATGGTCTATTTGACATAGTGGTACCTGCTGATTTATGGACAGAATGTAAGATCACAATTGATTGGCCTAATGAGGAGTATCCTAGAGATGCAAAAACAGGAGCACCGTCAGAAGAAGTGATGAAAAAGTATCACGAAGTGATTACATATTTGAAAGGGAAAATCCCTCCTAAAGAAACAGATTGGGTAAAAATAGATAGAACGACACAGGAACCGAATGAATCTGTACCTGCATATTATGAACGATTGTTGCAGGTGTTCAAGCAGTATAGTGGTTTTGAGCACATTGGTGATAAAGATATGGGACATTTTGTGTATCGATTTGAAACCGGAAATTAGTCAGATGATACAGCAGCACATGTTGTGTTGGCAAAGTAAGACAGTGGATGAAATTCTAAAGTACGCAAAATATTGCGGAGATGACAGAGGCCAGGCGAAGGAAGCTGAAAGAGAAAATGATGTGGGCTCAAGTTAAATTGGCAGAGCAGCAGGAAGAGAAGACAAATGAGCAAAATAATAATCCAGTAAAAGAACAGAGTCAGAATAATCAAGGAACGAATGGTAATAGATTTAAGGGGCGAATGGACAGAGAAGAAGCAAAAAAGAAGTTCCCTTGTCATGCGTGCGGAAAGCTTGGACATTGGAAGAACGAGTGTAAGAGTACTCAGAATAATAATAATAATAATGGGCCAAATCAAAATTTAATCCCACAGATGCAGAATGAAGTACTTATGAATCAGCAGCAACAGGTAGTCACTCCACAATATCAGGTACCACCAGCTCCTATGCCAAATTTTGTGAACCATCAAAGTTTCAGTGCGAACACCGGATTTCAAGGAGAAAGTGGTAAGAATAATAGAACAATTGCACAATATTTTTTGCAGAATGATGAAGAACGTTCAGATATTGCACAATGACGGTGCCTGAGGGGGGAGGAAGAGGAGTACGTGCTTGGCGCATCCTTACCGGTAGATCAGTCAGGTCCATTTGTTGACGGGAAAGTAGAAGGTAAAGATATTACTTTCCTATTGGATACTGGTGCTACCAGGTCTACTGTGAGAACAGCAGACATCCCAAACCTACCCCTCTCGGGAGAATCAATCCAAGTAGTAGGTGTGTCTAACCAACAGATTAGAACCCCAATCACAAAACCAATGGAGGTGCACATTGGAAACTTCAAAGAAATGCATTGGTTTGTAGTTTGCGATTCCAGTCCAGTTGTAGAAGAAAAAACCTTTCTAGGGGTTCACTGATGCACCTGGTCCTTAAACCAACAAAGAAGAGATTGGCACGGATGCTGGAATATCAAAATAACAACTTTATTAACCTCACATGAGGGAGACTGTGTCAATACAGTACCCGCAGGCCACTGTAGGAGACAGTCTAAGGAGTACAAAGATCCTGGGCCTTTTATGCCCAGTTTACCACTGAGTTAGCATGTAGACTCAAAAAGAGGCGGTACAAGTATACACATGAATAGCTAGTTACATATAAGGATACATAAGAATTGCTTAGTCAACAGAGTGGGAGGGTTTACAATATTGCTGATATTAGTTAAAATAGCCTGACAGTTACTCTAAGAGCAGGTGCATTCTATCAGCTACACCTTTCTGAGCATGTGCAGTGCTCTGGCTCAGTACTGAAGGAGTTAATTATAGTTCCTGACTCAAGTGAAATACAAGAGCAGGCAACAGTGAAGAGGGAGAAAACACTTGGCGAGCACATGGCTAACTAAAATGGCTGCCACAAACAAAATGGCTTCAGCTGATGCTAACAACCATTGCAGCTAGTTTTCCACAGATGGCCGTTTTAGCATTAGCTGAAGACATCCGCTATGAATTAATAGAAGCATGGAAGTTATCCTGCACATTTATCCTATCCATTGCTAGGTGGGCATTTACATTTTTAACATTGTTTAACTGGTGAGATACAAGTAGAAATACATGGGGAACAGAGTATTGGGTCATAATGAACACACAGATAGCAGGAGAAAATAATGGCTATTATTACAAACAGAACTATCAATTTTTCCAACCCTAAGCAAAAAGTAAATCCCAAAACCATCCAGTCCAATTCTATGTTTCAGGGCTCCTATCTATTTCAGTGATCATCTTTTTCAGCTTCAGAATAGCCAACAGCACATATCTAATATAATATCTTAAATAAAAAACATTTTTTAATAGACCTTTCCAGTGTTCTTTTTATGAGGGCTACAGTACCAATTGATATGCTCAGGAGGAGGGCAGAGTAGTATTTATCAACTGTTCTAAAAAACGTTTCTCTTGCAGAATAAACATTCCTAATGCAAATATTAAAGCAAATACAAGGATCATTACAAAAACAATTTTCGCTTCAGGGGACCAGGAAGACCAAACGGGGCCATGGGAATTAGGACAAGGAGCCGCAAAGGGCTGCTCCTCCTCAAAAATGGGTCGACCAAAGGGGCACATTGCTAAAAAGTACTTAAAGAATAGAAGCCGCTGTACAACCAGCCAGAGGGGAGTCTTCTCCCTGTGTCCGTCTGAGCCTCACAGGCAGGCTCCTATCAAAGTTCTTTTCCAACGGTGGAGCTGCACAACTTGCAACTCAAGAAAACAATCACTGCCCAGTTTTAAGGGAAAAAGTTTCTTCTTTCAGGATAGGGCAATCACCCTCCGGGGCAAATGCCCTCAACGATCCTGTCCAGTGTCTCAGGCAGTGCACCAGTTTTCTTTGCTTTAATCTAACAGGCACCAAAGGCACAGCACCTGTACCCTGAACTCAAATCCTTCCCTAACTCCTGTGTTGCTCCGCTGGCGCACTGCTCTTTTGTCGGGGCAACAGATTGTACCCAGTATGCTCAGGCATCCCTTGATCGACAAACAGAGGTGCAGACTTGCATTCACTTGGGGACCAGAACTCAAAGGCCTGATGCTGGGATATGTGAAGCAACTCTTGTTTCAAAGGGGGTCACCTCAAGCAAAAGCCTCCTTGCCGTCCTTGTCGGTCTGTGACTCTCTCAGCTGGGCATCAAAAACTGGATCCACACAAAGAATTCTCCATCCTGATTTGTGACCCCGTCTTTCGTCCAAGACAGTAGCAGGGGTACACACTTCACCATTCCAGTGCTTCCGGCCTTCTACCTTCACTGAGGTCCTAGTTGCCAGCAATGCCTGTGCTGGTTCCCTTTACCTTGACTCCAAGCTGGATCAGCGCTAACTCCCCAGGCTGAATCTGATGTCCGGGCCACTCTGGCAATGGTTGTAGGGCAGCAGATATCTATTGATGGACAGAACAAAAAATCTTTAGACAAGGCATACAAATAATCTATCAACAGAGAGGATAGTCCATTTCCAAATACCTTCTCTTTTTTAGCTTGGGGCGCCCCATACATTAGCAAGGCACCCAAGAACCACTTCATCTATCTGAGAGTAAAAAACAACCCTGGACCCATTAGCGAGTATAAAAGGAACTTTTTGGTGAACTGACAAGAGTAAAACGTTACACTATTTGAAGCAGCCAAGGAAGTCTATGTTTATTTACTAAATTCTGAGGGAAAAAGAAAAACAATACGGACATACTCTAAATCCTTACATTTGTGTATTCCTATTTTATTCATCTGAAGAACCTCAAGAAAGGGAATTTTTAGAACCAGCATTCTTTTGTGCTTCTTGTCTTAACAAGCTTGTGCTTCATAAGTTATAACCTTTCACTACTTGTACAGGACTGCTGACACTTCTAAAATTATTTTTCTTACATAAAAACACCTACATTTTACGCTTAGGACCATGCTCTCATGTTATAGGCGCAGCGGAAAAATCTAAAACTGCTAATTTAACAGGGATCCTGTCAGCTCAATTACACAGACTAATAAGAGACTAATAATGCCTTTGCAAAACTGTATGTAGCATAAAAATAACAAACAATAATGGTGTTATCACCTGAGAATTTTAGAACAAAAACTACCCACATATAGTTCTCCTTTAAAGATCAAATAAGGGAACATCAATCTAGACTACTAATCTGTTCATAATTTCATCAGACAGGATGAGCAGTAACATGGCGTATTTTTTATTCATTTTATTAATCTTAACAATTTTAAAACAGTATTACTAAATAGTCAATTAAACGTCTCATGGCCGTTCCTAGACAACTTAGACAGGCTCAAGAGAGAGTGAGAAAAGAGAGAGAGAGAGAGAGAGCATATAAATCAAGAAAAATGACAATGTATTACTTAATTTTAGTTTCCCTTAATTTGCCAAGGAGCTAATCTCCCTAATCTCTTCCCCTCATTCGACAGCAGGTAACCTGAAACAGGTGATCTTCTGTCGACACTATCTACCCCTATTTTTGGCAGTTGGGCACAAACAAACTTGTAGGAGGTAAATAGCACATTTGAGCTAGCTAGAAAACATTAATCACCAACTACCAATTCCTTTAGCAATTGTACTAGTGTAACATGAGGGCGCATGAATGCAAAACTGAATTTCATTGCCTCCTTATTGTAGCCCTTGCACAGTAATCTTTAAACTAAAAGCATTATTTCTATATACATGGCAGAGTTATGCTCTACACAGGGCCCACATACGTTACTGCCTTTCCGTTGCTTCTTATGACTGCGCAAAACCTGCCTGGTCTTTTGCCAAAAATAATAAGCAAAGCTTCTCTTTCTCTTTGCGCTGTCATCCCTTCCTTCAGAATCTTTTCCAAGGTCGAAATGCCAAAGCAAACCTATTAGAAAAACCCCCTCCTACGTGGGTATTTTGCTGGTCTGCTAAATACAGAACTCGACCTCTGCCCCTTAAATCTGCTGTCCCATTTCTGTGCAAGGCTATTTCCATGCGGTTTTCCAATTCAAAGGAACTCAGAAGAATCACAGCTGAAAAGCAGTCCTATTCCGTGCCTGTGAGCTAATAATTTTAAAGGTAAGATGCACTGTTTGCTGTCTTATTTTATACTAATTTTTATTCGTGTGCAGTGTGTGATGTGCTTTCTAGCAGTTTAGAGGCCAGCTACTTGTTCTGCAATTGCATGTGTGCACTGCTGAAACCTAAGATCAGTTTGAAAACAGCCCTGGGTTCCAGGACTGTTATTAAAAAGTAAATTGTGGCCAAACTCGACTTTGGTGGTAGGGGCACTTAAAAATGAATAACCTACAATGTTTTAGCATATTAGGGACCCCAGGGTCTCCCTAGATATCCCAGAGGTGGGAGGTCAGAAATGTATAGGGTACACCCTTATAAAATAAGTTTTTATATGCCTGGGTAAAGTGAAATTTCACATTTCACTCCCCACATTGTGGTAAAGTGCTGCTCAAATTCAACTTTGATGCTAGGAGCTTATATATTTGTCATAGTAGGATTATTAGACATTGAAAAATGCAAAAACGATTTTAGTGCAATTATTTTTAATAAAAAACTTTTTCATAGTCAATTTTTTTTAATAATGATCCCCAACCCTTTTGATGTTTCTACATATGAAAAGCAAGCCTCATTCCTTTCCTTTTGCCTTTAAATGCATGTATTTATAACACTAAGCACAGAAGCTGTACTGAAACATAAAATACTTTGTTGCACTTTTTAAAGGGAAGAAATTATTTACCATCAGAACCATAGATATGCTTACTGAGAAAAGCAACAAGAAAGAAAATCCCTGCTTTTAATCCTTTCTATTTTATCCAAAATAATGAAGCTGTATTTGTAACTTTTAAAATCAGTAGTCTTTAACGCACGTGTTGGATCTGTAGCTTGTGGCCAGCATAGCCATGTGTTGTTTACTCAGCTGTGTTTTTACGACCAGCAAGCCTCAATTTCCACGCCTTTTTCAGGAGAAAACCCTTTGCTGTATTGTAATGTCCTGAAAAAGTTTGATCTCCGTCTGTTTTGACAGACAGCTTCCTTCGGTACAGACAGCTTTGAACAGCTGTTTTAAAAGCTCTTTTTCTGGTGCTGGAAATTTGAGCACGGTGCAGTCTATTTGAAACACAGGCCTTCCAAGCCGGCACAAATCTATCGTCTTGTAATGTGAAAAAAAGGCGCGTTTATTTCAGTAGCAACCAATTTACTCAGATGATGTGAATGCCTTTTAATATTAATACCTTAAGGATAATGCTGTAACATTTGGTATTAAGTCCTAGTTTGAAAGCACACAAATTCGTTTTTTTTTCCCTTTCTATGAGGCCTATTTTTTTCCTATTGAGTGTTAATTCAAATTTCTCTTGTGGCAATATTCACACATCTATACTTTGCTACTGTTTTACTTCTAATGGTAGCGTGCAGCTATTTAGCATATGTTACATAACTCATTCCTTGAATTTTTAAAATGTAGTTCTTTCAATGACATTTGCATAACAGAATGACGACAAAAAAAAACAAATTGAGCTCATTCCAGACATTTTTAAGAAGAGGGTCATACACTCAGAACACACAACACTGCTTATTAAAGCAAGCCATTCTCACACAAAAAACATAGTCACTTCTTACTGAAACAAGTACTTTCAAACATCACCACCGGTGTCAATCCACAACCACATGGACACTTAAAAAAAACAATTAACCCACAAATCAACACTTAAGACAAAAGCAAGAGACAGCCCACAGATTACTCAAACCAAACCATTTGTAAATACCAATTGTAAGTCATATTTACAAACGAAAGGGCTCTAAAAAAAAAGGTACAGAGATTACACCAAGACAAATAGACAGCCAAAAGACTGCCATGTTCAAAAAGACAGGCTCGCGCCTCAAAACCTTTTCCAATAATACACCAAATTACCAGTTGGGCTGGCAGATCAGGATCCTATTATATATATTTTTGTTCCATGGTGTACTAGTCATCATGGAAGAAATACCTTTTTAATATACCTAAACCCATTTAGGTATCCCTCTGAGGGGAGTCAGCTGAGTACTTCCTAAATCCATATTGGTACCTCCAAGATAGCAACACTTTCTACGAAGTGTGCTAGGAGCAGGCATGCCAAGAATATTATAGCATATATAATATTATACTCCAAGTGACACTTAACACAATTTGTGCCATTCAAGTTTTCAAAGTTAGAGAAAAATCTCCTCATTACCTGCCTTCATTTGCTGCAGCAAACAAACAAACAAACAAGAATCTTGGCCAAGCTAATCTAAACAAAATTGTTGCTACAGCAACCTTACCAAACCAAAGTCTCCAACCTCCACCTGCCAAGTTCTGAGTGACCTAACGGTCGTTTTAAAATACTCACACCAAAGAAGATCTCAGTCGGGAGCGGCCAACACCTGGAGGGTCAGATCGGGAAAACCGGAAAATACGTTGGTCGGCAAAGACAAAGGGTCTCCTCATGCAGGGTACCTCCTCAGTAGATTCCTGTCTTCCGTCAAGACCACTCCCTTGGATAGGCGCTTCTCCGATGAGGTCCACGTTCGGGCGCCAATTTGTAGAAGAAAAAACCTTTCTAGGGGTTCACTGATGCACCTGGTCCTTAAACCAACAAAGAAGAGATTGGCACGAAAGCTGGAATATCAAAATAACAACTTTATTAACCTCACATGAGGGAGACTGTGTCAATACAGTACCCGCAGGCCACTGTAGGAGACAGTCTAAGGAGTACAAAGATCCTGGGCCTTTTATGCCCAGTTTACCGCTGAGTTAGCATGTAGACTCAAAAAGAGGCGGTACAAGTATACACATGAATAGCTAGTTACATATAAGGATACATAAGAATTGCTTAGCCAACAGAGTGGGAGGGTTTACAATATTGCTGATATTAGTTAAAATAGCCTGATAGTTACTCTAAGAGCAGGTGCATTCTAGCAGCTAGACCTTTCTGAGCATGTGCAGTGCTCTGGCTCAGTACTGAAGGAGTTAATTATAGTTCCTGACTCAAGTGAAATACAAGAGCAGGCAACAGTGAAGAGGGAGAAAGCACATGGTGAGCACATGGCTAACTAAAATGGCTGCCACAAACAAAATGGCTTCAGCTGATGCTAACAACCATTGCAGCTAGTTTTCCACACAGTAAATCTGTTGGGAAGAGATCTTTTGTGCAAGATGAATTGCACGATCTATTGTACACCGGATGGTGTCGCTTTCCAAACCCCTGATGAAGACGTGGCATACAAGGGGATGCTGGCCAAACAGGGAACAGAAGTAGATGAAATGTTTTCACTAATAACTGAATATGAATTACCAGAAGAGTTGAGAACCACAGTTAATTCAGAAGAGTGGGATTTTACAGGAAAAGATATTGGGCTAATGAAAAATATAGACCCAGTTAAAGTGACAGTGAAGGAAGGTGCAGTGTATCCAAATACCCGACAGTACAAAATGAGTTCAGAAGTAAAAGCAGGAATTATCCCAGAAATTGAACGGATGGTTAAACAAGTCATTCTAAAAGAAGTGATGGGTAGTCCCTGCAATTCACCAATAATGGGACTGAAAAAGCCTAGTGGAAAGTACAGAATAGTGCAAGACCTGCGGAAAAAAAATAAGATTGTAATTCCCTGTTGTCCAATTGTGCCAAATCCAGCAGTGATCCTTTATCAGATACCATGGAATGCAGGATGGTTCACAGTAATTGATTTATGCCAAGCGTTCTTTTCTATTCCTTTACACCCAGACAGCCAGTATCTGTTTAGGTTTAAATTTGAAGATCGTATTTACGCATGGTGTCGTGTTCCTCAAGGGTACACAGAAAGTACTTCAATCTTTAATCAGATTTTGAAAAAGTGGCTGGAATCATTGATTGTGCCCAGAAATTCTGTTCTGGTTCAGTACATTGATGACCTGTTAGTGGCATCAAAAATGCGAGAAGCTTGTGTCACAGATACAATTGCGTTGCTGAACCATTTGGCTGAAGGAGGACACAAGGTGTCTCCAGAAAAATTACAGTTCTATCGACAAGAAGTAAGATATTTAGGGCATAAAATAGAAAGAGGAGTTAGAAAAGTGACACCGGAAAGAATAAAAATAATCAAAGAAATGCAATTGCCACAGACTCAGAGAGAAATGAGAATGTTTCTGGGAGTGGTTGGATACTGCAGACAATGGATAAATGGATTTTCTGTGTTAGCGAAACCACTGATACAGATGATTCGGAAACGAGCAAAAGATCCGATTGATTGGAATGATGACTGCCTAGAGGCATTTGTGAGATTGCGAAATTGTCTGTGTGAGGCTCCTGCCTTGGGCATGCCAGACTATACAAAAGACTTTGCTTTGTTTTGTTGTGAAAGAGAAATTGTGCACTTTCAGTTTTAACACAGAGACATGGATTGAGTCGGCGTCCAGTGGCATATTTTTCAGCTACATTGGACCCGGTGGCTTCAGCATTACCTGGCTGCTTAAAAGCAGTAGCTGCTACTTGTATGAGTCTGGAGCAAAGTGAGTCGATAGTGATGGGACATCCGGTAAAGGTATTCGTTCCACACTCGGTTGAGATTCTTTTAACAAGAACACAGCACTTCACCCCTAGTCGTTTGACAAAGTACGAAAGAGTGATTTTGGGAGCTGAGAATGTGACTGTGACAAGGTGTACGATTTTGAACCCAGCCACCCTATTGCCAGACCCCTGTGATGAGGAAGTAAAAGATGAAAGTGATCACGATTGCTTAGACGTGACTGAGTTATGCACAAAGCCCCGCCCGGATATAAGAGAGACACCAATAAAAGAAGCAGATCATGAGTTACTTGTAGACGGCTCCTGCCTTAGGACACAAGAAGGAGGTCTAAGTGCTGCATACGCTGTTTGCAAAATTTTGGGGGTAATTGAAGCATCCTGTTTACCTGGGGTCAAGTCTGCACAAGTAGCTGAATTGGTTGCCTTGACAATGGCATGTAAAAAGGGGAAAAATTGGAGAGTAACCATATTTATGGATAGTCAATATGGTTTCGGGATTGTGCATGACTTCGGCCAGCTTTGGATGCAGAGGGGATTTCTGACTTCTTCAGGGTCTACAATCAGAAACAGCAAAAATGTAAAGGATTTGTTGGAAGCATTACAATTGCCAAAAGAGATAGCAGTTGTAAAATGCGCTGCACATCAGTCAGGAAATGACTATGTGACTGCTGGTAATAATTATGCTGACCAAGTGGCGAAATACTGCACTAAAAATGCAGTTGCCATAAACAGAAAAATTGAAACAGGGGAAACCAGATGCCAACTTCTCAGTGCCAGAGACATGGGATGACATTAGGCAATTGCAGGAAGAAGTTGAGGAAAAGGAAAAATAAATCTGGATAAAAGCAGCCTGTACCAAAAGACCACATGATGAAGTATGGGTGTATCTAGATGGAAGACCAGTCATGCCAGATTGTCTGCTTTCAAAAATGGCGAGGGTGTATCATGGAGCAACACTCATAGGGAGAGATTCAATGATCAGACTATTCAGACAGAGTTGGTACAATCCGAAGTTCAGGGTAGTCGCAGAGAGCCTTTGCCAAAGATGCTTAACCTGTCAACAGCAGAACCCAGGTAGAAAGACAGTGGTAAGCTGGGGAAAAATTGGAAAGGCAGAAGGACCCTTCACCAGATTACAGTTAGATTTCATTGAATTACCCCCCTGCAACGGATTGAAATACATACTTGTCATAGTGTGCCTTTTCTCAAGATGGGTGGAAGCCTACCCTACTAGAAGAAATGACAGTCTTACAGTTGCAAAATTATTGTTGAGGGAGTTAGTGCCACGATTTGGTTTTCCGGTCACTTTGGAATCAGATAGAGGCCCTCATTTTGATAATGAAATAATTCGCTTAATCTGTGCTGCATTTAACATTGAACAAAAACTACACTGTGCTTATCGTCCAGAGGCTTCTGGAGTTGTTGAACAAATAAATGGCACACTCAAGTCAAGATTGGGAAAGGTGTGTGCATCTACAAAGCTGAAATGGCCAGATGCATTACCTCTTGTGTTAATGGGTCTCAGAAGCATTCCAGACAGAAAAACAGGAATGAGTCCACATGAGGTACTCATGGGAAGAGCCCTGAGACAGGCGTTTATTCCTGGAAATAAACTAATGAGTATAACTGATGATCTGGTATTGGACTATTGCAAAGGATTGGCTGAAATGATGCGTTCTATCTCTCATCAGGTTGGAGAAGACGCAGTTGAAAGACAGCCAGATCAAGCGCATGATTTGAATCCTGGAGATTGGGTGCTAGTGAAGAAACAAGCAAGGAAATCGTGTCTAGCACCAAGGTGGGACAAACCAAGGCAAGTCATACTAGTCACTACCACAGCAGTGAAGTGTACAGGTTTGCCCAATTGGATTCACGCTAGTCATACCAGAAGAGTTCCGAGCCCATTAGAGCTACAAGAGCCACCACTGACTGAACAGGCTGAAGCATCAGGAGTTGTAAACTGTGAAATTGAAGAATCTAGAGTGATAGATTCTGAAAGACAACCATATGATGAGCAGCCCGAGCTAAGTCAGGAAGAATGGATCCCAGTGATTGAAGTAATTGATGATGCCATTGAAACCAGAAGAAGAACAGAACTGAAAAGACAAGAATGTAGTCAGGAAGAGATAGGGGAAGAAGAACACACTCAGGTGAAAACAGAAAAAGACATAAACAACCTGAGGAGGGAAAAATAGAAGAACACGTTCAGGCAGAAAAAGAAAAGTTTGCATTAAGACCTGAACAGGCCAGATAGAGTTAGAAGAACAGGCTCAGGAAGAAGTAGAAAAAAATACGGTAGAACCTGAGCAGGAAGAAGTAAAAGAAAGTACAAGCACAGAAAACAGAGAAATAGAACAGACTGTGCCCAAAATAAATGAAATAAAAAGAACCTTACAAGGGGATAAGGAAGGTGAAAAAGCAGTACAAATTAAAAGAGTCAGAAAGGGAGACTATTGGCCAACTGGAGTAAAGAAACTAAAATATCACCTGAGAAAATCTGAAAAGAAACCAGAGCAAGTGAATGAAATCAAAAGTCAAACAAGACCTAAGCAAACTTTAGCAAGAATAACTCGAAGAAGTCCAAGATTGAAAAATTTTAACAGAAAATACAAGGCTCCAGAGTGGACGTACGTCATTCTTGAAGAATTTGAGTCCCTGGATCTGTCTGAGGAGACAGAAGAAGTCCATATTATTGCACAAATTGACGAAAGCCAATTGAAACCTCCTTAAGAATAAAAAGAACAAAAGACTGAAAAAGGGAAAAGATAGTAGAAAAGAAATTTTCTCAGAGACAAAATGGCCGACAATGAAGTTAGCGGAAAACCAAAGTGTGGAGTAAAAAGAAAGTGTCTTAGATTTTGTTTTTGTAGTATTTTATTAGCAATATTAGGATGGTTATTCCTAACAGTAGGGGTACCTTTAATAATGAAAACAAGTGACAAGAATAATACTGATACTAATGTTAAAATAGATAGATTAAGAGAAACTAAAATAGAAATAGGAGTGGAAGATGAGGCAAACTATCACAATGAGTCAGATTATAATACATCCTCTAATGTGTTTATTAAATTATTATTTCAGTATGTTAGCACCATGCAAATTAACAACTGTTATGTATGCATGAAATTGCCCTCATCAGTATCAGAAGGGATGACGTATCACCATATACCTCTAACGTATGGTGTGTCATGTAGTATTTTATCAAGTTTATTTTATACTACAGGGAGATTGCAGTATTTTGATTCTAACTTAGATGTAATATTTTCTGAACTTCCTATTAGAAAGAATATGAATCCAGTAGTTAGTAGTAAAAATGCACAATTTATGGGTGAATTTTTCATAACAATGAGTTCAATAGATTTAGTTCAGGCACACGAAGATAATCTAACATGTACATTAAGAAAAGAAGAAAAAGATTTTTTAGATATAGTAGAAGAAAGGAGACAGGTTTTAATGCAGATGGCAACTACACAGAAAACCCATGTACCTCCATGGGTTGGGAAGGAGGGAATCTATGCAAGTGGCAAGGCTCATGCTGCGATATCCCTGGACTTTGTGAAAAGGGGAAAATTCTGCCTCCATAGATTAAAGACAGAATATAACAATAATTACATTGGTTCCAGTGAATGTGAACAAAACTTCCTAATATTAGGAGGATGGGGACTAAAAGGGGGAACTGATCTTGTGTTTCCAGGAGTGTATTATGTTTGTGGGAGCAATGCCTACTACGGGTTACCTGCAAGATGGTACGGAAGCTGTTATTTTGGAATAGTTTTTCCCAAAATTTATCATGTAGACAAAATCAGTGGAACCAATGGAAATTCTAATAGACTAACACGAAGAAGAAGGGCTAGTTTTTCTGAAATTGTAGGAGATATTTTTAGTGCACTGATACCCTCAGTTGGAGTCATCCTAAATTCACAGACAATTTGTAAGTTATCAACCATAGTTGATCGTCTTTCTACAGACACTACAGGAGGATTTTTAATGATTAACACAGAAATGGTTGCAATTAGATCAATGGTTTTACAGAACCGTCTTGCTCTTGACATATTGTTAGCAAAAGAAGGTGGAGTTTGTGGCATGTTGAAAGTTCAACATTACTGCACTTATATTCCGGACAAAAGCAGAGAAATTAAAGGATATATTGAAAATATTACAAGAATGCATAAAGATTTGACCCAACTGGAGGTTGACAGTGTGTGGGGAAGACTAACAAAAAGTATAACATCAATAGGGAAATGGTTTGTTGGGTTTGGGAAAAGTTTCCTAGGACAAATAATAATACCACTAGTGATGATAATAACAATAGTGATGTTAATAATGATTACAAATAGATGTTGTAGAAAAGGTACGAAAGGAAAAGTACACTTGAACAGAAAAGGAAAGGGACAGAAACGTAAAAGAAAGTATGAGGAAATACGCTTGGAAGAAATGAAAGGCAGGTTATACAAGAAGATGCAAGATTTAGAAGGAAATGAGACAGTTGATGAAAAGTTGGGAGGCCCAATGGAGATAACTGAGAAGTGCTAAAGTTGATATCTGGGATGGATGGGTATTTTGTGATGGCTTAATATGCCATCAGAGAGGGGATTGATGGAGCAAGGACTCGGACACGAGACTTGCTCGGAAGCAATCCTCTCGTTTTAATTTACTAGCGAATTACTAACGACGTGTCTTGCCTATGTGTTTACTAACTGCAAATAACACGGACGTAGGACTAGTACGCATTTAACACGTTATAATTACTGCGCATGAGTCTACTGCATCTACGTAGTGTGATGTACTGACGCTTGGAGGGAAATTCTGGCGCTTGCGCAAAGAGCTATAAAATGGCCGCTTGAAAGCTCACATGCATGGCACCTGCTTTGCTGTAATTAGAAAATGAATTTATAATTAACGCAAATGCAGAGAGAGAAATAACAAATGGTATGGGTCAGAGTAGAGGTTGGTGGTATACAGAGAAATCATTTATTTTTGAGAATAACACTTTTTCTTTTCGACTTTATTATTAGTGCGTATTTGGGCCTGTTAAAGTTGTCTGAGTCGAGCAGACTGATGTGGCGCGACGCATGCGCCCTGATATGGAAGCTTGGAGGATGACTAAGGATTTGTCACGAGTCCAAGGTCGGCGGAGATGTGCCCTGGGAACATGAGGGTGAAGAGTTCCTATGAAGGAACTTATTGAAGAAAGCAGTTACAATTGTATTAATAAAGTTTAAAGATGTATGGGAAAGGAAGGGCGGAATAAAAGTTTGAGGGGAGGAGTTTTGAAACAATGGTTAAAGGGAATAAATGAAGTATAAGTGTGGTGTGATGATCATCCCCCCCTCGCCTGTCCAATCAGAAGTTAGTATTCTGTGCAAAATGAAACATTAATGGGTGGTACATGCCTATGGAAAGGTATAATGGAGGTAGTTTAGTTGAAAGAGGGTGTCGAGTCGAGCGAGCTTTGGGGAAGTTACGAAGAAGCTTTGATGCACGTTGAAGAAGCCTGACATTGGGGTGTGCCGGGGTGGTGCTCTGAAATGCTGATGAAGAAACCGAATGCAGAACCATCTACTTAAATTGGGTGGGTTAGAAAGAAGATCGTGGAAGAACCACGAGGAGGAAGAGAGTGTCGGAGAGGGGTGCGACGTAGTCGTCGGTAACTAGAGCGGTGCAGTATCCTGTCCTGATTCCTGTCCTGAAGCCTTTGTCTCCTGATCTGTCCTGGGAGGCCCTTACCAGCCCTTTGGCCAGGGGTTGGTCTTCACACCATACTTTGGTAATTATGAAATTCATCGTTTGATAAATGCTCTTCTGTCTCTATCCTCTTCTTTCTGAGCATAGTTATTGTGTGGATCTGAATTGATAAGTGTTATCTGAGATATTTTTGAATTGGCACTCCCGTGAATGAGGGTGTTTGTATTGAAACGCTTTGAGATGGTTCAAAACCCCTAATTTAGATAAAGATTTAAAAACTTACTGAGTCTGTCATTATTTTATACTTATTAGGAAATGTATAATAAGTTATGTCAATTATCGCCAGCAACTAGCTCCACCTAACTGGTCCATTGACCAGAGGAAAGAACTGTTTGATCAGCAGAAGGTTTAGTTAAAGAGACAATAACTAGATCTTGAGGTATGAGAAACATTAAAAACTAATAGATTCCAGTGGTTTACTTAGCGCAGAGCGGAAGCGAGTTGTATGGGCCCAAGTGAGTATATGGTAGTGGAGTATCTGTTGCTAGTAGGCCGCTGGATCAGTTCCATACCTATAAGCGGAGAACGGGAGTGTCATTAAAAGAGCTACAAATTGGTTAGCGTATGTGTCCTATATCAGGGTGTCAAACCGCATTAAACGGTGCATATACAAAATACAGCTTGCTTGTTAAAACGAGCGAGTGAAAATATATTAATCTAGGATGTGTTTATAGAATTAGACAATGTCTCGATTTCTCTCTATGCACCTCTACAATTTATGACCCAAGGCCACGAGGACCACGAGAGGCCAGCCCCGCGGGAGAGAAGAGTAAAAAGTAAAAAGTGCCAAAGGGCCATCCATCCCCCAACATCGAACCCCCATAGTTATGATCAAAAGGGGGGGAAAGCGGTGACCCTTCCTGACTAAGTATGAGTAAATAATCCGGGCAAGCCTCCTCCCTCCACCCCATATCATTTACGGTCGCCGCGACCCTCCCATGGGGTAACTTACCATAGTGAGTGCAAGGAGCCGCAGCTATGTCTCGCCTCCTGTCGCGGTAACGTCGGGAGAGACTCACCTCGCATATTCTCGCCATTTTTAAAGGCCCGCGTCAATTGCTAAAGCGGGACAGCTGTGGGGTGTGTGTCATAGTGCAGACTGTACATCAAGTGCCATATAGAGCTAACCGGGCCGCCATCTTAGAATGGAGCCCATAGTACGTACTTGTGTGAGTGTTCCTCGGTGGGGGAGCTAAGAAGCATCGGAAATAGGGAGTAAAGCACTGAGAGGAATTGCCGTATGGAAATGGCACAGTAAACCTACATGCAGTCAATAGTTACGGAAAATGAATTAAATAAATACAGTTATTTTGAAAAGTATGTCAGAACCCGAAACCGGGATATAAAAATCCAAGAACACACATATAGGATAATGAATGATAAAGAATCACACCGGATGGAGCATACAATGCCAGCCGCCCAAAAGGGAAAGGGGGTCTAATCCCTCGTATAATTTCCGAGAAACTTACGCGAGTTGATGGACGTGCAACGTCAACCTGGTGGACACCAACTCGAAATAACATATATACTAGCAACCAGGGCGGAACTGCAATAGCATGAATAAACGTGATAGGCCCCTTAACAGGGGCACACCGATATAAGTGCACAGGAGAAGGGAAGGAGTATAGGAAAGAACTAGAGTGGGGGAATACCCATATTGATAAAACATGGAATGATAAGCCTATCAATGAGCATGATATACTCTCGATATACACAAATTTTACCAAAGGCCATCCAAAGTATGTCATGATTTCTTTCATCACCTATGTCCTTTTTAGGTCTCGCCCTGAAAGCCAGCTTTGTAGTTTTGTAGTGGGCTTGCAGAAATGCGACCACAACTTTTGGCTGGCCTAGAGCATGCGAGTACGCGCACAGTAACGCGCTTTCCTCGCATTGCTCCAGGCGCCATGTGGCTTTCACCTCACTTGCTCGAGGCGCCATCTGGCTTTCATCAAAGAATTCTACGGCTGAACAAGCAGGAGGGGCCGGACAAGGACACATTGGCATTTTTTTGTTTAATTTAAAGTTTATTCAATTCTACGGCTGAGCAAGCAGGAGGGGCCGGACAAGGACACATTGGCTTTTTTTGTTTATTTTAAAGTTTATTCAATTCTACGGCTGAGCAAGCAGGAGGGGCCGGACAAGGACACATTGGCTTTTTTTGTTTAATTTAAAGTTTATTCTTACTCATTCTTTGACTTTTTTTTTTTAAAGTTCATTCTCTGTGAAGGCAACATTGGCTATTTTTTTTCCGCATTTAGTTCTTCAGTCTCTCTTGATCCCCCCCACTTTTTTACACACTTTCTCTGTCTTTCACTATTTCCACACTCTCTCATTCTTTCTCTTCACCACAGCATCTCACAGCACCACTCAGCACCACCACACCACCACTCAGCACCACCACAGCACCACTTAGCACCACCACACCACCACTCAGCACCACCACAGCATCACTCAGCAACACCACAGCATCAGTCAGCACCACCACAGCACCACTCCGCACCACCACAGCATCACTCAGCATCTCCACAGCACCACTCAGCACCACCTCAGCACCACCCCAGCATCACTCAGCACCAGCACAGCACCACCACAACACCACTCAGCACCACCACACCACCACTCAGCACCACAACAGCATCACTCAGCATCTCCACAGCAGCACTTAGCAACACCACAGCACCACCACAGCATCACTCAGCACCACTCAGCACCACCACAGCATTACTCAGCACTACCACACCACCACTCAGCACCACCACAGCACCACCACAGCATCACTCAGCACCACCACAGCATCACTCGGCACCACCACAGCATCACTCGGCAACACCACAGCGCCACTCAACACCACCACTGCATCACTCAGCACCACCACAGCACCACCCCAGCATAACTCAGCACCAGCACAGTACCACCACAGCATCACTCAGCACCACCACAGCACCACCCCAGCATCACTCCGCACCAACACAGCACCACCACAGCACCACTCCGCACCACCACAGCATCACTCAGGATCTCCACAGCACCACTCAGCACCACCACACCACCACTCAGCACCACCACAGCATCACTCAGCAACACCACAGCATCGGTCAGCACCACCACAGCACCACTCCGCACCACCACAGCATCACTCAGCATCTCCACAGCATCACTCAGCACCACCACAGCACCACCACATCATCACTCAACACCAGCACAGCACCAGCATAGCACCACCACAACACCACTCAGCACCACCACACCTCCACTCAGCACCACCACAGCATCACTCAGCATCTCCACAGCAGCACTTAGCACCACCACAGCACCACCACAGCACCACTCAGCACCACCACAGCACCACTCAGCACCACCACAGCATTACTCAGCACCACCACACAATCACTCAGCACCACCACAGCACCACCACAGCATCACTCAGCACCACCACAGAATCACTCGGCACCACCACAGCGTCACTCAACACCACCACTGCATCACTCAGCACCACCCCAGCATCACTCAGCACCAGCACAGTACCACCGGACAAGGACACATTGGCTTTTTTGTTTAATTTAAAGTTTATTCTTACTCATTCTTTGACTTTTTTTTTTTTTAAAGTTCATTCTCTGTGAAGGCAACATTGGCTATTTTTTTCGGCATTTATTTCGTCAGTCTCTTTTGATCCCCCCCACTTTTTTACACACTTTCTCTGTCTTTCACTATTTCCACACTCTCTCATTCTCTCTCTTCACAGCATCTCTCAGCACCACCACAGCACCACTCAGTACCACCACACCACCACTCCGCACCACCACAGCACCACTCCGCACCACCACAGCATCACTCAGCATCTCCACATCACTCAGCACCACCACAGCACCACCCCAGCATCACTCAGCACCAGCAAAGCACCACCACAACAACACTCAGCACCACCACACCACCACTCAGCACCACCACAGCATCACTCAGCATCTCCACAGCAGCACTTAGCACCACCACAGCACCACCACAGCACCACTCAGCACCACCACAGCACCACTCAGCACCACCACAGCATTACTCAGCACCACCACACCACCACTCAGCACGACCACAGCACCACCACAGCATCACTCAGCATCACCACAGCATCACTCGGCACCACCACAGCGTCACTCAACACCACCACTGCATCACTCAGCACCACCACAGCACCACCCCAGCTTTTACTCAGCACCAGCACAGCACCACCACAACACCACTCAGCACCACCACACCACCACTCAGCACCACCACAGCATCACTCAGCATCTCCACAGCAGCACTTAGCACCACCACAGCACCACCACCGCATCACTCAGCACCACCACAGCACCACTAAGCACCACCACAGCATTACTCAGCACCACCACACCACCACTCAGCACCACCACAGCATCACTCAGCACCACCACAGCATCATTCAGCACCACCACAGCGTCAGTCGGCACCACCACAGCGTCACTCAACACCACCACAGCGTCACTCATCACCACCACAGCATCACTCAGCACAACCACAACAGTATCACTCAGCATCGCCTTTGCACTTGTACACCACCACATCATCATCACTCAGCAAGACCTAAGTATCATTCAGCATCACCTCAGCATCGTCTCAGCACCAGTCACCACCACCACCACCACCACCACCACCACCACTACCACTACCACCTCAACATCACTCAACACCACCTCAGCCTGCTCTCGGAATCTGCGCAGCACCACTCAGCACCACCACAGCACCACTCAGCACCACCACAGCATCACTCAGCACCACCACAGCATCACTCAGCACCACCACAGCATCACTCAGCACCACCACAGCATCACTCAGCACAACCACAACAGTATCACTCAGCATCGCCTTTGCACTAGTACACCACCACATCATCATCACTCAGCAAGACCTAAGTATCATTCAGCATCACCTCAGCATCGTCTCAGCACCAGTCACCACCACCACCACCACCACCACCACCACTACCACCTCAACATCACTCAACACCACCTCAGCCTGCTCTCGGAATCTGCCATCTGTTGATTCTCCCCTAGTGTCTGGCCGCTGCAAGTGTTATAATACAGGTACTAGTTCACAACCTTCAACCTCCAATTGTTTATGCCCCCTCAAAAAAAAACTTTAACAAACAACCATTGGAATAGGCAAAAACAAGTTGCCAGCATTGCAAGAACAAAAGAAAAATGAGGAAATTTGTTATTGTACATACATTTTTTAATATGGTCGTTCTGTTGGACATAATGCCTTTTTGGTTATATATAAGGTAACAAAAATGCTTCTGGCACTTTTTATTACAACTTTTTCAGCATGCTGCACAGCAGCCACACTTCTCTACAGCACAGCTTAAACACATTGGCAAAGTCAATAGCTCTGCCTAAACACTTATTAGGCCCCAAAGGCAAGACCTATTGGCTATGCCAATGCTTGTTTCACATTGTCAACAGGAAGGTAATGATGACTGCTCTGTTCAAGGCATTGCATACTTTAGGGGCACGTATTAGTTATTCATATGTTTATGCAGACCCTTTACAGTACATATCATTTATCATACATAACAGTCAAAGAGACCCTAATTATTGTTATCCAGCATGTTCACAGGGAGGGAATAGACAGAGATTAGAACAGTAATCAGTCCTAAAGACTGCATTATTCAAGGCATTGCATATATTAGGGGCACATATTAGTTTATTCATAAATTTATGCACAGCCTTTACGGTGCATATCAATTATCATACAAAGCAGTAAACAAGACCCTGATTGATGTTATCCAGCATGTTCGCAGGGAGGAAGTAGACAGAGAATTGAAACAGTGATCAGTTCCTCATAGGAAATAGTGTAGTTCTTCATCACTATTATGTCCATGTTCCACACTGCGTAATTTACAGATCCAACCTGCCTCATTCCGTCTAAGTGATAACTCCCTATCCCCCCCTCTGGGATTGACTGGTACATGGTCGATACCCATAAACCAGACATCACTGCTGTTAGCATGATTTTCTTCCATATGATAAGTGAGGGGGTATTTAAGATCACCATTACGAATGGCGCGTACATGCTCTTGGATTCTCATTTTCAATGGCCTAATGGTACTGCCCAGGTAGATCTTATTACATGGGCAGCCCACAATATACGTCATGTATTTTGTCTTGCAATTGATCAGATGCTTAATGTCATATACTTTACCTGTATTGAAACTAATAGTCTTAGTTTTACCCTTTCCCAGTCTGCATACGTTACAGTCTTTGCAGGTGAAGAAACCCATGGTAGTGTGGGACAACCAAGTTTCAGTCCTGGGTGTGGTGATGTAGCTAGGACATAAACAATTTCTCAGGTTTTTACCCCTTCTGTACGTCACTTTTGGTCTTGGGCCTCTGATTTCCCTCAAGCTATGTATGTCAGTGAGGAGGTGCAAATGTTTCCTCAACACGTTTTACACCCTATCGCTCCGATTGTTATACTGTGTATTAAAAGAAACCGGAGCCAATTTGCTTTTCCTGAGGGTTTTGACTGTCAGAGTCAATTCTCTAGGCATGTCTACAATTCTCCTCTCTGCCTTCTCTAGAGTACCTGGTGGGTATCCTCTCGCCAGAAAGCGATGTTTAGTTTTCTTGATATTCTTGGCAAAGTTCTCATCAGAACTACAATTCCTCCTGATGTGCACCATTTCTCCATTCGGAATGTTGTTAATCACATGTTTGGGGTGTGCACCATGAGAATGTAAGGTACTATTGCAGGCAGTACTCTTGCGATGCATGGTACTCTGTTGCAATTGTTTTGGACAAAAAATCTAAATCAAGGAACTCAATATGTTCCTTGCTGTAGTTGATGGTGAAACGTACATTAAAGGGATTGTCATTCAAGAATTTGTGGTATTCCAGATGTTTAGGGGCAGGTCCATCCCAGAGCATAGTAACATCGTCGATGTGCCTGCCCCAGAAAATAATATGTTCTGTCCAATTTGCAGCTCGTCGTCCCCAGGCATGCTCCCGCTCGTACCAACCCATAAAGAGCCCGGCGTAAGCGGGAGCAAACCTGGAGCCCATCGCGGTGCCCTGCACTTGATGGAACCATTCGTTGTCATGCAAGAAAAAGTTTTTTGATAGTATAATATCTGTCATTTCCAAAAGTACCTCATTATGCATGTAATGATCGGCAGTTCTCTGTCCCAGAAAGAATTCCAAGGCTCTAACCCCAAACTCCTTCTTGATGCATGTATACAGGCTGGCCACATCCATGGTGACAAAGAGGAGGTTTTCCGACCACACCAGTCCCTCAAATTTATTGAGGATATCTTTGCTGTCCTTGATGTATGCAGGCAGATTAAGGACCAACGGTTGTAAGAATTTGTCCACGTATTCGGACAGTTTCTCTGTGGGGAAATTAACCCCCGAGATGATTGGTCACCCAGGTGGAAAGGGGCCCCCCTTATGTATTTTGGGGAGTATGTAAATGCAGGGAAATGAGGGTTCTCTAACCGTGAGGTAATTGCATTCCTCATCACTTAACAGGCCACTCTCTCGCCATTCACCCAATCTCATGTTGATATGGCTGCTGAGTGCTTTAGTCGGATTCCCTGATATTTTTGTATAGCAGGCTTTATCTGCTAGTTGGCGGTCAATTTCCTGCATATACGACACCCTGTCCATCACTAGGCCTGGGCGGAAAACTACGCTAAGCTTGCTTAGTTTGCGTAGTTTTCGCAACTATGCACTACGCGAACTGCACGTAGCACAGTGCAAAACGCATAGCGGGCATTTTTTGCTTGCTCGCGGTCCTCAACGTCAAGTTGGCTACCGCGAGCGAGCAAAATGACATCCCGGCGAGACTTTTTCCTCGTTCGCGATCAGCAACATCAAGTTGCCGATCGCGAGCGTGGAAAATAAACCTCCCGGCGAGATTCTCAACACGGGGAGGTCAGGTTTCTCATTGCGAGTGGTCGCGTATGCTCGCGACCGCTCGCGATGAGAAACTACCAGTCCGCGTTGAGAAAACTGCTGCTCGAGTACAAATCTACTCGAGCGGCAGAAAACTACCGCTTGCACTGTGCAAGATGCCGTTTGCAATGATTGCACAGTGCGGACAAGCATCCGGCACTGTGCAATCATTGCGAACAGCATTTCCTACCACACTACGCAGTTCGCGTAGTGCTACGCGTAGCTCGCGTAGCTCACGTAGTGCAAAGTGCATTTCGCGTAGCTACGCATAGCGCTACTACGCGAACTACGCCCAGGGTTATCCATCACTACAACGTTGCCCCCCCTTATCCGCCTCTCTGATCACAATAGAGGGGTCAGATCTAAGTTCTTTTAATGCATTGTTTTCCGCCACGGTGAGGTTGCAGTTGATTTTATTAGTGGGAATAGGGTGTTCTATAAGTTTGTAAAAACCCTTGGTAACCTTCTCTCTGAAGGTGTCAATATTGGGTGCGTTCCTACTGGGGTAAACTTGGAGCTTGTTTTCAAACCACTATCGATTTCCACGTTTTCAGAGATGTTTAGTTCTGCCCTCAGTATATTGACATCAGCAGGTATGTCATCTTCTAATGATAACATCAATTGCAACACATGTAAGTCCGAAACTTTGTGAGTTGGTGGTGTACATTCCACAGTATTCTTAACAGACAGAGACGGATTACAAATAAAATGATCTTTCAGTTTTAATAAGTGTACAAATTTGTATAGATCAACAAAAATGTCAACATCATTACCAAATTGGGTTGGACAGAACCCCAAGCCTTTACTCAAAATGGATAAATTAAATTCAGAAAGAGTTCTATCAGAAAGATTGACAATCATTAGTTCCTGTGTGGGACCCTCAGCCTGTTCCTCTCGTGCATGCCGTGCTAGTTGTTTTTGGATCTGGTCGACATGGCTACAGTTTCGTTCCTTACTCTCTTTTTTCTGTCTGTGTTTGTATTCTTGCCATCTCCTCCCCCCCTTCTTGGTTTTGATCCTTACTCATAGTTTTTACCCCCAGTCTTAGTCTCTCCATTTCCACTTAAAAAGTGGACCGAGTATCTATATCAGATATTCCTGGTGTCTCTTCGGTAGGAACTGAGCTTGCTACTGACGAAAGTGAACTTATACTACTTGCAGAGGCCAGTTCAGATATCTCTTCCCGGGTTCTCTTTCCCTCTCCTGGAACTTTAACATTATCGTACTTGTGTGCAAATGTGTAGATCCTCCCGTCTCTATAATCTTTGTCATCCCTCTTAATTTTTTTGACTTTTTTGTCCCGTAAGTAAATTTGATAATCTTCTAATATTTTATCTAGAATGTCGTAGTTTTCTTTACAGTTTCTTTCAATTCTGAGGCTGTAATCTCCTTCTCTAATTCCTCGATCTCTGACTGTAATTTGGAACCCTTTTTCTCCGCATGTTTAATTAGTAAACGATGCATCACGGACATTGTCCTCCCATTCTTTGAGCGACTCATGGTCGAGGTCCTCAAACGTTGGAAATATTAAAATTCTGAGTCCTCTGGGTATTTTCTCATTTGCTATGTATTTTGCCAGAGTGGTGCCGTCCCACCATCTGGACATCTCTTGCTTTTTCAATTTTTCTAATCTCTGGAATTTGTTTTTTAGGCCCTCTGTATTTGAGCCACCAGATACCATTCCTCTCACATTTTGTCTTGGTAAAAAGAGATCCTGAGCCAATTCCTGTCTTCTATCCTTGAAACCTGGCATGTCTAGTATATGTAAAGTGTAATATGTTAAGGTAAATGGGGCAGGTTAGTGCAAGAGAAGGGGGTCATAAACTAGACCATGTAATCAATGACAGTGGAACCCTTTGGAAAACTAGCACCTAAACTGCTATCCCCTATATACAATAAACAAATGGGAAATACCCAAATAGCGTGTGCACACAGTATACGCACCCACTGTCACGGTGCCGTCCAACACTGGACTCAAAAATGCATAGTAAAACAAAAGCAAACGGTGCACCACTCTTGAATGATAACACAAAAGTTAAGAGATCTGTGTCCGATGTTATTCTTCAAATCTTGCTTTATTCAATCATAAATAGTTTTAAACACATCAAGGTGAAAATACAGCCAACGCGTTTCGTCCAAAGAGATGGACTTCTTCAGGGCTGTAGAATAACAAATATATACAAACAAATCAATAAACATTTAAAAACATTAAAAACATTTAAAAGGCACAGTCTGTACATTACAACCAAGAACAGTTATATCTTGACAGGATTGGCTGTGTCCTTGTGCACTTTTTAAGGGAATATTGCACAAGGATTTGTGAGTGAATATACACCATACACAATGACAACATCTACAGTAACAAAACAAGACAAAACTCAATATGACAATGTAATTACACAGACTGAGGGGCAGATTCCGATCTCGGCCGGAAGCGCACCAAATACGATTCATCCGGAAAAAATACGAGCCGAACGCGGTTTACTCGACCGATTCGTTCAGTCGTCCGAGCGAGCAAGTACGATGCGATTGAACGCGAAATCGCCGACCGACTCGTTTCTGGGTCCGAACCGCTCCATCCGACTCGTTCGCACTCGATTCGTACCGCGCAATGGAGACGTTTTACGACCGAGCCAGTACGATGCACGATCCGGACAGCCGGATGTAGTCGGAGCCTCTGACACGAAAAAGCTCTCGGAAGCGGACTTCGGGGGTCCGTGCCGGACCCCCCTTCACCCGTAGCCGTACAAGTCGGACACAGGGGGGACCCATGGGTCCCCCCTATACATGCGTGTACAGTGCGGATGGCACCAACGCGTACCCACTACAGGGGGCCCCCTTGTGCGCAACATACCCATTGAGTCAATGGGAGCCCATGTACACGTCATACGACCGGCTCCCATTGACTTCAATGGGAGTCCGACCGAACTGAGTCCGGCAGCATACGGCCGCATCGTACTCGCTCGGTCGGACTGCAGGGGTCCGGCTCGGTCGGAAAACAATCCGGATCCGGATCGGTCGGAGAGCTTTCCGACCCAGATCGGAATCGGCCCCTAAATATTTACAAATAAATAAGGACAGAGAGAGACTGGTTGAATCAAAAGCATTTTGTCATCTAGTATTGAACAATGTTATGCTCCCCATCAAAGAGACGGATTAATGGATGAAGCACGTAAACAAGTTTTAGGGTGTCCAGAAGTAGAGACAAGAAAAACGGATGGAAAGGGGAATAGATTTCAGAACGAAAAATGCTTCTTCTGTGATATTAGAACCAAACACCAAAGGAACAAAGCAGAGACATGTAAAAAGTACATAGCATTAGTTATTTGCAGCAAAATGGCGGTAGACACAATGTATTAAGAAATTCCTGTATCGGGACTCTCAGAGTGAGCATTAATGAGAAATTGAATATCCCCAGGTGCAAACATGCAATTATAAAGGCAGGTAACCACAGAGCAGAGAGGGTTCCAACAAGCACATGAGGGCAAGTCATATTGCTACCCACCATGTGCAAAGCACTCCTGACCTATTATGTAAGAGTGTCCGTTGTGAAGCACGACCAGCGTTATGAAATGGAAACCAGCATTCCCAGTCTATCTGAACAAAAGAAAGGAGGACATAGCATGTCACGATGGCCACGATAAAGAAGAAAGAGAGATGTATTTTAATCTCTCAGCTAGACATGCAGCATGAAAACAAACCTAAACCGCTATCTAATACTCACTTGGTATAGATGTAGCAATAATTATTATATTGATAAAGGAAACCGGGCTTCGGATAATAGCTCAGTTCGTAAGGTCACGCACAAATAAGGCGGGCCGGACCAGAAGTAATCAAGCGTTCCACACCTATAAGCGGAGAACGGGAGTGTCATTAAAAGAGCTACAAATTGGTTAGCGTATGTGTCCTATATCAGGGCGTCAAACTGCATTAAACGGTGCATGTACAAAATGCAGCTTGCTTGTTAAAACGAGCGAGTGAAAATATATTAATCTAGGATGTGTCTATAGAATTAGACAACGTCTCGATTTCTCTCTATGCACCTCTACAATTTATGACACAAGGCCACTAGGACCATAGGGCAGCCCCGCGGGAGAGGAGAGTAAAAAGAAAATAGTGCCAAAGGGCCATCCATCCCCCAACATCGAACCCCCATAGTTATGATCAAAAGGGGGGGAAAGCGGTGACACTTCCTGACTAAGTATGAGTAAATAATCCGGGCAAGCCTCCCCCCCTCCACCCCATATCATTTACGGTCGCCGCGACCCTCCCGTGGGGTAACTTACCATAGTAAGTGCAAGGAGCCGCAGCTATGTCTCACCTCCTGTCGCGGTAACGTTGGGAGAGACTCACCTTGCATATTCTCGCCATTTTTAAAGGCTCGCGTAAATTGCTAAAGCGGGACAACTGTGGGGGGGTGTGTCATAGTGCCGACGGTACATCAAGTGCCATTTCGAGCTAACCGGGCCACCATCTTAGAATGGAGCCCATAGTATGTACTTGTGTGAGTGTTCCTCGGTGGGGGAGCTAAGAAGCATCTGAAATAGGGAGTAAAGCGGAGTGGGAGCAAGATGGTGTCAGCGTGAGCTCTCGCCGCTCAGCCGCTCACGTTGCGCACATCAATGATCGGCTTTCTGACATGCGGTCTGTTCTGAGATACCGGATCCTGACCCAGAACGAGAGCGGAATCCAGGTGATCAGTTCTCGTCCTCGCACTGCCGTACTGGAAGTGAAAGCAACGAACGCTGTAACCGGGCTCGGAGCGTCCGCCTCCGTAAACGTTGTAAGAGCGTTCTTGGGGATATTTATATGCTGGCTGACAGGACACATTGTTTCTCTGACACTGACATTCACGCCAGGCTCTGTACGACTGTCAAGTCAAGTGAGAGGAAAAAGACAGCGGAGCCGGATCATGTCGATCAGGGGAGCCAGAGCCAACAAAGGAAACAAAACCAAAGCTGCACAAGTCTGCACAACCCTTGGAGACGTCGGATTGACAGAGAATCATCTCAGAGGTAAACGGGAAGGCGGGCCCCCCAGGAAGACAGCAGGTAAATCCGGGGGGGGTAGCGCTCCGCAGGAAGGCGCAGGACATCAGCCAACCATTGCAAAACTTTTCTTGAGCAGTAAGGCGCCTTCCTTAGCCACAGACTCTCCTCTTGAACAGATTACTCCCCAGAGAGCGAACCTGAGCTCGCACTGGCAGACAAGCAAGGCAACCGGTCTTCGCCCCAACAGATAATACTCCCGGAGGAAGAGCGCATAATAGACCACCCCACAGAACATGAGATACCAGGGGGACAGCGTGATGGCCTTGCAAAAGCAGTAGTTCTCACGATCTCTAACCCCATCCCAGTATTAATGGAGGGGAACAACGGAGGGAACAACGGAGGGTTTGGAGAACCTGGGAATCCAACTCCTTCTCCGATGCCGGCTCTTCTCTAGATTCAGCCCCAAAGATTTGTGTGCCAGACGAGGGGCTTGCAATCCCCACAGCCAGTACCGCCAAATACATTCACAGCCTGGAAGCCAACTCCGGCGCTCAAGCTCCCTGGACACCGGAGCTTACTCGAGAAAATTTCTATTCTGTGACGGATGGCTCCGGATTTTCTACCAACGAAGCTGGGTCCGATACAAGCGAGGACGAGAGCAACGACTCTTTCAAAGACACCGGAACAGTACAACGCTCAAAAAAAGTAAGAAACAAGGCTAAAAGACGAAGCCAGCTCAAATGGGATTACTCAGACTCACAGATGTCCTACTCCCGAGAGGAAGACACTGTTCAGCCCTCAAATGAGGAGATGGTAAAAAGTATCTTGGAAGACACGGCAGTACCCACTTTGGCTTCTATCTGAACCTCAATTAAGGAGTTTCAAGAAGAGGCTCGCTCTGATAGCCGCATAGCTAAAAGTGCAGCCAAGAAATTACAAGGAGGCATGAGAAAACTAAATAAAATATGTACTGACATTAGTGACTGCGTCACTATGGTGGAAGGCCGCACAGAGAGCCTGGAAACGGAAGTATCCTCTATTAAAGACCTAAGCTCCTCTAATGCTGCTTGTTTGTTGGACCTGATGGTGAAGATGGAAGAGCAGGAAAACCAGCAAAGAAGGAACAATCTCCGCCTGCTTGGCATTCCAGAAGGGGTAGAAGGAGATGACCCAAGGCGCTATATTGTTAAGGTCCTTCAGGAGGCTTTCCCCGAGCACTCGAACTGGAATTGGGACCATGAAATCCAGCGGGCACACCGCTTCCCCTTTCACCTAAAACAACGCCGTGATGGCAGCAGCTTTCCTGGGGGAAAACCAAGAGCTTTTTTGGTATTCTTTGGAAACTTTCTCCTTAGACAGCTGGTTTATGATCAGGCTCGACAAAACTCACAGAAGGGCGCTAATGGGGTTCTGTTTTTTGCGAAGCCTGATTTCTGTCACCCCACAGTGGAAAGGAGGTGGCGCTTGCGCCAGCTAATTGCCCCCTTCCACCTAACGGGAGCCCAAATGTTTTTAATGAATCCGTCCAGATTAAAAGTTATCCTGAATGGGGCTACCCGGGTTTTCCAATCCGAGATCAAGGCAGGGGAATTTTTGGAAGAAATCAAAGCAAAAGAAGGGGGGGGAGATGGAACGCAGATGAATGTCTGCAAGCCTAAGATTATTCTCTGAATTAATTACCTCTGCACCCCGTTCCCTTAATCTCCTAGATCTGTCTAGTCTCCTTAGTTAGCGCGTGCTGTTAATATGCTGAAGTTTATCTGGTGCCTTAATAGAAGATACAGACTGGCTAGTATGTGGTGTTTAACATGGGCCTACCCTTTTTCACAGTCTCCTTCTCAACACATACTTACTCATAATCTTTTTCTCTATTTTTTTCTTTTTTTTCCTTTTCTTCTTAACTTACTCTCACGATCTAAGTCACAATCTTTGTAATCAATCTAATGACGTAGCTTAGCGGTGGGGACTCACCACTGACAACCATCACTCAGGTTTTTCCTGATTGCTCTAAGCAAGGTGGGGGTGGGTGGGTCAGGGGGGGAGGGAAACTTTGTCTTAGTGGAGCGTTTAAGGTTATTCTCTACTGACGTACGACACTTGGTTAAAGTAAAGAACTCATTTGAAACTAAATGTATAGTTGGAACGGAAGGGAGAGAAGGAATTTGTAAAATATGCTGCACTTAGGGTGAAATTGGAAGCAACCTTTTTTTATTGCAGGGTGAGCTGAGGCCATCCTTTTCGGGGATGAGTACAATGAGTATAATTTGCATAGTACTTATAGATGAACTATTGATAAATTATTTAAAATGAACAAGCTAAGTACTCTCAGATTTGTTTCAGCCAATGTATGTGGGTTAAATGATGCCATGAAGAGACAGAAAGTTGCACTGGGACTACGCTCACTAGGGGCTAACATCGCGTGTCTCCAGGAGATACATATTGAGGGTTCACAGAAACACCTGCTGAAGTCCCTGGGATATAGAGTCATAGGGGGGACCACACAAGGGGCAAAAACAAGAGGTGTAGGGGTCTTGGTTGAGCATAGACACCAGCTCAGATCTACCCGTGTGAAAACCGATCCCCTGGGAAGATGGGTTATCACGGAATGTTGCTTTCCCTCAAACTACTCTTTCACCTTATGTTCCATATATGGGAGTAACATGGATGACCCTGGGGTCTTCAACTGGATCTCAGGAGAACTTGCTCACTGGCCCCTTCCAATTATTATATGTGGCGATCTTAATATTAATTTACCTAGTAACTGGAAGGCGGATGGCCAGTGGACATATGCAGGCAGGAAGCCCCAAACATTCCAAGCTATCTTAAACCTTATGCAAACCCATGGGTTTAGTGACGTGTGGGCTAAACTAAGGACTACTCAGCCTGGGTATACTTACTTTTCAGCCCCACACCTCTCCATGGCAAGGCTAGACTATTTTTTGGTATCATCCTCTCTGCTTTGCGACTGTTCTATTGACACAGCCCCTCGCTTCATGTCAGACCATAACCCACTTATTCTAAAAATTCTCGGAATGGGAAATAGCAGAGAGACCCCAAATTGGAGCTTTGAAAGAGCTTTGCTACAAGACATTGGATACCGAGCACATATGCAGGGGTAAATTCAAGAATTTCTCGAGATAAATTTAGGGTCAGCTTCAATTGGGACGGTATGGGACACATTAAAGGCGGGCATCCGGGGTGAGACCCTTCGGTTTTCTATAAGGAAAAAGAAAAAAGAAAAAATGCAGATCTTGGTTATACAAGACAAATTAAAAAAGGCGGAAGAAAAACTAATTCAGGCAGTACAAACAGGCTTAGAAACCGAAACCGCGCAACTCGAGGTGACGGTTCATAAAGCTGAAGTGGGCTCGATTTTCGCAGAGAAGGTTGCAGCCAAATGGGCCGCTGCACGGGAAAAAAGCTTTGAATGCAGTGATCTCATTGGCCATCAACTGGCTATCAGAACTAGACAGCAGGCTACTGCCAATGAAATACTCTCTATACAATTGGTAACTGGCGAGATCACTAATGACCCAAGTAAAATTCAAGAGGCATTTCGGGAATTCTATCAGAAACTCTATTCTGACGAGAATGTTAGCCAAGACGAATGGAGAAAGGAAGCAATTAATGACTACCTGGATAAAATCACTTTGTCCCAGCTTAATGCAGAAGCCCAAGACTATCTAGAGGCACCACCAACCTGGGAAGAAATTGCTAAAGCTTTGGCAAGTCTGCCAGATGGGAAGGCAGCCGGGATTGACTGTATCCCGGTCGAGTTTTAGAAAATTTTTCCTCCCCAAATAAAAACTATCTTCACCTCCCTAGTAATCTCTATTTTTAATGGGACTCCACCACCTGCTTTCTGGTCCAACGCCAAAATTGCAATATTTCCTAAAAAAGATAAATCACCGCTAGAAATGGGGTCCTATAGACCAATTACTCTTATCAACTGCGACTCAAAAAAAAATTAAAAAATCTTTGCAGCTAGAATATCCTCTAGAATTGAACCCCTGGTGTCTGAATGGCAACACGGGTTCATCCCCAAAAGAGGAACTACCGAACATATCCGCCGGTCTATCACATTATTTGATGCGGCCCAGGTGTCAGGAGACCCGATGTCACTAATCCTACTTGATGCTGAAAAAGCATTTGACCGGGTCTCCAGGCAGTTTCTCTGGGACGTCATGAGGAAGATGGGATTCGGGCTCAGGATAATTCAATCCATCCAAGCTCTTTATATTAATCCCACAGCTAGTGTATCAATCAACGGGAAACTGACCAAGCAGTTTAAAATCTCACGAGGCACCCGTCAAGGATGTCCTTGTTCCCCACTGCTATTTGTTTTATACATAGATCCTCTAATTAAGAAAATAGAAAATAATCAAGAAATTCAGGCAGTGAGAAGACTCGGCTGGGACACTAAAATCATGGCTTATGCCGATGACCTGGCCGTCGTCACCCCGGACCCTTAAAGTGCCATTTTTGCTTTGGAACAGGAGGCTCAGGAGTTTGGGAAAATCTCGGGGTACGCCCTTAACAAAAATAAGACCCAGATTATTTTAAACGAAGAAATCAATTGGGTGGATAACCGGGTCGTCCAAAAATCCAAATATTTAGGGGTCACTGTCACAGCAAACTTGGACACGATTGTAGCGGAAAACCTAATTCCGCTGGCTACAGACACAAAAAAGGCA
Organism: Calotriton arnoldi; assembly: GCA_963921515.1. Classification (NCBI taxonomy): domain Eukaryota; kingdom Metazoa; phylum Chordata; class Amphibia; order Caudata; family Salamandridae; genus Calotriton; species Calotriton arnoldi. The sequence continues at coordinate 1,193,689 of CAWUFW010005261.1, read as the reverse complement.
CTGAACCGAATCAATAAACTGCACCTGACGATAGTGGGACGATGTAATGTCATCAAGATGACTTACTTTCCTAAGTTGCTTTACTTCTTTAGGGCTATTCCTCTCGAGTTTAGTAAGAATATGCTCCAGAATTTTGAACAGCTCTTTACCCGATTTATTTGGGCATTTTCTCAACCCAGACGTGCTTTCAAACACCTCTCTCTCCCTAGAGAAAGAGGTGGATGGGCACTCCCCAATATTAGATTATATTATTGGGCCTCAGTCCTACAATACTGATGAGGGTAATTTTGGATGGCCACACCCCTCTGCTTACCGACTCCAGAGAGCCTGACCCCCACTCTGCTCGTTCACTTGGAAAGAAAGAACAACGATGTAAAATACAGTGACTCTTTATTTAAGCTATTCAAAAGGCATAGAAAACAATTCAATTTAAATGTTGCCCATCAACACATGAGCAGGATGAAAAATAAATGCATTGGCAATGTTATAAATCAGTTGTTCAAGAGAAGCAAATATATATCTATATATTATGCTATGAGCAGCTGCCTAAGGAGCAACCCTGAATTTAAAGAAGATGGGTAGGCTAGTGCCTAGAAGGCAAATCTTTTCTTAAGAAAGCAACACCATTCAAGACTACGCAGTTTAAGCTAAAATAAATGCAATGGCTTGGGTTTGGATGAGCTAAGTTAGATAGACTGATAAAGCCAAAAGGCAAAATAATCAGATAGGCTGATAAAGCCAAAAGGCAAAATAATCAGATAGGGTGATAAAGCCAAAAGGCAAAATAATCAGATAGGCTGATAAAGCCAAAAGGCAAAATAATCAGATAAGAGCATTACCACCTTGGAAGTAGAAGTTCTAGGCCCAGTCAGGAGGACGATCGATCGGGAACCCTCACAATGCAGCAAGGCACTGGTGTGAAGAGAGTTCGGAGCCGCACCCTAGGTGCAGCTCTTTTATATGGTTAAATGCAGAACTTCTACCCACGTCTGACGTGAGTTCTGACGCGGGCCCTGGACCGCCCTCTTACAGTAACTGTGGAAAGTTTTATATAAAACCGAGAAGTGGTATCATGGTGAAACTAGGGGTTTTTAGCAGGTGGTCAGTGCTCTTGACCGCAAAAAGTAAACAAAGGATAACTTTTACCGTAAAATGCTCAGAAATTAATATTTTATATATTAATTCTCGGTCACGCTGCCGCCTTTTCCAGTTTCAGTTAAGCAAGCGCGGAAAGTTTCATAACTAAAAATATTGCAAATCTTGCTTGTGAAACAGCCAGATGTACCAGCAGAATGTCACGTAGGTGTGGGCTAATCTTATTCTCGTAACTGTGGAAATTTACAAGGGGGGGGCTGGTGTGGTGTCGCGGTGGATGTTACAGGTCCCTGCTGTCAGATCAGTGAAGCCTACGAGACCTGTTTTATTAAAAAAGTGATAGCAGGAGCCACTGGGCTTTTTGGGCCTATGTGTATGTATCTAAAGTGGCATGTTTGGGCCTACGTATAGGTATCTAAGAAGGTGGGCATGGGCCTATGTGAGATGTGCTAAGAGGATGAAGGAAAGTGGACAACTTAGGACATCTATCAGGGCCTAACTGTTGGGGCCTATCTAGGAGTGTCATGTTTGGTGGGTAGTGCAAAATCAGATATGGGTTTCTTGTTAGATGGTAAGACGGGACCCTCGGGACCCTCCTTCATTTCCCTCCTCTTGTTCATTGTTGAACACATCTCGGATATAATACTTTGCAGGACCCTCCGGTGTCTGGTGCATGCTGAGTGGGTCATTAACGTACAGGCACGCAGCCAGGGGTGGCAATTCTGGTGTTATGGTAACATATTCTCCACCATCATCGCCAACTAACTGGCCATACTCGTGAGCGTCATGCTCCTCCCTCAAGGCGTATCTATGTGGTGGAACTGGTGGAGCTGTGGGTGTGTTGGGAGAAGCGTCAGGGGCAGCTAGTTCTATGAGTTGTACGTGGATCTGCCCATTCCCATCCCCAGGAACGCGGTCCATGTCCTGATAGTCTGCATTGTGGTAAATTCCTGTGTTAACGTAATTCATCCCTACTGCTTTGGTGCTACATCTGTTGACACACCTAATTATTACCTGTGCACCGCAACACATTAACATGATGACACAACAAATAGGTAATACAATTTTCAAGATAGCAGATAGCCATGAAGGCATCCAGTCCAAGTTGAACCAGTCCGTAATAGGATCTGCAGCGGCACCGCCCTCGTCACGCATCTTTTTTCCCAGATTGTCCAGGTCCTCAATGGCCTTAGCAAGTGACCCGTTAGCGGCATCATTCGATGGTATGAACGTGCAGCAGCTTTTCCCGATGGAAGCGCATACCCCACCCCGCATAGCTGTGAGCTGATCTAGAACATATCTACGCTCTAGAACCATAAGTCTTATAGGGCTTAATTCTTCCTGTATTGCGTTGAACCCATCTCGTGTGTTGTTGATCAGAGTCATTAGTTCGTAGCGCGTGACCTGCATCCACCGGGCATTAGCAGATGTTTGCCAAATGGGCCACAGGCCCCCAAAGAATTCCTGGGCACCATTGAACAGGCGAAACTCTTCAGGAACTTCGCGAAAGGCGTCGTTAGCAAAATATTGAGCACTCCTTCGGTACCGGTGGAGCAGGGTGACATCACCTGTCATGGGGTGTTCAAGCACTTGGGAAATGTTGGATGCCAGGACAACGAGATGCAGTTCATGCATAGTGACCATGGTGCATAGGCCCTTCCATTGAGGAGGCAACTGGAGATAGATGCATTCTCCGCATGCCCAAAAGATGTCCATGAGGCTAGAGGTGCCGTCTTGGAGGTCCAAATTAAAAATTGTTGTGTTACAGTTGGTGTTGCTGCCCACAGGGAGTGTACCGTTACCTAGGAAGCAAAGGAGAGGATGTTTTAGTTTATATGCTCTCTTCCATTTGTATTCTGTCCCTTTACCAAAGGTGTACCTTCTAGCTTCCTGTGCCCACACCTCCTCGCACTGTGTCTCAACATCCCAATCAACATTCTGTTGATACTCTGTTTTTGCAAAGGGTTCTCCCAAGGAAGCTGCCTTACATACCAGGGCGTCTGGGCCGTGCCATTTGTTGTTGAAATAAACATGGGGCTGCAAGAGCAGCACAGACCTATACTGACAGGGGCATTTGGCAACGTGTGAACTATTGTTGTCGTGCACCGGGGGCTTGTTGTGGAGTTGTTTGTCTATTTTTTCTGTGCACACTGCCGGGGGTGATGTAAAAGTGAAAAACCCCGATGCCTTAAACTCATGCTCATAATTTAGTATGAGAGGTGTTTCCCACCTATACAAATTCTCCATTTCCCTCTCGAATTGTGACACGTCAGTGACAACCGTGTGAGTAAGATAGTTAGAATCCCATGCCGTGGTGTTTACAAGCACAGTGTCCATTTCTGCTGACAAAAGCTGTATTTGGCCGTATATACGGCAAAGGAACAGATGGAGGAGACATTTGGCGGTTGGGGGTGGTACTTCTTGTGGAAAAATCATTTTGTCTGCGCCTACTGCATGAGGGATGGGTGATCTTTTGTTACCTTTTTCCCTATTTTGGACATATGCCGGTACCACATGTTATCTAACAGGGCATCATGGGCTCCATGATCCTGATCGAATTTGTCAGGACGTGTGGAATGGAAATTGGGCCTCGGATGATGGTGTGCAATGTGAACCATTGTGTCCTGGAGAGTGGTGGCCCAATCTTGTTCGGCCTCAGGCTTTGGTCTACGGGTCCTCCATAACCTTGGCCTACCTCGTTTAACTCTACGGTTAGTGCGGGGAGGGGAATGGCGGGGCAATTGGGGACCTATTGTGAGATCCAGAATACCATCCCATGGAGTAATAGCAGTACTTGGGACCAGGGCAGCAGCTGTGGATGTGGGGTGTGTACTAGTGTGTGCGCTATCAGTGGTACAATGTGGGAGTGGTGGATCTTCGGTGTGGTGTGGGAAGTATTTTCGGTCTGGTGGCACAACTGATTGTCCTGAAAATGGTGTGGTAGCATTTGCAGAATAATACAGCCTAATTGTTGTAAGATAAAACAGGTACCAGTTAAATATTGCCAAAGTCACTGTAGCAATAAGACAAAATGTTAAGACAAGTGAAATACATAACTTGGCATCTCCATTGTCGTCCTCGACTGTAAGCACGCGATGCTCATTGTCTTCTTCATCAAAGGAGGATGGAAGCCCGCTGTCTTCGTGGAGTGGTACCAATGGTATGTCCTGTCCCTCCTCTAGTCCATTGGCTGAGGTGGTGGTGCGGGGTCTAAGCGGACGTGGCTGCGATGGATCCATGCTTTTCTCTCAGCTATTCGTACTGCAGTTGGTGATGAGTCTATCACCTGGAAGGCACCTTCGAACTTGGGATCCTTCCAACGCCTGACGTTTTTCCGGACGAAGACCAGTGTCCCAGGACGGATTGGTGGGAGCTCAGGATCGGTGGGGCCCTTGTCTTTCCTCTTGGATACCTGGGTAGAAAGGAACTGCGCTGCGCTTGTTAGTTGGCACAGATATTGGTAAAGTTCTGCCCTAACTATCTCTGAGGATGATTCACTATCTGTTTTAGGGCGTGTGGACGGAACTGTTACATTTATGGATCGTCCAGTGACAAGCTGATGGGGCGTGAGGTGGTGATCCGAACTTGGGGAGTTTCTTAGTGCAAAGAGTGCTATGGGTAGGCAATAAAGCCACTTCTTTCCTATTGTGGCGCTTATTTTGCTTATTTTATTTTTGAGCAAGCCGTTGAGGCGCTCACAAATGCCGTTGCTTTGTGGGTGATAAGCTGATGTCAGTTTGTGTTTAATGCCTAGCATTGTGGTCAGGGAGGAAAAGATGGCGTTTGAAAAATGACTTCCGTTGTCGGACCGGATGGCGTCTGGAACGCCCCAGCGAGTAATGACATCACGGAGTAGGAATGTGGCAGCTGCTTTAGCATCGCAGTGGACGCAGGGTCCAGCTTCGATCCAGCGTGAAAATGGATATACTACTACAATGAGATAGCGGTAATTTTGGCAGCGATCGATCATGTCGACATAGTCAATGTGTAGCTCTTTGAAGGGGCCTGATGGTCTAGGTATTGTGGAAGCAACAGTTTTGAGAGTCGGGTTTGGGGAATATTGTTGGCAAATGAGACATTTATTAACATACAATTGTATCTGTTCATGGGCATTGGGAATGAACCAGTCTGTTTGCAAGGTGGTGGACATGTTATCTCGGGTGACATGCGTCGGGAGGTGGAGTTGGTCCAACGCCACTTGCAATAAAGCCTGTGGCATCACAGGTTTCCCTGTTACTGTCTGTCTGTAAATGAAGTTGGCGGAGTCCGGTTGTACTCCCCTCTTCTTCCACAACTCTTTCTCTTGATCTGGTGCACTTTCTTGCATTTCTCTGAGGTGTAACTGTGCAGTGTTATCATATTGCGTTGTTGTGTCGATGTAAAATGGGGTTGGTAATTGGGATGGTGTTTTTGAAATACCTTCATTGCTGTTGTCATGCTCTGTTGGAGGTAGTGTTTGGGAAAGTAAAATGGGGGCAAATAGAACTTCTGGTGTTGTTTGAAGTGGGGGGCCTGTTGCTGGGGGGCCTCTGGCTGCAGCCTTAGCTGCCCAATCTGCCAGGGCGTTACCTCTGGAGACAAAATCTTGGCCATTTGTGTGCGCTGCGCATTTGACTACGGCTACTTCAGCTGGTAGTGTAAGGGCCTCAATAAGTTCCTCTAGTAACGTCTTGTGAATGACAGGTGTACCATCTGATTTAAGGAAGCCGCGCCTTTTCCAGCGGAGGATGCTGGAGTGTGTTGTTGTGGTGACATATGCAGAATCGGAGTAAATTGTAATGCGGTCATCAGCTCCAATGTTTAAGGCAGCTATGAGGGCTACCAGTTCAGCTGCCTGGGCAGAATAATGTGATGGTAATGTAAGCTGCTGTACAATGTCTAGGGAATCAGAGGAATCATTCTGCTGTGCTTTAACTACTACAGCTCCTGTGTACCTGACTCCTGTTTCTTTGTCAATGGTAGAGGAGCCATCAACAAAATATACAGTACTGTTTGGCAGGGGATCCTCTTTTGCTGCTCCTGACTCATCTGGTGAATATGTGGCACAATTATGGGTGTCATCATCTGAGGTGGCGATTGGATGGGCAAAAAATGTGGCAGGGTTTACTGTATGGCATTTGACAATTTTCAGAGAAGGCAATGACAGTATGACTTCGTAACCTGACACTCTTTGTGTGGTTAATGTTGTCTTTGCTTTTTGTATTATTGCAAAGACGGCATGTTCGGTGTACATAGTCAGTGGGGAACCCATTACAATGGGGGTGCTTTTCTCAACAGCAAATGCTGCGGCAGCAAGGGCCTGCTCGCAGGGGTAATGACCTTTCATGACAGCGTCCAGCATGCCGCTGAAGTAGGCAATGGGCTTATGGCCCATGGGGTATTTCTGAGTGAGTACTGCCGTCATGACTAGACCATCACAGTGAGTGAATAGGTAGAACTCTTTTGTGTAGTCAGGTGATCCTAACACTGGTGCATTTGTTATCTCATCTTTGAGCTGCGTGTAGGCTGTTCTCATTTCAGGTGTCCACTCAATTTTATTGTGTCTGTCCTTGCCCATTTTCACAGCTTTCAGCAATGGGGCAGTTATTGTTGCGAAATCAAAGACCCACTGGCGAACATAGTTAACCAGGCCGAGGAATTTTTGCATGTCTTTAACTGTTTGGGGTTCAGAAGTGCCTTTTATTGCCTCAACTCGACCTGGAGTGACTCGTCTGCCTGATGCTGACAGTAGCTGACCTAGATAGTGTACCTCTTTCTGACAGTACTGTAACTTCTGTTTGTCAACTTTATATCCTCTTTGTGCTAGGGTGGTGAGTAAGAAGATGGTGTCTTTCCTGCATTGTTGTTCTGTGGGGCTGCAAAGCAGTATGTCATCGACATATTGCAGTAGGGTGCTGTCACATTGAAAATTGGACAGGTCTTCTTTGACAACCCTGTTGAAGACGCTAGGGGACTCGGTATGTTAATTGCACATTTCTGAATGTGAAAGCCAATAGGTATTGGCTGTCTGGGTGCAGGGGAATGCTGAAAAAAGCATTTTTCAGGTCGATGACAGAAAAGTACTGTGCATCGGGGGGGGGACATTCGTGAGGATGACAGATGGGTCTGGGACGATGGGGAACTCGGGTACAACTATGTTGTTAACGGGGCGCAAATCATGAAGTAGCCTCCATTGATTTGCCTTCCCCTTGCGCACAGGAAAAAGGGCCGTATTACAAGGAGAGATACAAGGATATATTACTCCTTGATCCAGCAATGCTTGTATGGTAGGGGCAATGCCCTCCTCCGCTGCCTTGGACAAGGGATACTGTTTTATTCTGGGCAGAATAGCGCCTTGATTGAGAGTTATCTTAAATGGCGCGGCAGAGCTGATGAGGCCTACATCGTTTGGGCCTGTTGTCCAAAGATGTGCAGGTACTTGAGCCAGATCTGCCTCTCGGGCAGAGTCATAGCTAGGGGTGACTGTTGGTGTCCTAATCTCCACTGTTACTGAGATAGGGACATTGTTTTGATAGATAATCTCTGTCTTGGAGTAGTCTTCAGGGGATCCAAATAACTGGGCATCTGAAATGTCTCTGACCAACCCTTTAGGCTCAATGAAAATGACACAAGCCCAAGTATGAGCGTTGTCATCGCATGCCAGGAATGCGCCATAGGTCGGTGTTACCTCAAGGGCGCAGATGTCAAGGGTCAAGTTTTTGTCTAATACCTGTGAGTCTGGTACTTGGGGTCTGAAAAGGAACTCTTTCGGTAACTGAACAGTGCGGCCTTGTAATTCGGGATTGGTGGCGACAATAGTGTGGACAGCTGCTGAGAAGGCGTGCTCATCCACTGGACGTGCTCTGACCTGGCTGTCTAAGGAAGACTGTGCAGTGACTGCCATTATCCTAGTTAGTGGGGTACCTGGTATGGAGCAAATCATTGTTCCGTTGTCATCAAAGTGGATGGCCATGTTTAGTTTGGCCATGAGGTCACGTCCTAAAAGATTGACTGGGGATCTGGGTGAATAGAGCAGAGGCTGTTCCACTACATGGCCTCCTATCTCCATTGATACTGGCTTGGTGAAGGGGACCCTTGCTATTGCCCCAGAAAATCCCTGTGTGTCCGCTGTTTTGTTAGAAATGGGCAGAGGGCCACCTGTAATGCAGGAGTATGTGGCACCTGTGTCAACAAGAAAGCTATATGTTTTGTTATTTATCACAACACTTGCAATAGGGTCCTCTTCAGTATTGCTTGTGCATGACAAAATTGGGCACACAAGAGTTGTCTGTGGGCTGTCCTAGCCAGTGTATCCTCCAGCCTGATATTGCTGGATGGTGCCCTGGGTAAAGGGGTTGTTGGAGGCAACAATCGTTCCTCCTAGGGGTACATTGTTTTGTGTTTGGGGGACCACTTGATAAGCAGGTACTTGCTGTGGCTGTGGCTGTTGCATTGGAACCTGCATTTGTTGGACTGTTGGCTGAACCTGGGCCATTATGGGCGCTTGGAGCTGCACTTGTTGCTGCTGTGCTGGTTGTGCATAAGAGTATAGTATTTGGGGCTGCTGAAGGTGTTGTTGCGTGCGCTGCTGTTGTTGGAATGGTGCTGGCGCTTGGTAGCCAGGACCCATATATTGCTGACCCATATCACGCATTTTACTGTGGCAATCTCTCTGTATGTGGCCTGGTTTCTGACAATAGTAGCAGATGAGCGGTGGTGTCCCTTGTCCTGGCTGTTGTGGAAACCTTTGTTGTCCCATCCCTCGCCCTCTTCCTTGTACACCTGTGTTCCTGTTCATATTTTGTCTGTTATTGTAGTAGGGCTGTGTGTTGGTACTGTAAGCGGGTGGTGCTGGCATGTATTGTACCATTGGCTGTGGTTGTGGCTGGACATACTGTATGGTAGGCTGGGGTTGGGCTTGTATGTATTGTACGGCAGGTGGTGCTTGAACCTGCTGTGGGGCAGGTTGGGCGTTGCCTGCAAGAGCATTCATGGCAGCCTAGGGGAAGGATGTTACTGCTGTCATTTGAGTGACCGGTGCTGCAAACATGACTGTGTCTGTATTGTCTTTTTTCTTATTGAGTTTCTGCTGCACCAATTTGGCAGCGGCATTCTCTATGGCCAGCTGTCTATTCTTCTCCTGTTCCTGTCTCTTCTTGCAGTAATGTATAATGTGGTCTTGTATCTCAGCCCATGGCTTACATTCCATTGCTACAATGCCATCTAATTTTTCCTGCACTTCAGCGGGTAAACCTTTCTTTATTGTGTGATAAAATAATCTCCCATACCCTCCTGCTGCGTCCCATCGTTGCCCTAACTCCTGGTGCCATTTCTCTTTCATTCTGGAGAGATAGTTGGCAGGGTCTTCATTTGGTTGCATAGTTTGTGACAACAGAGCCCCAATGTCGGGAACATCAGGGAATTTCCTGCGCAACTCAGTCCATGCTAGTGTTCTAATCTCATTAAAGGAAACACCATCATGTTTGGTGTTTGTTTCTGTAAGATTGGCATGGACACGTGTGAAGAGATCTTCTGCGTCTTCTCCCATGAGGGAGATCAGCAGGCTTTTACATCTCCTATAGCTATGTTGTTACCTGTGGTGTAATTTTCAAAAGCCGCAATCCATTTCCCCGCACCCTCAGTGAGGGGTGGGAGTTGCTTTTTGAGATTTTCTTTGTCTAATGTAGACCATGGGCTATAGATGGGGGGATCAGTGACATTTTTGTACAGCAGGGGCATCTGGCGCGTGACCCCTGTGCGTTGCACTGTAGGTCCTGTAGAGTCATGCATTGCCAGACCTTCAGGCTCTCCCTCATGTAGTCATAGTCCCAATCCTCATCTCCTACTCCTTTGAGGATACATTCAACTGCTGTTGCCATGTACTGAGGCTCAAGAGAGCCTTCTCTTGGCCAAGGGAGCATTTGCGGCGCTAAGGGCTCTGACCAGCCTGCCAAATCATCTGAGAAAGGGTTAACTGCATAGTCTGAGCCTTCCCCTAGTATCACTATCTCATTGGGAGTAAGATTATTGCTAGTTTTTGGTACGCTTGATCTGTTGAGACACATGTTGCGTCTATTTTTCATCCTAACGGTAAGCAAGGAAGCAGAGCCAGAGACGTCATATAGTATGTCGTCTGGGCATCCATGTGTTCCCAGGACTTTAAGTTTCTGTGCTTCGGTGGTCCTGACCTTCCTTCTTACCACTGGGTCTTGCTCCTGTTGGTGTTCACAATATATGGGGTGCTCACCAAATATGGGATTGTGACCTTCTAGTACCAGTGGTGGTCTCTTTTCCGGCCCTAATGCTGTTGGGGATTGGTAGGCTTGGTGTGTGTTGGTGACTGTTTGTGTTATTCCAGAGGCGGCAGCATCATAGTGGTGGGGGCGCTCATTATGGAGATATTGTATACTCCCTTCCCCATTCCTACTGATATTTGTCTGTGGGTGGTGCTGCACGAGGTGGTGCAGTGTGGGTGATGGTGGTGCTGGAGAGTTGACCTTATTAATCAGGTCTGCAAAGTTTTTCTGCATGTTCTCTAATTTAAACGACAGGCGTCTCATTGTGTCTATCTGTCCTGCGTGGCTGGGTGGTTGATGCATGTGTGACAGTTCTGCTTCGAGGTGCTGTGGTGAGATACTTTCCAGGCTGGTGCTTTTGCTCAAGTCTGCATGTTGTCTATAATTCTCGTATGGGGCGGGAAGACCTGTGAGGGGGGCACACTGTCCCTCAGTTATGCACAACAATGGTGGGTTGGGGAACTCAATGAGCTGCCGCTGCTCTGTCATAAGGCCAGATCTTGGTCCCTCACCGAAGGGTGCAGTAGCACTGAAAGGATTGCTAGTTTGAGGTGGGAGGCATGAACGTGGGAACAGGTGCGTGCCGGTGTCAAGGAAGGGGTTAGTGACAGTGTCTTCTTTAGTGCCGATATCACGGAAGACCTTGCTAGATGTACGTGAGTGGTGAGATGATGCTTGAGAGGCAGAGTCAGAGTCTTCCTCATCCTGTTCACCTGGGCGTGGTTGTGCAGTATTGACAGTTGGCGTAAATTTCAGTGACAGTTGTGCATCTATAAGGCCTGGGAGACCTGATACTGCTGTCTCCATTGTTGTACCATGGGTAACAGACATGTGTATGTTCTGGCGTTCAGTCAGGCGTGGGTACACATCACCGGGGGGCATGGGTGGAGTCAGTGGTCTGTCCATGGGGTGATACGGGTGACTGGGTGATGTGTGGGAAATCTGGAATTCCTCAGTTTGTGTGATATGTATATCTGGACCGAGGTGTGGTGAGGAAGATTCATCATTTGGTAGTGATTGGAAACCAGCAGCCGGAGAATCATTAGTGGTAACAGGTAGCTCTGGTTGTTCCTTGTGAGTGCGTTCGGTATACATACTGCTGAAGTGGTAAGGCGGTGGGGGCGGAGCATTGGGTATGGCTGGGTGTGTCGAGTCAGAGTGTGTTTGAGCCTTGTCTTTGAAAATGCGCCAGAGATCTAAAGTAGCCTTTCTCTTCTGTAACTTAGTGCCGGAGTACTTGGTGTCTAGAAAGGTGGTGGCATGCTCTAGTATGATTGGATCAAAGCTTCCCTCTGAGGGCCAGGGATGACTCATTTTGGAGGTACGCTTATGTAACTCACGGCAGTGCTTTAGTATATGGTGTTCTTGGCCTCCGAATGTTTTTAAAACATGTTGCAGTGGAGTAGCCATGTTGGTGTGTCTAACACAGGGCGCTCTAGGAAAGGCCTGAATTACAGGAGTGCGTTTTCTCAGGTGCTAGGGACAATGTCTCTGATGAGTTCTTGCGCTACTGCCTGAATGACAATATCATACACCCCGTCCTGCAAGTCTCGCTCTTGTGCTAGAGTATAAAGAGGAAGCGAAGCTGACCGTCAAAGCAAGCTTCAGCAATATAACTTTGGAGAGGGTGCCTTGGCCACGTGCTAGATAGTATGGCAGTGAGTAGTGATCCAGGGGGACGTATGATAAAAAAGATGTGAAAGTGGGTGGACGTTTTATACACTGTAGAGCTCACTATGCCATTCATGAGGGTTATTTTAAAAGCACAATGCTTTGAGGGTGAATGTCACTAGTTTAGAAAGGGATGTAATTAGGTGTCAGGTGAGGGTTCAGTGGCAGGAGAGTGTTGGGTGTCAGGAATAGGAGGAATGGCGTCTTTTACCAGTTCCTCTCCTATGGCACTACTAATAATGTGATATAATGCTCGTCTTAAGTCCAGTTCCTGTGGTCCGGTGTATATTCCGTTAGGGGAGAAGTCAGGGAATTGGAGCTGGTTACGAGAGAGACCAGCAATTATTTTACTTTGTAGCGGGTTGCGTGGATAGGATGTGGTTAATGTGGTAGGTATCTCCAAGCCTGGCGCTATTAGGCGAATGCGTATGTAAATGAAAGCCGGTGTTTTATGAACAGAGGTGCCTAGAATCCTGTTCATGGGGACCAGTAATAATTGAGGGACTAGAGTGTTCACTGAAATGTCAGTGCTTGCAAGGTTTTTGTTCTTTGACTTTAGTGACAATGGGGTGCGGAAAGGACGGTGCTAGTGAAAGTGTTATCTGCTGTGCCTGGGTATAGTCAACCCCTAGAACTTGAAATATAGTGAGAAGGACAGTGCTTGCTAAGGGTGTAACATGACAAAAGGAAGATGGGTGACCAGTGGAAAGACCTACAACGTTATTATTGACTAAATATACAATAATGGGAGAAGCTGTACTATCAGGAGACGGGCACTCATTCGCTACAGCGACTGGAAATGCGGAGGTGGGCAGGCAGGGGGAGGCACAATGAGGACGTCTGGTGCAGTGTCCTCTAGATCCACTGAATAGTCCTGCAGAAGTGCCACGAGGAATGGGGACTCGCTACCAGGAGACAGTGGTTGAGGAAGAGCACTACTAGATGCTGATGCTGATACCGTGGGAGAGGCAGGGGCGGCAAGATTAGGGAGTGTTGCCTCTTCAGAGGATGCCGTGGAGTGTGCGGAGTCAGTATTGGACTCCCCGTCTATGGTAACGACAGTGGGAGAATTAGCAAAATAAACAGAAGAACTTAAAGAGGGTGGGGAGCGCGAAGAGGAATTAGAGGAGTGGTCAGGCCACAGCAGATCCGGGCGAGTGGTATTTGGTGGTGGTTGAGGCTGGGAAGAAGCGGTGGCTGAGGTAGGTAAGTCTATGAGAGATAAGAGGGAAAGGCGTAGTTCGGTAGTGGGTGTAAAGGTAATACCTAAGATGTTCAAAGCCACTGCAAGAACGTCACTTTGATGGCGTGTAAGGGGGGTAAACCGATCAAGGGAGGTGTGGTAGACTGCAGTGGCAGTACCACGTACTGAATGAATAAGAAGGCTAATAATCTGCGGGGGGTCAAAGGACATAACGGGGAGGAGGGGGTTTAAGGGAGCGGACAGGAGGAATAGAGATACAACTCCACCCCCCCTTTTGGCTACCAATTGGCCTGGACAAATGGTAGGCAAAATATGTGAGAGACAGAAGAAAAGAGGCGCAATGAAGATGCAATGTGTAACGAGGCTAAGTGCAAATACCTAGCGGGATTGCGGCTACGGAGTAAAAGCAAGGCAATCCAGACAACAGCTACCTGGCGCAGTTGCCTGTAATTGTGAGGAAAAGGGGGGGGCAACTGAGTCAACAACAGTAACTAGCAGTCTGCCACTCGGCTAGTGAGTGTAGAGCTGGCAGGACAGCAACAGATGGGGACGGTGGTGGGAGATAACTGTGGTGGGACAGCAGGGCGAGCAAATGTTTAAGGAAGTGAAGCACAAAAAACAGACACAATGGACAACAAATAGACAATAATTAAGTAAATGAAATGCATCGTAAAAATAATAACGATCAGTGTGACAGTGTTTGTTCAAGAGCAGGCTGCGAAGACAGAGAAAGGAGGGGCGAGGTGGAGCTGCAGTGAAGCTGCGAAGGAGCGAGGCGCACTTCCTCGTTCTGCGATGGCAGAGAGCAGAAGAAGGCGGAAGGGATTTCAGACGGGCCCAGATGCTTCGAAGTAGCTAGTTCCTCAATTTGGAGTGGCGCAGTTAACAAGCAAGAGAGGCGCCTGTCAGAGAGCGATATGAACTTAAGAGACAGAAAGAGAAAAGTACCCAAGCCATGCAGAAGTGAATCAGAGAGGGACCGGGCAGAGAGTGCGAAGAATGAATGTGTGAATACACAGGAAAGAACCCTGAACAAAGAGAGGCGCATTGAAGACACTAAAGAAAGAGAATGGAGGCGCAGGGCATGGAGGAGCCACGGGGGAGAATAGAAACCACAATAGAAAAGCAATGTAGGGAGAAACACAATAAGGAACAGATGATGCAAAGAGCAACTGTATGAGAAGGCACTGTATGAGAGAAAGCACAATGAAATAAAAAGGTTAGCAGTAGAATATGGAAAAAGAAACTATAAAATGTAAACCCAATAATACAAAATGGCGCAGAGACCATTCAAAATGGTGCAGGGACCACACCTTAAATAGCACAATGCAGGAGGACCCCAAGTCCAAGCAAAACACCAATGCAGACACGCGTGCCACCTGTGCACCGTGCCAAGGGCGCAACAGCCCTGTATCCGGGCAATATGAACGGCATCAAGGAATCCCAATCCTGTAACAGAATTCGGCCAGCCACATGCTGGCGTAGGACTTCAAACCTTGAAAGGGGTGGAGACACTGTTAAGCAGCGCCAAGGACCCGTGGCCTCTATAGGAGTTCAGATAGCCGTGTACCTAGAACTAAAACCTCAAAATCGCAAACGCATGTTTTCCCCTTGCCAGAATTCGGCCAGCCACGTACCATGTGGCGGCGCAGGACTCAAACCTCAAGCATCAAAACGCATGTCAAAACGTCAAAACCAAATAGGCAGAATTAAGTTAGCAATAAAGAACGGCAACCTAAGAACACGAGCAAAAGGGAAGCACAATGTAAATGAAAGCACAATATACGCAAAAGGCAAATGCACTAGAAAGCAATAATAAGAGACGCCAAGAGAACCCAAGCAGAAGGAAACCAAGACGGAATTGATGACAGCAGAGGGGACAGCACCGAAGAGCCTCGGCAAGATGTGACCAGCCACAGAGGACGTCGTGGCAAGACAGTCAACCACAGGGGGACAAAGGAGCACACACAAGGGAGACCCTGGATGGCAGAGGCAGCCAGACCTACCGCCCCACACACGCCACAACCTGAGGTAAATTCAAGGAAGAAAAAATAAAACCATCCCTGACTTACCCAGGTGGACGTGAGGAGAGGAGAGCCTGAGGGGCAGCCACACAGGTGTAACCCCAGTGTGTGTCCCAGGACCGCACCGTAGGTGACTCGCCAACTGAGACCTTTTTGTTCGTGGTCGCCAGCTGATGAGGGTAATTTTGGATGGCCACACCCCTCTGCTTACCGACTCCAGAGAGCCTGACCCCCACTCTGCTCGTTCACTTGGAAAGAAAGAACAACGATGTAAAATACAGTGACTCTTTATTTAAGCTATTCAAAAGGCATAGAAAACAATTCAATTTAAATGTTGCCCATCAACACATGAGCAGGATGAAAAATAAATGCATTGGCAATGTTATAAATCAGTTGTTCAAGAGAAGCAAATATATATCTATATATTATGCTATGAGCAGCTGCCTAAGGAGCAACCCTGAATTTAAAGAAGATGGGTAGGCTAGTGCCTAGAAGGCAAATCTTTTCTTAAGAAAGCAACACCATTCAAGACTACGCAGTTTAAGCTAAAATAAATGCAATGGCTTGGGTTTGGATGAGCTAAGTTAGATAGACTGATAAAGCCAAAAGGCAAAATAATCAGATAGGCTGATATAGCCAAAAGGCAAAATAATCAGATAGGCTGATAAAGCCAAAAGGCAAAATAATCAGATAGGCTGATAAAGCCAAAAGGCAAAATAATCAGATAAGAGCATTACCGCCTTGGAAGTAGAAGTTCGAGGCCCAGTCAGGATGACGATCGATCGGGAACCCTCACAATGCAGCAAGGCACTGGTGTGAAGAGAGTTCGGAGGCGCACCCTAGGTGCAGCTCTTTTATATGGTTAAATGCAGAACTTCTACCCACGTCTGACGTGAGTTCTGACGCGGGCCCTGGACCGCCCGCTTACAGTAACTGTGGAAAGTTTTATATAAAACCGAGAAGTGGTATCATGGTGAAACTAGGGGTTTTTAGCAGGTGGTCAGTGCTCTTGACCGCAAAAAGTAAACAAAGGATAACTTTTACCGTAAAATGCTCAGAAATTAATATTTTATATATTAATTCTCGGTCACGCTGCCGCCTTTTCCAGTTTCAGTTAAGCAAGCGCGGAAAGTTTCATAACTAAAAATATTGCAAATCTTGCTTGTGAAACAGCCAGATGTACCAGCAGAATGTCACGTAGGTGTGGGCTAATCTTATTCTCGTAACTGTGGAAATTTACAAGGGGGGAGCTGGTGTGGTGTCGCGGTGGATGTTACAGGTCCCTGCTGTCAGATCAGTGAAGCCTACGAGACCTGTTTTATTAAAAAAGTGATAGCAGGAGGCACTGGGCTTTTTGGGCCTATGTGTATGTATCTAAAGTGGCATGTTTGGGCCTATGTATAGGTATCTAAGAAGGTGGGCTTGGGCCTATGTGAGATGTGCTAAGAGGATGAAGGAAAGTGGACAACTTAGGACATCTATCAGGGCCTAACTGTTGGGGCCTATCTAGGAGTGTCATGTTTGGTGGGTAGTGCAAAATCAGATATGGGTTTCTTGTTAGATGGTAAGACGGGACCCTCGGGACCCTCCTTCAATACAGTAAGGAAATGTTGCATGACCACACTTATATTTCTACCATCGGGCTTCCTTCCCCCTTTAATTTACTGATCGGTGCTGAGGCTAGGGGATGTCTGTGGCGCCAGTTGACGTTCGGATACTACAAACGGGTCAGATTTAAGACTCTGACGAGTGCATTCAAAGTTTTTTCTAACATACGCAAGCACTACGGGCTGGGGAGATTGAATTATTACTCTCCCATAGACAGAAACACCAACCTGCCAGCCATTTGTGGGAGATCCTACCTCCTAGACTGGCATAAAGCAGGAATTCTAAAATCGGGAGACCTAATCACCACTGAAGGAATCAAATCATTTAATGATCTTAAAACACAGTACAATCTTAGTGAACAAGAGACTTTTAAATACTTTGCCATAAGGGATTTCTTGACTCGAAAGATGGGTGGGCCCGCTGGATTCGCGAGGATAGACCTAATTGACAAATTAAAAGCCCCCGCCTTACCTCGGATAGGATATATCTACTCGGCGCTAAATAGTCAAATGCCCGACGATTTACCCAAAATAGCAAACAAATGGCAGTTAATATTGGAGACTCTTCACAAAACTTTTTTTAATGCTTTGAAGCAGCACAGAACAATTTGCTATCGGCTAAACTTCAGGCGCAATTTTTCAAGACCGCTTTCTTCCTTTATATAACACCTAGCCGAATCGCCAAATGGGGAACGGGCAAACGGACGGTCTGCCCTAGGTGCACGGAGTTCAGCGCAGATTCAAAACATATGTTTGCTACTTGTCCTAAACTCATTTCACTCCTTGCCCAAATACAGGCTTTTTTAAATACAGTCCTTTCTCAGGACATCGAGCTGACCCCTACGACTATCATGCTAGGGACACAAGATAAGGTTAGCAGAAAAAGGGGTGGTGCACTTATCTTCATGGCAATGACTATCCTTCGGATATGTATAGCCTTTACATGGATTGACCAAAATTCCCCGTCGTTTTCCCAATGGCTGGCCCGATTAGTATCGACTTGCCACCTGGAGAGAGCAATATACGCTAAAAAAGGCATACGGGGTAAAAGGAAAGGTCTAATCATTTGGGAACCTCTCATTTTATGACTCAATCAGACGCTCTGCTAGAATACCAACAATTATTCTCCACTATGTTCTTACATATGGTGCTATGAACTTCAAGGTTTTTTTTTTTTCTTCGGAACACAATGAGAAGTCAGTAGCCACTGGTATTCTCCACTTAAATGCTATATTTCTGGGGTTTTTCTGCTGTGAAGGGGTAGGGGGAAGGGGGGGTGGGGGGGACGGACTGATACTGTACAACCTTTGGAACTGATTTACTCTTATGTATCACTTCTTTCAAAAATAAAAAAAAGGAAATAGGGAGTAAAGCACTGAGAGGAATTGCCGTACGGAAACGGCACAGTAAACCTACATGCAGTCAATAGTTACGGAAAATGAATAAAATAAATACAGTTATTTTGAAAAGTATGTCAGAACCCGAAACCGGGATATAAAAATCCAAGAACACACATATAGGATAATAAATGATAAAGAATCACACCGGATGGAGCATACCATGCCAGCCGCCATAAAGGGAAAGGGGGTCTAATCCCTCGTATAATTTTCGAGAAACTTACGCGAGTTGATGGACGTGCAACGTCAACCTGGTGGACACCAACTCGAAATAACATATATACTAGCAACCAGGGCGGAACTGCAATAGCATGAATAAACGTGATAGGCCCCTTAACAGGGGCACACCGATATAAGGGCACAGGAGAAGGGAAGGAGTGTAGGAAAGAACTAGAGTGGGGGAATACCCATATTGATAAAACATGGAATGATAAACCTATCAATGAGCATGATATACTCTCGATATACAAATATTTTACCAAAGGCCATCCAAAGGATGTCATGATTTCTTTCATCACCTATGTCCTTTTTTCACATTGTCAACAGGAAGGTAATGATGACTGCTCTGTTCAATGCATTGCATATTTTAGGGGCACGTATTAGTTATTCATAAGTTTATGCAGATCCTTTACAGTACATATCATTTATCATACATAACAGTCAAAGAGACCCTAATTATTGTTATCCAGCATGTTCACAGGGAGGGAATAGACAGAGATTAGAACAGTAATCAGTCCTAAAGACTGCATTATTCAAGGCATTGCATATATTAGGGGCACATATTAGTTTATTCATAAATTTATGCAAAGACTTTAAGGTGCATATCAATTATCATACAAAGCAGTAAACAAGACCCTGATTGATGTTATCCAGCATGTTCGCAGGGAGGGAGTAGACAGAGAATTGAAACAGTGATCAGTTCCTCATAGGAAATAGTGTAGTTCTTCATCACTATTATGTCCATGTTCCACACTGAGTAATTTACAGATCCAACCCGCCTCATTCCGTCTAAGTGATAACTCCCTATCCCCCCCTCTGAGATTGACTGGTACATGGTCGATACCCATAAACCAGACATCACTGCTGTTAGCATGATTTTCTTGCATATGATAAGTGAGGGGGTATTTTAGATCACCATTACGAATGGCGCGTACATGCTCTTGGATTCTCATTTTCAATGGCCTAATGGTACTGCCCACGTAGATCTTACTACATGGGCAGTGAACAATATACGTCACGTATTTTGTCTTGCAATTGATCAGATGCTTAATGTCATATTCTTTACCTGTATTGAAACTAATAGTCTTAGTTTTATCCTTCCCCAGTCTGCATACGTTACAGTCTTTGCAGGTGAAGAAACCCGTGGTAGCGTGGGACAACCAAGTTTCAGTCCTGGGTGTGGTGATGTAGCTAGGACATAAACAATTTCTCAGGTTTTTACCCCTTCAGTACGTCACTTTTGGTCTTGGGGCTATGATTTCCCTCAAGCTAGGTATGTCAGTGAGGAGGTGTCAATGTTTCCTCAACACGTTGTACACCCTATCGCTCCGATTGTTATACTGTGTATTAAAAGAAACCGGAGCCAATTTGCTTTTCCTGGGGGTTTTGACTGTCAGAGTCATTTCTCTAGGCATGTCTACAATTCTCCTCTCTGCCTTCTCTAGAGTACCTGGTGGGTATCCTCTCGCCAGAAAGCGATGTTTAGTTTTCTTGATATTCTTGGCAAAGTTCTCATTAGAACTACAATTTCTCTTGATGCGCACCATTTCTCCATACGGAATGTTGTTAATCACATGTTTGGGGTGTGCACTATGAGAATGTAAGGTACTATTGCAGGCATTACTCTTGCGATGCATGGTACTCTGTATGCAATTGTTTTGGCAAAAAAATCGAAATCAAGGAACTCAATATGTTCCTTGCTGTAGTTGATGGTGAAACGTACATTAAAGGGAATGTCATTCAAGAATTTGTGGTATTCCAGAAGTTTAGGGGCAGGTCCATCTCTGAGCATAATAGCATCGTCGATGTACCTGCCCCAGAAAATAATATGTTCTGTCCAATTTGCAGCTCGGCGTCCCCAGGCATGCTCCCGCTCGTACCAACCCATAAAGAGCCCAGCGTAAGTGGGAGCAAACCTGGAGCCCATCGCGGTGCCCTGCACTTGATGGTACCATTCGTTGTCATGCAAGAAAAAGTTTTTTGATAGTATAATATCTGTAATTTCCAAAAGTACCTCATTATGCATGTAATGATCGGCAGTTCTCTGTCCCAGAAAGAATTCCAAGGCTCTAACCCCAAACTCCTTCTTGATGCATGTATACAGGCTGGCCACATCCATGGTGACAAAGAGGAGGTTTTCCGACCACACCAGTCCCTCAAGTTTATTGAGGATATATTTGCTGTCCTTGATGTATGCAGGCAGATTAAGGGCCAACGGATGTAAGAATTTGTCCACGTATTCGGACAGTTTCTCTGTGGGGGAATTAACCGCCGAGATGATTGGTCGCCCAGGTGGAAAGGGGCCCCCCTTATGTATTTTGGGGAGTACGTAAATGCAGGGAAATGAGGGTTCTCTAACCGTGAGGTAATTGCATTCCTCATCACTTAACAGGCCACTTTCTCACCATTCAACCAATCTCATGTTGATATGGCTGCTAAGTGCTTTAGTCGGATTCCCTGATATTTTTGTATAGCAGGTTATATCTGCTAGTTGGCGGTCAATTTTCTGCATATACGACACCCTGTCCATCACTACAATGTTGCCCCCTTATCCGCCTCTCTGATCACAATAGAGGGGTCAGATCTAAATTCTTTTAATGCATTGTTTTCCGCCACGGTGAGGTTGTAGTTTATTTTATTAGTGGGGATAGGGTGTTCTATTAGTTTGTAAAAACCCTTGGTAACCTTCTGTCTGAAGGTGTCAATATTTGGGTGCGTTCCTACTGGGGTAAACTTGGAGCGTGTTTTCAAACCACTATCAATTTCCACGTTTTCAGAGATGTTTAGTTCTGCCTTCAGTATATTTACATCAGACATCATGTGAGGGCCCTCTTCACCCAATCTTGGGCCACCACCCGACAGTGATATCCAGATAGACAGAGTCCACAGAGTTGGCCACCCACGGCCACAGAACATCTGCCCACCGGACATCTTGACCTGCATCCACAATTTTCAGCTTAAAGAACGGATTCTGCGCAAGGCCAGAGACTTACATACCCTGCCATTCAGAGGTCATACGCTGGCACTCTACCCAGACTTATCGGCCCTCCCCTAAGGCATACCTTCCGTCCTGTCACAACGTATCTCCGAGACAAAGGTGTTACTTAATCTTGGGGGCACCCCTTTTGCATTGTTTTCTGCTAGGAGGGGAAGCTCCACCAGATCCGCTCCCTGACAGAGGCGTGCAAGGTGCTACAGATAGAGGAGATCTCTGAGGGCAGCCAGCAGGCCTCCCCCAAAATGCCAAAGCTTGGAAACACCTTCAATGACAGAGGAGGTCGGTCTCCTCTAGTGGCCTCCAGCCAGACCCAGAGACACTGTCCGGAGACTACGACAAGCAAGAATCCACTTAAGGGTGGATGGGGCTATGAGATGAAGGAAGTATGAGGAACTACAGGCCCCGATACCCAATTGCACCATGGGACAGTGCTGCACAGAACTGGCACCTCAACGTTTTTAATGTTATATTTTTGTTATTATTCGTTCTTGCAGCTTGGGGGTAGGAGTACTTGCACCTAACGAGGAAGCACTACACTATAGGCCCTTACCACTGTAGGAGTTGCCAAGACACCCGCTATGGTTGGGATTGTGCTGGAGAGTTTGTGAAATTGATGACAGCTTGGATGATTTCCCTTTATTTTATTTGTCAAACAATACACTAAAAGTCATCACCGTTAATGTGAAAGGGCTTAATAACCCAACTAAATGCCTTAGCAATCCTAGCATATTTGGAGCAGTCGGGGCAGATCTGTGTCTCTCACAGGAGACTCACTTGGCTACTGGGGACTGCCACAGACTTAAATCCGGGGCCTTCCCACAACAATTCTTTTAATCTGCTGCCACTAAAACAGCAGGAGGGGCTCTCTTGGTCTCTCTCTCTTTCAGAGGGAAGGTGGGTGCTAAACTAGCTGAGATTAAGGGCCGGCTCTTGACATATTGTGTGAGTATAGGAGATCACTCTTTTGTAGTGGGTTTATTGTATGCCCCTAAAGATGGCCAAGAAGTGAACAATGCCTCAGGCATGCAGTTGCGGATGTCATGTCCTCACAGGACAAGATGGTATTGATAGGTGGGGACCTGAATAAAGTTTTCAATGGCGAGCTAGATAGGTCTGGTCTTCGCTACGGGGGTAGCGAGGGCCCTTTCTCTGGAGGGATCTCAAGGGCCTACGAGATCTCTGAAGAGAACACCACCCTCAGACATGGTACTATACATTTTATTCCCATACCCCTAAGACCTACGCCCGTCTTGACCATTGCCTAGGGACTAGAGAGTTGCAGACCCTACTTACCACAATTGAGATAGAACCCTGCTCTCTCTATGCAGTGGTGTTTCTTACACTAGTTCTCCCACCTTCATAATGAACACCTTGACCTTGGATACTAAGGGAAACCCTGCTCAGATGCCCGGACGTGGTCAAGCAGATTACCCAGGCAATCATGAGCTACTTACAACCCATCTATCTCCCTCCTTTGGGAGACCCTGAAGGCAGTCATCCGGGGGGAACTCATCGCGATCTCTGCGGCGGATGATAAGATATGTGGGAGCAGCTGAGCCAGCAGGTACAGGAGCTAGAGCGTATACACAAATGCACTGGTGCCCCACAGGTCTGGCGACAACTAGAGACGGCAAGAGCACAGCTGACAGGGCTGGACTTGGACAAGGCCGAGTACGCACTGCTCAGATTTCAACACTACATTTATGTAGGGGGTAATAAGTGTGGCCAACTGTTAGCCAATTGGCTTTGGGTACAGTGACACACTGCTGGTGTGGAGTCCCTCTTGGCACAGAATGGTGAAGAGATCGTAGGGGATGGCCCCATCGCACGCACCATTCGCGATTTCTATGAGGAGTTCTACTCGAAGCAAACGTTCCCAGGGGAAAGCTCAGACCTCTACCTTATAGACGCGCACACTCCACGCCTGACCACAGACCAAGCAGACTCGCTCGAAAGTCCGATACGGATAGAAGAGGTAATATCTGCCATAGCACGACAGAAACTTGTTAAATCGCTGATACTAGATGGCTTCCAGGCCCTGTTTTATTAAACCATCTGCACAACATTGGCCTCGGTTTTGACCCGGCTCTTCAATGCGATAACTGGACCGGGTGCAGTCCTGGCATTCATGTTGAATGGCTCCATTGTAGTCATTCCCAAATCCGGGAAGGATCCCAAACGGTGCAGGTCCCAATGACCTATATCCCCTTTTAATGTGGATCTTAAGTTGTTCACTAGCATCTTAGCTGCACGCCCATATATGCTGTGATTCATTGATCCTGATCAGGCAGGCTTTGTTCTGCAGACAATGTAGTGATAACACAAAGCGGATCCTACACTTGCTTGGTAAAGCTAAACCTCCAAGCGAGAAATCATGCTTTTGGCCATAGAGGCTGAGAAAGCGTTTGACCGGGAACACTGGCCATACCTGATGGCTACGCTTGACCGCTTTGCTGTTGGGCCCTGGTTTCGCACATGGATTCTCACCAATTATTGCCAATCAGGAGTGATGGTACGGGTGAATGGTCACAGTTCGGCCCCATTTCCTATCCGCAGAGGAACGCAGCAAGGGTGTCTTCTTTCACCCCTGCTTTTCACCCCGTACATGGAGGCCCTTGCCCAAAGAATTCAGGACAACCTGCTCATCACTGGAGTTATGTTTGGTGGGGAGGAACATACAATCAACCTCTAGGCTGATGATGTCATAGTAGCAGTAGACAATCCTGAGGAAGCTCTTCCAACTTTTGTAGATGAAATGGATGCCTTTAGCAGAGCTGTGGGATTTCAGGTGAATATCCAGAAATTGCAGGCCCTTAACCTCTCAGTTCTTGTTTGGCGAAACCCAATTAAATGGCAGCCCACATCCTTTCCTTCCCTGGGAATCCAGTTAGCCTCGACTACTAGAGCGGCTGCAGCCCTTAACTACCAAACCCTCTTCAGGCAAATCAAGAGGGATCTGGCGCAATGGATATTATATCCTCTCTCTTGGCTTGGCCACATTAAGGATGACTGCTCTCCCACAGATTATCTTCCTTTTCCAGATGCTCCCAATTGAGCCTCCTGCTGGGATGATCCACTCCCTGCAAATGGACTTGCTTAGCTTTGTTTGGGCTGGAGGGGCAACCTCACATGAGGCGGGACCAGAGCTATAGGCGGCCTATAAAAGAGGGACCGGGGACCTTATGGAGGGCAACTTCTGCCTGAGATGCTTACTACATACATACAACTAGCAATCAAACACCCAATAGGTAAGGGGATGAAGGCTTGTAAATAGTTTAACTAGTGGCAATGGCACAGGATAGCACTCCAATCCATCAATTTTCACCCATTGTGTCGCTCTAGACAATTCACCTATTGCAAATCAGTATTGGCCCTGCTCCTCATGGAGACAGTCCATCTCACCCCTCCACACTGAAGCTCACTGCTTTTTCACCTGGGGTATTTGAGATTCACAGCCCCTGAATCTCACTGTCTAAGCTATGCCCCTGCCTGCTGATGCTACAGTTTGCTTTATTGTATGGTGTGTCTGGCTGTGGTTTGTAGCATACCACAGGTAGGTTCTGAAAACAGCTATGAGAATGTTTTTGACTAGCGGTTCAGTGGGCTAATGTATCGGCTGCAGAAATTTGTGTCTGACCCCATCTCTTGCAGGCTCGGATTCTGGTGGATTCATTCAGCGTTTCATCACTCAGAGGACAATAAACTAAGTGCATATTTATGAGAGGAGTTCTGTTGCTCTTGCACCACGCAATGTGGTGCAAGTGTGACGCAAGTCCAAAATGAGATTTATTAAGCCACGCAAGGCCACCTTGCGTGGCCCTGAGAGGCTTCATAAATCTGGAGTAGCACAAACCAGCACAAATTGCTGTGTTGCGTTACTCTGCCCTGGGAAGGCATTCCATGGGCGTTACGTGGGTGTTCGCATGCAACTCCCACAGTTTTTTATGCATTTTCAGATTTACCAGCTCTGGTAAACCAGGGAATACACCAAAAAGATATGCCCTCCCAGGGAGGCGTAACAAGGAGAAATATCTTTATTTCTCCTCGTTACTTCCTCTTTCTCTGTGTTCTGCAGCACACATAGAAAGAGGACTTTGTCTCTCAAATTGTTTTTGTGCAGGAAGGTAGCCCTTTCAGCCGAAATCAATCCTGCATGCAACACAGGCACGCAAGGGTGCCTGCGTTGGCGATAAGCAGCTAAAACGGGACCAGTGCAGGGACAAGGACAGGAATGCGTCATATTCTTTTAAATACAGCGCATTCCTGCCCTAACCCTGCCGCGCTGTGCCACATTCTCATAAATATGCCCCTGAGTACCACTGAGCTGAGTGATAATAACCATCCATTATGTGTAATAACGCAAAGAGACTTCCTTGCGGTCAAAGGGTGCTTTATAAATACAACTGCTATGTCAATGCTCTGCTTCATTGCAAGTAAGATGCCGTTTTCTGCCTGCTCACCTCCATGCAGGACTGCGTACATTTAAAGGTGGTGTGAGAAATGAGTGTGGGAAAACTCGCATTCATCTGTTAAAAACAGCAGAAACACTGATAACAGTTCTGTTTTCTGACCCGCACAAATAGAGGCATGTTGGTGCGTTCATAATGCTCAAATGGCTCCAAACTACCAATTACGGGTAATAACCGGAAATGTTTTACCGCACGATTTTGTACGTTCACGGAAAATAAACAATAAATACCTTCATTTCTCTGTGAATTGGTGAAAGTTATAATTATAAATAAAACAAACTATTATTTCTCGGTAATTTGGGGTTTAGCTCTGGCTGGATAAACAGCATGGAACACAATCAGACTTCTGTTCCCTTGCACAATGACCAATGGCATTGCACCTGGTTTCACTCACACGTCAGGCTGCACAAGCTAAAAATATTCACCAAATCTCAAATTTGAAATTTAGAGGTGGCAGATTAATTCAAAGTGTGCCATTGTTTATTAATTTCATTTTACGACCACCTGCAATTTTAGAAGCAACAGAATACTTTTTCCTGCATGATTAGTTTGAATGACTGCTTGCCTAAACTAATACATAACTAATCCCTAGCAACCACATATATCTATGGTATTCTATAATCTGTAATTCAATCATCATGTACTAAGTCGCAGTCGCTTTGCACTGACTTTAAGAAGGGGATGTTAATCTGAAACAATCAACAACGTAGAGTTTTCCATTCTTAAACAACCATTGGCAAAGTCAATAGCCTTGTTTAAAGTGCTCACAGTTGGACCACACAATCACACTTAGGAAACACAAATTCTTCCGTCTTTACCAATTACTCCTTGGATTGACTGTAAATTAGTAAGTATATGATACAGTGACTGGACATTGTATATGGAGTATGGAAGGTACCTCGCCCCTCCCTCATACCTGTTTTTATTATCCAGTTTCCCTCAGTGCTCTGATTTTTTATGATCTCCCACTACACTTTTCCTCCCGCTGCTCCCTGGAACCGACCCACACCACACTACTCCTTTCAATTTTTTATTTATTCATTTATTGATTTAAGTGGGCCTGCAGCTGCAAAATGCTGCCAGGTAACTCATTATCTTTTTCTCACTTCCACACATCTTCTTTGTTTACTTTTAATTTACCATACTAAAATGGCTGTTGTCCATGTTGGAACAATAAATAATAAATGGCAAAATGGCCACCAGTGGGTCATGGTAAATGCGTAATTAAGTGACACAAAACATGCACACACATGCTTTCACATCGTCAGCCATCTTGGAATGGTTTTTCTTTAATGCAAAACTCATCCAAAGATGTCCTCTAATGCATCCACATGCCTGCACATGCATCATTAAGAATGTATTAACATGCAGCATGATGTACTGGCAACCATTTTGGCATTAAGTAATGCCAATGCATAAAAGCACCTGCAAAGCCACTAGCTCACCTTTTTTACTTCTGAGAGAGATTGACTTTGCCAATGTTTGTGTTTAATTGCTCTCGTTTGTTTCCGCCCCATTTCTACCAGTGTGCTGGTCATTGCATTTCTTCATGACCCTTTGTCCTATAACCACACCTGTATTGTACTATCCTTACATTGATAAGTCTCCTGTGCAGCATTTAATGAATAAACAATACTTAGAGCCTCATTTATAGTTGGGTGGCAAATGATGTATTTGCCAACAATTACAATTAGTGGGTATTCCGTCTACCCAACTCTGAGTTTTTGAATCTCATCTAGAGGTGGAGAAACTGATTCATATTTGACTTGCAGAGCCTCAGCTGACTCTGCCTCCCGTCCAAAGAATGTCAACTGCTGACAAACTGTCACACAACTTTTCATTGTTTCAGAAATTCTGCTATATGGAGAATCCCGTTGCAGAATCAGCGGAGACTCTGCCGTTGGAAATTCAGCTGTTCCGCCACCTATAGGCAAGGCTGGGGATCCAGGAGACAGGTAGTATGTTGGTTTCCGGCAGGAGAAACATTGATGTAAATGAAACAGATTTTTTTGTTATTTCAAAGCAAAAAAAAAAAAGAAATGATAGACATTCTTTCATACCACTATAGCATGTTAGCATGAAATTTTCCGAAAGTGCTATTGCCTTTCGCTATTCAGCCAAAATATTGTTTCAAAAACATTGTGTGACACAAATATTGTGTCTAAAATATTGTGATATAAAAATGTAATGGGACAATATATAGAAGGTAAGTCTTTTGTACCATTGTTTTTTAAATATAGAGGCAAATAACATGTTTTTTAATTATTTAGTTGAGTTTTATTAGTTTTTATGCAATAAATTGTCATTCTTTTAATGTTGTAGTGTAGTTCCTATTTCCCTAATAGGCTCTGCGCATTGGAATAATATAACCTATAGGTTTGACATAGGACTAAGGTCGGTATGTCCCTATCGATTATATTAAACTTAATTACCTGTGCCAGCTAGCTCAGAGGCCACTAGAAACTTCTTGAAGACAAGAAGGGAATAGCTTCTGGCAACCACATAACATAAAACCCTGATCCCTCAGGATCGTGGAAACAATATACTACTTTTCATTCAGTCACTCATCTCAGAGAAGTACATAGAAGAAACAGTCGGGTGTGTTTACAATAAAATTTATTGCACAGTTGTTGTTCTAGTACTGGTTATATGTGCTGCGACAACTGTTGGACAGTAGCAGAGAAATATGGCCAGCAGTGCAGTTAAATAAAAATGCATGGTACAGTTTTACCATTGTGCAATAGTAATGAATACATACATGAAATGCAGAATGCATTAAGATAAAGCCTATACCCCTATGATGCCTAACTAGATGTACCTAAGTGTACCTAGCATGTGTGTAGGTCTTAGAGAGCCACGAATCCCCCTAGGATTTAGTCTAACCCCATTACCTTAGTGGGACTTCATCCTGGTGTTGAGCTGGACCCCCCAGGATGGGTGGATGGACCTATGCCAGCTGGAGCTGTGGCATGATGCAGGTTGCAGGAACTCACGTCAGAGTGTCGGCATGGAAAGTCTCGGTCCTCTCTAGTTTGCTTGGGCAAAGGGAGGTATATTTATACCTGATATGTGCCTTGGAATGTTAGTATTGACGTACAGTCGGTCAGAGGAAGACGTCAGGAATGAACCCTTAGGAAATAGTGGTTCATGCATATTTAATGAGTTCTTGGAGAAATTAATAATCCTGTGCTAGGGAAAATCCCAAGAGCGAAGGGTCTTTGTCTAAGAACTCGTTGTGACATAGGTTAGTCACTGTTGGACATGGATATGACGTATTTAGGATGGACCGTCTTCTGCACCCAGAGCACACGTCAGATAAGGGACAGACTCTGTTGCTCGTTATTTGTAAAGGGAGGGCCAATGTAGGTGAAAGGTCCTGCCTGTCTCTGTGGCACGAAGGATTTGAGCCTCTGAAACAGCGCACCTATGTTAGGGCCTCAATCCAGCACATAACACCCACTCCTATCTATGGACAATCGTGAATAACCCATTAAAAGCAAACTACGTGACTAAAATAGGCATTTGCACATAATTGGCAGGTAGTTTGCATGAGAGTGGTTTATGAGCTGAAAAAATAGCAGCTGTTAAAATATGTAAAATTACTATAGACTCGGTGGAGACAGGAAAAATCTATAGTGTCATTAAAAAATACTCTCTTAGAGTCAGTAGTTACTTATAAAAGTTCTTGTTTATAAAATTGAAAACTCTTACAAGCTGTTCAGAAGACCATGCTTTCTTTAGAAGAAAAAAAAAAGAAAGAGAAAGGTCATTTTAGAGGGAATGCTCCAAGCACTCGGTCAGAGTTGAAACAATAAGAGAAAAAATGTGTTTCAGAACATGTTTTAGCAAAATCGAGATAACAAGTGGCTGAGAGACACAACATTTCTGTTGCTATAGTTACTGCAGGGGACGGACCTTTGTAATACCTCGCAGAATCAGAGCACACAATGAGCAGTGCTGCCAGTTGCTGGTTCTGAGGCAGCCGGTGCTGTAATCGATACCTTGGATTTGCAAGGAATGCTTGGGTTTAATGGGAATACGCTTGGGACACAGCCAAGCATGGGACTTCAGCAGTTCCAGCCTGGTGGTAAATGCCGCTGGCGTTTCCTTTGGAAGTGTCAGACAGATGATGACCACGCATTCTTCACTGCAAAAAACAGGCATCAGAGAACAGGTATGTTGCAGTTGCAGTCTTTTCAGACTGGTCTTTTAAATATTAGAAACCATGAAAAGCATAGTTCTTGTTTGCAAGGTATTCCCAAGGTGCATCACACTGCTTGTGTGTGAAAGATAAAATTTATCAAAAAGGAAAGAGGGGCAGTCTGTATTTAAGAGTGCTATTTTGCAAAAAAGGAAAAATATTTCTTTAGCTGATGTGAAATGAAAAATAAAAGTGCTGCACAAGCATGGTTTTCAGATTACTCAAGGCATTGAATTTTACAAAGGAAACTTTTGGTTCACTACTTTCAATGTTGGGGCTTCTAGCCAAAAAGGGCACAACTTCCCTACACTTGTAGGATTTCACTACCTCTGGATGTTATCTGTACATAACGTAGGTCTGGCATATATATATATACTGAGTCCCTTGGTGATGTTCAGGAATCATTTTTGTGACAGGTATTTGTGTCAAAGGGCCAAACCATCCATACTTTCCTAACTGGGTCTGTCCTGTTGTTTTGTAAATGGCATCTAATGTTGCCCCTGCTGATGTATGTCAACTATTCCACCCCGTGCCATGGTGTTTGGTGGTGTTTGGCAACGTTCCTACTGGTGTTTAAACAACCACATTTCTAGATGCATTACAATTGTGTAGGAGTTGATAACCTTAATGAAGGTAACAGGTATAAAGCGCCACAATAGGAATAAATCTCTAACATTTCATGATCTGAAAATGTAGCAATTATTCCTAGAACAGACAGCATATTATTCACTGTATCAGTAACTCAATTTTCAGAAAAATGTACTGCAGGTAATGACATCATTGAATGAATGATAAAATGAATGAAAATGAATGAAAGTTCAAAATACATTAATCAGAATTAAACACCGGATGATTAAATACATCATGTAGAATACAAAGGCTTGTTCAGGCCGAATACATTTATAAGTCTCTTTTGCATTTGAATTTAAAATGGATGTGGCTTCAGTTTTATGTTGAGTCTGTTTTGTAGAAAAGTGTCCACTAAGAGTCATACTAAAAGCTAGCTCTAAGCAAAGCTAGAACAGAAAAAGATGAACCCAGAAA
This sequence comes from Calotriton arnoldi, assembly GCA_963921515.1. Lineage (NCBI taxonomy): Eukaryota > Metazoa > Chordata > Amphibia > Caudata > Salamandridae > Calotriton > Calotriton arnoldi. The sequence goes on along the minus strand of CAWUFW010005261.1, from coordinate 1,162,485 downwards.
TACTCCATAGTTCTACCCATGGTGAAGCCAGGTCTGCATCTTTTTGGAAAAAGAAAAGGTTCAAAAGTTTGTACTTGCATGTTCGTTGTTTGTTTTTGGCTGGCTGCGTTTCCTGTTCACGTGGAGCCATGGAAAACGTATCACAGTTAATGAAATAGCCAGTAGCTGTATGATCAATTGTTGAAATTGCATCGTGTTTAGTTGAAGTTATTTCTGCTGTTTTTGTTGAAAAACTTTTGAAATGTTGAAATTAATAGTTGATGTCTTTGCTGAAAAACTTTCAGATGGTGAAGTTAATATTTTATGTTTTTGTTGAAAAACATTGAAGCATGTATTAGTTGTTGCTTTTGTTGAAAAACGTTGATGCATTTATTATTTGATGCTTTTGTTGAAAAACGTTGAAGCATTTATTTGATGTTTTTGTTGAAAAACGTTGAAGCTTTTATTATTTGATGTTTTTCTTGAAAAACGTTGAAGCATTTATTATTTGATGCTTTTGTTGAAAAAACATTGGTGTACACATTTGTTTTTGGCCAAATTGCAAGTGTTGTCTTGACTTTTATTTTGAATTTGAAAGGTTGGTTCAAGGAGAACTAGTTCCATTGCATTATTGCATAGTCCCCCACTCCATGGATTTGATTACTCAAACGTGATGAGCTTTTCAGTTTGAAGTTCTTGAATAGTAGTGAGAGGGACGTCTACTACTGTGGAGTTCACGAGGCCTACTGCTCAGTATTGGCCACATAGTGTTGTTTGATTCTTTCATTTGAAATGAATCTGTTTTCCTTTTTCACGGCAAGATGCGGCAAAAGTACAGTTCTTGTTCCTTTCACTTCAAGGAATGGCACAGGTTTTCCTGTATGAGGGGCCAAATTCCTTTGTGTCCGCGATCTTTATCTCTCTCTGCCCAGATCCCCGACTTTTGGGATTCAGACAGGTCTTGCCGTGATTACCTCGACTTCCCAGTGGCGGCCTGTTTCACTTTGACAGAATCTTTGTTTGTTTCTTTGTTTCCTTTAGTTCCTGTAAAACAGTCAAACGATCATAGATACAGAATGGTTTTCATCCGCCACTGTGCCTTCACATTTATGATCAGGTTCCCACATTCGTAAATGGAGTCAGACCTCCTAGAGAGCTTCTTGGCTGGGTGTGTATTGCCCCCTGAATCCATATAAGTGTTTGACCTCACTAGCGCCCCGCCTAATACCCTAGCTGTTAAGGATTGCTCTATGCCCCAGTCCTTCCTCTCCTCTACCTAAATTCCCTCAGCATGGCGTTGGAGAGGAGTACCACAATATTACGTCCATCCCTTCCATGGCCTCTTTGTCAGCCCGAGAGCTAAGCGTGGAGCCACAGTCAGGGTGTAACGTTGATTGCGTATCTCCTGTTATGGACTCGCAAATCTTTTTATAACAGTTTTTAGCATCAGCCGAGCGCTAAGGCCATACCTATAGGAAACTTGTGCACGGATCCTCTGCCACCAAGATATATTTTTAAGCCACCTCAAAATTTGAGGGGCCACAGTGGTCCTGTTACATGACACGATCAAGTGGACAGTCTGATGCTGTCTAGCAATGGGACCTGCGCGGGTCTTGTGATGGTGGAGCCTGGCATCTGTTTATAGATTTTGCAGTTCAAGACAAAGCCAATAGTCTGACTTCTGAACCCTGGCCACCAATAGCACTGTTTGCAATGAAGAAATAGTAGCTATTACCCCTGAATGTGCGGAGCCCAAGCCCTTGTGTGCTTTAAATGATTAATTCCTGCCTACTATCCATATTTGGAAATACTCTATCCCCCACTCCAGGAATCTGAGCATATGGAATGTTGTTTGCACCTAACTTGTAGGAGTATATAAGTGGAAATTTCTTAGGCACTGCTGTGCTGCCTTTGCGTGAAGCAATTACAGCCACCATATTCTAACCGTCTATTCTCGTTGTTGAACGAGTGTGCGCAGCTATGGAAGCTGTGTGAACAGCCCCCTGTGTGGCTTCTACAGCCAATGAATTCCCTGCAACGTGCACGCCATCACGTTGATGACTCAGTGTGTTAATCACGTGAGTTTTTGTTTGGTAGGTCGTATTTTTCAACTCCACTACCTGTTCCCATAATTTTTGTTTTTAATTATGCCACCTTTTTCATCTTTAAACCCATTTTGTTCCCAATGGTGTAAATATTTATTACATGATTGCACACAGTAAAAGGAATCGCACACTATAAGTGTGGGGAATTCGCGATCCGTGTTTACAAGTGCAAGTATCAGGGCTTTTAAAGCTGCCAACCGAGCCGTGCTATTACCTAGAGGTAGTTTTTTGGTGCAATGAGGACGGAACTTGCCATCCAGCATCTGTTCTTTAACAAAGGCGGTCGGTGGGGCAGACCCATCAGTGTAAATTTTAAAAAATTCATACTGGTCTAGAGGCAAGATTTCATTTGGTAGATGATGTTCTTTCTCATATTGCAGGAATGCCTGTGTTTTTAAACTTGGATCAAATCTGGATTCAAAAGAATTAGCCCTTTGTAACCCTTCTGGATGTAAGGCTTTGGCATTAGGAATGCTAGCCCCGGTACTGGGGTGACGACAATAATGCATCATCCCATGAGCCAGTGCTCTTTCTTTTGCCACAGCAGTCTGAATGGTTGTCAGAATTTTTTCCTGTTGAATTAAAACTCATTTCTGTGTTTGTGTACAGATGAGATTTGTATGCGATTGGTACAGTTCCACCTTCATTAAAGGTTTAATAAGTGTACCCGCATTGACCATAAATGATACTGAGTACCAAGTGGTGCAAGTTTACACGTGTGTGTATGTGTTTGGAAGCAATAATATCTTCCTGGAGTGAACAAAGAATATTGGTGTGTTCTTGTGTCCGGTGTTTGACTGAAAAGTCAGGTTTGAAAAAGGTCGTAGAAAGGTTTTACTCTCTCTGCGAAATCAAAAATGTATGTTCTGCCAAAATCTAGGAATCCCAGTACTGATTGGAAGTTGTTTTAATGTCTTTGGAGGCTGGAGCAGTGCACACTTTTCTAAAAAAGTTAGCTGCCAGGCTTTTCCCTTCACTTGAAAACTAGTATCCGAAAAATAGGACACAGAGGTGGGCAATTTTTGATTTCTCAAAATTAAATTTGTAGCCCCCAGAGGCGAATCCCATAATAATGGTGCTCACCCTGGTCAAGTGTTTCCCCAATAGGTCGTCCGTTAGATAAATATCATCCAAATAGGACCACGCTTCTTCATCAAAGTGCTTTAACCATTCAGTAACTCTTTCAGAAAATACCCCTGAGCTGTTCTCATACCCACGGGGGAGATGACAAAAAAATTGTCGCTGGGACTATAATATACTAAATGCTGTTAGGTACCTGTTTTCAGGTGCTATAGTTTGACAGAAAAATCCATTTGAGACAACAAGTGTTGTTTTGTATTTTTTCCCGCATAATGTTATCCATTAATGCGGCACTATCTGCATGTTGGACAGCATATGTCTTTGTGCAAGTGTTCAACTGTCTGTAAATGAAAACTAGATGAAATCTATTATCATGTTTTGATAAGCGAAACAAGGGATTGTTCTTTTGTGAAGTGCATTTTTCAATGATCTCCTGGTATTCAAGTTGATCTAAGATCTCCCTGACCTGTGTTGTTAGCTTCTTGCTTAATACGATATTGTCTTTGAGCATGTGGTGAAACTATTAATGGGATCACGTGGTGGGTTGAGGCATCATCCCATCCAGTGTGATTTTTATACAATGCTGGAGCTTGGGCTACTGCCCACTCCCGTGCATATGTATGTTTAAGGTGAATTGGAACATGGTTGGAAAATGCAGGAAAAATGTACTTTCTCCCTTTGGGCGCTCCCTGACGAATGCTGGCGGCTAATCTTGTTCTGCTAACAGTATGTCAAAACCAGACAATAGGTTCTTCGCAAAGAGACCTTTTACTTTCCTGTGTTTGTCCTCCTCCATGCGGAGTGTTATTTCATATAACTTGTGTGGGACGCTAACCCTTTTGTCTGGTGTTTCCACCGTGATGTAATCATTCAATTTTGCTGTCCAGAAATTCCTTCAGGTTCTGGCGAGCTATTGTTACTTCTGCCGCTCTGTCTAGCATTGTCTGAGCCCATTCCCTGTTCATAAGTTGAGTCCTTAGGATTCTGTGCATGTCTAACTTTGAGACCTGCAACTTTCTTATTTTTAAATTGAGGTTTGGATTGTGGCTTGTCTCCTGTTTTTAGAAGAATCCTGAGCGTGCTTGTCCCTGGACTGCTTGCGCTCTTCTTTGTGTGCTGACTTTCCTTCTCTCCCTGTGTTGTTTGTCGAGAGGAATGTGTATCAGTATCCTGATACCTGTCAGGTTTCCTAATATTATCCCTATTCCTAAGGTTATACCTCTTTGCAGAGGGCTCCTGTTGAGGAGACCTACCTCGGGACTGAGAATCTTTTCTGAAAATTTTTGTTTTTATTATTATCCCACTTCTTTTAGAAGAAGTAGGTGTCTGCTTAGAATTGTCCTTCTCAGGACTGCCCATTAGCTGTGGTTTTAAAAGCTTTCCCACCCAAACTGTCCCTTCCCAGTTCTGCATATGCAGTTTCAATTATTTTGGGAAGTTCTTGTGGTTGGTCTATAAGACTGACCTCTCTTAGGTGTTTGGCGGATCGCCACTGAAGCTGCTTCCCCTTTAATGTTAGCTAGTATTATTGTTGATACCTGGTCGTAATTACCTAGTAATTTCATACCTAAGGTCAGAGCTGGTTCAGCTCCATACTTGTTCTGTATCTGTCGTAAGACATCTGGAATTACTGCTAAGGAAGGAATACCAGGAGTCCTGGTATATATGGCAGCAAAGACTGTACCCCAAGTGGTGTAGTCCTCTAACTGTGGTGTGATCCCCATGGGCAAGCAGAGTGTTAGCATTATATGCTTTCAAATGTTGTGGTATTTGGAAATACTGCTTCTAACTGGGTGATTTTCTGAGCTACCCAGAAAGGAATCTGTTCACATTTTGTGGGCAGTTTGCCCATTACTGTGTGTAATGTTTGTGGAGTGATTTTAGTAGCGGTGCTCTGTGTTGGAGCTGTGTTATTTGTAGCTACTGTGGGCTGGACACCAAGTATCCTCATGACGAGTTGCGTAATGGCTCTTTAAGAGTTTTACCAACTCTTTGTGTTGTAGGAGCAGTGTCAGGATGTGGTGTGTAGCCAGCTAATATTGGCCTTGTAGCTCCTGGTCTACCTAGTGGACCGAACCTGGTTTTATTTATTTGTTGTAGGGTGCCATTAAACCAGAAATTGTGGTCCTGGTCAGTGTGCGGAATCTTAATCTCCTCGAACGGAGTGTAGACCGCTGGGACTTTTTCATGTATGTAAGAATGAAAAGTCTGAGTTGTTGCATTTACTGCTGGGAATGTAACCCAAGAATAGAACACATCTGTTTGATAATCTTCGTGTGCCTCTAATAATATCACTGTACCCTCTCGGTCTGTTAAACCATGTCTGAGGGGTTTTTGTGTGAGTGTTTGCCTGATTTTGGGTGCAAAATGTATTGCATTTGCTTCCTCTTCGTCGTTTGAGACCTGTGTCCCAGTGACAGGAGCAGCTGCCTCGACAGACATTGTGTTGTGAAAACAAAATGTCCTAAAAAAGGGTTTTAAGATAAGGTTTTAAAAGGCACAATTGTTCGGGAACTTTTTCCTTCAAGCTTGATTAACCTACAGCCAATACATAGGAAGATTGCCTACTCAGCTGTGGCGGAATTTTGTGCCTACCCACTCCAGACGTCTCTGGCGTTTTGTGAGTAGGTGTCTCTGAGAATAAGCATGACTGAACTACTCAGATTCTACTGATAAATAAGTGCCAAATTCACGTTTGGGCGTCATGTAGTGTAGTTCCTATTTCCCTAATAGGCTCTGCGCATTGGAATAATATAACCTATAGGTTTGACATAGGACTAAGGTCGGTATGTCCCTATCGATTATATTAAACTTAATTACCTGTGCCAGCTAGCTCAGAGGCCACTAGAAACTTCTTGAAGACAAGAAGGGAATAGCTTCTGGCAACCACATAACATAAAATCCTGATCCCTCAGGATCGTGGAAACAATATACTGCTTTTCGTTCAGTCACTCATCTCAGAGAAGTACATAGAAGAAACAGTCGGGTGTGTTTACAATAAAAATTTATTGCACAGTTGTTGTTCTAGTACTGGTTATATGTGCTGCGACAACTGTTGGACAGTAGCAGAGAAATATGGCCAGCAGTGCAGTTAAATAAATATGCATGGTACAGTTTTACCATTGTGCAATAGTAATGAACACATACATGAAATGCAGAATGCATTAAGATAAAGCCTATACCCCTATGATGCCTAACTAGATGTACCTAAGTGTACCTAGCATGTGTGTAGGTCTTAGAGAGCCAAGAATCCCCCTAGGATTTAGTCTAACCCCATTACTTTAGTGGGACTTCATCCTGGTGTTGAGCTGGACACCCCAGGATGGGTGGATGGACCTCTGCCAGCTGGAGCTGTGGCATGATGCAGGTTGCAGCGCCTCACGTCAGAGTGTCGGCATGGAAAGTCTCGGTCCTCTCTAGTTTGCTTGGGCAAAGGGAGGTATATTTATACCTGATATGTGCCTTGGAATGTTAGTATTGACGTACAGTTGGTCAGAGGAAGACGTCAGGAATGAACCCTTAGGAAATAGTGGTTCATGCATATTTAATGAGTTCTTGGAGAAATTAATAATCCTGTGCTAGGGAAAATCCCAAGAGCGAAGGGTCTTTGTCTAAGAACTCGTTGTGACATAGGTTAGTCACTGTTGGACATGGATATGACGTATTTAGGATGGACCGTCTTCTGCACCCAGAGCACATGTCAGATAAGGGACAGATTCTGTTGCTCGTTATTTGTAAAGGGAGGGCCAATGTAGGTGAAAGGTCCTGCCTGTCTCTGTGGCATGAAGGATTTGAGCCTCTGAAACAGCGCACCTATGTTAGGGCCTCAATCCAGCACATAACAATGTTAGGTATGTTTATTTACTTTTAGTGTGTTTTTTTATTTTGGAATATATTTTAAGGTTCTATTTATTTTATGTCATTCTATTTTGATGGATTGTTGGATTTGTAAGAAAATTAGAGTGGGAAGTTTTTTAAGTATTTAGATTTTTAATTGTTTATAGCATTTTTATAAGTTTTAATCAAATAAATTAATTGCACATTTTTTAATTTTTTGTTAACAATGTTTAATGTTTTTTATTTCTTAATTGTATAATTGAACTTGTTAGTTATCAATTTATTTTTAATAATTTGCATATCAATTATCTATATTACGTTTAAGGGTTTTTTGTATAATAATTTTATAGTATTATTATATTTCTAAATAAGGAGTATTTATACAATCTAGTTTTGTGGTTGTTGGAATTTTAAGGTAATAGGATGGGAAGTATTTCAAATCAATTTTTTTTAATTGATATCATTTATATATAATTTTATGTGTTAATTTTATGCTCTTCTTTTTAAATAATGTATATAGATTACATAATGTTAAAAATGTATTTAATAAGTTTATGGAAATGTAGTTCATGCTTATTTAGTATCTCTCTGACGAGCTCTATAAGAGTGAAACACATCAGAGGTTGCTTATATTCATTTCAGGTTGGCTTAGATGGTATTTTACAAATGCAAAGCTGTAATTCTGTATCTGGAGTGGTTAAAGCCTTTTTGTTGTTTTTCAGTTCAGTGTGGATGGCTCTTGCTAATTGTATTCTTTAAAGACTTTGCAGTGAAAATGGCAAAAGGCTTAGTCTCTTTCTGGCTCAGCATGGGTGGTACTGTGCTTATCCTATGCTTAGAAACTTTTGTGAAGAAACAGACATTTGAGAAGATTTGAATTGTTGGTGGTGTTGTAGAGTGTTCCATACAAAGGAGCTGCTCTCCACTGAAAACTTGGAAACTACCCAAGGTTCCCTGCTGTAGTTTTGCATAATTTATTAGGAACTATACACCTGAAAGGGCGTTATAAATATATATATATATATATATATATATATACACATATATATATATTTATATATATATATATACATTTATAACGCCCTTTCAGGTGTATAGTTCCTAATAAATTATGCAAAACGACAGCAGTCTGACTCCTCCATTTTGCCCACTCGGGCTATATCATGTTCTGTGTTTCTTCCTTGCTTTGAAAGCCAGTGTTGCGAGTGCGGCTCATGTCTTCCCGGGAAAGGGGGAGAAAGTGTTTGAATATTCAGCGGCTTGGTCACGCCGCAGAGTAACGCACCACCAGTAAGTGCTCCATCATTACCCAACCTTGGACCCTTTTGTGAAACCGTGAAAACGACTGTGGGTAACGGACGCTGCCATATACTAAATATGGCATGGATCCAGGCAGCCTCGAAAATAGGATTGCGGATGGAGCAACACTGAACTGGAAATAAAATCGTTCCGGTGAGACAGCAAAACATTGGCACAGCCTACTGGAAGGTTTTTTATTGTGACTGTGTTACAAAACCACAAATTCCAGCATGCACTAAGAACAACACCCATCAGGGTGTCCACTAGAGGGCCGAAATTGTTTAAATTGCAATCGTTGTTTGTGGTTCGTAATCGGTTCCTGCTGCCAGGGCTTACCTTTGAGAAAGTTCAATGATGAACGAAACGTGTCAGGACTGCCCGTAGCTGCTCAATAAATGCTTTGAAAGCCAGTGTTGCGAGTGCGGCTCATGTCTTCCCGGGAAAGGGGGAGAAAGTGTTTGAATATATATATATATATATATATATATATATATATATATATATATATATATATATATATATATATATATATATATATATATACACACATATATATATATATTTATATATATATACATATATATATATATATATATATATATATACATTTATAACGCCCTTTCAGGTGTATAGTTCCTAATAAATTATGCAAAACGACAGCAGTCTGACTCCTCCATTTTGCCCACTCGGGCTATATCATGTTCTGTGTTTCTTCCTATTTCTCAGTCCGATGCTTATTTGTACCGGTTTTGATGAATTAAAATATTTTTGAGGGTTCATACATTTATTGACAATACATTGAACTCTATGTCAGAAGGCCTATGTATGTATAGATATATATATTTGTTCTCCACTCACGAATTTTGTGCACCGGTCATGAATAATTTACCTTGTTTGTGTATTCGATTAAGTATTAATATCAAGTATGGACATGATTGAGGCAGCATTGTCTTTACCATAATTAATTACGGAGCATTACGTATTGTATTTTGCACTTAAAATAACGATCAGCATTGTGTTAAGATGGCCGCCTTGGTTTTGCACTGTTGTATATACTTTCGTTAAGAATGAGCCCTTTCTTGATGTTTACATTACTATTATAATGGCGGATATGTCATTTGTCTGTTTAGAGCGTGATCAAGGCGAAAGCTGAAACGCGCTGTTTGACGCCATTTAAATACATTTTCCTGCAACTTCTAAGAGTGTTCGAGTAATTTTCTGGTACTACAGAGGTGCTGCATTTTTATTACTGGGTTGCCGGTAACCCGTACTCGAACCGCCCACAATCAACAGCCTCGTACCTTAACCGGGTTCTGCTTTGTTTTTGTCATATTGGAGTGAGACTGACCCCGTATCAGACTTGGCCGCCGGGACATCGTGAATCCTTGGTATCGGGGATTCTGAAGTATATCTCCTACTGCGTATGAAGATTGTTAACGCGGTATGATTTGCCGGCTGGCCATTAATATTTAATGAACTGTGTGACGCAGTGGTTGCGGACCAAAGTGGAGTAACATTGCCAGGCGCAGTGGGTTGGTGATCGGCGCCAGAGGACGCGGTAACGATCCTTTGCGGGGGTGAGTGGGAATCCATTCCGGGTTTTGCCTGACCGCTGTGCTGTCCTCGAAGTCTGAAGGGCTGGGAGCCGACATTGAAGAGAGACGGATGAGTCTCGCTGTCGGCACTTGGAAGAGGCACAATAAATATATTAATAATGGCTTCAGCTCTGGAGGCAAAGAGAAAGGAAACGTCGAATAAATTGTGTTTCGCACAAGCGGGAGCCAATGGCAGTACCTTAACTTCTGTGCATAATATTTCGGAGGATATAAAAGCTCAAACCCTGTTCAGTCAATTGGATAAATTATACAGAAAAGAACTTTCCAAATGGTGGGAAGTGGAGTCGTTACAAAGGTACATAGACATTGGGCGTGTACCGAAAGGCTTGCGAATTTTCACCATTCCTACCTATGAGGACCCAGATCCTGAGATGCTAGAGGAGTGGTCTAGCAACTCCGCTGCCTGCTCTGTCACTATGATGTGCATTCTAGTGAAGTATGCTCTCAAAGATAGGAGCAAACTACTGGCAGAAATCGACACAGTTCTTGCTGAACTAGAGAAATTGGTGTCAAAGGATGCACTTGAGGAATTTATGAAAAATCTGTTGATCCGTATGGAAAAACTGAAGGAGGAGATCACAGCTAAAAAGCAGCGCAAATTCCTCAGAGATTTCAAAGACTATCAATATGGTCGCACCTTGACTTTCCACAAAAAGTATGATCACCTGTTTGATAATGAAGGGAATGCAACGGTAAAAATTACTGAAGTACCCAATAATGTGTAGATTAGTGAGAGCGATGTCTCTGACGGAAGCCTATCAGATGCATCAGTGTCTACATTAAATCTAGCCAGCAGTCAAGTTCATCAGAAAAAATCAAGTAATTTTTTACGACAATTCCAAATGATGAACCAGGGAAGGACAGAACATCTTCACGAGCAGAATGCTCAGAGAGGCAGAGGGCGAGGTGGCAGAGGAAAAATGCGAGGAACAAGCAGGCAAAAGAAAGAAGAAAAAAACGATGTAACAACACCCGTGGGAATGGTAACAAGGGGCAGAAAAGTACAACCATGACTGTTGTCAACCTATCCCATCGTGCCCTTTCTGCAGAGGAGATGGAACTTCTCGCATTAGGTTTGTCCTTTTGTCCCTCCAATAATTGAAACTTTGTACAAACAAGAATTGATTTATTTTACTTTTCACGTAAACTGAAATTGAAAAAGTGGTTTGACACACAACATAAAAGACCTGTTATATGGACTGGAGTGGAACCGTTGAGTAATCTGAACATTGATGATATTGAGGTTTTGCATACCATGACGTCTTTATATGATGATGAGACCTGTAGTGATAATGCGATCTTGAATCTAGAAAATTTCGATATTGATCTTGATATTAATCCAGGCAGTAAATTTAAACCCAAATCTGTATTCCTACCGAATATTCAATGTGATGCCATAGAAGTCTTTGAAAAGGGAGTTCTGGTAGATCTTAAAAAAATTAGACATAAGAAAGTTCCCTTTTTTAAGAAAAATCTGAAGGATGATCAGATACAGGCACTGGATAATTTGAAATCTGATAGTTCCATTGTTATCCACCAATCCGATAAGGGTGGCAATGTTGTGGTACTAGACAGAAATAAATATCTAGCAGAAGGGCAAAGACAATTTGCAGATGAGAACTGTTATTTTATCTCTGACAGGAGTGAAGTAACTAAGTCTAATTTGAAATATGGCGAGAAACTAGTTGAGTGGGGAGAAAGAGGATTATTGGAATGGGAGGAATATAATTACCTGAAATGTTCCCATCCAAAGATCCCGATTCTCTACCTACTGCCGAAATTACAAAAGGACCCGGTTAATCCCCCGGGGAGACCTATTGTCTCTTCCATGGGGGCATTGCTGGAGAATACATCTAGATTTATCGACCATTATCTTAGACCGTTTGTGGTTGGGTTACCAGCTTATCTCAGGGATACCACTCATTTTTTTACTGTTATTGATGGAATTCACTGGGAAGAAAATTATACACTGGTTACCTTAGATGTGAGTAGCCTCTATACCAGCATTGAACATCAGTTAGGATTGCAAGCTATTAGACACTTCTTGAAAACCCGTTCAAACTCTCTTTTCTATCATTTGGAAATGATCATAGACATGATTGAGTTTTGTTTAAATAACAATTTTTTTCTGTTTGATGATGTCATCTACCAGCAGTCACAGGGCACAGCCATGGGCACCTGCTTCGCCCCCAGCTATGCGAATCTTTTCATGGGCTGGTGGAAGGAGGAGGTGGCCTCACAATTGGCAGAATTTGAGAACTGTGTCCTGTGGCTGCGGTATATTGATGACATCTTTTTTATTTGGAATGGGGATGTTGAATCTGCATGTGCTTTTGTTAAGAAACTCAATGTAAATGTGTACGATCTCATTTTCACTGAGCACATTAGTAAGACTATGATTGATTTCCTGGATGTGCTCGTAGAAATTAAAGGTCATACTTTACAATCTAAACTATTCCGCTAGAAGACTGCAGGAAATAGCATTCTCAGTGCCTCCAGTTCCCATCCCCGCAATTTGGTTTACAGCATCCCGTATGGGGAGCTGTTGCGTGCTAGATGCAATTGTAGCACTGAAGCAAGTTACCAAGTTGAGAAAGAGATTATGTGTCAACGCTTCAGGGAGAGGGGATATAATGGCAAAATCATAGCGGAAGCGGGCAGAAGAGTCGAAGAAGTTACTAGAAATCAGCTTTTGCACCCAGTTAGACAGCATAATGAGTCTGACACTCTGAGATTTATCACCACATACTCAGGTCAAGAACAGGATGTACGCCAGATACTTAAAAACACTGGCATGTACTGTTGACAGATGACAACTTGAAGAAATCACTTACTAACTGTCCTCAGATTACTTTTAGGAAAAGTCTCACTTTACGAGATGAATTAAGCCATTACCTGGTTACCAGCGAACCTAGGCCAAGTCAAGTAAACAGTCCAGGTTTTCGTTGTTGCAAAAACTGCAAAGCCTGTAGCAACAGTGTAGACTGCACTAGATTCTCAATTTCCAGTTCCAGCCAAGAAGTAGTGATCAGAAAAGCGTTAACGTGCAACACTATGTATTGTGTATATGCACTGATCTGTCCTTGCAATAAGGCATATATAGGCAGCACTATACATCGCGCCAAAAGAGAGTACTTGAACATGTACGTGCAATTCGTAACAACAATAGACAATATCCTGTTGCACGCCACTGCTTCGACCATCATTTCCAAAACAAAAAATTACTTAGAATGGTGGTAATTGATACTGTGCACAACAATGTGAGAGGTGGTAATCGAGAACTCTCACTACGGCAACTGGAGTCTATGTACATTATTGATTTAGAGACAATGACACCGAGGGGTCTGAATTCCAATGAAGAATTGGCCGTCCACTTACAGAATTAACCGCTTGTATGTTTAACAATTTTGCTGCTGGTCTTTTTCCCTCTCTTTTTTGATGGTTTTTAATATTTATATATTTTTTCACTTTTAGGTGAGGGTATTTTGTATGCTGATATCAGGCAGCCGTTTAACCGATCGTTGTAGTGTACTGCATATACACTAACAGATGGAACTACTAGCCCACTGGGGCATTTTATGGGCATAGAGCTTAGTGGCTATGCATAGAATTCGAGTTAATGGTATACTACTGGCCTTGGAAGGACCATACATTTTGCCCGCTCGGGCTATATCATGCTCTGTGTTTCTTCCTATTTCTCAGTTCGATGCTTATTTGTACCGGTTTTGATTAATTAAAATATTTTTTGAGGGTTCATACATTTATTGACAATACATTGAACTCTATGTCAGAAGGCCTATGTATTTATAGATATATATATTTGTTCTCCACTCACGAATTTTGTGCACCGGTCATGAATATGTTACCATTTACCTTGTTTATGTATTTGATTAAGTATTAATATGAAGTATGGACATTATTGAGGCAGCATTGTCTTTACCATAATTAATTACGGAGCATTACGTATTGTATTTTGCACTTAAAATAACGATCAGCATTGTGTTAAGATGGCCGCCTTGGTTTTGCACTGTTGTATATACTTTCGTTAAGAATTAGTCCTTTCTTGATGTTTACATTACTACTATAATGGCGGATATGTCATTTGTCTGTTTAGAGCGTGATCAAGGCGAAAGCTGAAACGCGTTGTTTGGAGCCATTTAAATACATTTTCCTGCAACTTCTAAGAGTGTTCGAGTAATTTTCTGGTACTACAGAGGAGCTGCATTTTTATTACTGGGTTGCCGGTAACCCGTACTCGAACCGCCCACAATCGACAGCCTCGTACCTTAACCGGGTTCTGCTTTGTTTTTGTCATATTGGAGTGAGACTGACCCCGTATCAGACTTGGCCGCCGGGACATCGTGAATCCTTGGTATCGGGGATTCTGAAGTATATCTCCTACTGCGTATGAAGATTGATAACGCGGTATGATTTGCCGGCTGGCCATTAATATTTAATGAACTGTGTGACGCCATGGTTGCGGACCGGAGTGGAGTAACATTGCCAGCGCAGTGGGTTGGTGATCGGCGCCGGAGGACTCGGTAACGATCCTTTGCGCGGGTGAGTGGGAATCCATTCCGGGTTTTGCCTGACCGCTGTGCTGTCCTCGAAGTCTGAAGGGCTGGGAGCCGACATTGAAGAGAGACGGATGAGTCTCGCTGTCAGCACTTGGAAGAGGCACAATAAATATATTAATAATGGCTTCAGCTCTGGAGGCAAAGAGAAACGAAACGGCGAATAAATTGTTTTTCGCACAAGCGGGAGCCAGTGGCAGTACCTTAACTTCTGTGCATAATATTTCGGAGGAAATAAAAGCTCAAACCCTGTTCAGTCAATTGGATAAATTATACAGAAAAGAACTTTCCAAATGGTGGGAAGCGGAGTTGTTACAAAGGTACATAGACGTTGGGCGTGTACCGAGAGGCTTGCGAATTTTCACCATTCCTACCTATGAGGACCCAGATCCTGAGGTGCTAGAGGAGTGGTCTAGCAACTCCGCTGCCTGCTCTGTCACTATGATGCGCATTCTAGTGAAGTATGCTCTCAAAGATAGGAGCAAGCTACCGGCAGAAATCAACACAGTTCTTGCTGAACTAGAGAAATTGGTGTCCAAGGATGCACTTGAGGAATTTATGAAAAATCTGTTGATCCCTATGGAAAAACTGGAGGAGGAGATCACAGCTAAAAAGCAGCGCAAATTCCTCAGAGATTTCAAAGACTATCAATCTGGTCGCACCTTGACTTTCCACAAAAAATATGATCACCTGTTTGATAAAGAAGGGAATGCAACGGTAAAAATTACTGAAGTACCCAATAATGTGGAGATTAGTGAGAGCGATGTCTCTGACGGAAGCCTATCAGATGCATCAGTGTCCACATTAAATCTAGCCAGCAGTCAAGTTCATCAGAAAAAATCAAGTAATTTTTTACGACAATTCCAAATGATGAACCAGGGAAGGACAGAACAACTTCACGAGCAGAATGCTCAGAGAGGCAGAGGGCGAGGCGGCAGAGGAAAAATGCAAGGAACAAGCAGGCAAAAGAAAGGAGAAAAAAACGACGTAACAACACCGGTGGGAATGGTAACAAGGGGCAGAAAAGTACAACCATGACTGTCGTCAACCTATCCCATCGTGCCCTTTCTGCAGAGGAGACGGAACTTCTCGCATTAGGTTTGTCCTTTTGTCCCTCCAATAATTGAAACTTTGTACAAACAAGAATTGATTTATTTTATTTTTCACGTAAACTGAAATTGAAAAAGTGGTTTGACACACAACATAAAAGACCTGTTATGAGGACTGGAGTGGAACCGTTGAGTAATCTGAACATTGATGATATTGAGGTTTTGCATACCATTACGTCTTTATATGATGATGAGACCTGCAGTGATAATGCGATCTTGAATCTAGAAAATTTCGATATTGATCTTGATATTAATCCTGGCAGTAAATTTAAACCCAAATCTGTATTCCTACCGAATATTCAATGTGATGCCATAGAAATCTTTGAAAAGGGAGTTCTGGTAGATCTCAAAAAAATTAGACATAAGAAAGTTCCCTTTTTTAAGAAAAATCTGAAGTATGATCAGATACAGGCACTGGATAATTTGAAATCTGATAGTTCCATTGTTATCCGCCAATCCGATAAGGGTGGCAATGTTGTGGTACTAGACAGAAATAAATATCTAGCAGAAGGGCAAAGACAATTTGCAGATGAGAACTGTTATTTTATCTCTGACAGGAGTGAAGTAACTAAGTCTAATTTGAATTATGGCGAGAAACTAGTTGAGTGGGGAGAAAGAGGATTATTGGAATGGGAGGAATATAATTACCTGAAATGTTCCCATCCAAAGATCCCGATTCTCTACCTACTGCCGAAATTACAGAAGGACCCGGTTAATCCCCCGGGGAGACCTATTGTCTCTTCCATGGGGGCATTGCTGGAGAATACATCTAGATTTATCGACCATTATCTTAGACCGTTTGTGGTTGGGTTACCAGCTTATCTCAGGGATACCACTCATTTTTTTACTGTTATTGATGGAATTCACTGGGAAGAAAATTATACACTGGTTACCTTAGATGTGAGTAGCCTCTATACCAGTATTGAACATCAGTTAGGATTGCAAGCTATTAGACACTTCTTGAAAACCCGTTCAAACTCTCTTTTCTATCATTTGGAAATGATCATAGACATGATTGAGTTTTGTTTAAATAACAATTTTTTTCTGTTTGATGATGTCATCTACCGGCAGTCACAGGGCACAGCCATGGGCACCTGCTTCGCCCCCAGCTATGCAAATCTTTTCATGGGCTGGTGGAAGGAGGAGGTGGCCTCACAATTGGCAGAATTTGAGAACTGTGTCCTGTGGCTGCGGTATATTGATGGCATCTTTTTTATTTGGAATGGGGATGTTGAATCTGCATGTGCTTTTGTTAAGAAACTCAATGTAAATGTGTATGATCTCATTTTCACTGAGCACATTAGTAAGACTATGATTGATTTCCTGGATGTGCTCGTAGAAATTAAAGGTCATACTTTAAAATCTAAACGATTCCGCTAGAAGACTGCAGGAAATAGCATTCTCAGTGCCTCCAGTTCCCATCCCCGCAATTTGGTTTACAGCATCCCGTATGGGGAGCTGTTGCGTGCTAGATGCAATTGTAGCACTGAAGCAAGTTACCAAGTTGAGAAAGAGATTATGTGTCAACGCTTCAGGGAGAGGGGATATAATGGCAAAATCATAGCGGAAGCGGGCAGAAGAGTCGAAGAAGTTACTAGAAATCAGCTTTTGCACCCAGTTAGACAGCATAATGAGTCTGACACTCTGAGATTTATCACCACATACTCAGGTCAAGAACAGGATGTACGCCAGATACTTAAAAAACACTGGCATGTACTGTTGACAGATGACAACTTGAAGAAATCACTTACTAACTGTCCTCAGATTACTTTTAGGAAAAGTCTCACTTTACGAGATGAATTAAGCCATTACCTGGTTACCAGCGAACCTAGGCCAAGTCAAGTAAACAGTCCAGGTTTTCGTTGTTGCAAAAACTGCAAAGCCTGTAGCAACAGTGTAGACTGCACTAGATTCTCAATTTCCAGTTCCAGCCAAGAAGTAGTGATCAGAAAAGCGTTAACGTGCAACACTATGTATTGTGTATATGCACTGATCTGTCCTTGCAATAAGGCATATATAGGCAGCAATATACATCGCGCCAAAAAGAGAGTACTTGAACATGTACGTGCAATTCGTAACAACAATAGACAATATCCTGTTGCACGCCACTGCTTCGACCATCATTTCCAAAACGAAAAATTACTTAGAATGGTGGTAATTGATACTGTGCACAACAATGTGAGAGGTGGTAATCGAGAACTCTCACTACGGCAACTGGAGTCTATGTACATTATTGATTTAGAGACAATGACACCGAGGGGTCTGAATTCCAATGAAGAATTGGCCGTCCACTTACAGAATTAACCGCTTGTATGTTTAACAATTTTGCTGCTGGTCTTTTTCCCTCTCTTTTTTGATGGTTTTTAATATTTATATATTTTTTCACTTTTAGGTGAGGGTATTTTGTATGCTGATATCAGGCAGCCGTTTAACCGATCGTTGTAGTGTACTGCATATACACTAACAGATGGAACTACTAGCCCACTGGGGCATTTTATGGGCATAGAGCTTAGTGGCTATGCATAGAATTCGAGTTAATGGTATACTACTGGCCTTGGAAGGACCATACATTTTGCCCGCTCGGGCTATATCATGCTCTGTGTTTCTTCCTATTTCTCAGTTCGATGCTTATTTGTACCGGTTTTGATTAATTAAAATATTTTTGGAGGGTTCATACATTTATTGACAATACATTGAACTCTATGTCAGAAGGCCTATGTATTTATAGATATATATATTTGTTCTCCACTCACGAATTTTGTGCACCGGTCATGAATATGTTACCATTTACCTTGTTTATGTATTTGATTAAGTATTAATATGAAGTATGGACATTATTGAGGCAGCATTGTCTTTACCATAATTAATTACGGAGCATTACGTATTGTATTTTGCACTTAAAATAACGATCAGCATTGTGTTAAGATGGCCGCCTTGGTTTTGCACTGTTGTATATACTTTCGTTAAGAATTAGTCCTTTCTTGATGTTTACATTACTATTATAATGGCGGATATGTCATTTGTCTGTTTAGAGCGTGATCAAGGCGAAAGCTGAAACGCGTTGTTTGGAGCCATTTAAATACATTTTCCTGCAACTTCTAAGAGTGTTCGAGTAATTTTCTGGTACTACAGAGGAGCTGCATTTTTATTACTGGGTTGCCGGTAACCCGTACTCGAACCGCCCACAATCGACAGCCTCGTACCTTAACCGGGTTCTGCTTTGTTTTTGTCATATTGGAGTGAGACTGACCCCGTATCAGACTTGGCCGCCGGGACATCGTGAATCCTTGGTATCGGGGATTCTGAAGTATATCTCCTACTGCGTATGAAGATTGATAACGCGGTATGATTTGCCGGCTGGCCATTAATATTTAATGAACTGTGTGACGCCATGGTTGCGGACCGGAGTGGAGTAACATTGCCAGGCGCAGTGGGTTGGTGATCGGCGCCGGAGGACTCTGTAACGATCCTTTGCGCGGGTGAGTGGGAATCCATTCCGGGTTTTGCCTGACCGCTGTGCTGTCCTCGAAGTCTGAAGGGCTGGGAGCCGACATTGAAGAGAGACGGATGAGTCTCGCTGTCAGCACTTGGAAGAGGCACAATAAATATATTAATAATGGCTTCAGCTCTGGAGGCAAAGAGAAACGAAACGGCGAATAAATTGTTTTTCGCACAAGCGGGAGCCAGTGGCAGTATCTTAACTTCTGTGCATAATATTTCGGAGGAAATAAAAGCTCAAACCCTGTTCAGTCAATTGGATAAATTATACAGAAAAGAACTTTCCGAATGGTGGGAAGCGGAGTTGTTACAAAGGTACATAGACGTTGGGCGTGTACCGAGAGGCTTGCGAATTTTCACCATTCCTACCTATGAGGACCCAGATCCTGAGATGCTAGAGGAGTGGTCTAGCAACTCCGCTGCCTGCTCTGTCACTATGATGCGCATTCTAGTGAAGTATGCTCTCAAAGATAGGAGCAAGCTACCGGCAGAAATCGACACAGTTCTTGCTGAACTAGAGAAATTGGTGTCCAAGGATGCACTTGAGGAATTTATGAAAAATCTGTTGATCCCTATGGAAAAACTGGAGGAGGAGATCACAGCTAAAAAGCAGCGCAAATTCCTCAGAGATTTCAAAGACTATCAATCTGGTCGCACCTTGACTTTCCACAAAAAGTATGATCACCTGTTTGATAAAGAAGGGAATGCAACGGTAAAAATTACTGAAGTACACAATAATGTGGAGATTAGTGAGAGCGATGTCTCTGACGGAAGCCTATCAGATGCATCAGTGTCCACATTAAATCTAGCCAGCAGTCAAGTTCATCAGAAAAAATCAAGTAATTTTTACGACAATTCCAAATGATGAACCAGGGAAGGACAGAACAACTTCACGAGCAGAATGCTCAGAGAGGCAGAGGGCGAGGCGGCAGAGGAAAAATGCAAGGAACAAGCAGGCAAAAGAAAGGAGAAAAAAACGACGTAACAACACCGGTGGGAATGGTAACAAGGGGCAGAAAAGTACAACCATGACTGTCGTCAACCTATCCCATCGTGCCCTTTCTGCAGAGGAGACGGAACTTCTCGCATTAGGTTTGTCCTTTTGTCCCTCCAATAATTGAAACTTTGTACAAACAAGAATTGATTTATTTTATTTTTCACGTAAACTGAAATTGAAAAAGTGGTTTGACACACAACATAAAAGACCTGTTATGAGGACTGGAGTGGAACCGTTGAGTAATCTGAACATTGATGATATTGAGGTTTTGCATACCATTACGTCTTTATATGATGATGAGACCTGCAGTGATAATGCGATCTTGAATCTAGAAAATTTCGATATTGATCTTGATATTAATCCTGGCAGTAAATTTAAACCCAAATCTGTATTCCTACCGAATATTCAATGTGATGCCATAGAAATCTTTGAAAAGGGAGTTCTGGTAGATCTCAAAAAAATTAGACATAAGAAAGTTCCCTTTTTTAAGAAAAATCTGAAGTATGATCAGATACAGGCACTGGATAATTTGAAATCTGATAGTTCCATTGTTATCCGCCAATCCGATAAGGGTGGCAATGTTGTGGTACTAGACAGAAATAAATATCTAGCAGAAGGGCAAAGACAACTTGCAGATGAGAAATGTTATTGTATCTCTGACAGGAGTGAAGTAACTAAGTCTAATTTGAAATATGGCGAGAAACTAGTTGAGTGGAGAGAAAGAGGATTATTGGAATGGGAGGAATATAATTACCTGAAATGTTCCCATCCAAAGATCCTGATTCTCTACCTACTGCCGAAATTACATAAGGACCCGGTTAATCCCACAGGGAGACCTATTGTCTCTTCCATGGGGGCATTGCTGGAGAATACATCTAGATTTATCGACCATTATCTTAGACCGTTTGTGGTTGGGTTACCAACTTATCTCAGGGATACCACTCATTTTTTAACTGCTATTGATGGAATTCACTGGGAAGAAAATTATACACTGGTTACCTTAGATGTGAGTAGCCTCTATACCAGTATTGAACATCAGTTAGTATTGCAAGCTATTAGACACTTCTTGAAAACCCGTTCGAACTCTCTTTTCTATCATTCGGAAAGGATCATAGACATGATTGAGTTTTGTTTAAATAACAATTTTTTTCTGTTTGATGATGTCATCTACCGGCAGTCACAGGGCACAGCCATGGGCACCTGCTTCGCCCCCAGCTATGCAAATCTTTTCATTGGCTGGTGGGAAGAGCAGGTGGTCTCACAATTGGCAGAATTTGAGAACTGTGTCCTGTGGCTGCGGTATATTGATGACATCTTTTTGATTTGGAATGGAGATGTTGAATCTGCATGTGCTTTTGTTAAGAAACTCAATGTAAATGTGTACAATCTCATTTTCACTGAGCACATTAGTAAGACTATGATTGAGTTCATGGATGTGCTCGTAGAAATTAAAGGTCATACTTTACAATCTAAACTATTCCGCAAGAAGACTGCAGGAAATAGCATTCTCAGTGCCTCCAGTTCCCATCCCCGCAATTTGGTTTACAGCATCCCGTATGGGGAGCTGTTGCGTGCTAGACGCAATTGTAGCACTGAAGCAAGTTACCAAGTTGAGAAAGAGATCATATGTCAACGCTTCAGGGAGAGGGGATATAATGGCAAAATCATAGCGGAAGCGGGCAAAAAAGTCGAAGAAGTTACTAGAAATCAGCTTTTGCACCCAGTAAGACAGCATAATGAATCTGACACTCTGAGATGTATCACCACATACTCAGGTCAAGCACAGGATGTACGCCAGATACTTAAAAAACCCTGGCATGTACTGTTGACAGATGACAACTTGAAGAAATCACTTACTAACTGTCCTCAGATTACTTTTAGGAAAAGTCTCACTTTACGAGATGAATTAAGCCATAACCTGGTTACCAGCGAACCTAGGCCAAGTCAAGTAAGCAGTCCAGGTTTTCGTTGTTGCAAAAACTGCAAAGCCTGTAGCAACAGTGTAGACTGCACTAGATTCTCAATTTCCAGTTCCAGCCAAGAAGTAGTGATCAGAAAAGCGTTAACGTGCAACACTATGTATTGTGTATATGCACTGATCTGTCCTTGCAATAAGGCATACATAGGCAGCACTATACATCACACCAAAAGAGAGTACTTGAACATGTACGTGCAATTTGTAACAACAATAGACAATATCCTGGTGCACGCCACGGCTTCGACCATCATTTCCAAAACGAAAAATTACTTAGAATGGTGGTAATTGATACTGTGCACAACAATGTGAGAGGTGGTAATCGAGAACTCGCACTACGGCAACTGGAGTCTATGTACATTATTGATTTAGAGACAATGACACCGAGGGGTCTGAATTCCAATGAAGAATTGGCCGTCCACTTACAGAATTAACCGCTTGTATGTTTAACAATTTTGCTGCTGGTCTTTTTCCCTCTCTTTTTTGATGGTTTTTAATATTTATATATTTTTTCACTTTTAGGTGAGGGTATTGTGTATGCTGATATCAGGCAGCCGTTTAACCGATCGTTGTAGTGTACTGCATATACACTAACAGATGGAACTACTAGCCCACTGGGGCATCATTATGGGCATAGAGCTTAGTGGCTATGCATAGAATTCGAGTTAATGGTATACTACTGGCCTTGGAAGGACCATAAATTTTGCCCACTCGGGCTATATCATGCTCTGTGTTTCTTCCTATTTCTCAGTTCGATGCTTATTTGTACCGGTTTTGATGAATTAAAATATTTTGTGAGGGTTCATACATTTATTGACAATACATTGAACTCTATGTCAGAAGGCCTACGTATGTATAGATATATATATTTGTTCTTCACTCACGAATTTTGTGCACTGGTCATGAATATGTTACCATTTACCTTGTTTGTGTATTTGATTAAGTATTAATATCAAGCATGGACATTATTGAGGCAGCATTGTCTTTACCATAATTAATTACGGAGCATTACTTATTGTATTTTTCACTTAAAATAACGGTCAGCATTGTGTTAAGATGGCCTCCTTGGTTTTGCACTGTTGTATATACTTTCGTTAAGAATTAGTCCTTTCTTAATGTTTACATTACTATTATAATGGCGGATATGTCATTTGTCTGTTTAGAGCGTGATCAAGGCGAAAGCTGAAACGCGTTGTTTGGAGCCATTTAAATAAATTTTCCTGCAACTTCTAAGAGTGTTCGAGTAATTTTCTGGTACTACAGAGGAGCTGCATTTATATTACTGGGTTGCTGGTAACCCGTACTCGAACCGCCCACAATCGACAGCCTCGTACCTTAACCGGGTTCTGCTTTGTTTTTGTCATATTGGAGTGAGACTGACCCCGTATCAGACTTGGCCGCCGGGACATCGTGAATCCTTGGTTTCGGGGATTCTGAAGTATATCTCCTACCGCGTATGAAGATTGATAACGCGGTATGATTTGCCGGCTGGCCATTAATATTTAATGAACTGTGTGACGCCGTGGTTGCGGACCGGAGTGGAGTAACATTGCCAGGTGCAGTGGGTTGGTGATCGGGTCCGGAGGACGCGATAACGATCCTTTGCGCGGGTGAGTGGGAATCCATTCCGGGTTTTGCCTGACCGCTGTGCTGTCCTCGAAGTCTGAAGGGCTGGGAGCCGACATTGAAGAGAGACGGATGAGTCTCGCTGTCGGCACTTGGAAGAGGCACAATAAATATATTAATAATGGCTTCAGCTCTGGAGGCAAAGAGAAAGGAAACGGCGAATAAATTGTTTTTCGCACAAGCGGGAGCCAGTGGCAGTACCTTAACTTCTGTGCATAATATTTCGGAGGAAATAAAAGCTCAAACCCTGTTCCGTCAATTGGATAAATTATACAGAAAAGAATTTTCCAAATGGTGGGAAGCGGAGTCGTTAAAAAGGTACATAGACGTTGGGCGTGTACCGAGAGGCTTGCGAATTTTCACCATTCCTACCTATGAGGACCCAGATCCTGAGATGCTAGAGGAGTGGTCTAGCAACTCCGATGCCTGCTCTGTCACTATGATGCGCATTCTAGTGAAGTATGTTCTCAAAGATAGGAGCAAACTACTGGCAGAAATCGACACAGTTCTTGCTGAACTAGAGAAATTGGTGTCAAAGGATGCACTTGAGGAATTTATGAAAAATCTGTTGATCTGTATGGAAAAACTGGAGGAGGAGATCACAGCTAAAAAGCAGTGCAAATTCCTCAGAGATTTCAAAGACTATCAATCTGGTCGCACCTTGACTTTCCACAAAAAGTATGTTCACCTGTTTGATAAAGAAGGGAATGCAACGGTAAAAATGACTGAAGTACCCAATAATGTGGAGATTAGTGAGAGCGATGTCTCTGACGGAAGCCTATCAGATGCATCAGTGTCTACATTAAATCTAGCCAGCAGTCAAGTTCATCAGAAAAAATCAAGTAATTTTTTACGACAATTCCAAATGATGAACCAGGGAAGGACAGAACATCTTCACGCGCAGAATGCTCAGAGAGGCAGAGGGCGAGGCGGCAGATGAAAATGCGAGGAACAAGCAGGCAAAAGAAAGGAGAAAACAACGACGTAACAACACCCGTGGGAATGGTAACAAGGGGCAGAAAAGTACAACCATGACTGTCGTCAACCTATCCCATCATGCCCTTTCTGCAGAGGAGATGGAACTTCTCGCATTAGGTTTGTCCTTTTGTCCCTCCAATAATTGAAACTTTGTACAAACAAGAATTGATTTATTTTATTTTTCACGTAAACTGAAATTGAAAAAGTGGTTTGACACACAACATAAAAGACCTGTTATGAGGACTGGAGTGGAACTGTTGAGTAATCTGAACATTGATGATATTGAGGTTTTGCATACCATGACGTCTCTATATGATGATGAGACCTGCAGCGATAATGCGATCTTGAATCTAGAAAATTTCGAAATTGATCTTGATATTAATCCTGGCAGTAAATTTAAACCCAAATCTGTATTCCTACCGAATATTCAATGTGATGCCATAGAAGTCTTTGAAAAGGGAGTTCTGGTAGATCTCAAAAAAATTAGACATAAGAAAGTTCCCTTTTTAAGAAAAATCTGAAGTATGATCAGATACAGGCACTGGATAATTTGAAATCTGATAGTTTCATTATTATCCGCCAATCCGATAAGGGTGGCAATGTTGTGGTACTAGACAGAAATAAATATCTAGCAGAAGGGCAAAGACAACTTGCAGATGAGAACTGTTATTGTATCTCTGACAGGAGTGAAGTAACTAAGTCTAATTTGAAATATGGCGAGAAACTAGTTGAGTGGAGAGAAAGAGGATTATTGGAATGGGAGGAATATAATTACCTGAAATGTTCCCATCCAAAGATCCCGATTCTCTACCTACTGCCGATATGACATAAGGACCCGGTTAATCCCCTGGGGAGACCTATTGTCACTTCCATGGGGGCATTGCTGGAGAATACATCTAGATTTATTGACCATTATCTTAGACCGTTTGTGGTTGGGTTACCAGCTTATCTCAGGGATACCACTCATTTTTTAACTGTTATTGATGGAATTCACTTGGAAGAAAATTATACACTGGTTACCTTAGATGTGAGTAGCCTCTATACCAGTATTGAACATCAGTTAGGATTGCAAGCTATTAGACACTTCTTGAAAACCTGTTCGAACTCTCTTTTCTATCATTCGGAAATGATCATAGACATGATTGAGTTTTCTTTAAATAACAATTTTTTTCTGTTTGATGATGTCATCTACCGGCAGTCACAGGGCACAGCCATGGGCACCTGCTTCGCCCCCAGCTATGCAAATCTTTTCATGGGCTGGTGGGAGGAGCAGGTGACCTCACAATTGGCAGAATTTGAGAACTGTGTCCTGCGGCTGCGGTATATTGATGACATCTTCTTTATTTCGAATGGAGATGTTGAATCTGCATGTGCTTTTGTTAAGAAACTCAATGTAAATGTGTACAATCTCATTTTCACTGAGCACATTAGTAAGACTATGATTGAGTTCCTGGATGTGCTCGTAGAAATTAAAGGTCATACTTTACAATCTAAACTATTCTGCAAGAAGACTGCAGGAAATAGCATTCTCAGTGCGTCCAGTTCCCATCCCCGCAATTTGGTTTACAGCATCCCGTATAGGGAGCTGTTGCATGCTAGACGCAATTGTAGCACTGAAGCAAGTTACCAAGTTGAGAAAGAGATCATGTGTCAACGCTTCAGGGAGAGGGGATATAATGGCAAAATCATAGCGGAAGCGGGCAGAAGAGTCTAAGAAGTTACTAGAAATCAGCTTTTGCACCCAGTAAGACAGCATAATGAATCTGACACTTTGAGATTTATCACCACATACTCAGGTCAAGCACAGGATGTACGCCTGATACTTAAAAAACACTGGCCTGTACTGTTGACAGATGACAACTTGAAGAAATCACTTACTAACTGTCCTCAGATTACATTTAGGAAAAGTCTCACTTTACGAGATGAATTAAGCCATAACCTGGTTACCAGCGAACCTAGGCCAAGTCAAGTAAGCAGTCCGGGTTTTCGTTGTTGCAAAAACTGCAAAGCCTGTAGCAACAGTGTAGACTGCACTAGATTCTCAATTTCCAGTTCCAGCCAAGAAGTATTGATCAGAAAAGCGTTAACGTGCAACACTATGTATTGTGTATATGCACTGATCTGTCCTTGCAATAAGGCATATATAGGCAGCACTATACATCGCGCCAAAAAGAGAGTACTTGAACATGTACGTGCAATTCGTAACAACAATAGACAATATCCTGTTGCACGCCACTGCTTCGACCATCATTTCCAAAACGAAAAATTACTTAGAATGGTGGTAATTGAAACTGTGCACAACAATGTGAGAGGTGGTAATCGAGAACTCTCACTACGGCAACCTGAGTCTATGTACATTATTAATTTAGAGACAATGACACCGAGGGGTCTGAATTCCAATGAAGAATTGGCCGTCCACTTACAGAATTAACCGCTTGTATGTTTAACAATTTTGCTGCTGGGCTTTTTCCCTCTCTTTTTTGAGGGTTTTTAATATTTATATATTTTTTCACTTTTAGGTGAGGGTATTGTGTATGCTGATATCAGGCAGCCGTTTAACCGATCGTTGTAGTGTACTGCATATACATTAACAGATGGAACTACTAGCCCACTGGGGCATCATTATGGGCATAGAGCTTAGTGGCTATGCATAGAATTCGAGTTAATGGTATACTACTGGCCTTGGAAGGACCATACATTTTGCCCACTCGGGCTATATCATGTTCTGTGTTTCTTCCTATTTCTCAGTTCGATGGTTATTTGTACCGGTTTTGATGAATTAAAATATTTTTTGAGGGTTCATATATTTATTGACAATACATTAAACTCTATGTCAGAAGGCCTATGTATGTATAGATATATATATTTGTTCTCCACTCACGAATTTTGTGCACCAGTCATGAATATGTTACCATTTACCTTGTTTGTGTGTTTGATTAAGTATTAATATCAAGTATGGACATTATTGAGGCAGCATTGTCTTTACCATAATTAATTACAGAGCATTACGTATTGTATTTTGCACTTAAAATAACGATCAGCATTGTGTTAAGATGGCCGCCTTGGTTTTGCACTGTTGTATATACTTTCGTTAAGAATTAGTCTTTTCTTGATGTTTACATTACTATTATAATGGCGGATATGTCATTTGTCTGTTTAGAGCGTGATCAAGGCGAAAGCTGAAACGCGTTGTTTGGAGCCATTTAAATACATTTTCCTGCAATTTCTAAGAGTGTTCGAGTAATTTTCTGGTACTACAGAGGAGCTGCATTTTTATTACTGGGTTGCCGGTAACCCGTACTCGAACCACCCACAATCGACAGCCTCGTACCTTAACCGGGTTCTGCTTTGTTTATGTATATATATATATATATATATATATATATATATATATATATATCGGCTGCTTTGAAAGTGGGTGGCCAGAGGCGCAACGAACCCCAAAGCAACATCATTTGGCATTATCCACTGGAGGATTTGAAAATGCGGAGGGACAGTAAACCGCAAGTACCATAATGCATCTCTTCAAACCATCTGGGCGTCCACTAGGGGGCAAGCATTATAAATGGTAGTGATCGGCTTGTTGGTTTCTCTGCCCCTCTTTGATGTCACACGGCTTACCTCTGAAGAAGGTCAATGATGACCGAAACATGTAAGGACTGCCGGAGCTATTAATAAATGGGATTAAACCGTTGTGGAGTGCGGCTGCCTCTTTGCTGAAAGGAGAGGTTCTTGTGGTAATAGTAAATGGCGTGGTTCAGCCGTCAGCACGCACCGCCAGCAAGAGTGCCTGAATTGCCCAAAAATGAACCAGTGTTTTGTGCTCGCCGAAAGCGAAAAGGGCAATGGCACCACCGAAGACCGTCTTCGGCATGGATCTCGGCTGCTTTGAAAGTCGGTGGCCAGAGGCGCAACGAACCCCAAAGCAACATCATTTGGCATTATCCACTGGAGGATTTGAAAATGCGGAGGGACAGTAAACCGCAAGTACCATAATGCATCTCTTCAAACCATCTGGGCGTCCACTAGGGGGCGAGCATTAAAAATGGTAGTGATCGGCTTGTTGGTTTCTCTGCCCCTCTTTGATGTCACACGGCTTACCTCTGAAGAAGGTCAATGATGACCGAAACATGTAAGGACTGCCGGAGCTATTAATAAATGGGATTAAACCGTTGTGGAGTGCGGCTGCCTCTTTGCTGAAAGGAGAGGTTCTTGTGGTAATATATATATATATATATATATATATTATATTAATTTAGGATATGGGAAATTAAAACTGAGCTTTCTGAAATCTGACCCCTCCACAGTCCAACACTTACCCTTCTATCACTTACGTTGGAGTAGAAATATTACATTTAACCCCTTTAAAGAGTAATAGTTACGTTGGAGTGGAAATAGTAAATATGACCACTCCAAAGTTCAAAACTTCCCCTAATGTTGTTCAGGTTCGAGTGGGATTTGGAATCTGATTACTCTAAGTCTGTTTTTTAATCAGATTTTTTATATTTTAAAAGCTTGTTTTTACTACATTGGGCCTCATTCACAAAGGTAACTTACACCTTAAAATAAGTTTCCTATTTTACGCTATTTACAGACTTCAAGTGTAAGTTACTACTAAAACAAAACAATAGTAAATCGAGCACTCACATGGCCAACCACTGGTACTGCAACACCCTCCAATAGAGAACAATGGCGGCAGGGACTTAAAACAAAACCCCATAGAATAGAATATTAAGTTAAATTACATTATTTAAAATAGTTAAAAATTTAAATAAATATTATTTTATGTTAAAAAATATTTAAACTAAAAGTTTTAATTTAAAATTAAATTAAAGTGCTGTATCAGGCTTTGTTCTACATTTAAAGTAACTGCTAAAATGAATTTACATTATTTATTTATGTATCTGCCTTTAGTTTGTTCACAATTTGACATTACTTTACACGTTTCTTATGTTCCCTTTCCCTCTCTCTTTTTAAGTATTTGATACCACAAGGATCCATTCCTTATTTGATAATTGCTGCTCCTGTTTGAGTGTTCTGTGGACATGCTAGCTGCTGGTGATGTTGAGTCTGGGATGATCTGGTTTAGACCCTCCTTTAAGTTCAGAAGAGATTAGACTTGGTGAGTAAGGGTGGGCGGAATTTGCGGAATTGCGTTCCGCGAAATTCCGCGAAACGGCAAAAAATCTCCGCGAGCACGCGGAATTTCGCGTGCTCGCGGAGATTTTGCTGCGCCCCTTTATATCTGAAAGTGCTTCCTGTTGAGGTTTAATTTTTGTGACAGGAGCATCGTGCCAGCCCAGAATGAATCCTGCCCTGCATATTTATCCAAGAAGATGAGTCCGTTTTGTGCAATACCTCTACTCAACTGGAGTACTTTCTACTGGCTAATCAGTAAGTGCTACCTCGTTGGGAAAATGTATAGTGCCTTTCCTACACTACAGCTGCAAAGGACCAGAAGAATTGTCTCCAGTGACCTGTGTGTCTAACTTTGCCACCGCGCCGAAAGCGCCGGGGTCCTTTGATTAAGCTGTCCATCATAGTGGGGAAAGGGCGGGAAGATGTTGCATACCGCGAGTGTATGTGGGGCGGGGCTACTAGCCTGTTCTCATGCCTCTTGTTTATAAAGGGTCAGAGCAGGATCTCAGCGGCAGACGAGGAGAAGGAACCTCCTGGTCACAGGAACTACACGAGGATTGCGCTCGAGAAAATCAAGGATGCAAAGACCTCCATCAAGGATTACAGCTAACTTTTCAGGGTAGAAATGGAGAGAAGGCACATCTGCTTAGCCACAACCTCGCTCACGAATTTTTGGGCTGAATAATACATTACAGAATTTGAGCTTCAACTCGGGCACCTGCTTTATTTATACCCGAATTCCGTTCCGCGGCGGATCGCGGAAGTTTCGACATTTCCGCGTTCCGCGCGGAACGCGGAAATGCCGAAATTTTGCAAGTTCCGCGAGCGGAACAGAATTTGCCGCCCAGGGTTATTGGTGAGTAGAGATGGTGGCAATATGGAAGCCAGGCTAATTCTCACTCCAGGGTTTCGGGCAGGGCTTTTGGGACATTATGGGCTAATGACTAAAAAATGCTAGTGCACTGGGTCAGTGCTTGCCAACACCTACCAGTTGCTTTAGCTTACTTTGCCTCCGTCAGGTAGTGGCTTGGCATTCGCGAGCCCTCACTGTTTGTCATTTGTACCTTTCTCAGTTCCCAACCCCTGCTTGTCTTCTGAACCTTTTGGTCTTTAGTCTTTGTTTTCTGTTTACCCTTTTGTGTCTACTACGTTCTTTTGGCCATTTAGTCTTTGTGTTCCATATCCACAAGTATGCTGCTTCTCTCCCCCTCTGGCGCATCACTATGGCATTTGTAACAGTTGCTGCTGTAACCTGTGCAACCATCCTTTTGAACCTATGCGCTACCTCATTCCATTCCACCAGTCACAAATCCCCTGCTCAGCAATTTGGCGCCAATCCTGGATACTGGTAGGATTGGGGCTAATCACAGTACATCCTGGCCTAGAGCGAGGTAAGTTATAAACTCCATTCGTGTGAAATTTTCAATGTTTGTTGATTTATGAAGCGTCATAATTTTCCTTTGTCTAGCTCTCTCTCAAGAGTTAATGGTTTTGACATGATCCTTGGCTGCTGTTGGTGACATTCTGAACAGTGTTTCTGAAGAGTGGAGGCTTCTCTCTGGCCAGTAGTGTGACCTACCAGCTTGGCCTTTTATAAGAACATTGTTTTTCTGGTCCTAAATATTTCATTATGTTTCCTTCACAACTTCAGCAACGGGTCGAACAATTCTAACACATTTTATTGATCATAGATTTTAACTTTTTTATGTTTATCCTGCTTATTGCTAAATGGGGCAAGCAATAGTTATTGTTCCAAGAACTATTTTTCCAATCAGCCCTTATCCATATTTCTTCATTGTTGCTTCACGTTTTTCATTCCACTTTGGATCATTTGATCTGAGGGTAACCAATGGTAAATAAAGAATATGGGGGCATATTAGCAAGACCCACGTTAAAATTATCGCCGTTTTAGCGGCAGTAAACTGCCGCTAAAACGGCAATAATGGGCTTGCTAATATGCGTTATGGAATTCAATAGAAGCCCAGGTTAGATGTCCTGCACATCTAACCTGGGCTTCTATTGAATTCTATAACGCATATTAGCAAGCCCATTATCGCCGTTTTAGCGGCAGTTTCCTGCCGCTAAAGCGGCGATAATTTTAACGTGGGCCTTGCTAATATGCCCCATAATTATTGGAATCTCTTTAACTCTGAGTCAACCTGTTAGGGTAGTTAGGAAGCTGGCCACAGCTCACATCAATACTAGCTGACTGTGCATTAGGACTCAAGCTGCTCCTCAGTGATGAGGCCCAACTAAGCTGAAAATGGCCTGGGGCTGCCTCTAATCTGATGCAAAGAGCACCTGACCTGGCAATGTGAACTGGGCTGTTCACATGTATGTATATAGTACAAATCCTGCCGAAATTCGGCCTAGTGCTGCACAAGGTCTAAAACAGATATAAAGAGTGAACTGATTCAAGGGTGGTGATATTGAAGGTGGATAGGTTGCCTCTTTACTTTGTTGTAATAAAATGTCATTTAAAAATGCGTGCCTTCCGTTCTCTCCTATATTTAAGAATGGGAAGAGGTGGTCCTGATACATACTGTGATGATGTACAAGATTGTAAGGACTTAGGGGCATATGTATCAAAAATGCGTTTGCGATTCCCAAATAGCGATTTTTAACGAATCGCAATTTGAGAATCGCAAAACACGATGTAAATAAATATTCGCAAAAAATTAGTGATTCGTTAATAATCGCAATCGCTATTACCGATTACTAAAATAGCGATTCCTTAATTGCAAATTCGCTATTAGGAAATCGCGATTTTGCGAATCCTCAATTCTGGAGCAGATTGATGACATCACAACCAGGAAGTGTGACTGCCCATGCTGTTCCTGATTGCCTGAGGCTGTGTCAGAGGCTGGGAGCAGGAGCACACCACGCTGAACTTCAACACCATCCAAAACACAATGGATACACAGGAGAAGGAAAAGGAGGCAGCTGGAAGGAAGAGAAAACATAAATTCAGTGAGAAGGAACAGGAGGTCCTCATTGAGGAGATGGTTAAGAGCCACGAAGTGCTTTTTGGCAAGAAATCCCTGCACATCCCAGAGTCTGATAAGCACAAAATATGGCTGGACATACAGGCTAAGGTAAATGCCATAGGTGTCACACAGCGCTCCATTGGTGACCTACGCAAGCGCTGGTACGACATGCGCTCAAGGTTGCCACCAGGCTTGCGGAGGTGAAGAAAACTGGTGGGGGTCCATCCACAGAGCCTGCATCCACACCCCTTGAGGATTTGGTGGAGTCCACCCTACAGCCTGAAAGCATCAGCGGGGTTGCAGATATCGACAGCTCCGACACGCCCAACACCAGACAAGGTAAGATGCATGCTAAATCAGCCCTGACACATTACCCACTTAAGAACACACTCAGGAAAGCCCCGATTTCGAAGTAATAATGCAACTCCGTTCCACATTTTCCTGGCCACCCAGCAATGCATCATGGGAGATGTAGTCACACACATAACACAGTTGAGCAATGACACACAGCAATGAATCTGCAGTTGACACAAAATAGTAAAATCAAAAATGTAAAACAGCACTTAGGTACCCAAAATGCAACCAAGCTTATTCAGTGATCAATGGAAAGCAGGACACACAATAAGTAGTGCTTTTGTATTTACAGGTGAACCTGCAACACAGGGTGACAACACAGAACCTGAGGAGGCACCACAGCCACAGGACCAGGCAGGGGGAGAGCACACAGATCAGACAACACAGCCAACACCTGTGCTAAAAAAAACGCAGTCACACTGTGCCTCCACTCCCGGAGCTGGAGTGAGAACTCAAAGGCACACAGGATAAGGCACATCCAGAGCAAGAAGAGCAGGCACGGCAGGAACATGAGCAGCCCCCTACGCACCGTAGGGACGACAGTTGCAGGAGACGCAGGCCAAGGGTACAAACCAGCACAGACGTAGGAGATGATCCTTCCGTATTTTCAGGCCTGGAAGGCACAATGGTCAAGGTCCAGCGTCTGCAAGCCAAAAGCATGCGATCAATAAACCGGCAGCTGGTGTCTGTCAATCATAATCTCTCAGACATGAAGGAGGGCATCAGAGAGCTCAATCACACAGTTGAAGAGGGCAATAAGGCATGTGCAGACAGCATTAAGGAAATGACTGGAGCAATCAAAGAGCTCTGTGCCACAATGCAAAGGGACCATGCATCCAAATGCAGGGAAAAACAACGTCTGTTCACTCGTCTGGATCTATACAGTAAGGCGGACAACCGTTTGTGCAATGCCACATCTGTACTGTCAATACGCACAGTGAAGATGCACATAGAAATGGCACACTGCAGTCAGGATGTTGCCAAAGGTTTGGTGCAGGTCACGAATGCAGTTGACCAGCTGCAGGCAGCAAACATAGGTGGCACAGGTCTTCTGGGGCAGGGGACAGTGAGGAGGTCTCCAGCCGCAGCAGCATCACCCCACCAATGACAGAACCCAGATGCGTAGTGTGAGGCAGGGAACACCATCAGATGCCTCATCAAGGGAGGGCAGTCAGCACACTGAGCGTGCAACTGCAGGACGTGGACGGAAGAAATAGACAGAGTTGCCACAGCTGAATGCTAATGGGTGAAGTAACCCATGGCATACGTACAATTGTCATTCCATTACTCATGTCCTGTGTATATGACATGTGCAACAGCAACAGCCACACATAACGTGTGTTTGTAGGCTGTGTGAATGCAATTTACCTGACGCTAAGGTACATTAAAACACAGTCATTCTCCAATCATTATTTGCTTTGTGTCATCATTACTCACCTAGAAATAGTTGTGTGTTATTTCTTCACGTCTCTGTCAGCCATCAGCTGCCCCTACACCACCTGCTAGTCTGCGACGTGGACCTGGTACGTCATCCTCATCTGATTCTGTATCTGTGAGTTCCACTAGTATGCCTTTTCTTGTCACAATGTTGTGCAGCATGGCACAAGTAGCCACAATCTTGCAGCAGGTCTCTGGCTCATATTGCAGTGCTCCTCCATTCTTGTACAGGCAGCGGAACCTGCTCTTCAGTATACCAAATGTCCGCTCGATTACACAGCGCGTTGACTTGTGTGCGCGATTGTATCTTCGCTCACTCGGATTAGCCGGATTGAGGTACGGTGTGAGGATGAATGCGCGCACAGCATGCACTGTCACCTACAGGTTGAAAGACATATGGTTAATCACTGTCCTATCACTTCAGCTCTAAAGTGTATATCAGAGTGGTTGACATGCAATTACCTAGCAGGTATCCCTCGCCAAATTCGCCCCCAGTGAGATGTGTGTATATTCCACTGTGTCTAAAAATGAAGGAATCGTGTGTACTGCCAGGATATTTTGCAACTATATCAGTTATGATGTGTTTTGCGTTGCAAATGACCTGTATGTTGTTTGAATGGAATGATTTTCGGTTCCTGAATACGTACTCATTGTCTGAGGGGGGTGAGAGGGCTACATGTGTCCCATCTCTGCAACTAATGACATGGGGAAACTGGGCAATCTGGTAGAAGTCCAGTTTGGTTTGCTGCAATGCCTGTTGTGTGGTGTGGAATATGATGTGATGGTGTATCCTCTGTACCATTGCATCCAAGAATGCATGGAAGAAGCGCGACAGGCAACTCTGGAACACCCCTCCTGCTGTAGCTATCACCCCCTGGAAGCTCCCTGATGACAGTAAGTGCAGTGAACAGAGGACCTGCACATGTGGTGGAATTGTTTGGGTCCTGCGGGTTGGGTGTTCAAGCATAGGTTTTAGCTCAGCAATCAAGTCTAATATAGTAGCTGAGTCCAGCCTAAACTTCTCATGTATCTCTTCCTCTGTCTGCTGGAACAGAGTGATACGCAGTCTGAAGACCAGTTCCTGTCTCCTCCTTCTCTGTGCTGCTGCTTGAATCCGCATCCTCCTGGCTATGACATACAGCACTGCCATTGTGGAAGTCCCTGAGGCATTCTGGGCCTGTTTAAATAGGTTGCACCTGGTTACCACCTGGCTTGAGTTGGTGGTTAATTTCAGGTGCAAAATAGCGATTTCTACATATTCGCAATTTGCAAGTTTTTGATACATTGGTTTGCGATGTCACAATTTGTAACATTCATTTTTGCAATTTCGCAATTTGCGGCACGGTAAGTGCGAAATCGCAATTGGCTTTTCGCAAAATGGTGGCCTCGCAAAATTGGCATTCGCTATTTTAGCGAATATCTATTTTGCAAAGCGACACACTGTCATACATTGAAGAAGGCTATTTTGCGATCGCAAACACTGTTTTTTTGCGATTCGCAGCGTTTGCGACCTCAAAATAGCTTGATACATATGGCCCTTAGACGGAGAAGGCATGTTTCCTCTTTTTTTCTTTATTGCACATCTTTGTCTCCTTGTGTTCTGGCTGTATATAGGCGGAAATCCACAGGTGACAGTGAAACTGTGAACAAGATATGCAGGGTTTCTGGCCATGATGGCTTTGTAGGTGATGCAGCTGGTCTTGAAGTTGGCGCAGGCTTGTGAATGGAGTGAGTATAGTTATATTAGATGCAAGTGATGTTGTTTTATTTCTTTTGGCCCTTTATGAGTCATGCCATAGAATAGGACTCAAGCTGTGCCGTAGGACTCACTCTGCACCTCACTAATGATACCATATAAGTCTGTAATTGACCTGGGGTTGCTTGTGTTCTTGTTCAGAGGGGCTTTGGCCTAGCAGTTCATGCTGGCTGGTCCTATTAGAATAAATAAACCAAAGGCTTTTATGCAAATGGTTGCTCTATTTCTCAAGTGGTAAGGTGTGCAAAAAATGATGGACTGTAATGCGGCCCAGAGTAATCGTAAGTGGCTGAAATTCAATTATTCTGTCTCTTATCTTTTTTCTTCTCACCTCAAGGCTATGGCATCTCTCTCTCATAGCTTGGAAGGCAGATTCCTAAAATGTGCATGAAGAATATTCACTTGAAATGATGTATTTGCTAAAGATGAATCTTTACAAAATGTTTCCCAATGTTATGAGATGTTAACAGGACAGCAACTGTAATTATACTACCACTCACCACTAAAAGCCATTTTGCAGCCAGTTCCTGGGACTCATTTGTTAGTTTGTGCAGAATTTAATTTACTCTCATATAGCTGTGTATTTTGAATCAGCAGGCATACATTGAGGTACTTTTGGTCTACATTACATTGCCAAAACCCCTTATATAAACAAACAGCCCCCTCGTTTCTGAGAAAATTTACTTTTTTCTGTCATCACTTCCCCAAAATGTCAATGATCCTCCAACTTTTTTATCCTGACATTCATATTAAATTAGCTTTGAATGCAACTTACAGCTTGGCAAATATCACGAAACCTAAATGTGTAATTGGGTCAGAATTGGGTCAAACTTCTGGCATCCTTTCAAAACCATTGTCAGCTAGCATTTGTGGACACCCTACACTGAATGGCATTTAAATAAAGGTGGGTTTGAGATACGAGGTTAATATGCCTGTAATACAAAAAGCATTTACATTCGAAAGGGAAAATGCTCAATGCAGTAAAGAGAACAGCCAAATGCACAAAAGGTGCTAAATACACTGATCATTTATTCTTAAACCCACCCTACATTAGACACTATTGCCTGCCAAAAGATGATATTGCAGTCTATGATATTCTTTGACATTTTCATTGATGATATGCATGTGATTAAAAAATGCAGGAAATGTGCGTGCTCTCCTTCAGATAGATTAAAACAAAAAAGTGATAGGTGGGTTGCTTTAATTAATCTCAGTCACTATAAATTACTCTAGGCTGCAATCCAATCCATGAGGCGCAAAGAAACAGATGAAGTGGATTGCCGCCCAGAGTTATTACCAGTGGCTAAGATTAATTCAAGCAATCCACAAGTCACTTTTATTGTTTTCCTCAGAATGATACCGTAAGTGTGACCAGTATGCCCATACGTGCCACCCAGGCTCACTGTGCCACAGGACTCAAGCTGCACCCTAGTGATAAGGCCCAAATAGGCTGAAACCAGTCTGAAATTCCTTGTGTTCCTGTTCAGAAGTCTGGCAGTTTGAGCTGAACTATGCCTATTTGAGCACGACCAAGGTTAATTTGCATTTGGCTGTTTACTGCCTGTGATAGCATGGTGGGCGAAAAAATGAAGGACTGAATTGTGGTCCAGAGTAATTATCAGTGACTGAGGTTAATTCAATCACACTAATGATATCCTACTGCCACACCATAGCATACTCCATATACTGGGATTGAAATAAGTGTATGATATGTCCTTCCCCTGCTTGGAGACCAACGGTCCTGTTTGTTTTGATATGTTACCCTCACCCAATCTGGTAGTGGCATGCTTTATCATCAGGTCATATCCTGGTCCCTAAAAACGAGGATGGGCTCAACCGTATTCCAGGGAGCACTTTTCAGATTATCGCTTCCTTGGGCATTTAGTAATAGTGAGATTAACTCAAGCAATCCATGCATCACTTTTTTGTTTTCCTCAGAGGGATGGCCTAAGTGTGATGAGTAGGCCCAGACGTGGGTCCCATGCTTACTGTGCTATGGGACTCAAGTTGCACCCTGCTGATGAGGCCCAAATAGAAATTGGTCTGGTGTTGCTTGTGTTCCCATTCAGAGGGGGGCTGGCCGGGCAGTCTGGGCTGCACAGTTTCAAAAGGAACAGTACCATGGACGATTTGCGAATGGCTGGTTCCTGAGGTGTTAGGGTGGGCAAAAAACAGATGGATTGGATTGTCCCCCCTAATAATTACAAGTGGCTCAGATTATTTCAAGAAATACACCCATCACTTTTTTCATTTCCTCTTTCACACTGGACACTAGCATGACTAGAACCTAGACTGCATACATGTAGATGCCCCAAACACAAGCTTCTCAGATCAGTGCTTTTGGCCAGCATTAGTAGATGCATTTCCTATTGTGAGAAAGTGTTCACCATGGGCTTGTCTTTACTTATAGCTCAAGAATGCAAGGCAGATAAGGATTGTGCCTGATCTCGGCCTGCCCTGAGAGTAGTATGTAGGTAAGTTTGTAGAAATTGAAAACAAACATTTTAGAGGCTAAACCTTTTTGACCAAATTCCATTTCTTTTGATGATCTCAATTTACTCACAGGGTTGTACGGCGAGGTACTCGCCGACATCAGCAGGTCTCGTGCTACTACCTACATGTGTAATGGGAACTAACAAAAAGCCAAGTGTTGTGTGTACACAAATAGGAGTATTGGATTAGCTTACTTGAGCCCTCTTCAATCATTGCTTGAAAAAGTCTATTTGACATTAAGGATTAGGCCAAGGCTTTGGTTTACATTTTATCGTGCTGATTGTAAAATATGTTTGTTCTTGGGGCATCCTCTAGCATGCACAGGCACTTCAGACTCTCAGCAGTTGCAGGCAGAGGGGCCAACAGCATTTGGGATCTTTGCTGCTCACTGTGGTATGTTGTAAATTCCTATAGTCTTGTAGAAATTGGATAATTGCACATCCCACTGATTTGTGCACCATTTCAGCAATTATTGAGAGTCTAAATGAATCTCTCCATTTCTTCATTTGCTTGAAGTGACCTCGGAGAGATTTTCCAATGTTTCAGCCCCAGGGATTGGAAATATGTGGCCATCTTCTGTCCTTGGTATTGTGGTCCATTGTCTGTCCTCACTACCAGAGGAATACCATGGATGGTGATCATTTTGTCAAACTTCGAAATTACTTCCTCGCTAGTGGTTGAGTTGACTATTTCCACGTCAGGGTATTTGCTGAACTCTCTTATGATGATGAGGAGGTGCTGCCCTCTGGACAGAGTTGCAGAGTCTGTGCTTAGTTGGGCCCATACTTAGCTCGGGCTCTCTTAGGTTATGATAGGTGCCAGTGGGTTAGATGGTCCTACTGCTTGACATCTTAGACATCAGGCCACTATCTGCTTGACCTGGGTGTCTAAATCAGTGAACAAGGCATTCTGCAGGAGCCATATTTTGGTTCTGACTACCCCTTGGTGGGTGTGAGAACAGCTTGCAGGAGCCTCAGCACTAGGTGTGGGGGAATTACTAGCTGTTCTCCACATAGTGGCAGTCCATCTTCTGCCATGGAGAGCTCACCACGGATGTTATACATGGCCTGGATCTGCCACCGGGTTTCCGGCATTTGAAGTAACTAGTCTTCCAATTGTTGGTCTCAACAGCTCTCCTCATACGCTGAAGACATGGGACACCTGGGTGATTTCTAAAATGGTGAGGGATTTGGGCCTCACGCTGTTTATTACAAGGGAGATGTATTTGTCAGTCTTTTAGGCCATGTCTTGCTCGGCTATGGTTGTTGTCTGGTAGCGGCTGGGCAAATAGTCAGATGGGTTGTCGTGGTTGGGTCGGTATACAAGTTTGGAGTTGCAGGATGCATTGTTTCTATCCTGGGGGTGGCTTAGGCTTGGGCCCTTGGAATAAAGTCTCTTGAGGTTTGTGATCAGTGCTCACTCTAAAAGTACTTCTGTAGAGGTATAAATGGCTGCACCCCCATAGTACTGTGATACCTTCTCTCAATCTGAAAGTACCTTTGCTCGGTGCTGGTGAGAACCCGATAGGCGTATACAACCGGAGCCCACATGTCATTTGGCTGTCGTTGAATCAGGAGCGGCCATGTCCTGTGGGGCTGGCATCCACTCTAACTCAGTTTGTTTGGCAGAACCATAGTACTTCAAGCTTGTTTCGGCAGACAGAGCTGCTTTTGTGTCTTCTAAAGCTTGTCACTTTGGGCTCTCGTTCCTACCAGGAGTCTGATTAGAGAAGAACTTATAGTAGCTTCGTTAACATGATGAGCTTCTGTATAAAACGTCCACAATATGTAATCATGCCTGTGAAACTCTGCACTTCCACCACGGGTGTTGGATGGCTGGCCTCTTGGATGTCTAGTATTTCATTGGATCGGGTGACACTCGTCTATCTGAGAACCGTTACCCAAAGAATTCAATGTTCTTTTTGAGGACGTCACACTTTTTGCCATGTAAGGACTGCCCACTCTATTTTAAACTTTCAAGTAGTGACCTCAGGCAGCGGTGGTCTTGCTTGATTCTTGCAGAGAACACTGGGATGTAATCATTCACGTTTATTACTCTACTCTGTAGTGTAGCTCCTATTTCCCTAATAGGCTCTGCGCATTGGAATAATATACCCTATAGGTTTGACATAGGACTAAGGTCAATATGTCCCTATCGAGTATATTAAACTTAATTACTTGTGCCAGCTAGCTCAGAGGCCACTATAAACTCCTTGATAAACAAGAAGGGAGTAGTTTCTGGCAGCCACAAAACATGACAACTTTGTTTCCCTTTAGAATCAGAACGTGTCCCAGAGTCGTGGAAACAATAGATAACCGTTTCACTCAGCTCAATCGTGCATGCTTAGTTTTCCTCAAAGTTACACAGGAAGAATAGACGGGCGTTTCAATAAAAGATTTATTGAACAGTCTTGTTTCTCGTGTAAGTAATATGTGCTGTTATGATCACAAGACAATATGCAAGATAAATAATGTACAGCGTAAGCAGTAGAAATAAATAATACTGCGCTAGCATGATCTTTAGTAGATATTCATTTACATAAATAACATAGACTAAAAATGCGAGTACTCATACGATGCGTTTCTAAGCTAGTTCTACCCCAATGTACCTAACCTAACCTAGGTGTAGGGAGAGGTATGAAGTAGGTGGAGTATTCCTTACTATGGTATACTAAGAGTATGTTACGCCCAGTATGCCTAGTATGCCAAGAGTCCCTCTAGGTTTCTAGTCAGCTCCATACCTTAAGAATGAGATAGGTGGGAATCTCTTGCCAGACTCGAACTCCAACACCCGGCGAGGGAAGTCAGATCACTGGACGCTGGACTCTCTGCGTGCAGGGATGACAGCGTCTTCTCAGTGCGTCAGGCCGGGAAACGGGCTCCTCTGAAGTCGAGGTCTCCTCTGATTTACAAGGGCTAGGGAAGGTATATTTATACCTGAGAGGTACCTCAGAATGTTAGCATTGACGTGAATCGGACAGCGGAAGACGTCATGAATGAACCCTCAAGGTATAACGGTTCATGCATAATAGATGAGTCCTTAAAGAAATCAATAGTCCTGTGCTAGGGAAACTCCCGAAGCCTAAGGGTCTGTTCTTCAAGAACTCGTTGTGACGTTAGGGTGGACGGATGTCGGAGACCATGCCTGTATTTGGAGTGCACGGTTTAATGCCCAAATAAGGACTGGGATTTTATGCCTATATAAGGACAGGGCGAATCGTGCCTATATAAAGACATGATACAGGAAAACCCATGTACGGACACCCTAAGAGGAATACAACACCCACTCCACTTTCGTGTGTACGATAATAATAAAATGCTAAACATTTAATATGCTAAACATAAAATGGAGTACCGCATATTGCTAAAAATATTTCTAAAAATCATTAAAAAGCATTTAAAAACCTATTAAAATGCAAAAGGTACTGTACATTTTAAGCATTGCTTTTCATTTCAGGCATATATTTGGAAATAAAATGCAATTTGAATGAAATAAGCAGTAATATTTACATGTGACAGAAAATGATCGATAAGTTGTTCAAAAATCAAAGTCATTTCATGTCATGAAAATTAATGAACTTTTTAGACAAATAAGAAGACAAAGTGTCTGAGGAAGTACCGCGAAGTCCGTACAATAAGACTAGTTCTACTTCAAGCAGATTGAATTGCCATTCAGTTTGAAAAACGGAAAAAAGTTCAATTTGGGAAGAGTTCCAAGTTTTTGAAATATGAAGGCCAAATTTGACTGCGTCTCTGGTACACTGTGGGTTGAATCAGAGTCAGTGTACGGGTCTGGTGTAAACATGAGATCATCTATTTCTGTAGACAAAATATCGTCCACTGAAGTTGGTGACATTTGGAACACCTCGTGTAGTAGATTAATTGCACAGAGATGTGAAGCATCGCTTTCAGCATAGGATGCCGCAGCAATGTTCGCGTCCGTTGTTACCTGTGTGCCTGTAGATCCATCTCGTACCTCAGCAGCAGGTGGAAGCGTCTGTGAGATCTCAATGAATGCCGTCATCAGGATTGGTAGCCTCTGGAGACAACACAGAGCATGGGCCGTTATCGGGTCCAGCAGAGTATCGATATCCGTTGGCGTTGCTGATGGAAATGTTAGACAGGTGTCTAACACGCATTCTTCACCGCATAGCAGGCATCGTAGAACAGGTAAGATGCAATCTTGCCAGATTGGTCTGAATGACAGGAACCACGTGGTATTAAGTTCCCGTAGACGAGTCATGCCCAAAAGCTGTACTATTCGCTCACGCCACTTTCGTTCAAGGAGAGCTTTCTCCACTTCGCTCGGAGTGTTGTCTGCGAATAGGCTGGCCATAGCGTAATAGCAGGTAGAGAAATAGAATTCTGGCAACAAGTGCTAGAATTAATGGTATGCCACCAAACACCGAATGTGCAAAGTTCGTAATGATTACGAGTATTGCCTGGAAAGGTGCTAACAGACCGGAACAGATGCTCTTAAATACATGTACAATTCCGCTTGTATCAGACATGTTAAAGATACGTCCTATCATTTCCACGAAATGTATAGGGCAGTTTGTACGTATTAAAGTCTGTATCTCTGCCGAAGTCCTTGCTACTTGTAGATCATAGGTTTCTTTGGCCGAGGTCAAAGGCACGGTTTGTTGCAAAAGCATGGCTTTCATTCTGCTTAAAGTATCAAATCTTATAAAAGAGACGTTCAGCGAAGGCCACAAAGGCAACTCCCTGACTGTGTCTATTGGGGCAAACAATACTTGCATACAGCAAGTGACCCTGGAGTTGACCGTTACTAGATATGGGATGCCTGGCAACATGCCGCAGCAACTCTGATCATTCAACATGAGGTAACTCCCATTAGAAAGTTGTCCAAACGTTGGATTAATCACAGCAGCTGGTGTACCCTGCTGTTGGCAAGACAAATTTGCCACAGAA
Organism: Calotriton arnoldi; assembly: GCA_963921515.1. Lineage (NCBI taxonomy): Eukaryota > Metazoa > Chordata > Amphibia > Caudata > Salamandridae > Calotriton > Calotriton arnoldi. The sequence goes on along the minus strand of CAWUFW010005261.1, from coordinate 1,118,715 downwards.
CCATTGCAAGCCCCGTGTAAAGAAATGTCCTGACATATAAGTGAACCGCTCAGTGCACTTTTACAGTGTGTACCGCTCAAAAACACTTCACGATCCCCACTCCAACATCTATATGTATACGGTAAATTCCAAGATGTCTTAATGTATTCCTTACCCAACCTTTCATATTTGCCTGCTTGCATTTGTTTGAGGCAATACTGAAACTGAAAAGTAGTCACAGGTAGTGTGATTTTGCCATGAATGAGCCATATGTAGCTGGTTTTTCTGCCACTGTGAATGGTAACTTTTCCAGTTTTTCAATGCTCAGCACTGTATACTTTGCTCCTCTTTGTGCCAGTTCGATCTGTTTATCAGTTAGATTGTATTCTGCAAACAGAGCTGACGTATTGATAAAACGCCAAGGCACATAGCCCGCGCGCAAGGATTGCAGCGTCCAGCTTAATAACACAATAGAACGTAATTGAGATTGGCCTTGCTGTAACATGGCTAAATCTTGTTCTAGTATGTCGATAGCAGAGGATACAATGTTGTCCAATGAATATATTCTGGAGGACAAAGTTGTTAACCCATTGTCGACCACAGTGAGTGTTTTTTCTAAATTAATACGATCAAGTTCACGTATTCGTTCTGCGGCCTCCATCTGTGACACTTTCCATGCTTCATTATAGGCAGCATAAATGCCGGCATATATGAAACGTTTTTGACGTGGTTTTCTCGTTCCAAGCAAGAATTCCCTAAGGTCTGCGTCTTCTTTAAGTAAGGATAAGTGTTGTTTCACATCCTGTAGTGTAGATTTCTGTAGCCAATCGAGGCATAATTTTCCCTACACTGTATGTTGTTACTACCCCCGGATGCTGTCTTTGGACGTATCTTGGGTCTGGCCTATGAATAGTAAACCCCTGAGTTTTATTCAGGAATCTTTCCTGACAGTTGTTTGTGTCTGTGGGCCAGATCAACCATTTTTTCCAATCAGGATTAGATCTGTTGAGTTGTAGTATTTTGTCAACTGTAACCGCTGCCTGTGTATTGTTATCACTTGCAGGTGTTGGTACAGAAGGTGTTTTCATCTCTTTGATCTTGGCTAGTCCAAGACAAGATGTTTGTTGGACAGTTTCATTCAAAAACATTATTTGTTCAGGGATGATACAGGCTCTAAATAAAGCTTCTATCCCCTGCACTTGCCAATCTTTAGTACCCCAGACAGTTTTTGTGTCTATTGTGTCTTTCCATAAGTCGAAACCCTGTCTAGACAGTTGGGCAAAAAATGCTGCAGAGTAAATCTGTTTTGTATTAGTTAACATAATTTTCAGTCCTGTTTTGTTTACATTTTTATAGTAAAACGTTTCTGGATCAGATGTATTGTAACCTGAAAAATATGGAAACTTGTTAGCAAATGTTTTTGAACTACCTTTTGGTGGTGTAGAACAATTCGTTTCAGGTTCACTCGGATCTTCTGAGAACGAATCAAAGTTAATGAAATAGCCAGAAGCAGTTCTGTCAATTGTTGAAATTGCATCAGGATTTGTAGAAATCGCTGGAACCAGTTGATCACTTGCTACATTGGTGTAGACAGGTGTATTTGGACGAACTGTTACTTGATTTTCAAGAGGGATGAGTTCCATTGCATTGTTGCTTAGTCCTTCATCTGTTACTGCTGAATTCTCGATGGTTATCAGTCTTGCAGTCTGAACCTCTTGGATAGTAGCGAGAGGAGTGTGTCTGCTACTAGGTCGGAGTCCACGAGGCCTACTATTTAGTATTGGCCACATACTGTGGTTTGATGAGGTCGATGGACACAAATCTTTTCTCCTTTTTTCCAGCAAGGGGCGGCAGAAGTACTGTTCTTGTTCCTTGAACTGCTAGGACAGGTACTGGTTGTCTGTAAAAAGGTCCAAATTCCTTCTTGTCCGCAATCTTTTCTCTGACTAGATCCCCAACTTTTGGAATCCAGACAGGCCTTGCTGGGACCGCCGGTTTTTCCCCAGTGGTGGTTGGCTGCAGGAATACGTTGCTTTGTTTCGATCTTAGTTCATTGAGTTCCTGTAAAACAGCCAAACGATCTTTGATATCAAACGGTTTATTTTCCACCACTATGCCTACGTGATCGAGGTCTGGTACCCACATTCTTGTCCCAAATAGGACCTCATATGGAGTGACCCCCCCTAGAGAACTTCTTGGCAGGTTGTTTAATGAGCGTTGGACCCCATAAAGATGTTTGACCCACCCATCACCCGAACCTAATACCCTAGCTGTTATAGACTGATCTATGTCCCGGTTTTTCCTTTCCACAACCGAATTTCCCTCAGGATGGAATGGAGAGGAGTACCGCAATGCAACGCCCAGACTGGCCATGGCTTCTTTGTAAGCCCGAGAGCTAAACGCAGGGCCCTGGTCAGAATGTAGCGTGCCTATTGCGTATGTGCCGATAAAGACTCGCAAATCTTTTATAACAGTTCAAGCGTCAGCCGAGCGCTGAGGCCATATCCATAGGAACCTAGAGCATGAATCCATTGCAACCATGAAATATTTATAGTTACCGTCCCTTTGCAAGGGACCGCAGTGGTCCAGGTAAACACAAGCTAATGGTTTGTCTGAAATTAATAGGGGTGTCTGCGCAGGACGTTTTACTGTTGAGACTTTCATCTGTTAGCAAATATCACATTCTAAAACATAGTTCTTGGTTTGTTTCCGAATGCCAGGCCACCAATATCTTTGCTTGAGTAAAGATACTGTTGCAGAAACACCTGCATGGGCAGAAGCTATCCCTTCGTGTGCTGCTAGGATTAGTCCTAATCTACGTTCCTAGTTTGGAATTACCCTATCCCCCACTCCAGGGATTTGAGCAAAAGGAACGTTGTTCGCATCAATTACATAAGAGTACTTGAGTGGAAACTTTTTTGGTAACGCTGCACCACTGCCTTTGCTTGTAGCATTGACAGCCAACATTATCTCACTGTCTATTTTTGTTTTTGAACGAGTGATCGCAGCTACGGAAGCCGTCTGAACAGCCCCCTTTGCGGCTTCGTCAGCCAATGAATTCCCTGCAACGTGAACGCCATCACGTTGATGACTCAGTGTGTGGATCACGTGAGCCTTTGGTAGTTCGTTTTCAACTGAACTACTGGTTCCCAAAGCGTTTTGTGCTTTATTGTGCCACCTTTCGCATCTTTGAACCCATTTTCAAGCCAGTTTTGTATATATTCATTATACGACTGAACACAGTAAAAGGAATCGCACACTATTAGTGTGGGGAATTCTCGATCTGTACTTTCAAGTGCCAGTTTCAATGCTTGTAGTTCAGCTCGCTGAGCTGTACAATCTCCTAGAGATTGAGTTTTTGTGACCATAGGTCTGAAGATGCCATCTCGCATGCGACCTTTAACGATTGCACACGCTGCATTGTAAGCTTGCTTACCCCCTATTGCGGGCTGTGCGGATCCGTCAGTGTAAATTATGAATTCGTACTGATCGAGAAGCAGAATTTCAGTGGGCAGAGGACATTCTTGTTCATATTGCAGGAACGCTTGTGTTTTTAAATCAGGATCAAAAACATATTCAACATCTGTTGCAGCAAGAGAATTAACCCATAGTATCCATCTTGTATGTAATGCTTTAGCATTTGGAATGCTTGCTTTTGTGACCGCTTCTAAAGCTGGTACTGGGGTTACGACAATAATACGTTTCTCTTGGGCTAGGGCTCTTTCTTTTGCTACAGAGGTTTGAACTGCTGTCAGAATTTTTTCAGTTGAAGTGAAACGCATTTCCGCTTGTGTATACAAATGAGATTTGTATGCGATTGGTATTTTTTCACCCTCATTAAATGTTAAGTAGGTGAATCCGCATTGACCCGAAATTATTCCGATCACCAGGTTGCGTTGACTTACACGTGTTTGTAAGTGATTTGCTGCTAACATGTTAGCCTGGAGTGAACGCAAGATTTCTGTGTGTTCTTGTGTCCAATTCTTGATTGAAAAATCAGGTTTGATTAATGCGTAGAGAGGTTTAACCCTTTCTGCGTCATTTAGAATGTATGTTCTTCCAAAATTTAGGAAACCCAGGATGGATTGTAAGTTTTGTAGCGTTTTTGGAGGTTGGAGCAGCGCACATTTCTCTAGAAAGTTAGCTGCCAAGCTCTTGCCTTCACTTGAAAGCTCATATCCTAGAAATAGGACATTGAGATGGGCAATTCTGGACTTTTTGAAGTTGAATTTGTAGCCTTCAGAGGCGAAGCCCAATATAATGGTATTCACCCTGTTCAAGTGTTTCTCCAGGTCATCGTCTGTCAGATAGATGTCATCGACATATGACAATGCCTCATTATCATAAATTTGTAGTAACTCCGTTACCCTCGCTGAGAATAACCCTGGGCTGTTCTTGAACCCTTGTGGGAGTCGACAAAATTGACGCTGGGTCCCCATTATGGAGAAAGCTGTTAAGTACCTGCTTTCAGGTGCTATGTTTTGACAAAAGAACCCATTTGAGATGTCTAATGTGGTTTTATATTTTTTACGCACAATGTTATTCATTAATGCTGTGCTATGTGCATTTTGCACTGCAAATGTTTTAGAACAAGTGTTTAAGTGTCTGTAATCCAAAACTAGACAATAGGTGTTGTCTGGTTTGGAGACAGGAAACAAAGGATTGTTCATTGAGGAGGTGCATGTTTCAATCACCCCTTGGTATTCAAGTTGATCTAAGTTCTCCCTGACCTGTTTTTTAGCTTCTTGCTTTATTGGGTACTGCCTTTGTGCAGTTGGTTCATGTTTTAGATGTATTTTATGGTGAGGTGAGTCCTCATCCCATCCTACATGATTTTTACATAATGCTGGGGCCTGGTACTCATTCAAGTCCACTATCTCCAGAAGTTCCTTCAGTTTCTGGCGAGCTATTGTGACTTCTGCTGCACTGTCCAGCATTGTCTGAGCCCATTCTCCGTTCTTGAGTTGTGTTCTCAGTATTCTCGGCATGTCTGATCTTCAGACCTGCTACTTTCTTTTTGGAGAATTGAGGTTTTGTTTTATTTTTTGGAGCATGTTTATCTTCCTTGGATTTCACGCGTTCTTCTCTATTTTCTGACCGTCCTCTTCTTTCCGAAGTCTGTGACGAGATCTGAAAGGTACGAGAGGAACCTGTATCAGTATCTTGATACCTGTCAGGTTTTCTCAAATTATCCCTATTCCTGAGGTTATACCTCCTTTCAGAGGGCTCCTTTTGAGGAGACCTACCTCGAGATTGAGAACGTTTCTCGTTTGAATTTTGTTTAGTAGTTTCCCACTTCTTTTTAGAAGATGTAGGAGTTTGTTTAATAGAGTCCTTCTCAGGACTTTCAGATAGTTTTGGCTTCACTGGTCTTCCACCCAAACTAGCTCTGCCTAATTCTGCATAAGCTTGTACAATTATTCTGGGTAGTTCAGTTTGTTGTTCTGTGACATCAAATTCCCTTAATCGTTGGCGGATCGCCACTGCTGCTGCCTCCCCTTTAATATTAGATAATATTATTGTTGAGACCTGGTCGAAATTTTTCAGTAATTTCATACCTAAATTCAGAGCAGGCTCTGCCCCGTATTCGTTTTGAATTTGTTTCAGGACATCTGGTATTACCGCAATTGACGGAATGCCATGTGTTTTAGTATAGATGGCAGCAAAGACTGAGCCCCAAGTGGTGCAGTCTTCCAGTTGTGGTGTGATCCCCATTGGTAAACTGATTGTTAGGATTCTGTGTTTCTCATACGGGCTAGTATTTGGAAATACTGCTTCGATTTGAGTAATATTTTGAGCTATCCAGAATGGAATTTGTTCACGTTTTGTGGGCATTTTACCCATGACTGCGTATAGAGTCTGTGGTGTAATTTTTAGTGCAGTCCCCGGTTGAGGGGTCTGATTTGGAATGGTTAATGGTGGTTGGACTGTGAAAGTCCGCATGACATATTGGACCAATTGTCTGTAGATTTTTATTAACTCTGTTATTTGAGTAAGTAACTCCTCATCTGACATTATATCCAGTTCAGGATGAGGTGTGTAGCCGGCTAGAATCTGCCATGTTGCGCCTGGTCTACCTAGTGGACCGAGCCTGGTAATGTTTCTGTGATGTTTTAGGGCGCCTTTAAACCAGAGCTGATGCTCCTGGTATGTTAGTGGAATTTCAATATCCTCGAAAGGAATATATTCCTCTGGTGGATCATCTTCTTTGTAGAAGTGAAACAGTTTTGTCACTGGATTGGATTCAGGAAATATTACCCATGAATAGAATACCTCTGTCTGAAATGATTTGTGTGCCTCTATCACGAAAACTGCTCTACCGCCTCTTGGTGGTAGGCCGTGTTTTATGAGTTTTAGAGTGATGGCTCTTCTTAAGTTTGGAGGGATGCCTATAACACCCTCCTCGGTTCCATCTAAACCTGTAATGTTAAAAGCTCTTAAAGCTGGTTGACCCGCAACGTCACCGTTGTCGGAGTCAGGCATGTTGTTTTTTGAAAAATGTAGAACAAGTTTCAAGGAAACAAAGATAAGGTGCACAATATTTTTGAACACTGTATCCTTCAACGTTGAACAAACCAAACAGCTAATATATAGGGTGCCTCCCTATGTAGCCATGGCAGATACTTAACCCTGCCCACTCCAGACGTCTTTTGGAGTATATGGGTAGGGGTCTCTGAGAGAAAAAGCACGACTGAGTTACTCAGTATCTAACGTTAAATTACCACCTTACCAAACCGTTGGGCGCCATGTAGTGTAGCTCCTATTTCCCTAATAGGCTCTGCGCATTGGAATAATATACCCTATAAGTTTGACATAGGACTAAGGTCAATATGTCCCTATCGAGTATATTAAACTTAATTACTTGTGCCAGCTAGCTCAGAGGCCACTAGAAACTCCTTGATAAACAAGAAGGGAGTAGTTTCTGACAGCCGCAAAACATGACAACTTTGTTTCCCTTTTAGAATCAGAACGTGTCCCAGAGTCGTGGAAACAATAGATAACCGTTTCACTCAGCTCAATCGTGCATGCTTAGTTTTCCTCAAAGTTACACAGGAAGAATAGACCGGCGTTTCAATAAAAGATTTATTGAACAGTCTTGTTTCTCGTGTAAGTAATATGTGCTGTTATGATCACAAGACAATATGCAAGATAAATAATGTACAGCGTAAGCAGTAGAAATAAATAATACTGCGCTAGCATGATCTTTAGTAGATATTCATTTACATAAATAACATAGACTAAAAATGCGAGTACTCATACGATGCGTTTCTAAGCTAGTTCTACCCCAATGTACCTAACCTAACCTAGGTGTAGGGAGAGGTATGAAGTAGGTGGAGTATTCCTTACTATGGTATACTAAGAGTATGTTACGCCCAGTATGCCTAGTATGCCAAGAGTCCCTCTAGGTTTCTAATAAGCTCCATACCTTAATAATGAGAGAGGTGGGAATCTCTTGCCAGACTCGAACTCCAACACCCCGCGAGGGAAGTCAGATCACTGGAAGCTGGACTCTCTGCGTGCAGGGATGACAGCGTCTTCTCAGTGCGTCAGGCCGGGAAACGGGCTCCTCTGAAGTCGAGGTCTCCTCTGATTTACAAGGGCTAGGGAAGGTATATTTATACCTGAGAGGTACCTCAGAATGTTAGCATTGACGTGAATCGGACAGCGGAAGATGTCATGAATGAACCCTCAAGGTATAACGGTTCATGCATAATAGATGAGTCCTTGAAGAAATCAATAGTCCTGTGCTAGGGAAACTCCCGAAGCCTAAGGGTCTGTTCTTCAAGAACTCGTTGTGACGTTAGGGTGGACAGATGTCGGAGACCATGCCTGTATTTGGAGTGCACGGTTTAATGCCTAAATAAGGACTGGGATTTTATGCCTATATAAGGGCAGGGCGAATCGTGCCTATATAAGGACATGATACAGGAAAACCCATGTACGGACACCCTAAGAGGAATACAACAACTCAGTCCTGATAGCTGCTCTTAAATGCAAATTTGATAGACTTCAGCGGCACTCAAAATGCCTAAATTTAACCTGCAAAAGCACCTCAGGCCAGTGTGCATCGAGAAAGTTGCTATATATCGCGACTCTTAACTGAGCCGAAGTTGGTAATATCCACATTTGAGATTGATTACTCATAACCACTTGGCTCTGTTGATTTTAGTGATAATATCATCAACAATGCATGCCAGATGGCATTCTTTTTAATCGCTTTGTTTGGCATTCGCAAGAATACGCATATGTGGACAGCTCCTGGTTCCTTTGGTTTCCACACCACCACGCTGGGTGACACCCACAGGGTAGGGCCTTCTACTCCTGCTATGATTCCTGCATCCTCCAGATCTTCCAGCTCGGTTCTACCTGAGGCCATAAATGAATCGAATCCTTCTCTGGTGTATTACAAAGGGCTGGTAGGGGTGATGCGAAGTTTGACAACTTTCTTTTTAAGGCACCATGTCCCTTGGAATACTTCTTTGAACTCATCCAGTATTTGGGGGATGGACTGCTCCTGTATGTGGAATGTAAATGTAATGAGCGTGAGAGATTCTGCTGAGATGCAGCTAATCAGTGTGGTTCCTTCTGACCTTATTGTGAAGAACGTTGCGGATATGGACTTGTGTTGGTGTACAACCTTTGTGATGAGCGTGCCTGCTAGATCTATTAAAGGTCATGCTGCCATAGGCATAGATCTTTATTGCAATCGGTTTCAGTTGCGATGGTGGGCGCAATTGTCGGTAGTCAGACATTGGAATTCCACACACAGTGGTACCTGTGTCAATGAGGCAGTTCATCAATTGTTCTTGAATTTTTAGGCAGCACTGTGGCTGTAGGCAGGTGGGTGTTTTTGTGGTTCCTCAAGTGCTGATATTGAGTGAACTTGTTCTGCTTCGGAGGAGGCTGTTTTGACAGTCTTCTCGTTGTACTTCCTTTTCATGTTCACATTCAATATTTCGCCTAGTGCACTTGTCTTTCCTTGTCTTTTGATTTACTTTTGCCTTTGTTAAGTTGGTCAGCTTGCAGACTTTCACAAAATGGCTTAGTTTGCCGCGGGACAAACAGGTCTTTTCTTTTGTTGGGCATACAGGCCTACGGTTTTCGCACTGTCCACATGGTCTCTTTGGTTCTAGGCTTGATTGTTTCCTTGAGATGGAATGCGCCTCTTCACTGGTGTCACTTACTCAGATTTGGTCGGTTTTGTTGCTAACGATTGTTCAATGTGGCCTGTTCGTGCATCAGCCATGTCTTCAGCACGACCTGGTGTGAGCAATGGAGCTAGGGGCATTTTGGCTGCCTTGAAGATTTTTTTGCGGAGGACTGAGGAGGGGCCCCCTTGTATGATCTGGGCACGTAGCTCCTCTTCCAAGTTATGAAGCTTGCACATGCTTGTCAGGCTTCACTGCTATGCGTATAAGACAGCAATAGTCTTTTGGGTCTTGCTACACTTTGGGAAGTGTCATGAACATTTTGTGTACTTCTTCCCTCCTTAGGGGCAACAGGATGGATCTTTTTGATTTGGCATTTGTCCCTTTAATGTCTTTTAGGTAGTTTTAAAATCTTGTTATCCACCTTTTCCATTTTGCAGTGATGGATGGGTGCTGACAGCATGTCGAATGGTTGAATGGAATATGCAACACTATTAAACATTGTGTTGCATGAAGCTGAGTTGTCTTAATGAGGAATGAGTGACTGTGAAGCAACTCAAGCCTCTCACAACTCGCACGCTCTACCACAGAAGTAGTGTTTTGCAGAGTATTTGTCTGGCAGTGCATGCATGCGGTTCATAACTGGCACGTGGGTTAGTGGTAACTCTGTTGGACTAGAAGGGAATTTGCACTTTGTTGAGCATGACGACTGACATGGTGGGTGTGCGGTCAGCAAGTGTCTTACTTTCTTTCCCTGGAGTTGTGGGCCTCTGTTTCTGTGCACACTGCTTAGCAGGCACATTGTGGGCCGTAGTGGGCCATTCGGTGTATAGTAGTCACCGAGGCATGAGCGGATGCCAAACAATGTCAGGTCTTTATCACGTAATTTTTTTTTTACCTTGGGCCCCGTCCTTGTTGCCACGTTGCTATGGCCTGCCGTTAATTGCTTGTGGCATGCAAGTGCTGCGAATACACGCAAACAGTGTGACCAGTCCAGGTCCTGCATTGCCCTCCATCTGCTGGTGACACACATAAACCTTTATTTGTATGTACTTCATGCGATGCCATGCTTCAGCACGCCCAAGCGTAGCGAAGGTCATGAGAAAACAAGCATTTGCAATGCAATAGGTCTCACATTTGCGAGAGTTTGAGCCATATGAAACCGTGCATGAACAAACAAAAGCCTGCGGCAGCTACTGTCCCTAAAGTGAAGCCATACTAATTTGAAAGCGCGCCGTGGGAAGGAAACAAAAGTGGCCGGCTGCCATATGAAAGCACGCAAAAGTGTGCGGCAGCTACCATACCTAAAGTGAAAGTGCGCAGTGCCAAACACTAGTATGAAATTAAAACAAAGCAAGTAATCCCCAAAGAACACACAACACTTATGAGTGTAAGGAAAGAGCAATTTATCAGTGCTCCTCGCGTAAAACCGGAAATGATGTATCGGAGCGCTAACGAATAAGCAGCCAGGAAATAAAAGCGACACACGAGTGAACCAATTGCAAGCAGCAGGTGGGAGTACACTCAGTACGAGTGACTACAGCAGGTCTTGCAGACAGCACATGCAAGCTGATGCTCGACCTAAAAACAACATTACAGGTGGGTATTTTCTCCTGGAGATGAGGAAGCGGTTGTCTCCACTAACATGACGGGCTTGCAGGCCCACTGCCAAGCAATAAATTAGCATTGGAGGAATAATGCAAAATGATAAAGGAGTTTGCTTTTTCTTTAGCTCTTAGCCCAATATTAATATACACCATTAGTAATATTATGTAAAGTATCAATATTTCCTACACAAAGCTTGCAGGTAGGTTCTCATCAACCTCTCTGTCTCATGAAGGAAGTTTAATTACATGTATTTGTTACACACTACAGCATCTTCTGTGTCTATCTTTGTGCTTTCAAGTAATATGCTAATAGGACATGCATTTTTCTTTAAAGTTAGTCACATTTCTGTTGATAGGTATGAAAAAAGAGTCTATGCATCGCATCATAGCGACACTAAGAGAAAAAAAAAATGGTTGGAAAAAACATTTTCAGCAACAATACATCCTACTGCAGTTTAGTAAAGAAACTGAAGCTTTTAGCAACAGATAGAATGGACTCCAGGCAGATGGTGAAATGCTGAAGCGTTCAAATTCATAGGGGCTGGTTCATTAGCTACCTTATACTGTAGTTGAGGTACAAAAACCTCATAACACAGCAATAAAGCACACAAAAAACAACACGATGGCACAGCAACACAACCCCAAATTAGTTCACAACAAAACAACAACACAAAAAAGCAATGCAGCAAAATGCACCAATACAATGGCAAAATGTAATACACAAACAAAACAAAACAACACTGCAAAAAAAGATAGGACCATACCAACACAATACATACCACAAATGCACCCACATATTAACCCACATATTAACCATAATAACAAAATAACATAACTTAACAACACTGCAACAAAAGACACACCAATATATCAACCTAACAATGTGATTGCATTTGTCATGCTGTCATGTTGGTAGTTTGGATAATTGTGTTGTGTTATTTTGTTTTGTTGCTTTGTGTTGATATATTATGATTTGTCTTTTTGTGTTGTTATGGTCTGTTCTTGTGGCCTATTGGTTTGTTGATATGCGAAGGGAGATCTGAAGAGCAAGAGAGACAAAGAAAGACAGTAGATAACTTGTAAAAAGGTGGCACGTGAAACAAAAAGTGGAACGAGAACAGAAAACAAGCATTGGAAATGCAATAGGTCTCGCATTTGTTTAAGTTAGAGCTATTGGCATTTCAAATGGCAATGTCTTTTACCTACGTTTTATGAAATGTATGTATGTGGTGTGTAGTGGAATTGTATGGTTTGGATATGATTACTTAGTTGTGTAATTGTGTGGTGTGGTATCGAGTGGATTTGGGTGGTGGAAATACGTGGCATGGTGTGCTGTGGAATTATGTGGATAGTAATTATGTGGTATTGAGTGTGATGGAATTATGTGGAGCGGGATTGTTTGTTATGCAGTGTTATTATGTGGAATTGTATTTCGTGTTGTGGACAGGTATATAGTGCAGTTTAGTTATGTGGTGTGCTGTTGAATTTTGTGGTATTATGTGGTTATAAACAAAGTCGGTAGCAAGCTACAAATTAGCAGCAGCACCTAAGGGCAGGTCTGTTAGGAGGCATAGCCAATAGGTCTTGGCAATGCGAGAACTATTGGTTTTGCCAAAGGCAATATGTTTTAGCCATGTTATGGTAGGATCCTATGCCAGATATGCAACTATCACTCAGTAGAGAAGCCAAGGACTGGATGTGCATGTGGTTTGAAGAGTTTATGTCCTACTGACAGATACGGTGAGAAACTCATACTGCCTTCAGCATCAACTTTAAAGCTGTTAACTGTGCGCCGTCATAAACCCCCACCTGCAACCTGAACCCAGGCAGCTGGAGGCAACTCAGTTCAAAGTATGAGCTATACAAGAGTCATATGATGTATGAAGCATGAGAGACACATTGAGCAATGAATGAGTGAAGAGCTGTATATTAAAAATGGCGATAAAGCCTGCTTTCTATCTGCTTTAGGAGAATTTCCCCTTAGGACTTAAGAGGTTAATAAAAAGCAATGTTGATGTCCTTTGCCAATATAATACCTTTTGAACCAGAAAACAGGGAGGGAGGGTGGGTGGTGGTTTCCAGCATGTGGCAAATAGAGATCCTTGAACATTTGGAGAAATAAAATAGAATCAAACATATGCTCATTAGGAAATAACATAAACGGTCAGTTTCAAAAGCATAATCAAACTCCAAATCTTCAGCATTAATTTATGTGTGGGTGATCAGCACTTGTGCTGATGTCAACTGTACTTCAACCTGTGACTCCTGGGATTTCATAGGTTAATGTAGGTCTCTGTCTTGCTGTTGTCTGACTTTAGTTACGACCTGGAAGCAAAATATATCTTGTAACATTCTTGATCAGACTGGAATTTATTTTTTCACCCATAGTAAATACATATTTCTGCAGATGTCCCTGCTAATGGGCTTGCCTCGTGTTTAGGACACACTACAATGGCAGCTTCCCTGCGGCACGCTCTTGTTCAAGTCTATAACTTATAGTGGCAGTGTTTAAAGTCCCAGCAGCTGTCTTACAAAGTCAGTGCCACAAGAGTTCATCAGAATTGTATTGTATTGTATTGTAATTGCATTTATATAGCGCTTACTACCCCTGACGAGGCGTCAAAGCGCTTTTTCGGCGAGTAGCATGCTACTCCGGGACCCATAGAGAATTAGTGTTCAATTAGTATTGTGAGACATGCAAGTAAATTTTAAGTGGTGTATAGGTTAGTCAGTTATTTGGATTTGGAAGGATAGCAGAAGGATAGAAGAGGGGGAAAAAAAAAGCTTTGTATTTATATAGCGCTTGTTACCCCTGATGGGGTGTTAAAGCACGCTACTCCGGAAACCCATAAAGGATTAGTGCTGAATTGGTATGGTGAAATATGAAAGTAATTTGAGTGGTGGGTATTAGTCAGTTATTTGGAGTGAGAAGGGTAGCGGAGGGATAAAAGGGAAGAAAGGTTTGCATTCATGTAGCACCTGTTACCCCTGATGGATGTTGAAGTGCTTTTCTGGCGAGTAGGACGCTACTCCGGAACCTATAAAGGATCAGTGTTGAAAATTAGTATAGTGAAGTATGAAGTAATTTGAGTGGTGGATATGTTATTCAGTTATTTGGATAGAGAAGGGTAGGTTGCGGGATAGAAGAGGGAAAGAGGTTTGTATTTATATAGCGCTTGCTACCCCTTGATGGGGTTTTGAAGTGCTTTATTGGCGAGTAGCACGCTACTCTGGAACCCATAAGGATTACTGTTGAATTAGTATGGCGAAACATGAAAGTAATTTGAGTGGTGGATATGTTAGTCAGTTATTTGGATTGAGAAGGGTTGGGGAGGGGTAGAAAAGGGAAAAAAGGTTTGCATTTATATAGCGCTGGTAACCCTGATGGGGTGTTGAAACGCTTTATTGGCGAGTAGGACGCTACTTTGGAACCTATAAAGGATTAGTGGTGAATTAGTATAGTGGAATATGGAAATTGAGAAGTGAACGTGTTAGTCTGTTATTTTGATTGAAAATGATAGTGGAGGGACAGAAGGGAGATTTTTTTTTTTTTAGGTCATAGCAGTAGGAGGAGGCTTTTGGATGAGTAAAAAGGGGTTTTTGAGGGGAAGAGTTTATAAAGGTTTGTTTTGGGGGATCGGTATAGTAAAAAGAGGTGTCAGATGATGCAAGGAGGGTAGAGTAGGAGAGAGTCTAGAAAGGGTTATTTTGGGATCATAGTAGTGGTATGGGATAAATGAGAGAGTGGATGTAGAGGATATATTGATAGATGTATAGGGTGAGAGATAGGGTAGTGCATTGGAAAGAGTAGTAGAAAGAAGTTTGAGATGAGTCAGAAGGTTGGGCCAGAGGATATATTGAGAGAAGTATAGGCTTAGAAATAGGGTAGTGCATTTGAAATGCTAAATTAGAAGAAAGTGATAAATATATAGATCCATAAGTACATTGAAAGTATATAGATGCATAAAGGAGGTAAGTATATATAGATTAAAGATATTGATAGAGGTGCAGGATGAGAAATAGGGTAGTGCATTGGATATGCTTTTTCAGGAGAAAGGTAACAGACACACAGATCCAAGTACATGGAAGGTACATAGATGCACAATGGAAGTAAGTACATGTAGACCAAAGATGATTTTTATTTATTTATTTATTTACAACAACATAATTATTCTACATGTTTATACAAAGCAATACACAAAGATAGGTACATATCTATAGTGAAAATATATGCTTATATACAGAAGAATATGCTGTAAATTTCTGTTTGCGTATGGTGCTTATGTGGGGAAGAGCCAATTCTTGAGTAGTTTTCTGAAGATAAGGTGGTTGTCGGTGGATCTTATGTTGGGGGGTAATGAGTTCCATAGTTTGGCTGCTTGAACAGAGAAGGATGTGCCACCCATGTTTTTTTCTTGTATCTTGGAATTTTGAGGCGAGATGCCCCTTTAGAGCGTAGGTTCCTTTGTTGAATGTGTTTGGTGATTTTATTCCTGTTGAAGAGCGGTCCCATCCCATATATTGCTTTGTGGGTGATACAAAGTAGCTTGAACGTGGATCTTCTGGCAACCGGTAACCAATGCAGGGCTTTCAAGGCAGGTGAGATGTGGTCTTGCGGTTTGATATGCAAGAGTAGTCTGGCAGCCGAGTTCTGAATCCGTTGTAGTCTTTTCATGGTCGTTAAAGGTGATACGTGGTAGAGGCTATTGCCGTAATCGAGTTTGAACAGAACCAGGGAGATGGTAGCTTGGACCTTGTGTGGAAATCCCAAATGAGGGAAAATTTGTCGCAGCGTTTTTATAGTGACAAAGCTTGATTTTGCTAGAATTGCTTTCTGCATCAATCTTGTGCTCTGCCCTTTGACCTCTCAGAAGTACCATTGGCCTTATACTTTAATGCCCGTAGATTCCTGCATTGAGGCACCTGAACTCGAATACGTCACCTGCCCAGGGTGAAATAAAAGATCTTTTAACGTGCCAAGGGCAGTGATTCCTAAATCACAAATTTGTTCTCTCAAATTAGTCGTGCACCTCAATCTGTATTTGATGGCCGTGGAGACTGACAGTATATGGTTATGTTAGAATTACTGGTGCCAAGCAGCGTATGCTGCTTTCTATATGTGTGGAAGATTTTAGTGGAGTGTGACAAATGGGGAGAGCAGACTGTGATAAAATGATCCCTTGATAGTTAGCAAGCAGCCTGCCCAACAGGTCGCATGTTATCAGTCCATCTCGGTAACGTCTGTCTTTTGGCTGAATGCAAATTTGTTTTATTTTTTTAGACAGATTTCGACCTAGACAGTTTTTGCATGCATGCTTATGATCTAAAATTGTATATACAGAAATGTCAGACATAATTAAACTGAAAGCTTGCCAGCTATGTTTGGTTTTAGTTTAAAAGCACTCTGCTTCTCACAACTCACTTTATGGTTTAAAACGCAGTGCTCGGTGGAGGTCAACTAAACTGAAGTGTAATTTAAAGATCACTGAGCTAATTTAGGCTATTACGTGGGCCGTGGGCATTTCTTCAACTAAGCTACTTTATTTCTTTTCATTTAACACTTTTTATAACGTTATTTTTTCCTGAAAGGTTGTGGGTTAAGATGTGTGGGACGAAAAAGAATCTAGGCCCGTATGCATAAATTGCAGCCGTGCTAATTTCATTAAGTACCCCAAGAGGCGGGATTGACGAGGGAAGCTTGCAATAATTAGCGTCTGCAAAACAGTCTGTCGGTGACTAAAAGAGCCTCACAATGGTTCTAATGGTAATGGGAAAGAGGAGTACTGTGGGTCAGTTTGCTGCGTTGGCTTCTCCTTACATATGCCCCGTCTTTCCAATACACGCTATTTAAAAAATGCTATAATTTTGCGCTTTTTGTGCCCGGTCCCTCTGCTTCAGCTGCATGGGGATGTGCTATTTTGAGCAGGGCAGTGATCGCTGCCCGGTGAGCAGGGATTCCGCAGTCCAGCTGAGGGCTGCCACGGCAGTGATTTACCCAAGCCGTGCGAGCAGTGCCCTAAACATAGTAAACGGGCTACACAAACTTCACGCATAGTCAGGTGATGCACTTGCTGTTAATTAATAACCCTGTCCTTGTAAATATGGGGCACTAAAATGCGCCGCTGGTGCGACACAAAAAGTGACACACTGGTGGGGTAAGGGGCTTGTAAATCTGCCCCTTAGTGTATGAAAGAATACCGATCACCAAAATATCGCAGTTCAAATATAGGGTGGAAAGAATATTGAGATTCAAAATATCGAATTTATGTACATATAATGTAAAGTGCCATAATTTTGAAAACCAAAATAGCGTGGACTAAAATATCAACATTGCATAGGTAAGTATAGATATTTAAATGAAATTAGCAATATTGTAAGGTAAAAAAGTTTACATTTTTTTATACATTAACATAACTTTAAAGAAAAATAATTCAAGGTTTAAATTTACTGTTCTAAGGCAAATCCAACAAGGTTGTTGAAAGTGCACAAATTACTTGGTGGGGAGAGAAATTAGATTTACTATTCTAACTCCTGTCTAACAAACATTGAGCAAACTAGACACATTGAATGGGATGGGAGTCAAATGTAATATTTTAACTGTAGTCCAACAAACAATGGGAAAATTGCATACATCGTTGTAGTGAGTTTTACTATTATAACTCCTTTCTAACAAAAAAAGTGCATATATTTGAGGGGTCACATTTACTACACCAATACAAAGTTTTACACATAAAAACAATTAAAAAAGTTACAAAATAGTGAACATTTATATTTAAAAAGCCTTCAACATATTTTCAGATCACAGAGGTAGATTTAGGGATTTACCCTCAATCTGCCCTCCCTGGACGAGGTGCAGATAACACATTAGACACCAGAGATACATTTATATAAAAAAAAAAAAATGAGGTGAGAGCTGGCCTGTCCTGGCATCAGGCTGTTCCCAACATTGTTAAAGCCCCAACCAACCTTTTGCCCCCCGGGGAGCAGATTGGGTGTTATACCCTACCGGGGCGGTAAAATCACACAAGACTATAGGATTACATGTTTATTAAAAAAAAAAGAATTGGACGGGCCTGCAGGTCATGGCATCGGGCTGCACTCCCATTTATAAAGCCCCTACACTCTTTTAGCCCCCCCCCGAGGCGGGAGGCTTATTGAGGGCTGTACCCCCAATCTACTCTCCCTTGGCCGTGCAGGCAGATGGTAGACTATACACCACTCATGCTGGCATTGGACAGCACCTCCAACCTATAGAGCTGCAAAAGTCTTTCTGACCCACTGAGGTTTAGAGCCGGACTACTGCAGCCATTCGAATAGCAAGAGAAAGGAAATTTGGGTTCCTCTGGGTTTAGTTTTAACATACGGGCCAGTAGAGTGGGGGGTTATCTCCCCCTTCTGCCTCCCCAGGGAGGATCCCCAGCCAAGATAAGCCAGACCTACACCTTATTCTGTTTCTCACTTTTTTTCTTGATGGCCTGGTGGGCTTTCAGACTCCACTGGGATGTGCAAGTAGGTTGTAAATACTCCTTCTGCCCAATTAGGGCGTTTATCCATTTCTACTTGCCGTTATGTGAAACCTACACTCCAAAAAATCCCAAATTTCTTTCACTTACCATGGTCATCGGCTGCAGTAATCGGACTTTGGGTCAGAGGGCATCTGTCAAAATCCTACCTACCCTGAACATTTCTGAAACCCAGAGACCCACGGGAATCCAGGATGTTGTGACTAACGTGGATCCCAGCATGTTTTTTTACATAGAATGTCCTACAAACATCAAAGAATGGGTCAAAAAATACTAATTTCCCATATTTATGTGATAGAAAACAAAAACAGTACTCTATGCCAGTGGCCAAAGTCTTGCCACCCTGCTTTTCCACACTTTTCTAAATGAGGCACTGTCTACCTTATATTGGTGGACCTAATGCACAGAATAGGAAGGACCAAAACTGTAACTATGTGAAGATTTAATTGACATCAAATTAACTTTGCACGGTTCAAGTTTAGACTGGTTCCTCTTCGGACAATAAGCCCATCCACAAACGTAGGTACTGTTTTTATTGAGAAAAATGTGGGTACTCTGGGAGGTAGATATTTTATCAATTCCCTGAAATGTGGAAACATTCCTTCACAGAAATGTGAGACAATCTGTGATTTTAGCATATTTTGACGTGTACAGGCCATTGTAGGTGGCAAAACTTTGTGGGATAAATGCAGCGACAATGTCTTGCACTCCACTAGGCATGTCATTTTCTGAAATGTATGGGGAAGGGGTGGGCGGAGTTCATGGAGTTATATTATGAAGAATTATGCGGAGTTGCATAAAAACTCAGTGGAATTCTGCGGAGTTCCGCTCCGCCCTACTGAGTGACAGACGAACGAGTCAACACAGGTGCAAACAGCATCATGTATATATTGACCGAGCCCTGGTCCCAAGAGCAGCAGTCCTGGTATCAGTACACACCGCTAACTGGCCTGGAACGGGCAGCAGTCCTTAGTACCGGCGGCAGCACCTTCTGTCAAACGTTCTAAATGCAAGTATTCTCCACCCACTCCTCACTGTTGCTGCCATGCTTGCCTTTTACCCACCAATGTTCATTTAAGTCCACTTTCTCCTCACCTGTGGCAGAGCGTGCGCATGCCACACCCCAGTGAAAGGTGCTGCATCACCGGGTACTGGCAGCACCCAGCGGCTCAGTCTCAGGGATGCACTTCTCCTCCCTCCTCTCGTCAGTGGTCTGCAGTCAGGAGGGTTACCACATTGGGGTAAGAGAGACGCAATGCAAGTCCTCTTTCTACCTCCATGCACTGCGAGGAAGGATTTCATTCCTTTTGTGATTTACTTTCACCCTTTAGGCAGGTTCTGTTTCTATGCTGTTGCACTCAACTGTTGCTGCTGCACCATGTTTACAGACCTCTCGAGAAAAGTTCCCATGGACCGAACTTATGTTTAACTCATTGCTCTCTATTTTAAAGTTGGTACATACATTTTACTTCAAATTAAACACCTGTGTGGTCTTATTTATTTTAAATGTAATGTTAAATGAGCTAGAATCAGTGCTTAAAATGTCATAATGCTCACTCAACTATGTGGTGCTGGACAGTGGATACCTCGCTACACCATCCCTACGCAGCCCTTTCTTGCAGTTATTAACTTGTAGCTGAGTGGAGAAAATTATTGGAGTGAGAAAATTAAAATAGCATATATTGGCTTGAATTAACTGCCAAGGGCCGTACCTACCACAGATGCTGGAATAGAGGTGCGGAGTGCTGGTCACCCCCAAAGTCAGTGACCAGACATCAATGCCTCCTGCAGGTACTGTGGCAATTGTCTGTGCCGGATATAGTGACACGGAGGGTGACCCGACCTTTACTGCATCCTGCTGAACATTCCAACACCTGCATGCGCAAGAGGCATCCAGGAGGTAGTGGTCGGTAAATTCGGTGCTGTTCTCCAATATCTCCTCCAGCTATAAACGAGCATGGTCTCCCGAGGGGGTGACCAGAAGAGTGAGCCGACATCCACAACTATCTGCAAAGTATCTCAGCACCGGTGAGCGAGTGAGATATCCAAGGGGTAGTGACCGACACTGTTGAAATCTCCTGATCTCACAGAACACTCCGCATCTTGTGAATGAACAGAGTCTCCCTGAGCTAGTGGTCAATATAGGAGGCTGGTGCGTAGTGTTATCAGTGGAAAAATTCCAGCACCTGCCCATGTATGAGGTATCCACAGGGCTTTAAGTGGGAAAAAAAAACTGGGGGTGCTCTAAAAGGGGCGTGGCACATCTCTTCAAGGGGTGTGGCCTATCCGAGTAGGGGTGTGGTCTAAATCAAGATAACTAGCATTGTGTGCTTAAGAAAATCATGAAGTCGCTTCCTTTCCATGAGTCAAAACGTCCACTAGACAAAACACCATCTCTCTCTACTAAGAACATTAATCCCTGGAGTTATCATGACATTTTTATTGTTGCCGAAAATTGTTGGATGCCAGGAAGGAGACAGCAAGTGCTTTTAAAACCATATTATACTTGCAAACACGACGCCCCACCTGAAGTCAGTGCCAACCGCGGTCCGTGCAGGTAACAGCGGTGGGGCCGGGTAAAGGGGGTTTCGAGGGATGATGCTGAAAGAAAATTAATTATTTAATTTTCCCTCGCCATCGTCCCTTGAAATCCCCCCTTACCCGGCCCCTCTGCCCCACTGCTGTTAGCTGCATGGATCGCGGGTGGTCAGCGCCTGGTGCGTTCGCACTGCCCTAGAGCCACCCTGCTCAAGGGTCCTTTGACCTCAGTGACTGAGTCACTGTCACTCTATGGTGTGCTGCTTCATAGGCCTGCCTGCAAGACTGGAGGTGAACTTCAGAATAAATTGTGGCGGACAGGCCTTCAAGGTTAACCCACACTTGCCACTGCTAGGGTCCACCTGCTGGTGCTAAGACACCAGGGCTTTTAAGATCTTGCGGGGCCATCTAAGGTCTAGCATGGGAATGTGCTCCTCAGGGGAGTGGACTGGTGGACTGGTCATGAAGGCTGAACCTGGTTCCCCAGTTCCGAATTCAGCAGCTCTGACCATAGTGCCACATCCTCTCCCCCACTGAACACCATACTGCCCCACTGACAGAAACTTGCACTGCACTGACCCGCTATAAACACCTGGATGTGACTCAATTCAAATTACGCACTAGACAAGAGCAATATGCTGCCTAAAAAAATTAACATCATCCTAGAAAAAGCAAACACTCATAGAGAATGCAAGATTAAGTAAAGCACATGAAATGTAAGCAGGAACAACATGGTTACCTTTTTCTTTTTACACTCATTATTCAGAAATTAGTGAGTGCTTTTGCCTGAAAAGTTAAGGCCATGACCGCAGGGCCCAGAAGGGACCCGTTTCAATGCCCATTGCTTATATCCTTACAATACAAAACGTAAGCAGTATGGTTTAAAAAGACCACATTCGTGAACACACAGCAGCTGTACACATTTTGTTCTCCAATTCACCCATCAAGCAGGTATTTCAGTACCTCCAGGAATAGTTCACTTTCCCACCAAGGGAAAACAATGTTGCTCAAAGAGAGACGAGAAAACAAAAGTAGCGCTTCACTGGCAAACACTGTAAAGTGGCGCTAATGTGTTTAGGTGTGAATAAATCAATCTGGCCACCTTGCAACCACTCTGTCTTGCTTTAGCTAGTTACTTTTCATATTTTTAATGTTTTAGTTCTCTGCACCCCGAGGCTGCACTTAGAAATTGAAAAAGTCAGAAAAAGAGGACGTTTCCAGCAAAAGTGTTTTTCTTTTTGGATCCATTTCACAGGGGAGCAAATAAACGAAAGGAGGAAAGAGAAGGTAATACCTATTTCTAAAAGTCTCGGTTTTCATCATCCCACGCTGGCACCACGACGACGTTGCTCCTGCGCTGAAAGAAGAGAAGGGAAATCCTGAGAGAAAATGGCTCTCTTAAAGGGTTTCCCTTCCTCCAACACTCACCTGGCATGACGTCATGCCGTCGTGCCGTGGACGTCATGCCGTGACCTCCACTACTCAGTGAGGAAACTGAGCTCTCACTGCAGTCCAGAAAAAAAAAAAAAAAAAAGAAAGGACTACCTTTGCCAGCCGCGAAAATAGAGCCTGATAGAGACCCGTTTCGAGGGCCCCCAAAAATAACTGCCGGTGCTCAGACCCGGACAGACCCGGCCCACTTAAAGCCCTGGGTATCCATGAGATGGAGACCAGCACCTGGGTCCGAGCACGTGTGGCTCATAGATAGGGTGACCAGGCGTCCCGGATTTGCCCGGACAGTCCCGGTTTTTCGCCAGCTGTCCCGGCAGATTTCAAGAAATTAAGCTCATGTCCCGGTTTTTTGAGAGGGTCGGCTGAAAACGGTGGGAGGTATCTTTTTATGTTTTGCAAAGCAGGGATAGTTAGCATCTGTTATAAGAAAGCAATTTAATTAACAGGAATGCTACTAGCTTTAAAAATTGCATTTTATTTACATTCTTACTGCCTTCTCTGTAATTTTCTGCTAAGAAGCACTGTCATTCTGTGCACTGGGTTGTAGTAAAATAGTAGCCCTTCTTCTATTTTGGGGAAATGTCCCGGTTTTTGGCTTTAAAATTCTGGTCACCCTACTCATAAAGGACATGCATATGCATGTTTGCTGAGGAGCTATGCACGCTACTCTGTTCGCTCCCTGTGGTTGCAGCAGTAATCACCCTTCCAGAGGGCCACCAGATGCCCCCCATGCCTGCATGCACAGCAGATATGTATTGGGTTCAGCTCCCCCACTCCCGGTCAGCACTCACCCAGCTGAGTGCAGAGTGCCAGTGACACCTGCAGGTTAGGGGCGGGTGAAACTACACCACGCATCGGATTCAGAATTTTTCGCTGAACTCCGTGCTACCAGCGAAGCACGGCATTGGAAAAACTCTGCAAAATCTGCTGGCGGAGCTGAGTTCACCGCCTACCCCTAATATTGGGGTGAAAGGTTTCCCTGAATGTCAGCAGAGGCAATGGCCAAATGCCACAGCTACTCACATCAGCAGAGTGAGTGAATTTGAAAAGAAAAATCTTGATGTTTGATATGTTGGGTTTTAGGGCTTTTTCTGTGACACGTTACAGGCACCCCCCACACTCAAGTGAAGTACCAGCTTTATCGGGAAAATTATTTGAACACAGCAAAATAGAACATTTGCTATTATCAAGAACAAATTCCTTCAAAAATCCCCCTGACTTAGAATCAGGTTACCCTGACCAACTAACGGAGCAGAGGAATCATTGGTCAGCCGAAGGTACTCACTGATCAACCAGATGTGTGACACAACAGGGAAGAGGAGGCTGAAAGATCATCAGTGAAGGCTGTCCAGCAGTCCAACACAAAATATAATTCTTGTTTTAGGGTTAGTATTCGTTCATGGAGTCCCCCTCCAGAAAAAGGCTACAGGTCACCCTCCAAGTAGTCCACATCTACCCACCCAGTGAAGGGAGTGTCTTCTTAATTAGAAACAAATAAGTATCACTTCTGGTACCAAAACAAATATAGTAGAGTTTAAAATACAGTACTTTGTGTCCAACAACAACTAGTTGGAAATCAGGAAAATTGAAAACAACACAGACCTCATTTAAAGTGAGTAAAAAAGGCTCTTTCTAGAATATAACTAGAGCATATATTTGCTCTGCCCCATGTGAGGGCCTACATCGTTGTATTGCCTGGATTATGAAAAGGAAATGGGGTGAGATGACAAGGGCCTTTTTCATGCAACCCTTCCAAAGAGATTGTCAGACAATAGTAGTCTTTAGTTTTGAATTGTTTAATGAGGCACATGTCTTGCTGCCTTAACACAAAGGTATTTAAATTAAACCAAATGTATTAAAGTACAAGAGCTTTTCACAAGTTATTTGCTACAAATTAGTTGAAATATTAACTGATTTGTTACAGGTTTGTTTAAGAAATACATGCAACCTCTGTTACTTTAAGGCTGAAGAGAAAAATCATATTAAAGATAAAAGAAAAGCAATAGAGATTGCCAACCTACCACCAAATGTAGTTCAATGTCTGTATGAGAGGTGCTGTATAAAAAAAGATGGCCATACATCTCTTTAAGAGGAAATTATTAGTTCTATCTCTGACTGGAGGCGGTTATGTGCTGTATGATGGGACTGAAACCACACAGCGATCCACTGGGGACAGAATTTACAACATACTGCAAAGACAGCGCACCAGCTCACTGTAGCAATACTGAAGTGCAACTACAGAGTCCAGGAGGCCGTGCGGTCGGCCACGCCCACTGGGGCTGGATGTCAGATAAGGAACCAAGTTGCACCTGTGGCTGTGCTGCTCTTTCGGAACATTGCCTTTGAAGAAGTGCTACACGCACGAAACACGTCAGGCTTGTTTGTTTGATTTAGAGCTGTGAAGTGTTTCACTCGTCATTTCGGCAGCCTCCAGTAAAATTTCCAAAAGCAAAATTTACCTGTGTGAAGGCTCTTTTGTTGGGGAAACTCTGTTGTTGGATGTGAAATGGCTGGTCCCGGCCGTGAAAGAGCCCCACTGCGATAAGCAGTCCCCATGTATGCCAACCGGCATGCGTGTTCCAGTGACAGGTCTGGAGCTTGGAGGCGGTTATGTGCTGTATGATGGGACTGAAACCACACAGCGACCCACTGGGGACAGAATTTACAACATACTGCAAAGACAGCGTGCCAGCTCACTATAGCAATACTGAAGTGCAACTACAGAGTACAGGAGACCGTGCAGTCAGCCACGCCCACTGGGGCTGGATGTCAGATAAGGAACCAAGTTGCACCTGTGGCTGTGCTGATCTTTTGGAACATTGCCTTTGAAAAAGTTCTACACGCACGAAACGCGTCAGGCTTGTTTGTTTGATTTAGAGCTGTGAAGTGTTCCACTCGTCATTTCGGCAGCCTCCAGTAAAATTTCCAAAAGCAAAATTTACCTGTGTGAAGGCTCTTTTGTTGGGGAAACTCTGTTGTTGGATGTGAAACGGCTGGTCCCGGCCGTGAAAGAGCCCCACTGCGATAAGCAGTCCCCATGTATGCCAACCGGCATGCGTGTTCCAGGGACAGGTGCTGGAGCTTAGAGGCGGTTATGTGCTGTATGATGGGACTGAAACCACACAGCGACCCACTGGGGACAGAATTTACAACATACTGCAAAGACAGCGCGCCAGCACACTGTAGCAATACTGAAGTGCAACTACAGAGTCCAGGAGGCAGTGCGGTCGGCCACGCCCACTGGGGCTGGATGTCAGATAAGGAACCAAGTTGCACCTGTGGCTGTGCTGCTCTTTTGGAACATTGCCTTTGAAGAAGTGCTACACGCACGAAACACGTCAGGCTTGTTTGTTTGATTTAGAGCTGTGAAGTGTTCCACTCGTCATTTCGGCAGCCTCCAGTAAAATTTCCAAAAGCAAAATTTACCTGTGTGAAGGCTCTTTTGTTGGGGAAACTCTGTTGTTGGATGTGAAACGGCTGGTCCCGGCCGTGAAAGAGCCCCACTGCGATAAGCAGTCCCCATGTATGCCAACCGGCATGCGTGTTCCAGGGACAGGTGCTGGAGCTTAGAGGCGGTTATGTGCTGTATGATGGGACTGAAACCACACAGCGACCCACTGGGGACAGAATTTACAACATACTGCAAAGACAGCGCGCCAGCTCACTGTAGCAATACTGAAGTGCAACTACAGAGTCCAGGAGGCCGAGCGGTCGGGCACGCCCACTGGGGCTGGATGTCAGATAAGGAACCAAGTTGCACCTGTGGCTGTGCTGATCTTTTGGAACATTGCCTTTGAAGAAGTGCTACACGCACGAAACGCGTCAGGCTTGTTTGTTTGATTTAGAGCTGTGAAGTGTTCCACTCGTCATTTCGGCAGCCTCCAGTAAAATTTCCAAAAGCAAAATTTACCTGAGTGAAGGCTCTTTTGTTGGGGAAACTCTGTTGTTGGATGTGAAACGGCTGGTCCCGGCCGTGAAAGAGCCCCACTGTGATAAGCAGTCCCCATGTATGCCAACCGGCATGTGTGTTCCAGGGACAGGTGCTGGAGCTTGGAGGCGGTTATGTGCTGTATGATGGGACTGAAACCACACAGCGACCCACTGGGGACAGAATTTACAACATACTGGAAAGACAGCGCGCCAGCTCACTGTAGCAATACTGAAGTGCAACTACAGAGTCCAGGAGGCCGTGCGGTCGGCCACGCCCACTGGGGCTGGATGTCAGATAAGGAACCAAGTTGCACCTGTGGCTGTGCTGATCTTTTGGAACATTGCCTTTGAAAAAGTGCTACACGCACGAAATGCGTCAGGCTTGTTTGTTTGATTTAGAGCTGTGAAGTGTTCCACTCGTCATTTCGGCAGCCTCCAGTAAAATTTCCAAAAGCAAAATTTACCTGTGTGAAGGCTCTTTTGTTGTGGAAACAACTCTGTTGTTGGATGTGAAACGGCTGGTCCCGGCCGTGAAAGAGCCCCACTGCGATAAGCAGTCCCCATGTATGCCAACCGGCATGCGTGTTCCAGGGACAGGTGCTGGAGCTTGGAGGCGGTTATGTGCTCTATGATGGGACTGAAACCACACAGCGACCCACTGGGGACAGAATTTACAACATACTGCAAAGACAGCACACCAGCTCACTGTAGCAATACTGAAGTGCAACTACAGAGTCCAGGAGGCCGGGCGGTCGGCCACGCCCACTGGGGCTGGATGTCAGATAAGGAACCAAGTTGCACCTGTGGTTGTGCTGATCTTTTGGAACATTGCCTTTGAAAAAGTGCTAAACGCACGAAACGCGTCAGGCTTGTTTGTTTGATTTAGAGCTGTGAAGCGTTCCACTCGTCATTTCGGCAGCCTCCAGTAAAATTTCCAAAAGCAAAATTTACCTGTGTGAAGGCTCTTTTGTTGGGGAAACTCTGTTGTTGGATATATATATATATATATATATATATATATATATATATATATATATATATATCCCACTGGCAGTCACCAGTAGGTAGATATAGTTAGGTCCATGTATCCATAGGAAAAGTGTTTTTTTTACTTGCCTATATATTTATGATGAATCTTCACAAACTTTTCCCAAAAAGTGTCCCAGTGATTCTTGTTGTGCATGAAAAGTTTCAGGAGGATCCATCGAGCGGGAACCGAGAAAAATGGGGGAGTCACAAAAAGTGTCTTTCCAATGTTAAATCCCATATAGATTTTAGTTGAATCCACAGCCTGAACCGCTGGACAGAATTAGAGCAAATTTGGCAGAAAGGTAGCTCTTGGTCCAGAAAGAACCCTTTTTGTTATTTGGTGTAAATCCATTCAGTCATTTTTGAGATGTTAAAGGAAAACCAAATTTGTATATATAGGGTCACGAAGACTCAGCAAATCCTCCTGATCTTATGCTGAGATCTGATTGGCTGCCATCTTGGGACTCAGCTTCAGCTGAGTCCCAGAAAAAAACATTAAAAAAGAAAAGAGGCAGGGTGGGAATACCCTGACCCCTTAGCTCTGGTTGTGTACCAGAGGGACCCTGCCTGCGTAAAAAGACATTTTCTTTAACATTTTCATCAAAATTCAAGGAGGATCTGCAAATCTGGTGAAAAACAAGCTCCTGTGCTTGTTTTGGAAAGAGCCCCCGGGTGAGCCAGGTCCCAGGGGCAATGTTTAAAGAAAGGAGGGGGGCTCACAGGGTCCCCCTCCTGAGGCTTTTGGAGACTTGGTGACCATCACCTCCCTGTGATTTTGTTTATACAAAAGGAGGGGGCGCATGGAGCACCCCTTCTGAGGTTTAATAAGTCCCGGGGACCGCCACCCCCACAGAGCTATATACAAAGAAATAGGGGGCCTCGAAGACATCCCCCCCGGGCCCCAGGGACAACCACCATCCAGGGACTAAATTGACAGTAATGGGGGGGTCTCGCGGACCCCCTTGTCCCAGGGACCACCACCTCACTGGGGCAAATAGCTTTAAAAAGTAGGAGGGGGCCACATAGCCCCCCTCTCGGGCTCTAGATGGCTCTGGGGACCACCACTTTCCAGGGTCCAGCCCTTACACAACGAAAGAGGGGACCACATGGTCCCCCTCCTGGAGCCATTAATGGCCCTGGGGATCGCCACCCCCCAGGTCCGGCTATTGCTATGTCCCGGGTTGCCCACATAGCTGTTTGCTTTTGCTTGGCGGGAGCTTTGACAGCTCCTGCCAAGCAAGAGCAAACACTCTGATTCCAGTGGAAAGGACCTGTCAAATTGCTCCTGCCCACTGGAAGAGGAGATTTCATCTTTTTCCCAGCCCACAGACATGTGGGGAGGGAAAGAGATGAAACGATTGCTCCTGCATGGAGGGAGCTGCCTTTACAGCTGCTCCATCCAGCAATGCCAATTCCTGCAGTAGGTGGGGAACCGGCTGGGATCCTGCACACTGGGTGCCAAAGAGCACCCAGGAGAGATGGCCAGGCCCCCTTCCCCATTTGTTTTTCCTGGGCCCTAGGGGATAAGGTCCCTGAGGCTGAAATTGGCTGGGGTAGGGGGGCTGTGCCGCCCTCTTCCCCCATGTAATATATGTACATTTTAAGGCTGGGCCCCGGAGATGAGGTCCCTGGGCCAAAATAGCCACGTTTTATGAAATCTCCATTAGTTAATGCACTGCAGAAGTCTGTGTCTGTAACCCGAGAGCCACAGTATTGAATATTCGTAGAACAGTGGAGAAGAGTTAGTAGTGTAACACAGGCCCCTGCAGCCCCTTCGATGTAGGGGCCTGTGTTATGCCCCTTTAAAAAGCACACACTTCACAGCTCAGCTGGTAACCCACTCAGGCACTCATGCACCCACTCACAGATCCACTCAGAGACCCATGCACCTGCTCACAGACCCACTGAGAGACTCACACACCCACTCACAGACGTACTCAGAGACTTACACACTCACACACAGACCCACTCACAGACTCATGTACTCACTCACAGACCCACTCACAGATGCACACACTCACTCACTCACTCAGAGACTCATGCACCCACTTACAGACCCACTCAGACACTCATGTACTCACAGACTGATTCACACACCCACGCATTGACTCACAGACCCACTCAGATTCACACACCCACTCACAGATCTACTCAGAGACTCACGCAACCACTCAAAACACCCAGAGTGACACATATGCAGCCACTTCCAGACCCACTCAGACACTCATACACCCACTGTCAGACCAACTCAGACACTCACACACCCACTCACAGACCAAGTGATATACTCATGCACTCACTCAGACACTCACTGTCAAAGGTTACTGGTTACAGTTAGGAAACACAATTTAAAAAACACAGAAATTCACTTAAAGAACCAAAGGTTACAGTAACGCTATAGTTAGGAAATAACATTAAAAAATCAAAGAAATTTGATAAAAATAAAGCAAAGGTTACAGGGAAGCTATATATAGGAAATAGAATTTTTAAAAACACATTAGAAATACACTGAAAAACAAAGGTTACAGTGACGTTACAGTTAGGCTCAGATTTCACGTGCACAAAACCAGTGAAATTCAGCAGTTATAGTTACCTGAGCTAACTATAACTTATGCCCCAATGCACTGCTTAATACCTTACATGTTACATCACTCATGATATAGTCAGTAACATCACTGATGACATCTCAACTGACATCACTGATGACATCACGAAACACACTCACACACCCATACATCTCATACACCCATTACTACTCCCACACAACTACTCACATACCCATTCATAGACCCATACAAGTACTCACACACCTACTCACTGATCCATAGAGTCACTCATAGATCCACTCACTAATACAGCTACTAGCACAACCACTAACTCACCCTTATAGCCGCTCACCAGCCCCACTCACTCCCCAGTACAGCCACTCCCACATCCAGTCATTTAGACATACAGACACCTACACACCCACTCATACACCCATACAGTCACTCGCACATTGAGTCAGTCACCCATACAGCTACTCACACACCTACTTAGTCACCCATACAGTTACTCACACACCCACTCACTTACTCATTCAGATACTAACACATATACACACTCAACTATACAGTCAGGGACACAAGCACACACTTACCTATACAGTCACTCTCGCATTCACTCACTCACACACCACTCACCCATACACCACTTATGCACCTACTCACTCAACCATACAGCCACTCACACACCCCAACACTCACCTTTACATGCCTCTCACATACCCACTCACTCACCCATACACCACTGACACACCCACTCACTCACCCATAGAGCCACTCACACAGCCACTCAGACACTGATACAGCCACTCACACACCCACTCACTCACCCATACAGCATCTCACGCATCCACTCACTCACCTACACAGCCAATCATGCAGACACTCACTCACCCATCCAGCTAGTCACACAGCCACACACTCACACTTACAGCCACCCACATACCCTCTCACACACCCATACACCCAGACAGCCACTCAGACACCCACTCACACACAGTCACACAGCCACTCACATAATATATGAAATAGTATCACTCATTACTAGTACAGAAAGTACACTAATTTAAGTTATGTAGTAGCTTACTATGTATATTGACCTCTCATAAACATTTAGAAAACACTCACACTTGATAGATGATGTCATCAGTGATGTTATTTGAGATGTCATCAGTGATGTCACTAACCATGACATGAGTGATGTAATATGTGAGGTCATAAGCAGTGCATTGCGTGGGCATAAGTTATGGTTATCTCAGGTAACTATAACTTCTGAATTTTCCTGGTTTTGTACGAGTGTAATCTGAGCCTGACTATAACATCACTGTAACATTTGGCTTTTTATCAGTGAATTTCTAAGGTTATCATAATTCTACTTCCTAACTTTAATGTCCCTGTGACCTTTTGGTTTTTAGTAAATATATAAATATATATACATATACACAACTGTATATATATTGTCACAGTTGTGTTAATCTTAGCAATTTTAATATTTTTTGGCAAGAGAGAAGACAAACTCTTCACTAGTGTAGAAAGGGAAATATCATGCAGTCAAAAGAATGCAAATGTTTTGAATCTGAATAACAGCTGCATGTATGGTTAACAATGAGTAAAACTCAGGGTGGAGAAAGGAATTAAGTAACCAGACAGTGATAGTATGGACCCACTTTTAGTTCTAAAAGTCATTTGTTGTACATAAACTCTCAGTATTCTATTCTATTCTTTTGAGTCAATAGTATTATATTATATTATATTATATCATATTCCATTCTATTCTATCATATATCATATCATATCATATCATATTATATTATATTATATTATATTTATAACATTAACTATATTGGGAGCTCACATGTACCAAAAGGCCTGTTGGAATAGCAGAGTAGTAAAAACCAGCAGTACACCCTGAGCTCCAGACAAGAACAGTAAACTTCAACCAGACAGCAACAGTAATGAGATAACTCCAGAAAGTGGGAAAAAAATACAAAAATGTTTAAGTAAAGACACATTTATGGCATTATCCACAGATCTAATGGCCCATAGTTTCGAAAGCATTGGACCACCACAGAGCCAACTCCCTCCAAATTAACACCAACAAAATGGAAGTTCTCCTCTTCGGTAGACCCCCCTCACCGTGGCATGACTCCTGGTGGCCCTCCGCCCTCAGACCGTCATCCACCCCACCACCCACGCATGCAACCTCAGAATCATCATCAACAGCAAACTCTCCATGAGACGCCAGGTCAACTCAACTGCTTCCACGTGTTTGAACACCCTCAAAATGCTCAAAAACCGACACCAGGAGAACCGTAACTCACACCCTCATCACCAGTCAAACGCCCTCTGTGCCGGAACCACCACCCACCTCCATAATCTCCCCCAAACCATCCAGAACGCAGCTGCGAGAATCATCCTGGACCTGCCCAAACG
This sequence comes from Calotriton arnoldi, assembly GCA_963921515.1. Taxonomy (NCBI): domain Eukaryota; kingdom Metazoa; phylum Chordata; class Amphibia; order Caudata; family Salamandridae; genus Calotriton; species Calotriton arnoldi. The sequence goes on along the minus strand of CAWUFW010005261.1, from coordinate 1,086,532 downwards.
GGCCCACATCACCCCCCACCACCATAGCCTGTACTGGCTCCCCATCAAGAAGAGATGCCACTTGAAGCTAGTCATGCATGCCCACAGGGCTCTCCACAACACTGGACCAGAATACCTGAACAACCACCTGACCTTCCATCGGCTCACCAGACACCTGCGGTATGCCACCCTGGCCCTCGCCACCGTCCCATGCATCCATCACACCCGAACAGGAGGTCACTCCTTCTCCCACCTCGCAGCCAAAGCCTGAAACGACCTCCCCATCCATCTCTGAACATCAACATCCCTCGCTGAGTTCAAGAGCAGATACAAGACCTGGCTTTTCAAACAGACTCATATCACTTTAGCACCTGGATACCCCTTGGGGTGATTAGCGCACTACACAAAACTCTGATTGATTGATTGAGTGGAGGCTCAACTACAGGCCAGAAACATTTTAATCTAAGCACCATTGCCATCATGGAATTGGTGGATCTCAAAGCACTTGGGTGAGTATAGAATTGAGATTGAATCTTAGTACAAGAAACAGAGAGCTGAATTTGTACGTGTGATTTGTAATGAAAATTGATTGGAATTGAATTTGGTGAACCTGCAGCTGCATCAGAAAGTTGAGATATGAGAGATGTACCGAACAGCTGCAATTGGAAACAAGGGGATTATTCTCAGATGAGTATTATGGAGTGCACACGTGTAGGATATTACAACAGTCCAGTCTTTACATCCAATTGATACAATAATGTAATTTTTGCTCAGAAGATGCAAAAAACAGCGAATTGTGCAAAACTTTCAGGTTAGACAAACTGGCCTGGTGGTATGTACTACAGAATACCTACAAAGACCTTCTTGAATCTATGTAACAGCAAACTTATAAAATAAAAGAGTGAGACTGGGATACATGCTTTGAGAATCTGAGTGCGTATTTGTATTTTAATCAGAAATGTTTGATAGAATAGAGCTCTTAATTAATTCCTTATAGGCGCTTTGGTTTTGCTTTGTTTTAAGTATTTTCAAAAGATTTGAAGACTGGTTTTGTTAGATCTATCAGCCTTAGGGTGGTCTTCCCCCAAACATTTTGCCTTACTCCTCCATATTTTTCTGATCTTTTTTTTGTTGGTCGTAGGACTTTGTGCATCTTACCGCTGCTAACCAGTGCTTGTGCCTTCTCCTCTAAACATATTAGAATTGGCTTCCACTCAATTGGCATATTTAATTTACATATAACTCCTTAGTAAATTGGTACTACCTTTACCCAAGGCCTGTTAATTAAATGCTGCTAGTGGGCCTGTAGCACTGATTGTGCCACCCACTTAAGTAGCCCTTTAAACATGTCTGCCATTGTAGCCTGCGTAGGCAGTTTTAACTGCCATTTCGACCTTAGAAAATAAACCTTTTACCAGGCTCAACCCTTCCTTAACATGTAAGCCACTCCTAAACAGCCTATAAGGCAGGGTGCAATGTATTTAAAAAGTAGGACATAACGAAAAGTAGGACATTAACTTGTTTTTTTACTATTGCAAGGGCTACATCTCCCATAGGATACCATTGGAGGGAGTTATCTTATTAATTGTATTAAGCTGTAACTTTCAAATAGGAACAGGTAAAACATTCATGTTTGGTGTCTTTGGAATTGTAATGAAAAATCCGATTTTATGGGAAAGTAGGATTTTCAATTACAATTTTGAAAATGCTGCTTTTAGAAAGTTGGCATTTTCCTGCGTTAGCCATTTAGTGCTTGCAGCTTGTTACTAGGTCACATGACTGGGTGTAGTTTACAGTTGGTCTTTGCGTATTCCTACTAGACAGCCACACAAAATAGAGAGCCTATGTGTGCCTGGATTGGCAATCACTGGCAGGATGGGAGGGTGGAGCTTGGCACAGCCCCACTTACATTTCAATAGGCTGTGTCCTGCCTTCACACAAAGGATTGTATAACCCCTGTAGTTAGCCTGTAGCCAGGGGCGGCAGGACACCTGTGTACTTCAGAATGAAACCTCTAGACCTTTCTCCTCTCCCACTTCAAAGGAGGAACAAGGTATAAGTATTGGACCTCAAACTCTGACTCTTCAGTATACTTCTAGACCTGTAGAAGACTCTGCCAGGTAGAAGGACTGCTGTGCTGCAGAAAGGACTGCCACTCTGCTAGATTGCTGCCCTGAAGGACTACTGCCTGCTGTGCTGACCTGCTGCCTGCTGCCCTTTTGCCTGGGTGAGAAGGACTGGGTTTGCAACCTGTACCCAGGACCACCAGAGTGAGTCCAAGAGCTAGTCTCTTGAAATCAGCACCTCAACGCTGCACATGTGAGTCCTACCTTGCCAAATGGTACCACCCCCTAGCCCTGGGCCCTTGGAAGTGGGCTTGAAGGTGCCCTGCCAGCCCATCTGTGGATCCAGCAGCAGCAGCATATTTCCTCTGCTGCTTGAAGGAACCCCGAGCAGAACCAACACATAGCCTCTGCTGCATGGACTTTCCTGTCGCAAGGACTTCGCATCACCCCCACAGCCTCATTGGAACCATTGCTGCGCAACTCATCCTCGAAGCAGGCCCTTGTATCACAAGTTCCGTGTTGACGGCATCCTTGATGACGATGATGAAATTTGCATTGCAAGCCCCGCATTCTCTTCAGAACCAGCTGGTGCACAACGCATCCTCAACTCAGGACTTCTCATCACAAGCTTCTTTCATCAACGGCCTCCTCGACGATGATGCAGGAACTCGCACCACAGCCTCGCAGGTCCCTAGAATCAACGCTGTGTGATGCGTCTTCAACCAGGACCTCACATCCCCTTGGCTGTGCAGCACATCCTCTATGCGGGACCTTGCAACACTCCACAAGCTGGATTTAAGGTACTCTTGTTCAGCTGTCCTAAGTGAGTCCCTATAACCGACCCGTGCTACAATGCTGTCGGCCTGAACTTGTGTATGTGTCACGCTGCTGTGTGACCAGACATCCACAGATGAGGCTTTGTGTTTTTTGGTGCTATTCTCAGTTAAATTTTTTAATCTGCATATCTTCGGATTTACTGATTGGATTTTTGTTGTTTTGGTTTTGTTTTTATTTATTAAAATTCACTCTATTTTTCTAATCTGGTGTGGGATTCTTTTTATGGTGTGTTTTGACTTTGTTACTGTTTGAAGTGCTGCACAAATACTTTTCACATTGCCCCTAAATTTAGCCTGACTGCTCTATGTCAAGCTACCAGAGGGTTGAGCACAGGTTAATTTGGGGTTTGCTTATGACTTCACCCTGACAAACATTGTGGTTCCTGCTTAAGTAGGGTTTCACCCCTCTCAACCTGTAACCCAATTTCTTACAGGTTTATAAAATAAAAAGTACCTTCTATAATAGACAACATGATGATTTCAGTGGCATAAGGAAATCTTAGGGGGTCCCTCTGCAAGGAATGGTGATAGCGCCCCTCGTTGGAAAACTGAGTGGGCCCCTCTTGAAGTATAGAAGATTTCCCCCCCTACCCCCCACACACCGCTTTGGCTGCAGGGGTGTCCGTTATGCCCCTGGATGATTTGAGAAAACAAAAACGTGAGTTGACCCCTAGAATCTTTGAATATTGGATTTCAGAAAACTCTTAACTGTCTAAATGTGAACGAGTTATGCCAGCACAGCACAACCGGACTAGTGTTTAAGACGACATATGAATACACTTTAATAATTGTTATAGGTGTTTGTGTTTTTTTATTTGACTGCTTCAATCTTCCGCTTAATCGAGAATTACCAATATTCCTGGTATCCATAACAGCAGGTGTGGTGTTACCACACTCTAATTGCCGCACCAGGTGTGATCGGTCTTAGCTTCCCGTGTCAAAATACAAACCACTTTGCTATTCACCGCGAAATTCTGTGAATTGCTAACAAAGTTTGTACAAAGCACTCAGATTTCTACTGCCACACCTATGTGTTCTAGATATCAAAGCAGGAGGGAGAAAATACACCAAAATGCCCATTGCTAACTTCTTTGTCTTATTATGTACAATAAATAAATAATTCTAAAAGTAAGTTGAAATCATAAGGTGCAGCCCTGTTTGCATTCTGCAGCTGGAAAAAAGTCCAATCTATTTTTAGGACTGAATTTACAGGTTTTATATAATTGATGGATGCTGCCTGTCGCAGATATGGGAAAGAATTCTAGTTCCGGTCTGCTGCACCATGGGATAAAAGCACTTATGAATACTGATATAGAAACGAGGAACCCCCAATTAGTGGTCCAATTTTCACAGCCACCGATTACTAGAGAAATAGTAATGAATTAAATGAGCTGTAATACATATGTCACAGTCTATTCAATTTAAAATGACTCAATGTCAAATGGAAATGTATTTTCCATGTCATAATGTCAAGCATGGAGCTCATAAGGAAGGAAGGTTTCTCAACACATATAACGGAAGCCTGGAGAAGGCGAATTAAAAGGTAGTTACTTAATCCAGTTTGCCGACTTTATCCACTCAGGCATCACCATGACATATATAGGAAAAAGAAAATACCGACTTTGTTGAAACTAGCAAATGTCCTGTTTGATTATCGTAATTTCATTCAAATGCACTTTTCTGTAAATTTGGCGTGTTGGGGCTTTGTTTAAATTATTTTTTACCATATGCAACTAACTAGGCTGCCTCCTCCAGAACCTGTGGCAGGGATTGGGGAAGGTGAGCGAGAGCTATAATGTCTCAGTGTAAAGCCCTACCGGGGTTTACAGTACACTGAATACATTGCTTGCATCCGGCTGTGCTTATAAAAAATTTTTTTAATTAATTTCTAGACATATTTAGATAAAGAAAATCTCTTTCACAGGTTATTCACCCACCCTCCGAATATGCACCCCCAGAACTCACCTCACAAGCCAGAGTAGGGACGCCCTACCAGAGCTCATGGCTGCACCACCCCTCACACTACTTTGTTCAGCTTCACGAGGCCCCAGTTTGCCCTTTGAAGTGGGTCTGTGCCACTCATTGGTATGCAGTCAGTAGCCTCGAGGGGGTGACTGAAGGATCCTTCGCATCAACTTTCCCGTCATTCCGAACACGAAAACTCCCCCTGGGCTGATACAGGATACAGAGCACTTTGTAGGTAGTGTATTCCCTGCATCTTTCCAGGCTTGTGGAGTGCCACCAAGCATTCCCTTGATGGGATTATGGGCTAACGGTCGGGGATTCCCTCATTTGCACAGGGCAACAGGCATGGGTCTGCAAAGGTGCCTTAAGCTTAAGCATTGCAAAACAGACAGCTAAGCTGCTTTGTAAAATGAATGTGCTTTGCCGTGGAAACAGTGGACCCAATCTGAAAAGACATGCATGGCAGTGGCTTTCATTCAGGAGCAGAAATCCACTTTTGTGCATAAATTCTGTTTGATGATAAAAGGTGACTATACCACCCAGGCGTTGTTAAAGCCCATAAGTCTGGGTTAAATGTCTAACACATGCGGTATTAGCACATTAGGACAAGGCACATGGGAAGGAGCCAGCAGGAGCAGAATAGAAACGACTGTAGTTATAAAAGTAGTCCCTGAAGCAATTCAGTGCAAGAACTGAAGTGGAGGCACAAGGATACATCCAAGCACCCAATGAAGGAGCCAGTGGTTGAAAGGGGAGGAACCAAAGCCCACGCTATCTATATTGTAAACAAAAAGGCTGATTTACAGCTGCACTGAGAAACCCCTACATAGTGCACTTCCTTTCATTCTGGTGCAAGACTGTGCATGTGCGTCTGAGTTCCGATTAATGAAATGGGTAAAAAATGGAAATGTATGCATGTGGACTTGTTTAAACTAACAATTAGAATGTTAGTACAAGATTATTTTCAAGTAAGAAGTTCATTCATATTACCTCTTTATAAAGAGGTTGCATTTTGTATCAAATCACTGAAAGTTACAGAATCATCTCTTTAAATATATACATAATGTGATAAAGTTGAAATTGCATGGCTTACAAATCTAAAATTGATGTAACACAATAGCAAACTGCGAAAGAACAACAGTCAAGTTAATTAAGAAAAAAAACATAAGGTCCGATCATCTTCTAAGAGTAAGATTTAACCTAAAATAGCTGTACGGCTGGCTTTTCTACTAAGTATGCTTGATTTATGTAAACAGATATTGCAGTAGGTGTTGCACTTGATTCTGCTTGTTTGGGAGAATCCTTGGTGAAGAACAGGGAAGGTGTACAACACTGTTTCTCTGGTCTGTCCTCTAACGCAAAACAACGTCCTGTGATATGCCTTGAGCTGAAATGAATGCTGTATGACTGATAGTGATTGCAGTGATCTGATTTGTGTGTTCCTGTACTGTAAGGTAGTGACTGATCCGAATGTGTTTCAAGAGAGTCAGTTGGGTTCCAGTCCCAGAGGAGGATGAGTAAGGTATTCATGGGGAGCTGCCCGTGGGACAGCCTTGCAGGGCCTTTACCCTTTTATGACTTGCAAGGCTGGGAGGGAGCAGAGAGAAGCCCCATTTGGGAGGCACCTGGAGAGAAGTTAGACCAGCTCTGGGGAATCGAATGCAGGGACCTTAGGGCTGCCTGGACTGGTACTAAACGAGGATGAACTAAGAGTAAGTGTATAACCCTGGACCATCCATGTTAGAGTCTGTCTTGAAGAGCTCTAAGCTGTAGGGGATGGAGAGGGAATCCTTATATGACCCACTGACTCCACCATAGGTAGTACATGGATGAAAGGCTTCAAGGCACCCCTCTAGGGCTACCATTCCTGGAGAATGACTTTCAGATCCTGATTTACTGGACATAGTTTAAGACCTGCTCCAGACATTACCTCACAGGATAACAGTCGGCACCATGATTTCAGAAGAGATTGCTAAGCACAGCCTTTTATTTAGGTGAATCCTTGATGCTGCCATCCCAGAGCAGGTTTTTTTTAACGTATTTTTAGTGGTATTTAAGGTATACAATACATGAAGGCATATCTGTATAATGGAAATATTGAGATTAACTTAGCTTAATGTTGGCATGTAAAAGATAGTACAAACACTTGTTACCATGCAGGGAATTCCCAGTGCATAATCAGAATAACCAATGACAGCATAACAATCCCCCATTAGCGTCAGAGTAACATAGCATTGTGCGACACTGGGATCTCACATAAGGCACTTTGTTCTACATTCTTCCCCACAACTACTTTTGTAGGGCCTAGCCAACTTCGCCATCCATCCAGGTCCTCAGGGGATTTGATAAATTCACCAATTCTAGCATTCAAAGGCATTATTGAGGGAATTAGTAGAGGCCAATACATTTAAACTTACGAAATAAAAGAAGCAACCCAAACTGTCTCAGGGGTCGGTCAGCCAAACTGGTTCAGAAATATCAGGGTATCCCAAATATCAGGGCTACCCAAAAGGAGAAAACAAAATGCCATAAAATGGCCTAACGGAGAACAGGAGGAGGCTCTGCTTGCATTTTATCTATGAATAGATGTCTGGTGGGGGCGTGTCTCACAGTTCTCTAACCATGGAAGGAGATATTTCTCCTTCAAGAGATAAAGCCATCCATCTCTTCTAGTGTATGTCATCTTCCTTATCTGTATCGCCAGGGGAGTCATCTCCAGCTCCCTCGACTGGTACGTCTTGTCCCTCCGTATCTTCCTCTGTATCCCCCACTGGATGTTCCCAACATTCTAGTATTTCCGCCCACAACCCCGCAATTGGCTGTCTTCTCACGCCACAGGCATCGGTACTCATCAGAGCTCTCCCGTCAGCTCTAGCCCAAACCGTAACATCCTTCACCCAGGTAGCAGACGCTGGTCCCACCACAGATTTCTACATCATTGCCTTATGTCTCTTGGCCAGAGCCAAGGCCGTATCCACAAACTTAGTGCCCACTTTCCATGTCCGGGGTCTGGGAAACAACCCCAGTAGGCATGTTTCCAAGGTGCAGGCAAGAGTGAGGCCCAGGGTTCTATTTAGAGTACATTTTACCGTCTCCCAGAACGGTCGCAGTTGGAGACAGCTTCAGGTCATGTGACCAAAATCCGTGTCCAAGAATGCACATCTGGGGCAGGTCTGTGGCTCCCTGCCATAGAGGACCTGAAGTCTGTGGGGGGTCAATTGGGTCATGAGGACATAATTAAATTGAGTGTATTTCAGCCTCATATTCCTGGAAACCCTCTTGGGGTATGCCAGGATCTTACACCACTCTGAGTCTATGAGCTATCGCTCCAACATTACCTCTCATCAACCTCGGATTGCCACCAGTGGTTTTTAAACCATTTCCTATAGCGACTTATAGAACCATTTCACCAGACGTTGTGCAGAGTCCACGGATACCAGCAGTTCTAGCACTGCATATGATTCCGGTTCGTCTCGGCCGCCCAACCACAAGTCCCCAAAGATTCGTGACCCCGGGTTAAGCCATATTGGGTCACTAAGTCATCCAGCAGGATCAGTGTGCCCTGCTGATAACAGCTATGTACCGTCACTAATCTAGCGTCCGTCATGTAGCTAATTGTACATCTGTAAAAAATGAAAGTGGGTCACCATTAGGGAACCCTACCAACAGTAGCGCCGTGGCATAAAGGGGAGTCCCCATGGTCCTCTGTAAACACCATCTCCAACATTTCAAGGCCACTGCCAGTAGTACACCTGGCCAATGGATCTCCCCTGGCAGACAGAGCACCTTTGCCAGCAAAGCTCCCTGATAACTAGACAACCCCATTGGGCCTAGTTCCTCTTGATGGGCCGAGTCAAACCACTGAGTGACCCACTTGAGCTGTGCGACTAAAAAATACAGCTCTAAATAGGGGGCTCCTAAGCCCCCTTCATTTGGAGGGCGCAAAAGGACCTCCAGTGAAACCCTGTGGAGACTGCCATCCGATATTAATTCCCTTAGGAGAGTGTCCAATTGCCAAAACCAGGAACCCATTACCATGACCGGGAGATTAGTGAAAAAATATAATAATCTTGGTAGCATGACCATTTTGGACATCGAGATCCGAGCCATGATGGGCAGTTTCAGAGATTGCCAAAAGGGGACACAGGACTTAAGGGATCTAAGAGCGTTACCCAGATTTCATCCCGTAAGTCTTCCAAAGAGTGGAACAATCGGATACCCAGATACTTGAAGGTTGCTGGGGACCAGGTGAAGTCCTGCGGTATATTCCACATCCTCTGGGATCCTGATGTCATGGGAAACAGATATGTCTTAGTCTTATTGACCCAGAGACCAGAAAGTGTCTCAAATTGACTAGGGTCAATGCGTTCAAGGCCATTGTCAAGATAGAGCAGTAAATCATCTGCATACAGTGAGAATATATGTTCCCTGCCCTCTATCGTCACTCCGGAGTCCGCCCCCTACTGTCCGAAGATTTCTGCCAGTGGCTCAATGGCCAATGCAAACAATGGCCAATGCAAACAGGAGAGGAGATAGTGAACACCCCTGTCTGGTGCATTTATAGACATAATATTGCAGGGAAGTGGTGTGGCCTGTTTTGACCCACGTGGTGGGGGCCGAGTATAGCAATTGAACCCACTTAACCGTGTTCTCTCCCAAACCCATCTTGTGCATGATCTCGAAAAGAAAATCCCACCTCACTGAGTAGGTTTTTTCAAGGTCCACTGACATAAGGGTAGTGTGTGGTCAGAGCAGTGCATCTGGATGATAAAGAACATGGTATAATCTTCGGAGGTTTAGGCAGATGCTCAGATCCTGGATAAAACCGTTTTGATCGCTGTGTATCAGTGTAGGCATATGGGGGAGCAATCTGAGGGCCAGTACCTTCCAAAGTATTTTAAAATTTATATTTAACATGGATAATTGGCAGAACACAGAGGTGTAGGCAACCTGTGCCTTGGTCTTGGGCAGCGGAATCACCACTGTGTCCCTGGTGGACGCAGGCAGTGTGCTCAGTCACAGAGATTCAGCATATAGAGACTCTAGCCGAGGGGCCAATGTCCCCACAAAAGTGCCATAAAATTTCACAGGCAGGCCATCGGGGCCCAGGGTTTTTCTGGAGGCCATTTCTTTGATGGCAAATCTGATCCCATGAGTCGACAATGGGCCGCCCAGTGCTTCCCGAGCTCTCTGGTCCAGTTCACAGACAGGAGGCGGTCAATGAAAGTAGTCAAGGTCCCCAGTGCCAGAGGTTCCGGATGCTTATAAATGGATTCATAATATTTCCAGAATGATGTATTGATCGTCTTGGGGAAGAAGAGTGGTGTGCCATAACTCAACAAAATCTGTGTGATAGGTGCCCCTTGGGATTCGGGTCTAATAAGCCAGGCCAAAAGCCTCCCCGGTCTACCCTCTTCATCGTGTGCCCTAGCAATATAGTCGTTGTAATCATGGCAGCGCAGGCGCTCAAGGGTAGCTTTATATTGCTCCCTGGCTTCACTGAGTCGGGCCTGTGTGCCTTCATCAGTCCCTAGGGCGTTATCCAGATCATGCAGCCTACCATCCGACAATCGGAGTTCCTCATTTAACTCCCTCACACTGACCGACTGTCGCAGACAGTAGCCTCATACCACCACCCTTAGTGCCTCCCTCTCAAACAGGCCAGATGACACAGAACCCTGATTAGGAGTGAAGTATTTAGTGAGTACTTAGTGAGTCTATGAAGCACACATCCTCAGGTACAGGGGATTAAGATGCCACGTGGGGATCTCCGCGCGCTTCTCAAATGGCTGGAACCCTAAAAGCAGTGGGCTATTGTCAGACAGCGTACGTACCAAGTATTCCGTGTGTGTCACATTGTGGCTAAGCCTGTTGGAGCAAACAAATATATCCAGTTTGGAGTGCGGATGCTGAATGTGTGAGTAATACGAGTGTTAGAAATTGAGTCTCTAGTTGGTAGAGGTATGCACCCTGTCCAAGTAGGGACCACAATCCTAGTCAGGGTAAGGGGTAATCTAGATACACTGTGCTCACCCTCTGGTAGCTTGGCACAGAGGAGTCAGACTTATCTAATGAGGGAATGTGGAAAGTATTTGTGCAACACACACCTATAGCAGCCGCGGCCTGTTCAGGTAAGAGTGGTGTTGTGGTGGGGCCAGGTGGAGGGGGATTTCGAGAGAGAACGCTGAGGAAAAATTAAAAAATTAACTTTCCCTCGTGGTCATCTCTCGAAATCCCCCATCCCCCGGCCCCACCATGCACCGCTCTTACCTGCACGGGCCACGGCTGACCCACAGTAACACAATGACTACACCACAAAGAGACTCCACACAGGATTGGAAAAATGGAGAATATTTATCTGAGTAAATCAAGACCAAAATGACAGAAATCCCAAAAACAGAAATGGAGTTATGAATTTTGAAAGAATAAACCAAAAATAGTGCGTAGAGTTCAATAGCATTAAAAGACTACTTGAGGTCGCACAAGACCAGGGCAAATCCAAAGATCAGGCCAACCGGCATCGAAGGGAACTGCGTAGGTTCTGATCAGTGCAGTGATAACAATGCGTCAGTTTTGTATCAAAACAGCTGCAGAACCCACTTCTGAGGCCCAGGACTGGAGGGGACACATTAGGCAAGGGTAGGACTCACAGACGGCAGTGTCCAGCAGCACCAGCAGAGTTGCAAGAAGTCTTTTATGACCCTCAGGCTTTAGCAAACAGGAGGCAAGCCAGCAAGCCCTTGGAGTCACTCTGGGTTCAAGTGAGATGGGTCCAGTCTTTATGTTCATCAGGGCAGATATCAGCAGGCAGTAGGGCAGCTCAGCAAAGCAATGAAGAAGTTCCTTAGAACAGTCAGTCAAGCAGAGCGGCAATTCTTGTTGCACAGTAGTCCTTACTACTGGCAGAGTTCTTCACATGTCCAAGTGTACTGTCTTGGCAGGGTCAGAGCCCCAGTACTTCTACCCAAATGTGCCTTTGAAGTGGGGGGTGACTTCAGCAGCTCCTTGAAGGACACAGGCCCCCTTTCATCCCATCCCTGTCTGCCAGGCTTTCTGTGGGGGTAATGAGTCCTGTGTGTGAGGACAGGACACAGTCTATTCAGATGTAAGTGTTAGTTCCCTCTCCCCCTGCCTGCTTAGGAAGGCTATCAGAATGCAGAAGAATGCCGATGAGTCACCCACACCAGATGTGCATTGGAGACAGGCTGCAGGCACACAGAGCTAATTTAAGAGCAGAGAAATGTCCACTTACTAAAAGTAACTTTAAATCCAACTTTACCACTAAAGAGGATTTATCATTATAATTCCAAAGTTATGAAACACGAGTTAGCTATTCTTTTCTATTCAGGAATTACAGCTTTAAAGTGTTTTAAGGAATTCCAAATGCTAGCCTATGAGAGGGGTAGGCCTAATAGTAGTGAAAAATGAATTTAGCTGTTTATCACTACCAGGACATGTAAAACTTAAAGGTGCATGTGCTAACTTCTAGTTACACAGCACCCTGCACTTAGGGCTACCTAGGGTCTACCTTAGGAGGTGACCTTTGTGTAATAAAAGGGAGGTTTAAGACTTGCGAAGTTGTTTTAAATGCCAAGTCGAAGTGGCAGTAAACTGCACACACAGGCACTGCTACGGCAGACCTGAGACAGGTTTGAACGGCTAACTTGTGTGGGTGGGACCACAAGTGCTGCAGGCCCACTAGTAGCATTTGGACTACAAGCCCTGGATACATGGGATACCACTGTACGAGGGACTTACAAGTAACTGTAAAATGCCAATCTGGTATACACCAATGTCACCATGTTTAGGGGAGAAGTACATGCACTTTAACACTGGTTAGTAGGGGCAAAGTGCTCAGAGGCCAACAGAAAGAGACAGCAAAAAGTGGAGGTAAGCAGGCAAAAGGTTGGGGGAAGACCACTCTTAGGATGACAGGTCTAACAACAAGTAATCTTGTGACTGTCCATGTTGAACTTCCCAGATATCTGTCAGTTCTCAGTGCCCTAACCACTCCCTAAGGCCTTCAGAAGTCTTATGTTCTAAAGCCCGAGCAAAGGTGTGGGGGTGGGGGGAGGGGGGGTTTAGCGGTATAGTATAACATCAGCTACAGAGTTAAAATCCCCCCTAATAAAATGTTAGCCATCACTAAAAGAGTCAGTGGAGCTGACAGCTCCTGGAAGAAAGCCACCTGATCTTGATTCGGGGTATACACACTCCCCAATGTAATGTCCATGCCCAACAGTTTACCCCTAATCAGCACATATCGTCCCTAACTGTCGATGGTGGAGTGGTTAAGTTCAAAGGGTGTCCCTGCCCTAATCCATATAAGAGCTCCCCTGGAATAGGCAGAATAGGAGGTAGCATATAATTTCCCCCACCATCTACTCCTCAAGTGGTCAACCTCCTCCCCTGTGAGGTGAGTCTCTTGTAACATAGCCACTTGTACTCCTTGTCTCTTCAAATATTTGTGAATGTTGTGGCATTTAAAGGTGGACCCCATCCCCCGGATAGTCCACCAAATACAGGTTAAGGTAAATTTAGGGTCTGCCATGTAGTCAAATAGTGTATAGGTCCCCTGTGACCTTCCCCAATCCCCCCACAACCCACCCTCTCAGAAACAGCAGGCATTGCAACGCCTGAGACAAGACAACAGAACCCCAACTGCAAACTCCCCAAGAGTAGCCCAGCAAAACAGCCGGACACCCAAACTTGAAAAGTAATAACATTGTTAATAGAATGCCACCGCCAGGCTCCTGGCAGAGTCTGATTTTTACGGGGTAGGTTAAGTGGTATGGACTTTACCAGTGCCATGCCAGACCATTTCTCAGTGTTTTTCCAGGCACATGAACCCGCTGGTGTCCAATTTTTAGAGGACCCCCAGCTGGGTCCCCAAGAATAGAACAACAGATACATAAAGAGGCAGACATTATTAGGCAAGAACTAAACCAATCAACAGAGCCTTGCCCCCACTGTATAGATACTCAGCCCCAAACCATAGACAGCAGTGCAAATGAAACACTAGTGCCATCCTTTCAGGTCAGGTTGTCGGCAGATTGTGGGGTCACTTTTTTAGCAGGCTCTACCCATGCGGCAGAGTATTGTCTGATTCTGAGGCCAGTGACATGCATTCCGAAGGAGTGCCAGTTTTCAGCATCAGTGTTTTGCATTAGTGCTATCTCAGCCACTGCAAGCAGTGTCACCACCCGCTCCTGTTCAGTCTGGGAGGGGGCGGATTCTGCAAGGACCTTCCACAGGAGGCACCTTTAGTACGTTTCCTGGGTCTTTGCCTAAGTGTTCCTGTCTTGAGCCGGGCCATGGGGAGCGTAGACACAGCTCAATAGGACTCCAACCGGTCCCATGCTGCACCCTAATCATTGCAGAAGTAAGTGGTGCCATTCAAAATGATCCTAGTTTGGCAGGAAACATCAGGGAATACTGCAAGCCTTCATCTCGGAGGGCCTTTTTGACTTCTAGGAATGAAGCTAGCTGAGCCAGGAGGGATGCCGTAAAATCTGAAAACACCAACACTTTCCCATTGCCCATTGCAAAGGGGCCTTTGGTTTGCACTCTCTGGAGAATGTCCCTATCTCTATAGTGGAGCAGCCTAGCTACCACAGGGCAGGGTGTGTGGCCCAGTGCCAGCAAAGAAAGGCGCTACTTCTGTCCAAAGCCAACGTTCCAAGTAAGACACCATGAGGGGGGAGAGTGTAGGCCTTGGTTGTGAAATCAGGAATGGGCTTACATTCCAGCCCTTCCAAGAACAGAATACACAATTTTAGTTTATATATTGCAATTCAAAGTACCTTACAAGGACAAGCTAGCAGAGATAGTTATTTTTATATTTTGGTAGAGAGTATCTTTTGAACAGTGCTTACTACACGACCTCTTGATTTAAGTTGCTATCATAAACAGACTTGTCTCAAACAATGAACATTCTCTCACCTGAAATACACATTTACCACCACTGCATTCAGTGCATTTATAATGAAATCCTTCTACATACATGAAGTGTTGTGAGACTATGGGGTATATTCACAAGAACATGCGCTAAACATCGCCAAAAAAGGTTAACGCAAATTACACATCGCAGTCTATCGCGGGAAAATAACCCCGTCTTAACGTGAAATTCACAACACAGCGCTACCATGCGATAGTTTCCCAAAAACGCAGCCAATGTCCGCGATACAACCACCGTGACGGAGATAAAAACACAAACCCCAACGCGAAAAAACATGCGATGGCCCAAACCGCGATGAGGAAATCAGCGATAAGCAGCGCCAGGCCTGCAATACACACACGGCAGGCGGGAAAATCACAACAAAAGTAGAAAAAACCCACAAACACAAAATAACCAACACAGAAGCACCATGGAGGCAGCCGGAGCAGGCACAGAGGACGAGCGGAACCCCACAAGCACGGAACCCCACAAGCACCCCGGACGACCAGCCTGGGACCTCGGGGACAGGGAAGGGCAAGGAGAAGAAGAAGAGGAAGAGGCGGTTCGGTCCGCGGAGGTGATGGAACACCATCAAGAACTGTTCGTCACCTCCAACTTGTCATTGGGCACCAACAATGGAATATGGCGGTCCATTGTGGACAAGGTGAATGCCGTCGGAGAGCACAAGAGGTCAATGGACGAGGTCAAGAGGCAGTGGATTGACATCAAGCGCAAAACCAAGGAGAAACTCGCAGGCAACCAGAAAGCAGCAATGCAGACTGGAGGTGGGAGTCCAGCGCCACAGCTGGAGCTGGATGACATGGAGGAGCTGGTGTTGATAGTCATCAGTGTGGAGGCTGTGGCAGGAGTTGGGGGAGCGGACACTGCTCGACATGACACAACACAACAGCAACAGGGTGAGTAACCACCAGGCACTGGGGGGACGGGGGAAGATGGCCACAATGGCACACATGCACAATCAAGCAGAGCACAGTGCACACCCACAATGACTCTGGATCATGGGCCTGATCTACCGACTGTCACAATGTACATTGCCATGCTGTCTGAATTAGAACTTGTACCATGCGGCTACATACATGTGGACACATTGTAATACATCATCTCCCCTTCACATTGCAGAGGCACCGTCAACACCTCCTGCAGAGCAGTCCCAGCCACTCTTCACTGATGACGAGGAGGACACCCACAGCATCGACACCGAAGCCCTCCAAGACATCATTGCACTCATCCGCAACTCACCTCCAGGATCAGGGCAGCCCAGCTGCATCGAGGAGACCCCACCCACTCCACCAACCACCCAGTAGGAGGCACCCACAACCCCGGCTGTCTCTCAGGACCCCCACGAACAACACATGGCCTTCCAACGCCATGTGTTGGAGGGCCAGAGGGAGATGGCTGAGCAGGTGCGGGTGGGGTTCGACCTCGTGGTTACCAAACTTGACGCCATCCATGGGTGTCTGAGTCCCATCAGGGACCACCTCCAGTCCCTAATGGACACCCACAGGCCGCTCCATGGTCTCCAACAACCCCTGGCTGACATTGCTGGAGTCATGACTCGGAGAGAAGAACACCTGTCCGCTCAGTGTGGCCCCAGCGATCTCAGCCGTGAGCTGGCACACATGCGGAGGCTCATGGAGGACATGGTGCGGATGGAGGCGGAAAGGATAGCAGCCACAGCTGCACATCAGCAAAATGTAGCTGGGATCTACCATGCCCTGCAGATCTTCATCATGGCATTGCTGCCACAAGGGGTGGCGCAGATGAATGCTGCTGCTCCTACACCATCCGCATCTCCGCCCCCTGGTGTGTCAGTGCCTCACAGTGCGAGAGACATTACCACTCCAGCATCTGATGTGTCACTGCCACACAGTGCGGCCGACAATCCACCTCCGGCCCCTGATGTGTCAGTGGCACACAGTGCTGCAGCCGGAACTGCACCACACACAGGTGAGGCAGAGCACACATCCGAGGACGAGGACGTGGATGGGATTGAGATCAGAAGGAGGCACTAGCATTCATTTCTGCCACCTGGCCTGTTGCTGCTTGGTGCCGCACATGGCCCCATGACCTTCCACTGACCCCGATACACTCTGCTGCACTCACCTTGGACCACGACATGGACTGACATATCCTGTCAGGTGATCAATGACACAGCGACCAGACTGCGGACTGTACTCTTCCTCTTCCGCTGTACTTGTCATTCCCCGATGGACTCTGGCTGGCCCTCCACGGACCCATATTGTGAAGTGGCGTTGGCATGGCCCTGTACTGCTCCAGCTGCAAAACTCCACTGGATGTGCATTAAACATTCAGAAACGCACTGCTGTGTCATGTCTTTCATCATTCAAGTATGAATGTGTGGATGAATGTAGGGTCAGTGATTCCCCCTAACGTCAATGATGCTCATCTAGTGGGATTCCAGTCACAGTGTGCTACATTGCCGATTGCGTTCCGGGTGCCGTAGACACTACAACAGGGACACACGCATCAGTCACTTCCTTGTCCGGACATGGACTGAACCACGCCCAGAGCCCCCGAGACATTGTTGCAAGCCCTGCGCTGGTCCGGCGTATGCCAGGCCAGACCACTCTGCTTACGCTCCGAGGGGGGGGGCCACATAGCTACATGTCGCAGGTTTACACGCTAGTGGTCTGCAGGTCACTGGTCTAGTTGTCAGCATGTCACGGCCACTCCCTGAGGGCAGGCTTGCACACACACCACACCCATCCGGCACAGGCGTCACAGGCCATGTGACCACGCCAATATAAGGGGCCGACAACGTCACATTCCCCACTGCCGGTGGTGACTGGATGATGAACGTTCCACGATTCTCAATCATAAAGGGCCCATGAGTTGTTGTGCACAGGGTTAGTGGTACCCGAAGCCATGCGGCCGTCACGGGCCTACCACCATGTGGCGCTGACTGGGGTTGCACAGGGTTAGTGGCACCCGAAGCCATGCGGCCGGCACGGGCCTACCACCACGTGGCGCTGACTGGGGTTGCACAAGGTTAGTGGCACCCGAAGCCATGCGGCCGGCACGGGCCTACCACCACGTGGCGCTGACTGGGGTTGCACAGGGTTAGTGGCACCGGAAGCCATGCGGCCGGCACGGGCCTACCACCACGTGGCGCTGACTGGGGTTGCACAGGGTTAGTGGCACCGAAATTGCTGAGCGGGTGTGCAGCCTGCGATGATGACGTGTGCACTGATGTGGTCTCTGCTATTGATGCCTCAGGACTCAGCGTCATGTGTGGGACCTGCTGGGCTGCGGTGCGTGTACGCATGATGTGGAGCATGCCATGGTCGCGGGACCGGGGTCTGGAGCTTGCACGGGCATGTGGTGTGCCCACTGGTGGACACACCATTGGCGGCAGGTGAGCAGTGGGGCCTGGGTGCGCAAGGGCGGACAGCCAGCGTGGCCGGCGGGAAGGGGTAGGGTGCGGCTGCATGTGTGCGCAGGGGCGGATAGACGTTGTTGCTGTGTGCAGTGTGATGGACTCTGCCATCATTGACTCTGGCCTCGATTACAGATTGCAGACCTGGTGGCTTGCAGTGTATGCCGGCACGTGGTTGGAGACACACCGGTGGCAGCAGGTGAGCAGTGGTGCCTGGGTGCGCGGGGGCTGCAGTGTCCCTCCCTCTCTCTCTCTCTCTCTCTCTCTCCCTTCCTTTCCTTCTCTCTCTCTCTCTCCCTCTCTTCCTTTCTCTCTCTCCTTCTCCCTCTCCCTTTCTTTCTTTCTCTCTCTCTTTCTCTCTCTGCCTTTCTTTCCTTCTCTCTTTCTCTGTGTCTCACTCCTTTGATGTGCTCATGACACACGTTCTTATTTTGTGCTTTATTTTCCAGGCTGTGACATCAAGATTGTCCCGGACGGACCCGACAGGAGTCTTACGCATTGGTGTTTTGTGTTGTATTTCAACAAAGTTTTTGGTTGTTACTTCAATGATGAGTGACTGTTTCTCGTTCTTCTGACCACACAGGTGTGTTTCTTGTTGTCATTGTGCAACATCATGCGCTTTTTGTGGCTCTTGTGTCGTGCACGGTATGTGTTTGTCCGGGGGGGGCGGGCCCTGGGGGTGGTGGCGGGCCTGGGGGTGGTGGCTGTGGGTGTTGTGGCCCTCATGGGTCTCCGAGCTGCATGATCATTGGCTCCATGGCATCTGTGGGTCTTCAGATGTGGCTCTTGGCTGGGCTCCCTTTCATACTGCAGGTAGTCGTCCTGCTTAACACCAGCAGAAGGCAGGTGTTAAATTCCTGCTGCTACCGCGGCTTATCGCCTGTTTTTGGTTCCCATCGCAGATCTGGCAGTTCATTGTGAAAGTGGTGTAGAAGTGTTTTCGTGTGTTTTTGCACGGGAACGCCTACTCTGCATCTCATTAGGGTTAGTTGGTGGTGTCACCCGTGGAGATAAATTTGCGGCAGTTATCGCGGGAATACTGGCGATGTCTGCAGTTTGCACCCGCTTGTGAATGGTGCGATAAATCTATCTCCTCTTTTGATGCACTAAAGTGCTGATAACTCGGCGATAAGTCCTTGTGAATATGCCCCTATGTGTGCTAGAACCCTTGCGGTTCTGGGAAGACTCAGTAGAGGAAGTAAGTAACTGTTTGGGAGGTGTTAATATGTGGGTATTAATGGTTATGATGTAATCAGAGAGCAGAGTGAGATTACATGCTGAGGAATAAAGATGGACAATCCAGAGCTCTGTGCATGATGTAATGTTTTGCATGCTACCGGGCTGGGGAGAACACTACAACTGGTGACGAGGACGGGATCTGTACGCCAAAGAAATGAGACTGCTCTCCCTGAAAGTTTACAATGCCACTGCAAACTCCTTGTGTGTACCACGTGCACCTATTTCGATGAGAAGCCGTTCGAAGTTGGCATGTGTGGAACCGAAGCCCCGCTCCAGTCCACATACGCCACTCGACGAAATTAAAAGCCCTACAGATGAGCACACTCGAAAGCCCACCAGAAACTAACTGGTAAGGCCAAGAAGAAATACTGCGCCACAGCTTAACACTGAGCCATCATTGATACAGAGTGAAACGCTAGAAGCAGCCACAACCTGGGGAAAAGCAAAAAGCT
This sequence comes from Calotriton arnoldi, assembly GCA_963921515.1. NCBI lineage: Eukaryota > Metazoa > Chordata > Amphibia > Caudata > Salamandridae > Calotriton > Calotriton arnoldi. Next base: position 1,066,640 of record CAWUFW010005261.1, on the reverse strand, counting down.
GAAAGCAGTGACAAACAAGTACGAGAGGTAGAACGGCTGCTTACCATCAAGAAAGAAGATGATGCCCTACTACCTCCGATCAGGCATGACGGCCCAGGTACAAGCACACGCTCAGTGCTTGCAAGAGGTACCTGCCCAAAAGAACAGGTGCCGTCACCTGAACAGCAGATACTCTCAACAGCAGTTGAAAAGAGCACAAAGTATGGTGCAGCCACATTTCTGAAACCACCACTGCCTTTCGACACCGCCAAGAAGCAGAATATTGGCACCAGATGGATTGCATGGATCAAGTCATTTGATGATTTTTTAGATGCCCTAGAAGAGGTAGATGATAAGAAAATCATTAAGTACCTAAAGAACCTTTCCAGTGATGGAGTAAAAGAAGTGCTGAAGAAAATATCACAAGCTTACGCAATATCATACTGTCAAGTTGAGAAAGCGTAGGCAGTCACGTTCAATTCGATGCCAAACATTGACTATGAAAGGTACATTTTCAATCAAGCGTGATAGCCAGCTGGTGAAATGATGGACGAGTTTGTTGAAAGACTTGATGTGCTTATCAAGCATTGCAAATTTAGTGACTTTAATGAAAAAGAAGCCATGTGTCTTTGAGTTATCGATGGCTATCTTTCAGACTCCTTCAGAAGATGCATGTTGAGAGAGACGCTCAGCTTAGAGAAAGTAATAATTGCCACTAGCACCGAAAAAAGAGCGGATCGACAAGCCGCTGACATGGAAACTGGAATGGTGAAAACGGAATCAGTGTTGGCCATGAAGAGTAAGGACAAACACTGAGTAGACACATGCAAGTCACAATCTTCAAAGAAACAAGCATTGGCATAGCCAATAGGTCTCGCCTTTGGGACCTTATAAGTATTTAGTTATGCAGCACAATATCATTGGTACAACAGCAATCAACTGTTGCAATGCTAAACACTTATAAGGTCCCAAAGGCGAGACCTATTGGCTATGTCAATGCTTGTTATGTTTGTTTTCCTCCAGCTCGCTCAGGAGGACTTCCCATCAGCTGCAGGACAGCGAGTGGCAATGCAATTCGATAAGATACAGATTGCAAGGGAATGTATAACTTTGTCACATTTCAACTCCATATTTTGCTAAGCTCTGCCAATTTAGAAGTGTCTCCATAGACACACATAACGTTTTTTGCAACTTTTCAGATTTCCATCTGTGTGCTTCATTCCAAGAATCAGTTGCTGTTAATTGTAAATTAATATTATTAATGTAATGAACCTCGTGTGGATGCTGCCTCAGTCTGGTTACACGTGCACAACTCAATCTCATCTGAGATGATTAAAAACAGACATTCCTGTACACTCATAAAAAAACACCAAACCATATGTTTGTCAGATTAGTACAACCCAAATCCAATAGTACAACACATTCCACACATGTACCGGCACCCACAATAATAAAACATGTCAGACAACCTGCCTGCACCCCCTTGTGCACAGCAGGGTAGCAATGCTAAGTAGGTGGCAAAGACACAGTTCACCCTGAACCTCCTGAGAAAGGACCAACAAAACACGTTGTACTGATGGATTCTCCTTCTGCATTCCTCACGAACCTTTGCATAGGTGAACATTCCAATGCATGGTGTATACACTTACTTTGGAGTATTCTACACTCACAATCAATACAGTACCATTGTCACACAACTGGCAACAGCATAACATCCAACAATTATATAAACTCTAAGCACACTTATGCTTTTACCTCCACTTACCTCCACTACTGTCAGGGCGATTCACAAGTATCTATTCCTCAAGAATCATCACTAAACATGTAATTGAACAGTATTAGCATTATGCACTAAAAACAAAAACATATCTTGACAGTGACTATGGTCAATGAGAAGATGACCCAGGACCATGCATAAAGGCACTCACAACTGTGGACAGCTACAGAAGGATATAAATATACATTGCAGAATTATGATAGTTTAACAATCTGCCTTCATCTAGTGTTAGTAAATATTATTACAAGTCCGATAGATAGATATCCAATGTCATTACAGAAAACGTTTTGTACTTCCTTTCCGTGATTTACAGGATTTCAATTTTATTTGCTTTAAAAGGGTAAATCTTACATATGTCTGCCCACAGTAAAAATACTATTGCTGTTCTAAAATATCACTCAGTCAATTGGCAAACAATATACGTATTTCCTGGGTCTTAAAAGGGTTTGATTTTGGGCTGCCCAAATGTTGGCTTGGAGGTCCTACATGCACATTCCATCAACATGCAAGCTTCCCTATGAAACATCCACTTTAGTTAGAGTGGGAGTCCTTCTCCTCTATGGTTTTTACCAGCGTATATGTCTTTAATTCTTTCCTACCAGTTAGAATCACTGTTATGATTATTTCAATGCCTAAAAAAAAGTGTGAGGCAGAATACTCTTCAACGTTTGTGGTTTTTTCGCACTCAATATATCGTAAAAGTAAAGCTTTCCAAGCTAGAAACAGCTTTCAGAAGAACCACACCTTCTGAAGTAGTTTTACTTTTCCCCTGAATGAAAGTGGTGATGACCACAGAGCTGAGGACGGGTCACGCACTCGCATGCAGCCCGGTCTGCGGCTGACTGAGGAGACGGCACCCCACCCCAGGACTCCCACGGGATACCGAAAATTCCCAGCTTCGAGGAAGGGCCTAAGTCTCCGGAGTATCGAAAACTCGAAAGAAAGTGTCCACAAGTAACCGAACAAAAAAGTGCCCAGCGACCAATCTCTGTAGTCGGAGCCACCCTCTCCTCTGACCCCCACCCGGTTCAGTTAACTCACCAACTGCCGGCCGATGTCTGCGAAAGCCATGGAGCTGCTCCGGGCCTCTGGGTGGGGCAGCGGGCTCTGCTGCGGCGACGGCGGGAGGGCTAGAGGGCAGAAGGGTAGGGGTAAGTCATCTTCGCTGTCGGCTCCCTGCCGGCCCATCCCTGACATGCCGCCCCTAACTCCTCTTTCCTCTCCCTCCTCCTCCTGCTGTATCATGCCCCTTCCTCCGTCTGAACCAGGGCGCTACTCGGGAGGATTTTCAAATGTCTCGGAACGTACATCAGCCGCGGGTGCGGAACCCAACCGACCTCGACCACGCACCTCTCCAGCCAGCGGCAGACTCTAATTTAGAAAAATATTTTTAAAAATGTAATGGCGCCTAATCACAATTCTTAATTGGTCTGCTGTTAACAATACGATTTAATGATACTCAATTTATCGAATTTGAAACTATTATGTGGCTTTGTCGGGATTAGAACTCGTAATCTACAAATTGTATGTTTTTGCGACAAGCATCCAATTCACAGAGTAATCCTAACGGAGCTGATATTTTTCCCCTTTTAAAATGTTGTCTAAATCATCAATGTTTTCAATAAAGCGGGTCTCATTTTCCATAATTAACCTTTTGGGATTCTTTGGTCCTGTTTAAAAATCCATTCTATGTGATGGATGTGATTATTTTAATTTGCTTATTTACTTGTTTGATTCAACGCGGTATAATATGCACACTGAGGAACAAAAAGCCTGGAGGCGCCGAGTGGGAACAGGCAGCGCGAAAGGTAAACAAACAAGTTTGACGAGAGGCAGCAGGGGGAGGGGAGAGAGGAAGGGGCCTGCGCCTGTTTCCCTTGCGGGAGCGAGCAGGAACCATCTGTTAATTACTAACAGATGGTTTCAAAGCTCGCTCCCGCAAGGGAATCGCCAAACGTGCACGCGTTGCCATTGAAAGCAATGCAACGCGTGCACGTTTTTGGGGCCAAAACTGAATCGATTACAAGAGGTCTTTTTCCTACGCAGCGCATGCGCGCTGCGTAGGCGAGACCTAAAAAAGGTTGTGTTCCAGATGTGGGTTTTCATGTCCACATGAAGACAAACATCCTGCCATAGGACCGATGTACAAAGGATGCAGTAAGGAGAACCACTTCATAAGGCTTTGTCGAGTGAAAGAGAAACTAACTGCATCACAGTGAGAAGAGAAAACGGACGCCAGAAAGTTCCAGAAGCCTTCTCACCCCGCCCTAAAAACAAAAATGCAACATCAGTTATGACAAGTAGAACCCCGAAAAAGTCGATCATCGTAAAGTTTGTTCTACTAGGCTCATCAACATCATCATCGAGCGCCAGTGAGGAAAATGGATGTGTGCTCATGGCATTGACCAACAAACGATAGGCACATGTAGGTCTGCTGCTTTCAAGGAAGTACCAATGACAAAAGCAAACCACCAAACTGAACAACAAAATCATTTGGACATAGCCCCAAGTTCACAATAAAGGTCAATGGTTGCCCCCCAACGTCCATTATAGACATCGATTAACATCATGCCAGTTTAGAAGCTTAACAGCTTATCTTCTGTGCCACGTCTCCACCCGTCAAACACCAAAGTATACATGTAGGTGGCTTCTAAACCATTGCAGAGTCAAGGGTCATTCACAGCGACTTTGAGACATAAAGCAGTATCCGTGCAAATGCCATTGCATGTTCTTTAAGGAGTTGTGTCCAGTGCTTGCCTACTCAGCTTTGCTACCACTGCGGACATGGGACTGATATCTATCGATTACAACCTTCTCACTCAATCTGAAGTTGTGAGTCAGTTTCCATCACTATTTCATGGTCTGGGCAGTCTCAAGACAATGAAAGTGCAACTTCACATCAATGAGGACATTTGTCCTGTTGGCCAGCGGTAAATGTTCCATTAGGAGAGTAGACAAAACAATGTTCCATTCCAATGGTCTGTGGAATGTGATCAAAGTTTCAAAGGAATGAAACATGGTTTCGAGAATGCAAATGAGATGGGCTACTTTGACCCCAAACTACACACTGAGATTACAGTGGATGCGAGCCCGGTGGGGCTGGGGACAATCCTTGCTCAGCATAATGGTCATCCGAATGCTCCGAGACACATTGTAGCCTATGCCAGTTGGAGCCTGTCTGACTCTGAACGTGCCTATTCTCAGCCAGAGAAGGAGAGTCTGGCTTAGTGTGGGCCTGCGAACATGTTCATGTGTTTCTGTACAGAAAATAGTTCACTATCATCACAGACCGCCAAGCACTACTCACCGTCTTTGGAAATCCAAAAGCCAAGATGCCCCCTCGCATATAGAGGTGGGGTCTGAGACTGCAAGAGTACGATTAAGATTATGCAATTGTACACAAGCTGGATAAAAACCAGAACCCTGCTGATTGTTTTCCATGAGTACCACTAAATTGTCACAGTTCAACATCCAAGACAGCTGAGGAGTACATCAACTTCATTGTGCTGTCTAGTACATCAGCAGCCATATCAATAGAACAGATTATTGAGACTACAAATGCTGGCAAGAACATGCATATTCTCAAACACATCATTCTGGCTCAATCCTGGAAAAGGAGCGTTCAACCTCTTAGACGAGTGGGTTAAGTGGGAACTTAAACACTGCTATCTTTACAACTGCCTTTCCCCCAAAGTGACTCAGTATCCACTTACGATGTCTGACTGTCCTACAAAGGCTTGGGAAAGGATTGCAGTTGATTTCTTTGGACCACTAGGGAACAGAAATCATCTCATGGTTGTCATTGATGAATATTCACGTTTCCGTTTGGTAGAGGATTTGTCATTAACAACCCATGACAAGGTCATTGAGCCGCTGGACAACATCTTTGCAGCATGGGGTATCCCCGTTATTCTCAAATCTGACAACTGTCCGCCGTTCAATAGGAAAGAGTTCAGAGAGTTCTTAGTCAGAATGATCGTCAAGCATCAAAAGAGTGCACCTCTGTGGCCCCAAGCAAATGGCATTGTGGAATATTTATGGGTACCCTCAAAATGGTTATTCAGCGAGTATCCCTTGAGGGGATTGAATTGAAGCACGCCCTGTGTCAAGATCTCTGTGCTTATCATTCAATTACTCACTCCACAATGGGTGAAAGACCTGCCCCTTTGCTGTTTGGGAGAGTCAACAGAACCAAACTGCCACAAAGGACATCAGAGAAATCTTTGATAGCTGACAAGGTTTGTGTCACTGACACTTCTCGAAAAATGCAAGATGAATGCATATGCCGATCGGCTTCAGAGAGCCCAAGAGACAGTCTTCAATGAAGGTGACTTAGTCCTGGTTAGGCAAAAGAGAAAGCGGAAAATAGACACTCCAATTTGCTGTCAATCTTCTGTGGGTTGTGACGTGCAAAGGACACATGGTGACTGAATGTTGGCCTGGACAGTCCATCACACTGAACTCGTCACATTTCAAACACCTACCCCAGTGATTGTCAGCTCCTACACCTACCAATTAACCCTTGGCGGAGTTCGCGGAGTTGCACTACGCGGAACACTGCGAAGTGCAAAAAAAACTCTGCCGCACTACGCGGAGCTCCGCAAGTGGCGGAGTACGATAGAAAAGTGCCGTTCACGGTGATTGCACAGTGCCGAGCTTGTCCGCACTGTGCAATCATCGCGAACGGCACCATGCACAGCGCAAGCGGTCCCTGCTTTCCTTTTCTGCCGCTCGAGTAGATTTTTACTCAAGCGACAGCTTTCTCAACGTGAACGGGCTGTTTCTCAATGCGATCGGTCGCGAGCATACGCGACCAAGCGCAATGAGAAACCTGACCCCCCGCATTGAGAAATCTCGCCGGGAGGTTGATTTTCCACACTCGCGCTCGCCAAGATCTCGCCGGAGGTTGATTTTCCTCGCTCGCGGTCGCCAACTTGACGTTGACGAGCGCGAGTGAGGTAAAAAACTCCGCTCCGCTATGCGGGCGGAGTTTTTCAGAACTCCGCGATCCCCACGTAACGCGGAGTGCAGAAAACTCCGCAAACTCCGCGAGCGGAGCGGAGTTCACCGCCCAGGGTTACTACCGATGAGGCCATCCCGCCTGACAGTCCAGATCAAGCATCAGACCCCGAACCATCAGTGCCTGAACAGAGTGCATCTCAACAACTCCCTGTCACTCGATCTGGTGGACTAGTGCGAGTGCCTTGACGACTCATCGAAGAAATATAATATAACTGCTGTTCATACTTTTTATTCAACAAAGTGGGAGATGTAGTGTTCTGAGACTATGTGTGCTAGGACCCTTGCGGTTCTGGGAGGACTCAGTAGAGGAAGTACATAACTGGTTTGGAGGTGTTAAGGTGTGCTTATTAACGGTTATGACAACATCGGAGAGCAGAGTGAGATTGTATTCTGAGGAATAAAGAAGTACAATCCGGAGCTCTGTGTGTGGCGTATTATTTTTAATGCTCCCGGGCTGGGGAGGACGCACAGGGCTGCAATTAAAAAGCAGTAAACTTATAAGTATAAATTTACTTCAGAGGAAATAGATTTTGCAGTCGTTGTGTGCAAGGATGTGAACTAAGATTGCACAGCTGCATTAGTGCAGCCCCCTAACCTAGCACCTGGTGCCTGTATTAACAAAACATGTAGCTACATTGTTTTCTTAAAGGGATTTTGTTTATTCTGGGGTGTAAGAATGAACATATATATGCTATATACCACATAGTTAGTCTATGGTTGCATCTTCATTGTTAGTAGTACCTATTTATTTATTTAGTTAGGAGTTTTCTGAGCGTTGTACATCACCTTATGGTTACTTGTCAGAGCTAATATATGAGGCACTATAGATATTTCATGCATGTTTTATGTTCATTATGAGTATGAGTGAGTAGCCTATGCTGTACAGAACACTATTTCAGTTAGAAAAAAGTTAGCATGATTTGCACAACTAGAATAAAAAAACAAAAATTAGCACTTGATAGCGCACATCTGCCACACACACTCCCCTCAAGATGCAGGTACCCGCACACACACACAGGCACCCACACGGGCACTCACCTATGCACATCATATAATGCAACTCATTCATTTTTACAAATGCAACATTCTAGTCATTCTTTAAACTGACTTTCTCCATCTGTTTCATGGTCAGTAGCATCACCTTCCTGCTCAGCCTGGCTATAGACACTCTTCATATCATTGTGAAACCGTGATCTGCCTTTCACGCTTTTAGTATGTTTAAAAGAGCAGGGTGTGACTGGACTGTGCACTGTCAGTTCGGGTGGTACATGCAGGCCCTGCAGCCCTGATGATGTAATTCAAATGAACCACAACAGAATAATTTAGAAGAGGCTCAAAAGTTGTTCTTCAGTGAAGCATAAAAAATACTAATTGTAGTTTGAGGTGTAGATGGCCATAAAATCATAAGTGCTGGACAAATATTGTGTAATCCATTTGGCACTTTCAAAATGAAAGAATAGTTTTTGTTTTTTGCACTAATATGAGTTGCGGGACAGCGAAGTCGAGCCAAGTGCCGCGAAGAATGCCTACTGTGGGCGGGATCACCAGGGAGCAGGATGCCACAAAACCCACGAAAATGCACACAGGCAATTGGTTCGCATGCTGTAAATTGCCCAATGTAGGTGAAGGGGGACGCAGCAGACAAGAGGTCAAAAAGCAGGTTGCAGGACCCTCGCCACAGCACTGAAAGGATGGGGGTGGTTGCATCCCATGCACAAGGACCAGAGGCACCCCATTGATCTAACTGCACTAAGAAAGTTACTTGGAGCACTCCCTGACATTTGAGGGAAGGGTCACGAGGTTGTGTTGTTCAAAGCGACATTTGCTCTTGCCTTCTTCGGGCCGACAGAGCTAGTGAGCTGGTAAACCCCTCCAAATTTAGCCCGGGGACAGCATGCATCAAGGGAGAAGATGTGTACATGGGGGGTGGGTACATGGTAGTTCACCTACGATGATCAAATTTGGACCACAAGGCTAAAGGTAAACGCATGCGCTTGGATTGGATCAATGACAGTGCATGCTGTCCTGTATGCCTCATGCAGGACTACATACGGCATGGCATGCACAAGGGGTGGCTGCTCTATCTGCATAAAGATGGCTCATGCCTTAGTGGCTTCCAATTCACCACCATACTCCGTATGGCCATATCCAAGACAGGTCTGCCTTCTAAAGAATTTGGGATGCACTCCTTTCGTATAGGCGCTGTTACAACAGCGGCGGCGAGTGGGCTTAGCAAGGAGTGCATAAAGCGTCTAGGCCATTGAGACTCAGTCACTTTTAAGGATTACATCCAGCCCACAGGTATCTGAATGTGTTTCTCAGGACCCCCGAAGGCAAGCGCTTAGTGTGGATCCTGGGCCACTCTTTTATCATGAAGGCACAGCAGTAGGTGTCAGCGCCTAAAGACTACAAGGGAATCTGGTTGCATAACACAGCGGTGACCAGGCTGGGACGACCACGCATGAGATTAGCTCAATTGCTGGCAGGCATCCAGGACATATTGCTGCTGGAAGAAAAGCTTAATGCTATTCTAGTGCACCTAAGGGGAAAAGACTTGCTGGGGGCAATGATATCTGGTCTCACAGCAATCACAAGGCTGGTTCGCCCGGTGGACCTCATATGGTCAGAGGTCATAGCCAGACGGAAATAGAGGGAGGCATTAGACCATGGTGTGTTGGAGAGTTCCAGGCAAAAGCTAAACATCTCCATGGCAAAAGTGTGCAGGGTGAACAATCGGGGTTTCGTGCGGCATGGGCGTATCAATCTCAGAGCGATCGGTTGTTACATGGCAGATGAAGTCCACTTAACCGGGGTGGGTATGGACATGTTTCAACTCAATATAGTAGGGGTGCTAGAGCAGCTAGGCTCTTCCTAAACAAGCGTGATGGGGGGAGCTGCCGGCTATTGGGGAACCAACGGCAGTGTGGCTGAGACATCACACAAATGCAGCCAGGAAAAGCAAAATAGCCTAGGAAGAAAAGCTGCTCAAACAGTGTCCTGAGGATGCCTCACGGCAGGGGCACTGGGACCAGGTGCTTAGCCAGCAAAGGGTAAGCTTCAGGCAGACACAGGACTTGCAGCCCAGGCTAGGCCTGATGGCCTCATGTATAGATCTCAGTAGCAAGGGAAGCCTAGAAGCTGCAAACAAGTTTTGTCCAACCAGCCACTACAAAACAGGTTACAAAAAAACAACATTCACAAGCACATAGAGAGATGGATTTTATCGAAAAAAAGGGGTGGATTTATCAAGGACATTCTGTTGCATGATCTTCTTCCAACAAACACATTATTTGATGGAGACACTGCAAACAAACCAGTGAAGCACAAACTCGTACAAGAGCTCAAAAAAAAACTTTAGCCTAAAGAATTTCAATTAAAAAAGGTGCCCTCATTGAAAAGAGCTGTTGTTGGGGACTGTATGTCACAATCTTGAATGGTAAAGATTTCATCCATGCAAAAATTCAGAGAGGTAATTCGGACTATTCTACATACATCAAAGTCAGTGTGCACCTTGCAAGAACTGCACATTGTCTTTGACAGTTATCTTGAATTATCTGTCAAAGAATGTGAGAGAATCAGATGAATGTCTACAAGTGACAATTGACCTTGCCTGCATCAAACATTTGGCACCTATACCTGTGCAACTTGATATATTCTGGTCATCATCATCATCGAAAAATATATACTTGGAGAGGTTAACTCACCAAAACATTGCTGATGCTTCAGTGAACACTGAATTTCCAATTATTGCAAGTGGAATGATTGTCAATCAGGAGCTAGTGCCTGCAGAGATATATTGAAAAGGTACGGGCCATATTGTTCAAGAACTTAACAGCAAATTGGAGGAAGCTGACCTCCGTGTTATGCCACTTTTGAGTGGGCTGTTCAAATGACACATATGTTATTATTGTGCTACTTAGATTTGTTGCAATGTTCATAAATCAAGGATTGTCAGACTTAAGGGTACGTTATGGAACAGGCGAGAAAAGACGCTTAATCCCGCTTCCTATTCTGTATGAGAACCTTCAACCAGAGATGCCCAGTGTTCTTATCAAGGCACATATTCTTACGGGTGATGACACTGAGCAAAATTGGAACAAAGCTTGGAGCATTAACTGCTAAACCTGTGAAGTTTCTAAAAGGATTTTCTGAGATAGAAGAAGAATATGATTTTAAAGACGTAGAAAAATACCTTGTGCATATGTGGAAAATAAGTTCTGACTGTCACATATTTGACTATCTTCAGCACAGTGAGTTCAAGAGATCAGTCCTACTAATTAACCTTCCACCGACGTCATAGTCTGTGCATGGACACATTAAAAGAGCATTGTACTTGATCAGAAGATGTGTAAATGTTTTGGATTCTGCATATGTAGAGAAAGATCCATGTGAATTTGGTTGGGAAGATATTGATGGGGTGCTAAAACCTATGAAAGATCTATAGCCTCTACTCACAGAACTTACACGTACATGTACTTGCAAAACCTGTGCTACAAAAGCGTGTCCCTATTGATATGCTCTAGTCAAATGTTCATTATTCTGCAAATGTACCACGATCGATTGCCAAACTAAATAAATAAAGAGAACTATGAAACTGTGTCTAAACCAGGAATGATAAATATTTTTTTTCATATTAAGATCATAAACATTGTTTGGTGTATACATAAAAGGATTAAAAACCATTATTATTTGTTTCATTTCTATATATGTCTCTACTTCCTCTATTATAGCCATCATTTTGGAAAATGGTGAATGGGTTGCTCTGAGGAGGTATTTTCTGTCTTTATAAGACTACTTCACCTCTAAAACCTATGTTTTGATGCAAAATTAAGTATATAGCTCTCATGGTTCGAAATATTATGTCATCACTGCAACACATCCGTCATTAGGTCAAGCCTAGAGTTAGCGCGCAAGCACTGCTCTAGGGAAGATCTGGGGTAGTTCAGTACGTGAGGGAAGCTCCGCCCCTTCCCCGCCTATATTTTTCATTGGCTTGTGTCTTTGTACTTCGTAAATGCTGTCTTCTGATTGATTATGAGGCTTGTTAGTCCCTCCTTATTACGTCCATGTTGTCATTTGTATCCTCCCATGGCTACTGGCCCCTTCACTTCGAGTGTTACACAGTACCTGTTATTTAGACTGTGAGCACTATTTTCTTTAATGAGGTTCTCCTACTGCCTCTCTACTACCCCCATTCCCTCCCCCCTCCATCTCATTGTCCGTGATGCAATGCAATAGGTCTCACGTAAATGCGAGTCCTATTGCATTGCAAATGCTTGTGGCTTGTTTTTGCTGGCCGTCCTTGCAGTGGGAAGCGATGATGTTTTGCTTACTTCACTTCATATGCCGTGTGCTTAATCTTTCCTCACGGGCGCCCGTTGTTTACTTTAGGCGCGCCGTGTTAATTTTTTATTTCACTCTTTCTTGGCTCGTTTTGTTAGGCAGTTGTTTTTAAAAAAATCAGCAGAGAAATAACAGCTTAGAAATTAAGTGCATGCTAATCATAAGTTCTTGTCATCTAGACCGAGTGAGGCTTGAACCCCGGTCCCTATAGTTCAGAACACGACCGCTTTGGAAATGCGCTATCTTGACGGCCTTCTCAAGCTACTAAAAAGCACTAGTACAGCAATAAATTTGCCTACCTGCATATTCAATCTGCGAGTCTTCTAAACAGCCCTGTTATATCACTCCATACTTGCTCTGAGAGTGCAAAACAGATGTAAAAGCTGATACAGGCAAAAAGTGGAATAAAGCAACATGAGCGCTTCAGTATTGTACCTTTGGAATACCCAATTATTGTTCTCTATACACAGTTAAAGAAAGGTATGCAACCTCTTACAACAAAATACTGTTTTAGGTACAAACGTATGTTCCAGCATGACCGATGCAAACTTTTTGAGGATTCTAGTTTGTTTATATGATCGTCATGCACATCATAAAACTGAACAGGATACTAAAGCAGAGAAGAGAAAAAAAGAGACATCTAAGGACCAACATGGGCTGTAGAAATACTGTAGAAAGCCCTCCCCACTCTTAGTTGAAAGTTCGCAAAAAACCCATGGTTTATAAACAACCATTTTACAATAAAGATATTCTCATCCGAATAGGACCCCCACTGTAACGTGACAAGCGTGCTCCACATACAGCACGTTATACACAACAAACCATAGGCGCACTCAGGGAACACATATATCGCAGTAACCAGGGCTTTGAGTGCTGAGCACCTGCAGTTCTAAAAAGCAGGTGCTGAGACGTGTCCCTATCGGACTCTCCATTTTTGCCCTCACCTTTGGTGAAAAAATAAATCTTAACTCTGCAGCAGTGCCACCCTTCACTGCCTTTGATGTAACCTCAAAGAGACTCGTTATAGTTCGTTTACAGTCTCATAATTTCAGAACAGAAGCATTTTCAATATTATAAACTACGAAGCCATAGTTGCTGATTTTTTTTATCTTATGCAACTACCAGCCATTGACAAAGCCAATAGTCCTGGCCTTTTGTAGGAGTAATGTCACTTGTTTTATATATCTGGGTGCAATGACAGAAGCAGCAGAAAACCAGTGGGGCGGCGCCCTATGGTAAACACAGATTTTTAGCTTATGTGTTTTAAGCCATGCCATTAATTACATCGGTAACGGCCGTTGAAAGGACCCCCCGGTTTTTTCATCCCACTTAAAGCCCTGGTAAAAACCCAAAAGTAAATTATACTAGAACGGATTTGGACAGACTGGAGTGTGAGAAAATATATCTCTGCTGAGAATACCTTGAATATACATATTCTTCTCAGAGTCAATGTTACAGATAATGACTAGTCTTCACAGAAAGTTCAGCTGTCGCATGATACGGGACTCTATGATAAACAAAACACAACCAATTACTGATATGTGTGTGTGCTGTTGTCCCCCCTATGGTGCCCCCTATTGCTCTCTTTTGGCCGTTTGCCTCTCTGCCCCCATCCCCTCTGTATTCAGCATTGTGCTTTTCACCCGCATTCCGGCAACCCCTTACGTGGCCCGCTTTCCAGATTCAACTTTGGGGGGATATCCTTGGGAGCAAGGAGTGCAGACTTACTAGCTGTGTGCCCTGGGTGCTGTCGGTGAGCTGTAGAAGGTGGGCTTTTACCTCAAGCTGTGTCATTGCAGCTGCATGCGGATCTGGTGCTGGGTAAGCGCTCAGTAAATAACATATTCAGATTTATTGAAGTAACAGTCTGCTATCGCCTGCCTGAGACTCTTCAGTTCTTGCAGTCAAGCTTTCCCAGACGACTTTTAACTACAGAATGAAAATACACGCAGCTGTGGTGGTACTGGAGGCCAGCACAGTCCGCATCCCTCCCTCCTTCTTTGACCCTGAAGAAACATTAGGCCAGGCAGGCACTGTGGGCCTGTCATGCTGGTGCAAGGGCAGCCGTCCACGAAGAAAGGTGCCCCTGCTGGTATTACCTGGGTAGTGTGGGTGGTTGTAGTGCCTGGTCTGCTGTAGTGCTTTAAAAAGACCAACAGAACTCTCCCTCTGATATTCAAGGGTGAATTGTTGAAAAGACAGTCAGGCTGGTGTCCTTACTCGAGGCACTAGCTCTGCATGGACCGAGTCGGTCTGCGATATAAAAGTTCTTATTTCCTGCAGATATAAAACTCCATCGCTCACACCTTCAAGCAGTATATTTTTAATTTGTGTGCACGTTTCACTTTAGGTGCACCTCAGGTGGAATGCACTACATAGAAGTCATTCTATCTTGCAGTGCTCAAGGGTGACTTAATGAAATCTGTTTGTTCGAGTAGTAATATCAAAAAGCATGATAGTATCCGTTGGTTAGACTGCTGATAACGTGCAAGCTTCTTTATTAACATGCAAGCTCAGAACCACTACTGAATGACTTAAAATATATTGAAATGTGTTGGCTAATGCACTAAGTTTACATTGAAGTCAACCCTTAAACTGTTTTCGAACACTTAAGTAAAATGATAGTCTGAGGGTTGTGAGAGTGCTGGTAAATGAGTGCTCTCAGTCGTAATAATTTACCACAAACTGTAATGTCTTTAATGGCTAACCTGATAAAATGTATAATGTGCTGCATGGCTAAACACTTATAAGGTCCCAAAGGCGAGACCTATTGCATTGCAAATGCTTGTTTTTTAAAAATGTAATCCGGAAACATTTGGCCTGTATCAGCAATGTCTACCCCTGCAAAATTACTTCTCTAATGATCAAAAAACACAAATCAAAAATGAAAACCTCTGGACAACAATTGGTTTTATGGAGGTATATCAGGAAGCCAGGATTACAAGTAGGAAAGTTGGTATCTAAGGAATTGTAATTTATAACCCACTTTAATGGTAAAGCTGGATTTTAAGTCACAATTCTGAAAATGCCACTTTTAGAAAGTTGGCATTTTCTTGTCCCAACCATTTGCAGCCTGCGGTCTGTAACCTGGATCACATGACTATGTGTAGCTGGCAGTTGGCCTTTGTGTATTGCTCTCAGACAGTGAGACAAAAGGGGAATACGTTTTAACAGGATGGGCCATCTCTGACTTGATAGTGAGGTCGGAGCTGTCACCTACAGCACTTGCACATCACAAAAGCTCTGCCTGAGCACACTCACAAAGGATTTGACACTAGTTTATTGTGTCCCTAGATAGGTTGGGTCCAGGGCAGAGAGACAGGAAATTCCAAGCAACTTTAGGGGTGGAAACCTGTAGAAACTGCTCCCACTTTAAAGCTGGCACCAAGGATAAATAGTGGACCCTCAGACTCTTCAGTACACCTCGGGACCTGTGGAAAACTCAGAAGGACTGTTATGCTGTTCTGCTGCAAGGACTGCTATTCTGCTGGCTTGCTACTTTGCTGTCATGCTGTTGTGCTGTCCCCCCTGCATGAGTGAGAAGGACTGGGCATGCATCTTAAGCCGAGGACCACCAGAGTGACTCCAAAGGCTAATTGTCTGGTTTCCTAATCAGAGCCTCAGGGATAGAAAAGGCTCCAACTCTTGCACCCTGCACCTGGACTCTGTCTGCCGTGAGTCCTAACCTCACCAAGTTGTACCCCTCCAGTTCTGGACTCTTGGAAGTAGGGATAGAGTTGCCTTGCCAGCCCCGCTGTTCTCTTCATTAAATCTGGCGCAAATCTACCAGAACCCGGGAAAGCCTCATAGCTACAAGCTTCATTAGAACCAACAACAAGTGACACAGAGCCCTACAAAACCTCGCTGCACAGCTGCCAGCCTCATTGGAATTGATGCTGAGTGACTCAAAGCCTTGCCAAGCCACGCCACCCAGCTGCCAGCCTATCAGAACTGGCACAACTCGACACAAAGCCTCTCAAAGCCTCACCTCACAGCTTAACTGGAACCAACACAGCGCAAAACAGCCTGATGCAAGACCTTGTATTGCGGACCTTGCTGCACCTAGGAACCAGCACTGAACGAAGCGAAGAAGCGCAAAGCGATGCAGCACAGACCGTGCTACTGGATGTAATGTACGTTGTTCAGCGGGCCTAACTTGGTCCCTGTATCTGACCCATGCTCCATTGTAGTTAGCCTGAACTTGTAACTTTGTACCAGTCCGGTGCGACCAAATGACCACAGTTGGCGCTTCATGCTTTTATGCACAGTTTGTACCTAAATATTTTAAATTGCACATCTCCGGTTCTAGTAATTGGATTTTTGCTGTTTTGGTTTCAAATAATGTTTAAAATTTTACTCTATTTTTCTAAATTGGTGTGGGTTTTTTCTTGTGATTTAATTTCACTTTATTACTGTTTTAAGTGCTGCATAAACACTTTAGACATTGACTCTAAGCTAAGCCTGACTGCTTTGTGCCAAGCTACCAAAGGGTTAAGGACAGGTGAATTTAGGGTTTGCTTATGTTTCACCCTGACAAGAATTGTGGTTGCAGTTTGAGTAGGGTTTTGCCATATATATATATATATATATATATATATATATATATATATATATATATATATATATATATATATATATATATATATATATATATATATACCTACTGGCAGTCGCCAGTAGGTAATTATAGTCAGGACCTTGTTTCTATTAAAAAAGCATTTTTTCTTTTGCCAATATCTTTGGCACCGTTTGATGAATCTTTGCGAAATTTTCAAAACTAATGGATCACTCAGGTCAGCTCCTGTCTTGAAAGTTTCGGGGTGATTCATCAAGTGGGGACCGAGAAAAAAGGGGGTCCGAAAACGCGTTTTCTCCCTGTTAATTTCCATAGGAACTTTAGACAAAGCTACAGCCTGAACTGCTGAATGGAATTACACCAAATGTGGCAAAAAGGTAGCTCTTGGTCCAGAAAGTGTGCTTTTTTTTTTAAATGGTGTAAATCCGTTCAGTAGTTCCTGAGCAGTTAAAAAAATAAATATTGATATCTGGTGACCGTGGAGGATTTGCGAACCCTCCTGAGCACGAGCTTCAGTTTGATTCGCTGTCAACACTCCAAACCAGGAAGTGTTGGCAGACATCTTGTGCTTTGGTAACACTGAGTCACAAGAAAACAGTAAAAAAAAGGATAGAAAACAAGAAAAGGGGCAGGGTAGAAATACCCTGACCCCCTAGGCCTGCTCAGGAGGTCCCACAGGGACCCCCAGGGCCAAAAAAAGCATTTTTTAAATATTTTCAGCCGAATTCGCGCAGGGTGCGCGAATCTGGACAACATTTTTTTTTAAAACGAAGCGCGGCCTCCCGCGCTGAGGCCGCGCTTCGTTTTCCTTAAGCCCCCGGGTGGGCCAGGTCCTGGGGGCATTGTCCAATTAATTAGCAGCTCTGTTGCTTCTTTCTGCACTTCTCTTTCCTCTTTCTGCATACCTCTTGCCTCTTTCTGCACCTCTGTTAGTTCTTTCTGCACTGCTCTTGCATCTGTCTGCTACTCTTTTGCACATTTCTGCACACCTCTTGCCTCTTTCTGCACCTCTGTTGGTTCTTTCTGCACCTCTATTGCCTCTGTCTGCACCCCTGTTCCCTCTTTCTGCACCTCTTTTGCCTGTTTCTGTAACTCACTTGCCTCTTTCCGCACTTTTCTTGCCTTTTTCTGCACCTCTGTTGCTTCTTTCTGCACCCCTCGTGCCTCTTTCTGCACCCCTCTTCCCTCTTTCTGCACCTCTCCTGCCTCTTTCTGCACTTCTCTCGCCTCTTTCTGCCCACTGTTGTTTTTTTCTGCACTTCTCTTACTTCTTTCTGCACCTCTGTTGCTTCTTTCTGCAACTCTCTTGCCTCTTTCTGCACCCCTGTTCCCTCTGTCTGCACCTCTCTTGCCTGTTTCTGTAACTCTCTTGCCTCTTTCTGCACCCCTCTTGCCTCCTTCTGCACCTCTGTTGGTTCTTTCTGCACTTCTATTGCCTCTTTCTGCATCCCTCTTGAGTCTTTCTGCACTTCTGGTGGTTCTTACTGCACTTCTCTTGCATCTGTCTGCTACTCTCTTGCACATTTCTGCACTTCTATTGCCTCTTTCTGCACCTCTGTTGCTTCTTTCTGCACCCCTCTTGCCTCCTTCTGCACCTCTGTTGGTTCTTTCTGCACTTCTATTGCCTCTTTCTGCATCCCTCTTGAGTCTTTCTGTACTTCTATTGCCTCTCTCAGCATTTCTCTTGCCTCTTTCTGCACCACTGTGTTGTTTTTCTGCACTTCTCTTGCCTCTTTCTGCACCTGTTTCTTCTTTCTGCACCCCTCTTGCCTTTTTCTGTACCCCCTCTTTCTTCACATCTCTTCCTCTTTCTGCACTTTTCTCCCCTCTTTCTGCACGTCTCTTCTCTCTATCTGCACCCCTCTTGCCTCTGTCTGCACCTCACTTGCCTCTTTCTGCACCTCTCCTGCCTCTTTCTGCACCTGTCTTGCCTCTTTCTGCACTACTCTTCCTTTTTTCTGCACATTTCTTGTTTCTTCCTGCAACTCTCTTGTCTGTTTTATCACTTCTCTTGATTCTTTCAGCACTCTCTTGCCTCTTTCTGCACTTCTTTTGCCTCTTTCTGCACTTCTTTTGCCTGTTTCTGCAACTCTCTTGTCTCTTTCATCACTTCTCTTGCTTCTTTCTGCACCTCTGTTGCTTCTTTCTGCAACTCTCTTGCCTGTTTCTGCACCCCTGTTCCCTCTGTCTGCACCTCTCTTGCCTCTTTCTGTACCCCTGTTCCCTCTGTCTGCACCTCTCTTGCCTGTTTCTGTACCTCTCTTGCCTCTTTCTGCACTTCTTTTGGGTTTTCCTGCACTTCTCTTGCCTCTTTCTGCACCCCACTTGCCTCTTTCTGCACCCCTCTTCCCTCTTTCTGCACCTCTCTTGCCTCTTTCTGGACCCATGTTCCTTCTTTCTGCAATTCTCTTGCCTCTTTCTGCACCTCTGTTGGTTCTTTCTGCACTCCTCTTGCGTCTTTCTGCACCTCTCTTGCAAATGTCTGCACCCCTCTTGCCTCTTTCTGCACCCCTTTTCCCTATTTCTGTACCTCTCTTGCCTCTGTCTGCACCCCTGTTCCATCTTTCTGCACCTTGTTTGCCTGTTCGTGCAACTTTCTTGCTTCTTTCTACAGTTCTCCTGCCTCCTTCTGCACCTCTTTTGCTTCTTTGTGCACTTATCTTGCCTCTTTCTGCAACCTCTTGACTCTTTCTGCACCCATTTTGTTTCTTTCTGCACTTCTCTTGCTTCTTTCTGTACCTCTCTTGCTTCTTTGTGCACCCCCCTTGCCTCTTTCTACACCTCACTTGCCTCTTTCTGCACCTCTCCTGCCTCTTTCTGCACCTGTCTTGCATCTATCTGCAATTCTCTTCCTTTTTTCTGCACCTTTCTTGTTTCTTTCTGCAACTTTCTGGTATGTTTTATCACTTCTCTTGCTTCTTTCTGCACCTCTGTTGCTTCTTTCAGCACTCTCTTGCCTCTTTCTGCACTTCTTTTGCATGTTTCTGCAACTCTCTTGTCTCTTTCACCACTTCTCTTGCTTCTTTCTGCACCTCTGTTGCTTCTTTCTGCACACCTCTAGCCTCTTTCTGCACCCCTCTTCCCTCTTTCTGCACCTCTCTTGCCTCTTTCTGCACCCCTCTTCCCTCTGTCTGCACCTCTCTTGCCTGTTTCTGTACCTATCTTGCCTGTTTCTGCACCTCTCTTGCCTCTTTCTGCACCTCTGTTGGTTATTTCTGCACTTCTCTTGCCTCTTTCTGCACCCCTCTTGCCTCATTCTGCACCTCTGATGGTTCTTTATGCACTTCTCTTGCTTCTTTTTACACCTCTCTAGCTTTTGTCTGCACCCCTCCTGCCTCTTTCTGCTCCACTCTTCCCTCTTCCTGCACTTCTCTTGCCTCTTTCTGCACCTCACTTGCCTCTTTATGTCAATCTCCTTCCTCTTTCTGCACCTGTCTTGCCTCTTTCTGCACTTCTCTTCCTTTTTTCTGCACCTTTCTTGTTTCTTTCTGCAACTCTCTTGTCTGTTTTATCACTTCTCTTGCTTCTTTCTGCACCGCTGTTGCTTCTTTCAGCACTTCTCTTGCCTCTTTCTGCACTTCTTTTGCCTGTTTCTGTAACTCTCTTGTGTCTTTCATCACTTCTCTTGCTTCTTTCTGCAAATCTTTTGCTTTTTTCTGCAACTCTCTTGCCTCTTTCTGCACCCCTGTTCCCTCTGTCTGCACCTCTCTTGTCTGTTTCTGTACCTCTGTTGCTTCTTTCTGCACTTCTCTTGCTTTTTTCTGCACTTCTGTTGCTTCTTCCTGCACCCCTCTTGCTTCTTTCTGCAACTCTCTTACCTCTTTCAGCAGTTCTCTTGCCTCCTTCTGCACCTCTGTTGCTTCTTTCTGCACTTCTCTTGCCTCGTTCTACACACCTCTTGCCTCTTTCTGCACCCCTGTTAGTTCTTTCTGCACTGCTCTTGCGTCTGTCTGCTACTCTCTTGCACATTTCTGCACCCCTTTTGCCTCTTTCTGCACCTCTGTTGGTTCTTTCTGCACCTCTCTTGCCTCTGTCTGCAGCCCTGTTCCCTCTTTCTGCACCTCTTTTGCCTGTTTCTGTAACTCTCTTGCCTCTTTCTGTACTTTTCTTGCCTTATTCTGCAACTCTGTTGCTTCCTTCTGCACTTGTCTTGCCTCTTTCTGCACCCCTCTTGCCTCTTTCTCACCTCTGTTGCTTCTTTCTGCACTTCTCTTGCTTCTTTCTATACCTCTCTTGCTTCTTTCTGTACCCCTCTTGCCTCTTTCTGCACCCTTCTTCCCTTATGAGCACCTCTCTAGCCTCTTTCTGAATATCTCTTGCCTCTTTCTGCACCCCTCTTGCCTCTTTCCGCATCTCTTTTGCTTGTTTCTGCACTTCTTTTGCCTTTTTCTGTACCCCTCTTGCCACCTTATGCACCTCTTTGGTTCTTTATGCACTGCTCTTGTTTCTTTCTGCACCTCTTTTCCCTGTTTCTGCAACTCTCTTGCCTCTTTCTGCACTTCTCTTGCCTCCTTCTCCACCCCTCTTGCTTCTTTCTGCACCTCTTTTGCCTCTTTCTGCACCCCTGTTCCCTCTTTATGCACATCTCTTACCTGTTTCGGCAACTCTCTTGCCTCTTTCTACAGTTCTCTTGCCTCTTTCTGCACCTCTGTTGCTTCTTTCTGCACTTCTCTTGCCTCTTTCTGCACCCCTCTTGCCTCTTTCTGCATCTCTGTTGCTTCTTTCTGCACTTCGCTTGCCTCTTTCTGCACCCCTCTTGCCTCTTTCTGCACCTCTCTTGTTGTATCTGTACTGCTCTTGTTTCTTTCTGCACCTGTCTTGCAAATCTCTGCACCCCTCTCCCCTCTTTCTGTACCCCTCTTCCTTTTTTCTGCACCTCTCTTGCCTCTGTCTGCTTTCCTCTTGTCTCTCTCTGCACCTCTGTTGCTTCTTTCTGCACTTGTCTTGCTTCTTTCTGCACCCCTCTTGCCTCTTTCTGCACCTCTGTTGCTTCTTTCTGCACTTCTCTTGCTTCTTTCTGCACCTCTATTGCAAATTTCTGCACCCCTCGTGCCTCTGTGTACACCTCTCTTGCCTCTTTCTGCACCTCTCTTGCCTCTTTCTGCACCTCTCCTGCCTCTTTCTGCACAGGTCCTGCCTCTTTCTGCATTTCTCTTCCTTTTTTCTGCACCTTTCTTGTTTCTTTCTGCAACTCTATTGTCTGTTTTATCACTTCTCTTGCTTCTTCCTGCACCTCTATTACTTCTTTCAGCACTTCTCTTGCCTCTTTCTGCACTTCTTTTGCCTGTTTCTGCAACTCTCTTGTCTCTTTCATCACTTCTCTTGCTTCTTTCTGCAACTCTGTTGCTCTTTTCTGCAACTCCATTGTAGGAGAGTAGGATCTGCTTCACATGGGTACCCCCACTTTTTGCTGATGCTTCACTGTTTTTCGACCTTAGTCTGGCTGGGGCCCTGCTAATCAGAACCCCAGCCTAGCTGCTTCCTCTTTAAAATGGTTTCCATGTGCCTTAGGCACATCTCTGATTGGAATCTGGAGTGCCCTTATAAGTCCCTAGTATATGGCATACTATGTACCCAGGGCATAGGTACCTCAGAGGCCTACCAGGGGCTGCAGCATGTATTGTGCCACCCCTGGAAGGCCATCCAAACTGACACCACAGGACTGCTACTGCAGCCTGGGTAAGGTGGTGCATGCACCCTTACTGTGATATAGGCTACCTATATCACTACCTACATACACACATATAAACCTATAAGTCACTCCTATGGCAGGCCTTATCAATCCTGAAGGCAGAGTGCGTGGTTCCTATGTGAGAGGGTGCCCCTGCATGAGCTGGGCCCCTCTGCAGCGTTCGGAGACCCTTCTCTGATGCTGTTTGTAGTGCAGCCTGACCATATACTCTTAAGCGCATTATAACCTCGTGTTAAATGCTAACTTTGGGATGGCTGCACGAAAACATGTCGTGTTTGGTGTCAAACATCTTGGAATACTACCCCCCCGCCAGTTCTGGCGGCGGGGGTAGCATTCCACCCTTCTAGAGGGAAAGACATGTACACACCGGTATACCCGGTACTGACGTTCCAGAGCCCTGGCATCACAAAATGGATGCTGCTGCCACAGACACGAGTCTGGCCTCCTGCTGCTGACCGAAACTCCGGCAGGGGAGGCCTGGACAATAGGTTTCCTGTCCCAGGGAGGTGTAACCACCTCCCCAGACAGGATAGTGTGTATTGGGGCTGGGCGGGAGCACTCTCGGGTGCTTTGAAATCCTGCACTGGGGGCACACTTGGTGTCCCTGTGCATACCCCAGTTCAAACCGGCTCAGGGGCTTCCAGCCCCTGCTCTGGCACGAAACTGGACAAAGGGAAAGGGGTGTAACCACCCCTCTGCCCTGACCCTCCCATAGGTGGGGCCACAGAGTATGTCCAACCCCCTACCTTAGTATAAGTAGGGGAACCCAGTCCCTAGGACTTTAGATTTACCTGGACGAAACTCTGACACAGAATCCTGGACCTTTGACGCTCGACTTCAAGATTAGAGGACTGAAGAATCTCCCTTGGGGTCAAGGAGTGACTCCCCTGCTTGGCAGGCACCAAAGAAGCAATTGTCCGGTCTGCATCGCTGAAGCTCCCGCCGGACGCCGAAGTTTTTGCATCACCAGAGGTAGATTTCCAGACTTCCCCGAGGCTGCCCTGAGTCCCCAGCAAAGCTGAGGCCCGTAGCTGTCGTGGGTAACGTGGAACCGTGACCCCTGGACACCGATTGCATTTGCAAGTGCATCCTCTTCTGGGTCTCCCACGAAGTCGTGCTTTGGGCTCCCAGTAGCCCCAGCCTCCAGCACCAACTGCACCGAAGATCACTGGCCTCCACTCCACGAGTGTCCTGTGAGCCAGCTCCATGTGCATCGATTCGAGGCTCCTTTGCAGTCGCTAGTCTGTTGGCTAGTAGGCCCTCCCGAAGGCCAATCTTCTTCTGCTTGGGCTCCCTGGTTGCTCCAGGCGTGCCCTGACTTACCCTTGCTGGGTGAGTCCCACAGACCTTACTGGTCTGCAACATCATCCTTCTTCCATTTCCACAAGACTTGCCGTTGCCAAGGCTTGTTGGGTCCAATCCGGTCGCCGACACCCCTGCAATCGACAGACGTCGTGGTACAGCTCGAATCCAGCTCCTGGTTGTCGTCGACGCCTCCTGGACCTCGTGGCTGAAGAGTCACGACAACCGTCAACCTACCTGAAGCACTCGACATGCGGTGGGCATCTGCTCATTGCCTTCCTGGTCACTGGCTAGTGACCCAGACTCTGTCCCCTCTGCTTTCAGGTTCTTCAGATCTTCGATCCACCTTTGGATCCACCTGAACACTTTCGACTTGGCCGCCAGCAGCACTTTGCAGCAGATCGCCATTGAAAGCGACAACGAAACCCGACCCCGAAAGACACCTATGCACCTGGCTCCCCTGGGTGAGGTAACTCGAGTACTCCGGTGCTCCCGTGGGTATTGACACTAGAACAGCCTAGTTCTCAAAGGGTTTGCTCCAAGTCCTCCTCTAAGTGTCCCTTTTCTCTTAAATTCTAATCGCGACTTTCCCCATAGAAGTTAACGGTGGTTCGCGGCTGTGTTCATACACTGCACGCGCCCCCGTGGGTCCCCTGTGTCACTGCCTTGGGTGGTTCCTTGTGGTCCAAGCACTTCTACAGGCTCTAGGCCTTGTGTCTAGCTCAGTCGTGGTTCTTATCCCACTTTATTGGTATATGGTTTGGTACGCCCCTGAGGCTCAAACGTGTATTTGTGCTATTACTGTAGATAACTAACTTATAATTTATGTACTTCGAACTCTAGCCTCATAAAGAGACTAGAGGGGTGTGTTTAGTAATAAATACATATATTTTGAATATATACCTGGTGTGGTCCTCTTTCATTTGGTCACTCAAGAGATTATAGACTGGTAAAACAAGCTGCTTTACATTCCTTCAAGACTTAGCCTGAAGGCTGCTCTCCATAGCTACCACTAGGATAGCTTTCAATAAAGGTTGTCTTTAACCTATCTCCAATAAGGGGTTGTTTGGACTGGTGCAAGGTGCCCACTATAATTAGTGGACAGCATATGCCAGGCAAACTTCTCACATTGGTGTGCAGCGTGTGGGATTTCAGCTTGCTATTGTTTTACCAGATAATCTCAATTGAATTGATCAACTGAAAACCACTAAGGGTACCTAAGGTACATATAAATCAAGCTTAGTAATACAGTAAGTTCTACTGAACTTAGAGTTGTGTGTTAAGGGATAGCACACCCTTTCTACAACTCAAGAGAGTTTAGTAGGCCACACTAGAGTAGGTAGTGCATACACCACACCTCACTAGTAATGTCTTCAAAGCCAGGACCCAGTGAGTCCTTGCCAGAAGCCAGTGGGCTTCTTCCCTCCAAGTATGATAAACTCCCATTCTTGGAATTGAGAGCATTATTACAATACTAGGAAGTTGAAGGCAGGCAAAAGTGCCAGCACCCAACACCTCAGGGAGGTGTTACTAGCTGATGATCTCAGCAGGCCCCTAGGGTCTGAAGGGGTAGGCAAAGAGGGTGGGGCAGAAGATGAGGAAGGGGCCAGGGGTGAAGAAACCCAGGCCCCCCTCTGAAACTGGCCAGGAAGGTGAAAATGACCTTGTCCTGGAAAACCCAAGTCCTCCTGTGGAGGAGGAGGAGGAGAGGATCAGAATGACCTCCCCTTTGTCCCCCAGGAAGAGTTCTGAGTGTGCCCAGAAGGTCTAGGTCTCCTTCTCAGGAGTCTAACCACTCTGACACCTCAATAGGGACCTCTGTCTCCTCTCATAGGAGGGAATCCTCTCATGAGAGGAGAAAGAGACTGATTCAATATGAGCAAACTCAGCTTGAACTCAGGAAACAGCAATTGGCTATAGACAGGGAGTCCCTAGATCTCTACAGAGAGAGACAAAAGTTGGGACTAGAGTCCCATGGTGGCAGCAGTTTCCCCAAAGATAGGGAATGGTCTTATGACCATAGAAACCTGAGCAAGATTGTCACTCCCTACCAGAGTGGGGATGACACCCACAAATGGATAACTGCTCTAGAGAGGGCCTGTAAAGTACAGAGGGTCCCTCAGGAGCAGTGGGCAGCAATCTTGTGGCTCTCCTTTGCAGACAAAGGTAGAGACAAGCTCCTCACTGTTAGAGAGGAGGATGCTGATAATTACAAAGTCTTGAAGAGTGCTCTAATTGATGGGTTTGGCCTAACCACTGAACAATACAGGTTAAAGTTCAGGGATACCCAAAAAGCACAGACTCAAGACTGGGTGGACTTTGTTGATTGTTCTGCCAAGGCTCTGGAAGGTTGGTTATTGGGCAGTAAGGTATGTGACTTCACAGGATTGTACAATCTGATAATGAGGGAGCAGATTCTTAATAACTGTCAAAATCAGCTGTTGCATCAGCACCTGGTAGACTCTGATCTGACCTCTCCCCAAGAATTGGGAAAGAAGGCAGACAAATGGGTCAGAACCAGGGTGAAGCAGAAGGTACAGAACCAAGGTGGTGACCCTAAGAAGCAAGATTCGAAAACCTCTGATAAGGGTGGGGAGAAGGGTAAAGATCAAAAGTCTTCACAAGGCCCCCAAAAATCTTCTTCAGGTGGGGATTCACAGTCTACCAAAGGGAAAGGCCAAAGGAAACCATGGTGCAAGGTCTGTAAGCAAAAGACCCACTGGACCAGTGATTGCACCAAGTCCAAAGACTCTACTCCAGCCCCCACCAATGCCCCTAAGGCACCTGCTCCCCCTAGTGCAGTTACAGTTGGTGGTGGGACTACACAAGCCAAGGGTTTAGTAGGGTTGACCCTGGGTAAAGAGATGAGCTCTGACCTAGTCAGAGAACTCACTCAGGCTGTCCTAGTCTGTGATGGAGGCATGGATATGACCTCCTCTGTGAGTCCCAGTAATCTGGGCAAGTACAGACAACAGCCTTTAATCAATGGAAGAGAGGCTTTGGCATTTAGGGACACAGGGGCAAGTGTCACCATGGTGACACAAGACCTTGTGAATCCTGGGCAGATAATACTTGGTGAAATGTACCAAGTGACCAAAGCTAGCAACGTCAGAACAGACCATACTCTGGCAGTTGTTAACTTCTCCTGGGGAGGGGTAACTGGCCTTAAGAAGGTTGTGGTAAGTGCAGACCTACCCGTTGAATGCTTGCTTGGCAATGACTTAGAAACTTCAGCTTGGGCAGAAGTGGAGCTCAGGACCCATGCAGAAATGCTGGGGATCCCTGCAGATGTGTTTGCTGTGACCAGGTCACAAGCCAAAATGTCTAGCACTGAACAGGCCTTGGATTCTGGAATAATGGACCAAGGGCCCTCCAAGAAGAGGAGTAGTAGGGTAAAGGCAGTGCCTTCCCCCTTGGCTCAGAAGGAAGATTAGTCTCTTGAGGGGGATGATCTCAGTCCTGAGGAAGGAACTGTCCCAGAGGAGCTTGAACCTGACCAGGTTGAGTTCTTGGGGACAGGGGGACCTTCCAGGGCAGATCTGAGCCAGGAGCAGCAGAGCTGCCCCTCTCTTGAACCCCTCAGACAGCAAGCTGCTGCTGAGGCTGCTGGGAAAGCTAGTGGTCCCCATACTGTGTATTGGGATGATGGACTCTTGTACTCAGAGTGTAGAGACCCCAAGCCTGGTGCTACCAGGAGGTTGGTTATACCTTTGAAGTTCAGGGGCTTCCTATTGACCCTAGCCCATGATATTCCCTTAGCAGGTCACCTGGGCCAGAACAAGACTTGGGACAGAATTGTCCCTCACTTTCACTGGCCCCACATGTCTGAAGACACCAAGGAGTTTTGTCGCTCCTGTGTAACCTGCCAGGCCAGTGGCAAGGCAGGTGGCACTACAAAGGCCCCCTGATACCACTACCTGTGGTGGGGGTTCCCTTTGAAAGGGTAGGGATTGACATTGTTGGTCCCATGGATCCCCAAACAGCATCTGGGCACAGGTTTATCCTGGTGGTAGTGGATCATGCCACCAGGTACCCAGAGGCTATTCCCCTTAGGACCACTACAGCACCTGTGGTGGCAAGGGCCCTCCTGGGAATGTTCTCAAGAGTGGGCGTCCCTAAGGAGGTTGTATCAGACAGGGGTGCAAACTTTATGTCTGGATACTTAAAAGCAATGTGGAAGGAGTGTGGAGTGACTTACAAGTTCACCACACCCTATCACCCACAATGCAATGGTTTAGTTGAGAGATTCAACAAAACCTTGAAGGGCATGATTAAAGGGCTCCCAGAAAAGCTTAGGCGAAGATGGGACATACTCTTGCCCTGCCTTTTATTTGCATACAGGGAGGTGCCTCAAAAGGGGGTTGGCTACAGCCCTTTTGATCTTTTGTTTGGTTACCCTGTCAGGGGTCCACTGTGCTTGGTGAAGGAAGGATGGGAGTTACCTCTCAAGCCCCCAAAGCAAGACATAGTGGACTACGTACTTGGTCTCCGCTCCCGGATGGCTGAGTATATGAAAAAGGCAACTAAAAACCTTGAGGCTAGCCAGGAACTTCAAAAAGCCTGGCATGACCAAAAGGCTGTACTGACTGTTTATCAGCCAGGACAGAAGGTGTGGGTGTTGGAGCCAGTGGCCCCAGCAGCTCTCCAAGACAAATGGAGTGGACCCCACACCATTGTTGAACAGAAGGGTGAGGTTACCTACTTAGTAGACCTAGGAACACCCAGGAGTCCCCACAGGGTTCTCCATGTCAACAGGTTAAAACCATATGTGGACAGGGCAGACATGGGCTTGCTCATGGCTACTGATGAGGGACAGGAGGAAGAGAGTGACCCACTCCCTGACCTGCTCTCACAGAACCCTGGTGATGGGTCAGTGGATGGTGTAGCCTTGGCAGGCAGCCTCACTACCCAGCAGCAGACTGATTGCAGACAGGTGCTCAATCAGTTCAGACACATATTCTCACTGACACCCAGTCAGACTACCTGGTGCACTCATGAAGTGGACACTGGGGACAGTCTGCCTATTAAAAATAAGATTTATAGGCAACCTGACCATGTCAGGGACTGTATCAGGACAGAAGTCCAGAAGATGTTGGATTTGGGAGTTATTGAACCCTCAGATAGCCCTTGGGCTAGTCCAGTGGTCCTTGTGCCAAAACCTCACACCAGTGGTGGGAAAAGAGAGATGAGGTTTTGTGTGGACTACAGGGGTCTCAATGCAGTCACTAGGACTGATGCCCATCCAATACCAAGGGCAGATGAGCTAATAGACACTTTGGCCTCAGCCAAGTATCTAAGCACATTTGACCTGACAGCTGGCTACTGGCAGATCAGACTAGCTGATGATGCAAAGCCAAAGACAGCATTCTCAACCCCTAGTGGGCATTATCAATTTGTGGTGATGCCCTTTGGTCTGAAGAATGCACCTGCCACTTTTCAGAGGCTGGTGAATACAGTCCTTACAGGTCTGGAAGCCTATAGTGCAGCATATCTAGATGATATTGCTGTCTTTAGCTCCACCTGGGAGGATCACCTGGTCCACCTCAGAAATGTTTTACAGGCCCTGCAGAAAGCAGGCCTGACTATCAAGGCCACCAAGTGCCAGATAGGGCAGAGTCAGGTTGTGTACCTGGGCCACCTTGTGGGTGGAGGCCAGGTTCAACCACTACAGAGCAAGATCCAGACCATCATGGACTGGACTGCTCCAACTACCCAGACTCAGGTGAGAGCCTTCTTAGGCCTGACTGGGTACTATAGGAGATTTGTCAAGGGGTATGGATCAATAGTGACACCCCTGAATGACTTAACTTCCAAGAAAATGCCCAAAAAGGTTCAGTGGACAGTTAGCTGTCAAAAGGCATTTGATGACCTGAAGCAGGCCATGTGCACTGCTCCCATTCTACAGAGTCCTGATTACTCCAAGAAGTTCATTGTTCAAACTGATGCATCTGAATTGGGGGTAGGGGCTGTACTGTCACAATTGAATGATGAAGGTCAGGATCAGCCAGTAGCTTTCATTAGCAGAAGGCTGACCCCTAGAGAGAAACGTTGGTCAGCCATTGAGAGGGAGGCCTTTGCTGTGGTCTGGGCTCTGAAGAAGTTGAGGCCATACTTGTTTGGTACTCACTTCCTTGTTCAAACAGACCATAAGCCCCTCTTATGGCTAAAACAAATGAAGGGTGAAAACCCCAAACTGCTTAGGTGGTCCATTTCCCTACAGGGGATGGACTTCACAGTGGAACATAGACCTGGGAGTAACCATGCCAATGCAGATGGACTCTCTAGGTACTTCCACTTAGAACATGAAGACTTAACTGGGCAAGGTTAGTTTAATGTCCCTACGTTTGGGGGGGTTGTGTAGGAGAGTAGGATCTGCTTCACATGGGTACCCCCACTTTTTGCTGATGCTTCACTGTTTTTCGACCTTAGTCTGGCTGGGGCCCTGCTAATCAGAACCCCAGCCTAGCTGCTTCCTCTTTAAAATGGTTTCCATGTGCCTTAGGCACATCTCTGATTGGAATCTGGAGTGCCCTTATAAGTCCCTAGTATATGGTATACTATGTACCCAGGGCATAGGTACCTCAGAGGCCTACCAGGGGCTGCAGCATGTATTGTGCCACCCCTGGAAGGCCATCCAAACTGACACCTCAGGACTGCTACTGCAGCCTGGGTAAGGTGGTGCATGCACCCCTTACTGTGATATAGGCTACCTATATCACTACCTACATACACACATATAAACCTATAAGTCACTCCTATGGCAGGCCTTATCAATCCTGAAGGCAGAGTGCGTGGTTTCTATGTGAGAGGGTGCCCCTGCATGAGCTGGGCCCCTCTGCAGCGTTCGGAGACCCTTCTCTGATGCTGTTTGTAGTGCAGCCTGACCATATACTCTTAAGCGCATTATAACCTCGCGTTAAATGCTAACTTTGGGATGGCTGCACGAAAACATGTCGTGTTTGGTGTCAAACATCTTGGAATACTACCCCCCGCCAGTTCTGGCGGCGGGGGTAGCATTCCACCCTTCTAGAGGGAAAGACATGTACACACCGGTATACCCGGTACTGACTTTCCAGAGCCCTGGCATCACAAAATGGATGCCGCTGCCACAGACACGAGTCTGGCCTCCTGCTGCTGACCGAAACTCCGGCAGGGGAGGCCTGGACAATAGGTTTCCTGTCCCAGGGAGGTGTGACCACCTCCCCAGACAGGATAGTGTGTATTGGGGCTGGGCGGGAGCACTCTCGGGTGCTTTGAAATCCTGCACTGGGGGCACACTTGGTGTCCCTGTGCATACCCCAGTTCAAACCGGCTCAGGGGCTTCCAGCCCCTGCTCTGGCACGAAACTGGACAAAGGGAAAGGGGTGTAACCACCCCTCTGCCCTGACCCTCCCATAGGTGGGGCCACAGAGTATGTCCAACCCCCTACCTTAGTATAAGTAGGGGAACCCAGTCCCTAGGACTTTAGATTTACCTGGACGAAACTCTGACACAGAATCCTGGACCTTCGACGCTCTACTTTAAGATTAGAGGACTGAAGAATCTCCCTTGGGGTCAAGGAGTGACTCCCCTGCTTGGCAGGCACCAAAGAAGCAATTGTCCGGTCTGCATTGCTGAAGCTCCCGCCGGACGCCGAAGTTTTTGCATCACCAGAGGTAGATTTCCAGACTTCTCCGAGGCTGCCCTGAGTCCCCAGCAAAGCTGAGGCCCGTAGCTGTCGTGGGTAACGTGGAACCGTGACCCCTGGACACCGATTGCATTTGCAAGTGCATCCTCTTCTGGGTCTCCCACGAAGTCGTGCTTTGGGCTCCAAGTAGCCCCAGCCTCCAGCACCAACTGCACCGAAGATCACTGGCCTCCACTCCACGAGTGTCCTGTGAGCCAGCTCCACGTGGGTCGACTCGAGGCTCCTTTGCAGTCGCTAGTCTGTTGGCTAGTAGGCCCTCCCGAAGGCCAATCTTCTTCTGCTTGGGCTCCCTGGTTGCTCCAGGCGTGCCCTGACTTACCCTTGCTGGGTGAGTCCCACAGACCTTGCTGGTCTGCAACATCATCCTTCTTCCATTTCCACAAGACTTGCCGTTGCCAAGGCTTGTTGGGTCCAATCCGGTCGCCGACACCCCTGCAATCGACAGACGTCGTGGTACAGCTCGAATCCAGCTCCTGGTTGTCGTCGACGCCTCCTGGACCTCGTGGCTGAAGAGTCACGACAACCGTCAACCTACCTGAAGCACTCGACATAGGTGGGCATCTGCTCATTGCCTTCCTGGTCACTGGCTAGTGACCCAGACTCTGTCCCCTCTGCTTTCAGGTTCTTCAGATCTTCGATCCACCTTTGGATCCACCCGAACACTTTCGACTTGGCCGCCAGCAGCACTTTGCAGCAGATCGCCATTGAAAGCGACGACGAAACCCGACCCCGAAAGACACCTATGCACCTGGCTCCCCTGGGTGAGGTAACTCGAGTACTCCGGTGCTCCCGTGGGTATTGACACTAGAACAGCCTAGTTCTCAAAGGGTTTGCTCCAAGTCCTCCTCTAAGTGTCCCTTTTCTCTTAAATTCTAATCGCGACTTTCCCCATAGAAGTTAACGGTGGTTCGCGGCTGTGTTCATACACTGCACGCGCCCCCCGTGGGTCCCCTGTGTCACTGCCTTGGGTGGTTCCTTGTGGTCCAAGCACTTCTACAGGCTCTAGGCCTTGTGTCTAGCTCAGTCGTGGTTCTTATACCACTTTATTGGTATATGGTTTGGTACGCCCCTGAGGCTCAAACGTGTATTTGTGCTATTACTGTAGATAACTAACTTATAATTTATGTACTTCGAACTCTAGCCTCATAAAGAGACTAGAGGGGTGTGTTTAGTAATAAATACATATATTTTGAATATATACCTGGTGTGGTCCTCTTTCATTTGGTCACTCAAGAGATTATAGACTGGTAAAACAAGCTGCTTTACATTCCGTCAAGACTTAGCCTGAAGGCTGCTCTCCATAGCTACCACTAGGATAGCTTTCAATAAAGGTTGTCTTTAACCTGTCTCCAATAAGGGGTTGTTTGGACTGGTGCAAGGTGCCCACTATAATTAGTGGACAGCATATGCCAGGCCAACTTCTCACAGTCAGGTCACTGCGTCATCATTTAACTCTGCTGCGATGCAGGCAATGCGTCATTGTAGAGCACAAAGGTGACAATGCTTTGGGTTTGTAGCAAAACAGCTGCAGAACCCACTTCTGAGGCCCAGGACTGGAGGGGGCACCTCAGGCAAGGGTAGGAATAAAAGATGGCAGAATCCAGCAGCACCAGTAGAATTGCAGGAAGTCTTTTGTGTCCCTGAGAATTAAAAAAACAAGAGGCAAGCCAGCAAGCCCTTGGAGTCCCTCTGGGTTCAACTGAGGTGGGTCCAGTCCTTGTCCTCAGCAGGGCAGAGATCAGCAGGCAGCTCAGCAAAGCAAAGCAAAGAAGCAGCCAGGGGCATATGTACATGCCCCTTTCGCCACCACAACGTCACTTTTACCGACGTTGTGGTGACGATAGGTGCTGCGCCTTATGTACAAGGCAGCATTAAGCCACTTAACGTGGCTTAACGCTGCCTTGTACATAAGGCCCCCTTTCACGCTATGCTTAGCGTGAAAGGGGTGGGCAGTGTGTGTTGCGATGGGCGTTCCACCGCAACACCCATCCATTTTGATGCTGCCCCCCTATGTACAAGGGTGGCGTACATAGGAGGCAGCACCAAAATTAAGACCAGGTAAATCCTGGTCTTAAGTTGGTGAAACGAGGAGAAATGCATTTTTCTCCTCATTTTTGCTTTTTCCATGTGTGCTGCCTTGTGTGTGCACACATGGAAAAAGCAAAATGCCATGGTTTGTTTGTGTATAAGAAGGTGTCCCTTCCTGTACATAAACAAACCTTTAAAAAAATGCCATTTTGTCACTTTCATCTGTGCTGCATGAAGCTGCACACACGAAAGTGACAATCCTCCCCTTGCACTACTTAGCGCCAATGCAGGCACCCATGCACTATGGTGCAAGGGTGCCTGCGTTGGCACTAAGTTGCTGAAGTTAGCGCCATTGCAGGGGGAAACGCAAGGCTGCACCACATTCTTGTACATATGGTGCAGCCTTGCGTTTCAGAAGTGGCAGAGTGCGGTGTTAAGCCAAGGAGGCTAACGCTGCGCTCCACCACTTCCTTGTACATATCCCCCACAGTTCTTGCAATGGCAGGCCTGAGACACGTTTGAAAGGCTACTTGTATGGGTGGCACAACCAGTGCTTCAGGCCCAGTAGTAGCTTTTCGATTACAGGCCCTGGGTATATGGTATACCACTTTACGAGGGACTTACAGGTAAACCAAATATGCCAATCAAGTATACACCAATTTCACCATGTTCAGGGGAGAAGCACATGAACTTTAGCACTGGTTAGCATTGGTAAAGTGCTCAGAGTCCTAAGGCCAACAAAAAGATACAGCAAAATGTGGAGGTAAGTAGGCAAAACGTTGGGGAAAGATGACCCTAAGAGAGACAGGTCTAACAGTAATATTTTTAAAGTATTATTAAGTATAATTGAATCTTGTATTTATTGTTTTGTTTAATAGACACATTTCTAAATAAACTAATTTTGACTGACTAATGGTACCTACTAACTCCTAACCCCTGACAGAATGATTGAATACTAAAAGTTTGAGATGACTGACCTTGCTAGTTAGTATTGCAAAATGAAGTATGTTGATATATATATCCATGCCCTTCGTGCCATGCAATGTTGCTTGTTCCAAGGAGGTCTCAGGGGATACCTGCCCTTTTGCTCATTGTTTCCTGACAGTTCCAAAGCCGCTTGAGTCAATGCAAATATCTAACCATCTGACTGGCCTGCATGTACTTGTAGTTAGGCTTCTGTAGCAAGGTGATAATGTCTTTTCCTTGTAAAACAATTCCTTGTTATTTTTAAAATCAGAACACTGGAAGACGTTAAGTCATTATTCAGAAACAATGGTTCATTTAGCTTAATTTTTTTCCGCAAATATTCTTAATTTTGTAGCAATCACACTTTTGACTATAGACTTATTTGCGATTCAAATGATGGTGCACATTGAAGACACATAGAATTGGGCTCTTCAGAGCACTCTTAATTCCTTTTGGACTGTCATATCAGTAGGTATGCATGGTATTGTCTTCTAGCTTTTCCCTCTCATATGTAGCCAGGTTATTCTTGTGCCATTGCTGACTTGCCGGAAACCGAAGCCAGTCTGAACCTGCCCAAATTCTGGCACACCAACCTTAGTGGGACCTGGCAGATCCACCTGCGGTTTGGTTTGTGGCCTGTTTTTAAAATGCTATGTGCGAATCCGGAAAAAGTAGAACTTGTCTCCTATTTCTCTCTGGGGTGAGCCTAGCTTTTGGAGATTGCATGTTCACAATCACCTCACTGTGCTTGCTCCCCCGTGAGGGCAGGCGTGTGGCAGCATGTTGGTGGACCCTGTCACCCCTGTCTGGGCACAGTAGTCCTTTTTTGACACCAGCCCTTTAGAGTGAAACAGTAGAAGGGCTCAGGGAGAAAGTGATGACCTGGTTAGAATGAAACCTTCATCCGTCTTGCTTTAATTAGTGTCAGGGGTGACTTGAGGTCCTGTCTGTGGTCACTTGGTAGCTGATGTGATAGAGTATTATCTGTATCTGTATTGACAACTAAGAAGAGTGACGTTGGTTTTTACTATCTGATCTGGTTGAGACCTTATATTTGCAATATTAGACCTGAATAGGATTGATCCTTGATAGACACCTGCATTGCATCACACTGCTGCACCAATTGTGCCACAGAATTTATTATTATTTGCAGTATGGAAGACCAGGATTTATTGTGGAGTGAAGAATGCAAAAACAAAAATCAGGAGTTGACAACATTCAACTGTCACTTTTGTTGAAAGTAGCACCCTTGGTGTTTTCTCTTTAAAACGCCCCAGAACTGAATCAAATTGCCTATTACCAGAAACTTTGGTACAACGTCCTTCTTCAACAGCCAAGTTAAGTAAAGAATGTAACTTTTCACAGGCAAATGGGATTTGTATACCCAACCCTACTATATATTTTTCTGATTCCCCTCAAGACCATTTGAGAAACCAGGTGCAATCACTAATTGATCTGAAGGATGCATTAGGGTACTGCACCTTAACAGAACTCTAAGAGGTCGGCCCTCCGATACATTTGATGGGGAGCAACTGGGAATCATTGTTGAACACAATCAAAAATTATAATCGGAGTGATAGAAAAGAAACTCTGCACCATTAACCCAACCTCTTGGGAGCATTGACACACAGGACACACCCAAATTGTTGTCTGAGATGTTCCATAATATTGCCCCACAAAAGAATCGTAACTTTCATTTGGATTCCACCTCCCCCAATCTTTTTCCTTCTTTTCAAATCACCTAGGGCTAGATTTAGATCTTGGCGGATCTGGTCCCACCGTCACTTTTTTAGCGGTTTCACCGCCCACCACTTGGTGTTCCGCCTGCTCTATTTAGATGTTAGTGGGTCCGTGAACTAAAGATCGCCCGAGTGCCGCCGACTCTGCCAGGAATTTTAACCCGTGCTGACAGCATCATAGGCAGAAGCAGCTATAGTGTTGTGTAGTTCCTATAACCCTATATAGGACCTGCGCGTTTAGACAGCATACACTGTAGGATTGGTGCCCTGACTGATTCTAAACACCCCCACCGGGTATGTTAGCCTGTATACCAGCTAGCTCACAGTGCTACTAGAAACCCCTCTTACCAAGGAGGAAATAGTTCTTGGCAAC
This sequence comes from Calotriton arnoldi, assembly GCA_963921515.1. NCBI lineage: Eukaryota > Metazoa > Chordata > Amphibia > Caudata > Salamandridae > Calotriton > Calotriton arnoldi. Next base: position 1,030,156 of record CAWUFW010005261.1, on the reverse strand, counting down.
TCTCGAACATGACAACCCTGATCCCTCAGGATCATGGGAACAGTGTGATACTTTTCACTCAGTCACTCGTGCTCACTTTGTCTCAGAGAGATACACAGAATAAACGGTGGGGACGTTTTTCAATAAGCATTTATTGAGCCAGCGTCATTCTAGTGTAAAATAGGTGTGCTGAAACAACCATTAGACAGAAACAAATATAAATGATTAGTAGCACTAACAGACTTAAAGGATGGTAGATTTCTACCATCGTGCTAAAACAATGAATACAGGCAAGTATATAAAATACATGACAGTAAAATGCGTACTCCTACGATGCAACCCTAACTAGATGTACCTAAGTGTACCTAGCATGTATGTAGGTGTAAAGCCAAGAATCCCTCTAAGATAAAGTCAACCCCATTACCTGAAGTGAGAGACTGTGGGACCCCGTCTTGGTCTTGAGATGGACACCCCGCAAGGGATGTCAGACCACTGCGAGCTGGAGTGTCTGCGTGCAGGAACCTCAGCATCTCGTGTCAGTTTGTCGGCATGGAAGTCCTTTTCTCCTCTGACTACCTAAGCAAGATATGGTGTTTATATTCCCATAGATAGTTATTATGCAGGAGATGGTAGTCCTGCTGAGTTTCCAAGAATCTTCATGCATAATGGATGAGGCTAGTTTAAAGGGAAAACCCTACGTCCTGTAAGCAGTATCGTAACTAGGTAAAAGGTCAGTCCCAAGAACCGTTATGTAGTGTAATGGTAGGGGAGAATATAGGTGAAAGGTTAGGTGACTACCTGAGCCTATATTGGGGTACCTATATGAAACATAACAATAGACAGGAGTCAAGCCAAGATTACCTCTGGGCCAATCACAATGTGCCTTTCAGTCGAGGAAACTGTGGCAGAGATATCTCCTACTTTCAGTTGGTGGAGTCAAAGGAAAAGAGGTAGAAATGTACCTGTTTTTCTGTTTCCCACTTCCATTTCGGTATTGAACCCCATTGTCCAAGTCCACCCTTTGTTGTTACTACATGACCACCACGCTAATCAACTCTGTTGTCACTGGGATCTAAGGTAAGCTTATTTTACACTTGTCTTACTATGAATAGTGTGTTGGCATTTGCTTTAGGCTTGTGTATTTTTACATTGCTCTTACATGCATTTTTTTTACTGTGTAATGCATTAGTGTACATTTTACAACTTATCAAGGTAAAATGAACACACCTGTATTGACACTTAAAGAAAAATATGTTCTGGTGGTTGTGGGTGTTGTGCTTGTGGTGCTTCTGAGAGTGCATTCAGTAGGGTGTGTGTGTTATTGTATGCTATGCAATATGTAAGAAAAGTGGCATAACACATTACCTATATATATTTTAGAAGAAAACACATATATGTTTTCTGTATTGACACACAAATCAGTAGTACTTACCAGTCTCTACTCCACCAGGGACTCACTCCATCAGCAAACCATTGGTAGGACAATGCCAGCACAGTGGAAACATCTAAATAGCCTCAGCGCTAACCCGCCGACCTGACGGCAACGGAGTACTGTTAGCCAGCAGAGGAGTATGCTGCCTCGACAACGGTGCACCACTTACGCAACAGGAAACAGTAGGGCGACGCAGACAGCGGTTCATCCAACCTATATCTAAATACGGCAGGCCAGATACCCTCAGTTTGATTGAATACTTGGATACTCCACCGCAGAGGGACAATGGGAGTCCTGCCAAGATCTAAGTCAGGCCCTAAGTTTCCAAAACAAACAGAAAATAGCACTACTGGCCCCCCTTTTGGGTTTCAATTAACCAAAACTTGGAGACAGTGGCTAAGGCAGTCTTGTTATATACTGATGAGATAGAAAATCAGATTGGTTTCCTGCAATTTTTAGCTGATTATGTTGCTGCATTGACTCCAAACTTGGTTGATTAAACTGTCATTCTTTGAGCGAGAAGTGAAGCAAAAAATGATTTGAGGTTCTGTCATGCTCACCGATTGTGGGCAAACTCTCCTCCCTAATATGCTTCACACTCTTCTGGAAGGCATAAAAACTACAAACCAGATCTGTAACCCGAACGAAAACTCCTTAAAATCAAAGCTGGTGAATTGGCAATCAATACTAGGTAATCAAACCCACTGAATATTAACATGGTGGGGCGCCTGCACACAGTTTCGGCCTAACGATAACGTGTTTACTACACACGCCACTCACCTCTATTTGTGTTAATGGGGGTTCCTCCAATGGTATTCCGTCAACTCCAAGTACACTTTCTGTTCCTCCTTCAAATTTGGTTGTTGTCTGTGATAATATGCAAACTAACTCCTTGCTTACTACTCTACCACAACTTCAGAAAAGAAAATCACCAACAGATTAACAAATTGAAATTGGAAATCAAAGAAAGATAGTATCCTTATCTGGTCTGGAATAACCCCTACCTCCTCACTAAAAGTATATGCAATTTTTGCACAAAGAGAAGAAGGCTTCTCCAGGCCATCCTCAAACTCTAATTCTGCACTCCATCATTATGTTGGAAATGTATTTAACTTTGAGACCCAAACAACAAAAAAAGACTTCACTAGAGCATCAATTGAATACTTTAAGCCAGTGTGCTCCAACACCTGTTAATAAAGCTTTAAGTTAACGGTCCCTCCAATTGAAACCACGCAATGCGTTTTTAAAGGTTTTGTTGGTCCTAGTGGCACTAAACGTTTCTTTTTTTTAATAACAAATTGTATTGGTATTTTTGTGATACAGTGTGATCGGGAGGCCGATTTATATATAATATTGAATATGTTACCAAGTAGTACCAGTATCTCAGAACATCAACAAAAGCAATAAGGAAACAAACTAACAAGATAACCTTGGCACAGGCTGTGCACTACACTCCCCCCGCAGAGCATGTCTATCAAGTTCAATCAGGTGGCTGAAGCTGCTAGTCATGAAGGTGTCTGTGGCTTGATGGGTGTATTACCCGTTCTATGGAGGGATCCGCGGAGTGTGTGGGGGGCAGGTCCATGCCCCTATATGTTGCCCATCGGGCCCAAATCTTTTTATGTTTCTGTGGGCAGCCTCGTGCTTTAAACACTGCCATTTCCAACCCCGTGCACCTGTCCATGGCGTGTCTCCAACCCCCTATCGATGGCAGAAAGGTCTCTTTCCAATGTTGGGCGATGTCCTGCTTGGCCAGTGTAAGTCCCAGGAATAGGAGGTGCTGCTTGTATCTGTTACCGCCAATCCCTTCTGTACTGTGTAATAGGAACAGTTTGGGCTCCAAGGCGAGATGCCAGGATAGGACCTGCTCTAGACAGGAGGATACCTTACTCCAGAAGGGCCAAAGTGACCTACAGTTCCATACTGTGTGTAGAAAGGTCCCTTCCTCATCCCCACATCTATTGGCAAATGGAGGATGGGATAACACCCACACGCCAAAGGCGAGAACACGTATAGTATGCTCTATGTACATACTTGAATTGAATTAGGCGATATTGTGTTGCGATAGTGGCACCGCGGGAGCTAGCCAAGGCCTCAGTCCAGTCATCATCTGTGAGCTCTGGAACTTCTGCCTCCCACGCTGTGCGTAGTGTGAATAGTGTAGTATGATTATGAGTGATAAGTGTTTGGTAAATTTGTCTAATTTTGTGGGCACCTAGGTGTCCCGTTAATAGACGCCCCTCCAAGGGGTGAAACTCCAGTAATCCCCCCCGAGAACGGAGATACGGTTTTAATGCATGACTAAGCTGTAGGTATCTGTAGAACTGGCTTCAGTAAAGATGGTATTCTGTTTGTAGTTGCTGAAAGGACTTATGCACTGTCCCCTGCATTATATCCCCCAATGTAGAATCCCGATATGGTCCCATGTATGAAATCCTAGTAGTGTGGCGACTTGTCGAAGGTAAGTTCCATGCCAAAGGGGGGTCATCTTCATCAAGCGTCCTCCCCAGCCCATCTTCCTTACTGTGCATCGCCAAATCTGAATTCCTACCTTACACGCTGACGGTAGATGATCTAGGTTTGTCTGACTATAAAGGAGGTCCAGAAGAGATTGGGAACCCATTGCACGCCTCTCTACTATAAATGCTGAATCCGTTTGTGTGCTATACCACCACTCGTTAATGTTTAGTAAATGGGAGGCGGAATAGTAAGCATATATATCAGCTTCAGCGAATCCTCCACAGTAGGTGGAATGAGCACAGGTCCGCAGAGCTACCCTAATAGCACCACCGCCCAATAGAAAATGGATGAGAAGTGCGTTGACATGTTGGAGCCATGATTGCTGAATCCCCGCACCAAAGGGTCCCGCCTCACCCACGTAGCCAAAGGTTCTATTGCCAATGCAAATAATAGCGGGGAAAGTGGGCAGCCCTGTAGCGTGTCCCGATTGGATTAAGAATCGCTCTGATCGCACTCCTGCCACGGCAGAGAGATCTGTGTATAGAAGATGGATATATGAGAGAAAACGTGGATCAAAGTTGAGGGCGGGGAGGAGAAGAAATAGGTAGTCCCAACTTAGTGAGTCAAATGCCTTATCAATGTCGGCAAGCAAAAGAGCTGCGGGTTACCAAGTTCCGGGGCTTTCGCAATGGCATTATCAACTCACCTGATATTGTGTTAGGTGGATCTGTATAGCTTGAAGCCTGCTTGATCCGGATGAACGAGCTCATGAATGTGTGTGCGGAGGCGATCGGCGAGGACTTTACCCAGAAGTTTAGATTCAAAATTTAGAAGAGAGATAGGACGGTATGAGGAAGGTTCATCGGGAGGATGCCCAGGTTTGAGGAATACCACAATTTCGGCATGTCGCCAGTCAGGAGGAAGGATTTATTGTTCTAGGGCTTCATGAAGCGTGCTTAAAAAGTGCAGGCCTAATTGGGACATATGAAATTGTAGAAATTCACTCGGGAGTCCATTGGGACCCAGTGTGCGGCCGGGACGTATGCCTGATAGGGCCACGCCAAGCTCCTCAACCGTAATTGGTTCATCAAGCTGTTCACGAATATGGTCGGGTAGTGACTTTGGTGGTATATCTCTCATGAATTTGCTGATTTGATCGGACGATATAGTTTCCTTTTTGGCGTATAGGGACGAGTAATAGGATGCGAACCCTTGGGCGATGGAACATAGGGAAGTACATAGGATCTCCTCTGCGTTTTGCAGTGTAGGTACTGGGGCAGGTGACTGAACCACTTGGCATAGGCGATGTAACATCCTACTTGATTTATCCCCCCATTGATAGATTCTGGATTGGGTCACTGCCACACGCCTTGGGCTTCATTCGTAAGCAGCTGGTGCAGTTGTTGTTGTGCAAGGAGGAGGCAGCGCTTTGCCTTGGCGCCCTTGCCCTCCATCACTTCGGCTTCCAGGGCACGCTGGCAGGTTTCAAGGTCCACCACTTTCGCGAGGTGGCGGTGTTTCTCTCCTGCCCAGTAGCTGATATCTATGCCCCGTATTGTACAGGTAATAATATTCTGATTCTGTCGTCGTTTTTTTGGCTTTGTGTGCCCCAATTATATTCATCCAAATAACGCGCACGTGCGTCTCCTTTAGATAGGCAAACAGTTACGTGGCGCCATCCGCCATATACAACTCCAGCGAGTACGCTAGGTTACTGCTATACAACTCCAGCGAGTACGCTAGGTTACTGCTCGTAGACGAGCAGTAACCTAGCGTACTCGCTGGAGTTGTATATGGCGGATGGCGCCACGTAACTGTTTGCCTATCTAAAGGAGACGCACGTGCGCGTTATTTGGATGAATATAATTGGGGCACACAAAGCCAAAAAAACGACGACAGAATCAGAATATTATTACCTGTACTAAGAGATTGACTCAACGACTGAAAGAAGAGAACCTACATACCAATGTGAATATTAGGACCTGCTGGGTCGGAATTATCACCAGTTGGAAGGTCCAAAGAGTGACAAAGTATTTTGAGCCCTGAAGAAGTCTAGGGTTAACACCCAAAGACGAAACACGTGTTGGCTGGCTTGTGAAGCAACACAACATTAAACCTACACTTGAAGAAAGAACACTTTGTCTTCATTTCCTACCTTTTGTATCATAACTATTTTATGCGTGTGCACAGGGTTTGATGCTATTGCCTCTGCAATGGATGTCAGGGAGGGTCACTGTGGGACAGGCTTCATGTAATCAGGCTGCCCCAGGGCACAAGCCGCACCGGGCCTAGTCCGGCCACCTCTGCAGCCCCGGCACGGACTGCCAGGCAGGCTCCCTAGGAGGACCACACCTGCCAGCCCCCCAGCCCCCACCTGAGTCTCGGCTCTCCCGCGCAGGCACCAGGAATATTGATCTCTCTGGTGTGTTCTGGGTGGGGCACCCAGGCTCGGTCAAACTCTGTCTCCCAGTAAGTGCCTAACTAGCTGGGTCTCTCGTCTGGGGCCTCCCTCCTCCCCGATGTCTCACAGGCTGGTCCCGCACCTCGGGCCTACCTTTCCTGGGCCAGTCCCTTGCTGGTTGAAGGCGTTGGGCTCTGCTTGGGCTCCAGGAGAGGTGAAGTCCTCAGTCTGCCCCTTCGGGCCGCCTCCACTGCGGGCACACCCACCAATGGGAGAACTTCTGGGCCTGCTGCCGGTCCAGCACTTCTGATGAGGCCCTGCTCGTTCCGCCCTGTTCAGATCCCGGCGGGCAGGTCTGCAGGAATCCGCCACACTGCACCACTACCTTGGCCACCTCACTGCACCCAGGGGGACCGGGTTGATCTCTCTTTGGGCTGCACGGGTCGTGCTGGGTCACAGTCCCAGTCTCGGCCCCTATGTCAGCGCAGCAGGCCGCAGAGCACCGCAGGCCGCAGAAGCACGGCCGGCGCCACTTATGTTCGGGGTCGGGCCTCGTGTGGACTGTCGTGCCGCCTCCGGTACCAAATCGTTGCCCGGAAATTCCACCATTAAGGCTATGGGCATCTAGTCCGCCCAAGGGAGATTTAGTGTGGATGCCTTCAGATATTGAGCTTGGTGGGACGGAGCTCGTCTAGATGGTGTCCGCCATGATGGCTTTCCAAGCCACTCATCTGCACTAAATGTTTCTGATACGGCGCACAGACTTCTTTCACCCAGTACTCATAGAAGTCTTAGCAAGATCGACCTATAGGGTGAATGAAATGTCCAACCCAGCAATGCAGATAATTCGACAATGCAGGTTAAGTGTCAGTGAGACAGTTGTGGCACAGTGGCCAGAGCGGCTGACTCCCATGCAGTGGGTTCCCGGTTCGATCCCTGGATCCGGCTGCGGCTCAGCTCAGCATCATGTGAATCTGGGCAATAGCTCACTTAATCTGCCCGATGGCCTCCAGCGCCTTGAAACCTTAAGAGGTGGTATGTTCGTGCTTTACAAATATGCATTACATTACAAATATGGATTACATTATGTTAACTCAGCCTTAAATCAAATTATTGCATGAACACTTGCACCCAGTAAGGTAGTGCAAGAGTCAAACGCCACCAAAGTGTGACCAGTAGCACATATAGCATACAAAATGGACCCAGGAGTAAAAAGCTTAGGGAAATAAGGTTTCCTTGGCTCCAGAGGCTGTTGAGATGAGGGACAGTATTACCCCATTAACGAAGGGAAGGTATCTCTTTAGGAATCTGAGATTTGATGGAAGTTACAAGAAATATAACTGTAGATCACTCCAGCCTCCAACACCACTTGTATGATTCCATTTCCTAAAGTCAGGCTTATATCATAATATGCATCGAAAGGCTTATTTCATATCCTAAATAAGGGAACATTCTCAGATTGTTAAAAACATCAGCTTTTAAGGATATACACAGCAAAGACCTTCTGACTATTTCATGTAGGTCACTCTAAAGTTGTGAACAAAATGAAGCTAAACTAATGAATTAAGCAAAAGCTGAACTGTCCACCTCATTTCTTAGCAGTAAAAACTTACTAGAGACCTGTTATGTTAAGATCTTGGTAGCGCCAGCCGAAAGATACTAATTGTGTTGTAATTGAATAATTATCCATTGACAGATGGTAGAGGGTCTGAAGCAAATAGTCTATCGACCTCAAGAATAAATTATACAAAAGGCCCAGACAGAATTCGAGGGTTGCCCCTGAGACAGATAACAATTGCAAAGATGGGAAAAGTTGAAGGATGTGTACTTGTAAAAACCACCCTCGAACATCGATAAAATATATAAACTATATCGAAAATAACATTTAAACATACAAATATACTATTTTCAATAATATAATAAAATAACATATTCCAAATATTTTAAACAAACAATAAAAATAAATACAAAATTAATAACATTAACTAAAACAAATACACTAAAAAAACTAAAACAAATAAATAAACAAACAATGCAAAATTAAAAATGTATCACAACAACGGAAAATAAACAAACATAAATATATATCATATATAAAAAAAAATTCACATTTAACCCATTCGCTGCTAGGCCTTCCCCCCCCCCCCCGTACCGGGTATATAGCAATTCATTTGGGAAAATATATATAGTGAAAAATCAGGATGAAAGACACCTATGTATTTCTGAAATTGGAACAAAATATGGAGTTTAGAAACAGTAGCTATTTGCACATTTCCGAAATTGTGAGTACCCATATTAGCATGAGAATTATAGGACATTTTTCAAAGTGACTTCTTTTTTACACATTGTCTTTCATTTGGAAGGCAGAAAAGCGTCAATAGGTAATAACAGTTGCTCTACGATTCTGTGTTACCCTAAGTCTTCCAATAAAAATGGTACCCCACTTGTGTGGGTAGGCCTAGTGCCCGCGAAAGGAAACGGCTCAAAACGCAACATGGACACACTTCATTTTTACAGTGAAAACTGACCCTTTTTGTGCAAAGTGCCTAGCTGTAGATTTTGAACCCTAGCTCTGCCGACACCTAGGGAAACCTAGCAAACCTATACATTTTTGAAAACTAGACACCCAGGGAAAACCATGATGGGGTGACTTGTCTGGCTCCCACCAGGTTCTGTTACCCAGAATCTCTTGCAAACCTCAAACTTGTAAAAAAAACACATTTTCCTGGAATTTCTGTGGTGGAAAGTTCTGGAATCTGCGTGGATCCACAAAAATCCACCCACCTCGCATTCCCCAAAGTCTCCCGAGAAAAATGGTACCTCACTTGAGTGGGTAGGCCTAGTGCCCGCGACAGGAAACGACCGAAAACGCAACGTGGACACACCACATTTTCACAGTGAAAACTGACCCTTATTTACAAAGTGCCTGGCTGTAAATTTTGAACCCTAGCTCTGCCAGCACCTAGGGAAACCTAGCAAACCTATACATTTTTGAAAACTAGACACCCATGGGAATCCAGGATGGGCTGACTTGTCTGGCTCTCACCAGGTTCTGTTACCCAGAATCGCTTGCAAACCTAAAACTTTGACAAAAAAACCAAATTTTCCTCGCATTTCTGTGGTGGAAAGTTCTGGAATCTGCGTGGATCCACAAAATTCCACCCACCCCGCATTCCTCAAAGTCTTTCGAGAAACATGGTACCTCACTTTTGTGGGTAGGCCTAGTGCCCGCCACAGGAAACGGCCCAAAACGCAACATGGACACACAACATTTTCACATTGAAAACTGACCCTTTTTTTGTAAAGTGCCTAGCTGTAGATTTTGAACTCTAGCTCTGCCGGCACCTTAGGAAACCTAGCAAACCTACACATTTTTGAAAACTATACACCCAGGGGAATCTAGGATTGGGTGACTTGTCTGGCTCTCACCAGGTTCTGTTACCCAGAAGCCCTTGCAAACCTCAAACTTTGTAAAAAAAAAAACATTTTCCTCACATTTCTGTGGTGGAAAGTTCTGGAATCTGCGTGGATCCACAAAATTCCACACACCCCGCATTCCCCAAAGTCTTCCGAGAAAAATGGTACCTCACTTGTGTGGGTAGGCCTAGTGCCCGCGACAGGAAACGGCCCAAAACGCAATGTGGACACACCACATTTTCACATTGAAAACTGACCCTTTTTTTGCAAAGTGCCTAGCTGTAGATTTTGAACCCTAGCTCTTCCGGCACCTAGGGAAACCCAGCAAACCTATACATTTTTTAAAACTAGACACCCAGGGGAATCCAGGATGGGGTGACTTGTCTGGCTCTCACCAGGTTCTGTTACCCAGAATCCCTTGCAAACCTCAAATTTTGTTAAAAAAACCACATTTTCCTCACATTTCTGTAGTGGAAAGTTCTGGAATCTGCGTGGATCCACGTAATACCACCCGCCCCGCGTTCCTCAATGTCTTCGGAGAAAAATGGTACCTCACTTGTGTGGGTAGGCCTAGTGCCCGCCACAGGAAACAGCCCAAAATGCAACGTGGACACACCACATTTTCACAGTGAAAACTGACCCTTTTTTTGCAAAGTGCCTAGCTGTAGATTTTGAACCCTAGCTCTGCCGGCACTTAGGGAAACCTAGCAAACCTATACATTTTTCAAAACTAGACACCCAGGGGAATCCAGGATACGGTGACTTGTCCGGCTCTCACCAGGTTCTGTTAGACAGAATCCCTTGCAAACCTTAAACTTTGTAAAAAAAACACATTTTCCTCACATTCTGTGGTGGAAGGTTCTGGAATCTGTGTGGACCCACAAAATATCACGCACCCCGCATTCCTCAATATCTTCCAAGAAAAATGGTACCTAACATGTGTGGATAGGCCTAGTGCCCGCGACAGGAAACGGCCCAAAACGCAACGTGGACACACCACATTTTCACAGTGAAAACTGACCCTTTTTTTGCTAAGTGCCTAGCTGTAGATTTTGATCCCTAGCTCTGCCGGCAAACCTATACATGTTTGAAAACTAGACACCCAGGGGAATCCAGGATGGGGTGTATTGTCTGGCTCTCACCAGGTTCTGTTACCCAGAATCCCTTGCAAACCTCAAACTTTGTAAAAAAAAACACATTTTCCTCACATTTCTGTGGTGGAAAGTTTAGGAATCTGCGTGGATCCAAAAAATTCCACCCACCCCGCATTCCCCAAAGTCTTCCAAGAAACATGGTACCTCACTTTTGTGGGTAGGCCTAGTGCCCGCGACAGGAAACGGCCCAAAACGCAACGTGGACACACCACATTTTCACAGTGAAAACTGACCCTTTTTTTGCAAAGTGCCTAGCTGTAGATTTTGAACTCTAGCTCTGCCGGCACCTTGGGAAACATAGCAAACCTATACATTTTGGAAAACTAGACACCCAGGGGAATCCAGGATGGGGTGACTTGTCTGGCTCTCATCAGGTTCTGTTACCCAGAATCCCTTGCAAACCTTAAACTTTGTAAAATAAAACACATTTTCCTCACATTCTGTGGTGGAAAGTTCTGGAATCTGCATGGATCCACAAAATTCCACCCACCCCGCATTTCCCAAAGTCTTCCGAGAAAAATAGTACCTCACTTGTGTGGGTAGGCCTAGTGCCCACGACAGGAAACGGCCCAAAACACAACGTGGACACCACATTTTCACAGTGAAAACTGACCCTTTTTTTGCAAAGTGCCTAGCTGTAGATTGTGAACCCTAGCTCTGCTGGCACCTAGGGAAACCCAGCAAACCTATACATTTTTTAAAACTAGACACCCAGGGGAATCCAGGATGGGGTGACCTGTCTGGCTCTCACCAGGTTCTGTTACCCAGAATCCCTTGCAAACCTCAAACTTTGTAAAAAAAAAACACATTTTCCTCACATTTCTGTGGTGGAAAGTCCTGGAATCTGTGTGGATCTACAAAATTCCACCCAGCCCACATTCCCCAAAGTCTTCTGAGAAAAATGATACCTCACTTGCGTGGGTGGGTCAAGTACCCGCGACAGGCAAGGGCCCAAAACGTATTGAGGAGACATCAAAATCACCTATCACAAAACAACCTGGTTTTGCAAGGGGGGTCACCTGGGTTTTTGGCCCCGGGCTCGGCGGCCATCTTGGGAAACCTACCAAACCCACACATTTCTGAAAACTAGACACTCGGGGGAGTCCAGCGAGGTATAGCTTGCTTGGACCCCCCAAAGTTTTCTGACCCAGAGTCCCCTGCAAACCTCAAATTTAGCTTGAAAAAAATCAAATTTTTCTCAAATTTCTGTGTGGGAAAGTTCTGGAATCTTCATGGATCCACAAATTTCCTACCACCCAGCGTTCCCCTAGGTCTCCCAATAAAAATGGTACCTCACTTGCGTGGGTGGGTCAAGTACCCGCGACAGACGAGGGCCAAAAACGTATTGAGGATACATCAAAATTACCTATCACAAAACAACCTGGTTTTGCAAGGGGGGGTCACCTTGGTTTTTGGCCCCGGGCTCGGCGTCCACCTTGGGAAACTACCAAACCCACACATTTCTGAATACTAGAAACCCTGGGGATTCCAGCGAGGTATGGCTTGCGTTGATCCCCTAACGGTGTCCAATGCAAAATTGGCTAAAAACCTATGTTTAAAAAAATGTAGCGCTTAGAATTCTCGGTGCTATACCCTTAATCTGTATGTTTTTGGCTCTTCCCAGTCACAGGCCCTTGCCCCACCCACACAAGTGGGGTATCATTTTACTCTGGAGACTGAGGGGAACGCTGTGGGGTAGGACATTTGTGCCGGCACGGTGATTCCACACATATATTTCAGCTAAATTTGAGGTTTGCAGGGGATTCTGGGTAGGAAAACGTTTGGGGATCCACGCAAACCATACCTTGCTGGACTCCCCCACATGTCTAGTTTTCAGAAATGTGTGGGTTTGGTAGTTTTCCAAGATGGCCGCCGAGCCCGGGTCCAAAAACCCAGGTGACCTCCCTTGCAAAACCAGGGTGTTTTGTGATAGGTAATTTTGATGTCTCCTCAATACGTTTTGGGCCCTTGCCTGCTGCGGGTACTTGACCCACCCAAGTGAGTGAGGTACCATTTTTATAGGGAGACCTGGGGGAATGCTGGGTGCTAGGAAATTTGTGGATCCATGCAGATTCCAGAACTGTCCCACACAGAAATTTGAGAAAAATTGTATTTTTTCAGATAAATTGGAGGTTTGTAGGTGATTCTGGGTAGGAAAACGTTGGGGGATCCATGCAAGCCACACCTCGCTGGACTCCCCATGGTCTCTAGTTTTCAGAAATGTGTGGGTTTGGTAGATTTCCCTAGATGGCCGCCAAGCCCGGGACCAAAAACTCATTTGACCCCCCTTGCAAAAGCAGATTGTTTTGTGATAGGTAATTTTGATGTCTCCACAAAACATTTTGAGCCCTTGTCTGTCGCGGGTACTTGACCCACCCACAAGAGTGAGGTACCATTTTTATCGGGAGACCTTGGGGAAATGCTGGGTGGTAGGAAATTGGTGTCAGCCCAGTGATCCTACAACTTTCCCACACAGAAATTTGAGAAAAATGTGATTTTTTCATCAGAAATTTGAGGTTTGCAGGGGGTTCTGGGTACGGAAACGTTGGGGGATCCACGCAAGCCATACCTTGCTGGACTCCCCCGGGTGTCTAGTTTTCAGAAATGTGTGGGTTTGGTAGTTTCCCAAGATGGCCACCGAGAACGGGGCCAAAAACTCATGTGACACCCCTTGCAAAACCATGTCATTTTCGGATACACATGGGGGCATCTGTGTTTTTGGTCCCGGGGTAGGCAGCCATCTAGGGAAACCTACCAAACCCATACATTTCTGAAAACTAGAGATGCTGGGGAGTCCAGGGATGTTTGGCTTGCGTGGATCCCCCAACGTTTCCCTACCCAGAATCCCCTGCAAAACTCAAATTTTGATGGAAAAATCAAACTTTTCTCAAATTTCTGTGTGGGAAAGTTGTAGGATCACGGGGCTGACACAAATTTCCTACCACCCAGCGTTCCCCCAGGTCTCCTGATAAAAATGGTACCTCACTCTTGTGGGTGGGTCAAGTACCCGCGACGGGCAAGGGCCCAAAACGTATTGTGGAGACATCAAAATTACCTATCACAAAACGATCTGCTTTTGCAAGGGGGGTCAAATGAGTTTTTGGTCCAGGGCTTGGCGGCCATCTAGGGAAACCTACCAAACCCACACATTTCCGAAAACTAAAGACACGGAGGAGTCCAGGGAGGTATGGCTTGCGTGGATCCCTCAACGTTTCCCTACCCAGAATCCCCTGCAAACCTCAAATTTTGATGAAAAAATCAAGTTTTTCTCAAATTTCTGTGTGGGAAAGTTGTACGATCACCGGCCTGACACGAATTTCCTACCACCCAACGTTCCCCCAGGTCTCCCGATAAAAATGGTACCTCACTCTTGTGGGTAGGTCAAGTACCCGCAACAGGCAAGGGCCCAAAACGTATTGTGGAGACTTCAAAATTACCTATCACAAAACGATCTGCTTTTGCAAGGGGGGTCACATGAGTTTTTGGTCCCGGGCTTGGCAGCCATCTAGGGAAACCTACCAAACCCACACATTTCTGAAAACTAGAGACCCCGGGGAGTCCAGGGAGGTATGGCTTTCATGGATCCCCCAACGTTTCCCTACCCAGAATCCCCAGCAAACCTCAAATTTGATCAAAAAAATCAAATTTTTCTCACATTTCCGTGTGGGAAAGTACTGGAATCTGCATGGATCCACAAATTTCCTACCACCCAGCGTTTCACCAGGTCTCCCAATAAAAATGGTACCCCACTCGCATGGGTGGGTCAAGTACCCGCGACAGGCAAGGGCCCAAAACGTATTGAGGAAACGTCAAATTACCTATCACAAAACACCCTGGTTTTGCAAGGGGGGTCACCTGGGTTTTTGGCCCCGGGCTTGACGGCCATCTTGGGAAACTACCAAACCCACACATTTCTGAAAACTAGCCACCCGGGGTAGTCCAGCGAGGCATGGCTTGCGTGGATCCCCCAACGTATTCCTACCCAGAATCCCCTGCAAACCACAAATTTAGCTGAAAAAATCATATTTTTGTCAAATTTCTGTGTGGGACAGTTCTGGAATCTGCATGGATCCACAAATTTCCTACCACCTAGCGTTTCCCCTGGTCTGCCGATAAAAATGGTACCTCACTCGCGTGGGTGGGTCAAGTACCCGCGACAAGCAAGGGCCCAAAACGTATTGTGGAGACATCAATATTACGTATCACAAAACAATCTGGTTTTGCATGGGGGTTCACCTGGGTTTTTGGCTCCGGGATCCGCGGCCATCTTGGGAAACTACCAAACCCACACATTTCTGAAAACTAGACACCCGGGGGAGTCCAACGAGGTATGGCTTGCGTGGATCCCCCAACGTTTTCTTACCCAGAAGCCCCTGCAAACCTCAAATTTACACTGAAAAAAAACACATTTTCCACATATTTATGTGTGGAATCACCGTGCTGGCACAAATGTCCTACCCCACATCGTTCCCCTCAGTCTCCCGAGTAAAATGATACCCCACTTGTGTGGGTGGGGCAAGGGCCTGTGACTGGGAAGAGCCAAAAACATAGGGATTAAGGGTATAGCACCGAGAATTCTAAGCGCTACATTTTAAAAAAAATAGGTTTTTAGCCAATTCTGCATTGGACACCCACACAAGTGAGGTATCATTTTACTCGGGAGACTGAGGCTCCTCGCTGGACTCCCCCGGGTGTCTAGTTTTCAGAAATGTGTAGGTTTGGTAGGTTTCCCAGGATGGCCGCCGACCCCGGGGTCAAAAACCCAGGTGACCCCCCTTGCAAAACCAGGTTGTTTTGTGATAGGTAATTTTGATGTCTCCTCAATACGTTTTGGGCCCTTGCCTGTCGTGGGTACTTGACTCACCCACGCGAGTGAGGTACCATTTTTATCGGGAGACCTGGGGGAACTCTGGGTGGTAGGAAATTTATGGATCCATGCAGATTCCTGAACTTTCCCACACAGAAGTTTGAGGAAAAACTTGATTTTTTCAACTAAATTTGAGGTTTGCAGGGCACTCTGGGAAGGAAAACGTTGGGGGGACCACGCAAGCCATACCTTTCTGGACTCCCCCGGGTGTCTATTTTCAGAAATGTGTGGGTTTGGTAGGTTTCCCAAGATGGCCGACAAGCCCGGGGCCAAAAACCCAGGTGACCCCCCTTGAAAAACCAGGTTGTTTTGTGATGGGTAATTTTGATGTTTCCTCAATACGTTTTGGGCCCTTGCCTGTCGAGGGTACTTGACCCACCCACGCGAGTGAGGTACCGTTTCTATCGGGAGACCTGGGGGAACGCTGGGTGGTAGGAAATTTGTGGATCCACGCAGATTTCAGAACTTTACACCACAGAAATGTGAGGAAAATGTGTTTTTTTTTACAAAGTTTGAGGTTTCCAAGGGATTCTGGGTATCAGAACCTGGTGAGAGCCAGACAAGTCACCCCAGCCTGTATTCCCCTGGGTGTCTAGTTTTCAAAAATGTATAGGTTTGCTAGATTTCCCTAGGTGCCTACAAAGCTAGGGTTCAAAATCTACAGCTATGCACTTTGCAAAAAAAGGGTCAGTTTTCACTGTGAAAATGTGGTGTGTCCATGTTGCGTTTTGGGCCGTTTCCTGTCGCCGGCACTAGGCCTACCCACACAAGTGAGGTACCATTTTTCTCAGAAGACTTTGAGGGATGCGGGGTGGGTGGAATTTTGTGGATCCACGCAGATTTCAGAACTTTCCATCACTGAAATGTGAGGAGAATGTTTTTTTTTTTTTACAAAGTTTGAGGTTTGCAAGGGATTCTGGGTAACAGAACCTGCTGAGACCCAGACAAATCACCCCATCCTGGATTCCCCTTGGTGTCTAGTTTTAAAAAATGTACAGGTTTTCTGGGTTTCCCTATGTGCCGGCTGCGCTAGGGCCCAAAATCCACAGGTAGGCACTTTGCTAAAAACAAGTCCGTTCCTAGTGGGCTTTCTGCCGCCCTGGGGGGGCAATCGGGGGGGGGGGTTTGCCCTGATATGCCCCCAAGGGGGGCAGAAAGACTGTGGCTATTTATTTGGGGGGTAGGGGCATTGGTATGCCCATTCTGGGCAGCCCCCACCCCCACGCATAAAAAAAGCCAGCGTAATCGGCTCTCTGACGCCCCCTGGGGGGCAGATCAGGGACTACTGCCCCAATATGTCTCCTGGGGAGGCAGAAAAACTGTGGCATTTTTTGGGGTGTGGTGGGGGCATTGGCATGCCCATTCTGGGAAGCCCACACCCCTGAATTAAAAAATATATATATTCCCTGATGCCTATTGGTCTTTCTCCCCCCCCCCCCGGGAGGCAGATAAGGGGTTTTGCCCCTATCTGCCTCTGGGGGGAGCAGAAAGACAGTAGCAATTTTTTTTGGGGTGGGGGCATTGGCATACCCATTCTGGGCAGCCCCCACCACCACGTATATTAAAAAAAATCCCTGGTGCCTTGTGGGCTTTCTGCCCCCCCGGGGGGGCAGATCAGGGGCTACTACCCCCATCCACCTCCTGGGGGGGAGAAAGACTGTGGCATTTTCTGGGGGTTGGGGGCATTGGCATGCCCATTCTGGGCAGCCCCCACCCCGAACTTTGGAGAAAAAAAATCCCTGGTGCCTAGTGGGTAGGTAGCCATCTTAACAGGGAGGGGTGTTTGTGGGTGGGAAGCCAGCACTACAACTCCCACCAGGCACCCTTGTCCCACAGCTCAGCAGGATGGAGCACTCCCCCCACCCACAACCATGTGGCAGCCATTTAATTGCACTCCTCAAACTAACAGGTAGGTAGCCTTCTCATGCCCTCCTGTCCCACCCCTGAGCAGGATGGAACACTTCCCCCATCCAAGAGCCATGTGTAACCTATTCCCTTCCTCTGCTCCACTTCACAGGGAGGTAGCCTTCTGAACAGGGAGGAGTGTGTGTGGTAAGGAAGCCTGCAGTACAACTCCCACCAGGCACCCTTGTCCCACAGCTCAGCAGGATGGAGCACTCCCCCCCACCCACAACCATGTGGCAGCCATTTCATTGCTCACCTTCACCGAACAGGTAGGTAGTCAGTGCATGCACCCTGCCACCTTCTCATAATGCATGGAGCCATATGACCACACCAACACTCACATGTCATCCAACTTGGCATAGATCCAAAAGCCACATCCAGTGTGCAGCCAGCTAAGCGCACGTAACTGTCACAGAAATTAAACTTTGACTCACCAAGTCACACGTGGAAGAAATTCAGGGCCCAATCATGCACAGCACAGAATGCAATGTGTAGGTGCCATGGTGTCAGAGCATGAAGGCCCATATGAACACAAAACATGCATGGTGAATCTGACAAAGTAAAGTACATGATATGAAAAAGGTATGTATAACATGACAATGGCTAGGTCTTGCTTAGCTGAAAGTGATTCCATGCAGAGCAAACCAAAAAGACGCATCACATAAAGTTGATGTGCCGCAAGTCGTTAGATGACGACATGTCCTTGTAATCACACAATCTGTACGTGGCACATGGTTTCTATTTACATGTCACACCATGGACAAGTAATGTATGTACCTCAACATCATGTCATGATGCTCAGTATCTTGCAGCCATACCAAGTGATTGCAATGTAAAGTGTTTGGTGTATCACATGTAACATCCAAAAGTCTAAAACCAAGCTTGTGGAGTGCACCAATGACCATTTGACCTCTGTTCAACAGGAGATCCACAAGCAACTGCAGCAGAAGACAACACCAACCTTCAGAGCCTGTCTCCCCCCCGGAACATGAACTCCCGGATACAGACTCCCTACGTTTCTCGGATGAGAAGCAACAACCTGGCCCATCCGGACTGCCAGGGCGCACCACATCTCAGGCCCTCATTGTCCCCACCACCACCACCACAGCAACAACAACAGCGCTGACCCCTGCTACAACGACCTGTGCGGCCTCAACCACCACCATCACCACTGCTGCCTGCAACACTCTCCCTGCCTCAGTGGTTACCAACACCACAACACAATCAGAGGATGCCAGGGAGAGTTTGCGGGTGATCGAGTGCCAACGCCACAGGTCCGGGTCAGCAGGGCAGGTGGGAGGGCAACTGGGGGACAAATACAGGAGGACACTGGGACCGAAGCCCTGGCCACCATTGCAAGAGTCCTTGGGGCATATGAACAGAACCAGGGACAGATGGGCCAGGTTGTGGAAGAAGTGCGTGAGCTACGCCTGCTGCTGAGGTCCATGGACACGCGTATGGGCCAACTTGTGGACCTCATGGGCCAGCTTGTGGGTGTTCTGAGGGACAGACATGCCGCCCAAATGACAGCTCAACCCCCTCCAGTGGCCCGCCTGCTGATACTCCCACCACCTCAGCTGTGGCCACAGAGAGGGGTGAGCTGCAACAAAATGACTCCTCAGACACCGCTGAGCCTGCAGCAGAGGCCCCCCGCCAAATGCACGAGGGGCCGTCCGAGAAACAGCAGGGGAGGATCACGTGGCAATGCACCATCCAAACGCTAGTCGCTGAGCCAGCCATGATGGCACCTGTGTTCCCCTTGACATTGACTTTGTCAACTATCCTTACCCACATTGCCATGTTGATGGCAGGAGTCTGTTGGACTGTGTGACTACATCAATGTGGTGACTACTCTATTTGTCTCATTTACCATCACTGACAACTCATAAATT
Organism: Calotriton arnoldi; assembly: GCA_963921515.1. Classification (NCBI taxonomy): domain Eukaryota; kingdom Metazoa; phylum Chordata; class Amphibia; order Caudata; family Salamandridae; genus Calotriton; species Calotriton arnoldi. The sequence goes on along the minus strand of CAWUFW010005261.1, from coordinate 1,010,649 downwards.
CACTTAGCACAATTTCGTAAATAATCACTTCTCTGTCACAAATACTTATTGTAAATAAACACTCTTTACACACCTATGTCTTTGTGTCAGCTCCATGTTTATCACACTACGTACAATGTCAACTCAGATTCCAATGTACCTCAAGCTCTGATTGTGACGAGGCATTGAGAGGGTGAAGGAACCTAGGAAGACACAAGAGAATGAGATTTACTTGTCAGGTGATGCCATTACAGCTAGAACACACCACTAGTCATCAACGTACAAAAACCAGCACACATAACAATGAGCAACAACATCAACATAGACATGAGGTACCTGGATAAAAATACCCTGTGCCACACACATCAGCCATTAGCACAGAGGCAACAACAGGCAGCAGTCAAAAAGATCATCTATGCCTTGCCACTACCATTAAAGACACCAGACAATGTCACTGTAGTACAATGTCACTTATACTCAAGGGAAGTAGTTGTCGATGAGCTGTTGACGCAGGTCAAAACCTTCTTCTTCTCCACTATCGTCGTCACTGGGCATGTGTGGGTTTGCAGGGGGGGGGGCATCTGCTGCTCATCATCATCCAGGAGCAGGGGGATCTCTTTGCGCAAGGCCAGGTTGTGGAGCATGCAGCATGCAACTATGATCTGACACACCTTTTGGGGAGAGTAGAGTAGTGCACCTCCGCTCTTGTCCAGACACCGGAATCTAGACTTCAGAAGCCCAAAAGTACGCTCCAGCACACAACGTGTCCTCCCATGTGCATCATTGTAGCGGACTTCACCCGGGGTCCTTGGATTCCTCAGTGGGCTCAGCAACCAAGGCCGGTTGGGATACGCAGAGTCACCTAGGTGTGAGATAAAGTTAGCAATTTACTAATATAAACAGTAGCTGAGAACAGCATGTCACACATACAGCACACTACTTGACTCTGCATACTCACCAACAAGCCACGCACGCTCCGGATGCAGATTTGCCATCAATTGTGGGATGATGCTGCTACGCAGTATGTAGGAGTCATGTGCAGAACCGGGGAATTTGGCATAGACATGGGAGATAATCATATCCGCTTGACATACCACTTGCACATTAATGGAATGGAAATGTTTCCTGTTCCGGTAGATGTGCTCACATGCCTCCTTGGGAAGTAGATGTAGCAGTCCTTGTATGTCATCATTGCGGACAGGACATCACGTAGCACCATGCTGAACATAGCTTGAGACATCCCACCGGCGATGGCCACCGTGTACTGAAACGAACCAGTTGCAAAGAAATGCAGGGCCGCCATCACCTTAACTGTTGGCGTCAAAGCAGTTGGATAGGTTCTGTGAGGCCTCAGATGGGGCTCCAACTGACCACATACGTCTTGGAGGGTAAGGCGATCCAGACGGAATTTCCTTAGGATGTCCTCATCCTCCATGTTCGCCAGCACTGGGAACGGACGATGCACATTTGGTCGTCTCCTACATAATATGAAAGGGGACACATGTCAATTTAATTCCCCTATGAGATGTGTAAAACATCTTACATCTTGACTGACGCAGCGTCAACAATGACTGGACTGTAACAACAGCTTAATGCACAAGTCACATGCATAGACACCTTGATCTCATGTAGTTGTACATGTGGTCAGTATGTACCTCCAAAACAGATTCTGACTATGTGAATGGTAAATGGTACACTCCTACATCTTGTGTCCCCAGCCCTGGAAGTAGTTGACACAGCACATGTTGGAAACAGCAACACTGCTGACTTCTACGTAGCCGCTGTACCTGCCAAACCTTCTTGCTTAAGTTGTACAGAGCACAACTTTTCTACACAATGAGCACAGTGTGTGTAATCTGATCAACTATCAGAATCAATACAGCAATGTGCACAGTGAAATAGGCACATTATGTGGTCAGTCCATCATTACTGTGTGTTGATTAGCCATCTCACACATTGACATGTTCACAAATATGAGACTCCATTACACACCAAATCTGTGTATATGCACACAAATATCATAGGTGACATGTGAGTAAGTACATGCCAAAGCATGTAATCATGTGCACTGACATGGCGTGCGAAGGCATCAGTGAGTTGAATGTCACACTAGCATTCAATTTTGCAAACAAGTGCTGTGATACAATGTGAAGGTATAGTGTTCAATGATGAAAATTGGCTATTGCCATTGCTAGAGCATAATGTGTCCATAGGTGCGGTATGCATGCTCTGCCACCACGATCAGGGTCATTGGCCACAATTGAAAGATGCAGGATTGCGGTAGCGACCGCCTGGCCCCCGCGGTGTGCCACCGCCACGCCCATTTCATTGCAGCCAATGGGAACCGCGACCGCGGTAGTGAAATACAATTTTGAAACCCGCATTAGGCGTGCTCCGCTACCGCGGACCCGGTCATTGGTTACAATTGAAAGATGCAGGATTGCGGTGGAGACCGCCTGGACTCCGCGGTTTGCCACCCCCAATGCCCATGCCATTGCAGCCAATGGGAACCGCGATCGCGGTAGTGAAATACAATTTTGAAACCCGTGGTGGGCGTGCTCCGCTACCGCGGGCCCGGTCATTGGTTACAATTGAAAGATGCAGGATTGCGGTGGAGACCGCCTGGACCCAGCGGTGTGCCACCGCCAATGCCCATGCCAATGCAGCCAATGGGAACCGCGATCGCAGTAGTGAAATACAATTTTGAAACCCGCGGTAGGCGTGCTCCGCTACCGCGGGCCCGGTCATTGGTTACAATTGAAAGATGTCAAATCGCGGTAGCGACCGCCTGGACCCCGCGGTATGCCACAGCCAATGCCCATGCCATTACAGCCAATGGGAACCGCGATCGCGGTAGTGAAAGACAATTTTGAAACCTGTGGTGGGCGTGCTCCGCTACCGCGGGCCCGGTCATTGGTTACAATTGAAAGATGCAGGATTGCGGTGGAGACCGCCTGGACCCAGCGGTGTGCCACCGCCAATGCCCATGCCAATGCAGCCAATGGGAACCGCGATCGCAGTAGTGAAATACAATTTTGAAACCCGCGGTAGGCGTGCTCCGCTACCGCGGGCCCGGTAATTGGTTACAATTGAAAGATGCCAAATCGCAGTAGCGACCGCCTGGACCCCGCAATGTGCCACCGCCAATGCCCATGCCATTGCAACCAATGGGAACCACGATCCCGTAGTGAAATACAATTTTGAAACCCGCGGTAGGCGTGCTCCACTACCGCGGGCCCGGTCATTGGTTACAATTGAAAGATGCCAAATTGCGGTAGCAACCGCCTGGCCCCCGCAGTGTGACACAGCCTGTGCCAATACCATTGCAGCCAATGGGAACCACCATCGCGGTAGTGAAATACAATTTTGAAACTCGCGGTAGGCGTGCTCCGCTTCCGCGGTCCCGGGTATTGGATACAATTGAAAAATGCTAACCAGGCAGACCAATTGCAGCAGCTGAGTACCACTGTAACAACCCCAGGGGCCTATAAATGTCTCTGAGAGAGCAACACATTTCACTTGCGTTCAGACACTGCTGCCTGCCATTCTTCACCACCAACTGCTGCTGTTCCTGTATTCTGGATCCAGTGATGGCGAGAACTGAGAGCATCAGGGCCCGTCCCTTCACCACAGAGGAGCTGGAGGTCCTGGTGGACGAGGTCCTTGCACAGTATGGGAGGCTGTATGGTACACCACATGTACTGGTAAGTGTTTCAGAGTAAAAGTTTGAGAATGCTCAGAATGCTCACATGATGTTGCTCTGCAGTAGTATGTGCCTGTGAGTGCAAGTCAATGTGCATGCATCCATATTTTTCCTAAAGCATGCTCCATACATGGCCTATTAAGAATTGCACTTGAGTATTTGGGGAGGATGGCAACATGGACATTTCTACAGCCCTTCTTCAGCTAAAAAAAAACAAACGTTGGTCTGAGACTGGGTAATGTAAATATGTGATACACTGCCTAGCATGCTGACTTCATGTCAATGGGGTGTGTAGCCTTATTTCCACAGATCCATGGCTGCATTGAAGGATGGGAGTGACATGCAGTGGTTTTGCAGCCATACAGTTACACTGCTGGTTTGAGACACTCGAAGTCTGAACAAACATTGCCTGGGCTATGTGATGTCATAGTCCATTAAGTCTTCACATGCTCATTTGTGACATTACAAATGTATTTTGTCCAGAGGTTACTGAAGAATGTGTGTACAGTTCTCAAATTGCCCCTATGGTGATGTGTGCATTATGCACAAGAGTACAATGCCTGGGTAACACTCTTGGTGGTAATTCACCTATGACACATCAGATAAATGTAAGTTGGAGATGTCAACCTTCTATTGATTTCATTATGTGTTCAGTCTTGCATGTGTAGGCACTGTTTGCCCTCTCATATTGTACATGCATGTGATTTCTCTGATGGCCTACGTTTAACCTCAGTGTGAGTCCCTCTGGCCTGCACAGAAACTGCCCAATGTTACAAGGACCCATCACTAAATGGACAGAGTGAAACATATGTGTTGTCCACCACCCTATTTCTCAATGAGCTATCTTAGGCCTGAGGATTGCACAAGACAGGACTACACCTTGTGAGAAGAGTGTGAGAATGTAAGATCATGGCCCTAAATGTGACCACCATGACACATGTAGCCATTCACTGGCCAAGGACATTGAGGGGTGTGTAGTGTTGGACACAGTGAGTCTGCCCCGACACATCAATTCCAATGTATTGTATGTATTGCTCACTCACATACTGCATCACAGATGAGGGTCTTTTTCACATTGGTTTCTGTGCTGGCACTCTGCATGTGTATGAGATGGCCATGTACTGTGTCCTTCATCATACATGTATACATTTCTATGAGATTATTTGATGCAAGTGTACTAAGTGTCATGCTGTATGGCCTCTGCTCAACATTTATGTATGAGTGTGCTATGTTTTTACATGCTCCTGTACTGACACACAGTGGTAGATAACACAGTGTCACTGAAACTTCCTCTTCTTGTCTCCCATGCCTGCAGCTTAAGGTCCACCTGCGTAAGGCGATATGGAGGGCCATTGCATGCAAGGTGCCGGCTCTGGGTGTCTCCAACCGACGGCACACACACTGTCACAAGAGGTGGGATGACATCTGCCGGCTGAGCAAAAACGTGGCAGAGATGACGCTGGGGGTGCTCCCTCGGAGTGGCAGGTTGGCGTGCAGGAGCATGACACCACTAATGGCCCGCATCTTGGCAGTGACACAGCCAGAGCTGGATGGATGCTTGAGGGCCCATCAGCAGCAAGTTGGGGGTGAGTATTCAGCTAAGTGTGACTTTGGGTGTGAGTGACTGCATGAATCCCAACAGTGAGCCAGTGGGAAGCTCTGTGATGTCTCTAGTGTGGTGCAATGGCTTCTAATTGGCCTCAGTGTTGAGTGCAGCTGTTCTGCATTTGTACAACATGTGGTTTCTCATGTGTTTAAAACCATGACCCTTGTCATTGACAGATGAGATGTGGCCTTGTGACATATGCTGCAGTATGAGTGTCATAGACATCACCTGGCAGTGAACAGCAGTGAGCATCATGTTAGTGTGCATTTATAGATGTGTGCTGTGCACAACAGAATATTTGTGACATCTACACAGCTGACACCAATGTACAACTGTAGTTGTGCTTCAAAGCACAACATGGTGGATATCAGGAGCTTGTAGCCATTGCAAAAGGACATTTGGGAGTTTGTATTTGTGGTGTTCCCTTAAAGTGACTCCATATGTGACAGAGACAACATGTTTTGATGTATATCTATCTCACCTACAGGCACGTAGGTATGCTTACAGAGAATAGTATGTGTGGTTACAGGGAGGCACAGGGCCAGCTATTTGGCTGTGTCAACGCCACATGGGGCATTACTATCAACTATGCATGTTTCCATGCATCTTCTGATGATTGCATAAATGTAGCACATGCTCACTGTACATGGGGGAGGCCAACATGGGAGTATCATTTTTAAGTTTTGTGCTTTGCTTGCATATGATGTTTGTGAGTATGGCACTATACTGAACCTATGTCTCTGTCTCTTGCAGCATCTACCGAGGGCAGGGAAGGACGGGGGATGGACACCAGTGGGGAAGCATCTGGCACGACTGCTACACATGAGTTCACTGACACTGATGTGACCAGCGCCTCGGAGGGGGACAGGAGTGCCCTGGATGATTCCCGCCAGGAAACACCAACCTCCACATCTTCAGACTCCAGCGGTGACTCCTCGATGTTGGCAGGCACAGGAAGTTCCAAATCTGCCTCTTCTTCCACCACACATCGTCCAGTGCCCCCCCGGATGCTCCCACAAGTGCTGTCTGTGCCCGCAGCCCTAGGAAGGGTAGAGTCTCTTTCCCCCCAGGCACCGCTGCCCCTGCCCCTGTCTCCCCTGCTGCCCTCAGTGTGGAGGCAGTAGACCTTTTGCGCCAGCTGTGTGTGGGTTAGACTGCTCTCCAGAATGCCTTCCAGGATCATGACAAGAAGTTGGCACAGGTAGTTGCCTTCATGGAGGGCATTCATTCTGACGTGGGTGGCCTACACCGAACTGTCCAGTCTTTGTCCTCCACAGTGACGGCAGCCATTCACCAGTCACAGGCTCCCAGTCCAGCTCCTGTCCCTTCAGCAACCACCCTGCCAGTGGGACCACCTGACGAGAGTGCCCACACCCCAGAGCCCTCAGGCACCACGTCCTCCACACGCAGCACACAACAGCAGCACTCGAAGCATACCAGACCACAGACACCATCCCCACAACACAAAACAGGCACACATGAGCGCAAAACCAAAAGCCCATCACGTGACACTCATGGGCATCAGGCCAAGAAGCAGGCATCAACATCACATTAATCAAAATCACCACCATCCAAGGGCACTCCCATCCCACACCTGCTCCCAAAGACCAACAAACACTTGCCCTGTCTGCTGTGAAGGTGGTGCCTGCAACGACTAAGCCCAAACACATTTCAAAGGCAGATTCACCCACAACCTCAACTCCCACCCACACCCCTGTGAAGCTGGGACAAGAGAGCAAAGTGGGGGGTTTACCTCAACAACAGGGGATGTAGGGGAAGAGGCAAGGCCACCCCAAGCGTACCACCAGATCCAGCAAATCCCCACAGGGAGAGCCACCTGCACCTGATACACCTTTGGTGGAGAGTGAGGCTGTTGTGCCCACCTCACTTCCCACTCCGGCCAAGACACTTGTGGGCTATCGAATCCCCAAGCAGTTGAGACCCAGCCCTCAACATTCACCCTCAACCACTGTTCCTCCACGCGGCATGTCTCTACCTCCCCGTGCCACCACTCCACCCGGTCCAAGCAGCCCTCAGGCTCCCACAGCCACTGATGCCTCTACCTCAGCCGGTTCTCTCTCTCCCAGGTCCAGTCCTCCAACTGGCCCCGACAATCAGCCACCTCCCAGTTCAACTTCAAGCCAAAGTTGAAGCCAAGTCCCCCTCCCCACACCATTTCTCGCACAGAGGTGCCTGGACTGCCCATATGTAGCCCCTGAGCTGTGGTGATTCCCATGGCAGTGGACAGTGTTACCCATTTCCTGTGTAGTTTCTCATGCACACATGTGCGGACTAGAAATATGGACTGGCCAATGGCCTTGCTGTTTGTTACTTTTGATGCCCATGTCCTGTGCAGTTTCTCATGCACACATGTGCGGACTAGAAATATGGATTGGCCAATGGCCTTGCTGTTTTGCACTTTTGAGGCCCATTTCCTGTGCAGTTTGTCATGCACACATGTGCATACTAGGAATTTGTACTGGCCAATGGCCTTACTGTTTTGTACTTTTGATGCCCATTTCCTGTGCAGTTTGTCATGCACACATGTGCATACTAGAAATTTGTACTGGCCAATGGCCTTGCTGTTTTGTTCTTTTGATGCCCATTTCCTGTGCAGTTTGTCATGCACACATGTGCATACTAGGAATTTGTACTGGCCAATGGCCTTGCTGTTTTGTACTTTTGATGCCCATTTCCTGTGCAGTTTGTCATGCACACATGTGCATACTAGGAATTTGTACTGGCCAAAGGCCTTGATGGTTTGCACTTTTGATGCCTATCTGAATATTATGTAATAAAGACTGTTACTCATGTTGTCTGCTTTGTCAATGCCCTTGCTAAATAAAAGGTTTTATGTATGGGTATAGGTTCATGTGACACATGCTCTGTATGCCACTTTCACATTGGCAATTACTTGATTTACTTTTTCAGAGGTTTCCAGGGGTGACAGGCACTTTTGTTCTTCTTGAGTCTGAGGCTTGAGGGTGCAATGATGGTTGTTTGTGATGATCTACTCGTATCCTAATCATTCTATGCTCAGGTTTGCTAAATTGTACACATGTCATGTTAGGATGCAATACCACAACAGAGGTGAATGCTATCCACAGGATTACTTGCGGGGTGGCCAGGGTCCGTCATATCTGTGGGATCTTTCTTGATGTGTGCACAGAAGTGTTGATGTGTAGTCATCTTGTGTAGGCCTGTCTTCATAGTCACATGGGTACATTTGAATGTGTGCACTTGAGTAGTCATACAGTGTGATTGGCCTGTTATTGTCCGTAGTGTTGATGTGTATGTGCCCCTGCACATGCCAACTACACACATGTATGATCCAGGTAATTAGTGCCCGTTTGGTTACATTGTCAGACATGTGCTTCAGATTGTGGGCACATGTAGGAGTTGTAGGTTGAGCACTGTGCAGTGTGTCCGTTGTCCTTGCACTCCTGGGGGACACCTACTTGTTGTCGCTGTCAGTTGAGAGTATGCAGAGTGTGTCACTGCAAAGTTTGTGTTGTGTTTTGTTGATCAGCCATAGGTCTTGTTTAAGTTTGTGCTCACTATGCTGACCTGCTCAGCCACACTGATATTATTTGTGTTTTCTCATGCATTGCTGTCACTTGATACATTTTTGGGACAAGTATAGTATGTGGTATGAGGAGTCATACCATCCCCTATAGGTGCTTCTGATGCCTACACATTGTGAGTTACTCCTCTATGTGTTTTTGGACAGTACACTCCTCACCTGTCCAATACTGATGTACACACCACTTCAGTCTCATGTCTTCCACCCCATGCCTTGCCAGTGTGTGACCCTCCCCACCACTTCATAGTGTGCCACTATACTGTGGGAGGATGATCTGTGTACAGGACCAATGTGCCACTCATTACAGTTTCACAATTAGTTATGTGTTATTTTCTTCTACTTGGTTGCAGTCATGGTTGCTCATGTGCAGTGCATATGTTTGAGCAGCACAGTCCTCTAGTCATGTTGGTTTTCCTGACTTGTGCAGCTGTGGGTGATGGCTAAGCTGTATGTCTGTTTGCTGAGGTACTGCTATCCTTCCTGAGTGTGATGTGATCTGTGTGCTGTGATGATTTGTGTTGTGGGAGTTCATGGTGGGGCACTCAGATATGTGTGGTACTGGTTTTGTTGGTGTTCACCCACTGCTTACTGTGCTGTCAGTGTATGTTGCCTTGTACTTGCCTGGTGTGCATCCCCCTGATGTCCAGCTGAGTTGACTATGTGATGAATTGTTTTTGGCATATGTTGTGTTTTTGTTGTAGATGGATGCAGTGTTTGGCCTGTGCTGGCTCTTTCTACTGACAGGTGCAATGTGTGTGTGATATTCTATTTGCATGACATTGTGTTAGAGGAAGAAAACGATATACAAAGTTAGGGCGAGTCTTTACACAAACCCTACAAAATACCCTCATCTGCAGCATTTGGGCCGCAAAGCAGACCTACATGTCGGGGCTCTTCAACAATTATATTCCTCCACGGGGCACAGGCATTTTTCTTCTCTTTTACAGGTTTTTAGCTCCAAGATCCCACCTATCCTATCGTATGCTCTCAAATATATACCAATAAGAAAATGGAAACATATACAACTTAAAGAAGGGAAAATCCTACGAAAACTAATTAAAGTGCACCAAGCAGTTCCTGTGCAATCTCTGCGCCTCGAGCTTTCTTTGGTCAGTTCATACGCCAGAGGCATCTCCAACATCATAAGATGGGCCTACAATCTAGTACACGCAGAACAAGGCACCTTAAGATTTTTATTAAGAACAGAGACCTTCGATCTAGGATCACCGAAGTACGTTTTTACCCAAAACTTAGTTATCGCACTCAAATTAACGAACTGTACAATTGAACTGTTGAAATCTTGGACTCTTGCGCATCTGAGGCTTTTCCTAAAACATTCAACACCAAGGATAAGTTATGATCTCGATATTCAACATTGCACTAAATTGCACCATTACGAACATTATGCAGATTCAATAGAATATAAACAATTGCAACAGTATATTCGTTTTACCCTAAAGCATGGAGTTCGGCGCTGCATTATACTACTTCGGCTTGGGATTCTCCCTTTTAAATCTTTTACCTCTAAGTGGACTCTTAACGAAAATGCCAGCAGTTTATGTGACCTCTGTAACGGAGGCGAGCAAGATCTGAAGCATGTTTTATTTGTTTGCCCTAATCCGACAGAGGTAAATGCCAGAAAGCGGTACCTAAAACTAATTCAAACAAAATGCAAAGGATAACTGTACAGAGCCTGATTTCGCTTCTTAAGTCACCTCCTAACGAATTTGTGTTATAATCTGTTTAAATTTGTAAAAACTTTTTTAAACTTGTAGTAGAATGCACATTCATTTTTAATAATATACATATTTTTATTGGTTTTATTGTTCTTTTTATATATTTGTTGTTCTCAGCAGAGAACTAAATCAAATCAAATAAACTTGAACTTGTGTGAGAGTAGTTTGTGCATTGAAATACATTCAGATGTGTGTTGAATGTGTAGTGTGCATTTCTTGTGTGTATGTCACATGCAGCAATGTGGAGTCTTGTTCATGAGCTTGTTTTGAGTGCACAATAGTGCTATGTCCTCCTATATTTTACCTGTCACTTGTCAGGATTGTGCATGTGCATGCTTGTGGTACACATTGACACCATGCTCATTTGATAACTGGTGTGGTGTCTATGTCTGTGTTAGCTGATTTGTCCCATTGATCCCAGTTAGTGTTCATGATTGGCATTTGATGATGCAATTCTTGTTTGGGTTGGGGTATGGTGTCTGTGCATTTGTCCAGAGTGAAAATGTTGTGCATTCCTGTTCTGTCTAGGGTCACATTGCCTATCCACTGTTTGCCTGCACATGGCTGAGCTTGTTGGACTTCTTTGGATGTTGTTTGTGAGATTTGTGTTTGGCTATTGGTGTTTGGTCAGCATTGGTTCAGACATCCCTGAGTGTGAGTCTGACATCTGTAGGTACACACCAGGGTGTGTCATTGGTTGTCTGGAAAATCACAGGACCTTATTTGCACCTTTATGTGTGTTTCTCACAGGTGTTGAGTGTTGCAGGTGTGAGATGGGTAGATGAGGGGTATGTGTGAAGGTCCTACTTGGGTTTGACAGTCAGGGAGTGTGACAATGAGCCATGTGTGTTGTGCTGGTGGCATACACATGTCAAGGTAGTTGACACAGATGTGGGGCTGGTCACTGTATGGCTTCTGACACTTCCTATCATTCCTGTGCCTATGCATAGCTTGCATTGCTGTATCTCAGAGATATTGCACAGATGTCACTTAGGTTTAATTACAATCACTGTGCCACACATGTCTGATTTGATGGCCTAAGGGTAGTGTGATATGTTCCTCCTCTTGCATGTCATGTACCAATGCTATGTGGCTTGCTCCATGGTTTTCCAGCACTGTGCACTCCACTTTGGGCTAGTCCATTTCTTATCCTACATTGCTGCTGACCTATGGTATGTGTATGTGGCAGAGTGTCAGTGTGGGATCTTTCTGAGGGACTTGACATGCAGTGTGAACAGTTCAGTGGTTGTTAATATGCAGTGTGAGTCTTCATTTCTTAATTTACTCAGTTTGATTCACATGAGTGGAAGGCAGGTGTGAGGGGGAGGGTTGTCCAGCCCCTGACCTTCTGTGCAGGGTGTTCATCTTCACCCCAACCTTCCCAGTCAATCTACCTTGCCCTTTGATGTGTGAGGTGCGAGGTCGAGCCACACCTGGCTGCTAAATAGTGCATTGAGGGGGAAACACAAGAGTGGCACACAGCATGTGCAGAAATGGATGTGGGAAGCGTGCTATGGGCTGTGGCCAACTGATGCAGCCCACCATGTGGGTAGGTTGAAGGTGGAGCCCTGGGAAGCTGCCCAGACTGCCCATGCCTGGCGCCGGCCCTGCCTACTACATTGTGCGCAGGTTTTCCCGCGTCTTCACCACTGCGGTGACGTGACCGGGACATTGCACTGATTTCGCTGTTGATGGGTGACCCCTATGCGGAGGTGTGGATTTCTAGCAGGCAGGACATGTGTGAGTACACTGGGGGATATGTTCCTGTCTCCACCAGAGTGTCTGATGTGGACAGGAACCATATTTCAGCACAGGAGTTGTGTGTTGTGGTTGTATGCGGAGATGTGTTATTTACGTACCTGCGGTGTTGACCGCGGCGATGTCTTATCTGCTGGTAGTGGATGAGGTACAGCAGCGGAAGGGCTTGAAGAGCTAGATCCATAGCGGTCAGGGATGCGGGAGGTGTCCGGGATTCGGGTTTCGATCTCCGCAGTAGTGCTTCCGCCATCTCTGAGTGGCTGGTTTCTCCGATGCGTTCTGATGGGCTGTTTGAGGCATCGTGATTTGTCCGGCGGTCGTAACGTCATTCCGCACGGCAGTCTTTCTCTATTGGCTCCCTCCGCCACCGTTGCAGAAGGAAATTCCTGGCGGATCCCGAAACTCTGCAGCGGACGGGAAATGGGCTATCTTTGCCCATTGTAATATGGCGGACGCGAGGACCGCTGCTGCAGTGCGGGAAAGGACATTTTCCGCCAGCACCGCGGATGTGCCAAACACCGCCATCCTAATGAGCCCCTAGGTGTTGCAGAAAAGGTTGTAAAACACCATGATCGGTTAATCAGTCATTTTATGATGAAAACACATTCTAAGTCTAGAACTCACTGTGGGAGTAGAAAGCTATACCAATGCTGTCTCTTCGTACCCTAGAGATGTTGAAGATGTGTGAGAAAGATACCATGTACAGAAGGGGTAAGTGTGTGAATTAGTTGCAAAGCACTGCGGAGAATCTCTAGCAACTGGGGGTAGTCCTGCACCACAGTGGTATTTGAAACCATGGGAGGAGAAGATATATGGAATCTTGGACCTATCAGGGATAGAGGGGATATCTGGAGGAATAGAATGTGGACAGACCCAGGATGAATTTAGTAAGTGTTCATAATCCAAAATAAAAAATGCACAGTTATGTAGCAAGAGATGTTGATGTGCATGTCGAATGTTCACCATATAATATCATAGGTATATTGTCCTGTGCACGCCCGTTAATGGTTCGAAAGACTGGAACGCTGATCTTTCTGGTCAGAACCTGACTCACTGGTGGCTACTTCCAAACTGCAGCTAAAAACACATTATTGAGAGTATATCCACGACTGTCTTTTTTGTAGCTCCTCTCTTGGTAGGCTGACAGATCAATTCCTATCTACTAAGGATCGTTCCTCTTATGAGCCTTTTCTTGACCTTCTGCTCCAGTAATTAGCAAAAACCTTATATTTAAAATGTTGCTACAACACATTGGAACTGGGGCCATTCACAGCACTATGGAGCTCTAAAAGGAGTGCTATTTATTCACCTGTATGCACCTTATGTCCGCTATCTGCAAATTAAACTATACACCATGTGCTATTTTTCTGTCGAACGATGGATTTAGGGCCAGATCTCTGCACTGAGGTGAATGTATGACATTGCTCTGCATTCTGTCCATCAATTGTTCTTTTTGAATTTGCCACCCCGAGTGAGACGGGTATGCCCAGACATGGGTCCCGTTCTCTCCATGCAACTGGAGTCAAGCTATTCTGGCTGATGAGGGGTGAAACCCCGAAACCGGTCCTAGGATGCTTGTTTCCAGTCCAGGGAGGACCTGGCAGTTCGGGCTGGACTGTTCCCATTGGGCACAGGGTTAAGACTGATTTGCATATGGCTGGGTTCAAACTGGAATGGCATGGGAAGCAAAAAAACATTGGATTTAGGCCCAGATCTCTGTACTGGGGTGAATGTATGACATTGTTCTGCATTCTGTCCATCAATTGTCCTTCTTGCATTTGTCACCCCAAGTGGGACGTGTATGCCCAGACATGGGTCCCGTGCTCTCCATGCCACTGGAGTCAAGCTATCCTGGCTGATGAGGGGTGAAACCCCGAAACCGGTCCTAGGATGCTTGTTTCCAGTCCAGGACCTGGCCTGGCAGTTAGGGCTGGACTGTTCCCATTAAGCGCAGGGTCAAGACTGATTTGCATACGGCTGGGTTCAAACTTGAATGGCATGGGGAGCAAAAAAACAATGAATTTAGGCCCAGATCTCTGTACTGTGCTGAATGTATGACATTGTTCTGCATTCTGTCTATCAATTTTTCTTTTTGCATTTGTCACTGCGAGTGGGACGGGAATGCCCAGACGTGGGTCCCGTGCTCTCCATGCCACTGGAGTCAAGGTATCCTGGCTTTTGAGGGGTAAAACCCCGAAACCGGTCCTAGGATGCTTGTTTCCAGCCCAGGGAGGACCTGGCCTGGCAGTTCGGGCTGGACTGTTCCCATTGGGTGCAAGGTCAAGACTGATTTGCTTATGGCTGGGTTCAAACTGGAATGGCATGGGGAGCAAAAAAACGATGGATTTAGGCCCAGATCTCTGTTCTGGGGTGAATGTATGACATTGTTCTGCATTCTGTCCATCAATTGTTCTTTGTGCATTTGTCACCCCCAGTGAGACGGGTATGCCCAGATGTGGGACCCGTGCTCTCCATGCAACTGGAGTCAAGCTATCCTGGCTGATGAGGGTTAAAACCCCAAAACCAGTCCTAGGATGCCTGTTTCCAGTCCAGGGAGGGCCTGGCCTGGCAGGTCAGGCTGGACTGTTCCCATTGGGTGCAGGGTCAAGACTGGTTTGCACATGGCTGGGTTCAAACTGGAATGGCATGGGGAGCAAAAAAACTATGGATTTAGACCCAGATCTCTGTACTGGGGTGATTGTATGACATTGTTCTGCATTTTGTCCATCAATTGTTCTTTTTGCATTTTTCTGTTCAGCATATGCAAAGCCTAGAGGGAAAATAGATACGCCCACTGTGCAAGCATTATGGTTTTCGGATATACCTGGAGGCAATGAGAATCTTCAAGAGCATACATCCATCTACACTGTTTTTGCTCTTAGAAAGTTTCTATTTATGGCTGGGCTTATAAGGACAGCTAAAGGTCTTGAATTTTAGATCATTAAAAATTGGTTGCTTGCACTGGCTGATTCTATTGCACATAAATGTATTTGTTACTCCTTGCTGTGGTACGAGAATTGTTTTATAATTTTTGTAACTTTTTTATGTAAGGTTTTTCAGTGATTTTAAATGGTCTTAATAATCTTGAACCATTGTACCTAAATGATTGTTTCATTGTCTGTAAGTTTTAAGGAATCAATTTTCCGAAATAAAGCGTCATCATCATAGATATATTGTCCTTTGTAGGTCTGGCAGTAGCCAATAGCATAACTGCTATAAAAAGTATATGTATAATCTTATGACTTACATTGCTTTTTACACAACCGTATTCAAGCATTGTTTTATAAAGTATCAATCTGAATGATTTAGAACCACTACCTACAGTATATAGCATGGGACAGTGTCAGGCCACTACAGCCATTGTGTAATTTCACTGTTCATAATGGCATTATGCCCTTTTAGCAGGAGCTCATCCATGCACACAACACATTTCCAACAGTGGCAGGGAACACTATGGGTGTATGTTCTTTTGTAACATTTTAAAACTGAATTCAAACAAACTATCATTACAAGCTGCCATCGTTACATCAATGTATAAAATAATAAATGACATGATTTTACCAATGGCAAAATCAGAACTATTTCCTTTGACAATTCAATACAAATTACTTTTGTTGTAACAATTTAAAAGTGTATTTAGAGCAAGGGTTATGCAGCCCTCATAACGGACATAAACATTTTTATGTCTTGGTAATTCAAATTCCAAAATCTGCACAATGTCTTATGTATATGGGCTTTCTTAGAGAGGATACAATGACTGTTCTTTTATTTCAGCAGTTACCCCATCAGACCAGTCCGACCAAGAGGATGCTCCAAGTACATCTGCTATGGGTGTGGCAAGTGCCTCAAAGCCTTCGGCTCCACAGATCCCATGTAGAGAAGAAAGTGCTGTTAGTGTTAGGCTACAAATAGATAAATGTCCAGCAACTGTGGAGGGGAACCAAGACTAAGCAAGAAAATATTAGTGCCAACAACCTCGGTAGTCAAACAAACACCAAGTGAATGCATGGCAGCTAAGCCATCAAAAAGCATGGGTGGAGAAGTATCTGCAAACTTCTCAACTAAGAGTTAATTTACATTTAATAATAAAAACCTTCTATATGAAACTGCAAAATAACCATCAACCATGATATCTAAAACAAATTCAGCACCAAAAGTGAAGGAGACAGTACCACAGGCAATTTCTACTGGCAAAGAGGCAACAACATCAAAAGAGCTATTGGCTACTTCAACTATTTCAATTGAGTGTGTGGATGCTTCTGGCACATCACTAGCTACCCCAATAGCAGTTGTGGACAAAAATATGATTTTTACAGTACAGCACTTTGTTGCTACCGATGACGTCTTCAACCTTTCTGAAGAAACGCCTCTTTTAACAACATCTAAGGTCAATGTAGGAGTTCAATCACCATCCATGGTAGTTTTGGATGTGTGCGAACAAGTACTATCCCACATAAAGCCACAAGAATTAATTACCATTCATTTACAACCTCTGGATCTTGGCAGTATCAAGAGGCAGCAAAATGTTTATTTTGGACATATGTTTCACTGCAACCCACTTGGGTCATATTGGGACTCCCTATCCCACAATGTATTTGTACCAGCATGCACTTCACTCGAGACTGTTGTATATCTTGGCGATGAATAGGGAGGAGTGAAGCAGTGTTACGTGTGTTGCCTTTGAAGAAGGACGTCAAGTCTGAAACGTGTCGGCATGGAGACTGCCGTATGGTGTTTTAGAACCGAGCAAACACAAGGAGATGATGGACGGAGTGCTGAAACTTTTCAAACACTCACCCCCAGTCACAGATCTGGGTTGAATCCATCATCATTCTTTAGCTCACTTTGCCACCCCAGTTCAGACATAGCCATATGCAAATCAGTCTTGACCCTGTGCCTCATGGGAACAGTCCAGACCGAACTGCCAAGCCATGTCTTCCCTGGACCGGAATCAAGCATCCTGGGACCGGTTTCGGGCTAACAGCCCTCATCAGCCAGGCTAGCTTGAATACAGTGGCAAAGTGAGCAAGGGACCCACGTCTGGGCATACCCTGCCAACTTAGGGCGAACAAAGCAAACACAAGGAGATGATGGACGGAGTGCTGAAACTTTTCAAACACTCACCCCCAGTCACAGATCTGGGTTGAATCCATCATCATTCTGTAGAACCGAAGCCGTTTCTTTTTTGCAATAAAAGACCTGGAGAGTGCACTTCGCCTGGGGGCACCTGTTTTATTTCATTAATACAGCCGCCCCAGCCGTGAAGTTGCTCCACTGCGGGAAATCGGTGGGTTCGTGGTGTGTTTATGTGGACAACGATATACGGAACCAGGTTGGCAGTAGATTATGAAACTGACTTTGGCACTATGGACACTGGCAGCGAAAAAGTTCATTTTGGACATATGTTTCACTGCAACCCACTTGGGTCGAATTGGGACTCCTTATCCCACAATGCATTTGTACCAGCATGCACTTCACTCAAAACTGTTGTATATTTTGGGGATGAATAGGTAGGAGTGAGGCAGTGTTACGTGTGTTGCCTTTGAAGAAGTACGTCAAGTCTGAAACGCGTCGGCATGGAGACTGCCGTATGGTGTTTTAGAACCGAAGCAGTTTCTTTTTTGAAATAAAAGACCTGGAGACTGCACTTTACCTGGGGGCACCTGTTTGATTTCATTACTACAGCCCGCCCGGCCATGAAGTTGCACCACCGCGGAAAAGTAGCGGGTCCGTGGTGTGTTTATGTGGACAGTAATATATGGAACCAGGTTGGCAGTAGATGGTGAAATTGACTTTGCCACTATGGGCACTGGCAGCAAAAAAGTACATTTTGGACATATGTTTCACTGCAACCCACTTGGGCCGTATTGGGACTCCCTATCCTACAATGCATTTGTACCAGCATGCACTTCACTCAAGACTGTTGTATAGCTTGGGGATGAATAGGGAGGAGTGAGGCAGTGTTACCTGTGTTGCCTTTGAAGAAGGACATCAAGTCCGAAACGCGTCGGCATGGAGACTGCCATATGGCTTTTTAGAACCAAAGCCATTTCTTTTTTGCAATAAAAGACCTGGAGAGTGCACTTCACCTGGGGGCACCTGTTTGATTATATATACATATATATATATCTTATATATATATATAAATAAATAAATATATATATATATATATATATATATTCTCACTGAAAAAACCAAAGGTTTCAGGGACGTTATAGTTACTTGCACATTTCACTCGTACAAAACCATAGAAATTCGGCCGTTATAGTTAGTTGAGCTAACTATAACTCACGCCCCCACAATGCACTGCTGATGACGTCACATATTACATCATTCATGACATGGTCAGTGACATCACTGATGACATCACTGATGACATCTCAAATGACATCACTGATGACATCATCCAGTGACTGTGTGTTTCTGTAAAGTTTAAATATGTTTTATAAATATATTGGCCAAGGTATATTGTAGAATGAGTGGCTGTATAAGTGTGTGGATGGAGGATTTAGTAGGTGTGTGACTGACTGTATAAGTGAGTGATTAAATGTCTCTTACTGAATTCATGGGTTAGTGACTAAACTGTGTGAATGTCTGTATCAGTCTGTCTATTGCTGTGTAAGCTGCTGCATTGGTTGATGAGTAGCTACATGAGTGTCTATATGGGTTATTGATTGGTTGCCTGAGTATTTGTATGGGTGCCTGAGTGTGTGTGTGTGTGTGTGAGTGGGTGGGAGGTGTGTGACTTTGTGCATAGATGTGTGAGTTCTTTATTCACTGGGTGTATGGGTTCAAGAGTGCATGTGGAAACAGCTGTATGGGTGGGTGAGTGTGTGTATGGGTGTGTTGGTGAGTGAATGGATATCTCAGTGCTACATGTCCAAGTAACTACATATGTAAAACGCAGTGCATGAGAGAGTTGGAGTATATAAATGACTATACGTGAGAGTCAGTGATTGTGAGAGTGCTGTATGGATGAGTGTGTACTTGTATCAGTGATTGTATAAGAGAGTAAGTATATGTTAATATCACTATGAATAAGTGAGGTTGTGTGTGTATAACTGTATAGCTGAGTAAATAGAAGTGTGATTGATTCTTTGCATGACTGACTAGATGTGTGAGTAACTCTGGATGAGTGGCGGTGTGTGAGTGTTTGTATAGGTGTATGAGTGCCTATAATAGTGTTGTATTGATGAGTCACTGCATGTATGAGTGACTTTATGGGTGAATGAGTGAATGTGTGAGTAGACCTAGGAATCAGTGCGTGCGTATGTAGTAACTGGTATTGGTGTCTGTATTGTTTCGAAAATGGTAGTCTGTATTTTAGAATGGGTGTATCAAAGGTTTTATTAAGGTATGAGGAGGTGCATCAGATTTTCACGTGGATGATGTCATCAGTGATGTCATCAGTGATGTCATTTGAGATGTCATCAGTGATGTCATCAGTGATGTCACTGACCATGTCATGAATGATGTAATATGTGACGTCATCAGCAGTGCATTGTGGGGCGTGAGTTATAGTTAGCTCAACTAACTATTATGGCCGAATTTCTATGGTTTTGTACGAGTGAAATGTGCAAGTAACTATAACGTCCCTGAAACCTTTGGTTTTTTCAGTGAATTTCAAAGGTTTTTAACATGATAATTTGTAACTATAACGTCCCTGAAACCTATGGTTTTTTCAGTGAATTTCAAAGGTTTTTTAAATGCTAATTTCTAATTATAATGTTCATTAAACCTACCTGCTGTGCGATCCAAAAACAAGCTGGTGCTTGTAGTGTTGTGGACAGTGGACGCAACCATGTTACCTCAGGCAGTGGGGAAGATCTCGGTCATGAACCTGTGTCGTCGCCCCCTGTAAGCGGAAGCGCAGTGGGCTGGTCCAACGTACGCCACTCCAGCGTAGAAGTGTGAATAAATAGGCCGGGGTTCTGGGCGTGGTTCACTTGGGTGAAAGCCAACGCGTCTGCCAGAGCGGCGACCCTCACCCTGCCACGTGGCTGCCGCCATGACCGCGGGCCTTCTCGACACAAGCCCCCTGCGAACACAGCGGCACAGCACTGCAGAGTTATGTCTCTACAGACTACTGCCTTCGATCTACACTGCGGACAGCAGGGCTCACAATTCAGATTGAGTCGCGATTGCAGATGACGCTGTCATGAATCTCAGGCTTTAAGAACATACATCACTGTTGGTGCAACAAAAGCACAGTTCTGTTTCTTAAAACAATAAGATTGATGATGAACCTGTTTTGCTTTAAGTGTATTGAAATGTTTAACTGTTGTGCAAAGTAATCATCCTTCTGGGTGTTTTAGTAATGGGATGATACTTTCCTTTGCCCAGAGCATTTCTGCGCCCTTAAACACTTTGAAATAACGTTGCCTACCTTTATTTTAAAGTTAGCCGGTTCGCGGTAAACTCACGCTCATGTTTTGAGCAACCGCGGCTTCCGAGCAGCAGGAGTGCCTATTTAAGGAACCACGCCCGTCTGCTGATTGCGGATTATTCGGAGCCCCGGTCTGGTGAGGATCGAAGTTTGCGTGTCTCCGAGTTTGGATCGAGTCTTGTTGCTGGCGTGGGGTGTTTCCTTCCAGAAGAGAAGAGCAGGTAAGAAGCTCCGTTAGTGCCTTTGAACTGAGACTATTTTCTAGTTGAAGTGCATTGCTTGCTTGAAAGCTAACACGCTCATTTTGTCCGAAGAGCTGTACATTCTTCATGACAGTTTGGCAAGTTCCAGACGCATTCAATGCTTTAATTGTTGCCGGCATGGAAATGATTTAAGGAGCGCTTTGGTTGATGTTAAGCCTAGCGCAGAGGCCAAAGAGGTTTTGAGTTTATTTAAGCTACTATTTCTAAAACTGAACGTCAAACCTTGTGAGACATTATTTATGCCATTAAGGAATGAAAATACTTTTGAACATTTTGCATGCATGTAATGAAAGAAAGCAGAGACTCTAGTGAAAGTGAAACACTTTAATCAAGCTTTAAAAAGACGAACAGAGCAATTGAAATCCTTCAAGCCTCGCTTCCTTCCAAGTGAACTACATCAACCCACAAATGCGTTAAAGGAATATTTAGAAAGACTGCTTTCCAGATAATACGATTGTTAATCATCAAGGCAACAAATATTCTTTTCACAGGTAATCTGAGAGTCTACTATTGCCGTGACAATGTAATTATTTGTTTCTAGTAATTGAAAGAGAGAATTAGTATTAAACATATTGTGGTGTCATTTCAGATCTCCCTCCCCGCAGTACCCTCCCTAATTCCCTTCCCCTCATCTGGCCATCCTGAACCTCTGTTAACACAGAATCAGAGTCGGGGCTGCCAGAAGGTGGGCCATTTGAGGGTACTGCTCCTGAGGAACTTGTGGAATTCTGACAGACGCAGTCCAGTAGGCAAGACACATTGCTCCCAGTGCGGCCCGCCCGGACCACGCATCATCGCAGGCTGCGTACACGCTGAGCGCCAGAGGTACCACTAACTCAGTGCACCACAAGTAAACGCCACGTGGCCTTATTAAGGCAGAATTCATTAAACAAAACACATTGCTACCAGTGCGGGCCACACGTACCACGCATCATCGCAGGATGCGCACACGCTGAGTGCTTCAGGTGCCACTAGCTCACTGCACCATAAGTCATCGCCACGTACCCTTAAACCTACTGTTGTATTCCTCTTAGGGTGTCCATAAACGGGCTTTCCAGTATCATGTCCTTATATAGGCACAATTCGCCCTGCCCTTATATAGGCATAAATTCCCAGGCCTTATTTAGGCATTAAACCATGCACTCCAAATACAGGCATGGTCTCCGACATCCGTCCACCCTAAACGTCACAACGAGCACATGAAGAACAGACCCTTAGGCTGCGGGAGTTTCCCTAGTCCAGGACTATTGATTTCTTCAAGGTCTCATATATTATGTATGAACCGTTATTCCTTAGGGGTTCATTCATGACGTCTTTCGCTGTCCGACTCACGTCAATACTAAACATTCCTAGGTACTCTCAGGTATAAATATACCTTCCTAGCCCTTGTAAACTAGAGGAGACCTCGACTTCAGAGGAGCCCGTTTCCCGGCCTGACGCACTGAGAAGACGCTGTCATCCCTGCACGCAGAGAGTCCAGCTTCCAGTGATCTGACTTCCCTTGCGGGGTGTTGGAGTTCGAGTCTGGCAAAGAGATTCCAACCTCTCTCATTCTTCAGGTATGGAGCTGATTAGAACCTAGAGGGACTCTTGGCATACTAGGCATACTAGGCTTAACATACTCTTAGTATACCATAGTAAGGAATACTTCACCTACTTCATACCTCTCCCTACACCTAAGTTAGGTTAGGCACATTGGGGTAGAACTAGCTTAGCAACGCATCGTATGAGTACTCACATTTTTAGTCTGTGTTATTTATGTAACAGCTTATGTACTAAAAGATAATGCTATCGCAGTATTATTTATTTCTACTGCTCACACTGTACATTATTTATCTCGCATACTGTCTTGTGATCGTAACAGCACATTTTACTTACACCAGAAACAAGACTGTTCAATAAATCTTTTATTGAAAACGCCCGTCTATTCCTTTCTGTGTAACTTGGAGAAAACTAAGCATGCACGACTGAGCTGAGTGAAATTGTTATCTATTGTTTCCACGACTCTGGGACACGTTCTGATTCTAAAGGGAAACACAGTGGTCATGTTTTGCGGCTGCCAGAAACTACTCCTTCTTGTTGTCAAGGAGTTTCTAGTGGCCTCTGAGCTAGCTGGCACAAGTAATTAAGGGGCATATTAGCAAGGAATAGCGATATTTATCGCTAACCGCGCTTAGCGCGACTTTGGTTAACGCCGCCTATCGCTGGAAAATATCGCTGAGATAACACCCTATTAACAAGGTTTATCTCCATAGCGATAATATTTCCAGCGATAGCGGCAAAATGTGAGAATATCGCTGGTAAAGCAGCGATATTCTCGCATTAAGCGCTAAGGTGGATTCAGCATTAGAATCCACCTCCTATACTTTAAACAGGTAAGTCATCCTCACTAGCAGGAGATAAAATATAGCGATAAACGCGCTTAGCGCGAATTATTTTATCGCTTCGCCTGCCTTGCTAATAGGGGGTAGTGGAGTTAGCGACTGTTTCCAGTCGCTTTTAGTAGGGAACGCCTTCCTTGCATGTCATTAGCGATAATTATCGCTGACATGCAAGGCGATGGTAAACGCGGCCTCTAACGCCTGAAAGCTGTCGCTAACGCCTGTTAGCGACAGCTTGCTAATAGGGCGATAAAATTATCGTCGCTTTAGCAGCTAAAAGTGCTGCTAAAACGGCGATAAAGCCCTTGATAATATGCCCCTAAGTTTAATATACTCGATAGGGACATACTGACCTTAGTCCTATGTCAAACCTATAGGATATATTATTCCAATGCGCAGAGCCTATTAGGGAAATAGGAGCTACACTACACTACATAATATCCTTTTAGTATCCTTGCTTCAAGAACTTTTTTGATATCAATTATAGCTTTAGTACAATGACCAAATTCATCTTGCAAGTCCAAAGGAACACTGAATGGCAGTCTACACTGGGGATAGCAGAGCCCACAATTCGAATTCAGTTTTGATTTATTTATTGCAGAGTGAACTGTACTCTATGTCGTTGGATTTTCTCAAGAGGAAGTCACAAAAAGCATTCCTCGATGTCTGTGCTGACTACAGCCTTCGATCTACACTGCGGTCAGCAGAGCTCACCATTCAAATTCAGCCTTGATTTATTAATTGGACAGAGAATTGTACTCTATGTCGTTGGATTTTCTCAAGAGGAAGCGACAAAAAGCTTTCCTCGATGTCTGTGCTGACTACTGCCTTCGATCTACACTGCGGATAGCAGGGCTCACAATTCAGATGGAGTTGCGATCGCAGATGACGCAGTCCAGTAGGCAACAGACATTGCTACCAGTGCGGCCCGCATCATCGCTAGCTGTGCACACGCGGAATGCTTCTGATGCTCCTACCTCAGTCCACCACAACTGATGGACCCTTTATGACAGAATCTTTTGTGTATGATTTCAGATCTGGTGCCCCTAACTTAGTGTAGCACAAGTCATGGACCCTTTATGATTGAATCTCTGTGTGTGATCTGATGATTACTGTTGTACTTGTTACCAGCACCAACCATTCCCGGAGGGCTGGCTTACACTCACCCCACACGCATCCAGCACAGACGTCACTGGACATGTGACCCTGGTAATAAAAAGGAGTCGAGTGCACGTGCTCGTACCCAGTTCCACTATCTATCTGTGTCCGTGTGTTCATTATGTATGCAACATGCTGCCCCTGGGCCCTACCACATTACATTGTGCTCTGGACAGCGTATGCAACCAACTTACCTTTGACAGTGGGAGAAAACTTTGGTTATGTAACTTTGTCTCGGTCATTGTACAAGTACGTACGTAGAGACTGGATGATTAGAGTACTGCAAGGAGAGTGTATAGTGAATTTATAAGTGCGTGGGGATTGGCGGAGTGATTGTATAAGTACATATGTTGGCGCACCCTAACTCCGACAACGAGCTTGTCTCTAATTGGCTGCCCTCCATGTCCCAAAAACTGAAATTTGGATTTTGCATGGTCCAGTATTGCTACAGCTGCAATACTCCACTGAATGTACAATAAACATTCACACCCACACAGATGTGTCATGTCCACCATCTTTCTTGTGTGGAACTATGGATGAATGTAGGGTCAGTGATTCCCCGTACCTTCCATGTTGGCCATGTTCAGGGACTTGGCTCACAGAGTGACACATTGACGCTTGCGACCCGGTTGACGGCAGCACTACAACAAGAACACCCGCATGCCAGTGTTGCAAGATTTTTAAGCATTCTCTAGCCCAAAGACAACCAAAAAGTTGCCCAAACTAGCCCAATATTGCTACTTTAAGGAAGGAGGGGCAGGGACATCGTTAAGCAGGCGGCGAATGGATTGGAATTGATGTTGCAGCAGGCTGCCAAGTAAATATTTGTCTAATAAAGCGCTTTAACATACTAGTTTGCTGGAGCGCTGTATATATATTTATAATCTGGCAACTAGCACAAACCAAAATTTTACCGCACAACCGGGAAAAATATAGCCCAATTGTGCGTGATCTAGCCCAATCTGGCAACAGTGCCGCATCAGTTGATTCCTCATACAGCTCACGATGGAGCCACGCCCATAGCTCCGGAGTCATTCTTCACAGCCTCACGCAGGACTGGCATACGCCAGGCCAGCCCACTCTGCATATGCTTACAGAGAAAGACAACAATGCTACATGGCCCAGATTTTCATTGCAGTGATCTGCTGGTCACAAGTCTAGTTGTCAGTATGCCACAGCCACTCCCTCATGGCTGGTACACACCCACACCACACAGGCGTCACAATACACGTGACCCTACCAATAAAAAAGACAGGGCACACGTGCTCTAAACCATTTTAGAGTTGCTCCTACCGCATGCACTGTGATGGCCCGTCTCGGTGGTTCGGACACCTCATGTAGGCCTGAGCCACCGAACAGGGAGGCCTACCACCACGTGCGTGGCCTCACTGTTCACTGAGTTAGTGGCACCGCAAGGACTGAGCGGGTGTGCAACCTGCGATGATGATAGGTGCACTAGTATGTCCTCTGCCATGGCAAAATCAAGACG
Source organism: Calotriton arnoldi (assembly GCA_963921515.1). Classification (NCBI taxonomy): domain Eukaryota; kingdom Metazoa; phylum Chordata; class Amphibia; order Caudata; family Salamandridae; genus Calotriton; species Calotriton arnoldi. The sequence goes on along the minus strand of CAWUFW010005261.1, from coordinate 984,607 downwards.
CAGCACCAAATGTGAGACCTGTTGGCCTGCGGAGCGGGACTGCATGATGCAGAGGGTGCCCTGTCCGCGAAAAGGTGAGCAGTGAGGCCTGGGTGCGCAGCGGTGGGCAAACACGTCTGGGCGGCGGGAGTGGATACACAAAGGCGGCACAGCGATTTAGGCGTACGCAGTCGTATATACTCTCCCATTACTAATTCCGTACTATGTTTAGATGTGGGAGCTTGAGGGCTCCACTAGGTCCCGGCACGTGGTTGGAGATACAGCACTCACTGTCCCTCTTCATCTCTTCCTTTCTCTCCTTCACACTCTTTCTCTCTCTCTTCTTCTCACACTGTTTCTCTCTTTCTCTCTCTCTTCCTCTCTCACTCTTCTCTCTCTCTCTTCTCTCTCTCTCTGTTTCTCTCTCTCTTTCTCTCTCCTGTTTCTCTCTTTCTCTTCGTCTCTCTCACTCTTTCTCTTTCTCTCTCTCTCCTCTCTCCTGCCTTTTCTCTCTATTCCTCTGACTCTTTCTTTCTTTTTCTCTCTGTCTTCCTCTCACTCTTTCTTTCTCTCTCTCTATCTCTCTTTCTCTCTCCTTTGATGGACGCATGACGCACAATCTTATCTTGCTTTTTGTCTTGCAGGCCTGCGATGAAGCGTGGCCATCCTGCAATCAACACTCAACCTGAATTGTGAGCTCCGCTCTCCACGTGTACACAACGGGTGAGGAGCTTTCTTCGGCACGTGGTGGACCCTCTTCGACACACGCCGGTGGTGTAAGGTGAGTAGAGAGGCTTGTTTGCGCAGCGGCAGGCAGTCACCTCCGGGTAGTGGGAGTGGATGGGGTGCAGCAGCCTGGGTGCACAGTGCCAGTCACCTCCGGGCAGTGGGAGTGCATGGCGTGCAGCAGCCTGGGTGCGCAGCGGCTGTCATACACCTCTAGGCAGTGGGAGTGGATGGAGTGCAGCAGCCTGGGTGTACAGCAGTGGGTAGACACCTCTGGGCAGTGGAAGTGGATGGGGTACACTAGCCTGGATACACAAAGGCAGGACAGCGATTTAGACATACGCAGTTATATGTACTCATCCATTACTGATTCCATTTTTATGTTTCAAATGACTAAGCTTGAGGGCTGCCCTATATCCCGGCACGTGGTTGGAGACACACCGGTGACAGAAAGATGAGCTGTGAGGATTTTCTCCACAGTGTCAACACTCACTCTCCCTCTCCATCTCTTCCTTTCTGTCACTCACACTCTTTCTCTTTCTCTCTCACTCTCTATCTCTTCCTTTCTCTCTCTCACACTCTTTCTCTCTTTCTCTGTCTCTTCCTCTCTCTCTCATTCTTTCTTTCTCTCTCTTCCTCTCTCTCACACTATTTCTCTCTTTCTCTCTTCCTTGTATCTCACTCTTTCTCTCTCACTCTTTCTCTCTTTCTCTGTCTTCCTCTCCCTCTCACTCTTTCTTTCTTTCTCTCTCGCTTCCTCTCTCTCACTCTTTCTCTCTTTCTCTCTCTCTCTCTCCTTTGCTGGACGCATGACGCACCATCTTATCTTTCTTTTTGTCTTGCAGGCTGTGATTCACAAATTGTGCAGTTGTATGTACTCATCCATTACTGATTCCATGCTATGTTTCAGATGACTAAGCTTGAGGGCTGCCCTATATCCCGGCACGTGGTTGGAGACACACCGGTGGCACAAAGGTGAGCTGTGAGGATTTTCTCCACAGTGTCAACGCTCACTCTCCCTCTCCATCTCTTCCTTTCTGTCACTCACACTCTTTCTCTCTCTCTCACTCTCTATCTCTTCCTTTCTCTCTCTCACACTCTTTCTCTCTTTCTCTGTCTCTTCCTCTCTCTCTCACTCTTTCTTTCTCTCTCTTCCTCTCTCACTCTTTCTCTCTCTCCCTCTCACACTGTTTCTCTCTCTCTTCCTCTCTCTCACACTATTTCTCTCTTTCTCTCTTCCTTGTATCTCACTCTTTCTCTCTTTCTCTGTCTTCCTCTCTCTCACACTTTCTCTCTTCCTCACTCTCACTCTTTCTCTCTCTCTCTCTCCTTTCTCTCACTCTCTCTCTCTCTCTTCTTCCTCTCTCTCACTCTTTCTCTCTCTCTTCCTCTCTCTCACTCTTTCTCACTCTTTCTCTCTCTCACTGTTTCTCTCTCTCTTCGTCTCTCTCACTCTTTCTCTCTGTCTTCCTCTCACTCTTTCTTTCTTTTTCTCTCTCTCTTCCTGTCACTCCCACTGTTTCTCTCTTTCTCTCTGTCTTCCTCTCACTCCTTCTTTCTTTTTCTCTCTGTCTTCCTCTCACTCTTTCTTTCTCTCTCTCTCTCTCTTTCTCTCTCCTTTGATGGACAAATGACGCACAATCCTATCTTGCTTTTTATCTAACAGGCTGTGATTCACGAATCGACGTCCCCCACACCACCACAGCTGAACGCGTGTACAAACTGCGATGATGCGTGGCCATCCTGACAACGCCTGACAAAGTTGCTTCAGCACGTGGTGCACCCTCTTACACACACGCCGGTGGCGGGTGAGCAGAGATACTTCTTTCGCAGCAGCGGGCAGTCACCTCTGGGCGGTGGGAGTGGATAGTGTGCAGCAGCCTGGGCGCACAAGAGCGCACAGACACCTCCGAGCAGTGGGAGTGGATGGGCTGCAGCAGCCTGAGTGCGCATTGCCGAAACAGATAATTAGGCGTGTGCAGTTGTATGTACTCTGCAATTACTAATTCTATACTATCTTTCAGATCACTAAACTTAAGGGTGCACTATGTCCCGGCACGTGGTTGGAGACACACTGGAGGCACAAAGGTAAGCTGCGAAGATTTTCTCCAGTGTCAACACTCCCTCTCCATCTCTTCCTTTCTCTCTCTCACACTTTCTCTCTTTCTCTGTCTGTTCCTCTCTCTCATTCTTTCTTTCTCTCTTCCTCTCTCTCACTCTTTCTCTCTCTCATTCTCTCTTTCTCTCTACCTCTCTCTCACACTGTTTCTCTCTCTCTCTTTTCCTTGTATCTTACTCTTTCTCTCTCTCACTCTTTCTCTTTCTCTGTCTTTGTCTGTCTTCCTCTCTCTCACTCTTTCTCTCCTCTCTCTCACTCTTCCTCTCTCTCACTCTTTCTCTCTCTCTTCCTCTCTCTCACTCTTTCTCTCTCTCTCTTCCTCTCTCACACTATTTCTCTCTTTCTCTCTCTCACTCTTTCTCTATTTCTTTGTCTTCCTCTCTCTCTCACTCTTTCTTTGTTTCTCTCTTTCTCCCTCACTCTTTCTCTTTCTCCTTTGCTGGACGCATGACGCACCATCTTATCTTTCTTTTTGTCTTACAGGCTGTGATTCACAAATGGTCCAGCGATGACACGACATAGCTGTACATAGTTTTATTTGTTGTTGTTTTGTTTTAATAAAATGTTTTATATGTAAATCCATACATGACTAAGATTCTTATTTGTCCAACCTAACGTGACTGTCACATTTGTTTGTGGGGGTGGGGGTGAGGGGAGATGGCGGACAAGGAGCTCCTACTGGGGGATGTCGGAGCAGTGTTGGGTGTCCGACCTGCATGATCGTTGCCTCCATTACATCTGTTCTCAGAGACTTAAGAGCCGGCGGTCTGGCTCGTAGATGAAGAACTGCGAGCCGACTAGCAGGCTCATAGAGGGAGAACCGCGGCCCGTCAGTTCGCAGAGGAAGAGCTGCGGGCCCGCTCGCAGAGGAACACCTGCGGGCCGACTAGTATAGGGAAAGGTGCGGGCCATCGGCTTCCAAAGGGATAGCTGCGGAACACTGATGTGGGGAGAGGGAGCGTGAAGAGCGTATCTCGCAGAGAGACACCTCCGGTATATTTCCAGTATTGGCTTCACAGATACAACTGCGGGCCCGAGAACTCGCACCCGAAGAGCTGTGAGCCGACAAGTGGTTCGCAGAGGCAGACTTGCGGGCCCAAGTATGTTGTTGGAGGTATGCTGTTGATGGTGGAAAAGGGTGCGTTACCTGCTGATGTAGGGAGACGCAGCGTGAAAGCGGTATCTCGCACAGACAGAGCTCCGGTATATTAAATTGCCCCGGGACCTTTCTTTTATATTTTCACTCGATGCGAGGCACAAGATGGCTGCTAACACTTCCTGGTTTGAATTGTTAGCAGCCAATCAGAGGCAAGCTCGTGCTCGGGAGTTAGGCACAGTCCAGATATATATATCTTTTTTTTTCCTTTAATATCTCAAAAACTACTGAACGGATTTACACCATTTCCACAAAACCGCGCTTTCTGCACCAATACCTTTCTCCCTGCCAAATTTGGCGTAATTCCGTTCAGCAGTTTGACCTGCAGCCTTGTCTAAAGTTTCCTATGGAAAATGCATTGTGAAAACACTTTTCGGACCCCCTTTTTCTCAGCCCCCTTCACCAATCACCCTGTAATATGTCTTCGCAGCTCAATACACCTCTAAACTTTCAAGATACGAGCTGATCAAAAAAGAGAAACTTTCTGGAATATTTAGTAAAGATTCGTCAAACGACACCAAAGTTATAAGCACATGGAGGTCTCCAGGAGGGGGGCTGCGCAACCCCCCTCCCAACATGAGTGAAGCCCCGGGTCTGCGGGGACCCCAGCGGGCCCCCGCAGCCCCACCGAGCCCCCGCTATTATTTTTTAAGAAATGCCCCTGGGACCTAGCCCACCCCGGGGTCTCATTAAAATAAAACGCGGGACCCCGCGACCCCAGCGCGAATTACGGCGATAATTTTTATTTATTTTTTTAAATGCTTTTTTTGGCCCTGGGGTCTTTCTGGGACCCCCTGAGCAGGCCTAGGGGTCACGGTGTTTCTACCCTGCCCCCTTCTCTTGTTTTATACCTTTGTTTCTCTGTTTTCTAGTGACTCGCTTCTACCGAGCCACAAGATGGCTGCCAACACTTCCTGGTTTGGAGTGTTTGCAGCCAATCACAGTGAAGCTCGTGCACAGGACTTAGGCTCCGCCCAGATATCGAAACTTTTATTTTTCTAATTTCTCAGCAACTACTGAACGGATTTACACAATTTAAAAAAAGGTCGCTTTCTGATCCAAGCACTACCTTTTTGCCAAATTTGGGGTAATTCCGTTCAGTAGTTTCGGCTCTAGCCTTGCACAAAGTTTCCTATGGGAAATTGATTTTTTGACTCTTATTCTTTGAATTTCTCCAAAAACTACTGAACGGATTTACACCATTTAAAAAAAGGTCGCTTTCTGAACCAAGCTCTACCTTTTTGCCAAATTTGAGTTAATTCCATTCAGCAGTTCGGGCTGTAGCTCGTCGCAAAATTTCCTATGGAAATTAACATGGAGAAAACGCGTTTTGGGACCCCCTTTTTCTCAGCCCCCGCTTGACAAATCACCCCCAAACTTTCAAGATAGGAGCTGACCTAAAAAGTGCAACTTTTGGGAAAATTTCATAAAGATTCGTCAAACGATGCCAAAGTTATTAGCAAATCAAAAACGCTTTTCCTATGGAAACTAGGTTGTAACTATAACTACCTACTGGCGACAGCCATGAGGTATATATATATATATATATATATATATATATATATATATATATATATATATATATATATCTCGGCTTATCACCCGTAAGAGTATCCAGGCACTGCCTATAGGCACGGGGACATTAAGTGCTTTGCCCAGAATCACAGGCTGTTGAGCCGAGCCCGGATCCCCAGCTTCCGAGTTGGCCGCTGCGCCACATCCTCTCCCCTCATAGCGACCTTCCGCACAAAGAAAAAGAGGATCAACATGAATGTTACCCAGTGCTATGCACCTACAAATGACAGCAAAAAAGAGGATAAAGAACAGTTTTACAACAGACTCCAGTCCAACTTCGAGAAATGCCCTGAGAGAGACATCACTATACTGATGGGGGCCATGAATGAAAGTGACAACACAAGGTACAAAGAAGTCATGGGCAACCATGGCCTTGGCGACATGAACGAGAATGGAGAAAGGCTTTCGGATGTCTGCACCCTGAGCAGTCTGGTGATAGGCAGCAAGTGTACTCCCACACAAAATAATACACAAATCAAAGTGGGTGTCACCAGACCATTCAACAGAGAATCAGGTGGACCATGTCTGCATTGCCAAGACGTTCCTGAGGTTGCTGCAGTATGTGAGAATGATGAGAGGAGAAGACATGGTGTTGGACCATCACCTTGGCATGGCTAGGTTGATGCTAAAGCTGAAGAAAGCATGGATAGAACCGACAAAACAATGCCAGCGATATAACACCACCCTCCTCAAAGATGCACAGAAACCGAGTAATTACTCAGTCACCCTCAGAAACAAGTTTAAAGTCCTGCAAGAACTAGAGAGGGACAGAGAGCCAGTAGAAAGTCAGTGGAAGAAGATCAAATAACAGTGATATCAACCTGCCAGGAGGTACTGGGTCCCAAGAAACACCAGCATAAAGAGTGGATCTCCACCAAGAATTTCTGCAAAATCCAAAAGAAAAAGGAAATGAAAGCTACAGTCAACACCAGCCGAACAAGAGCAGAAACAGCGAAAGCTCAGTGTGAGTACACTGAAACCAACAAGGAAGCAAAGAGAAGCTTAAGAGCAGAAAAGTGAAGATTCATCAATGATCTTGCCACAGAAGACCAGGAAGCACAAGCCATGGAAACTTGAAACAACTCTATGACTTAATGTGAGAAAGTGCCCTCTTTCTGCACGGTTGCCCCCACTTTTTGCTGAATTGCTGAATGTGCTTTGACTGAGTGTGCCCTGGGCTCCTGCTAATCAGGTACCCAGGGCCTATGGTCTTTCCCTAAAACTGCATTGCAGCCTAAACCCAATTGGCATCTCTGGCCACAGGTCAGCCCCTGGTAAATGGTACCACAGGTACCCAGGGCACTGTGACCAGAGAAGACTCTAAGGGTTACAGCACTTATTGTGCCACCCTTAGAGGTCCTGTACCCTTACACACACACACTGCCTTTGCAGGCTGCGTGTCTTGGTGCAGAACAAAGTGAAGCGTTGACAAGGCACACATCCCTGTATGCCATGCCTGCAACCCACTGCCCTGGCATAGATCAGTCACCCCTCTAGCTGGGTGCACTATACCAGTGGTGAGGGTACAGGTGCATGAGCCTTGTACCCCTACAGTGTCTAAGTCCATTCTTAGACATTGCAAGTGCAGTGCTGCCATTAAGAGGATATGGTGCTGGGAGTTTGTCATTACGAACTCCACAGCATCATAATGGCTACACTGAAAACTGAGAAGTTTGGTATCAAACTTCTCAGCACATTAAACCCACACTGATGCCAGTGTGGGATTTAATGAAAAATGCACACAGAGGGCATCTTAGAGATGCCCCCTCAAAACTAACCTACCACTAGTGTCCATGCTGAGTGGCTGCTTTCAGCTACCACCACCAGACATGTTTCTGGACCCCTGGGTCGAGAGCCTGCTGCTCTCTGGGGCCTGAAACAATCCACATCCTGGGACGAGGTGCCAAGCCTCCTCCCCCAGGATGGGCAGGTTTCACGAAGGGGAAGCTTGAAAGGCTTGCTGCCTTTGTGAGCTTCCCCAGGCCACTTGCTGCTCTCAGCAACTGGTCCCCACTCGTTCTGACCCCCACTTTGGGCAGGGAAAAAAGTGAGGAAGAGAGGTGTGCCCACCTATGCCAACTCCACCCCTCAGGTAGGGAAGGCGAGGTGAAGCACAACTCTCAGTCCACGCCATCTTGAAGATGGTGGGACTCGGCCAACCAGGGACATGCTCATGCCCCCCTCCCACTGGAGGATGGCATAATAGGGGGTGTACCCACCCCAGGGAAGGGACCCATCGATCCCTGCCTTTTACCTACCTCTAATGCCCCTAAATCTAGTATTTAGGGGCACCCCTGAACCTTGCTTCCTCAGACAAGAATCTGCAACAAGAAAAGAAGAAGAAGGACCGAACAGCCGTGCCGAAGCTAACAAGAGGAAGACGCCCACTGATTTGGCCCCAGCCCTACCAGCCTGTCTCCACCTCGAACCTGCTCCTGCGAAATCCCGGTGTGTCCTGCAGCCAGCAACCTCGAAAACCCCGGGGGACCTGCCTGCCTTCAAGCACAAAGACTTTGTCTCCCGTGAACACTGGATTTGTTCATCTGCAACCTCTGGCTCTGGCCGGACACCGCAAATCCGCCCAACTCTGCACTTGCCGTCCACGGCCCGAGCTCGAGTGGGCAAACACCACGAGAAGGTCACCCCAGCAATCCTGACCCGAGATCCGGCGACCCCTGACCTGCTTCAAGCCTCCAGCCGACGCCTGCAGCCTAAATACAGAAGGTCCCCCCAACCGCGACCAGGAGCTGGTAAGAAGATCCGAACCCAAAAGGCACCCCTGCACCCGACGGCCCACGGCCTTGTGTGCCCAAACCGAGAGTGCCTAACCAACCCCTAACTTCCCAACTTACCTCTCGAAGTGGTGGTCGCACCCAGAAGATCTTCGTCCCCAAGCCTGCAGTGCCTTTGCAAACCGGAGGTTTCCCATTGAAAACAACAGGGCGCCCGATGTTGAAACATCACCCTGCACCCGGCCGCCCTAGTGCCGCTGAGGGTGCACCTTTGGTGCTACTTTGTTTCCCCATTTGCCCTGAGCTAAAGTCCAGGAGCTTTGCTCCCACAACCCAGTGGCCTGCTTGCCAGCAGCCACCAACCGGAGGCCCCCTATACCCCATTAGATAACATTGGGCCTCAGCACTCTGCACCCGGCCGCCCTAGTGCCGCTGAGGGTGTAACGAGAGTGCATCCTTGACCCTGGGGGAACCCTTGTTCTAACCCCAGAAGCTCAACTCCAAAGACCGATTACTTACCTGGTAACCGTTAACTTCTTTTCTCTCCATTGGAGCCTATTGACTGTTTTTCTCTGAAAAATTTTCTAAGTGTGGAGTTGATTTGTATGGAAACCTAAAGAATAACAATTGTGCAAAACTGACTTTACTTACCTTTTCTCTAGGAAATGTTCCAGTGTGATATCTAGGTATATCACACTGAGTAGAAAAAGTAATCTAAAAAGTAATCTCAAAAGTAACGTAAAAGTAACTTACCTGTAATTTTTACTGCAAAATCGACACAAAGTATATGTACAGCATTCCACAGTATTGCATTACCAGTAATTCAAACTGTAACCATTTCAAAGTACATTTACAACTGTGATGGACCAAGGTTTCAAAAATGAAACTTGCTTGTACGCAATCCTCCTCATAGTATTAATTTATTAAACTTGTATTGTAAATACTAACCTTTGCATTCACAAACACAAGAGGGACAGAAGCTTGCCTATGTGTTTTACTAATGAATAACGCTTGTCTGTAATCCAAAATGTCCGCTAAAGCGCGGGAACCTCAATGCGCATGTCGCAACCTGATCACATGGTGTGACGTCTTTCTTTGCTTGGTGGGAAACTTCTGCTTCTGCGCAGTGTGCACTAAAATGGCCGCTAAATGTTTTCACATGCTTAAGCTTGCTCTCATGTCATTATTAAATTGTCGTTTTCTTAATGCTACTAATGCAGGATAGTATTATAATTAATTGGGAATAGAGTAGGGAAAGTGAGTATACAGTGAAACTTTTTATTTGTGATTTTAATATTTTCTTCTTACACTTTTAGTAATTTGTAAACTTGGGCCTGGGTTGGTGACTTGAAACTCGAGAGACAGATGGTTCTGCGCATGTGTCCTGTGTGCCTGCCAAGTGAAGTCAACTTGGACGTCTTCCAAGGCCATGACCCATTGGCCGAAGATGCTGTACTTCATGTTTCCAGAGGACAAAAATGATACTTTTCCCCTGTAAAATGTATAACATTTGTCGTGAGACGGGTGGGAAATAAAGCGAATGTATTAATTTGAAGGGGCGGGAACGTAAAGACAGTAGGCTTTACAATTTAGGCCAAATCGATATGGTGCAAGAATCCACCCCCTGTCCCTGTCCAATCAGAAGTAGTGGTCCCATATTTTAGCAACATTAAGGGGAGGTACATGGGCGTAGAAGGGTATAATAGAATATAGCATTAGTTAATTAGTCGGAGCATACTTTCACGAAGAACAGGCGTCCATGCTGCGAGAGAGCTCTTAGCTCCAGACTGCCATGCTGATCGGTTGCTGACTGAATCCCTGTCCAGAAGAGGTCCTGAGGAGGGGGCGGCGGAGTCCATTAGAATGGGAGAATCGAGGAGAAGTCGAGTATCAGAGAGGGGAATGGCACAGGCGTCGTTGTAGAGAGGTCACCGGTCCTGTCCTGATCCTGGAAGAAGTCTTTGCTCTTCATCCTTCCTGGGTCCTATCTTTTCCAACTCCTTGGCCAAGGGGCTTGGTTCTCGCATTTAGGTAACTATACTGCAACCTTTAGTTGCGCTGCTGTCTCTATCTTCTCCTCTTCCTTAAACACCGTCATTTATTAGCAAAATCATTTCTATGCTTTTTCTTGGGTATTTCAATCAAGTACCGTGTTTTCTGTATTTTACTCTGCTAAAACTTTAGATAAACATTTTAAAACTTCCTGACTCAGTGGTTATTTCAGGATTATGAACTATATTGAATGTCACTCATTTTAAACTTCCCAATTAGCAAAGGATCCATTGGTAAGTTATTACTCTTCAATCAGAAGGTAATTGGTAGCAGGGACTTTGATAAAATAGTACATCTGACACCCAGCGTAAGTATTAGTGTAGTGTGAATGTATGGGCCCAAGTGAGTATATGGTGTATGAATGTTGTTGGCTAATATTGCGCTGGATCAACTGCATTTCAAACTGTATATTTACTGCAAAGTATTTATCAACTTACCTGTGCCAGGCTTGCTTGGTTCTAGGAAATAAAATAACTAAAAGAATATTTTTTTACAAAACCAATTGGTCTGAAATTCAGTCTTTGAGTGTGTTAAATCATTTGCTGATTCAGTGGGTACAACACATGCTTAACACTGTCCTCTGATACTGCCTTACTGCTCGACCACACTACCACAAATAGAGAGTGAGGTGCTATCTAACTTTACCTCTGCCTACCTTTGGGGTTCCACTGGACTCTGTGCACACTATACCTCACTTTGGTATAGTATATACAGAGCCAGCTTCCTACACTTAATGAGAAAAGTCTCTGGCAGATACAGCAAGCCAGAAAGACCTGTTAAAGCCAAAGCTGGGAAGATTATCTTGGGTAACAAAGGCCAACAAAGAAGATGGGTGGAGCACTTTGAAGAGGTGCTGAACCAGCTCGTGCCACCAGTCGTACAGCCAGCCTACAAGGACTTGCCAATCAACTGCAGCAGACCAACCAAGGAAGAAATACGGCAAGCCATCTAACATCTGAGAAAAGGGAAGGCAGCTGGACCTGACAACATTACAGCAGAGGCACTGAAGGCAGACATTGAAATATCAGTAGACATGCTCTAACCCATATTTGGAAGAATCTGGGAAGAGAAAAAGGTGCCATCAAACTGGAAGGAGGGATATCTCATCAAGATCCCCAAGGAAGGTGACCTGATTAACTGCACAAACTACAGAGGGATAACTTCTCTATTAACCCCAGACAAAGTGTTCAACAGAGTCATCCTGAAAAGAATGAAGGAACAAGTTGTCGCTCAGTTGCGAGACCAGCAAGCTGAGCTTTGCAAAGCTAGATCATGTACAGACCAGACTGCTACACTGCATCATCATTGAGTAGGCAATGTAATGGACCTCCCCCTTTGTGTCAACTTCAATGACTATGAGATGGGATTCACCACTGAGGACAGAGAGACCCTTCAGAAAGTCATCTGCTACTACGGTGTGGCAGATAAACTCATAAGCATCATCAATTAACTCTTACACGTGAATGACCTGCAACATAGTCCATGGAGGACCACTCACAGAAGACTTCCAAGTAAGGACCGGAGTCCAACAGAGTTGCTTGCTCTCGCCTTTTCTCTTCCTGCTGGTCATAGACTGGATCACGAATACATCCACAACAGAGAGAAGAAATGGGATCCAGTGGACACCTTGGATGCAGGTGGATGACCTGGACTTTGCAGACTACCTGACTCTACTTTTCTATACCCATCAGCAGATGCAAAAGAAGACTGGCAATGTGGCAGCCAAATCAGCACAACTTGGCCTTAACATCGACAGGTGGAAAAACCAAGACCTTGAAGGCTAACAGCCAGCACAGCTGCAGTCAATCTTGCAGGTAGTGCACTGGAAGAGGCTGAGGCCTTCACCTACCTGGGCAGTGGCATAGACGAGCAGGACAGCACTGACGCCAAAGCAAGAATCGGCAAAGCAAGGGCCGCCGTCAATCAGCTAAAGAAGATCTTGAGCTACAAGGACCTAACGCTGCAAACCAAGATCAGGATTTTTAACAACCACGTAAATTCTGTTCTTCTGTATGGAGCAAAAACTTGGAGGACAACAGTGACTACCACCAAAAAAGTCCAGACCTTCATTAACACCTGTCTGAGGAAACTCCTTCAAATCCGCTGGCCAAACACCATCAGCAACAATGACCTATGGAAGCAGACTTCCCAACTCCCTGCCCACAAAGCAATCATAAAAAGATGCTGGGGCTGGATAGGTCACACCCTTCGCAAGCTCTCATCAGACCCACCAGGAAAGCCTTGACCTGGAACCTTCAAGGGGAAAAAGAAAAGAGGAAGGCCAAAAACACCTGCTGCTGAGCCCTCGAGACTGACTACAAGGAGATGGGCTACGCCCGGAGTCAGACTGAAAAAAAGCCCAAGACAGAGATGGCTGGAGAGTCCTGGTTGTCGGCCTATACCCCAGGAGAGGTAGTATGCATAAGTAAGCTGTAAGTAAGTACCAGGATGAGCTGATTTACATTTTCTACCATTCGATATAAGCTGCGTCAAATAGTGCTTCCTTTAATTGTTAGGTCGAGCATTCGAGACCTCTTGTATATACTTTAGTATATACTTATATATTAGTATATACTTATATGTGTATGTACTTTGTGGGCTATGGAGATCAGCCCTAGGACTTGTCTGCTTCCGCTTAGGGACTTTTTTTTCTGTTCAACTGCCTCTATTTAACTGTCTTAATAAAAAAGGACCAGTAGAGGACAGTAAAATACCAGAATTGCTTTACGCTGAGGGACTTTCTTTTTAAATTTTTCTGGCAACTGCCTCTATTTAACTTTCTTGATAGAAAACGACCAGCAGAGGTCAGTAAAATACCAGAATCACTTTAGCATTCTCTAGATTCCAGTCCATAGAAATTGTCTTCCACGAGCACCCGTAGACAATAATATTTTTTCAAATCTTGTATTTTCAGTGATATGACCACCGAAGGCCCTGATTTTATATTAAAAACAGAGCTTTGGACTATACCATTTCCCGCTGAAAGGCCATATTTCTCTCCATGTGTTCCCATACCTGGTGTGTGACGCAGTTTGGTGCTTACTTTCCACCATGTTAAAGAACAGTAGATGTTTCAGCACCCAGGCTAATGTGCTGCATAGCTAAATACATATAAGGTCCCAAAGGCGGGACCGATTGCATTGCAAATGCTTGTTTGGCTATTTGTGAATTTGCTGCTGAGCTGGCACTAATGATTAGCTATTTAGCACTTATCAAAACTAGTAAAACAAAACTCTGTCTCTGCCACCCCACCGCCCACACAGAGCGCTGCATCCATAGGCTGTCTATCATACTCAAAGAGTTAATGAGAATCCGACTGCAGGTGTGTAGAGGTACTGCACATCAGAATGATTCAACTATGCACAGATTTGAGAAATGCTCTGGGGATGAGTATTTAATTTCAAATCTATAACAAGTTATTTTATCTTTACTCTGCTAAAAATAGTTATTCAGGCTTTATTAATTTAGAAATAGTTATATATTCTTTACCAATCTAGAAATAGGCATCCAATTGTTATCAATCTAGAAATAGTTATTCAGTCTTTGACATGCTAGAAATAGTTATCCAGTCTATGACCCTGTAAAAAAGGTTATTTGGTTTTTTGTCCCTGCCAAATTTGAAGACAACCGTACTTAGAACCTTCTTTGTAATAAATTCTCTTTTCTATCTGCAAGATGACATGCATTATTTTCTTACTTTAAAATTGGTCATGTTTCGAAAAGTTAATTTGGCAACACCTCCTGGACTTCAGCTGGATTGGTATTTATGAGTGTCTTTTATTCAGTTTCTGATTGTGGTCCAACACAGTGACGACAAGGGAAGTGTACAGATGATTGTCACGTGATACAATTTTAAAACAAATGCGCCTAGGTCTATTGAGAGACGCTTATTTTGTAAGATGAATGTGCAGCGAAGCACCTTTTAGCATTACATCCTTATCTTATCTCTCACGCTGATATGTATTTTCCTTATATTTATGTACAAAATTTCCATTGCACATACCACTTAATGAAACATGCCATGGGGTCGGCCCTATAAACAATGAATGGTGAGAGCCAGGAAGGAGAAGAGGAGAATGATGATAGCAGTCGCACAGGAACAACGTCTATGGACACAGGCCAGATTGGTGGGATATCATGGCCGCATAAGCGGTATGTGTAGGAAGATGGTTTTAATTGCCCTACTAATGATGATGTGGGACAAGGAGGGCTTGATATGTGGACAGAAGTGGTTTCGTGGCTTGGGTAGCGAAATACTGCCACATATGGAGGTGTATTAGGAGCAGAGGTGCTCATAAGTTAGAGTTTGAAGAGAAGCGGTTAATATTTGTTGTGTATAGTAGGGTTTCTTGTAGAGGGAGCTGGAGAATGGTTCTTGACAAGTACTTGTGGATGAAGTACAGGATCTTGAATGGGATCCGCCATCTTGGGCATTTTTGGCTTTATGGTGGATATGTCGTCTCTTCTTATTTACTGTATTTCTAACCTAACTGCCTGGTTCTGCACATTCTGTAGTCTGTCCAGTTAGTATTTATAAAGGACAGAGTGGAGCATGTTTGCACAATCAAGCTTAGACGTCTTAATAATTGCAGCATGGAGGGCTTGCTCGATGTCAGGGAGTTATTTTTCAGGAGTGAGAGTCGGTAGAAGCCAGTCATGGTTACTTACTGCTTCTGTGTTTATACTCTAAGACTTAGATTTCCCAAGGCATTGCATTGTCAAAAGTGACAAAATGGGATACATTTTGCAACACACAAAAATTATTTGCATTAGAAAGGTGCCTTTTTCTCGGTGAAAACACTTCTTTGTGCTGCTTTGCATTAATTGGATTCAAAGGAGTGATTCTTGGGTGGATAAGTGCAAACACCCATAGATTTTCATACAAAGCCCAATCTACTAAGATAGCCTGACCCGGATTTCCATAAAAACTAACTCCTCCATGAAACAGGTTTTAACTAGGGGAAATGCTTTCACTTCTCAATGAAGACCCGTGCATGACATGTGCTGCAAGTGCACACCACAGATCCAGTGCATAGGATCCTTCTTAATGTTTCTAAGCATAAGTATTTGTAGTGAAAGGGGACAAATTGCACACACACACCTCAGCACCATGATGCTCTGCTGTGCTTTGCACAAAGTAGTCTAATTAGAGCTCCAGCTAGGGGGACGACAGTAGCAGCATGCAGGACGGCTCCTCCTAAATGGCGGAGGAGGGTTGCGCTGCCTGCTGCAAGCACAGCAGGCAACCACTAATAAATAAAATAGCATAATAATGCCATTTTATTTTGCCACCAGCTCGCGCTGCGTACAACGCAAGCCTGAAGCAGGGGGGTGGGGCTGACCCTTTCAGTGCACATGTCGGGTTGGCCGGCTGGCTACCCACGGCCAGCCCAGCCCGACATGCACACTGTACACCAGGCAATCCCCGGGCAGTGAAACAGCCGGAGGATTGCTGGCACAGGCCCCCAGCCTCAAAGTGAGCGCTACATTAGCCTGCTCCCACCAATCCTGGAGCTGCTCTCATGCTGAGAGCAGCTCCAGGATTGATCAGGAGTCGCATTCCACTGGGCAGGAAGGGAAGTCCTACCCTTTCCTGCACGTGGGCTTAACTTCACACCACCATCGCCAGAAGTGCTGCACTGGGCAGGTGAGTTGGGCGCATGGTGCCCCCCAATATTTTTATATTGCCAGCCGCCGCTGGCATCATGTCAAACTTAGTAGATATGGCTCTGAGCTCTGCTTTCCCTTTTTGCAATGTTGGCAAGTCCAGAAAGCTTGCTGCACTTTCTCGCAAGAAAATGTTGAAAATGCATCCCTAAATTCTGATAGGGCAGTGAGGGAAACAGTACTGAAGACTACACCGGAGGATTGTGGATGGGATTGCTGCAGGTTTCCTATTAACATATTTTGAATTATTGGCCTCTAGCAATCTTATTCACATGTATTGATACATCCTGGAGATATAAAATGTTTCAAGAAGACATGCCAACGCAGAAATTGACAAGGTTAGGTGACTTGTTAATATTGATCATTTTATAATCATTATCAGTTATCCTAAACATGTTCTCAGTAACATTGGGACATCACAAGGAACTGGTTTTGTATACAGATATGGAGTTTTCTTAATACTTATGTACCATGTCTAGCAAGCTATTTATTGCTGTTGTCATTGCAATCTGGTTAAATATAGGCATTTCATACATTTGCATAATTTCATAGGATATTTAATACATAACATATGTTCAATGGATGTTTCATACATAAAAAATATATCTATAGACTAACCACCAATTTTGTTGAGCACATTACCTATACTCTACAAAAAACTGGGAATAATTAGGAGTTCAAAGGATAATGTATTTGTACTACTCATCGTCCTGTGCTTTTGTGCACATTTTTCCAACATACGGTTATTTCATAATCTTTATGGGTCTAAAACCTATACCAGCTCAGCGAACTTCATTGAAACACTACGAGTGGCGACATATTGTGAATGAAAAAAACTTCAACAGTAGTCCATGATCTTGAGGAACAAGCAAACTCTCCAGGAAGATTTTATAAGCAATGGCTGTCCTGTGGCTTTTGAATCCAGATATGTCGGTGGCGTAGTAAGGATGCTATGGGCCCGAATGGAAAATGGGCTCCACTTGCCCTCAGGTTAAGGAGTGAAAGACAGCATAATTGGGGTGCGGAGGGCACCCATGAGCCACGGTGCCACTGTACATGCTGCTGATAGCTATGCCCCTCAGCTGAGTAACGTCTGTAGCATGGTTTTGTCTTGCATTCTTTTGTGGTCCCTGTTTAGAGGTCCAGGGAATTGATTTGCTCCCGGTGCAAGGACATTTTTTAGGTTTTCTGTTCAACTGGTGAGTCCTGGTCTCCTCCATCGTCTTGGTCTCTGGAAGCAGCAATCCATAACTTCATCCCTGGTGTCATAAATGTGAGCCAGGTCGGCATTAGCTGGTGAATGGAAAGCATATGTTTATTGTCACTTACGTTTTTTATGTTATCCTATACATAATCACGTTTATACCACAACAGTGAAATCATAGGTGAGCCAAGAACACGTTGTTTAGGGCAACTGTACAAAAAAAAACACATTCACACAAATACTGTTTACTGCCTCACAGACTGCATATTACCATGATTTTCCAAATGGAAACAACTTTGCTAATATCTTACCCTCCTTCACAAATGTAAAACCTCTTGCATCCTGTTTTTTTGGTTGAATGCCTCTTTAAAACTGAGTACACATGAAGATGGCATAAACCATATATGCAGATGCGCCCCTCCTCCTCCCCGGTATCTGATATAGATGTGTAAATGTCGTAGCAACTTCTAAGTTGTTGCCTGTGAAGATTCGGTAAGTCGCAAGAGTCTCAGGTATTTGGGGCATGTTAGTTCATGAAATTCAGGGGTAAGTAAAGATATGAATGGTTTCCAGAGTTTCGGGTATGCTGACCCCTGATTAGAGAGGGATAGGAAGATACCCTCTATGCCCAATATGTGCCATATTCGGTGTAATCAACCCACATGGGTAAAGATCTTCCTGGACACCCAAAATGCCAATATGTTTTGAAGAGCAGCTCCCAGTGCCAATCCAATCTGGCATCCCCTGTGTGATCTGAGAGGAAATGTAAGGGCATTGGGTAGGCCAAGGAGGATGTAAGCTGGGAAGCGGGGTTGCTGTGTATCGAATTAGGCATCTATAAAATCAATCACTTGCATCCAGTATAAGGTGATTTTAGGACAGTCCCAGAGCAGGTGTGACAATATGCCCGGGAAACCGCAATCTCGCCAGCAAAGGGGAGGACGGGTCGGGTTTCCTCTATGAAGTCTCGTGGGTGTGAGTTACGAATATGTGGCTATTTTAGTAGCTGTCTCTATGCTCAATACGTTACGGGCTGTGTGGCGCGCTCAATAGTAAATGTCCCCCCATTCCTGCTTCGTGAGGGAGCTGCCCAGTTCAGCCTCCCACCTTCTCTGACCCGGGGATTTAGTAGCTGACGGGGGGGGGCGAGGTAAGCCATATAACTCAGAGATGAGTCATGAATCTGAGGAACTGGATAATAACCACTTCTCAAAAGGAGTTAAGCATTGCTCAGCTTTAGGTTGAACTGATGGGTGCATCACCCAGTGGCTAATCTGTTGGAATCTGTTGCGTTCTGTTTCAGTGAGACCTTGTTTTGAGCGAAAGTCCTCAAAAGTGAGGGGGCCAGACTTGTTGAAGAAATGGCCAATGAATCTGTGTCCTTCTTGCATCCAGTGGGTGAACCCCCCTATCTCGAGACCCGGGTTAAAGTCTGGGTTGGCCACTATCGGCGTCAGCGGGGATGGGAATGTGGTCAGAGCTCTTTTCACAGCCACTCTATCCCAAGCCTGTAGGGGGCCTTGTGTAACGGGAGGCCAATATAGGCTTTTAGGGCGTGCCTCGTTAGGGAGGAAGGGAATCTTCTATAGTGACTGCCCGCCACTGCCCTGTCCATAAATAGCCAATGTTTTTCAGATTCGGGCAGGACCATTCTATGAATGCCTTCAACTGTGCCACCCGGAGATATTCTTCTGAGTATCTGCTTTAATGTTATTTATACAAGGCATGTTAGTGAGAATAAATGTGGCCCAATAATAAGGTATTTTGTGTTAAATGTTGCAATGAACACACAATGACACACTTAGAGTGCAACAGACATACTGACTGCAATTCCATAGAAAGACTAACTGGGGAAAGCAATGCTTACTACCATTGCTGAGGGCGGAGGGGAGGTATGAGCTTTCTTGACGCCTCACCAATTGTGAGTCCTAGGCTCTCTCAACGTGCAGCAATGCTAATATGTCCTTCACACTCGGTGCATCGGCATATATATGATAAAACAACAATCCCTTGCACACGCCAACACTGTATATTATATATCATTAACAGTAACAAAAAACACTCTTGTTCCTCCGTTGAAACAGTCACTTCAGTTTAATCCTGAAATCCTTAGCCAACACGTGTTTTGTCGCGCTTATTGGTTGTGCGCAGCAACTTCTTCAGGGCTATAATCTCTTTGTATGGACCCTTAATTCCCGTTGAATTTCCGACCGGTAATGGGTTCTAGAGCTCCAGTGATAATTACACAGTAAAAGGCATCAGGGTATACTGTGTCCAAAATGTAGTGTATTCCAGAAGTCTTTACTTAAGTATGGATCTTGTGTGTATGAATCATTAATCCATCAAGAAGAACGACGGCATGGTGTAGTAAAACCACTCTTGGGGGCTAAGTAAGTCCCTCGTACCAGCAATCAAGGAACTGAGTCAGTACCGTCTGCGGACACGCCGGAGGCAGCCCTGCTACAAAACAGAGGGCTTGCGTTTACGCCAGCAAAGACTTGATTGCTGGTAAGAGGGACATACTTAGCCCCCAAGAGTGGTTTTACTACACCACGCCGTCGTTCTTCTTGATGGATTAATGATTCATACACACAAACAAGAGCCATACTTAAGTAAAGACTTCTGGAATACACTAAATTTTGGACACATATACCCTAATTCCTTTTACTGTGTAATTATCACTGGAGCTCTAGAACCCATTCCGGGTCGGAAATACAACCGGAATTAAGGGTCCATACAACAAGATTATAGTCCTGAAGAAGTCGCTGTGCACAACCATTAACCGCGACGAAACACGTGTTGGCTAAGTATTTCAAGATTAAACTGAAGTGACTGTTTCAACGGAGGAACAAGAGTGTTTTTCAAAGAGCCACATTCACATACATAAGTGATAGAACATCCCAGCAAAATAAAAATGTATGCAACAAACCAAAGGAGCATATGTAAAACATTGGGGCATATTAGCAAGGGCCTTATCGCCGCTTTAGCGGCACTTTTTGCCACTAAAGCGGCGATTTTTTTATCGCCCTATCAGCAAGCTGTCGCTAACAGGCGTTAGCGACAGCTTTCTGGCGATAGCGGCCCGTTTTCCCATCGCCTTGCATGCCAGCGATAAATATCGCTAATGACATGTAAGGTAGGCGTTCCCAACTAAAAGCGACTGAAAACAGTCGCTAACACAACTTCTCCCTATTAGCAACGCAGGCGAAGCGATAAAAAAATTCGAGCTAAGCGCGAATATCGCTAGAATTTAACACCTGCTAAAAACATGACTTACCTGTTTGTAGAATAGGAGGTGGATTGTCAGCCTAAGTCCACCATGGCGTTAATGCGTGAATATCGCAGGATTTCCAGCGATATTCACGCATTTCGCCGCTATCGCTGGATATTTTATCGCATTGGAGATAAACCTTGCTAATAGCATGTTATCTCCGCGATAATATCCAGCGATAGGCGGCGTTAAGAAAATGCGCGCTAAGCGCGGTTAGCGATAATTTTCGCCTGGTGTTGCTAACATGCCCCATTATTCTTTAAATAGGTATAAAACCAACGATAATAAGTGTATATTAAAAGTTCGGATTGTCATGAACCTAGAAAAGGGCCCCAAATATCATCAAAATGATGTATATTGTCTTTTAATTTATAAATCATTTTATCAAATGTAGCCACTTCAAACATATCTGCAAGCCACAAATGAATCATTGGAATAATATTGGTCATCCAGAAACATAATATATTAATTTTGGCTAAGCTGAGAGCCGTGGAAAGCCATTAAAGGTACAAATGGACATAGGGGGTAATTCTGAAGTGTTGTTTAAAAATGATAAATGCTTTGTTAAAGAAAGATTAACAGAAGAGTGTTCCTTCAAGTAATCTTCAATTTGAAGCCAAAACATGTGAATGTTTGGGCAATCCCGCAATATATGAATTATGTCGCAGTCTGGTGCACATTTTCTCCAACAGAGGGAATCGTGACTAAGTTTGGCTGAGTATAACTTGGCCAGGGACCAGTGCCAATGGTGTAGTATTTTGAAGTAATTATATTTAAGATGGGAATCTCTGAGCCTTTTGTTATAGTTTTCCAATAAAGTATCCCAGTCTTTGTCTGTAAACTCTGTGTTCAAACGTGAGGACCACCACAGCCTTAAGTTATTAGACGTTTCTGCAGACAAGGAAAAATTAGTTAGATTGGCATAAAGACCAGAGACAGCACCCTTTAAGTTTTTCCAGGTGTGAATATACTGTGCAATTGGGGATTGGGATATAATATCATGAGTTTTTGTCATGCTTAAAGCAAGTGCAGTTGAGTATATCTATTAGGTTGTGATGAGGGGAGGTTGAATTCTTGTTTTAAACATGTGAATGATTTTAAAGAATGTTGTTGTGTGAACACATCAACAATACTGTGTATTTTATGATTAGCCCAAATAGTCCAATTGAATTCAACCCCTTTATATGTGATATCTGCATTTATCCATAGTGGGGCATGAGACTATAGAAGAATATGAGATTTCGTAAGTGTATGTGCCTTCTGCCAAGCTACCTGTGAGGAGTAAATGATAGGGTTAATACAGTTTGTAAACTGCAGACGTTTAGTATAATAAATTGCCAGTTCGTGTTGGATTGGAGTAGGGACTGTTCAAGTTGAACCCAAATTGGAGTATTCCTATGGGTGGGTAACATATACATAGAGTGAGCTAGTTGTTGTGCAATCACTCATTTTCTAGATGAGGAAGACATAAGCTCCCTTTTGCTGAGGAGAAATGTAACTTCGAACCATTTATATGTGGTTTATCACCGCCCCATATGAACTGGGATATAGTGGAGGTCATTGTTTTGAAAAAAGATCTTAAGATAGAAAGTGGAATCATTCCAAATATATAGTTGAATTTAGGAATCAAATGAATTTTTATAATCTGTACTGTGCCCCAGAGTGATAAATTCAGAAGTGTCCATCATTGAAAATCTCTTTTGGTCTGTTCAACTATAGGATTAAAATTAGTTATAATCATATCTTGACCTGGTCAGCTCTCCCCCCACGTAGCTCCTGCCAGTAAGTGCTGCCCTGTGAGCTCTGGGCTCACCATCTGGACGTAGGTTCCAGGCCCTCCTCCACCCGCAGGCTCCTGCCTGCGCCTCATCCCTGGTGGTCCAGTGGGAGAGCACTCTGCTCTTCTGCTGTTCCGCCTCGCTTTGCTTTCTCTCTGCCCTCTTTTTTCTATTTTACTCTCCTTTTGCTCTCTCTTTTCTCTCCTCTTTCTGCTCTCTTTGCCCCCTTTTTTCATTGTTTGCTCTCTTTCTCACTTTTCTTTTTCACGCTTCCTGCCGCTGCTGCCCTGCGGCCCATCTAGTGTGTCCTTTCCACCTTGCCCCTGACCCCTACTTAATGGCGGCCGATGTGCGCCAAAGGCAAGCCCATCTGCACCCGTCCACGACCTGACCACAACGAGCGCCAGGGACCCTGGTCCCCGACCTGCCTCCGTTACAACTCCAGCACCCTATGGGGCATATTCACAAGGACTTATCTCCGATTTATCGCCACCTTAACTCATCAAAAGTGGAGTTAGATTTAACACCCCATTCACAAGCAGGTGCAAACTGCAGACATCGCCAGTATTCCCGAGATAACTGCCCCAAAATTTATCTCCACGGTGGACACCACTAACTAACTAATGAGATGCAGAGTAGGCGTTCCCGTGCAAAAACATACGAAAAAACCACAACACCACTTTCACAGAGGCAGCGTACACAAAGACAGCGGACCCACCTGAAATGCACCTGCCGGCCAGACCCAACGCCTGAGGAGGACATTGCCCACTACAGGCCCAAAAGGACAACAAACCCCCACATCCTGACCCACATTCCCCACCTGCTGACGGTACCAACCCAGCGGACAACCAACATCCCTCCGCAGACAAAGCCGACGGCTGCGCAGCACATGTCCGCCTCTGGTACCATCCAACCCACAACTGCCAGAGTCGGAGGAGTCACACAGCCAGTCCCATACAAGGGCATCACACCAGTCCTGGATGCCAACATCAGCCTGGTACCCCAGCCCCTCCACTTCACCCACACTGCGCAGGAGCAGCTGGAGCAGCTGGAGGCCAAGCAAGGCCCCTACGCCATAGCTGGATTCTCTCACGTGTCAGGGCCAACTGCACACATGTACCCCTCGTGCCCCCTGCCGACACTGCACACAACTACCACCAACTGAAAGCACACGCATCCCATGAATGTGCAGGCAATAGTGGACCGCCCGGGACCCCTCAACAATGTTGTGGCCAACTCCCCAGGCAGAGTGCCTGATTCACACATCTCCCGACAGTCCATCATCACCCAGCGCACCCAGGATGGCACCCATGGCAATGCAGTGCACGTTGGTAAGTACCAAATGAACACACCACACACCTCCAGCCCACAGTCATGCAACTCACGACACTGGCAATGGGCACGCAGCACAACTACACTCAACATGCCACACAACATGCCAACCTACCACACACGACAACACAACTCCATTAGGAACTTGGCCTTGCCATGCCCACAACCCAGCCACGGCATGGCACCACAGACACACAATAGCAGGATGTGAGGAGAGGCATGGATCAGGCATGTGCGAGAGCGGCAAGTGACTAAGGAATGTGAACATACCCAATGCCAGATGTGGCAAGGAGATGCCGGACAGACCACAGCGTGCAAATCACGGAAATGGCCATGTGGATATCAACTGCTGGAACATGGAGTGTAGTGGCCAGTGGATGCTACCATGCCCCCACAGGCTGTGGGGCAGAACGCCGAAATGTTGCACGTTACGTCCCCCCCTGCATGCGCGGGCGGAGTGGGTTGGACCTGCGTACGCCAAGCCTGCGTAGGGGTGTGAATAAAAACCCCGTCGCACTGGGCATGGTTCTCTTTCGGAATGGACAACGCATCTGCCAGGGCGGCGCCTCTCAGCCCGCCACGAGTCCAGCGCCGAGCGCGGCGGGGCCTGCGTCCCTGTGCGCCGGCTGCACCCCGGGCCGCTGGGCCCCCGACCCGTCATGCCTGCACCAGCGCATCAACGAGGCTAACCTCACCTGCCGACACCGGCGTGTGTCAAAGAGGGCCCACCACGTGCCGGTGCAAGCTCCAGGCCCCAGGCCCGCGACCTTTGCAGCCTCCGCAGCACCTCCCTGGCCTCCACGGCGCAGGCCCACAGCACTCCTTTTACATTTACATACTCCACCGGCGTTCTCCTCGGCCCAGTGGGTCCCACATGTGGAACTGTGTCCTGAGTCATGAATGGCGGTGACCCCAAGTCCGTGGCAGCGGCCACAGCACCAGACTCCCTTTGATCAGTGAGACATAATTCCATATCGCAGGCCGGCGACACGTGGTGCCACTAACCCTGTTCAATGCAAGCCAGCGACACGTGGTGCCACTAACCCTGTTCAACGCAAGCCGGCGACACGTGGTGCCACTAACCCTGTTCAACGCTAGCCGGCGACACGTGGTGCCACTAACCCTGTTCAACGCAAGCCGGCGACACGTGGATGAGGGCACAGACCTACACAGCGGCCCAGTAGGCCCCAAATCCAGTACCCAGTCGTGATTCATGGATGGCAGAGTCCATACCAGTGACCGCACGGAGAGGAGTAAGAGGAAGATGCGGTTCAGTCTGGATGAAAGCCTGATCCTCGTTACGGAGGTGACCGAACACTAGCAACAACTGACCTGGTGCCACTAACCCTGTGAAACACAAGTCTGTGTCCCGTAGTGCCACTGAACCTGAACTACGCAGGCCGGTGGGACCATCCAACCTAACCCGGCGACACTCGGTGAATGGCCCCTGCTGGCCGCTGCCTCAGGCCTACACTGCGGTCCAGTAGGCCACACATGTGGAACTGTGTCCTGGGTAAGATATGGAGGGGTCCACACCATTGGACACGCCTCATCTCAGGCGGCATCCCCTATCAGCACAGGTGCCACTAACTCTGTGCGCAATGACTCATGGGCACTCTCTGGTTGAACTTTGGTGGTGTCTGAGTCCATGGCCTGGGGGTTGTCTGCATCATCATCTGGCTGGGACGGACTTGGTGTCCGACATGTGTTTGCTCCACTCATCTCCACCATGGTGACTGTTTCTGCGTGGTTCTGCCCTTGGCATCATGCCCTGGGGGTACACCTTCCACTGTCCACCGAGACACTCCCCAACAACCCCCCTAGTCATCTGCGGGAACCTGCTCTGCCCTCGTGACCCTGCCCCAGTGCACCGCAAGTCAGCGGCCCGTGGCGGTAGGCCCATGCAGGACGCTGTGCATCCGGGGCCACTAACTCTGTGCAGCTCAGGTCATGGGTCCTTTACGGTTGAATGGTTGTGTCCTTTGCGATGTACACTGCTGTTGATTTCTGACTGCATCAGGCAGCCCTTGCCGGCTGGTGTGCACACACCCCACACACATCCAACACAGGTGTCACTCGATATGTGTGCCTGCTAATAAATGTGGCCGGGCGCACGTACTCGTAGCCATTTACACCATTTGAGCAAGTGTGTCCGTGTGGTCATTGTGTCAGCGTGATGGGCCCGGCACTGCAACATCACAGTGTGCTATCCTCAGCGGACGATACCATGTCACCTCAGCGTTGGCAGTGACCTTGGACATGTAGCTTCGCCCGCCCCCCCCTGCATGCACAAGCGGCGTGTGCTGGTCCGGCGTACGTCAGGTCAGCGCAGGGGTGTGTTGCATTGGCAGGGGGAGCAGGGCGTGGCTGGGACCTGGCCTTGGGCAGGATGTGCGGTAAGTGTGTCTCTGTGTTGGGGTGTTGTTGCCACCAGGGCCACAGCAGACGATGTTGCAATGTAGCATGCAACAGGAGGGCGGGCCCGCACGGACGGGGAAATGTAGGAGCGCAAGACCGCTCGGGGTCTTGGCACATGCATGCCAAGTGTTATGTGTATCGGTCCTGCGGCTGCATGAGTCAGTTGCCTAGCCTCATTCGCTGCGTGACCACAGCCAGCCATGGACTGTACACTTGTGTCCGCCCTGTCCGGACCATTGGCCTACACTTACTTGGTCGCACACCTTCAAAGGCCAGTGTCACGGAGTTGGTGGCATGCCTCTGGACATGCGCGGACAGGTATCTCAATGGTGTGCCGTAGGAGTGCACGTGATACAACCACACAGGGCACACAAATGTGGGGGCTCGTGGGAGGGTGGAGCAGCTGTGAGGCAACGTAACACACAGTGAGGCCGCACATGTGCCACCTGCTGGGCATATCATCCATGATTCCCAGGGTCGCAGACATCCCACCACACCCACGGCAGGCCCTTGTGCGTCTCCTGGATGCATGTAGATGGTGTCGTTACTGTAGGGATGAATGGTCCTTTGTCTGCAATATCTGGCGGTAGCATATCTGCAGCTCCTAGATGTGACTTGCATGTGCCCAGCACCCCCTGACAGATAGGATAGCATTTCCAGGCGACTCCCACACTACGCACTGCCAGACGTGAGGCCAACGTGTACACATCCCACACGCAGAAGACCTTGGTCGTAGTTTGCGTGCATGAAATGGCCTTCACTCGTACTCCCACCACACCCCAGGCCTGCACCCGTTGCACACAGACACTGCTCATTGCTCCGAGCTGTGGCGTTTCATCCACAGGACTG
Organism: Calotriton arnoldi; assembly: GCA_963921515.1. Classification (NCBI taxonomy): domain Eukaryota; kingdom Metazoa; phylum Chordata; class Amphibia; order Caudata; family Salamandridae; genus Calotriton; species Calotriton arnoldi. The sequence continues at coordinate 957,749 of CAWUFW010005261.1, read as the reverse complement.
GCGCAGGTCCTCACAGTGCCGCTTCAAGCAGAGCCACTGACGCAATGGCAGACCATCCCGGACACCTGCTCTGCTCCAGTCACGTGGACCTGTACCGTGCACGTCTGCTGCATGTACTGGGGGCACTGCCATTGGCAGTGCTGCGGATCAGTTACAGGCTGAGCTTCCGCCTTGCCAACGTCACCTGCTTTCAGCCTGTGTTGCACTGTCGCTCGTGCATATTCGAGTGGTCCATGGATGTCTGCCTCTCCAACGTGACTGTAGCTAACCTGGATTTCGACGTGTGTGTGCGCCCCCTGTTAGACCACGACCAGGAGTGTCACTGTGATGCCCGTTTATGGCATGCCTGGATGTTTTATAATCAAAGTTTTGTTTCTCAGTGCACTCTTTCTCCACAAAAATACTCAATACTTCCACATTCGTTGTGTGCTACTTCATCCGATGCACTGTGTCTGACAGCGCCCTAAACAATATGAAACTCAATGGGTCAGGCGGACCAGTCCCAAGGATGTGTGCACCTTCAATGAAACCATATGTTTCTCATCACAATTAATCTTTATCCAAACTAGAATATATGATACTCGTATTTTCTTGATTACTTCATCCTTTTATTCTTTCATCAAAATTATCTCCAACACGTTTTATTATTCCATCATTCTATGGTAACGCAATATATTAATCAACCCAATGCATTTCGGGTCTGTCAAGGACCCTTCTTCAGGGGTCTAGAGAAAAAATACAAGAACGCCAGATCAGTCTCTGTTTTGTCATTAACCAACACAATTAAATATGTCACATCCACGTAACTCATCATAAACATCAATGTATACATGATTTCCAAACTTGATGAAATAAATAAAATTAATATCAGAACATAAACATTCATTGTGAACATAATGGGGTAATAATTTTAACGTAACAAGTTCATATTTCCACGCCTCACTGTTGTAGCCTGTCTTCCATACCTTACTTACAATAAGCAATTTTAAACTAACAGTGCATGAACTATACAACCCTTCTATCTCATTGTGCCCTAAAACTATTATTATCCACAGGCATAGTAACTCTCATAAGAAGCCATCACATTACTATCGTTGTTACACCCTTCGTTATCCCACTCCATCCCAAAAGGCCCTTCCACTACTATGCTACCGTGGTATTTCACGCGCGCTTACTTCAAAACGTTACCATCACTCGCTTCTCAGCTCAGTTGCCATACGATCTTTGCGTATTTTCGTTTCAACGGCACTTCCGTGTTCTCAACATTTAAAAACCAGCTACACTCCAATGATCATGCGTTCACTCATCACGTGTTGGGGGAGCGCTGCCTCACCTACGTCCTAGCGTTCACGCTCATCATGTGATACTCTCAACCAATCATTGTCCTAGGGTGAATGTTTTTAGTAACCCATACGTGTCTGGAACAATATTCGTTCGTGAAAACAATAAACCTGCTACTATTAATCTATCCTTTGCTCTTCTCCCTAACTGCATCCTCTGTTTCGATGCCCTGAATATTATGTCAACACGATATACATGAACTGATTATCTTATCTTCCACAGATACCAAAACATCCAACATAAGAGTAATATTCGAATCGCAAAGATCGCATGGCAACTGAGCTGAGAAGCGAGTGATGGTAACGTTTTGAAGTTTGCTCGCGTGAAATATCACGGTAGCATAGTAGTGGAAGGGCCTTTCGGGATGGAGTGGGATAACGAAGGGTGTAACAACGATAGTAATATGATGGCTTCTTATGAGAGTTACTATGCCTGTGGATAATAATAGTTTTAGGGCACAATGAGATAGAAGGGTTGTATAGTTCATGCACTGTTAGTTTAAAATTGCTTATTGTAAGTAAGGTATGGAAGACAGGCTACAACAGTGAGGCGTGGAAATATGAACTTGTTACGTTAAAATTATTACCCCATTATGTTCACAATGAATGTTTATGTTCTGATATTAATTTTATTTATTTCATCAAGTTTGGAAATCATGTATACATTGATGTTTATGATGAGTTACGTGGATGTGACATATTTAATTGTGTTGGTTAATGGCAAAACAGGAGACTGATCTGGCGTTCTTGTATTTTTCTCTAGACCCCTGAAGAAAGGTCCTTGACAGACCCGAAATGCATTGGGTTGATTAATATATTGCGTTACCATAGAATGATGGAATAATAAAACGTGTTGGAGATAATTTTGATGAAAGAATAAAAGGATGAAGTAATCAAGAAAATACTGAGTATCATATATTCTAGTTTGGATAAAGATTAATTGTGATGAGAAACATATGGTTTCATTGAAGGTGCACACATCCTTGGGACTGGTCCGCCTGACCCATTGAGTTTCATGCCTGGATGTTTGGCATGCATGCTGGGGACTGGACCTGGGAGATTGCAGGAGTCGTCGTGTGCAGTGACCAAATTGAGCCGCTCCCTGATTGGGCTTTCGTGCATGTTGGGGCCAGGGGTTGGAGTGAGCACATCTGTCCGGGACAGCTGATGGGTTACGTCGCCGACGTGTCAGATGTGGTGGACAACGATCTCGCATTGGAAATGTTGGCCTACGCTGCTGCACTCGCGTTCATGGACGAGTGACAAGGTAACTGCAGCCAGGACTGCATGTGACCCATTGCACGTGTCCCGACGCCTGGTTGCATGTTGGGGATCTGGTCACATGTCCCTGGGAGACAGTGGACATGGCTGCATTGGCCTGGACTCCTGGTCCATGCGCGGACAACATACGCGGGTTGGCAATGACTTGTGTTGGTGATGGACTCCCCCGGGGTGGACATGGGCGCTTTCCAACGTTCCTCATTCAGACATGCTGCTGCATTGGTCTGCATGTCGTGGCACTTCCCTTGGCCGTACTGACACGCAATTGTTGATAAAGTTCCGCACGTTCACTTGTCTCCAACTGTGTTGAGTGTTTATTTGTATGCCAATGTGTGTGTCACGGCCTATCTGGGTCCCTGCCTTACATGCATTGCTGCCCCATCAGGGCAGTGGGTTGGTACTTGTGCATTATCATGTCCCTGTTTCGTGCTGTGCCAGATGCGTATGGCCATTTCCCGGCCACAAGCGGGTGCACTTGTGTCCTGTGTTCGGTTGTGCTGATGTTGGTGTTTGTACCACATTGTGTTGGATGTTGGGGTGCTCTGCTTCCTATGTGTGTGTGCTGCATTGTGTGTGAGATGTCCCTTCGGCTCTGATTTGGCTCACCCTTCTCCCTTTCAGGCAGTGTGGTTTTCACTTCTGTGCTTGTTCAGTGGTGTGATATTGCCGAGTTGTGTGACTTGTGCTCTTGGTTGGTGTTGTTCCTCTTGGGCATGGTTTGTCTGCAGTTGTGCTGTGCTTACTTGTGCATGTGTGCCATTGTACCCATCTCCCCCCGTCCCCCCAGTCCCTGGTCGTTCCTCTCCCTGTTGCTGTTGTGTCTGTTGATTTTGAGCAGTTTCTGGTCCCCGACTCCTGCCACCATCTCCAGACAGATGTGGTGGACACCATTTCCTCCATGTCATCCAGCTCCTGGTGTGGCGCTGGACTCCCACCTCCGGTGTGCATTGCTGCCTTGTGGTTGTTGGCGTGTTTGTGCGTTTCGCATCATTCCAGCTGTTCTGGTTTTCTGCCATTGTCCTCCTGCGCTCTCCAGCTGCATTCACCTTGTCCACGATGGCCAGCCATGTCTAATGTTTTGTTGCTAATGGTGCTTGTGGGGTTGTGTGCTAGCTCCAACTGCCTCCATTGTGCTTGGCTGTTTTCTGTTTGGTTTGTCTTTCTTTTCCCTGCTTTTGTTGTGCTTATTCCCGCATGCCGTATATGTGTCGTGGGCCTTGCGCTGCTTATCGCTGCTTTCCTCCTCGTGAATGGGCTCATCACATGTTTTTGGGTGTTGGGGTTTGTGTTTTTATCTCTGTCGCGGTGGTTGTATCGCGGACATTGTCCGCGGTTTCAGGTGACTATCGCATGGTACCACCGTGTTGTGAATTCCATGTTAACACAGGGTTATTTTCCCGCGATCGGCTGCGATGTGTAAAGTTGCGTTAACATTTTTTGGTGATATTTAGCACACGTTCTTGTGAATATCCCCCTAAGTGCGCTCAACCCCGGATGCAGCAGTAACTCCCAGCTTTCGATGCTGAGAGACACCCAAGGCCCGATCTACTGCCGACACTGCCGCTGCACCCTCACCCACCTCCGGATCCCAGCAGCAGCACCCAGCCTACAGGACGTCCTCACACACAAACCACTGAACTGCATCCTCCTCAACGTGCGCTCCCTACACAGGCACACCATAGAAATCTGGGACCTCATCAAGACCCACAGGCCCGACGTCGCCTTCCTCATAGAAACCTGGACCAACACCAACTCCGCGCCCGACATCACAATCGCCATTCCGGACGGATACAAGATTCTGAGAAAAGACTGACCCACCCGCCCAGGAGAAGGCCTCGCCATTGTCCACAAATGCTCCCTCCGCATGACAACCACTGACTTAGACAACGCTATGACCCCCATGGAACATATCCTCTTCCAGATCCAGACCAACCCCAAAACAACTCTCTGTGGAAACCTCATCTACAGGCCGCCTGGCCCCCAAGCTCCCTTCACTGACATCATCGCCGACCTCATTGCACTCCATGCCCTCGCCTCTACAGACTACATACTACTGGGAGACCTAAACTTCCACCTGGACAACCACGATGACCTCAACACTATTGCCCTACTAGAGAACCTCACCAAGATAGGATTGAAACTAGCTTGTCACCGCCCCCACGCATACAGTTGAACACACATTTGACCCCGTCTTCGCAGGAGGAAACAGCGTCTCCTATAGACACACCACGGAACTGCTCTGGACGGACCACCACTGCATCTATTTCTCCTTCAAACAACCCACCGTACACAAGCACGTGCACCGCCCCCCCCGCCGAAGCTAGAACAGAGTCACCAAAGAACAGATCACTGCTGCCCTCACCAACACTCCACCTCCAACGACGCCAGACACCAACACCATGGCACGCAACATCCACCGCTCGATCACCAACTGCACAGACACATTCACTCCCCTAAAAAAGCCACAGGGGAACACATCAAGAAAGCAAACTGGTTTACCCCTGCACTCCAAGAATCCAAGTGACTCTGCCGACAACTCGAAAAGACATGGAGGAACAGCAAAACCCCAGAATCACGCACCACCTGCAGAGCAGCCACCACAGCACACCACCAACTCATCAAAATGACAAAGAAGAACTTCCTCCAAGACAGAATCCTCACCAACGCCCACAACTCCAAAGAACTTTTCTCCATCAGCCAGGAATTTTCCAAACCCAGCAGCGAAACTACAGACATCCCCCCTCCAAGACCTCTGCAACAGACTCAGCACCTTTTTCCACCTCAAGATTAAGACACTCTACAGCAACTTCGACAACCAAGACCTCTGCATCGCCTCAGTGCCCACCCCCAGCGACACCACCCAACGGACCCTACCCATGTGGACCCCGCTCACGACAGAAGACACCTTAAAGATAATGAAGAGCATACACTCCAGAGCACCCTCAGACCCCTGTCCCACCCACATCTTTCACAGAGCCGCCATGGCCGTAGCTCCCAAACTACACCGGACCATCAACTGCTCCCTCGAGACCGCCACATTCCCCAACAATTGGAAACGTGCCAAAGTCAACCCCCTCATGAAGAAACCCTCAGCAGACCCCATGGACCTCAAGAATTTCAGGCCCATCTCATTGCTTCCATTTGCAACCAAAGTCATCGAAAAGGCCGTCTACAACATCCAACTAACAAATTTTATCGAAGCCAATAAAGTCCTGGGCTCCTCCCAATCCGGATTCCGCAGCAACCACAGCACCGAGAGCGCCCTACTCGCCACCACCGACGACATTCGTGACCTCCTCGACCGAGGCCAAACAGCAGCCCTCATCCTCCTTGACCTCTCAGCTGCCTTCGACACCATCTCCCACTGCACACTAGTCACCAGACTCCATGACGCCGGCATCCGAGGAACGGCCCTAGACTGGACACGCTCATTTCTCACAGGCAGAACTCAGCAAGTCAGACTCCCGCCCTACCTCTCAGAACCAACAAAGACCAGATGTGGAGTACCCCAGGGATCCACCCTCAGCCCCACCCACTTCAACATCTACATGGCCCCCCTCGCAACCATCATCAGAAACCACAGGCTCAACATCGTCACCTACACCGATGACACCCAGCTCATCAACTCCCCCACCAAGGAACCCAAAATCCCCAGGCTGAGCTTCCAAGAAGGGATGAAAGCCGTCGCCACCTGGATGAAGGACAGCTGCCTGAAACTCAACTCCGAGAGAACAGAAGTCCTCATCCTTGGCTCCACCCCTTAGCATGGGACGACACCTGGTGGCCCCCTGCCCTCAGAAACCCTCCCACTCCTACAGACCACGCACGAAACCGCGGCATCATACTGGACTCATCACTCACCATGAACCGCCAGATCAAGGCCGTATCCTCAGCCTGCTTCAACATCCTCCGCTTACTCCAGTAAACGTTTGGATGGATCCCCTCTGAATCCAGAAAAATGGTCACACACACTCATCACTAGCAGACTGGACTATGGCAACTCCCTCTACACCGAAATCAACAAAAAACTCCATAGAAAGCTCCAGACCATCCAGAACGTAGCAGCCAGACTGATCCTAGAAATCCCCCGCCGCAACCACATCACCCAACATCTCCGTGACCTCCACTGGCTCCCCATCGAAAGAAGAATAACCTTCAAGCTCCTCATGCACGCATACAAGGCCCTCCACAACATCGGACCAGCATACCTAAACAATTGCCTCTCATTCCATGTACCCAAGAGAAACCTCTGATCAGCTGACCTCTCTCTGGCCACCATGCCGCGCATCTACAAGACCAGAACGGGGGGAAGGTCCTTTTCCTACCTCGCAGCCAAGACCTGGAACGACCTCCCCCTCCACCTCCGGCAAAGCCCTACACTGATCCAGTTCAGGAGAGACTTCAAGACCTGGCTTTTCAGATGACCACAGCATCCTACGGAGCCGCCCCCCCCGCGGGTGAGTAGTTGCACTATACAAACCCCTGATTGATTTATATCTTTCAGACCACTATTAAGGTATATCCCTAGGTATTTTAGTGTTGAGAGTAGCCATTTAAAAAGAAGGCAGTTATTAGATGCTATAGTAGTAGTGGGAGTTATTAATAGGGCTTTGCATTTAGTCCAATTAATTTTATAATCAGAGAAATTTGAGAATGTATTTAATTGAGAAATTAAAGAGCTTGCAGATAATTTTGGATGTGAGAGAGTCAAAAGAATATCATCTACATAGAAAAAGGCTTTGCCTTACCCAGTGGTAGTTTCAATGCACTTGATATCAGTGTTAGACCGTATGGCTATAGCTATTGGTTCTAAAGCTAAAGGGAACAGCAATGGTGAGAGCGGGCAACCTTGCCTGATACCATGTTGGAGGCTGAAATATGGGGACATGAATCCATCACAGGTAACGGCCGCCATGGGTGAATTTTACATGCCGCTAGTTAAGGTGATAAAATTTTTACCAAACCCCATTCTCTCCACAGTGCAGAATAAATAGCCTCATTCTACCCTATCAAAGGGTTTTTGGCATCTAAAGAGAGACTGACTTTCTCTTCTTTATTGTTTCACAGTTGCCATAGTAGATGTGAAATAGTACAAAGATGGTTAGTAGAGGATCAACCTGGGACAAATCCAACTTGAAATTAATGTATTGAAGAGGTAATAACCGAGCTAAGCTGGTTGGCTAAAACTTTGGCTAGAATTTTAACTTTGAGTTTATTGATGAAAATGGTCTATAACTAGAACACTCTGAAGAATCTTTACCTTGTTTAGGGATAACCGTAATACGAGCCCTTAAGAAATCAGTCGGTAGATGTCCCAAATGTAGTGCCTTATTAAAGACAGATTTTACGATCGAAACAGTGTAATTTTTGGTGATTTTATAAAATTCAGTAAGAAACCCATCTTCTGCAGGGGCTTTACCAGTGGCCAAACAGTCAATTGCCTTTATTATCTCATCGCTCGTGATTTCTCCTTCTAGTTCCTCCTTCTGTCCCTGTGTTAATTTAGGAATATTGAGTTTGGAAAACAAAGCATCTTCTTCTGATTGATCTAAGCAGCTTATGGATGTGTAGAGTGTTTCGGCATAATTCTGAAATTGGGATAGAATCTCTGAGGGATGTGTAAGTAGTTCACCTTTAGAGTTTCTAATAGGTGGAACCACTCTAGATGATTCTTGGTGACGTGATTGGTAAGCTAGCAGTCTCCCAGACTTTTCCCCACGTTCATATTGTCATTTGTGAATTCAAAATAAACATTTCTCTGTATGAGATGTATGAAGATTAATAAGGGCTATTTTCGCAGATATCAATTTCTTTAATATGTCTGGGTATTGTGTTTGAGAACAGGTGGTTATAAGAGTTGAGATTTCCTTTTCGAGATTAATTCTGGCAGTGTTTGCTTGTTTTTTGTTAAGTGCCGTGTCCCTTATTAGCAAGCCTCTCAGTACTGTTTTTACAGCACCCCAAAGTGTTTGTGCATTGGAGACCAAATGTTCGTTATCCTTTAGGAACTGTTCCACATACATAGACATAATTGGTGTGTTTCTTGGGGTGTCTTATATGGGGAGAGAATGAGCTTCCAAGGGGATTTTGGGGATTGGGAGAGCCCTAAATATGCAGATATCAATAAGATCATGATCCGATATACTACAGGGAATTATGTTTGCAAGCACTACCAATTGCGGAGCAGAAGAGGAGACTAAAAAAGCAATTGATTCTTGTACATATTGAGTGAGGGCATGAAGTAAAGGTATAGTCTCTCTCATTTAGGTGTAACAGTCTCCAGGGTTCCTGCAATGAGTGATTGTTAATTAAATCCAAAAGCATATGTTTATTTTTATTATGATGGATGTCAGGTTTGCCTAATCTGTCAATAAATGGATCAATAGTGATGTTATAATTTCCCCTATTAATACTTGTGATGACCCAAAGGATGTCAGTAATCTGCTTAGCTGGGATAGAAAGGTAATTTTAGAGTACATAGGAGCATATATTGATCCTACAGTTAAAAAAGTGTTACAAACTTGGAGTTTAGCAAAGCTATAACATCCCTCTTTGTCTTCCCATGTTTGTAAACTTTTATAGGGCAAGTGTTTATTAAAGAGAATGGCAACACCACATTTCCTTTGAAGTGTGGATTCATTAACAGTCTTCTTGGTAGTATTACTTGCATGTATGATATGGCCAACCCAATCTCGATTTAACATTTTGCTTTACTGTCAGGTGAAGTGGGTTTCTTGCAATAATGCAATATCTGGTTTACTTTGACCAATATAAGTATTTGTTTTCTATAGATAAAGTGTGTCAGACCATGTACATTCAGTGAGGCAATTTTTAATGATCTTGTGTAAGTTGACTGCATAGGTTAGATTAATATTTTAAAAGTAGACGTTAGCGTGAAATTGCGAATGTGTACAAAATGAGTTTACTATTAATGTAGAGTATATTATTGGTGTAAGACAATAGATTCAAGTTCCAAGATGATTCAATAATAGGTACATAGTAGAATAAATGATCTGACAATAATAGAAATAACAAATATTCGAATGATAATTAGTTATGTGTCCAACAGTAAATGTTCAGACAACACTATACAAACTTTTAAAACTTTTAACTGGGACGGTGCGTATAAGAGGACGTGGTGTAGCGGTAAGAGAGATCATCAGCCTTATGAAGGACAATTAACAATACCCCATATATAAACTGAGTTATAAACTGTGCTTGTTAAGAAAAAATTGTGCCAAACAGTATACAAGTAAACCTTTTCGCAATAAACAATAAGAAAAAGGAATGCACGTAAAATACAATAGCGAACAAAGTGTGACCAAATAACATTCAAATGTGTGATGCAAGGGGTAGTGAAAATGGAGAAAAGAAGAGAAAGAGAAAAAAGAAGGGAGAGAACATACGAAAAAAGGTTACAGAAGGATGACAATGTGGATATAAAAGATGTCCATGTTCATGCTTTCAGTGGTGATCTTGATTTATCTCTCGATGTCTATCCCTTCCAAGCTTTAAATTTGCCACCATGAGACCAATTGCGAGTCACAGTTTCCCATGTACCACATTTGTCTGAGTCTGAATAAGTATTGCTTTTCGAGTTATGTGCAGCTGAAGGAGAAGTAGACTTATGTTCCATCTCTGATTCATTTTCATCCAGGTCATTTAGGAAGGTTTCCAAATCATGTGGGTCGAGATATTCTTTGGTTTTTCCTTGATATGTTATGATCATAGTTGCCATTTCCAGAAGTCCATATTTAATTTCCTTTTTTTTCCATATAGTGCGGACAGCCAAAAGTTGCTTCCACTTGAGATTATGAGGGGCAGAGAAGTCTGCAGTAATGGTAATTTGTGCTTTGTCGTAGGTTTGTTTGATTGTTTTTTGCTTCCGTTATGATTTGTCGAGGCTGTTGATGTCGTAAGCAACAAGCCAGGATATGGCGAGGTTGAGAAGTACAGGTAGAGTTTTTGGAACGTTCTCCATGGACATGTGAGAAATTCGAGTTGTGCAGAAAAAGTATGTTTCATGAGAGTTGGAAATAGGTTAGCAAGAAATTGTAGGCTATCATCCTTTTCCAGTTGTTCTGGAAGACCAATAATTTTAATATTATCCCTTTTACTGCGATCTTCTAAGTCAATTGTTTTTGTAGGAGATACCAAATGTCTTGACTGTATTCGGGAAGTTTGTTAATTCACGTATCAACCTCAGTGAGGCGGCCATCCATTATCTGCATGTGAGATTAAAATTGGTTAACTTCCCCTCTACGAGAGTATTCTTCCAGGATATTCGCAAATACTGCATTATTTACTGAGGCAATCAAATTCTTAATGTCTAACAGTTCTTCAAGTAAAGTCGGTGGGATATCCTGAAAGGTTGCGATGGTGGAAGGAGGGTCTTTGTTAGTTGGGTCTGTCATTAAGGCTTCACTATATGATAGATGTCTAATGTGCTTAAAATTTGACATAGGAATAAAAATGGAAAATGGAAATGATCCTCTTCCCTATGATAAATTCAGACCAACAATATTGAAGAAAAGAGGCAAGATTAGTTCATTGGTAAGTCCCATTTCAAAAGCTGTTGATGAAAGAACCAAAGGGGTTACTACCCCAAGAAAACAGTCACACAAAGATTGTAGTTCCCTGGATACTTTAGACGTTGTTCTTATTCTCTCGTTTGTATCCATGTATTCTCACTGTCTCTCTCTTTCTCCTTTCTCTGATGGTTCTAACTCTCCTTATATACACCTCTCTCCCCTCAGTCCACCCCCTATAACTCCTCTCTTCTCCCCCTCTTTCCTTATCCTTTCTCACTTTATTTTAGATCAGTATATTTGGGGAGGGTTAAGGGTAGGTGTTCTCCATTGTCAGATATCCTAAGAGTTCCAATGTTTTCCAACTGAGCTGATTTTAATCAGGCCTCATGAAACTGAGGCATGTAAGGAGACAGGCTGTAAGCAAAAAGGGGGAGAGGGGAAAAAAAACACCCCCTTCTTTGTGTTTTAATTAGAACTGTATGGGAAAGGAAAAAGGAGAGAAGAGGATGTGCTCTTCCTTCAGCACGCTATTTCCTTTATGTCGAAGATTCCAGGGAGGAGCTTGTGTTCTTAATTGCTGGCATTCAATGGAGCAAGACTCTGGAGAGTCCGCTACGATGAATTTAGGCCCATTCGCATCAACAATACCTCAGAGCTGCAGCCCTGTGGCTCTCCGGCTGCACAGTGGAGGTTTCCGACGTCTCCCTGCTGGTGATCATGCTCACATTGGGCCACTAAGATCCTTGTTTCCCAGCTCCTAAAGGTTTGACTTACGCATAAAACCTGAATATCAGTACAATGGGCGTACTCCCATATGAGAAAAGGCTTGCCTCAGGATCAACAAGACATCCGGAGAGATCGTCCAATGTCGCAGCGTGATCAGGTGCGCTGGGGAATCCAAGAAAAGGCTCAGGCCTCAAATTTCTCCTCGGATCCTCAGCAAGAAGCCACCATTTCCAACTGAATCAAAGCTCCGCCCCGTCAACTTATATATTTGAAAATATGTGCTGCAAAGTTCGTTGTGGGCCAGCAGTTTTCAGGCTACAATGAAAATGTCAAGATAACTCTGGTGGTTAATGTTCTTGCTGGTGAGAGATTGGAGTTTTGTCTAGTGGCGGTTTTGACTCATCATAAAGTAGTGCAGAGGGTTAATGTGCCTGCTGCATAGAACGTGTATCATGCAGATCACAGAATTGAGTTTGAGTGAACTATGAGTAGTGCTATAAAAAAATTAAATGTATGTCAGAGAGGGACTATGGAGAGATAAGGGGCACTGTTAGGCCACCTCAGTAGTAGTAATGATTCTAAATAAAGGAAATAAACAGGACAGGTTTCTAACAGTCACCAGCTTATTCCTCTGTTTGCAACCGTTGGCTCGCGTGCGTATGGCACTTACTTGTTTATTGCTTTATTCGATGTCCAAGGGCTCCCGACCCATGATTGCATTTGAGGCTTGGATTTTTGCACTCAATGCACTAGGACAGTTCTCACGCCATTGCTCTCAGTGCCCACGTGCTGCCACATAGAGAAAAAGACTCTTCCGAGCAGCACTTCCGGGTGCAGAGAGGAGGACTGATGGGAAATGGAGTCTCAAACTCCCAACGCGGGTTCTTTGAATCAGTGGCTCAAAATAGAGTGCCTCAGTAAATGGGCGATTCTTTTTTATATATACATGACTGCTGGGAGTCTCAGCTGATTCAGATAAGTCAGTATTTGAAAGAGTAGAGAGCATCACGAGCGTTTTTTCTTTGCCAGTCGGTAGTGGTATACTATTCCCTTATATCCAGAGTAACCAAATCCCTTTTCCGATGCAAAGTAGTTCATGATATTTACTTTTCAGCACAAAAGGTGTTTAGGGCTGGAAGGACACCCTTTCTGCTGTCATTTATATCAAGTGGGAGGTACTAGGGTCGATCAGTCCAAACACTCATTATTTCGATGCAACGCCTGGTCTACTACTAATTTAGCCGGACGGGGTTTGCATTAAAAATGAATACTTGATTGAAGCAGGCAAGAGGAAATATATTCATGTCTAACAAAATGACCAATTGCGTGTATGCTGCAGTGCACGGAACACATTCAGGCCCACATTTACTAGATAAACATGCAGCTCAGTGTTGCAAATTCTGCACTGCATAAGAAGGAGAGAGCAGGAGAACGTCAAATTTACAGAAATATGGCACTCTCCTCCCCTCTCCCTAGCACCGGTGCAAAAATGTGCTGCTGTGCGCCACATACATACCTTTGACCATAGTGCAAGGGTGTCTATGTAATACTAGCATCGGTTTTGTACCGGAAGGATACCCTTCCAGTACAAAATACTATGCTTAGACTAATCTTAAAGTGTTTCCCACCCTCCAGGCTGCAGCACACATGCAAAGTCGGAAAAGAAAGGAGAAATAAAAGCATTTCTCCATGATAGTGCCTGGTTGAAGTGGGCGCTATTTTCTGACACTAAGCCGTGTCTCCTTTTTAAGTAAATAGAGTTTAGCATCAGAAACCTTGGGTGGTTGCATTGGAACGTGTATGCACCACCCATGGAACGTCCCCTTGGCGCTAAGTAATGCATAGCAGCGCTATGCACTGCTTTGTGCTACTTTCAATTTTCCAGCGCTAAACAAGCTTAGTGCTGGAAAGTAAATTAGTAAAAAAAGATTTAGCCTCGATATGCGACACTTTTATGACGCGGCACTAAAACTTAGTAAATATACCCCTCAGTGCGTTTGTCTAGACTTAGGAATGTGTGCAGGAAGGGTATGCTTCCAGTGTGAATCCTATGCTAGACGGCGCACGCCCACTGCGGATCATTGTATGAGGCTGTGTGTCCCACAGAGGCGCCTTTACAGCGCAGCAGCACAGGGGATAACAGCGGCAGCAGCTCGAGGCGATTCTTACTAGACATGGCTCTGCGCTGTGTTTCTTCCCTTGCACAACGCTGTGCAGGAGAGTTGGACCCTGCGCTGCTTTGCATGAAAACTTAGTAAAGCTGGACCTCAGCTTTGCCTTGTGTTGGTATTTTTATAGCTCTTTCCATACCTCTTGTGAGGCCCAAGGCAGCAGCATTACAAGCCCAAACTGCAGGTTTTCCCACAAATAATTGTTCTAAAATTGTGATGCCCTTTGACTTATCTCTGTTTCCGCAGTCAGTAAAGCCAGTGATTTTAAAGGGGTAATATTGTCAGGTCTTTAGTGACAACACGTATTATGTATTTTCTGCTTAAATATGATTTACAGATCGGGGATACTTTTAAAAGGGCAGTACTGCCATCTCCCTGCAGGACTACGAGGACATGCAGAATAAATCCCCTTAATACTCATTTATATTTTGAAAAATGAGTGATTGCAGTTAGTGCCACGTTACTATACTAATGAATGTTCTGGTGCTAGTGACCCGGTAAGGCAGGAGGGCATCCTTGAAATGGGGCACAGGTCACTCGCAGCTTTTACCCCGGATCCAATGCCCCTTCCATGTACAGGTACAAAGGCGGTCGCCTCTGACATCCCCTGCATGGGGGCTTTGGGTGTGGGGGTTCACTTCATAGAAAACAATAGAGAGCCTTATTTTTTAGGTCAGTCCCCGAGCCCTAAATCCTGATTCCACTTGATTCCGTGTTTAGATGTCGGAAGCGCAGAATGACTGAGCGAACCTCTGGACTCCTGCATCCTACATTTAATCCCGAGGTCCGGTGCCTCCAGCCTCTCTCTCCAATGTACCTTGAAATACTTCTCCCTAACACCCCGTTTTATCCCCCAGTCTCCTTTCCCCTGGTCTTGTGACAACCCTGACTGAAATGTCAAAAGAACACTTCCCAGCTATCCGCGGACCGAATATATGTCACGTGGCCCCATAACATGTTAGTAACCGTCCTGATCGAGCACGTGACGCTACTCACCCTCTATTAGTTTGATCCGGAAGTAGGCAATGAGGAGCAGCAACAGAAGGGTGACTGGGAGGAAAATGCCACCAAAGAGAAACCAGCCGGGCAGCTCCCGAACAAAGACGGATAATAAATACTCCATGGCTCGGGGGTCAGCTTCGATCCCCAGCAAGAGCCACCGACCCGCAGACTCACTCGCTCCTTCTGCTCGGGGTGTTCGCTTCTCTGTTTGCCCCTTTGTTGGCCTCGTACAGGCACTGACAACGTTGTTTTGGACTTTGCTTTGTTTGAGTGAACCCGTGATTTGTGAGAGGATTACCTCCTGGTTATAAAATAACTAATTAGCTGGCTCTAACCTTGCTCTGTTCTGACCTCAGTGGTCTTTCTCATGCGTTATTTTCAATGTGCTCACATTTACTTTTTTCAACACATAATGTTTACCCTTATAGTACATCAACGGATATAATGATTAATGTAATATGGCTTGAAAAACAAGCATTGGCAAAGCCAGTAGGTCTCGCCTATGTGAGAACTATTGGCTTTGCCAATGTCTTTTAGCTATATTGTACAACAGCATGGCTGCTGTTCAGCATGGTTAAAAGTTAGTGGCGTGGCATAGCGGCGTAGAGTGGAGTGATGTAGGGTTGAGTGGAGTGGCGTGCAGTGGAGTAGAGTGGCATAGGGAAGAGTGGTATAGAATGGAGTGGCAAAGGCTAGAGTGGAACAATGTAGAAGGGAGTAGAGTGGAATGATGTAGAGTGGCGTAGAGTAGGATGGAGGCTTGGAGTGGGGTAGAGTGGCATAGAGAAGTGTGGCTTAGAATGAGATGGGATAGAGTGGGGTGGCTTGGAGTAGAGTGGTGTGGCGTGAAGTAGAGTGGTGTGGAGTAGAGTAGAGTGGTGCGGAGTAGAGCAGCATTGAGTGGAGTGGCTTAGAGTGGAGAGGAGTGGAGTGGCATGGAGTAGAGTGGGATAGAGTGGAGTGGCATGGAATGGAGTGATGTGGAGTAGAGTGGAATGACATAGAGTGGCATAGAGTAGGGTGCTGTAGAGTAGTACAGTTGTGGGTGTAAGTAAAGCATCAATCAAGACGGCAGATAGGGTGAAAGCAACATAAATATGAAGCTTTATGCCTGTGTTAAAAGTAGGAAAGCACATTGCCTGTCTAGGAACAATACTGAAATGGTTATAAAATATTTAAAAAATGTGGGGCATATTCACAAGGACTTATCTCCGATTTATCGCCACCTTAACTCACCAAAAGTTGAGATAGATTTAACATCCCATTCACAAGCAGGTGCAAACTGCAGACATCGCCAGTATTCCCGAGATAACTGCCCCAAAATTTATCTCCACGGTGGACACCACCAACTAACCCTAATGAGATGCAGAGTAGGCGTTCCCGTGCAAAAACACACGAAAAAACCACAACACCACTTTCACAACGAACTGCCAGATCTGCGATGCAAACCAAAAACAGGCGATAAGCCGCGTTAGCACCAGGGAATTAACACCTGCCTCTTGCTGGTGTTAAGCTGGACGACTACCTGCAGCATGAAAGGGAGCACAGCCAAGAGCCACATCTGAAGACCCACAGATGCCTTGGAGACAATGACCATGCAGCTCGGAGACCCATGAGGGCCACAACACCCACTGCCACCACTCCCAGGCCCCCCCCCCGGACAAACACATACCGTGCACAACACCAGAGCCACAAAAAGCGCATGACGTCGCACAATGACACAAAGAAACACACATGTGTGGTCAGAAGAACGAGAAACAGTCACTCATCATTGAAGTAACAACCAAAATCTTTATTGAATACAACAGAAATCACCAATGCGGAAGACTCCTGTCGGGTCCGCCCGGGACAATCATGATGTCACAGCCTGGAAAATAAATCACAAAATCAGAACGTGTGTCAGGCGCACATCAAAGGAGCGAGACACAGAGAAACAGAGAAGGAAAGAAAGGCAGAAGAGAAAGAGAAGGAAAGGAAGGGAGAGGGAGAGAGAGAGAGAAGGAAAGGAAGGGAGAGGGAGAGAGGGAGAGGGAAAGGAAGGGAGAGGGAGAGGGAAAGGAAGGGAGAGAGGGAAAGGAAGGGAGAGGGAGAGAGAGAAGGAGGGACACTGCCGCCCCGCGCACCCAGGCACCACTGCTCACCTGCTGCCACCAGTGTGTCTCCAACCACGTGCCGGTACACACTGCAAGCCACCAGGTCTGCAATCTGTAAATGAGGCCAGAGTCAATCATGGCAGAGTCCATCTCACTGCACACGGCAACAACGCCTGTCCGTCCTGCGCACACATGCAGCCACACCCTACCCCCCTCCCGCCGCCCAGCGCTGTCTGCCCGCACTTGCGCACCCAGGCCCCACTGCTCACCTGCTGCCAACGGTGTGTCCACCAGTGGGCACACCACGTGCCTGTGCAAGCTCCAGGCCCCGGTCCCGCCACCATGGCATGGTCCACATCATGCAGACCCGCACCGCGGCCCAGCAGGTCCCACACATGACGCTGAGTCCTGAGGCATCAATGGCAGAGACCACATCAGTGCACACGTCATCATCGCAGGCTGCACACCCGCTCAGCAATTTCTGTGCCACTAACCCTGTGCAACCCGAGTCAGCGCCACGTGGTGGTAGGCCCGTGACGGCCGCAAGGCTTCGGGTGCCACTAACCCTGTGCAACCCGAGTCAGCGCCACGTGGTGGTAGGCCCGTGACGGCCGCAAGGCTTCGGGTGCCACTAACCCTGTGCGCAACAACTCATGGGCCCTTTATGATTGAGAACCGTGGAGCGTCCGTCATCCAGTCACCACCGGCAGAGGGGAATGTGACGTTGTCGGCCCCTTATATTGGCGGGGTCACATGGCCTGTGACGCCTGCGCCGGGTGGGTGTGTGTGTGTGCAAACCTGCCCTCAGGGAGTGGCCGCGACATGCTGACAACTAGACCAGCGACCTGTAGACCACTAGCCTGTAGACCTGCGACATGTGGTGATGTGGCCCCCCCCTCGGAGCGTAAGCAGAGTGGTCCGTCATGGCGTACGCCGGACCAGCGCAGGGCTTGCAACAACGACTCGGGGGCTCTGGGCGTGGTGCAGTCCATGTCCGGACAAGGAAGTGACAAATGCGTGTGTCCCTGTTGTGGTGTCTACGGCATCCGCAACGCAATCGGCAACGTAGCACACTGTGACTGGAATCCCACTAGATGAGCAGCATTGCCGTTAGGGGGAATCACTGACCCTACATTCATCCACACATTCATACTTGAATGATGAAAGACATGGCACAGCAGTGCGTTCCTGAATGTTTATTGCACATCCAGTGGAGTTCAGCAGCTGGAGCAGTACAGGGCCATTCCAACCCCACTTCACAATATGGGCCCGTGGAGGGCCAACCAGAGTCCATCGGGGAATGACAAGGACAGAGGATGAGGAAGAGTACAGTCCGCAGTCTGGTCGCCGTGTCATTGGTCACCAAACAGGATATGGAAGTCCATGTCGTGGTCCAAGGTGAGTGCCGCAGAGTGTATCGGGGGTCAGTGGGAGGTCATGGGGCCATGTGCGGCACCAAGGAGCAACAGGCCAGGTGGTAGACATGAATGCTAGTGCCTCCTTCTGAAATCAAGCCCATCCACGTGCTCGTCCTCGGATGTGTGCTCTGCCCCACCTGTGGGTGGTGCTGTTTCGACTGCAGCACTGTGTGCCACTGACACATTAGGGGCCGGAGGTGGATTGCCGACCGCTCTGTGTGGCAGTGACACATCAGGTGTTGGAGGTGGAATGTCTGCCGCACTGTGGGGCACGGACACACCAGGGGGCGGAGATGTGGATGGTGTGGGGGCAGCAGCATTCATCATTGCCACGCCTTGTGGCAGCAATGCCATGATGAGGACATGCAGGGCCTGGTAGATCCCAGCTACATTCCGCTGATGTGCAGCGGTGGCTGCCATCCTTTCCGCCTCCATCCGCACCATGTCCTCCATGAGCCTCCGCATGCGTGCCATCTCCTGGCTGAGATCGCTGGAGCCACCCTGAGCGGACAGGTGCTCTTGTCTCCGAGTCATGACTCCAGCAATGTCAGCCAGGACTCGTTGGAGACCATGGAGTGGCGTGTGGGTGTCCGTTAGGGACTGCAAGTGGTCCCTGATGGGACTCAGACACCCATGGATAGCGTCGAGTTTGGTAGCCATGAGGTCGAACCCCACCCGCACCTGCACAGCCATCTCCCTCTGGACCTCAAACACATAACGCTGGAAGGCCATGGGTTGTTCGGGGCGGGGTGTTGGGAGAGAGCCGGGGTTGTGGGTGCCTCCTGCTGGGTGGTTTGTGGAGTGGGTGGGGTCTCCTCGATGGAGCTGGGCTGCCCTGGTCCTGGAGGTGCTTGGCGGATGAGCTCAATGATGTCTTGGAGGGCTTGGGTGTCGATGCTGGTGGTGTCCTCCTCGTCATCAGTGAAGAGTGGCTGGGACTGCTCTGCAGGTGGCGTTGACGGTGCCCCTGCAATGTGAAGGGGAGATGCTGTGTTACAATGTGTCCACATGTATGTGGCCGCATGGTACATGTTGACATTCAGACAGCATGGCAATGTACATTGTGACAGTGTGTAGATCAGGGCCATGATCCAGAGTGATTGTGGGTGTGCACTGTGCTCTGCTTAATTGTGCATGTGTGCCATTGTGGCCATCTCCCCCCCGTCCCCCCAGTATCTGGTGGTTACTCACCCTGTTGCGGTTGTGTTGTGTCCTGTCGAGCAGTGTCCGGTGCCTCGACTCCTGCCACGGTCTCCACACTGATGACTGTCGACACCAGCTCCTCCATGTCATCCAGCTCCAGCTGTGGAGCTGGGCTCCCACCTCCAGTCTGCATTGCTGCCTTCTGGTTGGCTGCGAGTTTCTCCTTGGTCTTGCGCTTGATGTCATTCCATCGCCTCTTGACCTCGTCCATTGACCTCTTGTGCTCTCCGACGGCGTTCACCTTGTCCACGATGGACCGCCATTATCCATTTTTGGTGCCCAATGACACATTGGAGGCGACGAACAGTTGTTGATGGTGTTCTATCACCTCCGTGACCAGGATCCGATTCTCCTGCGGACTGTACTTCGTCTTCCTCTTCTTCTTGTCCTTGCCCTTCCCTGTCACCGTGGTCCGGGGCTGATCGTCCGGGGTACTTGTGGGGTTGCGCTCGTCCTCTGCGCCTGCTCCGGCTGCCTCCATGGTGCTTCAGTGTTGGTCATTTTGTGTTTGTGTGTTTTTTCTCCTTTTGTAGTGCTTTTCCCGCCTGATGTGTGTGTATGACAGGCCTGGCGCCGCTTATCGCTGATTTCCTCATCGCACGTTTTTTGGTGTTGGGGTTTGTGTTTTTATCGCCGTCGCGGTGGTTGTATCGCGGACATTGTCCGCGGTTTCAGGTGACTATCGCATGGTACCGCCGTGTTGTAAATTCCACGTTAACACAGGGTTATTTTCCCGCGATCGGCTGCGATGTGTGAAGTTGCGTTAACATTTTTTGGTGATATTTAGCACACGTTCTTGTGAATATCCCCCTGTGTATTTTAAAAATATGAGGAAGAACACATGTACTTGGTCCATGCTCCAGGGAGGAGCTAATACAAGAAAGGGAGCGAAGCCTATGGGAGCTAAGCAATCGAAAGATTACAAATGAGAGTTACAATGAAACAACTAATGGTATGCTGTGGGCGGGTTGTATTCCAACTGAATTGTAAACTATATGTCTCACAGCACAGCACGTGCTCTGTAGGCTAGACCTAAAAAGGTGCCATCCAGTAAAAGCAAATCAAGAATAGAAGGAAAAAGAAAGAGAAGCAGCATCAAAGGGGTCAAAGAACACACAAGTTAAAGGTGTAACTCCATTAATTTCTGCTGCTCTAATGTACGTCTGTGTACACGTGGTGTAAACAGGAGTACATCTAATTGTGTCTGTTCATGTTCCTGGCAGCTCTTTCTTAGTGTAGCTGTGCATGCACACATGCACACCCGGATGTGCTGCTCTGTGCAGCTTGTCTCTTTCTCTATTTACTCCAGTGTGGGTGGCCGATGTGTGGGTGTAAATGCTTGCGTTTTATCCCAACTTGATATTTTTACAGCTGTTGTGTGGTTCCCTATGCATGTGACTGTGTGTGTTTGCAGCGTGTATCACTTTTATGTGTTATATTGATACAGCTACCATCAGCCATGGGTGTACTAGTGTACTTGTGCAATAAAGTCATGCAGGATGGCTGAAAAAAGAGTGAAGGAACACAGAGCCTGTGGTTACAGTGCTTGAGATACGAAATTCGTTTAATTATTTAAAAATCATGTATATTATTTCTCTGTATGATGCTTTGGCCTGTATGGAGTTGTTTGAAATGACTATATGAGGTGGCGATAATTACACTACAGCTTCAAACATTACAACTTGAGGGTACCTTTGTGCTGCGGCTGTCACATCCTGCAACTTCTTGAGGGAGTGGCATAGTAACTGCTGCCTTAGGCATCTCTTGCCTGTGCCTCTGCATGCCTACATGGAATGTGATGGCAGGAAAAGGACCCCCTGACCCACTCTTTCCTTCCTTTTCTACGTATCAAAGTTGATGCAGATCTCCTTCAGTCACCAGCTCTACACTGGCTGTGACCCACTTTCTATGGACCTTTGAGGGTCCTTCACTCTTTACCATTCTTTCAAACTTGGTGTTACGGGGGTGTAGTTTAAGACCGCTGTAAGCAACTATCCGAAGGTTCCTCCACAAATGGCCTCGGAAGGACGCCACTTAGCTACAAATGGCCACCAAAAGGCTTTGATCAGATGCTAGGGAAAAGGGAGCACTCAAGCAACAAAATTGAGTTTTTTCCACGAGTCAAAAAATCCTTACAATGGAGCTGCTGGCACCTGTGTATTTGCTTTATTGTGTGTGTGTGAGGGGAAAGGGGTTGAGTGTTTGGTGTATGTATAGTATTATTGTTTTGGATTGTAATTGTGTTTATATAGATCTTGATACCCCTGACAAGCCGTTGCCACTGTGCATACAAGCGTGCATCTGGTCTACTTAAAGGTGTGTGTCACTTGTTTTCATGGTATATATCCTTTACAGTGTTTTTTCTTTTGGAGAACATGAAGTGAGTGAGGTGATGTCAGCAAAATTGATTAAAACTTGGAGTAAAATATCTTCCAGCTTATGCAACCCATTGAGACAACTGTCTTCCCTCTTTCTTTATAGCCAAGTGCTCTTAACACGCACAGAGTTGATTGTAAATATGCAAAATGTCATCCGCAGACAGGAGTTGTCATCGGTAGCAGAAAGTGGGGCTCAATATCCTGCTGTCTACCATAGTTCACATTCAGGCACAGCACGACTGGGGGTAGCTGATCTTGACCAAAAATATACAGGGTCCCACAACTTTTGAGTTTCATGCTTCTCACCACTGGACAAGGACAAGGGGTGCAAATCGCATGCAACTGAGTTATTACCAAACTAAAATTGTGCAGCTGGTTTCTGCTGACGTGACAAACATATTGGCCTATGGAAGAAGTTGGGAGATTTCTGACAAGCCACCAAAAGGCTAGGAAGGACTAGGTCGCAGACATTCGCTGGTCAAGCTACTTGAGTGTGAAAATATGTTTTGGGTCCAATGATGTCCTGAGCAGTGACGTAGCAAGAGTTCCTGGGCAAAGAGTCCAACAAGTAACAGATCTTTTGTGCACCCCTGTGAAGAAGTAGAAAACAGCCGCAATTGGGTGCAGTAGCCCCTTGAGTCACTGGATCCCGGTGTACCAACAGTACCTTCAACCCCTAGTCCTAAAGCACCAAATGGGGGCAGCAACACTAAAAAATACTGGGTGGGAGGGGATGAAGTGCAGGAGGGTAAAGAAGATATAGTACCTGAAACATGTCAGGAGCAGCGGAGGGGCACTCATTAAGTTGAATCAAGCTGCACTTGGTCCATGCTCCAGAGAAAGGAAATGAATGGAAGTGAAGCGTGGCATGGGCTCGCCAATTAGGAAGCAACAAAGAATAGTGACACTGAAGCCCACAAATGGTAAGCTATTGGCGGGCTCCCAGCCCTTTTTAGGGTGAGCCTCCGAGATATGTTCTAAACAGTTTGTGGGTTTACATCCTGCCCATTGCTTTTGAATTTGTTATAAGATTGTCCTTCCAAAATACTTTCTTGCTAGTTGTGAATCCTTCCTCTTTGTACCTAATTTTTGCCTTTCCTTTCCTACCATGGAGCAGGGATCAAGTACTGTATCTTTACATTTTGGTAGTTTATCTTTTCGTTTGTGGGCCCTTTTTTTTCGGTTTCCTGCTCGTGTTACTGTTTGCCTGAGTTCAGCTTTGGCACCCGTAGCTGTTTGCATTTTAATGCAGCATTCATTCCTCCCACCTCCTCCCATGTCGCTGCATGCCCCTCCCACTCCCCCATGTGCCTGGTGCTCCCGTCCCTGTCCCTCACCCCTCCCGCCACTTTACTAACTGTGGTGATCTTACACTGAATGCCATGTCTGGCTTTTGTGGAGCAGTTTTTCTGCCTCATTCAGTACACACAAACCTCTAGCTTTGAAGTGCTTGGAGGCCTGCTTTCCACTACTTGGTATCACAAGGCTAGTGTAACTGGGCTGTAGTTATTTTTCTGCTCAGGGATTGGGTTGCAGTGCGTGAGGCAAAACACTGAAGAAGAATGAGCTTCTGTCTCGTGTTAAGCCTCTCTGCCCTGCACGTTTTAACTGAATGTCCATCTTAAACCAATTTTAAAGAAAATGAATTTTAAGCAGTGTCGGGTAGCATTATACTTTCTAAAAACACTCCCTGATCCTTTGGTTTGTTATTCAGTTGCGTCATTCCTATGGGCTTGCATGAGGAAGAGGAAAGGGACAGATTGCTGAGTTTGTAAAACAATAATACAAGTATCTAGAGTTAGTATATGAAATGGTTCTCTCTTTTTTTTAAAACATTTTTATGTATCTTCATCTTTATCCTAGAATTGTGATGAAATATTTGTTATCTTAATGATAGAGTATCGAAATAATTTTAATGTGAATTATTTATATGTGCTTTTATGATCTTTTTTAACATGATCGAATAAAGATGAATTGATTGATTGATTGAACTGCTATTTCTTTCAGTGACTGGAGAAGCCTTGCCCATGGTCTGAGTCACAATAAACATCACCCTCTCACTTTCCTATATATTATGGGCCTCATTTATGAAAAGTGACGCATGGCTGCGTGAAAACAGCGATGCGTCACTTTTCATTGCGACCTCCTCGCGACATGCTGGATGCGTCATATTTACAGTATGACGCATCATGTCGCAAGGAGTTACAGATACGTCAGTATTTCTGTCGTATCTGTAGGCGCAAAATTGACGCATTGCTGGAGTGTGTCACAAAAGTGACGCAACTCCAGCAATGAGTCATTTCACATGGGCAAGCCCCATTTCAAATGTGCCTGCATCAGTCTTACGCCTGCTGTAAGGCAGGCGTAAGATATTGACGCATTTGCGTCCTAGAAGTGACGCAGTGAAATCTCAGATTTCACTGCGTCACTTCTACGAGGCTTACTTGCGTCGGAACGCCCACCCTGCATACATTATACCTGGTGCAGGTATAATGTGGCGCAGGGGTTCACAAAGTGACGCATCTACCTAGATGCGTCACTTTGTGAATATGACGCAACATGGCGCATTTTTTACGCTGCTAGTGCGCCACAAAAATTGACACACCGGCAGCACAAAAGTGACGCGAGGGCTCATAAATAAGCCCCTATGTTTTTTAAAGAGAAGCGACTATGCAGGTTTGCATACTCCTCGCATCATCCAGTCTTCTTCCCATGACCCAAATAAATGACAGTGTAACTGTGCCGTTTATCATTACAGAATGTTTTATCAGCAATACATTCTTTAAATATATGCAGCTAAATCAACTGTAGGCAGGGTCCCCGTCCCTCACCCCTCCCACCACGTTACTTGTTCTAATTGTGATGATCTTGGACAACCGCTCTCAGGCTGCATCGTGCTGATAAATGGAAAGCCCGCACTGGAACTCTGTGTTACTTATAACATATGTGGTATTGGCATTTGGTGAGTACTTAGCAACCCATTGCAAGGCTCATGGTGCTTTCAGGGCAGTTGACTTGGTAGCTACTCAGTTTGTAATACTTGTCCATCTCTTTGTTTTCAGTTGTTAACTGTAACAGAGTTTAAAAACTTCAAACTGGGGTGGCATGGTGAGCAAAAGAACAATGGATTTCACCCAGATCTACTGACTGGGGGTGAATGTTTGATTTGCTCTGCATTCCATCCATCATCTGTGTGTCTTTTGCTTTCTCGCCCTAAGTGCGCCGGGTATGCCCAGACGTGGGTCCTGGGCTCACTGTGTCACTGGATTCAAGCTAGACTGGCTGATTAGGGGTGATGCCCCGAGACCCAGTCCCAGGATGCTTGTTTCCGGTCCAGGGAGGACCTGGCTTGGCAGTTCGGGCTGGACTGTTCCCATGAGGCACAGGGTCAAGAATGATTTGCATATGGCTGGGTCTAAACTGGGGTGGCATGGTGAGCAAAAGAACAATGGATTTAACCCAGATCTATTGACTGGGGGTGAATGTTTGATTTGCTCTGCATTCTGTACATCATCTGTGTGTCTTTTGCCCACAGCAGAATATAAAGCTCACACAAAGAACACTAATGCAGAGAACTTTATATGAGAATGCACTAGTGAGATGGATGGTCCCGATTGTAGCAGACAGACTACACTTACATTGAAATTCATGTCCAGCTTTTGAGGACTTGTTTTTCTGCCTTATTCATTACACACAAACTTCTAACTTTGAAGCGCTTGGAGGCCTGCTTTCCGCTACTTGGGATTTCAAGGCTACTGTAACTGGACTGTTGCTGTTTTCCTGCTCAGGGATTGGGTTGCAACATGTGAGACGAATCGCCGAAGAAGAATGAGCTTCTATCTCGTGTTAAGCCTCCCCGCCCTGCAAGTTTTAACTGCTATTTCTTTCAATGACTGGAGAAGCCTCGCCCATGGTCTGAGTCACAATAAACATCGCCCTTTCACTTCCCTATATGTTATGTTTTTTAAAGAGAAGCAACCGTGCAGGGTTTGCGTACTCCTCATAGCATCCAGTCTCCTTCCCATGACCCAAATAAATGAAGGTGTGTAGGAAGGTAGGATCTTTCTGCATAGTTACCCCCACTTTTTGCCTGGTGCTGTACTGTTTTTGACTAGTCTGACTGGGATCCTGCTAATCAGGACCCCAGTCTATCTGCTTTCTCCCTAAACTGCTATGCTATGTACTTAGGTACACTCCAGATTGGATACTGGGGTACCCTTGTCAGTCCCTAGTATATGGTACCCATGTTCCCAGGGCACAGGCACCCCAGAGGCCTCCCATTGACTGAATCATGTATTATGCCACCCATGAGAGGCCATGAAAAATGGAACCTCCAGGCCTACCATTGCAGCCTGTGTAAGTTGGTGCATGCACCACTTACATAAGATATAGGTGTACTATATCTAAGGGTCAATGCACTTAAAACCTATCAGTCACCCCTATAGCAGGCCTTAACAATCCTGAAGGCAGGATGCTTGGTTCTAAGTGAGAGGGTGCCACTGCATGAGCAGGACACCCCTGCAGCCTACGGAGTCCATTCTCCCGGGTTGTCAGTGCATCAGCCATTTACGACATATAGAGTAGCATTATGCGACTGCGTGATGACCAACTCTAATGCGGCTGAAATTAACCCTATCGTGTTTGGTGTCAAACATTGTGGAATCATACCCCCTCACCCGTAACCGGTGTGGGAGGTATGATTCCACCCCTCAGAAGTGAGCTTTGTTGGGTCCCTGGTGTTCCTGGTACAAGCCTTCTAGTTCCGGGCAGCACAAAATGGTTGCTGCTGACCAGAGACACATTTCTGCCCTCCTGCTGCTGCGCCAAGCTCGAGCAGAGGAAGGCAGAACAATAGGCATCTTGTCACAGGGAGGTGTAATCCCCAGCGAGGAGGTGAGGTACCCGGACATAGGCACAAAGGCGGGAGATGTCCCTCTAAACACGCTCGACCAAAGGGGTCTCTCTTCCTCACCCTCCTATGGGGCAAGTAGGTCCCATCTGTTAGGGCTTGAACCTTCAGAGCCATTTCCCGGTGGAGTGTGACACTGGTCACCCCACTCAGTGGAACCCTGCCAACATAGCACGGTAAGGGTGGAGCCCAACTTATTAACATAGGTCCTGATGAATGCTGCGGACCCCTCGGGGCCAATAGGCAGAAACATGTTGACCACAGATAGTACAGTGGGGGGACAATAGAATACCCAAGACACCGACCACTCATTTTAATACCATACAGATGCCAGTCATATTAATACAATTTTGACATCTGTAATGGCTTTTTAAACCTCACTTTGTAAAGGGCCCCCACTTAGTTTTAGAAGTGCATCCCTGTCGTCAGGTGTATGCCCGCTCTCCCTCCATCAAAACGAGTTTTTAGAGGGCGAGGACTGGTCAATGATGAAGCATGACACCAGGTGGTGTGTGAGACCAGTCTTTCACTTTTTGTGAGATGCCTTTACTCACAGAATTATATTGTAGCACCGAGGTCATCTTACTGGGAGCGGCTCTTGTTGTGTTAAACATCATTGTTTGGAGGCCGCCTGCTCCTAGTGCCCCGTGCCTCTAGTTCCCTTTCCTAGGTCCTTTCCTGGGCTAGTGTGGTTAATAGGTGTAATCACCTCCCAGACAGGATTTAGTGTATTAGGGCTGGGTGGGTGCACTTGGCAGCGACCGAAAGTCTGCATGAGGGGCACATTTGGTGTCCCTGTGCATAGTCCAGTTCAAACCCATCCTGGGAGCCGTTGGCTCCTGCTCTGGTGCGAAACTGGACAAAGGACATGGGAGTAACCTCCCCACTGTCCAGACCCTCCCCTGGGAGGGTCTCCTGAATCTCTCCAACCCTCTCCCGTGGGTACAAAAGGGCTTACCTGGTTGTAGGACCCTAGATTCGATGTGGACAAGATTTTGAACCAGAAACCACTGAACTTCGACCGTCTGGACACTCTGGACTTCGTTTGGGCCCGACTTTGTCTCCCTCTCAGTTTGAAGCATCGTCTGTGCCCGTGCACCATACAGGATCCATGTAGGACCTGTGGAGCATCAAGGACAACAAAAGATATCTCCCTTGGAGTGAAGGAGCCACTCCCCTGCATCCACAGGCACCACAACACTGCTGTCCGGTCTGCTGACCCTGAGCTCCCACAGACTCCTAAGGCTTCAGCAACACAGGAGGTGGGTTTCTACATCCCTCAAGGTCCGAGCTGCCCTCTCACCAAGTTTGAGGTCAGAATGCCTCGTGGGGGCTGCAATACCCGAACCCCTGTGCACTGCGAACATTTGTAAGTGCATATGCTTGTTGGCATTTCCCAAACAAGTGCACTGGGCTCCAAGTAGCCCCAACCTCTGGCATTATTTCCTACAAAGAACTTGCACTGAGTGCTCCGTGGGCTGCTGCTTTGTGAAATCGTGTGAGGTCCTCTTGCGACTCCTGTGCCTCCAGCCTGTGGGTCCAGTTGAGGGTCAACTTTGTTTTTCTTGGGCTCCCCTGGTTGCTCCAGGCCTGCCCTGACTCTCCTTGCCTTGGTGAGTCTCCTGGACCTTATTGGTCCAAACCGTAACCATCCTTGACCTTCTGCATGGGTTGCCGTTGCCAAGGCTTGTTGGTGCTCCCGCCGGACACCCGACCCCTCAGCACTCGACATCCTTCGTGGGACAGCTCATATCTGGCTCCTGGTTGTCCTCAATGTCTCCTGGTCCCCGTGGCTGCAGAGTCAAGAACTTCATCAACACACCTAAAGCATCGGTGGACATTGGAATGACCACTAGGAAAGTGAGGACTCGTATTTACGAACACAGGAGCAATGTGCGCTGCGAGTGGACAACCACCAAGATGTCAGCCCATTACATTAAGAAGAAACACACAGTTCAAGATTTCAAATGGGTTGTACTAGAATCAATGGAACATCACGAAACAGTAGAAACCAAACTTTTTGAGAAAGAACAACGCTGGGTTTTCAAATTGAAAGCACACATAGTGGGTTTGAATGACAATATACCATGGGGTAGTTTTGTAAGATAAATTTCATGCCTAGGAATATCATGCACCGGAAACACCAGAATATGAGCTTGGACAACAACGTACCTGACACGGTCGGTATGCACATCTACAGTGACAGATATGTCTAAGTGATAATTTTTAGGGGTTCCCCATAATGGTTCCGTTTTTTAGAGATTTTTTAAAGGATCCTAATTGCGAACAGCTATGGCGCAGCCAGGGCTAGAGGTATCTCTTAACCTAAAGGGTCTCTCCCCCCTGAGGGCTACCACGTTTCCAATACACATTTGGTCCTAATAACATCACTCGCGACATATCATTAACATGAGGTATATTCAGGGCTGCAGGGGATATGACCGAGGTATCCCCTTTTCACTTATGTGCAGCTTCAGTTTATCTATTTTTTTTTTCCCTCCAACCTACACAGGGAATTTATGAAAATACCTTCAACGCTGCGACATGCGAGCATAGTAATATTCACTTGCGTCATATTATTAACATGAGGTACATTCATGGCTGCAGAAGATGTGACCATGGCATGACCTTTTCAATTATGTGCAGCTTCGGTCTATCTATTTTTCCCTCCCAACCTACACAGGGAATTTATGTAAATACCTTCAATGCTGCGACATACGAGCATAGTAATATTAAAAATTTTCCCCCCTAGTGCTACAAAATCGAAGTGTGAGCATTTCACTTGGCTCTCACATTTTTTATGGGCTTTTCTTTCTTAGTTCGAGCACAATAGATTTGCACAGATTAAGTACCTTTTTCCCGTCTTCCGGGTGGACCGAGATAGCCCAAACCATGGCAGCCGTTCTGTCCAGGTTATCGCACCAGCTTCTTTTCCAAGCGTGACATGTGAGCCCGCATACATGCTCGCGGTCGCTTTTTAATCAGGCACCGCAGCGGGACCGGGCAAGATGCGATTCCCGCGCGGCAAGATAGTAGGTATGATAACGAAGTTCTGCTTTGACGAGGTGAGTCTCTAACCCCCGACCCTACCGCTACTTTAAGAGCAGTCTTTTTCTCTCGCCCTCACTAAAACTGTCAGTAGGAGTTTTTGAAACAGTGTGTTACTAAAGGCTGAACTTCCCACTGGTGAAAACCATGAAGCTTTGGCTTCAGTACAAAAATGTATGTTTCGTTTGTGGTGTATATGTTGTGTGTTATACTTTGCAAAACTTCAGATACTTGATGAGAATCTTCAGTCATAGGATGAGACACAGTCAACTAAGGATGTGTGTTGTACATTATATGTGTTGTATGTCCTAGTATTGACAAGCAACTTTTTTCGTTTGTAAACAACCTCACTAGATGTGCCACGGGTAACCACAAACGAATGTGAGGACAGGTCACTATTGGTTTGTCTCTTCACCTATGAGGTGCACACATGGATGAAGGTCACAATCAATATGCCCATTCAAAAACGGTTACAAAACGTGGGAAAAGTATAATTATTGTTCTTTCACTTTTTTCTTTCAGATAATTTGAATATAAGTACCAAGGTGTATTAATTATTTATGCACCTGTATAAGCACGTGCGATTGATGCACTCTATGTAAGTTGTGATTAGTAGAACAACTGTAGGAGTGGAACTAGGTATCTCGCACGTAAATACACTAGGTCCTGAAGAATAGCCGAGAGGGGTAGGCTGGAAACAGGTAGACCATTAGAATTTGGGAACATTAATCCCTTGAATCCTAATTTTCCCCCTGTTTTTAATCATACCGAGCAGGGGCCTGAATAAAATAGCATTACCCACTAGCCAGGTATTTTTAATGAACACCTTCCTTTACCACACTCCTCCCTTGCAAAATTACCAGCCTCTCAAAGTAAAAAAACTCAGCGCTCCTGCTTCGTTCGTCAGGTCGCAGCACGGCCCGTTCCGCAGCGGAACGGGAAAGACCCTATGATGAAGCATGCCACCAAGGGGTAACCCCCGGTGGGTGAGGGTTTTACGGAAAACTTTATGTTTTTCCACAAGTGAAGGAACAGAAACTCCCCGCAGAAGTAAGGTTGGGTCCCTTTGTTTTTCTACATACTTCTTCCAAGTCCTCCATTTGGTTCGACGGCGGTTCCCGATGCCACTCCAGACCTATGCACCCGGCTTCCCTGGGATGGGTAACTTGGGTACCTCGGTATCCCTGGGTGGGGTGGCTCTCCAAACTGCTAACTTCCACAGGGTTTCTTCGAAGTCCACTGGGAAGGGTCCTTAAACTCTAAAATTTCGACCGCGACTTCCTCATAGAATTGTACGGAGCACGTGGTTGTGTTCCCACACTGCACCCGTCCTCCGTGGGGTCCTTACTTACTCAACTTGGGTGGTTCCTTGGGGTCCCAGCGATTCTACAACCTCTAGACACTGTCTTGACTCGAGTTGTGGTTCTTATACCACTATTTTAGTATATGGTTTGGTTCCCCCATTGGGCCCCCTGTGTATTTGTGCTATTTACTTTCATTTCTGTGCTACAGTATTGTGTGCTTTGTGATTATCTCCATGTAGGAGATATTGTGTCGTACTAGATAGTGTTATATTAATAAATACATATTTTTATAACTACTGTGTGGTTCTCCTTTCATTTAACCAATACTATAAGGTTGCATTCTGGTAAAACAAGCTTCTTAACATTCCTTCAAGACTAAGCCTGAAGGCTGCTCTCCACAGCTACCACTTGGATAGCTTTCTAAGGTTATCTTTGACCTCTTAAATCACCATAAGGGTTGTTTGGACTGGTACAAGATGCCCACTTTAATTAGTGGACAGCATATACCAGGCCAACCTCTCACAAGGTGTAACTGTGCTGATCATCATTACAGAACTTTTTATCAGCAATACATTTTTTTATATATCCAACTAAATAGACTATAGGCAGGGCCATTGGAACTATGCAGTTTTGTGCTGTAGCGTTTCTGAATAATTGTGGATTTACCACATAATCCATCATACATTGCATAATCTGCAGATTTTAACAAAAACGTTTGCTTCTAGCTCAAATGGATCAAAAGATACTAAAAATGAGGTGAAACATTTGCCCAGACAGTTTTGACACAAGTAAAAATAACAAAATGATGAAGTAATACTATCAGAAAATGTGCCACATTACACCACATAATTTGCCTTCTCGACGCATAATATAGTCAATGTGCTGCATTATTTGGTCCCACACTGCATCCGCTGCATAATTCCAGTGGTCCTGACGGCAGGCTTGAATAATTGGTAGCCATGTGAAGAGCACTCCTTGCGCCCAACGCCTTACAGGTTGATCAAGGGGGAATGTGCCGATTTGAACCCATAACTGCTGGCTTCGATCTCTGAAGCTGAATCACTAGAGAGGATATACCCACGAAGCGTGACTTCAGCACAGACTTGGGGGTGGGATGGGTGCGCAGTTAGAAGTTTTATCTTGTATACCAAAATATGTGAAAACGTACTTTGTTTAATTACTACATAAGCAAGAAAGTGGGAAGAGCAGGCATTATGAGTAGCCTAGCAGTAGTGCTCTTGTTGGAATTGTTGATTGGAGTTGGAGAAGTGTGTCGAGGGTAGGACAATGCTGAGGTTGTTCGCGGTTACAGTTGCAGAGACACGCTTTCTGTTACACCACGAGCCCAGCAGCAGTAGAATGGAAGAGAGTGTAATGTTTGATAATATATACCCCGCCCTAATTGCTAACGAAGTATCTGTGAATCACAAGATTGCCCTGATGCTCCTGTGATCTGCTGCAGACTGGAACCATTAGTTTTAGGAATCATGTTTTCAAACCTTTCCACCCTCCCATCGTGATTTTTTAACGCTGCCCCACCACCCCATCGCTGCTTACAATTCCCCTAATCCTCCCAACCTTGCTTTCAGTTCTCTCCCACCCTCCCATAAGTGCTTTCAATTTACCGCACCCTTCTGTTGTTGTTTTTAATTCCCAAATGCGACCCAGGAAGAAGAAGTGCATGGCAGAGGCAAGCATGTGGTCCTGAATCAGACTGCAAGTCCCAGTGTGTAGTAATGTATAGCTCTTCAGTCCCTGGTGGCACAATACCCAGGATAATGTGTTGTGTGGCTAAATACTTTTAAGGTCCCAAAGATGAGAACTATTGGCTATGCCAATGCTTGTTGTAAACAATAGTGTCTTGCAAGCGAAAGTGCATGCAGAGCATGAGCTGTCTCAGGCTCAACCTAAAAACGGCAGAAACTCTCCAGTCAAAAATAAATTATATTAACACGTTTTCATCCAACACTGCTTGCCACATTTCTGCCATTGCAAGTGCTGTGACAGCTAAAGTACTTCATTTTGTCTCAAGGATCTCATTAATGAATAGTGCCTTTCTTGTGATAATGCACACTTAACCTCCCTCCCGCCCGTCTTCTTGTCTACCGCAGCTCCTCTCATTCCAGTCACATTTATTGTTCTTCATTCGTTGACTGTTTTACAAATGGTTTCCCGGTATGGCCAGTCATTCGTTGTTTTGAATGTCTTTGTTGTATTTCATATCTCTGTTACTGCCAGAGAATAACAAGTAGTTTGTACGGTGGAATGGCTTTATTCACAAGATTCATGAGATTGCTCCCTCTGCATTGCACATATTAAAACTTTGTCAAATTACATGGATTTGGTCTTTTCTTGTAGTTGTGACAGCAAATTAAAATAGTGAAATGAAAGGGAATACACCTGGGATGCAAACAATTTTTTTAAGGGGGGGGGGATGCGAGGACATATGTGCAACTATAATTTTGAGTCCAGCAGGCATGTCTGTATTATACTTTGGTTCTGTTTAAAGATGTCCCTCCAATATGAAGAGCACTCTGGCCCCCTCGAGCAGGACGACGGCTGCTCTATACAGAAACTAAATAAAAGCAAGCATTGGCATAGCCAATAGGTCTCGCCTTTTGGTCCTTAGAGGTGTTTAGACATGCAGCATATTATCCAGAACACATCAGCTATTTTTTTAGGTGTGTTATTGGTGTCTCTTGCTTTAGGCATCGAATGGTAAACTTCCTAACTTACACTGCCACTGAAACTGCAGATTAAGCTAAAAAATGTACACCGTAATGTATGCTGGTAAACACAATGAGACATGCGATATGAAATATGGATAATGAGCGCTGTCAGTGGGGTTACACATCCATGTAAGGAGCCAGGAAAGGCACCGGCACAGAAGCCAATAATAAACACATAGGAGACATCATATAAAGAAGCGTACGAGAGCAGTAGGGTCTCAAAAGACTGCAGCAATAAAATCAGCGTAGGTTGTGATTGGTTGGAGGATAAATACCAACTTGCCATATGTGATTACAGGAAACCGCACCCTCTGGAAACGCTAGTTTGTTACAAGAGGGATGAAATGAAAATAGAACAGAGAGAGCAAGAAGCACAATAAGGGAAAGAAAATTGTTTAGATGGAGCATAGATAGATAACAGGCGGATAGATAGATAACAAGATAGATAGATTATGGATAGATGATAGATAACAGAAAGATAACAGATCGACAAACAGATTAATAGATAAACAGATAGATAACAGAGTGATTGACAGATTACCAGATAGATAGATAGATAACAGACAGTTAGATGTTACACAGATAACAGATGGAAGATAGATAGATAGATAACAGACAGAGATAATAGATGGATAGATAGACAGACAGACAGACAGACAGACAGATAGATAGATAAATAGATAGATAGATAGACGCAGCCCGTGCAGGTAAGAGCGGTGGGGCGGTGGGGCCGGGTGTGGCCGAGTGGGGGGGATTTTCGACAGACAACGACAAGGGAAAATTAAATAAATAATTTTCCCTCGTCGTCATCTGTTGAAATCCCCCCCCACCGGCGCCACCGCCCTACCGCTCTTACCTGCACGGCCTGCGGCTGTAGATAGATAGATAGATAGATAGATAAGATACTACACAGATAGATAGATGATAGAGTTTGTATGTTGTGCACCTAATATAGTGCAATACAGTATCTTGTTGTCGCAGTGCCGTACTATGCTGTCTGTGTTTTTCTGCAGTGTGATGTAGTACAGTATAGCGGATGGTACACCGCCATCAGGCGGAGGTGAAGTATGGGTTGAATTTTGTACTGAGGAATATAAGATCCACAAGAAATAGTAGCAATACTTGTGGTGATCACAGAATAAAATTGCATATACCTTCCTATTTCAGCTTAAGGGTTTATCTTGTTGGAGTTGTTGAGTCTGATTTTCTAAAAAAAACATGGTGTTCATATGTAGAGAGTTTGCACCCTAGAGAGTCCCTTGCTATTCATGCAGTCAGTAGGGGAATCTGAAGACCTGACCAGAAGCTTTAAAGAGCTTAGAAATAAACAGAAAGTTCAAGACGTCCTCTTTGCCATGGGCTCCTGGAGTATGCTCCTAAAACAAGAAATAGAAAAGTAGTGTAAAACAGGACACTAACCTTAATGGAATGGTGCTTGAAAGTAGAGAGTGGACAAGGCATGGTAATAATCCGACCAGTGGATTTTTAGCAATTTTAAAATTGAAGAAGTCCTTGGAAAAACCACACGAGGGCGCTCAAGACCAGTTGATGGAAGGCACTATTATTGAACCAGCTGGTACAGGTTAGTTGCAATTAATCGGCAGTTTCTTAACTAATGCGAGTTTAGAGCCGGAAGCTTTTTTTGCTGTGTTTTTATTAAATTTGCCTTCCGTTTGGGCATTGTTTTCACGGTTTCTCCTGGTCATCCAGGTTCCCATGCATTCCTTTTCCTTTTGCCTCGGCTTGATTTACTTCTCATTTCACATAATTAAACCCAGTTTGCGCTTACACGCATGCGTGTTTGGTGAAAATGAACGGTATGAACAGCTGCTTCTGTTGCGGAATGATTTTTATTGCTACAAGACTGCCCGAGCAAGGTTTTCTTTTCTGGCTTAACAATACTTTGCATTAATCAGGATCAGCACGCCACCCTTCCGGTGTGCAGTGCAGCCAAACTCTGTCAGCTTTGCATTCGTTGTTACTACAATTTAAAGTAGAATCTCTGCTGTGTATTGCAGTGCCCCCGTATTACAGCACATGCTTCAGTGGCCCCTGCTTCAAACTGTAACAAACATACCTCATGAAGCACAGCCTTCGAGGCGCTCGCTGCGACCTGTCAGCGAATTCGGATTCAACAAAGAGTGTTGGAAGGCTCTGAGAAGTGGAGGGTTTCAGCATATTATTTCTAACCAGGAGAAGTACCTGATTAGTGGCTGCTGCTATGCTATAAAGTTGTTGTGGGAGTGCGTGAGGTTATGTATGATCTGCTCCATTGCCAAGTCTTGTCATAGTCCACAGAACCATAGGGCTATGGGAGGCGATGCCTTTTTTCCAATAGAGTGCAACTAGCTGCTTGGCAGCTCCCACCATTTGTGCAGCCAGGCCCACTTCTGGGACATGATGCTTTCCAATTGTCCATGTCTAATACCAAGGAATTTGGCTTCTGGATTGTCCAGTAAAAGATACCTAGGGTGTGTTGAATGTTCCCAGTACTTTATTCCAGAATGTGTGAATAACTCTGCAGGACCACTGTATATGGACATCGGTCTCCCTTTCCTTCTCACGACAGCAAACATCAGTGGTTTTATGAAATATATGGCTCAGCCTGGAGCCTAGCTGGGGTAAGGTTCCATTGGAACATTTGCTTGTATGCTGCTTCCCTTTGTGGGATACCCTGTAAAGTGTTAGAAATTTCCTGCTAGTGCTTCTCCCATTGACTATCCTGGAAATCTCTTCCCAGATCCCCCTAAAATCTCTGTGAAATCTGGGTTTATCCAGTCGCATGCTATTAAGTAGGGAGTGATATGTACTAGATATTAAGCCTTTCGATCCCGAGAAGCTATGAACCAATTTTTCACAGGGGTGAGGGTTATGTGGTTGCTGCCTTGTTTTGGGTGTGAAGAGCCCAGTCGCAGAGCTGGCAGTGTTGTAGGTGTCTTGACTCAGGGGCGTTGAAGTCTATTTTACTTTGGGGAAATGCTTTTATATTCCTCTAATGGTCGAAGAGTCTTGTAGGGTTCAGCACTCCTCTGGGCAAGCTATTCAAGGGCTCTCTGTTAGCTACGGTGGCGAGGATGTATTGAGAGAAGGGTACATAGGGCTATAGGCCAGGGGTGTACTGGGAGAAAGGAACTTGTCAGGCCTTTCTTTACAGCTACCTGATCCCATTGTTACAGGAGCATGTTCGTTGGCACTGCCAGGTATGCCTTTTTGAGGAGATGTGCTCAGTCTAACCAAGGGAAATCTCACAAAGACCTGCCAGCCACGGCCATATCCATGAAAATTCACTTCTTTTCGATTTTCCTTGTTGACCATTCTGATGTATACCTTAAGCTGGCAGCCCTGTAGTACGCTACCAGATTGGGGCACCCCGGCTCTCACTCTCTGTGGAAGTCATTACTAATTTGGCCAAAATTCGTGGCTGATTCCCTCCCCATATGAAATCTAATACTATCTTTTGGAGAGCTTTTAGTCCAACAAAGGAAGCGCTAGCAGGAGAGACTGAAAGATGTACAGAACCCTGGGCAAGACATTCGATTTAGCTATTATACGAACGAGTCGTAATTTATAATGTGGCCGCCACTTCCTGAGATCTTCCATCAGTCCTTGTACAATGGTGACCAATTAGCCTTCCCCATGTCTCTCCTGTAGTGGTCAAGTTCAGTCCAAGGTGGGGGGCGTGGCCTGGATGGCTAAGATGGCGGCCGCTAATTGAGCGAGCTCCGACCGAGCCGCAGAAATCCACAATCATCCTGCGGTGAGCTCAGATGCTAACATGACCGCCTCCCCTCACTGGGGTTGAGGCACAGCTATGGCAATTCCCCGGGGTCCGAGGGGCCGCTAGAAGCACAAAATTCAATGAAAGACGGTGGCTGCTAAATCTGGGCCTACCTGCGTTCCTGGGCTCAAGTGGCCACTTTTTCCTGGTGAGACTCTGCTGGGGAGTGTGGACGGCGACTGCTGGCTCAACCGCTGGGGCCCTGTTGGGGTGTTCCAGCGGGGTCGCCGAGCTTGCCTGCTGGAGTTGCTGATATGGAAGCGTGCGGTGCCCGCCTGAGGATCTGTGAAGCGGGCTGCATGAAGGAGAGGGGGGTACCTAATCCCAGCCCTAGGCGAGGGGACGGATGACTGCGGTGGCACTGACCGGGGCCTGGCGAGTCGGAGACGGTGCTGTGGATCCCTCTGGTGGGGGTTGTGCCCCTGACGAAGCCCCCTCCACCGACGGGTGCACAGTAAAGTGCTGCGGCTGCTGGCCCTCAAGAGCAGCCTGCAGCTATCTTGTGGGTCTCCTTTGCTGACAAAGGCAGAGATAAGCTCCTCACTGTTAGAGAAGAGGATGCTGACAATTACTCAGTTCTGAAGAGTGCTCTCTTTGATGGGTTTGGCTTAACCACTGAACAGTTTAGGATTAAGTTCAGAGACACCCAGAAGGCACAGTCTCAAGACTTGGTAGACTTTGTAGATTGTGCTATAAAGGCACTGGAAGGTTGGTCACGTGGCAGCAAAGTGCATGACTATTTAGGATTGTACAATTTGATTATGAGGGAGCAGATCCTTAATAATTGTCAAAAACCAGCTTTTGCACCAGTATCTGGTGGACTCAGATCTGACTTCTCCCCAAGAATTGGGACAGAAGGCAGATAAATGGGTCAGAACCAGAGTTAAACAAAAGAATCAGGGTGTTGGTGACCAGAAGAAAGATTCTTCCAAAGCCCAGGAGAAAGGTGGGGATAAATCTAAAGATAAGTCCTCTGAAGGTCCACAAAAGTCATCCTCTGGGGGTGGGTCCCAAACTCCTTCCTTCCCTGAAAAGAAGCCTTATTGCTTTGTCTGTAAAAAGCCAGGCCACAGGAAAAATGATGCCATTTGTCCAAAGGCCAGCAATAAGGAACATTTTCCTCCTACCACTACTACCACATCCCCTGGTACTACAAGTAGTAATCCCCCAGGTGGTGGTAGTGCACCCAAAATGTTTGTTGGGTTCTCATGGGGAACAGAGGTGGATGCTGGCTTAGCCAGATCCCCCTCACAGGCCACCTTAATCTGTGATGGTGGCATGGGATTTACCACTTTTACTGTCAGTCCCAATTCCTTGGGCAAGTACAGATAAGAGCCTCTGATCAATGGTCAGAAAGCTATAGCCTATAGGGACACAGGGGCTAGTGTCACCATGGCGACAGGAACCCTAGTGCCCCCACTTCAGCTTTTACCTGAGTACAAGTACCAGGTGACCAACACTGATGGTGTTAGGACAGATCATCCCATGGCAATAGTCAATCTCAGCTGCGGAGGGGTCACTGGTACAAAAAGAGTGGCAGTGTCCCCAAACTTGCCTGTAGATTGCCCCTTGGGCAATGATTTAGAAACTTCAGCCTGGGCGTAAGTAGAACTGAAGGCCCATTTCGAAATGTTAGGCCTCCTTGAGAGAGTTGGTGGGTCCCTTAGGGCCCCAGTCCAACCCCAGAAAACATTTGGAGCAGTGGAGCCTGAAAAAATGGCCCACTCTGCTCCCCCAGAGAGCACAGGGAATGAAGAAAAGTATTTTCCCCCCCAGACTTTAGGTAAGGGTCAGCTTCCTCAGCGAACTGATCCTACCCCTTGTGATGGAACTGCCCCAGAGGTGGTCAGGCCTGTCGTGGCAGAACCACTGAGGGCAGGGGACCCTTCCAAGGAGATGCCCAGTCTGGAGCAGGTACCCTGCCCCTCTCTACCCAGCCTCAGTCAGCCTAGGGCTACAGAGGTCAGAGATGTCAGAGGACCCCTAAGGGCCCACTGTCCAGAGGAACCCCCTCATCATCAGATTAGGGACACCCAGTCTAGTAACACTAGCCAGGTGGATATTCATCAACACTCTGAGGGATCCCTCTTACCCTTAGGTAGTGACATCCCCCAGATGGACTCTGTTGGACAAAGGAAAACCTGGGACAAGGCTGTCCCAAACCTTCCCTGGCCCTCCATTGTTCAGACCAGAGGGACTCAACCCCCAACTGTAGGCAGCCAGAGGTTGACCCCTAGGGCCAGATATAACTCAGTCATGGAAAGAAAGGCCTCCATGGTGACAAGTGCACTTAGGAAGCTGAGACCAACCTTATTAGGGCCTCACTTCCCTACTCAGGCACCCCACCAGCCTCTTCCTTTACCAAAACAAACACCAGGTAGTCATCCCAAATTTTGGAGAGGATTCAAGACCCTTCAGGGTAAGGACTCCTCAGTGGTCCATAAGATAGGGGGTATCCATGCTAGTGCAGGACCTTCCTTATATGGCCACTTAGGAAATAAAGTCTCAACTCGGCAAGGTTAGCCTTATCTCCTTTCCTTTGGGGGGGGTATGTAGGAAGGTAGGAACTTTCTGCATAGTTACCCCCACTTTTTGCCTCCTGCTGTGCTGGTTTTTGACTAGTCTGACTGGGATCCTGCTAATCAGGACCCCAGTCTATCTGCTTTCTCCCTAAACTGTTACACTATGTACTTAGGTACACTCCAGATTGGATGATCAGGTACCCTTGTCAGTCCCTAGTATATGGTACCCATGTACACAGGGCATAGGTACCCCAGAGGCCTCCCATGGGCTGAAGCATGTATTATGCCACCCATGAGAGGCCATGCAAAATGGAACCTACAGGCCTGCCATTGCAGCCTGTGTAAGTTGGTGCATGCACCACTTACTTAAGATATAGGTTTACTATATCTAAGGGTCACTCCTATAGCAGGCCTTAACAATCCTGAAGGCAGGGGGCTTGGTTCTAAGTGAGAGGGTGCCACTGCATGAGCAGGACAACCCTGCAGCCTACGGAGTCCATTCTCCCGGATTGTCAGTGTATCAGTCATTTCCGACATATAGAGTGGCATTATGTGACCGCGTGATGACTAACTCTAATATGGCTGAAAGTAACCCTATTGTGTTTGGTGTCAAACATTGTAGAATTATACCCCCACACCGGTAACCGGTGTGGGGGGTATGATTCCACCCCTCAGAAGCGAGCTTCGTTGAGTCCCTGGTGTTCCGGGTACCAGCCTTCTAGTCCCGGGCAGCACAAAATGGTTGCTGCCGACCAGAGACACATTTCTGCCCTCCTGCTGCTGAGCCAAGCTCGAACAGGGGAAGGCAGAACAATAGGCATCCTGTCACAGGGAGGTGTGACCACCTCCCAGACAGGATTTAGTGTATTAGGGCTGGGTGGGTGCGCTTGCCAGCGACCGAAAGTGTGCATGAGGGGCACATTTGGTGTCCCTGTGCAAAGTCCAGTTCAAACAAGTCCTGGGAGCCGTTGGCTTCTACTCTGGGGCAAAAATGGACAAAGGACATGAGAGTAACCTCCCCACTGTCCAGACCCTCCCCTGGGAGGGTCCCTGAATCTGTCCAACCCTGTCCCGTGGGTACAAAAGAGCTTACCTGACTGTAGGACCCTAGATTCGACGTGGACAAGATTCTGAACCAGAAACTACTGAACTTCGACCGTCTGGACACTCTGGACTTCGCTGGACTTTGTTTGGGCCTGACTTCGTCTCCCTCTCAGTCTGAAGCATCGTCTGTGCCTGTGCACCACACAGGATCCATGCAGGACCTGTGGAACATCAAGGACAACCAAATATATCTCCCTTGGAGTAAAGGAGTCACTCCCCTGCATCCGCAGGCACCACAACACTGCTGTCCAGTCTGCTGACCCTGAGCTCCTATGGACTCTGAAGGCTTCATCAACACAGGAGGTGGGTTTCTACATCCCTCAAGGTCCGAGCTGCCGTCTCACTAAGATTAAGGTCAGAATCCCTTGTGGGGGCTGCAATACCTGAACCCCTGTGCACCGCATAAATTTGCAAGTGCATATGCTTGTTGGCGTTTCCCGAACAAGTGCACTGGGCTCCAAGTAGCTCCAACCTCTGGCATCATTTCCTACAAAGAACCCCGGCCTCCTGGCACCGAGTGCTCCGTGGGCTGCTGCTTTATGAAATCGCTCAAGGTCCTCTCGCGACTCCGGTGCCTCCGGCCTGTGGGTCCACTTGAGGGTCAACTTTGCTTTTCTTGGGCTCCCCTGTTTGCTCCAGGCCTGCCCTGACTCTCCTTGCCTTGGTGAGTCTCCTGGACCTCGCTGGCCCGAACCGTAACCATCCTTTACCTTCTGCATGGGTTGCTGTTGCCAAGCCTTGTTGGTGCTCCCGCCAGACACCGACCCCTCAGCACTCGACATCCTTCGTGGGACAGCTCGTATCCAGCTCCTGGTTGTCCTCGATGTCTCCTGGTCCCCGTGGCTGCAGAGTCAAGAACTTCATCAACACACCTGAAGCACCCGACATCGGTGGGCATTCGTCTACCGAGCCCTTGGTCACTCCTGAGTGACCCAGACTCTGTCCCCTCTGCTTTCAGGTACTCTTCGACAAGAATCCACCTTTGGATTCCAACAGACACTTATCTTCCTTCCAGCAGCGGCTCTTCTTCCAAGTCCTCCATTGGGTTCGATGGCGGTTTCTGACGCCACTCCAGACCTATGCACCCGGCTTCCCTGGGATAGCTAACTTGGGTACCTCGGTATCCATGGGTGGGGTGGCTCTCCAACCTCCTAACTTCCACAGGGTTTCTTCGAAGTCCACTGGAAAGGGTCCTTAAACTCTAAAATTTCAACCGCGACTTCCTCATAGAATTGTACGGAGCACGCGGTCGTGTTCCCACACTGCACCCGTCCTCCGTGGAGTCCTTATTTACTCAACTTGGGTGGTTCCTTGGGGTCCCAGCGATTCTACAACCTCTAGACACTGTCTTGACTCAAGTCGTGGTTCTTATACCACTATTTTAGTATATGGTTTGGTTCCCCCATTGGGCCCCCTGTGTATTTGTGCTATTTACTTTCATTTCTGTGCTACAGTATTGTGTGCTTTGTGATTATCTCCATGTAGGAGATATTGTGTCGTACTAGATAGTGTTATATTAATAAATACATATTTTTATAACTACTGTGTGGTTCTCCTTTCATTTAACCAATACTATAAGGTTGCATTCTGGTAAAACAAGCTTCTTAACATTCCTTCAAGACTAAGCCTGAAGGCTGCTCTCCACAGCTACCACTTGGATAGCTTTCTAAGGTTATTTTTGACCTCTTAAATCCCCATAAGGGTTGTTTGGACTGGTACAAGGTGCCCACTTTAATTAGTGGACAGCATATACCAGGCCAACCTCTCACAAGGTGTAACTGTGCTGATCATCATTACAGAACTTTTTTATCAGCAATTCATTTTTTTATATATCCAACTAAATAGACTGTAGGCAGGGCCATTGGAATTATGCAGTTTTGTGCTGTAGCGTTTCTGAATAATTGTGGATTTACCATATAATCCATTATACATTGCATAATCTGCAGATTTTAACAAAAACGTTTGCTTCTAGCTCAAATGGATCAAAAGATACTAAAAATACGGCAACACTTATTGCTGCGCGGTGGAAGGTACTTCACAAAGGTTGGCTGATGCCTTGTCAGTTGCTTATTGTTGTGTTTGGGTGTTACACTGGTACAAATGAGGTGAAACATTTGCCCAGACAGTGTTGACACAAGTAAAAATAACAAATTGATGAAGCAATACTATCAGAAAATGTGCCACATTACACCACATAATTTGCCTTCTCGATGCATAATATAGTCAATGTGCTGCATTATTTGATCCCACACTGCATCCACTGCATAATTCCAGTGGTCCTGACGGCAGGCTTGAATAATTGGTAGCCATGTGAAGAGCACTCCTTGTGCCCAACACCTTACAGGTTGATCAAGGGAGAATGTGCC
This sequence comes from Calotriton arnoldi, assembly GCA_963921515.1. Taxonomy (NCBI): domain Eukaryota; kingdom Metazoa; phylum Chordata; class Amphibia; order Caudata; family Salamandridae; genus Calotriton; species Calotriton arnoldi. Next base: position 913,846 of record CAWUFW010005261.1, on the reverse strand, counting down.
AATTTGAACCCAAAACTGCTGGCTTCGATCTCTGAAGCTGAATCACTAGAGATGATATACCCACAAAGCGTGGCATCAGCACAGACTCGTGGGTGGGATGGGTGCGCAGTTAGAAGTTTTATCTTGTATACCAAAATATGTGAAAACGTACTTCGTTTAATTACTACATAAGCAAGAAAGTGGGAAGAGCAGGCATTATGAGTAGCCTAGCAGTAGCGCTCTTGATGAATTGTTGACTGGAGTTGGAGAAGTGTGTCGAGGGTAGGACAATGCTGAGGTTGTTCGCGGTTACAGTTGCAGAGACACGCTTTCTGTTACACCACGAGGCCAGCAGCAGTAGAATGGAAGAGAGTGTAATGTTTGATAATATATACCCGCCCTAATTGCTAATGCAGTATCTGCGAATCACAAGACTGCCCTGATGCTCCTGTAATCTGCTGCAGGCTGGAACCATTAGTTTTAGGAATCATGTTTTCAAACCTTCCCACCCTCCCATCGTGGTTTTTTAACGCTGACCCAACAGCCCATCGCTGCTTTCAATTCCCCTAATCCTCCCAACCTTGCTTTTAGTTCTCTCCCACCCTCCCATAAGTGCTTTCAATTTACCCCACCCTTCTGTTGTTGCTTTTAATTCCCAAATGCGACCCAGGAAGAAGAAGTGCAGGGCAGAGGCAAGCATGTGTTCCTGAATCAGACTGCAAGACCCAGTGTGTAGTAATTTATAGCTCTTCAATCCCTGGTGGCACAGCACCCACGATAATGTGTTGTGTGGCTAAACACTTATAAGGTCCCAAAGGTGAGACCTATTGGCTATGCCAATGCTTGTTGTAAACAATAGTGTCTTACAAGCGAAAGCGCATGCAGAGCATGAGCTGTCTCAGGCTCAACCTAAAAATGTCAGAAACTCTCCAGTCGAAAATAAATTATATTAACACGTTTCCATCCAGCACTGCTTGCCACATTTCTGCCATTGCAAGTGCTGTGACGTGACAGATACAGTACTTCATTTTGTCTCAAGGATCTCATTAATGAATAGCGCCTTTCTCGTGATAATGCACACTTACCTTCCCTCCCGCCCTCCTTCTTGTCTACCGCAGCTCCTCTCATTCCAGTCACATATATTGTTCTTCATTCGTTGACTGTTTTACAAATGGTTTCCTGCTATGGCCAGTCATTCGTTGTTTTGAATGTCTTTGTTGTATTTCATATCTCTGTTCCTGCCAGAGAATAACAAGGAATTTGTACGGTGGCATGCCTTTATTTCACAAAATTCATGAGATTGCTCCCTCTGCATTGAACATATTAAAACCTTGTCAAATTACATGGATTTGGTCTTTCCTTGTAGTTGTGACAGCAAATTAAAGTAGTAAAATGAAAAGGAGTATTCAGGCACATGCATCAAGGTAGGATTTTGCGAGTCCCTAATTGCGATTATTAAGGAATCGCAATGAAGGACTCTGCAAAGCCTATGCATGTAGGAATCGCTATAAAAATAGCGATTCCTATACATTCCTTAATTGCGACTTCGCAAATTGCGAGTCGCAATTAAGGAATGAGCTTTCCATTCATTCCTATGGGCTTACAGGCCCTTAGGAATGAATGGGAAATTGCATGCGCAATTTGCGAGTCCCAATTGGCAAATTGCGCATGCAATTTCAAGGGTGCAAGGGTGTCAAAAGGACACCCTGTTGCACCCCTGAAATTGTACTGTGCACCCATATTGCAGCACACACATGCCCCAAGGGCATGTGTGTGTGTGACATGAAACTTTGAAAAATGCACTTTAGTGCATTTTTCAAAGTTTTTGCAAAATACCGTTTTGTTTTATTTTACGGTAAATTATGGCCCCAAATAGCGAAATCGCTATTTGAAAGTGCTTCTTGCATTGCATTTGAGGAATCGCAAATTGCGATTCCTTAAATGCAATCGCAATTTGGCAAATCGCAAAATATTGCGATTACCGAAATTGCGCATGCCGAATTGTTTAATGCATCGTAAAAGCCCATTTTGCGATTGCAAACGGCCGATTTTTGCGAATCGCACCGTTTGCGATCGCAAAAAGCTTTGATGCATGTGCCCCATTGTTAACACCTGGGAAGCAAACACATTTTTTTAGGGGGTGGGGATGCGAGGACATGTGTCCAACTATAATTTTGAGACCAGCAAGCATGTCTGTATTATACTTTGGTTCTGTTTAAAGGTGTCCCTCCAATATGAGGAGCACTCTGGCCCCCTCGAGCAGTACGACGGCCGCTCTATACAGAAACGAAATAAAAACAAGGATTGGCATAGCCAATAGGTCTCGCCTTTTGGTCCTTAGAAGTGTTTAGGCATGCAACATATTATCCAGAACACGGCAGCTATTTTTTAGGTGTGTTAGTGGTGATTCTTGCTTTAGGCATCAAATGGTAAACTTCCTAACTTACACTGCCACTGAAACTGCAGATTAAGCTAAAAAATATCATATTGATGTAGAAAACATGTACATTGTGATGGACGCTGGTAAACACAACAAGACATGAGATATGAAATATGGATAATGAGCGGTGTCAGTGGAGTTACACATCCATGTAAGCAGCAAGGAAAGGCACCGACACAGAAGCCAAGTGCTGGATAATAAGCACATAGGAGACATCATATAAAGAAGCGTACGAGAGCTGTAGGGTCTCAAAAAATTGCAGCAATAAAATCAGGGTAGGTTATGATTGGTTGGAGGATAAATACCAACTTGCCAATGTGATTACAGGAAACCGCACCCTCTGGAAACGCTAGTTTGTTACAAGAGGGATGAAATGAAAATAGAACAGAGAGAGCAAGAAGCACAATGAGGGAAAGAAAATTGTTAGAGGGAGCATAGATAGATAACAGGCGGATAGATAGATAACAGATAGACAGATTATGGATAGATGATAGATAACAGATCGACAAACAGATTAATAGATAACAGATTGATAGGTAGATAACCAGATAGATAGATAGATACAGACAGATAGGTGTTAGACAGATAACAGATGAAAGATAGATAGATAACAGACAGAGATGATAGAGAGAGAGAGAGAGAGAGAGAGAGATAGATAGATAGATAGATAGATAGATAGATAGATAGATAGATAGACAGACAGCCGCAGCCCGTGCAGGTAAGAGTGGTGGGGCCGGGTGGGGGGGATGTTCGACAGACAACGACAAGAGAAAATTAAATAAATAATTTTCCGTCGTAGTTGTCTGTTGGAATCCCCACCCGGCCCCATTGCCCTACCGCTCTTACCTGCACGGGCTGCGGCTGTAGATAGATAGATAGATAGATAGATAAGATTCTACACAGATAGATAGATGATAGAGTTTGTATGTTGTGCACCTAATATAGTGCAATACAGTATCTTGTTGTCGCAGTGCCGTACTATGCTGTCTGTGTTTTTCTGCAGTGTGATGTAGTACAGTATAGTGGATGGTACACCGCCATCAGGCGGAGGTGAAGTATGGGTTGAATTTTGTACTGAGGAATATAAGATCCACAAGAAATAGTAGCAATACTTGTGGTGATCACAGAATAAAATTGCATATACCATCTTATTTCAGCTTAAGGGTTTATCTTGTTGGAGTTGTTGAGTCTGATTTTCTAAAAAAAAAAACATGGTGGTCATATGTAGAGAGTTTGCACCCTAGAGAGTCCCTTGCTATTCATGCAGTCAGTAGGGGAAATCTGAAGGCCTGACCAGAAGCTTTAAAGAATTTAGAAATAAACAGAAAGTTCAAGTCGTCCCCTTTGCCGATGGGCTCCTGGAGTATGCTCCTAAAACAAGAAATAGAAAAGCAGTGTAAAAAGTGACACTAACCGTAATGGAATGGTGCTTGAAAGTAGAGAGTGGACGAGGCATGGTAATAATCCGACCAGTGGATTTTTTGCAATTTTAAAATTGAAGAAGTCCTTAGAAAAACCACACGAGGGCGCACAAGACCAGTTGATGAAAGGCACTATTCATCATCAACAAAACTTTATTCGATTTCTGTTTTAAAAATCATAAAAGCACATAAGATCACAGTACATTACACAGTAGGAGTAAAAAGTATCAGAATGTAAAACTAGTTCATTTAGATCCGCCCCCTAGCATCTCGGAAAGACAAGTTCATTGCTATCATGTGTTCCGTAATAAATCGAACATTCATATTACAATAGTTTTCCAAGATTAAGTACACTTCAATCGATCAATAAACCTTGTTCGCCTGGTTCATATTCAATCATAAAAGCATATAAAAACACACACAAACAAATTTGTATTTTAAATAAAATCACAGGCCACAATACATTAAAAGATATATACCTGTAACACAAATCATCAATCTCATGCCATTCCCGCTAGCTCATTTCTTTCTCAACACATTGTTTTCCTAAGACTGAGCACTTTTTAAATAAATAGGGCAATCCTCCACGCAATGGGTGCATTTTCTAGGTGTTGCAAGCGAATTAGTGCTGGGCGGCACTGTCTTAAGCCATATGCTCTTAGTACGGGTATCAGTAGTACTTTTCTTTGGTTCAAATACAATTTACAAAAAAACATCACATGTATTGTGCTCTGTGATGATTGAGAATCACAAGGGCAAGGTAGTAATTTATGAGACCAGTCATTCATTACTGGGAATGACACTAATCTATGAATCGTGCCCAGTCTAAACCTAAATAACAACATTCTATCAAACCCACTGGGCACGAAAGAGAGATAGGGCTCTATCTCCTCAGTAGTGAGTGTTAGCTGGTGATGTAGCACACTAGGTTTCGAAAGCTCATCTGCTAATCTTACTTCACTCAAGTGCGCCAGACCTATTAATTTTAAATCCTTTCTGGAGATTCCGATCATTTGATTGGGGTTAGTATAATACTCTGGGTGCAAAAAATCAATAGGGGAATGGATCACTTGTAACCACTTTACCAGGGTTTATTAGTTCGTGGTTCCGTCTTAAAAAACCCTCATATACGTACGTAACTGGATTTGGGAAAAAGGCGGTATATCTTGGTTCTCCGCCTATACGTAACGTAACAACATAGTCATGGGGTTTATTAGGTATGTTGACCTCCACCCGGAGGTTTAACCACTGGTATTCGCAGTAGTGTCCAGAAACAGAAACGTAAAAAAATGGTTGTGATAAGGTGATGTTAAAATTCTTCAAACATCCTCACTAAAGCGAAAAAAAATTTTTATTAGCAAGTGGGAGTTAAAGAAATTAAAATGGTGAGCGTGTGTTTTTTAGACCAGGTTAGTATGTCTAAACACACTGAAAAAGTGTCCTTTTATTCGGTCGACATGTTTCTGCCCCGTATGCCCAGCCGGGTCTATGGGGCTTTCTTCAGGACCAGAAAGAGTTTATCAGTGCAACTACCATTTGTATTGCACTTCTCAGCGGGGTAATATTAGTCCGCTGTAGACAATCAGGTCAATAGTACCTGTAATATAGTAAAAAAGAGAAACTTAGTCAGAATCCCCTTATTTTTAACATTCCGGGTTTACATCGTAACACTGGATTAACACCAGAGATGAATGCCTCAATTTCACTTACACAGCTGATAAGAGCAGATTAGACTTCTTGGATATCTCACTCTACATAGAGGATGACAGCATTCAGACAAAAACCTATTATAAACCGACTGCGAAGAACAGCCTGTTATCTTATAAGAGCTTTCATCCCAGACCTTTAAGGGACAATCTCCCCTATAGCCAATTCTTACGCCTTAGGCGTAATTGTAGTAAGCTAGAAGACTACAAACAACAACCCTGCCTGACCCCCCGCCTGATGGGGAAAGCGCTTGTACACTCACCTCCCTTACCATATCGGACCCTAGCCACCGCATCACTGTATAATTGCTGTAAAAATGCTACAATATTCAATTCCACACCCATCGTAACTAAAGTCTGCCATAACTTACAGTGTCTCACCGAGTCAAACGCCGCCGTTAGGTCCACGAAGGCCATAAACAGGCGGCAGTTTTTTGCCCTAATGTACTTTCCCACTAACATTGATAAATTTAGACTTTGCTCAATAGTGCCTAACCCTTCTCTAAAGCCGTACTGTAAATCCGAGAGGATACCAGCCTCTTCTGCCTATATTTCCAACCGTTCTAAGACAATCCTCCCTACCACTTTCACCATTGAATCAAGGAGGGAGATAGGCCTATAGCACCCAGGATTAGTTCTCTCCCCCTTTTTAAAGATAGGGATTATTGTTGATTCTACCCATGAGCCTGGTGGAGATGATTTTAAACTTGCATTAATAACCTGAGTAACTAAAGGGCCCCAAATATGGACATTGTATTTAAACAAGTCCACTGGGACCCCATCGGGTCCTGGGGCTTCTACCACCCTGACTCCGAGATAGAGCCTTAACCACTTCCCCCAATGTTACCTGTAATACTCTCAACGGCTGGACCTGTTGATGACTAGTATTCAAACTACTCTCAGAATCATCCACCAAATTCTCATCATAAACTTTGGAGAAGAAGTTTACCCACTCCTCTTCAGTGATTGCAATCTCTGTTGAGGGACACTCTACTGAGGTCAAGAAAGGTGATCTTACTGCCCTCCAGAAAGCCACATTATTTTTCTCTTGCGCAGCTAATTGCAGGGCTTCCCAGGCCTCATCCCTTAGGCCATCTTTCCTTAACTTTAATGCTCTCTTATATTCATACCTTGCTGTTCTTACCTCAAAAATAGACCTCGGTTTCTTGTTTAGAGCTTTCCTTAGCTTAGAGTGGGCCCGTGAACAATTCTTATCAAAACAACCCTCCTTTTCTTGTTTTTTCCCAAACTGTACCCATAAGAGATTCTTCACCTCCTTGGAGATTTCTATATATGACTGTACTATCTCTTCACAGGGAGAGTTCTCATTTAAACAAATGTCCATTGCAGATTTACTATTGGCTATCAGTTGTTTTGTGAGTCCCTCGGGGTCTACCTTAGACCACCGTAGAGAGTACCCATTTATTTGGTTTAGAACAAGATTACCTGATAAAATATTACCTCTTTTATTCTTATACTTGGAGTAATTATTCAAAGGGGGAATGATCCCTAAACATAGAGGGTAATGATCACTTATTGCAATCTCCCCTACCTTGAAAGAGTAAATCCCTAAGGAGTGAGACTGGGAGACCAACATATAATCTATTATTATTTGAAACCCTCGACCATTAAAAGTGTTAGACAGAGGTACAGGGGAGTTAAAAGATCGTTTACAATACTCATAGCAAACATAAACATACATTCATTAACATTTTCTCCAGTTCTTGTATGTTTAAAATGGGTACAAGCTTCATCTGCCTCCTGATCCAAACCACACATTCTAGGGTCAATAAATACACAGGGGGGACAATTAAAATCACCCTGGACAATTATCATACATTCTTTTCCTCCTGCTTTAGATATATTATTCAGTTTCCCGCTCAGTTCTTTTATCACGGTACTAAGATTTTCAATGGGGGCATTATTATAAAAGTTTATGATAATCACAGAGTGTGTTGTACTACATACAGCTTCTATAATATGGTAGTAACAGTCTCCTTGGTAAAATATAATTTTATCCAAGGTCAAGCAATTTGAAATAAAGGTGCAGAGTCCTCCTTTTGGTCTACCCCCTTACTTTTTACAGCCGGAGTGTAAAATGTTTTAAAACCACTAATATGTATCGGCTCAGTGCACCATGTTTCCTGAAGACTTATGATATCCTGACATTGGATAAATTTCGACCACTCTGGGTTATCAATCTTTAAACGCAACCCAGCTATGTTCCATGAGCAGATGTTCCACATCATGGGAGAGTGAGGAAACACGGTGCTTCTCTTACTCTGATGGATTGAGCAGTTAGGGTTATTATCACCTAGACCCCTAGGATCAGTATATGGTTCGCTACCCACCACCTGTTCAACCATTATGTTTACAGGAACCGGTATTTCACCTGAGAACGTTTCTTGGCCTAAGGGAGGTGGGGGAATTATTAGCCCATCAGTAAATAATACACTCCTATTATTCTGCTTGCCGTTGGATAAATAATCATAAGAAACTTCTCCTCCCAAACTCAAGGTGGATACATTACACAGTCAATCTATCTCCTCCAAATTGTTCAGAGGCTCGAAATGATTAGAAGTAGGTACAGTATAAATATTTGACAGAGGAACATTTAAAAGTCCCTCATCTCTATAAGACCATGCTGGTTTAGGAGGATGATAAAAGAAACCCAACGGAACCACACTAATCCCCTTACTCCTTACTGGCCAATTACCTACTCTTTCCATTATGTTTCGGACCAGTTGTGGGGAAGAGAAAGACAACACTATACAATCACCAATCAGGGTTTTATTAGAATGGCCTACCCAAGCAATACGCCGGGCCATTCTAAATTCCCAAAAAAGGCTATTATAAATTCCCGTTTTCCCTGATAAAAATGTAGAGCCTTATTTCTTAAAGCCGACCAATTTTCTATTTCTCCAGGTGGAAGTGGCGGAACATTAACCAGTATCACAGTTATAGGTGTTGCATCTGGAGGTAAATGTAGGGTATTTGTAGCTTCTAATAAAGGCTCCGATGGATATTGCAAACTTGAAAAGGTATTAATTTTATCTCCTTGACCTCTTGTACCAACATGTCGGCCTTGAAAATCATATCCATTATGCTCTCTCTGTAAATGCAGTAGGTCCTCCCTTAGGTTCTCTGCCACCATGTCTCTCACCCTTCCCGGATATAAAGGTCGCTCTGAAGTATTTGTGGCAATTTGTGTGAACCGCCCTGTGTGTGATTGGTTTTTATCATATATAACCCTAGACCCACTCGCCTGACATACAGGGGTTTGAGCACCTACCAACTGGTGGGGATTATTGTTTGAAGGGATGTTACTACTCACACTCGTAATTGTCTGGGAATTCAATCGCTTCTCTATGTTAAGTAGCCGGCCCTCCATATTATCCAGCTTGTTAAGGACAGGCTTCAATAAGTCAGTAAAAATTTCCCTTATTTTAATACAAAGCTCTCCAACATTTAAATCACGGGTGATATTAATTGGGGCATTAGTCTCCCCTGACTGAGAAATTATCTGCGGGGGGGCCACTATAGGAACAATTGTTTGATTTTTGCCCCCAATATTTGCCTGTCTAGCTACGCCCTGTCCTTTTCTTTTCTTGGCGGGTGGTTGTTGTGGTCTAACCTGGCTAGCTTTAGACTTCTGTCCCCGTGTCCTTACAGTTGTTTGCTTTCCCGCACTAGGAAACTTCTGTCCTAAACTGCCATCCAGAGCATTGACTACCGTGGGAGTTGAATCCAAAGATACGTGGATTAATGACGTTTCCCTATTCTGTGCCATCGTAGTGGCTGAGTCATTTACATCTATGCCTAACAGGGGTGCTTGGGTTATCCTTACCAGGGGGTCCAGCGAAAGTCGCCGCTCGGTCAACTCTATTTTGTGTATTAGTGCAGATTCTGCTCTCGTCAGAAAAGCATCTAGCGTACCCACAACCCCCTTCCCTACCAATTGCTTTCCCTTACTCATCACTCAATGCTTTCCGATCAACTACTCCGGAATAGTGGTAGAAACTATGTCAGTGCAACTTATCGTTTCGACAATTTGGTATTCCCTAGCGATGATCTTAAGAATAACACAAAGTCTCACCGCTGGGCCCAGTGTTAGATGGGTGCTCCGGCCCGGCCCCGACCGGTCTCGGATGGGCGCAGATGGGCCCGCCCTTGGCCCGGGCTTTGCCCGGGCGCGTCCCGCGCTGCGTGAGCCCCAGCCGAGTTAAATACACCCCTTTGGCACTGGGTGATGATGCGGGTGATGACACACTGGCCTGCGCAGCGCGTTGCAGCGTGGGGGTTGTAGTCCTTAACCCACGCTGTTGAAGACTCCAATAGGATGAGGAAATAGCTGTGCAAAATAGCAATAAAGTTCAGGGCAGGAATCCCATTTGGAATAAAAACATCACGAACTGTGCAAAAAGGCAAAGAAAGGTCTGTTCTGGGCTCTATTATTGAACCAGCTGGTACAGGTTAGGTGCAATCAATCGTCAGTTTCTTAACTAATGCGAGTTTAGAGCCGGAAGCTTTTCTTGCTGTGTTTGGATTAAATTTGCCTTCTGTTTGGGCATTGTTTTCACGGTTTCTCCTGGTCATCCAGGTTCCCATGCATTCCTTTTCCTTTTGCCTCGGCTTGATTTACTTCTCATTTCACATAAACATAAACCCAGTTTGCTTCTACACGCATGCGTGTTTGGTGAAAATGAACGGTATGAACACCTGCTTCTGTTGCGGAATGATTTTTATTGCTACAAGACTGCCCGAGCAAGGTTTTCTTTTCTGGGTTAACAGTACTTTGCATTAATCAGGATCAGTATGCCACCCTTCCAGTGTGCAGTGCAGCCAAACTCTGTCAACTTTGCATTTTTTTTCTTTCTTTTTGCAGATTTATATAGTGCGAACTCGACCAGAAGGTATTGGAGCGCTGTACATGAGCACCAGTTACGTTAAACAAGGACACATTCATTTTTTTTTGTTGCAGTCTAGCCGTGAGACCACATCCTGATACAATTTAAAGTAGAATCTCTGCTGTGTATTGCAGTGCCCCCGTATTACAGCACATGCTTCAGTGGCCCCTGCTTCAAACTGTAACAAACATACCTCATGAAGCACAGCCTTCGAGGCGCTCGCTGCGACCTGTCAGCGAATTCGGATTCAACAAAGAGTGTTGGAAGGCTCTGAGAAGTGGAGGGTTTCAGCATATTATTTCTAACCAGGAGAAGTACCTGATTAGTGGCTGCTGCTATGCTATAAAGTTGTTGTGGGAGTGCGTGAGGTTATGTGCATGATCTGCTCCATTGCCAAGTCTTGTCATAGTCCACAGAACCATAGGTCTATGGGAGGCGGTGCCTTTTTTCCCATAGAGTGCAACAAGCTGCCTGGCCACTCCCACCATTTGTGCAGCCAGGCCCACTTCTGGGACATGATGCTTTCCAATTGGCCATGTCTAATACCAAGGAATTTGGCTTCTGGATTGTCCAGTAAAAGATATCCTAGGGTGTGTTGAATGTTCCCAGTACTTTATTCCAGAATGTGTGAATAACTCTGCAGGACCACTGTATATGGACAACGGTCTCCCTTTCCTTCTCACGACAGCAAAAATCAGTGGTTTTATGAAATATATGGCTCAGCCTAGAGCCTAGCTGGGGTAAGGTTCCATTGGAACATTTGCTTGTATGCTGCTTCCCTTTGTGGGATACCCTGTAAAGTGTTAGAAATTTCCTGCTAGTGCTTCTCCCATTGACTATCCTGGAGATCTCTTCCCAGATCCTCCTAAAATCTCAGTGAAATCTGGGTTTATCCAGTCACATGCCATTAAGTAGGGAGTGATATGTACTAGATATTTAGTCTTTTGATCCTGAGAAGCTATGAACCAATTTTTCACAGGGGTGAGGGTTAGGTGGTTGCTGCCTTGTTTTGGGCAGTGTTGAAGGTGACTTGACTCAGGGGCGTTGAAGTCTATTTTACATTGGGGAAATGCTTTTATATTCCTCAAATGGTCGAAGAGGTCTTGTAGGTTTCAGCACTCCTCTGTGTAGGAAGGTAGGATCTGACTTCATGGTTACCCCCACTTTTTTCCTGGTGTCTTGCTGGTTTTTGACTAGTCTGACTGGGATCCTGCTAATCAGGACCCCAGTCTATCTGCTTTCTCCCTAAATTGGTTGTGATTATGTACTTTAGGTACACTCCAGATTGGATTCTGGTGTACCCTTATAAGTCCCTAGTATATGGTACACCATGTACCCAGGGCATAGGTACCCCAGAGGCCTCCAATGGGCTGAAGCATGTGTTATGCCACCCATGAGAGGCCATTCAAAATGACACAACAGGTCTGCTACAGCAGCCTGTGTAAGCTGGTGCTTGCACCAGTTACCTAGATATAGGTTCACTATATCTATCTAAATCACTACACTTAACAACCTATCAGTCACCCCTATGGCAGGCCTTATCAATCCTGAAGGCAGGGTGCTGGGTTTTATGTGAGAGGGTGCCCCTGCATGAGCAGAGCCCCTCTGCAGCCTTCGGAGACCATTCTCTGGGGTTGTCCGTGATGCAGCCAGACATATAGGTCTAAGTGCATTATAACCTCGCGGTAAATGCTAACTTTAAAACGGCTGCTTAGAAACATGTCGTGTTTGGTGTCAAACACCTTGGAATCATACCTCCACACCAGTAACTGGTGTGGGAGGTATGATTCCACCCTTGTAGAACTACTACTATGGGTCACCGGTCTACCCGGTACCAGCTTTCTCGACCTGGGCAGCACAAAATGGATGCTGTCAGCCACAGACACGAGTCTGCCCTCCTGCTGCTGAGCCAAACTCGCGCAGAGGAAGACCTGATAATAGGTATCCTGTCACAGGGAGGTGTGACCACCTCCCAGACAGGGGTTAGTGTATTGGGGCTGGGTGGGTGCACTCTGAGAGTGCCAGAAAGTCTGCACTGGGGTCACATTTGGTGTCCCTGTGCATAGCCCAGCTCAAACCAGTTCTGGGAGCCATTGGCTCCTGCTCTGGCGCGAAACTGGACAAAGGACATAGGTGTAGCCACCCCTCTGTCCTGCCCCTCCCCTAGGAGGGTCCCCAGAGTCCGTCCAACCCCTTCCCTGGGTATAAAGTGGGAAACCTGACCACAGGACTTTAGATTATACCTGGACAAGACTCTGCAAAGAAACCAAGTACTTCGACGGCCTACACTTCGCTGGACGACAGAATAATCTCCCTTGGAGTAAAGGAGTTACTCCCCTGCAGCAGCAGGCACCTAAGTGCATCTGACCCACTTGCATCTCTTGCATCTCCAGAGCTCCTGCGGACTCCGAAGATTTCTGCAACACAGGAGGTGGGTTCCTGAAGGTCCCCGAGGAAGATCTGACCTCTCAGCGATTCTGAGACCAGTATCCTTCGTGGGGGGCCGTGCAACCCGTACCCCTGTGCACCGCGTCTATTTGCAAGTGCATATGCTTGTTAGCAATGCCTGAGCTTGTGCATTGGACTACGTGTAGTCCCGACTCTGAGCAACATTTTCACTGAAGATATCCGGCCTCCACTCCACGAGTGCTCTGTGGGCTGGTGCTTTGTGAATTCGCTCGAGGTCTCCTCGCGATCCCTGGTCCGTTGGCCTGTGGATCCTGGCGAGGGTCATCTCATTTGCTCTTGGGCTTCCCTGGTTGCTCCAGATGTGCCCCGACTCTCCATTGCTTGGAGAGTCCCCTGGACCTTGCTGGTCCACACCGTGACCTGTTTCCTCTGCCTGCGTAGGTTGCCGTTGCCAAGGCTTGTTGGTGCTCCAGCCGGACACTGACCCCTCAGCTCTCAACATCCTTCGTGGGACAGCTCACCTCCAGACCCTGGTTGTCATCGACATCTCCTGGTCCCCGTGGCTGCAGAGACAAAAATCCTTTCTCTTCACCTGAAGCACCTGACATTGGTGGGCATTCGACTATCGAGCCCCTGGTCACCTGAAGTGACCCAGACTCTGTCCCCTCTGCTTTCAGGTTCCTCTCACCTCGAATCCAGGCTTGGATTCCACTGGACACTCTTCGGCTTCCAGGCAGCAGTACTTCTTCGCATCCCTCCATTGAAAACGACGGAGGTTTCCGACACCACTTGACCCCTATGCACCCGGCTCCTCTAGGATTGGTAACTCGGGTACCTCGGTACTCACAAGGGTGCTGGCCTTAGAACCTCTTATGTTCCAAACGGTTTGCTTGAAGTCCTCGTAGAAGTGTCCTTAAACTGTAATTTTCCAACCGCGACTTTCCCATAGAGTTGCACGGAGCACGCGGTCGTGTTTCCTCACTGCACCCATCCTCCGTGGGCGCCCTGTGTCACTGCCTTGGGTGGTTCCTTGGGGTCCCAGCGATTCTACGTGCTCTAGGCACAGTGTCTATTGAAGTCGTGATTGTTATACCATTTTTTTAGTATATGGCTCGGTCTCCCCCTGGAGCCCGTTGTACATTTTGCTACTTACGTATGTTCTATTGATTAAGTATTGTGTGCTTTATGTTCTAATCTCGTGTAGAGATTAGTAGAGAGTGTTATAGTAATAAATACATATTTTTACATAACTACTGTGTGGTTCTCCTTTCATTTGGTCATTCAAGAAGTGAGATTCTGGTAAAACAAGCTGCTTTACATTCCTTCAAGATTAAGCCTGAAGGCTGCTCTCCACAGCTACCACTAGGATAGCGTTCTAAAGGTTATCTTTGACCTCATACATCATAAGGGTCGTTTGGACTGGCGCAAGGTGCCCACTTTAATTAGTGGACAGCATATACCAGGCCAACTTCTCACACTCTGGGCAAGCTATTCAAGGGCTCTCCCTTAGCTACGGTGGTGAGGATGTATTGGGAGAAGGGTACATAGGGCTATATGCCAGGGGTGTACTGGGAGAGAGGAACTTGTCAGGCCTTCCTTTACAGTTAACTGATCCCATTGTTACAGGAACATTTTCGTTGGCACTGCCAGGTATGCCTTTTTGGGGAGATGCGCTCAGTCTAACCAAGAGAAATCTCACAAAGACCTGCCTGCCACAGGCATATTCTTGAAAATTCACTTATTTTTGAATTTCATTGTTGACCATTCCAATATATACCTTAAGCTGGCAGCCCTGTGGTACGCTACCAGATTGGGGCACCCCGGCTCTCACTCTCTGTGGAAGTCATCACTAATTTTGCTGAAATTCATGGCTGTTTCCTCCCCATATGAAATCTAATACTCTCTTTTGGAGAGCTTTTAGTCCAACAAGGGAAGCGCTAGCAGCAGAGACTGAAAGATGTACAAAACCATGGGCAAGACATTCCATTTTGCTACTATATGAACCAGTTGTAATTTATAATGTGGCCGCCACTTCCTGAGATCTTCCATCAGTCCTTGTCACAATGGTGACCAATTAACCTTCCCCATGCCTCTCCTGTAGTGGTCAAGTTCAGTCCAAGGTGGGGGGCATGGCCTGGATGGCTAAGCTGGCGGACGGTAATTGAGCAAGCTTCGACCGAGCTGCAGAAATCCACAATCATCCTGCTGTGAACTCAGACGCTAACATGACCGCCTCCCCTCACTGGGGTTGAGGCACAGCTCTGGCAGCTCCCCGGGATCCGAGGGGCCGCTAGGAGCACGAAATTCGATGAAAGACAGTGGCTGCGAAATCTGGGCCTACCTGCGTTCCTGGGCTCAAGTGGCCACTTTGTCCTGGTGAGACTCTGCTGGGGAGTGTGGACGGCGACTGCTGGCTCATCCGCTGGGGCCCTGTTGGCGTGTTCCAGCGGGGTTGCCGAGCTTGCCTCCTGGAGTTGCTGATGTGGAAGTGTGTGGTGCCCGCCCGAGGATCTGTGAAGCGGGCTGCCTGAAGGAGAGGCGAGGTGCCTAATCCCAGCCCTAGGCGAGGGGATGGATGACTGCGGTGGCACTGACCGGGGGCCCGGCAAGTCGGAGACGGTGCTGTGGATCCCCCTGGTGGGGGTTGTGCCCCTGACGAAGCCCCCTCCACTGATGGGTGCACAGTCAAGTGCTGTGGCCGCTGGCTCTGCAGCGCAATGAGCCTGCCTCTGCGGGCCGGCGGAAGGACTCAACGGCTGCCCTTCTGTGACGGGAGACGGCATGCATCGTCCTGGAGACATGAGAGGTGCGGGGAAGATCGTGGGTGCTGCCCTTTCGCGCTGGGCCCGATCTGTATATGTGGCACCGGGTCACCACACCCATAGACACCCCGGAAGGCTGAAAGTGAATCCTGAAGACCAAGGAGGTCGAGGTCTTTGCCCCCACCTTTATGCATCGTGGTACAGATCTGGCCAATTTGACAATCTGATTGAAGGGTACGGTGGCTGTGCAGTTGTTGGAAAGGGAGACTCCATAGTTTTGGTTCGGAGTGTCTGGCCCCCGCTTGGTCCGGGGGGATGTGGCTGGCCCCCCGTAGACTGGCATTGTCCTCAGGCAACTAGATCGAGGGTAGCCCACATTACGCCTGGTGGACCCCTGCCCAGGTAACAATGGATCCATGGCGAGTACTGGAAATCTGCTGACTTGTGCATGCTGGGCCCAGGGAGGATTCACGCAATATTGTACCCATACTCCACATAATTGAGGCACCCAACTATATCACCGGTGCATCGGTGGCCGAATAGCAACTGCCACTAGTTTTGGAGATATCACATACAATACCTGATCCTAGGAGGGTCTGTCCCCTGGTGAATGACAGCGCCATCATGGGCAAGGATAAGGTCACCAAACCTGCCCAATCCAATAAAATTGACCACTACACCCAGGTGCTCACACTGATGGGACAGGCCACTGAACTGCATGTGGAACCTGCCGAGCAGCCACAACATGGGAACGCCCCCAAAGAACACACATTATCTGATCTTATGGCAGCAATTCAAATCACGCGCACAGAGCTTGTTCATAAAATAGATTCTTTTGCCATAGATGTAACCCTCCTGCGGCGGACCTAGGAGGAGTTGTGGACCGGGTGACTACTACTGAATAGGTGGTGGCAGACCTACAATCTGAAGTAGTGTCCCTCCGCGAAACAGTGTCCTCCCTACAGAAACTGACTATCTGCTTGGAAGACCGAGTGGTGGAAGCAGAGGGCCGATCCCGGAGGAACAACCTCCGCTTTGTTGGATTCCCTGAAAAATGAGAGGAACAATACGTGGAACTGTTCCTTGAGGAATAGATTGATAAAATTATGCACCCACAGCCGCTATCTAGGTTCTTCACAGTAGAGCCTGCACATAGAGCCTTGGCACACCGAGGGCCCTTATCTCAAGGATGTTAAACATTATAGGGATAGAGATGCGATAATGCAACATGTGTGGGTGAAGGGTACACCAAACTTTGAAGGCCATCCAATTTCTGTGTTTCCAGATTACACCCTGAAAGTCCAGGAGCAGCGACAAGCCTTTTTAGCAGTTAAGGCAACACTATGAGAGCATAACTTACGCTGTGGCCTGATGTTCCCCGCCAAGCTCACGGTGTTGTACCAGTGCAAGACACAGTTTTTCACTTTGGCAGCAGAGGCTTCGGATTGGGTTGATACTCTCCCAGAGCCTCTTTCCTGCCCCTCTGGGAACTTGAAAGCATCCTTTAGCACAATGACTAAACGTAGATCATCGCGACAGAGACGCCGAGCCCAGAAGTCTGCACGCCCTCGTTCCCAATCAGCTCAAGGGCGAATAGAGGTTTGTTCCAATGGGACACTGCGCGAAGCCACTGCTCAACCAAAAACACTGGACCCTCACTTAACTAGGCGAAGTGGTCCTGAATACTCCTCTGATAGCACGGATGACGGCAAGTTGTAACTCCTCAATGCCAAACACAACGGGTTTATACGGGTTGCTGCCCCTACACAGGAACTGTTGAAGTGTGACATTGAATATGGCACGTTACATTGCATGCTTTTTTAACGCATGCCATTACAACGTGGTCATTACAACGACTGCGTTGTAACAACGCATGCCATTACAACGCAAGTGGGAACAACGACTTGCACTGGGGGGGGGGGCGGCGCTGGATGTTGGAATAGTGTCATTTATTATTCTAACTCCAGTCTGTGCAACAGTGGGAAAGGTGTTGGATTTTAAATCCAACACCTTCTGACCCCTAGAGCAAGTCGTTGTAATGGCATGCTTTGTTACATCACGGTCGTTGTAATGACCGCGCTGTAATGGCATGCGTTGTGTTGCATGCGGTGTAAACGATGTTTCCCGTGACATTCCATATACCTCCTTTACTTGACATGGTTAATACTGTACATTGATCTTGGGATATAAGTGACTGATATCTAGCGGCTCTGGGACCGGGAGGGGGGACACCTCTTGAAACTGCCCACACTGCTATTTGGACCTTGTTTCGATGCTAACTATAGGGAACACTTTTGTTTACAGGCAATGATGAGGATAATACAAAATTATTTTTTGAGAATGTCATTTTTAGAGTTCACAGCATTCTAAGTCACAATACAGGGGTGGTATGGCTACGGCGGGAAAGCGAGGGCAGGAGCGTATTTTACTTTTTGCTCCTTATAGCCTCCGGTACCTATCGTGGTGAGCTAAACCTAGCACGGCACACTAATCATTACATGTTTTTGTTACTAGTATGGTTAGAAGGGGAATATTGGGTATGGGGCGGGACCAGCGACTGTTACGGTCGCGTGCTGCAAAGCGGGACGGGTTGGTGGTACTGCCCAGAGGGTGAGGGGAGTGGTGGCTAAAGATGATTACTGTGCTGTTACATTACATTGGGGGTGAGGAACACACAGGTGAGCAGGAAAAACCTTTGATTGAGATGCGGCGATAAGTTACACCTTGTCTAGAAACAGGTCTACTCCAGCAAAACCAAAGAATAGCATGAATAGGACACTTAAAATCATAACATGGAATGTTAGAGGTCTAGCACAACCTAAAAACGACAGAGAATATATGCATACCTTAAAAGATATCATATTACTATAGCCTTCCTCCAGGAAACACACGTCTCGCGAGATTGTCTCCCGGCACTATGAAAATGATGGCGGTGGCAATTGTACCCAACATTGTACTCAGGATTTGCCAGAGGCACACTAATTTGGGTGGCCCGGAAGCCTCATTCCGCCACACTGGCCATGTGGTTGATCCGATGGCCATTATGTGATACTCTCTGGAACATTAGATGGCCGCGAACTTTGTTTAATCTCAGTCCCGAATCTAGATCACTCCCAATTTTTTACTGACCCAATTACGGCAGCAACCCCACACCTAACCAATGACATAATACTTGCTGGTGACTGCAACTGCATGTTGGATCCTGCCCTGGACCGAGAACCACCTAGGACAAACACAAAACCACATATGACGGCATGTTTGCAGGCACTACTGCACAAATTTGGCCTTAAAGATGTTTGGAGGCAAAAGCATCCAACTACCAGGGCATTTTCTTGTTATACACCGTCAGCTGGTACCTATAGTAGACTAGACTTCTTTTTCACTACCCCTAACATTGCTACCCTAGTCTCTGAAGCATCATATCTAGCCAGATACCTTTCAGACCACTCCCCCCCTCATACTGGCACTGGCACCAGACCAACCACGTCTGGTGGTGCCACAGTGGTGTCTAAGAGCAGAGGCACTGACAGACCCTCCATTTCTGTCCTCAGTACAAGCAACACTTGATCATTATTTTCATAAAAATTGGGGCACCTCCACGACAAGAGCCCATGATTGGGAGGCAATTAAGGTGGTCCTTAGGGGAGTGTGCATGAACACTGCCTATGGGGTTAGTAAGCAATTAGAGCATGATTTGGAATGCGACGAGTCCATATTACTGGACATAGAACAAATACTATCAACACAACCCAATAGGTTAGAGGAATGGCACCAATTGCGAATCACAACACTCAAGGACTGGCAAAGGCTTGAAAAACACCCCCATAAGGCCCTCAGACAATGATTGAATGCATAGGGGGACAAGACTGGGGCACTGTTGGCCAGACTAGCAAGACAATCACAGTCACAGGATCCGATCCTGGCACTGCGTGACGCAGGGGGCACGCTACATACTTCACAGGCAGCCATAAATAAACTGATCAGAGAACATCTCAGGGATGTATATGCACTAAATTCAACAACTACCGAATCTGTAATACAAGACTTCCTAAAAGATCTTGAACTACCATGCCTGTCAGTAGAAGATAGCACTATACTAGAAGCAGATTTGACTGGGGATGAGATTCTCGCTTCATTGACATGCCAAAGACAGGCCAAAACCCCGGGAGGAGATGGCTTACCCGCCGAGTTCTATCATAAAACTGCAGGTATACTCACAGATAAGCTGTTAGATGTTTATAATGAGGCTTATGCAGTGGGACACCTCCCTGACACAATGCGGGAGGCGCTCGTGTTGTTGATACCTAAACCAGGCAAACCTATAGATGAGGTAAAGTCCTACAGGTCTCTCTCGATGCTTAATGTCGATGTTAAAACACTCAGAGGACTACTAGCACACTGACTCCTTCCTTACTTACCCACCCTAGTATACGAAGACCAATCTGGGTTTATACCTAAAAGAAGCACAACATTCAATCTTCGTAGACTCTTTCATATCCTCCAGGCCCATACACGCTCACTTTTCTGGACGTAAAACAAGCATTTGACTCAGTGAGGTGGGATTATTTATGCCAGGTTAAGAAAAAACTATGGTTTGGGCCCAAATATATAAGATGGGTAAAACTTCTGCACACTGCACCGACTGCCCGAGTTTGTACGAGTGGCTACGTGTCGGAGCCTTTTTCACTATGCAGAGGTACCAGGCAGGGATGCCCCCTTTCCCCATTGCTTTTCGCAATGGCGATGGAACCACTAGCGGTGCTACTTCGAAATAGACTTAAACACCGGGGAATCACAGTCAGAGGTTCCATCCACCTAGTCTCACTCTACGCCACTGACATTTTGGTTTACTTGCGAGAGCCGGATAGGGCACTACCGGTGCTGCAGACAGCACTATCAGAATTTCCAGCTGCCTCTGGCCTATCGGTGAACGTCTCAAATCATGCCACTTGGGACATTGGCGAGTTTAGACCCCGCATTACTACCACAACTCTCCCTCCCCTGGTGCGGGGAAGGTACCCGCTATGTAGGTATAAGGCTGGACCTAGAAAGACAAAGGGGCATATTCTCAAGGACTTATCGCCGAGTTACCGGCACTTTAGCGCAGCAAAAGTGCCAAAAGAATTATCGCCCCATTCCCAAGCTGGTGCAAACTGCCCACATCGCCAGTTTACCAGCGATAGCTGCCGCAAAAAACATCGCCACGGATGAGAGAGACAACTAAAGCTAATGATATGCAGAGAAGGCGTTCCCGTGCAAAAACACACGGTAACACCACTTCGCGATATTCTCAACTTCCAGCCAGATCTGCGATGCGAACCAAAAACAGGCGATAAGGCGCGTTAGCAGCAGGGATTTAACACCTGCCCTTTACTGGTGTTAAGCAGGACGACAAACTGCAGTAGAAAGGGAGCCCAGCCCAGAGCCACATCTGAAGACCAACAGATGCCATGGAGACAATGAGCGTGCAGCCTGGAGACCCAAAAGGGCCACAACACCCACCGCAACCACCCCCAGACCACCCCCCCGGACCACCCCCCCTCCCTGACTACCACAGAGGCAGCGCAGAACAGGACAGCGGACGTTCCCAAAACCCACCAGCCTCAGAGACTCAACGCCAGAGGAAGTCATTGCCCACTACAGGCACAAAAGGACAACCATCCTCCGCATCCTGACCCACATTGCCCACAGGCTGACGGTACCAACACGGCAGACAACCACCATCCCTCCGCAGACGAAGCTGCTGGCTGTGCTGCACCTGTTGGCCCCTGGTACCTCCCAAACAACAACTGCCAGAGTCGGAGGAGTCTCACAGCCAGCCCTATCATACGTCCTCACCCATGTCATGGATGCATGTCCACAATAGCAACGGCGGGCCCCGGTCACCACACCACACAACAGTTCCAATTCGTAGTGTTCCTGCGCAACCAACCCCAACGCCAGCCGTTGCCAGACGCCACTGTGCCCCAGATCCAAAGCTGTAGTAACTGAAATGGGGGTGCGCACGGTCATGAAGTCCAGTAGTCAACAGTAGTGTAAAAACAGTCCTTTATTACAAATACAACAATAAACAATACGAAAAGCACAGCAAACGCCCAACGGGGAACTTCATCAGGGCAACGTGTGGATTCAAGTAACTGCATAAGCCGTGGGAACTCCCCAATACCATTCCATACTCCGGAGGTCAGTATCCAGAAACCTGTTGGACAGATGGTGACAATGGTCAAGCGTCCGTATAGTCACAAACCTAATCTGGTACAGTGTATAGCACTTGGACAAACCAGAATGCTCACAGGAAAGACAAATCCTGCACAAAAAGACCGTAACAGAAGTACGTGTGGTTGTAACCTTCGTAGGATAGAAAAGGAAGGTTACGGTCACACCAACTTCTGTTACGGTCTCATGATGCAGGATTACCCATACCTGTAAGCATCACGGTTTGTATGAGCTTGATACCCCTGCACCTTCACTCCCCCCACCCAGCCACGAGGGCGCCGCCGTGACCGGTGGTGCCTACGCGATCCTGTGTGCCTGCTGCACCCCAGCCCTGGTCCCCAGACCAGTCCGCCAACCAGCGATGAGTGCCCGCCCTTGCGCACCCAGGCCTCAATGCTCACCTGCCGCCACCGGTGTGTCTCCAAGAGGGCCCACCACGTGCCGGTGCAACCTCCTCAACCGATTGCTGGATTCCGCGCCACAGGCCCCCAGTGCACCCTGCAGCACCGCGCCGTGGAGTCATGTCTGTGCAGCCTGCTGCCCTCGGCGTACACTGCGGTCCAGCTGGAATCACAATTCAAATCGAATCTTGATTGGCAGCACGTCGTATCGAGGCCTACGCATCATCGCACGCTGCACACCCGCTCAGCTCTTCAGGTGCCATTAACTCAGTGCACCTCAAGTCATCGCCACGTGGCGGTAGGCCCGTGCCGGCCTAAGTGCCTCGGATGCCACCAACTCTGTGCACCTCAAGTCATCGACACGTGGCGGTAGGCCCGTGCCGGCCTAAGTGCCTCGGATGCCACCAACTCTGTGCACCTCAAGTCATGGGCCCTTTATGATTGAGTCTCGTCGTGCGGACGCCATCATGTCACCTCCGGCAGTGGGGAATGTGATGTGGTAGGGCCCTAGGCCCTCTTGCATAAATAATGACCCCATGGACACACTCAGCTAGATAGTGGAAATGGCCTTGGGCACGTGCGCCCGGCCCCTTTTATTGGCAGGGTCACATGTCCTGTGACGCATGTGCTGGATGGGTGTGGTGTGGGTGTGAACCAGCCCTCATGGAGTGGCTGTGGCATGCTGAGAACTAGACCTGTGATCAGCAGATCACTACAGGGAAGACCTGGGACATGTAGCGTTGTCGTCCCCCCCTGTAAGCGTAAGCGGAGTGGGCTGGCCTGGCGTATGCCAGTCCAGCGTAGGGGTGTGAACGATGACTCCGGCGCTCTGGGCGTGGTTCCGTTCTGGGCTGGAGAAGAAGGTGACTAATGCATGTGTCTCTGATGTTGTGGCGGCGCCACCTGGTCCGCAATCGGTAATGTTGCACCCTGTGACTCAAGTCCCACAACATGTGCAACATGGACGTAAGGGGGAATCACTGACCCGACATTTATCCATACTTCCGTACTTGAATGTACATAGACATGACACATCTGTGTGAATTTAATTGTTTAATGCACATTCAGTGGAGTGTTGTAGCTGGAGCAGTACAGGGCCATGCAAACCCCACTTTACATTGTTGGCCCGTGGAGGGCCAGCCAGAGTCCTTCAGGGAATGACAAGTACATCGGAAGAGGAAGAGTTCAATCCGCAGTCTGATAGCTGTGTCATTGGTGTCCAAACAGAATATGGCAGTCCATGTCGAGGTCCAAGGTGAGTGTCGCAGAGTGCATCGGGGGACAGTGAAAGGTGATGATGCAGAGGGCAGAACCAAGCAGAAACAGGCCATATGGCGGAGAAGAATGCTACCGCTTCCTTACTACCAGTAAGGCAGATTCATCCACATCTTCGTCCTCTGATGTCTCATGTGCCTCGCATGTGGGTGGGGGTGTTTTCTCTGCAGCACTGTGTGGCACTGACACAACAGGGGCCGAGGTGGATTGGCTGCCGCACTGTGAGGCACTGGCACATCAGGGGGCAGAGATTTGGAAGTCGAAGCAGCAGCAGCATTCATCTGCGCCAGGCCTTGTGGCAGCAATGCCATGACGAGGATCCGCAGGGCATGATAGATCCCAGCTACATCATGCTGGTGTGCAGCCTTGGCAGCCATTCTTTCCGCCTGCACCCGCTCCATGTTCTCCATGGTCCTCCGCATGTGTCCCAACTCCTGGATGACACCGCTGGAGCCACTCTGACTGGACAGTTGTCCTTGTCTCTGAGTCAGGCCTCCAGCGATGTCATCCATGGTTCGGCGGAGAGCATGGAGCAGACTGTGGGTGTCCGTCAAGGACTGTAAGTGCTCCCTGATGGGACTTAGACACCCACGTATGGCATCTAGTTTGGCTGCCATGAGGTCGAACCCCACCGCACTTGATCAGCCATCTTCTGCTGGCACCCTAACACACGGCGTTGGAAGGCCATGTGTTGTTCGTGGGGGTCCTGGGAGACAGCTGTGGTGGTGGGTGCTTCCTGCTGTGTGGTCTGTGCAGGGGGTGGGGTTTCCTCGATGCAGCTGGGCTGCCCTGCTCCTGGAGGTGGGGTGCCGAAGCTGTCCATGAGCCATTGGAGGGCGTCGGTGTCGATGGAGGGGAGGTCCTCTTCATCATCAGTGAAGAGGTGTACCGTCTGCTCTGCAGGAGGTGTTGAGTCACCCTCTGCAATGTAAAGGGGAGATGCAGTTTAACATCGTTTTCACATGTATGTTGACGCTTTGTACAGGTTTACATACAAACTGCATGGCAATGTACATTGTGACTGTTTGGGAGGAGCTTCCTATTTGATGCGGGACAGTGGACATTTCGACAACATCACGGATGTGTGTTTGTACTTGTGCATGGGTTTGTTGTGAGATTAGTGATGTGTGGGGAGGGCCCCCTCTGGGCACATAGTCGACGGGGGCCTACTTGCAGTTTCTAGGTGTGCTGCAGTGTGCCAAGGGGATCAGGGACATGCTCCAGTGTAGTCGTGGGTGTGCACTGTGCTTTGCTTAATTGTGCATGTGTGCCATTGTGCCCATCTCCCCCAGTCCCCCCAGTCCCTGGTCGTTACTCACCCTCTTGCTGTTGTGTCGGCTCCTGTTGAGCATTGTCCGGTCCCCCAACTCCTGCCACCGTCTCCACACTGATGCCTGTGGAGACCATTTCCTCCATCTCGTCCAGCTCCTCCTGTGGCGCTGGACTCCCACCTCCAGTCTGCATTGCTGCCTTCTGGTTGTTGGCGAGTTTCTGCTTGATTTTGCGCTTCACATCATTCCAGCGCCTCTTGACCTCTTCCATTGTCCTCCTCAGCACTCCGATTGCATTCACCTTGTCCACGATGGACTGCCATATTCCATTTTTTGTCGCCAATGACACATTGGAGGTGACAAACAGTTGTTGATGGTATTTCATCACCTTCGTTATCAGGATCCTGTTTTCCTGCGGACTGAACCGCGTCTTCCTCTTCTTCCTGTCCTTGCCCTTCCCTGACCCCGAGGTCCCGGCCTGGTCCTCCGGGGGGCTTGTGGGGTTCTGCTCGTCCTCTGTTCCTGCTCCGGCTGCCTCCATTGTGCTTCGCAGTTGTTTGGTTTTTGTTTGTGTTCTTTTTTCTGCTTTTGTAGTGATTTTTCCCGCCTGACGTGTGTGAATTGCAGGCCTAGCGCTGCTTGTCGCAGATTTTTCTATCGCGGTTGGGCCCATCGCAACTTTTTTCACCTTCGGGTTTCCTTTTTTATCTCCGTCGCGGTAGTTGTATCGCGGACATTTGACGCGTTATCGGGAGACTATCACATGTTACCGCTGTGTTGTGAATACGACGTTAACACAGAGTTATTTTCCCGCGATAGACGGCGATATGAAAACGTGCGTTAGCCTTTTTGTGGCGATGATTATCGCACGTTCTTGAGAATATCCCCCTAAGATTCTTAGACTTAAATAAAGAAAGAGTCCTGACCGGGTTGCAAGCTTTGGTCCAATTCTGGAAAGATCTCCCACTGACAATAATGGGTAGGTCAGCCTGTTAAAATGGTGATTCTACTTCGCTGTTTGCATGTCATGCAGAACTCGTTATACGAAATACCTCGTCGGTATTTCGGTGAGTTGGATAGACTCATAGTGGATCTCTTGTGGTCCACTAAGCGGAAACGAATCAGCCTAAGGATGTTGCAGCAAACATGGGAGAGAGGGGGCATGGAACTTCCCAACCTAGAATTTTACTACATGGCTGCAAGCCTGCTGTATGTGGTCCACTGGTTCGACAAGGGGTAAAATTGGGAAAAAAATTTGCTGGGTGATCTGGATGATCAAGTTGGCTTACCTGAACTCCTTGTGCTGGGAGCTCAAGTTCCTGACAGGTACCCATACTTGGTTAGACTCATGGGCCGCACGTGGGAGAAGGTGATCACGACAGTCCTTTGCAGAGCCCCATACACGCGAGATATGCTTATATGGATAATTAAACCCTTCAAGGACATTTAAAATACCATGTCCATGACCAAATACAAATCTGGAGGCTGCAAGGTCCTTGGAAACCTTTACCTGGGCGGTCAATATATAACTAGAGAAGATGCCCTTGACTCCTTTGCGTTAGGTACAGGACAATACTTGCAATATAACAAAATGTTAGCTACAGCACATGAAATGTGGCCAAACTTTCCGGAGGAGCCCACTCTCCCCTAGACGTTGAACAGGTTGCTAGACATGACATGGGGCTGAAAGCTCATTACTCATCTGTATAGGGCCATAAGGGAGGATGCCCCTAGGATTTCCCCAAAAGCATACTCAAGATAGGAGGAGGGTCTCGGAGAGGACATTACTCAACAAGAATGGCAGAAAGTTCATGAGGGGACACGTACAATCAGCTCGAACGCCTGATTCAAATTAATCCAATTTAACTTAGTTCATCAACTCTACCTCACCCCTAAGACTCTGCATAATACCTATCCCACCAGATCAGATGAATGCACACACTGCAGGAATCCTGAGGCAGATTTTGTACATGAAGTTTGGGGTTGCACATGTATTAAGACATACTGGAAGGAGATACTAGGCACACTCAAACGAACAACAAGGTGGGAATTTGATGGTACCCCAAGGGAGATATTATTGGGCCTCCTGCCGGCCCCAATTAATAAAAAAACGTAAGGGTCGATTGCGATCTCATCCGGGAGGCCATCCTAGAGCCTTCCGGAGTCGGACCTTCCAACCGACATGTACTGGGATCCGGTTTTCCCAAACGACGCATTACGATGCTCTTAAACCCTTTATTTACCGAACGACTCAGTTACTCCGAATCCAACTGGATTTTCCTAACGAGAAGCCTCTGGAAACGCAGAATGGAGTCGTTCGGAGGCACTTTCAAATCCAAATCCCATCGCCCAAGTACAATGCGTACTTCCTATGTGCCGAAAGGTCGGCCTAACCAACACATCAGAGCGGCCGGAAGGGGATTTTTTCAGCTCCAAATTGTGCCACAACATGATTCCTGCGACCAAGACTGTGCAGATATGCATCCCATTGTGCATGTCATCCCTATACTGTACATCTACGATTAATATTAAAACCCCAACCAACGCAGTCGTCGCAGATGGTAAGTTAGACACCTACCCCTACACCATAACGCAACTATCCTGCAAAAGACAATATAAGGGAAAGTAGGGACGAAACTACAGGTAAATTTAGGGGGGAAAGACTTCTAGCAATGTAGAGCCAATTTGGGGGTTGGGGGGCTAACACTCCCAGCAATTTAGAGCCAATTTAGGGGGTGGGAGCAAATACCCCCAGCAATGTAGAACCAATTTGGGGGGGTGGTGGGGGCTAATAACCCCAGTAATGTTGAGCCAATTTGGGGTGTGGGGGGCTAATACCCTGAGCATCGTAGAGCCAATTTGGGGGGTGGGCGGCTGTTAGAAATGGGGGTCTCTAGTTGGCAATGGCTGGCCACTGTCCAAGTAGGGACCCTTCTTCCTAAGTCAGAGTGAGAGGGCTACCCTCTTTAATACCCCTGCTCAACCCTGTGGTAACGTAGCACGAGCAGGTAGGCTTATCTCAGAGGCAGGGTGTGAAGCATTTATGATCATACACAGTAACACAGTGAGGAACACTACAAAGGGACACCACACAAGTAGTTATTATAAAAAATAAGTATCTTTATATAAAGGCAGATTTATCACAAGACCAATAACTGTAAAAGCCACAATACTGTCAAAAATAGGATAGCTGTTGAAAGGCTGTCAAAAATAGTTCAAAGGTTGCAAAAATAAGGTTCAAGTTCAAAGCAGTGGTCTCTGCGACCCTTTCTTTCACAAAGTACCTGGGTTTAGTAGCAAAACCAACAAAGTGTCGCAAATAAGCTGTAGCGATGATTCTCGGCACGCGAGGCCGGCGATGCGTTGAAATCCTTGCCGCAAGGGAGGATGATGCGCCGATCTGCGGGATGCGTGCGGAGACGATGCGACAAACTTTGGCACGCTGGACCGCCGATGCGATGACTTTCTTGCCGCGTGGGAGAAGTCGATGCGGTGATCCTGTTGCGCTGTGCGATCGTGTTGCGATGCGAAGACAAGACGCTCCGCGAGGGAGCGATGAAATTCGGTGCGATGCGATCAAAGTGGCGAACGCACGGCGTCCGCACTGCGATGTCTCGAAGCGATGATTTCTTTAAGGGTTGCGAGGGCGCGGCGACAGCAGCGCGATGATCTTTCCAGCGCATCTTGGCTGCAGCGGCTCGCAAAGGGGTGTCAGCGATGGTTTCGGGTTGCGGGCCCTCGGCGGCAGTAGCGCGATGATTTTTCCAGCGCTCTCGACTGCAGCGGCCCGCAAAGATGCGTTAGCGTCGATTTCTCACCCTCTTTTCTCTGATGCAAACTAGAGGCCCTGGAACTCACAGGAGCCTCCTCAGCAGATAGCAGTCCTCGCAGGGAGGAAGCAGGAGGTTGGTGGTGGAGTCTGATGTGCCTGAGACTCCAGCAGGAGGCTAGCTCTTTTCCTAGCCCTTGGGTAATTGCTGTACAAAAATAAAAGTTCTCTCAAGAGTTCCTTTTCCTCTTCTTCAAGGTCCAGTGGTCACTGCTGCAGGCCAGTGCAAGAAACAACACACAGCACAGGGACAGTCACTTCCTGCAGATTCCTCCAGTGGCACGGACAGAGTTTCCTCTCCAGATCCAAAAGCAATACAAAAGTAGGGGTTTGAGCACAGATATTTATACCCCAAAAACCTTTGATCCTTGAAGCTACCAGTCCCTGAACCTAGCCAGAACCAGTTCTGCTCAGGCCTGGAGCACTTTGTTTACCAGGCTGCATCCTTCCTTTCAGAAAGAGGGGTCTGCTAGCAGACACACAGTGGGAGGTGGAGCCAGCATTCACCTTGCCAGGCACAGCCCTATTCAGATCAAAGAGCCACCCCTCCCCACACTCTAAATGCAGATCTCTCTATTCCACCCAGGTCTGACTCAGCCTGTCCTGCCCCTCTAAAACCAGACAGCCAATACACATAACGGCAGAGCACACTGGAAGGCTTAGGCAAGAAAATACCTACTTTCTAAAAGTGGTATTTTCAAACACAGAATATAAAAATAAACTTCACTAAAAGGTGTATTTTAATATTCTGAGCTCAGGCATACTAAATTCGTTTTTCTACCATGTTCCTGGGGTCAGTTAGGACTATAGCATGTAATAGTCAAACTGCCCATTCTAGCCTATGAGGAACAGGTAGCCTTACAGTAGTGAAAAACGAAATGGTGCATAATTCACTACCAGGACATGCTACACACACCAAGGCATGTCCTGCCTTATACATACAAGGCACCCTACCATAGGGGTGACTTACAGGATGCTAAGGGAAGGTTCAGGGGCTGGGAAGTGAGTGCACTTCACAGCCAAGATGGCAGTTCTGGACTGCACACAGACACTGCAGTGGCAGGTCTGAGACACACTTTACAAGCTGCTTCTGTGGGTGGCACACATCAGTGCTGCAGGCCCACCAGCAGCATTTGGTTTACCAGCCCTGGGCACACATAGGCCACACTACTAGGGACTAACAGGTAAACCAAATAAGCCAATCAGGGATATACCAATTCACATAGACATATTTATACAGGGAGCATTGGCGCTGTGACACTGAATGGCAGTGGCACAGCGCCCAGAGCATCTAACACCAGTAAAACAGAGGAGACAACAGCGAAAAATGGAAGGGAGACCCACGCCAATGGTGCCAGGTCTAACACACGTCCCCTCCAGCTGAAATGTGGGGAGAACTACCCATCCCCTTGGAAGTTCTCATCGCTAAGGCGGAAAAATCTGGACAGACCATCAGCATTGGCGTGTTCTGTACCAGGGCGGTGTTCCACCGTGAAGTCCATACCCTGTAGGGAAATGGACCACCTCAACAACTTGGGATTCTCACCCCTCATCTGCATCAACCATCTGAGGGGCCTGTGGTCTGTCTGAACCCGGAAGTGAGTCCCAAATAGGTAGGGTCTTAGCTTCTTCAGTGCCCAGACCACAGCAAATGCCTCACGCTCAATTGCACTCCACCTCTGTTCCCGGGGAAGTAACCTCCTACTGATGAAGGCTACAGGTTGGTCTAGTCCCTCCTCATTTATCTGTGACAGAACGGCCCCCACCCCATGCTCTGAAGCGTCTGTCTGGACAACAAATTCCTTAGCAAAATTGGGCGCCTGGAGTACGGGTGCTGTACACATAGCAGTTTTGAGGGCATCAAAGGCTTTCTGACAGGTGTCAGTCCAGTTCACAATCTTTGGCCGCTTCTTGGAAGTCAGCTCAGTCAAGGGGGCAACAATGTTGCCATACCCCTTGACAAACCTCCTGTAATAACCCGTGAGTCCTAAGAAGGCCCTCACCTGGGTCTGGGTCCTTGGGGACTCCCAAGCCAGGATGGTTTCAATCTTGGGCTGCAGGGGCGCCACCAGGCCGCTCCCCACCTGGTGTCCCAAGTACACCACCGAACCCTGCCCAATCTGGCACTTACTGGCCTTGATTGTGAGGCCTGCTCTGCGCAGCGCCATCAACACTTCCCAGAGGTGGCGCAAGTGGTCCTCCCAGGAGGAACTAAACACTGCAATGTCATCCAGGTAGGCGGCACTGAAAGCCTCCAGCCCAACCAACACCTGGTTGACCAATCTCTGGAAGGTGGCAGGGGCATTCTTCATCCCAAAGGGCATCACACGGAACTG
This sequence comes from Calotriton arnoldi, assembly GCA_963921515.1. NCBI lineage: Eukaryota > Metazoa > Chordata > Amphibia > Caudata > Salamandridae > Calotriton > Calotriton arnoldi. The sequence goes on along the minus strand of CAWUFW010005261.1, from coordinate 882,894 downwards.
GTAGTGCCCATCTGGTGTGGAGAATGCTGACCTCTCCTTTGCCCCATCAGTTAAGGCGATCTGCCAGTACCCAGACGTCAGATCAAACGTGCTGAGGTACCGGGCAGCCCCTAACCGGTCTATGAGCTCATCAGCTCTGGGGATGGGGTGCGCGTCGGTCTTGGTGACCGAATTGAGACCTCGGTAGTCCACACAGAACCTAAGTTCAGGAGTGGCACCAGGCGTCGCAGCTTTTGGTACCAAGACCACGGGGCTGGACCAGGGGCTGCTAGAGGACTCAACCACCCCTAGGGCGAACATTTTGGAGACCTCCTCCTTAATGCAAGCCCTGACCCTGTCAGTTACCCTGTAAGCCTTGTGCTTGACAGGAGAACTGTCCCCGGTATCCACTTCATGGACGCACCAATCAGTGACACCAGGTACCAGGGAGAACAAATCAGAAAATTGCCCCAACAGGTGGTGACAATCTCTCTGTTGCTCAGGGGTCAGTGTGGTGGAGAGGATCACACCCTCCACTGACACATCCTTCTCTTCTGCACACACAGGAGGTCAGGGAGAGGCTCACTCTCCTCCTCAACCCCATCATCTGTGGCAAGAAGCATGCCCACTTCAGACCTCTCAAAGTGGGGCTTTAGGCGGTTCACATGCAGGACCCGCAAGGGGTTCCTGGGAGACTGAAAGTCCACCAAGTAGGTAACCGGACTTTTGCGCTCCACCACCTCAAATGGACCGGTCCACTTATCTTGGAGCGCACCAGGCTCCACTGGGGCCAGTACCCAAACCTTCTGACCAGGTTGAAATTCGACCAGAGTGGCATTCTGGTCGTGCCAACGTTTCATTTCTTCCTGGCTGGCTTCCAGATTTGCCTCAGCAATTTTTCTGAAACGCCGAGTCTGGTTCCTGAAGGCCAACATGTAGCTAAATACATCTTGGGGAGGTTTCCTGGGAGATTGCTCCCAGCCTTCCTTGACCAGACTCAGAGGTCCTCTAACCGGGTGGCCATAAATGAGTTCAAAGGGACTGAACCCTAAGGACTTCTGGGGCACCTCACGGTAGGCAAACAACAGGCATGGCAAGAGGACGTCCCACTTACGCCTCAGGGGCTCTTCTAGGCCCATGATCATGCCCTTCAAGGCCCGGTTGAACCTTTCAACCAGACCATTACCTTGGGGGTGGTAAGGAGTGGTGAACTTATACGTTACCCCACACTCCTTCCACAGAGACTTCATGTACTGGGAGATGAAGTTGGTCCCCCTGTCAGACACCACCTCTCTGGTGAATCCCACACGGGAGAAAATCCCCATCAGTGCACGTCCCACCACGGGGGCCGTCACTGTCCTGAGCGGGATGGCTTCAGGGTACCGGGTGGCATGGTCCACCAAGACCAGGATGAACCTGTTGCCCATGGCTGTCTTGGGGTCCAGAGGCCCCACAATGTCAATGCCCACTCGCTCGAATGGGGTACTCACAACTGGAAAGGGCTGGAGTGGGGCCTTGATCTTCCCCCACTCTTCCCACTTGCCTGGCAAGTCTCACAGGTCCTGCAATGAGTGTCTGAACTCTTGTGCATCTGGGGCCAATAAAAGTGGGCGGCCAGCCTCTCAAAGGTCTTGGTCTGCCCCAGATGTCCTGCCAATGGAATGTCATGAGCCAACCCCAGTAGGAAGGTTCTGAAGCACTCGGGTACCACCAGCACACGGGCTGACCCTGGCTCAGCAACCTTAGGCTCACTATACAGGAGACTGTTCTCCCAATAAATCAGATGTGAACCAGACATGTCACCTTCTGCCTGGGCTGCAGCCTGTCGCCGCATACCCTCAAGAGAGGGGCAAACTCTCTGCTGCTCACAAAATTCCTCCCTGGTGGGTCCCCCTTCCTGCTGCCAATGGGTCAGCTCAGGCAGGTCCCCCAGTTCGGTGATCTGCTCCCCGGTAGGCTCCAGGGCATCCCCTCTGGGTCTGCTCCTTCCTGGGCCGTGGGAACCAAGGGGGCCAGCTTCCCGCGCCCCTGCCCCTTCTCTCTAAGGCAGGGATCTGGGCCCTACTCTCAGGCTCCAGATCCTTTTCAACACCCTCCTTGGCTGCCATGGACCGAGTGGTAGCACACGCCCACTCAGGCAGACCCAACATCTCTAAGTGAGCCTTCCTCTCCACCGTAGCCCACGGGGAGTCCTCTAAATCATTGCCCAGCAGACAGTCTACAGGCATGGCGGGCCTCACAGCTACCTGAAGAGTTCCTGAGACCCTCCCCCACTCAAAGGGAACCTGAGCCACCTCACATTGGCTCTCTGAGTTGTCGGCGGACACTACTGGGTAGAATGCATGAGGGACAACCTGCTCTCTGGACACCAACCGGGAGCTGACAGCAGTTACACTGGCCCCTGTGTCTCTTAGAGCCTCCACCCTATGGCCATTGATGGTCACCCACTGCCTGTATTTCTTAGTGTTAGCAGGCAGTGCAGGCTTGGGGACCATCTCAAAGTCCCCTAATGAGACAAGGGTCAACTCTACGGGATCCCACCCCTCTTGGGCACCCATCTCCTCCTCTCCCAGGGCTACACTAGCAATCTGGCGGGGTGGTGCACGGGGGGTGCACTGGCTCCCCTTGGGGGCACTGGGGATCAAAATATCTGTGGCCCACTTGACCACAGTTGTAACACGTGGGGGCCCCCTGGGAACAGGCCTACCTGTTGGGGGCCCGGTCCTCCTTTCTTGTGGGGGCTGGGACACCACTGCTTGGTTCCCTGGGGGATTACTTTGGGGCCCTCGGTGGATCTCCCTCTGTTGACCCTTGTCCCCCCACTCCTCTGCTGGGGACCCTGCCCACCTTTGGCGACGTCTCCCACTGGACCCTTGCGGACCCGGGTGCTCACCCAGCGGTCCGCCTCCTCAGCAAGCTTCCTAGGGTTAGTCAGCTTGCAATCAATTAGGTGCTGGCGTAGCTCAGGAAAACAATTACTAGATAAATGCTCCCATTCAATCAAATCATACAACTGTGCAAAAGTTTCTACTTTGCTACCTTTTACCCAGCGTTCCATGGCTCTGCAAAAAAAGGACACATATTCAACCCACGTGGTACCCTCTAGCTTCTTACAGACCCTAAACCTCTGCCTATACATTTCAGGGGTCAAACCATAGCGGGTCATCAACGCTTCTTTCATGTGGGCATAAACCATCCTACTTTCTGGGGGCAGGTCCAACAAGGTATCCCTCCCCTCACTCACAAAGCGTCCCCACAACCCCGCTCCCCAATCCTTCTCAGGGACCCGGTGGGACACCATGGCTAATTCATAAGCGGCAAACCATTGCCCAATATCTTCACTTTTGTGGAAATCTTTAATAACCTCCTTGGGTATATACACCCTACTCTCAGGGTGCACTACAGGTACGCTGCCACCAGAGGGGAGATTTCCATGCTCTTAGCTTTAATCTCCAACTCCCTCAATACTCTCTCATGCTCCAGCTTCATCCTCATAATCTCAATTTCTAACTTCTTGTTCTCTAGGTCCCGGTGACCATCCATTTTAAGCTTAGCCAGCTCCATATTATGCCGCCTATCTCTCTCCCTGTCCTCCAGCTCTTCTGGGGACAGACCCTTAGCGGACACACTAGAGCCCGGGTTGGAAAGGGCTGGATCTCCTACTAAGTCTACTACATCGCCCTGCTGCTCTCCTCCCTCCACAAGCTCTCCTAGATCCTTAGGGGCCTCCCTGGCTTCTAGCCAGGCCTTCAGCGCCTTGTAATACTCTTCCCTTCTAGTGAGACCTGTGATAGGGACTGTGAACTGCTTGCAAAAATATTTGAGCTGCTTGGCATTGTAGGTTTCTATTTTCTCTTCTTCCCAGGAGAGATCCTCTGAGGCATTGGATCTGGGCTTGCCCATTGTAGAAATAACTGGCAATATCAATAAAGGATAGAAGAAAACTTCTCAAGAAATGTAAGCGGGTGAAAAATCACCGGCAATATCAATCACAATATAGGATCCTGAAAACTCTCAGAAATGTGCGTGGGTGAAAAATCACCAGCAATATCAATCACAATAGGGGATCAAAAAAAACTTTCAATAAATGGGCGCGGGTGAAAAATCACCGGCAATATCAATCACAATATAGGATCCCAAGAACTCTCAGAAATGTGCGCGGGTGAAAAATCACCGGCAATATCAATCACAATATAGGAGCAAAAAAAATTCTCAAAAAATGTATGCGGTACGTTATGGTCTGCACTCACTAGTAGTGTACACTATAATTACTGTATGCGATCATAAATGCAAGTCCAGATCCTCACCGCTGACCACCAATGTTAGAAATGGGGGTCTCTAGTTGGCAATGGCTGGCCACTGTCCAAGTAGGGACCCTTCTTCCTAAGTCAGAGTGAGAGGGCTACCCTCTTTAATACCCCTGCTCAACCCTGTGGTAACGTAGCACGAGCAGGTAGGCTTATCTCAGAGGCAGGGTGTGAAGCATTTATGATCATACACAGTAACACAGTGAGGAACACTACAAAGGGACACCACACAAGTAGTTATTATAAAAAATAAGTATCTTTATATAAAGGCAGATTTATCACAAGACCAATAACTGTAAAAGCCACAATACTGTCAAAAATAGGATAGCTGTTGAAAGGCTGTCAAAAATAGTTCAAAGGTTGCAAAAATAAGGTTCAAGTTCAAAGCAGTGGTCTCTGCGACCCTTTCTTTCACAAAGTACCTGGGTTTAGTAGCAAAACCAACAAAGTGTCGCAAATAAGCTGTAGCGATGATTCTCGGCACGCGAGGCCGGCGATGCGTTGAAATCCTTGCCGCAAGGGAGGATGATGCGCCGATCTGCGGGATGCGTGCGGAGACGATGCGACAAACTTTGGCACGCTGGACCGCCGATGCGATGACTTTCTTGCCGCGTGGGAGAAGTCGATGCGGTGATCCTGTTGCGCTGTGCGATCGTGTTGCGATGCGAAGACAAGACGCTCCGCGAGGGAGCGATGAAATTCGGTGCGATGCGATCAAAGTGGCGAACGCACGGCGTCCGCACTGCGATGTCTCGAAGCGATGATTTCTTTAAGGGTTGCGAGGGCGCGGCGACAGCAGCGCGATGATCTTTCCAGCGCATCTTGGCTGCAGCGGCTCGCAAAGGGGTGTCAGCGATGGTTTCGGGTTGCGGGCCCTCGGCGGCAGTAGCGCGATGATTTTTCCAGCGCTCTCGACTGCAGCGGCCCGCAAAGATGCGTTAGCGTCGATTTCTCACCCTCTTTTCTCTGATGCAAACTAGAGGCCCTGGAACTCACAGGAGCCTCCTCAGCAGATAGCAGTCCTCGCAGGGAGGAAGCAGGAGGTTGGTGGTGGAGTCTGATGTGCCTGAGACTCCAGCAGGAGGCTAGCTCTTTTCCTAGCCCTTGGGTAATTGCTGTACAAAAATAAAAGTTCTCTCAAGAGTTCCTTTTCCTCTTCTTCAAGGTCCAGTGGTCACTGCTGCAGGCCAGTGCAAGAAACAACACACAGCACAGGGACAGTCACTTCCTGCAGATTCCTCCAGTGGCACGGACAGAGTTTCCTCTCCAGATCCAAAAGCAATACAAAAGTAGGGGGTTTGAGCACAGATATTTATACCCCAAAAACCTTTGATCCTTGAAGCTACCAGTCCCTGAACCTAGCCAGAACCAGTTCTGCTCAGGCCTGGAGCACTTTGTTTACCAGGCTGCATCCTTCCTTTCAGAAAGAGGGGGTCTGCTAGCAGACAGACAGTGGGAGGTGGAGCCAGCATTCACCTTGCCAGGCACAGCCCTATTCAGATCAAAGAGCCACCCCTCCCCACACTCTAAATGCAGATCTCTCTATTCCACCCAGGTCTGACTCAGCCTGTCCTGCCCCTCTAAAACCAGACAGCCAATACACATAACGGCAGAGCACACTGGAAGGCTTAGGCAAGAAAATACCTACTTTCTAAAAGTGGTATTTTCAAACACAGAATATAAAAATAAACTTCACTAAAAGGTGTATTTTAATATTCTGAGCTCAGGCATACTAAATTCGTTTTTCTACCATGTTCCTGGGGTCAGTTAGGACTATAGCATGTAATAGTCAAACTGCCCATTCTAGCCTATGAGGAACAGGTAGCCTTACAGTAGTGAAAAACGAAATGGTGCATAATTCACTACCAGGACATGCTACACACACCAAGGCATGTCCTGCCTTATACATACAAGGCACCCTACCATAGGGGTGACTTACAGGATGCTAAGGGAAGGTTCAGGGGCTGGGAAGTGAGTGCACTTCACAGCCAAGATGGCAGTTCTGGACTGCACACAGACACTGCAGTGGCAGGTCTGAGACACACTTTACAAGCTGCTTCTGTGGGTGGCACACATCAGTGCTGCAGGCCCACCAGCAGCATTTGGTTTACCAGCCCTGGGCACACATAGGCCACACTACTAGGGACTAACAGGTAAACCAAATAAGCCAATCAGGGATATACCAATTCACATAGACATATTTATACAGGGAGCATTGGCGCTGTGACACTGAATGGCAGTGGCACAGCGCCCAGAGCATCTAACACCAGTAAAACAGAGGAGACAACAGCGAAAAATGGAAGGGAGACCCACGCCAATGGTGCCAGGTCTAACAGCGGCAAATACCCCCAGCAATGTAGAACCAATTTGGGGGTTGGGAGGCTAATACCCCCAGCAATGTAGAGCCAATTTGGAGGGTTTGGGGGGCTAACACTCCCAGCAATATAGCCCCAATTGGGGGATTAATTTAAAAGAAATATTTTTAAAAATTCAAATAATTTTTGTTAAAGTTTAGTCGTGGTATGTTGGATTTATAGGGGATAAGGGTGGGGAGTAATTTAAGAAAAAAAATTGAAAAACTAACATTTTTTGAAATGTTAAAAAAAATATTAAGAGTGGTATGTTGGGTTTATAGGGGATAAGGGTGGGGAGTAATTTAAAAATATTGGGGTCCATTACGATGACTGGCGGATGCACCTCCGCGATGCTGGTGGTGGGAGAAAACGCCATTTACCGCGCACCGGCAGCGGTCTTCACGCCCGCAATATTAGCATGTCTAGACAGAGCCATTTCCCGTCCGCTGCGGTGTGACGCCGACCGCCATCAAAGTGCGCCCGCCAGCGCGGCGGAGTGAGCCAATGAGCACTAACCGCCGTGCGGAATGACGTCCCGTCCGCCGAACAAATCACGATGCCGGAAAAAGGGCAGCACACCGCGGCGGAGCAACCGTATAGCCAAAGACGGCGGAGACACCACAGAGGAGCAAGAAAATAGACACCCGGACCACACCGCGATGGATCCAGCTCTACACGCCTTTCCAGTGCTGTATATGATACACCACCTGCAAGTCATTGACCGGCGCGGACGCCGCCGCAGGTACGTACACACACAACTGTGCATGCAACACAATACACAAGTCAAGGCTTTGAAAACGGTGCATGTCCACACCAGACACCCCTGTGGGGACAGGCACACAGCCATCACTGCATCCACACATGTCCCACCTGTCACAAAAACACCTCGCCACATCCTGGCTACCCATGTTCCGCGATCATGAACAAATGTCCCGGTGTCGTCACCGCCGCGGTCAGTGTGCAGGAAAACATGCACACAACGCAGAGGCCAGTGCCAGCGCCAGCCATGGCCACTGTACAAACAACACAAAACCACCACTCAAAACACAACACACTAGCCCTCTCCCTGAAGGTACATATCATGTGCCTGCCATGTGCCACTCCTGCACAACAACAACACAGGTGAATACACACCCTGCCCCACATCCCTAACAACTGCAGAGATAGCCACAGCAGGAGTTGTTGCACAGGAACACATACCACAGAAGGCCAGGCCCCAGCCAACACACACACCACAACAACACCACACACATGCCCAGAACACTGAGCCCCAGCACAAAATGTACACACACACACATATTGATGATCAAACAATTCACTGCGCACACAGCCTACCAACTTACACAGACACACCCTACCCTGCCTCACAGCCACATACACAGACCACATGCTAGCAGCAATGGAGGACAACATACATGAAAGCTAAAGTGATGTGCCCACAAAGGGAAGGACAAGGACACAACTATCAAGCATGTGTACATCACATGCAAGACAACAGACCTCTGAGAACACCCACAGCCCATCAAATCACACATGGCTGCCACAGTGAGTCAACCCAAAACACAAGCACCTCAATTCAACAACTCAGGGAGACAGCAAGGCCACCCATGTCAAGGCACAGGGATGAGAGGAAGGCCATGAAGTCAAATACTGAACAGACACACATAGGTATGCAATTACCTGACAAGAGCATCTCTGCACCACAACACACAGGCCCCATTTACACACTCCATGATTGAGAAGCACAAGTAGGATACGTCACACATCCCCCCTCTCACATCAGCAGCACACAACACTCCCATGTGCACCAAATCACTATTGCAGGGCACAACAAGTACACATACACGCACACCACTCCAGGGTGACACATGGGTGTAGTTGACAATGCAGGTGCACACACATCAAGAGTCACCACAAAGTCACCCCCTTCACACCACACACTTCTCCACCACCAAAGTGTACACTTTGGAAGTAAGGCATGGGACCAGGATTACTGACCACCACAAGAGGACCGTACACATACACTGCTGGGCACACAGTAAGTAAGCTCACACAGACACCAGGACCCGTGCCAACCTGCATGAAAGCCTGTGCATAAACTCCCACCCTGTGCTGACATTGCCTCCAAACATGACATGTCTACACCATAGACAACATGGACAAAGAAGGATGACAACAAGAAAATTTTCAAAAACCACCTTCATTGCACCCACAAGTATAAGAGTCGGGAAGAATTGAAGTCCCTGTCACCCCTGCAAAAACATGGAAACGTGAGACAACCCATTGCCAATGTTGAAGTGCCATACTGAGCATGTGACACAGTAAACCATGCACACACAGAAACAGTTTTATTGAGAAATTACACTGACAGAACTGACAACAGGAACAACTGTCTTTATTCACACTTGTGCATAGATAGATAACAAATGTGGGCAACTGCAGGGCCAGTGGCCACTACAATGTACCGAGTAGTAACATCAGAAGCTGCACAGGCAGGGGGCAAACAGTAGTGATCAACAAGGCAAGTACAATGTGCAGAGTAGTCACATCAGAAGCTGCACAGGCAGGGGGCAAACAGTAGTGATCAACAAGGCAAGTACAATGTGCAGAGTAGTCACATCAGAAGCTGCACAGGCAGGGGGCAAACAGTAGTGATCAACAAGGCAAGTACAATGTGCAGAGTAGTCACATCAGAAGCTGCACAGGCAGGGGGCAAACAGTAGTGAACAACAAGGCAAGTACAATGTGCAGAGTAGTCACATCAGAAGCTGCAGAGGCAGGGGGCAAACAGTAGTGATCAACAAGGCAAGTACAATGTGCAGAGTAGTCACATCAGAAGCTGCACAGGCAGGGGGCAAACAGTAGTGAGCAACAAGGCCAGTGGCCAGTCCAATGTGCAGGTGAAGTCCATGAGAAGCTGTACAGGCAGGGTGCAAACAGCAGTGAACCACAAGGCAAGTACAATGTGCAGAGTAGTCACTTCAGAAGCTGCACAGGCAGGGGGCAAACAGTAGTGGACAAACAGTAGTGAGCAACAAGGCCAGTGGCCAGTCCAATGTGCAGGTGAAGTCCATGAGAAGCTGCACAGGCAGGGTGCAAACAGCAGTGAACCACAAGGCAAATACAATGTGCAGAGTAGTCACATCAGAAGCTGCACAGGCAGGGGGCAAACAGTAGTGAGCAACAAGGCCAGTGGCCAGTCCAATGTGCAGGTGAAGTCCATGAGAAGCTGCACAGGCAGGGTGTAACCAGCAGTGAACCACAAGGCAAGTACAATGTACAGAGTAGTCACATCAGAAGCTGCACAGGCAGGGGGCAAACAGTAGTGAGCAACAAGGCCAGTGGCCAGTCCAATGTGCAGGTGAAGTCCATGAGAAGCTGCACAGGCAGGGTGCAAACAGCAGTGAACCACAAGGCAAGTACAATGTGCAGAGTAGTCACATCAGAAGCTGCACAGGCAGGGGGAAAACAGTAGTGAGCAACAAGGCCAGTGGCCAGTCCAATGTGCAGGTGAAGTCCATGAGAAGCTGCACAGACAGGGTGCAAACAGCAGTGAACCACAAGTACAATGTGCAGAGTAGTCACATCAGAAGCTGCACAGCGAATGTGTGCGAATATACCATGCCATGCTCAGCAACAGAGTCATGGGGATAACAATGGGCATCACAGACACCGCTGTGGACAGACAGGTGTGTGAGGGTGACTACCACTCAGATGTGGCTGTCTGTCGGACTTGGAGGTGACTGTGTGTCGCGGTCAGTAGGAGGACTGCCCCGGGGAGTGTGAGGAACATCTGTGGAAGAGACATCTCTGGCTTGGGAAGCTGGAGGGCTGCTTGGACCAGGTGGGGTGGTGGCACGGGGAGGTGGACTGATGCTGTGGTGAGACAAAGGGGTCGATTCCGATTCGGGCCGGAAATTTCTCCGACCGAGCCGGACCCGGAGAGATTTCCGACCGAATCGGACCCGTGCAGTCCGACCGAACGAGTACGATGCGTCCGTATGTTATCGGACTCGAGTCGGTCGGACTCCCATTGATGTCAATGGGAGCCGGTCGTACAACGCGTACGCGGGCTCCCATTGACTCAATGGGTGCGAGTCGGACAAGGGCGCCCCCTACAGCGGGTACGCGGCGAAGCGATTCGCGCCGTACACGCACAGGTAGGGGGGACCCATGGGTCCCCCCTGTGTGCGACTCACGCGGCTACGCGTACAGGGGGGTCCGACACGGACCCCCAAAGTACTGCTCCGACAGCTCTTACGAGCCGGAGTGCGCGGCTCGGTCGGACTGCTCGCGGCGCGCATCGTACTTACCCGGCCGGGAAACGTCTCCATTGCGCGGTGCGAGTCGAGTCCGAGCGAGTCGGTCGGAGCGGTTCGAGCCGGGAGCGAGTCGGTCGGAGCGGTCGGGACGCCCGGACGAGTCGGTCGGCGATTTCGCATCGTACTCGCTCGGCCGGACCCGCGTACGGTTCGGTCGGGAAACAGGGCTCCGAATCGGATCCGGTAAAGCCAAATCCGATTCGGAGCCCTACCGGCCGAGATCGGAATCGGCCCCACAGTGTGTGCAGGAGATTGTGGAGGGGTGACTTTCCACTTTTTGGGGATCCTGAAAGGCTTCCCTGTGTGGGGACTAATAGGAACTGGTGTGGCCACAACAGGTAACCCCACCACCAAACCTGCTCCTAGTGCTGACTCTGGGGCCCCTCTGGGGACATGCTGGATCCAGCTGTGCGCTTCCCTGGGGCTTGCCTCCGCCCTTCCAAACCCTTTCTACTATGTTTAGCCTCTACAGTGCCCCCTTGTGCCTGCTTCACAGGGCTCGGGATGGGAGTGGAGGTTGTGGGTGGATCAGCCATAGGGCCCTCATCCAGTGTAAGCCTTGCAGGTAACACCTCCTCAGTGGGCAGGGAAACTGCCTTCTTTGCTTTGCGAGTGGTCCTTGGGACAGGAGAGTCCTTTGCGGGGGATGACTCTGAGGCCTGTGACCCTGAGGCCTGTTTCTTGCCCCTCTGGCCCTTGGTGTCGCCTGACGGGCTTTTCTCTCTGTGCTCTGGGGTGGTCTTAGTTTTCTGTGGGGATGGTGTCTGCGGCCTGGACCGTTTGGGCTGTTGCTGCTGCTGTGTGCTGCGTGTGCTGTATCTGGACTTTGGGGTCTGTTGAGCATTGTCACTGTCGTCAGAGGTGCACAGTGACAGGGGGGTGGACAAAGGGACAGGAGCTGCTCCCTGAGAATGTGCCTGTTGCAGGGCTGCCGTCACTGTTGAGGACAATGACTGCACAGTCCGGTGTAGCCCACCCACATCCAAATGTATGCCCTCCATGAAAGCTATCACCTGGCCCAACTTTTTATCATGGTCTAGGAAGGCATTGAGGAGAGCTGTCTGCCCCACACACAGCTGGCGCAATAGCTCTACTGACTCAGCACTGAGGGCTGCAGGGCTGACATGGGCTGGGGCAGCAGTGCCTGGGGTGAAGGACACTCTTCCCTTTCGACTTGTGCGAACACGGGCAGCACCAGTGGAAGTAGATGGGAGGCTGGGCACTGGATGCTGTGTGGCGGAAGAGGAGGCAGAGTCCCCGTTCCCTGTGGCCCCCAACATGGATGCGTCACCGCTGGCGTCAGATGACGTAGAGCTTTGCGTCTCAGGTTGTGATTCCTCCAGCAGACTCCTGTCCCCCTCCTCGGCGCTGGTCACATCTGTGTCACTCTGCTCCGGTGCGGCTGTTGCACTGGATGCCTCACCGCTGGTGTCCATCCCCTGTCCCTCAACGCACACAGGAGATGCTACATGGGAGAGAAATGTAGTGTTAGTGGAGTGGCACCAACTGAAGTAACGTGTGCAAGTAAATCAACATTCAAGAAGATGTGTTATCCACGTTGCACATCACCCTGACTAAATATACATTGCCACCTCAATTATCAACCCAACAGTGCATGTAAAGAACAAATCCAGCCATAAGTGATCCCGGTGACTCACACAGCACACCATCCTGCCTGTGGCCCACTTCAGACACAGGCACAAAAATCTCTCTGACCACACAGGGTGCTGAGGATGGCAAGGATGAACACCACAACATGGTGTCAATTACGTACATGGATGGAGCAGTAGGGGAGCACACACACACAGACCACAACATAATAGCCCACAATGGCCATTAGCGCATGCCAGCCACCATGTTGCTTACACGGGCACAAGTACTGTAGCACATTGTCCTCAGAAGCTGTAGCAGCTGAAATCTGCTGTCAGGCATTGCACGCATTGATTGAAACACACTCAGATTAGGCACACTGCCATCACCAGCAATATGAATTCACACAGTACCCCACTGCACAAGGTACCTGAATGCCACAGCTTTGATTGCAATGTCAATGCACATTGCGCAGATCACATCAGTGAGTACAGGTGGGACAAATGCATGTCAGATGCACCCAGCACAGACTCCACTTACAATCCACTGCATCACACTACCAACTTCACATAGCTCAGAGTTTGTCCAATCTGTGGACACATGCAGCCACTCCCTGCCAAAGCCACCCGTCAACAAATACTCATCCCTAGCTTGCTGCTGATGCTCCTTCAATTGTGCATCCAACTCAGGCTGTGTTACGGCCAAGATGCGGGCCATTAGTGGTGTCATGGTGCGTCGGGCCATCCTGCCGCTCCGAGGGAGCAGCCCCAGCGTCATCTCGGCCACGTTCTTGCTCAGCCGGCAGATGTCGTCCCACCTTTTATGACAGTGGCTGCGCCGTCGGATTGACACACACAGATCACGCACCTTGGAGGCAATGGCCCTCCACACGGCTTTACGCTGGTGGACTTTCAGCTGCAGGCATGGGAGACAAGAGGGGTAATACATCAGTGACACAGTGTATACTACCAAAATCTCTCAAAACAGTGGCACGATACTCACTCATCCCAAATCAACAGATATGTGTAACAGAGCCAAGAATGCATGGCACATGGTACAACGGCATTGGAGAACCACACGTGAATCCATGAAGGTGGGAGGGTGGTCACAGTACCTCTACATCCCATTCACATGCAGGATGCCAGCACATCAAGCAATGTGTAGTCTGCCCACATCTACTGTCCGCTGTTAGCTAGAGCAACACATAGATTAGATAGCAACACATGGTTGTTGGTGGACTCACTGTGTCCAACACTGCGCAGCCCCCAATGTCCTAGCCCTGTGAATGGCTCACTGTGTCATGGAGCTCACATACAGTGACATCAACTCTCATATACACACCCTTGTCACAAGGCTTGTCGTGTGCAATCTACAGGGCTGAGATGGCTCTTTGATGAAGATGTGTGAACAAAAGACACATGGAACACACTGTACATGCAGTGATGTGTACTTGTGGGAATTGAGCGGCGACTGTGCAGGCCAGGTGGGCTGACACTGAGAGGGACATTTGGGACCCACACAGCCATTCACACAAGCAATCACTGGCCTGACTCCTGCATTACCAATTTGCTGATTCACTGTATGGCTGACAGGACAATACATGTCCCTCAAATCTGGATGGGCATGCAGGGAAACGTGTGAAAGAGGCTACACAGCCCTTCCCCCTGGATAAAACATGCTAGGCAGTGCATGTCAGAGCCCCACACTCACTGGCACATAATGCAGCACCTCCACCTCACGTGTGCCCCCCCTGTACTCTCACTCACACTGTTGGAGACTTACCACGACATTAGGGGCACCATAGAGCCTTGGGTACTGTGCAAGCACCCCGTCCACCAGGACCTCCAGCTCCTCGCTGGTGAAGGGACTGGCCCGGATCTTCTGTGTCCTCGATATCACTGTGGACAGGTGGCAGCAGCAGCAGGTGGAGTTCAGGGGTGGCAGGCAGCAGTCCCTGGAGACAGCAGCAGCAGGTGGAGGGTGGCAGGCAGCAGCAGCAGGTGGAGGGTGGCAGGCAGCAGTCCCTGGAGGCAGCAGCAGCAGGTGGAGGGTGGCAGGCAGCAGTCCCTGGAGGCAGCAGCAGCAGGTGGAGGGTGGCAGGCAGCAGTCCCTGGAGGCAGCAGCAGCAGGTGGAGGGTGTCAGGCACCAGTCCCTGGTAGCAGTGGAAATGTGGGGCACCCTCCCACACATACATAGGCCCCTGGGGCTGTGTCAGTGGTCCCACGCTGCTGCAATTGGTGTACCAGGTCTGCTATTTTTAAAATCATTCAATGTCCGCCTCCGCGGTGGCGGTGCACGCCTACCGTGATTTTCAAAGCCATATGAAGCAACCGCTACTGTGCGTCCCATTGGCTGCAAGGGCATGGACCATGGCGGTGACACACCGCAGGGGCCAGGCGCGCGCTACTGCGGTGGTGCATCTTTTGAATGCTTCCAATGACCGGCTACGCGGCTGCGGAACACGCCTACCGCTATCTTCAAAATTGCATCAGGCTACCGCGAGGGTGCTTCCCATTGGCTGCCAGGGCATGGTCCATGGCGGTGACAGTCCGCAGGGGCCAGGCGGTAGGCACCGCCATATTGGTGCCATACAGTGCCTGCAGTGACCGTGAGCTGGGTAGCGGTGCATGCCAACCGCCATATACACATGTAGATATGGCTGAGACTACCGCGATCGTGTCTGGGGTATTGGCGGTGACAGTCCGCAGGGGCCAGGCGGTAGGCACCGCCAGATGGGTGCCATACAGTGCCTGTAGTGACCGTCTGTGGACTTGCGGAGCAGGTTTGCTGCACATATGGAGTCATCCATCTCTATCCATAGCCCAACATGAACAGTGCCCAGTGTCTCCAACATTGAAGGACCCTCATGAGGCCAACATAACGAATGGGACATTTAACTCCATGTCACCTACACATGCCATATATGTGTATGTGCAAAACACATACACACGCACATGTCACATGTGATGTGTAAGGGCATGTAGACTGTACAGTTTTTGTGTTGCATAGCATATGTAGCTAATGGTCAATGTGTGTAGGTGCAATGTAACGCACAATGCTGTCTCATTGTGTGAACTAGGGGCATCATTGACTGTCACATTGTCTACTGCACATGCACACACGTGTTCACCACGCTCAGGCTGTGGTCAGTGTGTACTTGATGTGTGCCATGTGCAACCTGTGTTGGGAGGTGTATCATGGACAGCAGCACGGTGTGCTAGGGTAGTATTGTAGTTTGACACATATGCTGGGGGTAATACTCACAGGTGTGCGCACACATGTGGTGCCATATCCCACTGTGCATGCCAATGAGCAGGAGGTGTGCACAGATCATTGCTGCGGGTAAGGGGACAAGTGTACGAGTAGTGTGCCTGATGTGTACCGACTTGTGCAGTGCTCTGTTGGTTGATGGTGCAGTCTGTAACATTTGGCAATGTGTCTGTAGAAATGTGAAATGTCCTGTACATCTCATGGTGTGTTTCATTGACATATGTGCACTTTCATCTGACCTAGGAGGAGGCCCAATATCCATCGTCCATTCACAGTGCTGGCTGACATGGAGAATGAAGAGATCATCCGCAAATTCAGGCTGGGTAGAGTTTCCCTACAAAACCGATGTGCCATGTTGGAGCCCCACCTGCAGCCACGTCGCACATATCCAACAGCTTTCACTGCGACTTCAAAGGTGATGGCGTGCCTGCATTTCTTTGCGACAGGCTCATTCCAGCACACGGTAGCAAGCGCAGGTGGGATGTCACAACCGATGTTCAGCATGGTGCTGAGGGATGTACTGTCAGCTATGATGAACTACAAGGACAGATACATTCAATTCCCCAGGGGGCCAGAGTTGGTGGCTGGGAAGGGAGATTTTTATGCCCTTGGACACATCCCCCATGTTGTTGGTGCCATTGATTGCACACATGTTGGGCTTGTGCCACCACAGGCACGTGAGCAAGTTTACAGAAATCGGAAGCATTACCACTCAGTAAATGTTCAAGTGGTGTGCCGGGCGGACATGATCATCTCCCACGTGTGTGCCAGGTATCCCAGGTCAGCCCATGATTCGCACATCATGCGCAGCAGCATCGTCCCGCAGCTGATTGCCAATCTGCTTCCTGGGCATGCATGGCTTGTGGGTGAGTATGCATAGTGGAGTAGCGTGGTGTGTGTGTGACATGCTGTCCTGTGGCATTGTGGAACATCAAGGTTAATCTGTGTTTCTCACACCCAGGTGACTCTGCATAGCCTAACCGTCCGTGGTTGCTGAGCCCACTGCGAAATCCATGTCAGCAGCTGATGTGCGATATAATGATGCCCATGGGAGGACACGGCGTGTAATAGAGCATACATTTGGTCTCCTAAAGTCACGATTTCGCTGCCTGGACCGTACCGGAGGTGCCCTGATGTACTCGCCAAGGAAGGTGTGTCAGATAGTCGTGGCATGCTGCATGCTCCACAACCTGGCCATTCGCAAGGCAATACCCCTGATCCTGGATGATGATGAGCAGCCAAGGCCCCCGCCTGCAAACCAACCCGGGTCCAGTGACGAGGACAGTGGAGAGGAGGAAGGTGTCGACATGCGTCAACAGCTCATCAAGCGCTACTTCACTTGAAGGTGAGTGACGATGTAGGAGGGACACATGGTCTGATGGTGTTGCAGTTGCTGTGAGGGTGTATGTGAGCTTGGTGACTGCAGCCTTGTGTTCACTCCTTGCTGGTTGGCAATGTTTGTGGGATAGGGTAGTTTGACACAGATACAGGATGTCTCCATGGCGACTGTTGCTCTGTGTAATGTGTGAAGATTGGAGTACCTTGTTGACAAGTGTTGTGTGATGTGTGTGATGCCACACCAAAACAAGTGACTCTTGTTCTAATGTTTTTCCTAGGGCCCTTCAGCCTCTCCTTGCCTACCTACATTCCATTTCCCTGGGACATTTACATCACGGTGAAGGTTGCACATCCTGTATTAAAGACGGAGCAGACACAACAACATGTGTGTAAGGTGTATTTATTTACAATTGTGACATGTGAGGGTCGAGAAAATGTACATGGGGGGAATTTGAAGAAATGAGTTGACGGTCATGGTAGATGAGATAATTGAGTAGTCACCACAGTGATGTGGAGACCCAGTCCAACAGACAGATGCCATTCACATGGCAGTGTGGGGAAGGATAGTCCAAAAGGTAAATGCAGTGGTGCAGTGGTCTGCCATCATGGCTGGCTCCGGGACTTGCCTTTGGCAGGTGCTTTGGCACGCGATGCCTCCTGGACTTTCCTTGGACGGCCCCTTTTGCGCTTGACTGGAGGGGCCTGTGCTGCAGGGGCAGTGTTGTCTGAGGACTCACCCCCCTCTGTGGACGCAGGGGAGGATGACGAACTGTCATCCTGGTGCCCTTCAGGGGGAGGCGGAGATGTTGAATGTTGCGCTGGCCTGTCCCTCAGAATCACCACTTGCTGCCCAAAGAGGTCCACAATTTGTCCCATGCGGGTGTCCATGGACTTCATCAGCAGGAGGAGCTCCCGAGAATCTTCCTCAGACTGGCCCATTCGTCCCTGGGCCTGTTCGTATGCCCCAGGACTCTGTTGATGTGGGACAGGGCTTCCGTCCCAGGCTCAGTTCCCCTCTGCATGACCCTGTCCCTCCCACCTACACTGCTGCCACGGGCCTGTTGGCTCCCCACATTGCTCCGCTGCATCCTCTCCCTGGCCTCCTCAGTAGATGTCGTGGGGTGCTCATCACCTGGGGCAGGGAGGGTGTTGCGGGCAGCTGTGGTGGTGGTGGTGGTGGTGGTAGTGGTTGCCACACAGGCCGTGACAATAGCTGTCTGGGGAAGGTCATGGGTTGCAGCAGATGTGGTTGTGGGGACAATGGGTGCCTGGGCCTGGTTGCGGACTGCCACAACAGATGTGCTGGCTTCGGGATCCTCATCCAAGGAATCCAGGGAGTCTTCATCCAGTAGTCTCTGTTCCGGGATGGGGGACTGGCTCTGCAGGTTGGTGGTATCGTCCTCTGCAGTGAGTTCTTGGTCACCTGTGGGTCAGAAGAGAAATGGTCATTGTGTTGAAACCAGCAAAGCTTCTGTTTGCACTGTTACATCAACTGTTTGTACATCCAGCAGTTGTTCACTGATCTAATTTGCAGTTACCGACATCCAGTGATGCTTTACAAGCTGTTGAGGTACATGCATTACTCGTCCATATTGGGAGTTGGCAAGATATGACATGCACAATTTACATTTTTTACATTGACAGGTTCATGTTGGCATCTAGTGAGTGTTTAATCATATGTGATCCTGTTACGCATGTATGTCACTTGTTGTGCCCTTGCAGCCGTTTTCTCTGCACATTGGGGGAACATTGTAGTTGCATCCATACCTTTGGCATGTGGTGTACATATCTGTATTTGCACTTCCAGCCATGCTTTCTTTGCTTTCATTTGGTCCTTGCTGGTCTGGACCCCTGCCATTTTCAGATGGCATGCAGTGGTGTGCAGGGTTGTGCACTGAGTTACATCTATATGTGGATCTGAATGTCACACTTTGGTTGCTGTCATGGTTTCATTTGCTTAGGTGTGTGCACACTATAGTGGCCAATGCTATCTGGGTGTGCAGTTGTGCAATGTGAGGCCTGGTGTCCTATGCCACCATGCTTGTCGTGAGGCATATCTGGCTGCATGTAGTGGCTGGTGATATGTTCTGTTTGCTGTTTTGTGCTTGTATTTGTAAGACCTCTCTGTGTGTGTGTGAGGAAGGCTTCCATCTTGGTCCAGTCTGGGACAAGTCAGCATGATATGTCTACCTACCAGTGATTTGGAAGTGGACATTGCAATGACTGACACATGCATCTTAGTGCGAGGGTGTTATCAGTCTTGGGGGCTGGAGCTCATGTGGGCTTGTGTGAGTTGTTGTGCAAGCTTCCCACCCCCACACACCCCGACCTGTGAGATGCGGTTAGCTACCTGTTAGTTGAGTGGGTGGCATACAATTCCTGCCACATGATTCTGATTGGGGGTGGAGTGGCCCATCCTACTCAGGGGTGGGACAGCATGCATAGTGGGATTTGTGGGACAATTTGCCAACACCACAACACCATCTCCATGTGAAGATGGCTACCTACCGGTTGAGGTGAAGGTGAGCAATGACATGGCTTTGTGACTTAAGAGTCATTCTTGGGAGGAACGTGCCTGTGGTGAGCAGAAGGTGTGTGTGGGTTTCAGTACCCAAACTTTTCACATCACATTAGGGCATGGGGTGTGGCCCCACCATCACTGTTGTCCCAACTATCTGGGTGTGGGGTTCACTCCCCCAACATTTGCAGGCAAAATAGGGCATGGGGTATATCCACCCCATCACTGTTGTCCCAAGTATCTGGGTGTGGGGTCCACTCCCCCAACATTTGAAGGCACAATAGGGCATGTGGTATAGGCTCCTATCACTGTGGTGACATACAGCAGGTTGAACATCTCACCCAGCAAACATTTCCACACTATTATGGTTTCATGGGATTTGTGGACCTGAGAACATGATCAAAGTACTGGTGTTGCAGTTGTTCCGGGGCATCCATACACTTACATGTTGTCATCAACAGTGGTGTGTTTGTAAGATACAGTCATCCATGTGCAGACAATGTGTGCTTTTGGGGCCAGACTATACCAGCACTGTTCAGACAGACAGTGTGAGATGTGACCATTGTCAATGCATACACACATTGCTGGTCCCAAGCAGACACATTTGTGCATTTTAGTCAGACAAGGTACTCTTGTTATGCAATTCAGTGCAGCACTGTGGCAGCTGGGTCTGTTGCAAGACAGTTGGGATGTGCATAGTTTAGCAGTGTGAGTCCCAGGTCCAGTGGAGTTTTTTGGTAATCTGCACTTCCACTGTTTACATTGCAACACTGTGGTATGACATGGGTGATTAGCACTTTGACAACCAACCTGCCAGACACTGCTGCAGGGAAGCATGATAGGTGTTAGTGTTGCAGTGTGTGATGCCTGGCACAGTAGACACAATGTGGGAAATTTTTGCAGTGAGACTTGTGCATGCTGAGTACAATACGACTGTTTAGCATAATTTGTGTAGGTGACTGTGGACAAAGTGGAATGGTGTGATGTGCGGGGGAACAAACGTAACATGCCTATGAGTGGGACAAGTGCTCCATCATGCTGATCTGTTGAAGAAGTGGGCCTGTTGTGGGTTGTACTGCAGTGTCACCAATTCCACACACCACTCCCAGTTGAAATGGTTACCTACCAGTAAGTTTGATGAGTCACATTCAATATCTGCCACATGGTTGTGGTTGTGGGGAGTGCTCCATCTTGCGCAGCTGTAGGACAAGGGGGCCTGGTGGGAGTTGTAGTGCAGACTTCCAAACCACACACACACCTCCCTGTGAGGATGGCTACCTACCTGTTGGGTTAAGGTGAGCAATGCAATGGCTGCCACATGGGGGGGTCAGGGCTCCATCTTGCACATCTGTAGGACAAGGGGGCCTGGTGGGAGTTGTAGTGCAGACTTCCAAAGCACACACACACCTCCCTGTGAGGATGGCTACCTATCTGTTAGGTTAAGGTGAGCAATGCAATGGCTGCCACATGGGGGGGGGGTCAGGGCTCCATCTTGCGCATCTGTAGGACAAGGGGGCCTGGTGGGAGTTGTAGTGCAGACTTCCAAAGCACACACACACACCTCCCTGTGAGGATGGCTACCTACCTGTTAGGTTAAGGTGAGCAATGCAATGGCTGCCACATGGGGGGGGTTCAGGGCTCCATCTTGCGCATCTGTAGGACAAGGGGGCCTGGTGGGAGTTGTAGTGCAGACTTCCAGAGCACACACACACACCTCCCTGTGAGGATGGCTACCTACCTGTTAGGTTAAGGTGAGCAATGCAATGGCTGCCACATGGGGGGGATTCATAGCTCCATCTTGCGCATCTGTAGGACAAGGGGGCCTGGTGGGAGTTGTAGTGCAGACTTCCAGAGCACACACACACACCTCCCTGTGAGGATGGCTACCTACCTGTTAGGTTAAGGTAAGCAATGCAATGGCTGCCACATTGGGGGGGGTCAGGGCTCCATCTTGTGCATCTGTAGGACAAGGGGGCCTGGTGGGAGTTGTAGTGCAGACTTCCAAACCACACACACACACCTCCCTGTGAGGATGGCTACCTACCTGTTAGGTTAAGGTGAGCAATGCAATGGCTGCCACATGGGGGGGGTCAGGGCTCCATCTTGCGCATCTGTAGGACAAGGGGGCCTGGTGGAGTTGTAGTGCAGACTTCCAAACCACACACACACACCTCTCTGTGAGGATGGCTACCTACCTGTTAGGTTAAGGTGAGCAATGCAATGGCTGCCACATGGGGGGGTTCAGGGCTCCATATTGCGCATCTGTAGGACAAGGGGGCCTGGTGGGAGTTGTAGTGCAGACTTCCAGAGCACACACACACACCTCCCTGTGAGGATGGCTACCTACCTGTTAGGTTAAGGTGAGCAATGCAATGGCTGCCACATGGGGGGGGTTCATGGCTCCATCTTGCGCATCTGTAGGACAAGGGGGCCTGGTGGGAGTTGTAGTGCAGACTTCCAGAGCACACACACACACCTCCCTGTGAGGATGGCTACCTACCTGTTAGGTTAAGGTAAGCAATGCAATGGCTGCCACATGGGGGGGTCAGGGCTCCATCTTGCGCATCTGTAGGACAAGGAGGCCTGGTGGGAGTTGTAGTGCAGACTTCCAAACCACACACACACACCTCCCTGTGAGGATGGCTACCTACCTGTTAGGTTAAGGTGAGCAATGCAATGGCTGCCACATGGGGGGGGGGTTCAGGGCTCCATCTTGCGCATCTGTAGGACAAGGGGGCCTGGTGGGAGTTGTAGTGCAGACTTCCAGATCACACACACACACCTCCCTGTGAGTTTGGCTACCTACCTGTTAGGTTAAGGTGAGCAATGCAATGGCTGCCACATGGGGGGGGGTCAGGGCTCCATCTTGCGCATCTGTAGGACAAGGGGGCCTGGTGGGAGTTGTAGTGCTGGCAGCATGTAAACATGTACCCATGGTGATGTTTGTAGCTACCTTTGAGGTGAACCTGAGGGACTGTTGGATTAATGTGTGAGAGATGTGTTGGTGACAGTGTGGTGCTCATGACTGCATTTGTACCTGGGAGGTATAGCTTAGTAGTGGTGCAAGACAGTACATGTCAGTGTGATGTTAGGCATTTGTTTGTACTTACCAGCCTCCACTCCCCCGGGTATTCCTGTGAGACTCTCTGGATGCAGTATGCCAAGCACCTTCTCCTCCCATTCGGTGAATGTCTTGAGTGGAACGGGAGGGCCACTGTCTGTCCTGTTAGCCAGCTCATGGTTCTTAGCTCTCTTTTTCTTGACCACTGCCTTCAGATCGTGCCAGCACCTCATAATTTCATTTCTATTGCGTGGCACGGTCCCTACTGCATTTACCTTATCTACTATCCTTCTCCACATTAGCGTTCTTGTGGCTACTGGTGTCTGTTGTACCAGGTTACCAAACAATTGGGGTTCTACCCTGATTATCTCATCTACCAGGACCCTCAACTCACTGTCAGTGAATTTGGGCATTTTCTGTGGTGACATGGTGTGTGATGTGCCAAGGTGTTTGAGGTGCAAGTGTTGAGGTGGTGGTGGTGGTGGTGATGTGTATGGTGTGTGATGTGCAAAGGGGTTAGAGGTGCAGGTGTAGAAGTGGTGGTGATGTGTGTGTTGTGCAGATTTGCCTCTCCTGTCAGCTGTGGTGTATGTCCCTTCAGTTCTGGAGTTTTGCAAAGGATTGTGGTCTGGTAGGGGGCTGGATTTATACTGGGCTATGTGGGTGTGTCAGGATGGGGTATTGGTTGCAGGTGTGGTGTGTGTATCGTCCTGGGATTTGTAGTTTTTGAGTTTACCATGGGGGTGTGTCTTTGGGCTGTGTTAGGTGTTTTTGGGTGCATGACTTGTTTGCTTGATGCACTTTGTGGGCATGTTGTGTGTATTTTTTCCGACCGCCATTTTTTTCACGGAGCATACGCAGCGGTGGCTATGCTACGGCGCTTCCGCGGGCTCTCTCATTCCTCACTATTGTCGACCGCGGCGGTCGTAAACAGCGCTCTGCACCGCAGTCATGTCGGGGATATCATAATTTCCATGGCGGTGTCTCCGCTGTGGTTGCGGTGGTTTGGGCTGTTTCCGCAGCGAATCCGAACGCCGCGGACGGGTTTCGGGCTTCTCCGCACGGGACGGGCAGTTTCTCGGGTCTCCTTTCCTCCGCGGTTGGATTTTTACCGCCGAGGATCCTAATCTAGCCGTCGGTTTTCCCGCGGTAGCGGCGGGCGGTGAGTTTCCGCTACCATGGCGGTCGGGTAGCTTTTCCAACCGCCATCGTAATGACCCCCATTGTTTGTAAATCTTTAAAAAAAATTAAAGGTGTTTTTGAGATAATTTAGTAGTGTGATGTTGCCTTTATAGGGGATAAGGGAAGGGAGTAATTTTTGAATGTTGTTTAAAAGTAAAAAATTTTATAAGTCATTTTTGAAATATTGAAATATTTTTTTTAAAAATAAAAATGTTAAATTGTCACAAAAAGTACATAATTGGGAGGTTATATTTATTTATTGGTTAATTTTTTTAATATATTTTATAATTTATTTAAAAAAATGAAATTTAAAGAAAAATATGATTAGTTTATTAATTTATAATTTTATTATAAAAAGAATGTTGATAATTTTTTTTAATTATAAATTTGGATTTGGAATAGTTATTTATTATGGTTTATTGTCCAGCACTTTCCCTGAGTTTAGTTTGATTTGGAGTTGTAATAGTTATTTATTATGGTTTATTATCCAGCACTTTCTCTGATTTTTTTTGTTTTGGAGTTGGAATAGTAATTTATTATGTTTTATTATCCAGCACTTTCCCTGAGTTTAGTTGGTTATGGAGTTGGAATAGTAATTTGTTATGGTTTATTATCCAACACTTTCCCTGGGTTTTGTTGCTTTTGGAGTTGGAATAGTAATTTATTATGTTTTATTATCCAGCAATTTCCCTGAATTTAGTTGGCTTTGGAGTTGGAATAGTAATTTATTATGGTTTATTATCCAGCACTTTCCCTGAGTTTAGTTGGTTTTGGATTTGGAATAGTGATTTGTTATGATTTATAATCCAGCACTTTCCCTGAGTTTTTTGTTTTGGAGTTGGAATAGTAATTTATTATGGTTTATTATCCAGTACTTTCCTTGAGTTTAGTTGGTTTTGGAGTTGGAATAGTAATTTGTTATGTTTTATTATCCATCACTTTCCCTGAGTTTAGTTGGTTTTGGAGTTGGAATAGTAATTTGTTATGGTTTATTATCCAGCACTTTCCCTGAGTTTTTTTGCTTTTGGAGTTGGAATATTAATTTAAATTGGTTTATTATCCAGCACTTTACCTGAGTTTAGTTGATTTTGGAGTTGGAATAGTAATTTATTATTTTTTATTATCCTGCACTTTCCCTGATTTTAGTTGGTTTTGGAGTTGGAATAGTAATTTGTTATGGTTTATTATCTAGCACTTTCCCTGAGTTTTGTTGGTTTTGGAGTTGTAATAGAAATTTATTATGGCTTATTATTCAGCACTTTCCCTGAGTTTAGTTGGTTTTGGAGTTGGAATAGTAATTTGTTATGGTTTATTATCCAGCACTTTTCCTGAGTTTTTTTGCTTTTGGAGTTGGAATATTAATTTAATTTGGTTTATTATCCAGCACTTTATCTGAGTTTAGTTGGTTTTGGAGTTGGAATAGTAGTTTATTATTTTTTATTATCCTGCACTTTCCCTGAGTTTAGTTGGTTTTGGAGTTGGAATAGTTATTTGTTATGGTTTATTATCCAGCACTTTCCCTGAGTTTATTTTGGTTTTGGAGTTGGAATATTAATTTAATTTGGTTTATTATCCAGCACTTTCCCTGAGTTCAGTTGGTTTTGGAGTTGAAATAGTAATTTGTTATGGTTTATTATCCAGCACTTTTCCTGAGTTTTTTTGCTTTTGGAGTTGGAATAGTAATTTATTATGTTTTATTATCCAGCACTTCCCCTGAGTTTAGTTGGTTTTGGAGTTGGAATAGTAACTTATTATGGTTTATTATCCAGCACTTTCCCTGAGTTTTGTTGGTTTTAGAGTTGGAATAGAAATTTATTATGGTTTATTATCCATCATTTTTACTGAGTTTAGTTGGTTTTGGAGTTAGGAATAGTACATTTCTATTGTTCATTAGTTACTTTATTTTTATATTTTTTATGTACATTTAAATAAGAAAGGAGATGTATGTTAGTTATATTGTAAATATTTTTATTGGTGAACACATGTTTTGTTTGTTTTACACTTAATTTGTTATCATTTGGTTTTGTTATACATTTTTTCACAATATTAAAAACATGATTCAGGTATTTTGATGCTGTACACAATTTATTATAAAGTATAATATAGTTTTTACATATATTTTTCATGTAAATTTGGAAAATTAACAATATTTTTTACATACATATTTTTGTAAACATTTTTGAAAAATGGTAATTTTTTTTGAAGTATAGTCATGTAATAGTAAAGTAAATATATTTTTAGTTTATTTATTATAAACAATTTGACTTTGATTGTTTATTATTTTTATGAAAAAAGTTTTATATAATTGTATTTTTTATTACAATTTTATAATATTTATTTTACAATGTTTTTGTATATTTTCTTACTTAGTATATTGAACATAATTTTTATTAAAATAATATTGAATATATTACATAATTTACAAATTGCATAACAAATATATATTTTCACATATATGTTTTACTTATATATTTTGATATTTTTGGTAAATTTACAGTACATGAAATAAACATACATTTTAATATATATTTAATATTATATTTTATATTTTTTGATTATATAATATTTAATTTACATTTTACAATTTTTTGTATATTTTTTGAACAGTTGTATTTTTTTTACAATAAATAAAAATATACATTTATTTTTGCATTTTTGAAATATTTCTCCATTCTTTTCTATGGGGAGTAAGTCTTTTTTTCATTTTAATTACGTGGCCATTTTTTTTCTACTTTCCTTACTTTTCTATCTATCTGTTTCATTTTTAGGTCATTTTGGAAGACAGAACCTCGCGGTTGGGAGCTGCGTTTCGTCGCTTAAGGTAAGTTTGATTTAATTTACTTTTAAGGTCGTTTTAAGGTAGGGGCGAGGTAGCAGTAGTGTAATTAGGTTTGTTAGAACGTTATTTGTTTGTTTTTGGTGTAGTTAGGTGTTGTTTTGGTAGTTTAGTGTTTTATGTGTTTGACGTAGTGTTGGATAGGAGTAGAGTGTTATGTAGTGTTAGTTAAGTGTTGTTTAATTCTGTTATCTTGTGTTTATTGTTAATGTTTGTGGGTTTGTACGTGTTATTGTGGGTGGGTGTTCTTTTATTTTCTTTACAGGTTTTCCGGATCGTGAACGGATGGTGGTGTTGACGCGTCTGCTTTTATATAAAAAGGAAAATGTATTTTGTTTATTTAAAACAAGTTATTTTATTTTCCTTTTATTTTTTGGGTTTGTTGGACCATTTTTTTTTAAAAGCTATTTTTAGGGTTTTTGAGGGTTTCGTTATCGAGGGGATTGCGTCGTTGGAGCCTTTTTTTACAGTTTAATTTTTGCGTTATTTTTAAAAACTAATTTTCAGGTTTTTGAGGGTTTTGTTTATGAGAGGATTACGTCGTTGGAGCCTTTTTTCTACAGTTGTATGTTTGCATTTTTTGGTGTTCTCTTTACGAATGGATTTGTTTTTCGATTTATCTTTTATGGATTTATTGGATTTCCAGGATTGTCTACTACTACATAAGTGTAAGTTATTTTTTATTATTATGGGTGGGAAATGTTTTTCGCTACATTGATTTGTTTGTTTCTTTTTTATTTTAATAATTATATTATGTCATATATATTTGTGTTATTTTTTAAATTTTAGGTTTAAATATTTTTATTATTATTATTGAATAATGCAAGAGACAAACGACCAGGAACGAGCCACGCAGGACCCACTGGTCTGCTAGGAGATGCATTTAAAATATAAAAACGACACATACCAAATATCAAATACCTTCCCACCCGCCACCCAAGAGAAAGAAAGGGAAGACAGACCTAAGAGGGGCCACCCCCCACCCTCCCCGATCCATTATTTCAGAACATCGCCACATGGAGCGTATTGACGTGCATGGGGCTACTATAAACTATGTGGTGTGGTCCAGTGCGGTGAGGTGCAAGAGACGCAGATATTTCGGACAGTAGAGCTCTCTGAATTCTGGGGCCAACAAGGTGAGGAATGGCTGCCAAAGATCGCCAAAGGAAGAGCCCTTCCCAGCCAGGGTAAGAGAAATCTTTTCCATGCCTAGTACGTGCCACAATCGCTGGTACCCCCCAGTGTGTGCGGGGATGCGGGGGGTCTTCCAGTGTATCAATATGTTTTGAACGGCTGTGCCTAGGGCTATAGCTATCTGTTTCCCCCGTCTAGATTTCAGGGGGTAAGTGAGCGGGTTTGGCACCCCCAACAAGTCATACGCAGGGAGCCTAGGGAGTTCTGTGTCTAGGTGTTTGTCGATCTCGTCAAGGACGTGCGCCCAGTAAATCTGGAGATATTCGCAGTCCCATAAAAGGTGAATCAGCGTGCCCCTCTTCCCACACCCTCTCCAGCAGTCAGGACTCTGTGTGGCATCTACTTGGTGTAATCTTTCCGGGGTATAGTACCAGTAATATACAAGCTTGGTGAATGTTTTGGTGAGACCGACGTGGGTCGCTGTGTGGCGCGCCCTATGGCATGCACCCTCCCACTCCTTGGAGCTAAGATTCCGTCCCAGGTCTCTCTCCCAGCGTGCGCGTCCAGCATGATAGGTATGGGTGTATCTGGATAATAGTAGTTTGTATAGGTCCGAGATTAACTTTTTGTCTGAGGACCGCGTGATGAGCCATCGTTCATGCTGGGTAAGAAGTCTAGTCGCTTGAGTTCGGTTATCAGGATGCATTGCCCAAGGACGTACCTGTAAGTAGCGCAGTCTCTCAGACTCAGGAAGGCCATAATCGGCCCTGAGTCGCGAGAAGGGGATAATATCGCCATTGTCAAATAGTTGGCATAAGGCTCGGCAGCCAGCTTCTCTCCACAGCGGGAAGGTCTGCGAGCCCATCCCGGGGCTAAAGTCTGAATGATCAAAAAGGGAAGTGAGCGGGGAAGGAAAGGTCGTCAGGGCATGTCTTGTGTTAATCCGGTCCCAGACGGTAAGGGTTGTGCGCGTCACTTGTGAGGCGTATAGATTGGGTGGGCGATGAGGTTTCGGAAGAAAAGGAATTTTCATAAGAGACGTACCGGCTACTGCTCGGTCTTGGAAGAGCCAATGTTTCTCGGATTCGGCTCGGCTCCATTCGACCAAGTATCGGAGCTGCGTAGCTTAGTAGTAGAGCGTGAGGTCAGGGATTCCGAGGCCTCCTTCGTGAGGTGGGAGGAAGCTCACTAGCCACTTCATTCTCGGCTTACACCCTTGCCAGATGAAGAGGGAGAGGTCTGACTGCACCTTTTGTATCCAGCCCGTAGGGGGTGGTAGGGGGAGCGTTTGAAAAAGGTACAAAATTTTGGGGAGGATCGTCATTTTAATGGCCGTGACATGGCCTAGCCACGAGATTGGGTAATGTTTCCAGCGCTGTAGTGCCGAGCGAATGTGCGTTTGGAGGAGAGAGTAATTGGCTTTCCTCATGGCTTGCAAGGTCGGGGCTAGTTGTATGCCCAGATAGGAGACCGTCTCATCGGACCATTGCAGTGGATGACGTGCCTGGAGGTCCGCCTGTACTTGTGGTGGCAAGGATAGATTCAGCGCCGTTGATTTCGTCAGATTGACCTTGAAGCCGGACGCTCTTGCGAAGGAGTCTAGTTCCTCCAAGAAGGTCCCCAAGGCGGCCGAAGGGTTTGTGAGAGTGACCAGGACGTCGTCCGCATATAGACTTATAGTGTGCGTGTCCCCGCCGAAGCAGATACCCGTGATGTGGGGATGGTCCCTGACTCTCTGCGCCATAAGTTCCATGTAGAGGGCGAAAAGCAAAGGCGACAGAGGGCACCCCTGCCTCGTGCCCCTACGGATAGGGAACGGCGTGGATGTGTGACCATTGACTCGTACTGTGGCTGTAGGGAAGCGGTAACAGTTAAAGATGTGCGTCCGCATTTTTTCTCCAATACCGACGCGTATCAGTGCCTGCTCGAGATAGGGCCAATGGACCCGATCGAAGGCCTTCTCTGCGTCTATGGTTAGAAGCATGTAAGCACCAGGGATGCGGGAGGCCTTTTCTATAATATGTGTCACTCGTTTGGTGTTATCGCTTGTCTGCCTCTGGGGAATGAATCCAGCCTGGTCAGGGTCCACGAGCCCCTGCATGTAAGGGCCAAGGCGCGTAGCCAGTATCCCTGTGTACAGCTTCAGGTCAATATTTAAAAGCGAAATGGGTCGATACGACCCGCAGATCGACCTGTCTTTCCCTGGCTTGGGAATAACGGCGATTGCCGCTTCCAACATGGAGGAGGGAATTGTACCTGTCGCCGCGAAAGAATGAAAGAGCCGGGTGAGTAAGGGAGTGAGCGTGGAGCAAAACTGTTTGTAAAAGGCAGCGGTGTAGCCATCGGGGCCCGGTGACTTGCCCAGCTTCAGGCGAGCGATAGCGGATATAACTTCCTCGGGCCTGATTTCCCTCTCTATGTGAGCAGCCTGTTCCGGCGTGAGGACTGGCAGGCGAGCCTGGGCGCGATAAGCGTCTATATCCGCCCTCTCCAAGGGCTGCTCATCATAAAGCTGTGCATAGAAATTGCAGAAAGTCTCGGCGATAGCTGCGTCATCTGAGTGCAGTGTTCCTGTGTGGTCCCTGACCTCCCAAACCCCTTCCTGTTGTCGAGCCTCCCGAAGCTTGTGTTCGAGCAGTCGTTCGCATTTGTCCCCGCCAACATAAAAGGAGTGTCGCAGGCGCATCGCGGCGTATTCCGCCTTGTCCCCATCTAAAGCTGCCAATTGCGTCCGAGTAGCGGTCAACTGTCACCACACACGTGGGGCCCCGGTGCGTTGGTTTATCTGTTCCATATTCACGGACTTTTCGTGTCAGTTCTTCCCGTTTCTTCCAACGATCCGCATTGTCAGCAGAGGATATGGCTATTATTTCTCCCAGAATTGCCGCCTTGAGGGCCTCCCACCGGGTGGAAAGGGCCGTGTCATGGTTATCGTTATGCGATAGATAATTATCGAGAGCTCGCTGTATCTGAGCGACAGTGTCTGGCCAATGTTGTAGAGTGTCCCGAAGCCGCCAGTGTCTGGTCGGCGGCTGTGTTTGTGGAAGAGCTAAAGTGACTAGCACTGGGGCGTGGTCAGACAGAGTCGCCACCAATATGTCAGTCGAAAGCGCGGCGTCCTGAAGAGTCTCGGAACCTAAAAAGTAATCTAGTCTAGCATATGTTTTGTGCGCGTTGGAGTAATATGAAAATTCCCGTGACTGA
This sequence comes from Calotriton arnoldi, assembly GCA_963921515.1. Taxonomy (NCBI): domain Eukaryota; kingdom Metazoa; phylum Chordata; class Amphibia; order Caudata; family Salamandridae; genus Calotriton; species Calotriton arnoldi. The sequence continues at coordinate 851,798 of CAWUFW010005261.1, read as the reverse complement.
GGGTGTTGGTGTCTCCACAGGTCCGTGAGGCCCAGATCCTGCAATCTAGTACGTCCTGCATGAGAGAGAGAGCCTACCTGGCTAGTGCGCTGCGCCGATCAGTCCATGTCGTTGTCAAACACCAGGTTAAGGTCCCCCCCTATCAAAATGTGTCGGTCTTGAGTGGCCGTCGCCTCAGTGAGAGCCTCGTGTAGGAATCGTTCTTGACCGTCGTTGGGTGCGTAGATAGACCCCACCGTCAACGTGTGCCCCCCTATGGAAAATTGGTATGTAAGAAGTCTGCCCTTGATCTCAACACCCTTTTGTACCACCCTCCCCTGAAAGCCCTTCGAAACCAGTATAGCCACCCCCGCTGTTTTGGTGGTTCTAGAAGAAAAGAATTGTGTTGGGAAGGTGCGGGACCGGAGTCTGTGACAATCCTTGGGAAGTAAGTGCGTCTCTTGTAGAAGGCAGATGTCCGCCCTATTGCTGTCCAAGTATGAGAGGAGTGCCCTCCGTTTGACGGGATTATTAAGTCCTCTCACATTGAAAGTGAGTATCTTAACCGGGGATAATGGCATCTAGATCTCGGGGGGGGCAATGCCAAACGAAGGCCCTTGCAAAGCAAGTACCCTGACGGGACCGAAAAAGAACTCCATGTTGGCCGATGTAGGGACAGAAAAGTAATGACACGCTGTGGACCAGGGGTACCCTTGGAATAGGAAAGAAGGGAAAGGAGCGAGGGAGATAAGAGGCAAGAGAAAGACCCAAAATTCTTAAGACAAAAAAAAACCAACAAGGCGCAACAAGCGCCAATAAGAGTCTGACATATGGTCAAAGTCCGTCATCCGGGGATGAGCGGGGAAAGGGTCCGTTGGGTGGTTGTGTGGCTTGTAGCAACCCTGCCCCCCCACCCTCAAAACTTTGAAGGAAGGATACACCATAATGGCCAGGTTCAGTCACTCAGTAAACGCCTTTGCCAGGACTTCCGGCATGGCCGCAAGAGCGGCCAATTGTTCCTTCTTGACCTTTGTGGGGTCCGGACGCCGGGTGAGGCGTCGATGTCTCTGCTGTTGCCATTGCGGTCTGCCATCGCTGAGCCCGGGGTCCGAGCGCTCCCCTTCATCGTGTCCTCTGGGAGGGCGATCCCCAGTAGTTTGCTCGCTTCAGACAGGGAGCGAAGTTGGTACAATTTACCATCGTGTCGGAAGACCAGGCGGAACGGGTGGCCCCAGGAGTAGGTGATATTGCGTTGACGGAGGGCCTCGGTGATGGGCCGAAAGTTCTTACGTTTCTGGAGCGTGATGACGGCGAGATCCTGGTAAAGGGTGGGTGTCTGGTTGCGGAAGGAGATCTGCCGGAGCAAACGGGCTTTACGTAGGATTTCTTCCTTGGTGTGGAAGTCCTGGACACAGACCAGGATGTCAGCTGGTGGCGCCATCGCTGCTCTGGGTGGGCCCACGGGTGGGCCCACCCTATGTGCACGGTCTAGTTTCAGTTCAGCGTCCAGTCGGTTGCCCAGGAAATGATTAAAGAGCACTCGTACATAGGTGAAAATATCACCGGCTTCCTCGTTGGTACCCACCCCTCGGATCCTAATGTTGTAGCGGCGGGAGCGTTTCTCGAGGTCCTCCAGATGGGACTGCACATCAACCTGTTGCTCATGTATCCGGATCACCTCTTGCTGCATGGCCGCCAGCTCTGTATCTCGGGCATCGCCTCTGTCTTCCAGGGTTGCCACCCTCTCCCCTATGTCGTCCACATCTTTGCGGATCTCTGCTGTGAGATCTCGCTTTACGGTTTGAAGGTCATCTCGCAGGGCAGCGAATAGGGATTCCAAAAAGGCTCGTGTCAATGGTGCTTCCGCGGAGGCTGCCATCTGCGCTGTTGAGCTCGGCTGCTCCGTGTTCCCTTGTCCCCCTCCTTGTGCTTTAGCAAATAAGTCCTTGAGCGATTTCTCCCACGTGGCCGACTTGTCTTTCCTACCCCTGGTAGATGTCATGCTCGGCAGCTCCGCAGCACTGGTTCCAGCAGCCCGGGGGCGGTCTAGGGTGAAGGCACAGCAACCCCGCGTCTGTTACCTCAGCAAGTCCACACTAGTACCTAGGGGTCTAGTCTGTGAGCGTCAACAGAGAATCGCACCCAACGTGGAGGGACACAGCCAGAAATGGTCAGTCGGACCTGTTGTGGAAGTTAGGGCGGCTGTGCTGTCGGGGCCCAGGGAGGGCCGTAACACGCTAAAGGAAAGTTCCGAGGGAGGCCGGGGAATGAGGCCCGGGGGTACTCAGATGCGTCGCCACACCCGGGAAGGCGGCAGATCAATGCGGTAGGGAGATCCAGGCTAGGGCTTTACTCACTGTGCTGTGCTCGCTGTACTCGCCCCCAAGAGCCCAGCGATGAGAGGTGTAAGGCGGCACCTCCAGTGCCAGGAGGGCCAGTGCATCATAGGGCCCGGTGGTAAGGGGCCCAAGCTGCTGCGTCTCCCGTATCCCGCTCCAGCGGACTCTCCCCCACGAGCCACGACCAAGTGCGCAGTTAGAGGCCTGAAGCCGCAGGATGAGTGCCTTATGGCGCAGTGCTTTTTGGGTGCCACCAGGAGGGCTCAAATAAGCAGGGTCACAGCAGAAGAAAGGGCGGCAGCGTCAGCAAGGCTCGCCACAGATATTCCCAGTAAAGTTCCACAGAGCCGGAGGCCGATTCTCCTCCCGAAGGCCCGCCCCACACCATACCAGTCCCAGGCCCCCAGTGAAGGGTCGTGTTGCGTTCCGGAGCCCGTAGAATGGCACCCAGTTTGTGGCTGTCAGTAAGCATCCTCACCCCCTGGCCAGCAGACGCTGTGGGTTAATGATGTCTGCGTAGCGGGCGGGAGGACTCGGCGTCGGAGGTGGAAAGCAGGGGCCACAGCCAGGGGCCAAGGAGTCAGGGAGGCCCATTGCGCAGCGTAGAGGAGATCGGGCACGTCCAGCAGGCCCCGGGTAGGCAGAAGCACAGCAGGATGCAAGCCTGGTGGTCCGACTCACCGCCGCCGCCTCCTCGGGGATCCTGCGTGGCTGAAGGCCGAAATGCCTCCCGGTATCTCGTCTGCCGGCCTCAGTGCGCTCGGTCAGGGTCGATGCTCTCCCTGGGTCCCACGGAAGCGGCCGCCGCCCAGTCCGCTCTGGTGCTCGAGTTCTCGTCGCTGGCTTCCCTCTTCCCCGCCTGTCAAACCGGCGCCTCGGGAGACCCCCCGGGTTGATGCTGCGGGTGAGCGACGTTCTCCGCTCCTGCTGATTCAGGGCCCCAGCTTCGCCGCCGCGGCCTCACCGTCCGGCACCTCGATCTGCTCTCCGGCGCCGGATCAGGCTCGGGCCGGCAGCCACGAGCACCGCTACAGGGTCCGGGAAAAGCACTTCTGCAGGTGAGAGCGGGAGCCTGGGTGTCGCGGGAAGCGGGTCATCTGTCTTCCATGCTGAATAGGCCCGGAGGCCGGTGCAATAAGGTGGCGGGTGGCGGAGACAAGACAAAGCACGTCTTAGCTCTCCGCCATCTTGGCCACGCCCCCATTTTTAAAATTTTAAATGACATAGTTATAATTATTAATTTAAAAAAGAGTAGAATTATGTTGTTTAAATGTTTGGAATTTTTGAAATGCTTATAGTGTTTAGCATTGTTTTTTCTTTACAGTATAGATTTAGCTATCATGTCTATGTATTCTAGACCTTTGGTGTTTGCAAATAGTCTAGTTTTGTGTTGTAGGTATTCAAACATTGTTTTAGTTTGTTTACTTAGTTTAGGGCCTTTTTTAGTTAGGGATTGCTCTAGCCTTAGCTCTAAATAGCTTTGTTCTTTTTTAATAGCTTCTATAAGTTTACGTAGGGTTGGTTGTCCTCTTCCTATTGTGGCTTGGAAGGCATTGTGCCATCCTTCCACCGCATTGTTGGTTTTAGCTTTTTGAGCTAGAGTACTGTCGTAGACATTCCACCAGGGTATTTGGAACTCGGGTTGTCTACGGTGCCCTGACCTATGTAGCCTCCCCACCCAAGTGTCTTCAAAGTAGTCTAGGAAGGGAGTTAGTTTAGTTTCATTTGCTTAATAGAAGGGGCTTTCAAGAAGTAGGTTATAATGGTTTGCTTCTTCAGTTGTTGGTACATAGGCCAGGGCAATTAATTTTTTTATTTGGTAGGCAAAGTTGCTATTGGTTGCGTAATCTATACTTAAAGTAGATTGTTGTAGGTGTCTCCAGATAGTTTGGTTAAAGTGGTAATAGCAACCTTGTATTGCAGTGTGTGGGTATATTTTTAAAATTGATTGAATCATTGCTTGTTCAAAATCAATGATGTTTTTTTGAGGAAAGTAGTTGTTGGTGTATTGTTTTAATTGTTAGGAGCGCTATGTATGTGGTGTTTTGTTTATTAGGGAGTAGTGCGTATATTAAGGGGATTTTAGTATCTTCATATTCGCCGTGGATAGTATATAGTTGATAAAAAGGCTTGGGGCGAACTTTGAATGTGCCATCCATCATCCACGTTTTGCAGTTTTTAAGTTTTTGTAAGTTATTGTTTGTTGCAAAGATGATAATTTGTTTTTCATGACTGTTGTCATGTAGAAGGAATTTTTCATCTTTGTTTGTGATGGTGTATTCTGGTAATATTTGTATTTCTGCAAAAGTTTGGGGGGTGGGTGGTGTTTGAGCTGAAGCTCTTTTAGTTCGTGCAATTAATCTCTTCAGAGTGGGGATAGATGATAGTTGTCCTGTGACATGTTCAGGTAGCCTAGGGGCTGATTACGATGGCGGGCGGTAGCACATCCGCGGTGCTGGCGGAAAATGCCCTTTTCCGCACTCCATCAGCGGTCCTTGCGTCCGCGGTATTACGATGGGCAAGGATAGCCCATTTCCCGTCCGCTGCGGTGTTTGTGGAACCGCCAGGAATCCCCTTCCGCAGCGGTGGCGGACGGAGCCAAAAGGGAGGGACCGCCGTGCGGAATGCGGTTACGACCGCCGATTGTATTATGTTGCCACAAACAGCCCACCACACCGCTGCGGAGAATCCGGCCAATCGAGGATGGTGGTGGCAATACTGCGGATAGCTCCATGTGCTCGAGACCGCTGGGGAAACGGCGGTGTTTGGCCTTTCCGCAGCAAATCCGACCGCCGCGGACGGATTTTCAGCTTTTCCGCCGCTGAATCCTGGAATCCTTCCGCCGCGGTAGGGAGTTTCTGGCGGTGCATCCTAATCTGGCCGGCGGTTTTGCCGCGGTACCTGCGGGCGGCAATTTCCCGCAAGCACGGCGGTCGGAATGCTTTTCCGTCCGCCATCATAATCAGCCCCCTAGTTAACATGTTTTAAAGTATTTGGGTACTTGCCTGTTGGGAGCTGGTACTTGCCTCTCTGATTGTCTCGAGAGCATCTCAAACCTCAATTTCAGTTACATTGGGGGGATGGTTGTGTTCTTTGACATTTACTACATTGGTTTCTATTGTAGTGGCTCTCCCATAGCAAGAGTTAGAGTAAGATTTACTGCATTTCCAATGTGTTTTGTTTCCAGTTATTTTCTCTTGTGTATAAGTGTAGCCCATGTAGCACAGAAGCAGTTTTCCCTTTTGTGACGCAATGAATGTTGCTCCTTCTGCCATTTTTTTTTCTATCTGTGAATATATGTATATATATTTATTAATTATATGATATTGAACAGTAAACATTTTGTAAAATTAATATATTTGAAAATAAACTCACATTTATTTTAATTTTAATTTCTTGATGGATTTTTTTCGATTGTTGATGTTTATCCACTGGTTTTATTTCTGATGGTTTAAAAGCAAAATGTTATTTTTATTAAAGTGTTACATTTTATTGTGCTATTTTATTTATTTAGTTTCTATTTTTATTTAGTTGAGAAAAAAATACTTACTATTTTTCGTTGATGATGTTTTTTTCGATGATTTTGTTGTAGGTTGCAGTTTGTAGAAGCTGGCAAGAGAAAAATATTTGTTAGTTATATTTGTTTTTTAAATTATAATTAAAAAAAAAAATAATTTGTTGCATTTGTTGGTTAATTTATATACTTACTTATTTTCATATTATTCTTTAATGTTGCTTTTGTCTTTGTTTTTGAAGTTAATTCTTGCTTTTACTTTTTTAGGTGGAGTTTTATTGAAGTTTAATCTGTGAAATATAAAATAAAAGGTTATAATTTTAGTATATTTGTTTATTTCACTTTTTTAGTCTCTATATTTAATTGAAGAAAAAAAAATACTTACTGAATGTAGTTGGTGAAGTTTCTTTTGTCGATGATGTTTTTTGTTGAAGTTTGTTGAAGCTGGCAAGAGAAAGTTGTTAGTAATGATTTGTTTTTTATTACATTTATTGTTTTTTATAGTTAGGTTTATTTGTTGGTTAATTTATATACTTACTTTGTATTATATTTTTCCCTTATGTTGGTTTTGTATTTTTTTTTTAATGTAATGTTTGTTTTGGGGTTTTTGGGTGGTTATTGTGAAGTATAATCTGTGAAAAATAAAAGAATACGTTGTAATTTTAGTTAATTGCATTATTTATATTATTTAGTGTTTATTTTTATTTATTTGTAATTAAATAAATATACATACTCTTTTTAGTTGATGGAGTATCCTTGGTAGATGTTGTGGTTTTGTTGATTTTTGTAGAAGCTGTTAAAAAAAAACATTTGTTAGCTATGTTTTGCTATTTTAATAAATGTATTATTTTGAAATAATATGTTATTTATCGGTTAAGTCATATACTTACTCTGTGTTTTATTGTTGTTGTGTGCGTAAATCTTTGTGTTGAATTTTCTAGGTGCAATTTTATTAAAGTTGAATCTGTTATATGTAAAGGAAAACATGTTATAATATTTTTAAAAGCATATTTCATGTATTTAGTTACAAAGGGGCAGATTACGATCGCGGAACGATCGCCACCGCCGGCCTGCGGACCGCGATTTTCCCACCACCAAATTACGATGACAGTGGGATCCAGACCGCGACGGAGGCAAAGCCCGTCCACCACGGAACCGCCACAGACAATCGTTACGATTGCCCGGCGGAGCGGTCTGCATCCATAAAATGGTGGCGGTGCCTAGCAAGCACCGTCCGCCGAATTAGGATGAGGTCTCCAGCCAGCCTTTCCGCGGCTGAAAGGCATGCAGAGTTTGGTTCTGGGGGCCCGTTGTGGGCCTCCCTTGTGTTGGGGGGAGGTGTGGGTGCACTGCACCATGTGGCAGGCACAGTGTAGTGCTTGCCACATAGTGCAGTGAAATGCACAACATTCTCTTTTTGACAACGCGGCAGTGCTGCTGCCAGCAGCCACTGCCGCAATGTTGAAGGTGCGGAATCCGACCGCAGCAGTGGCGGTCCCATCCTAATCGGGTATGCGGGACCGCCGCATGCATGGCGGACGGTCCCGGTTTACACCACCATGGCGGACGGAGCCCAGTCCGTCCGCCATCGTAATCGGCCCCAAAGTTTTGTGGTTACCTTTATTGCGGGATGTTTGGAATAGTTTTTGGTGTAGTTGTTTTTCGTTCTGTCTTCTCTCTATCAAAGGTTCGCTCTTCCTCCGTGGTTGTAAATTATACTGTAAATTTTATGTTAATTATTTGATTGTTTTTATAGTGTTTGTTAAATTAGTTAGAGTTTTCTATTGGTTTGTGTGTTTTAAATTTATAGGTCGAGATAGCTTTTTTGAATTTTTGAGCTTTGACATTTTAATTTGTTTTATATTTATTAGGTTTATTTATTGTTTGTTTTTATTTTGTTTATTGTTGTTATTTAATTTTATATGTAGATAAATGTGCTATATTTTTTATATATTATATATTTATGTTTGTTTATTTTTGTTATAAGTGATATATTTTTAATGTTGTATTGTTTGTTTATTTATTTGTTATTGTATTTTTAAATTATTTGTTTTAATTAATGTGATTAATTTGTAATTATTTTTATTGTTTGTTTAAAATATTTGGTATATGTAATTTTCATTATATTATTGTAAATAGTATTTTTTATGTTTAAATGTTATTTTCTATATAGTTTGTATGTATTTGATCGATGTTTGTGTTGTCGATATTGGTTATATCGATATTTTTGATGTGTTTCATTTTATTGTATTTTAATTGATATTTGTTGGTACTCCCGCCGGACACCGACTCCTCAGCACTCGACATCCTTTGTGGGACAGCTCGCATTCGACTCCTGGCCATCCTCAACATCGCCTGGTCCCCGCAGCTGCAGAGTCAAAGTCACCGTCAACTATCCTGAAGCACCCGACATCGGTGGGCATTCGTCTACCGAGCCCCTGGTCACTCTCAAGTGACCCAGACTCTGTCCCCTCTGCTTTCAGGTACTCTTTGACAAGAATCTACGTTTGGATTCCTACAGACACTTTCTCCTCTTCCAGCAGCGGCACTTCTTTGAAGTCCTCCATTGGGTTTGACGGCGGTTTCCGATGCCACTTCACACCTATGCACCCGGCTTCCTTGGGTTAGGTAACTTGGGTACTTCAGTATCCACAGGTGGGGTGGCTCTTCAATGTTCTGTCTTCCACGGGGTTTCTTCGTAGTCTACTGGGAAGGGTCCGTAATCTTTAAAAATCCAACTGCAACTTGCACATAGACTTGTACGGATCACGCGGTCGTGTTCCCACACTGCAGACGCACTCCGTGGGGTCCCTATCTACTCACCTTGGGTGGTTCCTTGAGGTTCCAGCAATTCTATGTCCTCTCAACATTGTCCTGACTCGAGTCATGGTTCTTATGCCACTTTTTTAGTATATGGTTCTGTCCCCCCCTGGGGCCTGCTGTGTATTAGTGCTACTTACTGTGATTTCTTTGCTATACTATTGTGTGCTTTGTGTATATCTCTCTGTGGGAGATACTGGAACGTACTAGAGAGTATTATATAATAAATACATATTTTTATAAATACCTTGTGTGGTTCTCTTTCATTTAATCTATGCTATAAGATTGCATTCTGGTAAAACAAGCTGCTTTACACTCCTTCAAGACTAAGCCTGAAGTCTGCTCTTCACAGCTACAACTTGGATAGCTTTCTAAGGTTGTCTGAAACCTCTTAAATCACCATAGGGGTTGTCTGGACTGGTGCAAGGTGCCCACTTACATTAGTGGACAGCATATACCAGGCCAGCCTCTCACAGCAATCCAACAGACAAAACAGCACGCCTAGTTCAGCTCTGTGTGATCTGTAAGAGCATCAATTATAGCTCAAAAGGACCCCATTGTTAGTCATGCACAAATGACAACCTATACATAAATCATATGCTCAACTACGACTGATGTGTGGGTGTAACTCTGAAATCCAAGCTTGGACAGGCAAAACACACCATCCACATGATGTACTCAAACAAAAGCAGGATAGCATGACTGACATATAAATTAGAATACACGAAAATTAGGACCACAGACACCTTGCCGAACAGGAATATCTGCAGAAAGTGGAGTCCTTGGAGGCAACAGGGTCGGACGACTGTGAGAATACTGCTCCCCTTACGCTCACCATGGGCACAGGAAATGTATCAGATGAGTACACAGCCATGAAGGGAATTTGCCTACAGTGGCATGCCGCCTGTGGCAAGGTTGTCATTGCCACTAGTCTACCAGATCTAAAGAAGACACAGACATGGGTCCACTACTATAAAGTCACATACAAGTATTGTACCATTACTTTGTGTACATGGGTGTGTCCAAAGTGACTACCATGTAGTCAAACTTCATATGTACCCAGGTGTATTGATGAGACAGGTGTCTTTCTGCACATCACAAACATATGCAGCATGCTTCTCCTAAACTGTTGTACTTTGCCACAGTTGCACTATGTTGACATCTGAAACCATGAACCATGTGGAATTGTGTTTCCTGAACAAAGCTCTGTGACTTCATGGCACACTCATAGACAAAACCAATGTTAACATTGACATTTAGCCAAAGTAGGCACAAAAATCTAGGATACATACTGACCAAGTGCTTGGACTCCATGGATCATATGCAATCCACACCATGCTGACATCATTGTCTACTTACATCACATGAATGACAGTTAACCAGAAATCCATTTTGAGGACACAGACATTTTGGGGGAAAAATAGGAAATGCTTTATTCAGCATATACTGTGATGAGAAATAGGCCAATGGTCAGTCAAATGAAAGTCATTGGCTTTGAGGGCCACATATGTAATGGCCTTCACTGCTTGCCTGCACTCTGCCAGCCAAGGGACACCTCCCACAGGAGGGGCATCTAGGGGGCAGGCCAGGCACCAAGGGAACAAGTCTAAGGGGGACCTGTTTGGGTTTTGGGAGGGATGGGATTAGGAGGGGTGGGTGGGTCCACTGCAGTAGTAGTGTCAGATTGAGGGGGCAGTGGGTCCACTGCAGTGGTTGGCTCAGATTGAGGGGGGCAGCTGTAGTGGGAGGGCTAGATGTAGGGGGGCATGGGCTGAGTTTGACCATTTTGGGGATGGTATAATTCTGTATGGTGTGGACAGGAATAGGGAGGGGCTCAGACTTTTTGGGAGGGTTTTTTTGGTGCAAGAGGTACTGGGCTGGACTGGGGAGGTATGGGTTGGTGGGGGGGCTTGGACTTGGGAGACCGGGTGGGTTTACTGGTTGGGTGTGATTTTGGACTTTCTTTTTTCTGGGGGGGCGTATGTAGATGGCAGGGCCAGGGAGTGGAATACCTCTTCTTCTTGGGAGGGGGTGTGTAGGTGTGGGTAGGGAAGAGGTCAAGGGCACAGAGGTGGAGTGTCTGGGCAGAGGGGGGAACAGGAGAGGCAAGGGTAGGGGTTGTGGAGGCAGAGGGTTCTGAGGTCTGCGGAGTGTCTGTGGATGCATGTGTGTCATCTGCTGGTATGTCCCTGGTGGTGAGTGTGCTGTCTGTCATGTGAGTGTGCGTGTGTGTGGGTTTGTCCTTGTGTCTGTGTGTTTGTGTGCTGCGGGTGGCTGTTGATGTGGCTGCATGCGTGCGTTTGCGTGTGCTTGGGTCAGGTAGGGTTGTTGGGACTGTGGATGGGTAAGAGGCAGGAGGGGGTGGGACAGCTGGAGCTGGGACACTGCTGCCATCAGGATGGAGGCCAGAGCCTGATTGGATCTCTGTAGGGCAGACATGTCAGAGTGAATGCCCTCTAGGAATGATACCATTTGTGTCAAATGATTGGTATGCACCTGGAGTACATTCAGCACTCCTGTCTGCCCCACAGAGATCTGCCTCAGGATGTCAATGGCCTCCACACTCAAGGCAGCAGGGGAGACTGGGGCAGGGGGTGAGGTGCCTGGAGCAAAGGAGACACCTCCCCTTCCACGGGAACGGACACTGGGCCTGGGAGCAGCTGGGAGGGTGGAGATGGTAGTGGTGGACTCCAATGTAGAGGATTTAGTCCCTGAGTTATCCACCACCACAAGGGAGTCATCACTGTAGCTGGAGTTGGCTTCAGATCCTGCAGATGTTACATCTGACATGCCCTCAGTGTGGCTCTTCGTCCATGGCACTGCCTCCTCTGCTGGCCAGTCCTGATGCTGAGAACAAGAAGGAAAAAGATTCACATAAGTCATCTGTATGTACTTGACACATAGGTATCCTCCACAAATCTTCACAGATCAAACAAATACATCATTTTGACTAGTGCTATTACCTCTTGATACATTTACATACATGACACTTGTTAGTTTGCCATTTAATCATTGCTCCCTTACTCATGATGTTATCTGCAACATTGGGTGTATCAACATTAAATGCCACAACCACAATGTCAACTACTTCACTATGTAGCAGGTGATATATCGTCTTTTGATCCTGACGGTCTCGTGTCCTGACATACCTGTCTCATCTCCTGCAGGGGGTTTTAGAGCTCACAATGGAAATATGATTCACACAATTGATTTGAGACATGGTATCCATTCTTCAATCTTTAGTCATAAAATTGGGAACCACTGGATCTAATGTTACAGGTCAAATGACTTCCTTGTCAAACTTTAAGCTGGCAGAGTCATTGTATGAGTCATATCACACAGATAACAGTGATAGTGCTCATTTGTCCTGTAACTTAGGTTCTCTACTGTCAGGTCACACATTTGACTCTTATTGTGGAGACACCAAGGTAGTAGGCATAGCTAGGGTGAGAGGCACGTGGCACACTGTCTTGTGTCATCCATGCACAGTGTCATGAAGATGAATCAGAATGTTGTGCAAATTGTAAACAGCTCACCATTTTCAGATGTGAACAATGGTCAACACACTTCCAAGTCCGATGACTGCATCTTCACAATGCTTCAGGTGGAACACCATGTCACTGGCCCGTCTGGGTGCATTGTCTGTACAGACTATTAGTACTGAACCTCTATTCTTCATGAGTTCAGTCAAACCTATGTACCAATCCTGTCTAGACTGCAGAAGTCCCCATTTGTATGGGACAAGTTTGAATATCCCTCACTTCTTTTAGACATATTGCACACTTTGTACAGCTTACATTGCTCTTGTTTTTCCATCTCATTTTGGTAACTTACTCCAAAATGATGCATATTTGACATCTCTCAATCTGACAGTGGCGCATCATGCACATGGTTTATAAAGCCTTCAAGTATGAATAGTCAAGAGCATTTACACACATGTCAACCGTTGTGAATGTGTATCTAACATCATACCTTACAATTTCAGCCATGTTTCCACCAGTGACCACCTGTGTTTGACAGTGAATGGCATGTGTTGTCACTGTTACAGAGTCAGACAAATGGACTCACTCTTTTGAATGGAGTGAATAGAATCTTCCACACAATCATGTGAAAGGGCAGTGTGACAGGTGACCAGAGTTAGCATACCTGTAATTGGCCCATGGGATACATTTGATTACAGAGAGCACCACTGCTGGGACCTAACATTGGCACGCTGACCAAGCAAAACTCACCAAGGCCTCAACATAGACGTCACACTGCCGGGATGTATAGTAGGGGCTTTTCACAATTGAGTGCTCTAATAACAACATACTTCACAGATTTGTTGAGCAGTTGTCACTTCATTTGCAGCCAGGCCGCACGTATCCAACTGCACTGATGGCCAAAGGGAAGGTTATGGCAGCATTACATTTCTTTGCCACGGGTTCATTCCAGTACACAGTGGCAACATCTGGTGGAATGTCCCAAACAATGTTCAGCCATGTCCTTTGGGATGTATTGGAGGTATTGCTCCGTTACCTGGACCAGTACATAAAGTTCCCAACACCTGGCAAGTTGTCAGACATCAAGGGGGAATTCTATGCCTTGGGACGGATGCCCCATATCATTGGCTCTATTGATGGTACCCACGTTGCATTGATCCCACCACAGGCAAATGAGCAAGTTTATCGCAACAGAAAACATTACCACTCCATCAATGTCCAGGTGATATGTTTGGCTGACATGTTCATCTCCCACGTCTGCGCACGTTTCCCTGGCTCAGCACATGATGCATATATCCTGAGGAACAGCGTCATCCCCCTTTTGATGTCTCAGCTACAACATGACTGTGCCTGGCTTGTTGGTAGGTGATGTGGCATGTGTATGTAGTGATGTGTGTTGATTGTATGTCAGATAGTGCTCTGTTATCAGACAACTGAATATTTTTTCTGTGTTAAATATAGGAGACTCGGCATACCCCAACCAGCCTTGGTTGCTGACACCACTCCGTAACCCTGTCACCCCTGCAGAAGAGCGGTTTAATGAGGCCCATGGTAGGACCCAGTGAGTTGTGAAGCGGACTTTTGGGCTACTGAAGACCAGATTCCGCTGTATGAATCGCACAGGAGGAGCCCTCCAATATGCCCCATTGAAGGTGTGCCAGATCATCACAGCTTGCTGCATGCTCCACAACCTGGCTATACGGAAGGAAATACCTCTCATACAGGATGACGAAGACCAGCAACCACCATCAAGGGAGGATCCAGGACTGGGACATAATGACAGTGGTGATGATGAGGATGGCTTGGATTTCAGACAACAGCTTATCGACATCTTTTTCACATGACTGTAAGTATGCAATGAGAGGAGGTGACTATCCCCAATTGTTTGTTGTTGTTGTGTTGCTGGTGGACAATGTGTGTGTATGCTTGGGAGTGTCTGATAATTGTCCTGAGGTTTTTTTCTAAGATGGGTCTTTTAAATGGGCAGGTTAACATGTACAGTGTTACCGTGAAGCCTAGCTAGTTTTCACACTGACATTCTTGAGCTTCAGATGACATAGTTTGCAAAATTGAACTACCTTAGTCCCGGGTTCCTGACTCTGTTCTATCTTTCTCCTTACCAGGATACTTTGCCATGTCAACTGCAGAGTTGTGACCTCACCAGACCCATGATGCTGTGACATACTCCAGCATTGAACTGTTGTGGAAATCCCTGGCACGCACTTCCTTCTGAACTGATGGTCATTTCTTTTTACTTGGGAGCATTTTGTTACTGTGTGATGTTATCTTACTTTGGGTTAAGGCGCCAAGTTGCATCTGGAGAATAAACCTGTGCTCCACATTGAGGCGTGCCTTGTCTGTTTTCACACATCCAAAGATTATTTTGAAACAAAACATGTACCATGATCATCTGGTTTGCTGAAAATGATTGTTGATTGTGCTTGCAAATGGTGATAGTTTTGTCAACAGTAGACTTGAATTTAATCAGTACCATGTACTACAGGTTGTGTGATAACCTGGTTGTGTCTATCTATCATGCAGTGACAAGTTACATTTACTCACAAGCCATTATTTGACATTTTGGAAGTGATTTGTTACCAATGCTGTTAAAACTTTCTTCTTTGTGATTTTGTGCATCATTTCAATCTGTACCTTTGGGATTCATAGTCACGACATGAGCAAGTATTCTGTGACAAGTGATTTATTTCAGTGCATGACGTAAAGAGATCATTCCACACAATGGCAGAGTGCCCAGCAAAAAAACAAAAACAAAGTGCAAATTGGAGTTTTTAGCGTTTGTAGATGAAGTCTTCAAAAGTAAATCCACAGTTATTTGAGTCCAAAGTCCAACTTAGACCCTCCATCCAATGTGGGACAGTTGAATGACAGTCAACAAAGTGAACGCTTGGCACACAATGGAGGATATCAGGGGCAGTTTGTCACTTCCTGGGGTGATGCATTGCCATCTGTCTCTCAGGGATTCTTCCTCAGACGACCCTTCCCATGTTTTCCAGGGGACCCTCAGGTGCAGGCAGCTGCGGTGCTGGCGACTCTATGCTAGAGTCCACATCCCTCCCTGTGGCTTGTGCAGATTTTGAGGCACCGGATGTTGTGGGCACACAGGGAGGTGTGGACATGTTGTTAGTGATCTGGTGGAGGCAGGTGACAATGTCCCGGTGCACCGCAGTCAGGTCATCAATTTTAGATATGAAAGTGTCCAGACGTTGGTTTTGAGCTGCCTGCAGCTGTTCAATGTTCCTGAGGATCCCAACGACCTGGCCAAATTCTCCCTGGCAAACCTCGTAAGCGTTGAGGATCCGGGAGAAGTTTGGGTGATACTCATCAGCAGCACCAGCTGCATGACGACCCAGGTTCCCACGGCCCCTTCCACCACCCCTACCACCCGAGCAGGCCCAGTTAGTAGTGACACTGAGCCTCCTTCCTTGTTGACAGGGGGTTGTTGTCCGCCAACTCCATAGTGCTCTGTGTTGCTGTGCTGTAGGTGGTGGCTCGGGCTGCTGTGTCCGTCAGGGTTGGGGTCAGCTGGGTGATGTCAGCTGAGGTGGGAGTGGTCGCAGAGGATCCTGTCCCCAGTGTCAGCCATCTTGCTAGTACATTTCTACTTACTTTGAGGAAAGCATAGTTCCAGGTGGCCATGTTGGAGTGGGAAGAGGAGTGTTTGCTGTCACTATAACTCCCATCAGGCCTGTCCCCACACCCACCTTCCCAGCCATCCCAAACAGCCAACCTGTGACTCTGCTTTCCTGAGAGTGAGTGAAAATGTGCTGGCAAGATGGCTGACACTGGTGACTGGTGTTTGGAGCACAAAGCGTTGCTGTGAGTTTGTAAGAAGTATGTACATGGTAGGAATTTTATTAATTTTTATTTTCATTGCAGGTATGTTGTTTATCAATATGACATACACATCACATGCTCATTTACTCTAGTTTGTTTTTCATTTCAAAACAGTCATTTGTATCACTGTATCCTTTACAGTGATGTCTATGGAGGTGTAATTGGTAACTTAATTTGAATGTGGAGTAAGAACTTACCAGACTCTTGTGCTTCTGGTAATCCATAGACGATCTCCGGCGGAAGGATGGCACGTACCTTCTCCTCCCAGGAAGTGAAGTGCACAGGTGGTGCAGGAGGGCCCCTGCCAGTCTGCTGGCTTTGAGCGTGTTCTCAAGCCAGCAGTTTTTTTACCCTCCTTCGCACATCATAATACCTACTCCTGATATCATCCATTATGCACAGGACAGGTGCTTCAGCATTCACCTTGTTGACTATCTTGTTCCACATCCTATTTCTCTGGGAAAGGGGGGTCTGTTGGACCACGTTCCCAAATAACTATGGCTCTACTCTGACTATTTCATCTACAAGCACTTCCAACTCCTTCCCTGTGAACCGTGGCTGCTTCCTCGGGGCCATGGTGAGGGTGAGGGTGAATGTGAAGGTGAAGGTGAGGGTGACTGTGAAGGTGAGGGTGAGTATGAATATGAAAAAGAGTGTGTGTTTGTAAGATTTTTCTAAAAATAAAATCTATGCAAGTTGGGTGGTGGGTGAAGTGTAAGTTTTTTTAGAAAACAACAATAAATATTTAAATTTTTTATTGAAAGTATAA
Organism: Calotriton arnoldi; assembly: GCA_963921515.1. Lineage (NCBI taxonomy): Eukaryota > Metazoa > Chordata > Amphibia > Caudata > Salamandridae > Calotriton > Calotriton arnoldi. The sequence goes on along the minus strand of CAWUFW010005261.1, from coordinate 835,040 downwards.
ATGTTTTTAAAAATATCAACATATTTTTTAACAATAGGAAACACTCAAAAATGATTTTTAAAGTTACGTTCCCATAATGTTGTAAGTTCTTGTATCTAGCTATGACGTACGCGGTTCTGCGTCTGTTTCGACAGTCAATGGAGCGTTGCAGCGGAGAGCGGAAGCTTGGGAAAGCTGCAGTAAGGTAAGACAAATTTTATTTACATTTTAGATGTATATATGTGACTACATTTATTGTAAGGCTAGAAGGGGTGGAGTTTGTAACACTGGAGTTGATCAATGTTGTATTGTTTGAATGTTTAACACACAATTCCATTCCCTAAAGGTTTCAGTAGTATGCCTGCATTGCGATGGTTGTATTTGTTTCCAAAACACGTTTAAAAAATCAAAAAATAACTTAGTAAGTGCTTTTTAAATGTTTTTTGAAAAGAATAACAACATTTTCATTTTTTTCGTGCCGCATTTTTTGATAACGAAGAAACCGCACATACTTGGTGGAACAAGCCCTGAGCATGTGGAAAAAGGATGTTTGGAACTGCGTCTTAATTAATGGATTACTCTTTGGAAGGTAAGGAAACGTTTTGGGAATTTGTTACATTTCGGAACAGTTTGCTTTGCATCCATGGTTTACTTTCTTGGAAATGGATATTGGCATTCTTAAATGGATTTTGACATCAGCATGGAGAAGAGTTCTGCTTTGGAAAAGCTTTTAGTACCTGTTTTTGGATGACCCTTTGTGCATAAAAGAAGATAGTTATCCTTCTCTGGTTTGGGATTTCACTTTTTGTTTCCGAAACATTTTTCAGTCATGCTTTTGGATTTGAATGTGGAAGACTTATTTGGATATTTGGGCGCGAAAAACCTTAGGTGACAGGTGGAGTTAAAACATTGCCAAGAGTTGAAAAAAGAAGACATCTTCGGGAGGAAGATTTGTGAATAAAATATATATTTTTAAGAAGCAATTTAAATTAGAGCATTGTAAAAACAGGCAAGTAATGGGCCAGAGTGTTAGAGGATGTTAGTAGTGCAAAATAAAGGAAATATTTTCCAGGTAGTCTGAAGAACCCATCAAAGAAAAGTCTTTGATTTTTGCCAATAGTCTTTCTGACATTTCTTTATTCCTTTTAGATACCCGGGGATTCAGACTACCTGTAAAGATTGTGTAATTCTCATTTTCTGGAAACTTGGCTTCTTCTTCAAAATTTCCAGGAAGAAATAGAGGTTTGGGTGCCAATAGATTTGTTGAAGGAGTTGTATCATCACTCAATGGCATTGTTAGTCTTGGCACCACCCTCTATGCAGGTCCCATAGAAGTTCCACCAGTCAATGGGGAATCTTGGCTTCCTCTTGCGACCCGACCTGCTTAGATGGCCAATCCAGGTGTCTTCAAAATATTTTAGGAAGGGTGCCAATTTTCCGGCATTTTGTGTGTGATACTCTGATTCAGTAATGGATGTGTATAACTCGCCTACACATTCAGGTGGTATAAAGCATAAAGCAGGTAGTTTACGTAATCCGAATTGCAATTTACTGTCAGACACATAATCCTCAACTAAGGATGTTTTTTGGATTTTTCACCAAAATGCCTGAGAAAAGTGGAAAAAAACTTCCTTGAATTTGGGTGGTGGGATATAATTTAGTAATGGTATTAATCATTGATATTCCAAAGTCAATAGTCACTTTTTTAGGGCTTATATTCAAGGTTTTGGCTTTTATCACTGACAAAAATTCAGAATATATTGAGGAATGTTTGTCTGGGAGTAAACTGTATACCAATGGTATGGTTGTTTCATTTACTTTGGCATGAATAGTGTACATTTGGGCGAATGGATGGGGTGTGGACTTAAAAGTACCATCCATCGTCCAAATATCACATTCTCAAGTATTACTAGGTTATGGGTTGTTGAAAAAATTTGTATTTTTTTTAGGGTTTTCAATATCATGCAAAATGAAAGTTTCATTAGTGAAAGTAATTGTAAGTTCTTGGGGAATAATAATATCCGAAAAGGTTTGTGGGGTCCCACCTTGGGAATTACTTGCCTATTTTTGTCTCTGGATCATCCTTCAGAGGTTGGGTATTGCAGGCATACTATTAGCAACATGGATGGGAATGTTTTGTGATACCTCCCTAAAGACTGTGCCCCACAGTTCATTGGAAGTGGATGCAAAATGTTTGATTTGTTGGACATTCTCTCTAACTTCTATCTCCATTGCAGAGGCAGAGTGGTTATGCTCAGATGTGTTTTCCACCCAGTCTCCAAGAGTAACCGCTCTGCCTGTGAAATGGAATGAAAAATATTGCACACACCTCCAATGACTCCTGGGCTCAGTCAATCTATCCTTACAATAAAGGTAGCCACTATATTTGAGTAGTGGGTTGCCCCTTCTTGATTTCATGTATGTTGCTTGCCTTGGTGTAGCCATTTCTTTAGATTCTGTTGGGGAAAAAAGAAAGAGAAAAAAAGTATAAGCTTCAATATTTTTGGGAATTTGTTTTGTTTTGTTATGTACAGTGTTTGTAAGCCTGTTGGGAAAAAACAATTGTTTTTTTAACTTTATGCTAGCAATAATGAAAAGGAACAGTGTTGAAACCTTGTTGAAAATGTTACATGGCATTGTTAATATGCATTTTACAACCTAGGGAAAAATGTTGGTTACAGGAGAAATTGAAAAGTGAGATTTGTTTATCTAGAGTATACTGGGCCTTATTACGATGTTGGTCGGAGTTGCCTCCAACCGACACCGTTTCGGGGAAGGAACCGCCAGATCATAGGTTGGCTGTACCGACAACCCCATTAGGATGCGACTGCACATGGTGCTGTCGCAAACTTCCATTTTTCAATGGGAGCTTGTGCAGAGGGCAGAAACCGCCCGCAGCACAGGCTCCCATTGAAAAATGGAAGTTTATAAACATCCCTGCACCGTGTGACAGGCACCGTGCAGTGCAGGGATGTTTAGGGGGCACCATAGATGCCCCCCAGGCCCAAATGCGGAGATCCAGGGGGGAAGGGGGCCCTGCTAGGGGCCCCAAAGTCAGTTTACCACAGCCAATCCATGTCAGAAAGGCGGACATGAATTGGCTGTTGGAAACTGACATCATAATCCCGACGGCGGAAAAGCCGTCCTTAAGGGATTATGAGCACTTTCCGACTGGCCGACGGGCTCCTTGAACCCATCTGAACCACGTTGGATTCCCTGCTGGTTTAGACTCCGACCACCATCATCATAATACGGCGGTCGGTCTTTTAACCCACCATGTCAGTCGAAAGGCCTCCGACCAGCAGTCGGAGGCTGTCCGACAGATATTGTAATTAGGCCCACTGTGTCTTTGTACTTTTTGGGTCATGCTGGAATTTGGTAAATCCAGTTAGGGCTTGGTGGTTTGTTCAGTTCAATGTTGTAGGTTTTATAACTGTGGAGAAAAAATAGTATAAGCTGCTGTGTTTTTAAATATATTTATAATTTTGCATACTGTTTTTATGCCAGCTTGGAAAGAAAGACATATTGTTTAGTTAATTTTACCTAGCAACAGAAAAGGAACATTACAGAAACTGTCAAATTGTTACAATGCATAGGTTATTTGCACATTACAACCTGCAAAAAAAGGATGCTGGTTATCGAAGGAGAAATGCAATGGTGCGATTTATTTATTTGGAGTATTGTGTTCCTTGTTACTGTATGTGAAAGTCTGTGGTGATCAGAATCAGGTTTGGGTTTTAAGAATTTTGCTGTCCAATGCTATCGATTTTCTAGTTGTGGAGACAAAAAAAGATAGAACAAGCTGTTAGCTTCATCCTTCCTAATGTTATGTTTTCGTGATTTGGTGATTTGTTTGTAAAGGTTGGCCTACTTTTAAATGTGTGATGACTTTTGTTGGTCTGGGGTTCAAAGGTGATTATTTTCAGAGACTCCACAGTAGTTGGAGAATATGTCTGGCACTGTAAGAAAACAAATGCATGTTACTATCTTTTTCAAAATCAATTGTAATAACCATTCCTGTCACTGTCCAGCAACTGCCCTGAGGGACCCACAACCTGGAGTTAGAATAATAATTTTGCCCCCAGTCACTGTCCAGCACCTGCCTTGAGGGACGCCCCCAGCGGAGTTAGATTCACAATTTTGTCCCCAGTCACTGTCCAGCACCTGCCCTGAGGTACGACCCCACCGGAGTTAGAATAGTAATTTTGCCCCCAGTCACTGTCCAGCACCTGCCCTGAGGGACGCCCAAAGCGGAGTTTGAATAGTAAGTTTACCCAAAAATGCTGTCTAGCCCCTGCCCAGAGGGACACCCACTGTGGAGGTTTAATAGTGAAATTGCACCCAGTTTCTATCTACCATCTCCCTTGAAAGTCGCCACCGGTAGTGTTAGAACATTTTTAAAAAAACCAAATAGGGGCGTGGCCAAGATGGCGAGCGGGTAGGACGTGTGTTGCTTCGTCTCCCCGCCCGCCGATGCCCAACTCGGCCCCAATATAACGTATTCCTCCCCCAAAAACAACCAGGGAGCAGCGGAACGGCCACCCAGCCGAACTAACGCTTCCATACTGTGATCTTGCGGCTGGGGGCTGACTTTTGAGCCTTTACGGAGCGGAGCAGCGGAGCGAGCATGAAGGCCAAGATGGCGGCCGGGCCCTGAGTATCGTCGGATCTCGGCAAAAGGTACGGCCGGGCCGGTCTTTGGCACCTACTCCCGCCGGAGGGCGCAGGCAGCGGCATTGACGGCGACCCAGAAGACACCGGAAAGGGGCACCAGTGCCGCAGATCGCTGACGAGCTCGGAGGGGGGCTCCCGACATAGCCAGCTGCGCACGAGGCCCCCGGGGCTGCAACGCGGGAGACGTCCCGGAGTGGCGAGGAGCGGAGGCCTGTGTTCCTCGCGGGCGGCACAGGTTGGAGGCGGGCGGCCGGTGCGGACCAGCTGTCCTCTGGTGCTGCGGGTGCGACCGGCCTGGGAGCCCCCGCACTCATCTACGACTCCGACGGCATCACCCCGAGGGACGGAGGAGACGGGGGGAGCAGAGGGATGCTGAGACTTGCGGCGGCCCTCCGGATCGGAGAGGCTAACGGTAAGCAGCGCCTACTGCCCGGAGGGGGATCCAGTGAGAGGCCTTCCCGAGCACCTGCTGCCCAAACGCACATAGACTGAGGCTGACACTGGCGCAAAAGGCCCGGAGGACTGCAAAGCACACAGGGCCTGCAAAGCAGTGCGGCGTAGCAGTGAGGCAGATTGGCGCATTTGAAGGAGACGGGACAGCGCTGAGCAGCTGGGGGTATCGGCCAGAGCAAATCGACTGGCGCTGAGGGGAAGTGGAGGTGCTCCATCGGTCGCTGACCCCCCCACAGTTCCCCACGGAGAAGACCGTATTTTGGTGCAGGTACGCCCTGATTACCTGCAGGGGCCTCCCATTCTGAAGCGGGCGGCAGCAAGATGCCCTCAGCATCGATTCAAGGGGCCCAGCATAAGGAAAGGGGGAGTGAGATCTCTTACACTGCCTGATGCCCTTCTGGAGCTCCTACCCCTTGTACGCCATCTATAGCGACTGAGAGCCACGGCGCAGCCGCACGCGCCCTGAAGCCACAGTGGGTCGTGATTTCCTCCGGCACGGGCATTGGCACGGGCCCAGGCCCAGGCCCAGGTGGCGTCAGTGGGAGCCGAGACTGGTGAAAGATTCCCTCGACCTAGCGACGCTGGTGATGCTACCCAGCTGGCATTTGTGAAGGAGGGAGGTGACACAATCGGGAGGATTGGTGACCCGGCAGCAAGACAGTCACCAGCCTGAGCCTAACCCTTCACATTACATTGATCGGAGGTGGCGCGGCTGGGATTTGTGGGTCCTGGATTGTCGGCGAGGGCTTCTCCATCATCGCTAAAAGCGGCAAGTGGAACCTGTCCCTGAGCAAGGGGCCTGCATTCCGATTTTTGGAACCCATCCATAATTGGCAACGGGGGGCTTTGCTGGAGATTGCAACACCGGCTGCCCAACTGTTACGACCACTGGGAGCTGAGATACTTCCTTGGGCAACTGTTGAATCTCTCTGGGGCGCGCTCCCCCCCAGACCGCAACGTAGCCCTTGGTCTGGTTGGCGCAGAACCTCGTGTCGACCGGCACCCAGTGACCCTTCGGCCCAGGAGACGTCATGTCCAACCAAAGGGGTAGGAAGGAGCGCACACTGAAGGAGATGCTCACCAAGGGCCCCCAAGCCAGTGCAGGACGCGAAGATGAGGACACTCCCATAACCAAATCTTTCCTAGAGACACTATTTAATACACTTCGCGAAGACTTTCACACCTTGAAAAGCGAGGTAGCGGGAGAGGTGTGCGAACTCTGGAGGGAGGTGGATACCCTTGGAGCCAGGGCGGCGGCTATCGAGGACCAGGAGTGGGCCAAAGACGAGGAAGTCACGCAACTACAACAGGAGGTGATCCACTTGAAGGACCAACAGCTCGACCTGCAGGCCCACGCTGAAGACCTAGAGAACCGTTCTCGGCGCAACAGCATCCGAGTCCGGGGGGTACCATCGGATGCCGAAGGGACTGACATCACTGGGTTTTTGCAGGGCCTATTCCGAGACATTCTAGCAGCCCCTTCGGAGATGGAGATTCGCATAGACAGAGCTCACAGGGTGGGCTTGCGTCGACGGGCTAATGCACCACCTCCGGACATACTGGCCTTCCTCCCGGACTATCCGCTGAAGGAGCGCATCATTAGGGAAGCCAGACTGAAACACCCTGTGCAATATCAAGGCCTGAACATCACTCTGTATCAAGACCTAGCGGCTAGCACTCTGCAGAAAAGAAGAGAATTCAAGGATGTCACATCACACTTACGGGAGAACGGGGTGGCGTACTCTTGGGGGCACCCCTTCCGCATAATATTTAAGTGGCATGGCAGATTGCATCAAATACACTCCCTCCTCGAAGCAAGCAAACTTTTGGGTCTACCACACCAGAGTCCGGCGGCGGAGCACTCAGCTAGCCCACGCCAGTGCCCAGCACGATGGCAGATGGTTGGGGGTAAACGATTAAAAGGAACTGTGCGGGGGCTCGACCCGGAGACACTAGCTCAGGAGCGTAAAGCGGCGATTGCAGCCGTTACCAACGATACGTCCTCCCAGGAAGAACTATGACAGAGCTCAGGAGGATTTTGCATGTTTTCGCGAAGTGAAGGCCGGGGGAGGGGGCACAGGGGGGGGAGGGGTCTTGCTTCGTCGCCCGAGTCACGAGATGCCCCGGACTTCAGTAATACACCATGGGCACACTGCTCGGTACAGTCTGCGCTGGACTATTTGGGGGGGACAGTTCTTTTGGTTGGGGTTAGGGAGGGGAGGGATGGGAACTGGTGTCCTAATACGGGGATACTGTTCTTAGGCACTTGCGATTCTGGGGGGTGCCGTGGGGGAGGGGGGTTTTGGGTCCCATGTGGTGCGGTAGCACTACGAGCCTGTGAGCGCGCTGCCTATCTTCCCTAGTCATGAGGGACTCAGAATTAACCGTCCTCACACCTAATGTTAAGGGTCTCAATAGCCCCAATAAGAGACGCTCCATACTGTCCTATTTAGAGAATTCAGGAGCGGATATCTGTCTGTTACAGGAAACTCACCTGCTTGCACGAGACTGGCATAGAATGAAATCCAGGGCGTTCCCCTTTCAATATTTTTCCTCTACGCCAGACAAAAGGCGGGGGTGGCAATCCTAGTATCACGGGCATTTAGAGGGTCAGTGGGGGACAAGATAACCGAAATGAGAGGGCGGTTATTAGCATATCGCTTTTGGATTAACGGCCTAGCCTTAACGATTGGGACTGTATACTCACCAAACACAGGACAGGAGACATTCCTTAGAAATGCCTTATCAGCAGTTCTGGAGTCGCAAGACCGCTTCATAATGGTGGGAGGCGACCTGAATCTAGTTATGGACACAACTGCAGACAGATCTGGCAGTCGAAGTTCCCAAGTGGGGGAGGTCTCTGAAGTAGGCAAACGATGGTTGGTGGAAAGGGGATTACTGGATCTATGGAGAGAGTCGCACCCTTGAGCCTCCCAATTCTCCTACTACTCACATGTACACCACACCTATGCTAGATTAGACTACTTTCTTGGCTCCACAGAGGTTCAGGCGGCTATTAAAGACATCTATATCACAGCAGCGGCCCTGTCAGATCATGATGCGGTGGTGGTAACCATGGGGGTCCCCCACATAGCTAGGCCAGCCGGAGGTTGGAGGTTGAGGGAGACTATGCTCCATAAACAGGCGGTGCAGGAGCAAATCCTCAAATGCATTACAGACTATTTAGAAGTCAACGACACCCCGGACACATCCATTGCTACACTGTGGGGGGCACTTAAAGCAGTAGTACGGGGTTTTGATTGCGATATCAGCGGCAGAGAATAAGGAACGCAAGGTCAAACAGGAGGAACTTACCGCCAAAGTGCTAGAGCTGGAGAAGGTGCATAGCCAAACGGGAGCGCCTAGGATCTGGCGGAAATTGAAAAATGCGCGAGCCCTGCTGGCGGGGCTCGACTTGGACAGGGCAGAATACGCAGCCCTCCGCCTTAAACACTCATATTACATAGGGGGGGATAAGACAGGACGGATGCTGGCTAGTAGACTGAGGGCAAGGACGCAACAGTGTAAAGTAAAGGAGATTATAAGCCCTATGGGTGCTACGATTACCAACGACATGGGAATAGCGCAGAGTTTGAGATTTTTATGCCACTCTATATGCGGGTGACTCCTCGCCCATTCCACATATAGATGCCTACCTCCGTAATGCACATACGACCGCATTGAACCACATAACGGAGAGACTCTCGACAGCCCCATCCGCATAGAGGAGGTGGTGGGAGCCATCTCCCGCCTTAAACACCTGAAATCTCCGGGGCCGGATGGTTTCTCGGCTGGGTTTTATAAACAGTTTTGTTCAGCAATAGCTCCAATACTTACTCGTCTTTTTAATTCCTTCACTGGCCCGGCCACGATCCCTCAGGAGATGTTATTAGCTTCGATAGTGGTGCTTCCCAAACCGGGTAAGGATGCTTCAAATTGCGGCTCGTACCGGCCAATCTCGTTGCTTAATGTCGACCTAAAATTGTTTACGGGTATACTGGCGAAACGCCTGGGCCCCCTTATGCCGGGTATAATCGACCCGGATCAATCTGGTTTTATACAGTCCCGGCAGAGTAGCGATAATACTAAGCGCATCTTTCATCTCATAGACAAGGCTCACCGCACCAAGTTGGATGCTCTCCTCCTGTCAGTGGACGCGGAAAAAGCGCTCGATCGGGTGGATTGGCGCTTTTTAGATAGGACCCTAGTACACTTTGGCTTTGGAGATAGGTTTAGAGCGTGGGTCTCGAATTGCTACACTAACCCCAAGGCTTTAATTAGGGTGAACGGGGTAACTTCCACACCATTTGAGATACAGAGGGGGACCAGACAGGGTTGCCCACTGTCGCCTCTCCTCTTCGCCCTTTATATTGAACCGGTGGCTCAGAGGATCAGGGACAACCCGGAGATAATGGGCATCCCCTTTGGGGGAGAACAACACACCGTTAGTTTATACACTGATGATATAATTGCTTCTCTGGAGTCCCCAGCTCGATCGGTCCCCGCTTTTTTGAAGGAATTGGAGGACTGCGGTCAGGTCTCGGGTTTGCGAGTTAATGTGGGGAAGTCCTCGATCCTTAGGTTTCAGGCGGACAGCCAAACGCCTCCCCAGTAGGCTCGAAGTCTGTGGGCATACCGACTTATTCTTTTATTCCCTACCTGGGCATTGAACTGGCAGCATCGGTGGCCCAGACGCTCCACCTCAATTACTCTAAATTCCTCCAGCGATCCACAAAAGACCTGAATGAATGGAAGCGCCACTCGCTCTCCCTGCTGGGCAGGGTAGCAGCTGTTAAGATGTCTCTCCTACCTAGAGCGCTGTACCTCTTCCAGACTATTCCGGTCTGGCCGCCCCGGGCACTATACAGGCTCTACAGCGAGCAATCAATCATTTCATATGGGGAGGGAAGAGACCCCGACTACGCAAAGACCTGAGCTATTTGAGACCAGACGAGGGGGGATTGGGGATTCCTAACGTCCTAGAATATTTCCGTGCAGCGCAGTTACGGTACCTTGTTGAATGGAAATGCCCCGAATCCGAGAAGAGCTGGCTCTTCCAAGATAGAGCGATAGCTCAATTGGATCTATGGAAGGTCCCCTTTCTTAAACGGATACACAGACCTCCCAGCCTCCGGGTCTCCCCTACTACAAGGACTTTAATGAGGGCCTGGGATGGGGTGGCAGTAAAAAGGGGTCTGACAACGTTTCCCTCCCCCATGACACCTCTATTTGATAATAAAGAGTTCTCCCCAGGCGCGGACATGAGAGCATTTTCAGTCTGGAGGGCATTTGATTGTCGGTCAGCAGGTCTTTGTTTTGACCTGGAGGGCATCATTCCCTTTCAGGACCTGAAAACTGACTACGGGCTTCCGGACACAGAACGCTTTCGCTATTTCCAGCTTCGACACTGGCTCCTTCATGTCGACGTTCACCCTGGGGTAGCTAGGAAACTCACTAAGTTCGAGAAGTGGCTGTACACTAAGAATACTGATAAGGCAATGATTTCTGAGCTTTACGATATGCTTAGAGGAGGGACCCCCAGGGAACACACTGCAGGTCAGCGGAGATGGGAGAGAGAACTAGGGAGAGAAATGACGAGCAAAGAATGGTTGGACATCTATTACCGTGCGAATCATACAGCACGCAACATAGCTAGTAGGGAGTCAGCGGTTAAGGTGGCCATGTATTGGCATCTGACCCCGGCCCGCTTGCATAAAGGGAATCCAACACGAAGTTTGCTGTGCTGGCGTGGCTGTGGTGAGGATGGCACTCTGGCACACATATTATGGGACTGCAGAGAGCTGCAGACTTATTGGAAAGATGTTTTGGATGACATTGATCGCCAATTCGATACTGAGATACCACGGTTCCCTGTCTATGTGATTTTGGGGCTGCCCAACCCCATAACATACCCACTTAAGTCCCAACAAGGCAGACTAATGGGGATTGCATTAGGAGCCGCCACACTGAACATCCTATCACACTGGGGCTCCCCCATGAGATCGACCAGATTGGGATGGCTACATAAATTATGGTATATTATAGGAATGGAACGCATACAGGCCTCCCTAACGAACGCTATGGCCAGCTTTTCAGATACTTGGCAACCATTGCTTTCTCTCTTGTCGCTGGAGATGAACGAAATCACATGTCCTAAATATCTCCGCCTTCTCCGTCTCACAAGCTTGGCCTCCACACCACAACAAACGAATGATGACCCATGGCTTCACCTTTGTCCAGCTGCACCTTAATACAGAACAATGGCACACCAGTTTGAGGGAGGGAGGGGGGAGTTGGGATGGGGGGGGGGGTTTCTTTTATATTCATTAAAAGGCAGTAGATCACTAGCTCTTAATAATGGTTTGCCGTACAGGGGCCATCCCGGCAGCACAAGAGGGGCCTGGTTGTAGCCAAGTTACTAGAAGACCATTACTAGAGGGAGGGGCCATGGTTACGATCCGATGTGCCAGTGCCTGACATTTGTCTTATTGAATATTGTTTGTACAACTGTGTACAACTTTGACGCAATGCCAATGAAAAATAAAGTTAATTTATTACTTTCATGTAAAACGTAACTAATGTGTACACACGTTATGGTAAATGATTACCCTACGGGGTAACATTTTTTTCCAGAAGTTGTTAAAATCTGCGAAATAATGTACAAAATAACTTAAATTAATCATGTGGAATAATTTGCCCATACTACTATGTTATTTGTTTAAACGCTGTACTTGCCTTCTCTGGTAGATGGCAGTATCTCTACAGCAAACTGTTACTGTTCAGAAAGCCTAAGAGACGTGTGGCCACAAGCAATGTCAGTGTACCACTAGTCACAAAATGGTGGACAGCTCGTTTTATAGTTGTTTTGAAGGGGTAACCACATTTAGAACGAAAATAAGCATTGGAATGTATATTTTAACGTGTTTCTTATTGTGACTGAAAGTGTATTTATTGAAAATATTTGAGGAAAAGTTTTCTAAAGTCGTAACTTACTATGGCAGCCATTTTAGTTTTGTTCCTGTTTTACAAAACAAGCGAAGGACTAAAGTTGTAACAGGTTCATTTCTGATATATTACTCTAATCTACATATTTCTTTTGCTTATTGTTTGAAAATATTTTTCAGTAGAATGTTTATAGAAAGAAAAATAAGTGTGTTTCTGTAAGTGTTACTACAGTGTAGAAAATCTCAAAAATCTTTATTACCCAAAACAAAATATTTAACTGTAGAATTTTTTTTTAACATGCTTCATAAACTTGCATTGTAAAAGTATGCGTGGTAAAGGTATGCATGGTCAAAGTATGAGTGGTAAAAGTAGTTTTAATGTTCTCTATGGACATGCGTGGTAGTGGTATCTGTGGTAAAGACGTGCATGGTTCAGACTTTGTCCAGTCCAGTCCAAAAGCTTTATTCGACAGCTCAAGTCACAAAAGCAAATCACAATAAAAACTGAGTAATTTCCAGCCATAAAATACAGCTGGTTGTGGAAAAAATGATAAAACATTTAAAATTTTGTGCATCGAGCATTATCAGAGTCAAAAATCATTATACAATTAAAAAAGAAGAAAGTACGTATCATAGTAGGTGTTAAATCGATAACGCATAAAAATAACAGCGAGAGCTCGTTTAAAAAAACATCAGACACAAACATTTTAAATATGAGTGAAAGGTTAATAAGCTACACGCCATTCTCTGGGGTCTGGAGCTCTGACACAAGTGGGGGACAATAGATTTTCAGGATATAGAGAGAGTAAGGAGTCTGATTCCCCACATCCAGCTCAAGAACTTAGCTACAGCAACTGCAATGCATGGCAATGTGTTGTTAGACAGTATTCTCAATGCGACCCTACTCGTTCTGGTGCCCAAAGTCCTACAGATTGGCGTCAACCACGCTTTGCAAGGGGCAGGGTAGGCAGGGCAAACAAACAAGACGTGGCATAGGACTCTTCCGATGTCTCACAAAAGGGGCATTTACTGTTTCCTGAGTTAACACATTTTGCAGTGTGTGTTCTTAAAGGCAAAGCTCCCACTCTAAATTGGAAGTACAACTTCTGGTCAAAGGGCTCGGATATAATGTCCCAACACTGCTCGAAGCTGGGCCATCGTTTTACTGCTGGAAAGCCCCCGTTAGCGTTGAGCTATCGCATTTGCCGAATCTGTTATGGTACATCAGTTCCCAATATCTTTCCTTAATGATTTCTTTAGAGTGGAATTGGGAACTCTTTGGGTTTTCCCAGAAGTTTAAAATGCCCATATTTAGCAGGAATGCTCTTACCTCTCGTAGCCATCTAATCTTATGGTATCTATCAACCTTAATTGTGTCCCAAAGACCTTCAGCATATGTTATCAATTCTGTTGTACCCCAGATTCTGTGCCAGTACAGAATGGGGCGCAGCCTGGCAAGGTCAGCCAGTGCTTTCCTACCTAGGTCTTGTAACATTGGTAGCACCGGGGTACTTTGGGGGAGAGTTTAGCAAGAACCTGTTTTCAGTGATTGTTAGCTGGGACAAATTCTCGAACCCCCAAAGTTCCACCCCGTATGGCACTGAAATCACTACTTTCATGTTGTAAATTTGTAGGACCGGGCTGACTGGCTTGGTCAGGGAGGCGTTAAACTCATTGAATAAAACCCCTGACAAAATGTCGATGTTTCAAAGTGGCTGTATCGATCTGGCAGCCCCATTGTGAGAAGTTGGCCTGGCATATGCTGTTCACTAATTAAAGTGGACACCTTGCACCAGAACAATTCGACTCTTATGGTAGATAGGTTTAAGACAACCTTTATAGAAAGCTATCCTAGTGGTAGCTGTGGAGAGCAGCCTTCAGGCTAAGTCTAGAAGGAATGTAAAACAGCTTGTTTTACCACACAATCTCTTGAATCACCAAATGAAAAGACACCACACAGGTATATATATCAAATATATATGTATTTATTAATAAACACTCTCTACTAATCTCTTTATGAGATTAGAGGTCAGGAACATATGTACAAGTCAAATGTTATCACAATAAGTTTAGCACAATCGAATATCACAATCTTTGATTGCCAGACCTAGGTCTAGGGCATCTAGAATCGAGGGACCCCCAAGAACCACCCCAGGTAGTTGTAGGAGACCCACAGGGGACGGACGCGGTGACCTGGCACCGGTGCGAATCTTGTACGAGTCTATGCACTCAGACGCGATTGGGATATCAATGTTAAAGGTCCTTGTACGAGTCGAAGGACGCGGTCACAGATAGAGATGCAAGGGAGATGGACGCGCTGTGTCTAACAAAGACGCGAACCTTGTGCGAGTCAGTGCAATGGAGATCTCAGAGTTACAGGCCCTTTGTGTGTTCGAGGCGAACACCGATCGGACTCAGTACGAGTCGAAGGATACAGTTTTAGATAGTGTTGCAAAGGAGATGGACGCGGTGTGTCTAACACAGACGCGAACCCTGTACGAGTCAGCGCAATCGTCGCACTTGGAAAGTTAGAGTTTTAGGACACTTTTAGGGACGCTACAAGCAAGTCACTTACAGGGTAAGTAGTTCTAGGGCCCACACCCACAGGAGTACCGTAGTGCTGAAGTTACCTCACCCAGGGGAGCCGGGTGCATAGGTGTTCTTTGGTGTCGGGTCGCGGCGTCGTTTTCAATGGGAGCCAGTGAAGACTTGCTGCTTGCGGCAACAGGAGAAGTGTCCGGAGGAATCCAAGCCTGGATTCGGAAGATGGAAGACCTGAAAGCAGAGGGGACAGTGTTCAAAGTCACTTGGCAGTGACTCAGGGCAAGGAAGATGGATGCCCACCGTCGTCGCAAGATTCAGGTCGTTCGCAGTTACCTTGACTCTTCAGCCACGAGGTCCAGGAGGCGTCGACGACAACCAGGAGCTGGATTCGGCGTGTCCCACGATGTCTGCAGCTTACTGCGGTGTCGGCGACTCGATCGGAGCCAACAAGCCTTGGTAACAGCAAGTCTCGGGAAAAGTGTGAAGAGGCAATGGCGCAGACCAGCAAGGTCTGTGGGACTCACCCAGCGAGGGTAAGTCAGGGCAGGCCTGGAGCAACCAGGGGAGCCCTTCGGTTTCTTTTAGGAAGTCTTCTGGGGACCGACAAGCCGGCTGGCAAGGGATCGCGAAGACGCCTCGGGAGGATTCACTCACAGGGGCCCACGGTCACTCGGGACGTGGTAGTTCTCTGATCTTAGGAGGGATTCCTGCTGGAGGCTGGGACCACACGTGGTCCAAAGCACAAGTTCGTGAAACGTTGTGAAGGGGTTGCACTCGACAATAGTGCACGGTACCCAGGGGTCACGGTTCCTCATTACTCTTGGGGTCCACTGGCCTCAGCTTCGCTGGGGACTCACGATGGCCTTTGAGAAGTCAGGAAATCCACTTCTTGGGCTGCAGAGACTTCGGACTCTGGCGGGAGCGGCGTAGTTTGCGACCATCGTTTGTAGTTTTTGGTGCCTGCCAAGCAGGGGAGTTACTCCTTGACTCCAAGGGAGATTCTTCAGTCTTCCAAAGGTAGTGGAACGTCAAAGGTCCGGGATTCTTCTTGTAGAGCGTCGTCCAGGGAAATCTAGGGTGCAATGCACAGGTTCCCCCTCTTATACCAAAAGAAAGGGAGGGACTAGCTCTATGACCCTACCTATGGGAGGGTCAGGGGAGTGGGTGGCTACACCCACTTCCCTTTGTCCAGTTTCGTGCCAGAGCAGGGACAGGTAGCCCCTGAGCCGGTTTGAACTGGCATATGCACAGAGGAGCCTTCTGCTCCCCCAGTGCAGGACTTCAAAGCACTCTAAGAGTGCACCCACCCAGCCCCAATACACTAAACCCTGTCTGGGAGGTGGTCACACCCCTTGGGACAGGATATCTATTGTTGGGCTTCCTCCACTGCGAGTGTTGGTCATCAGCAGGAGGGCAGCCCAGTGTCTGTGACTGGTGGCATCCATTTTGTTATGCCAGGGCTCTGCAGGATTCTACCGCGTTTCCACAGTAGGTACATGTCTATCCCTCTAGAAGGGTGGAATGCTACCCCCGCCGCCAGGACTGGCGGGGGGGTGGTAGTATTCCAAGGTGTTTGACACCAAACACGACATGTTTCGATGCAGCCATTCCAAAGTTAGCATTTTACCGCGAGGATATAATGCACTTAAAAGTATATGGTTTAACCGCATCCACAAACAGCACCAGAGAATGGACTCTGAGAGCTGCAGAGGGGCCCTGCTCAGGCAGAGGCACCCCCTCACATAGAAGCCAAACACCCTGCCCTCAGGATTGATAGGGCCTGCCTTAGGGGTGACTGATAGGGTTATATGTGTGTGTAGGAGAGATATAGGGAACCTATATCTCAGTGAGGGGTGCTAGCACTTCCTCACTCAGGCTGCAGTAGCAGGCCTGTGGTGTCAGATTTAGTCTGCTTCCCAGGGGTGGCATAATACATGCTGCAGCCCCTGGTAGGCCTGTGAAGTACCTATGCCCTTGGTACCTAAGGTACCATATACTAGGGACTCATAAGGTGCCACAGTATCCAATCACTAGTGCACCTAGAGTGCACTCCAAATCGTTTAGAGAGAACAGAGAGGCTGGGGCCCTGATTAGCAGGGTCCCAGCCAGACTATAGCCAGAAACCAGTGTAAACATCAGAAAAAAAGTGGGGGCAACATAAGAGGCAGATCCTACTCTCCTACACAACCACCCCCAAACGCAGGGACACTAAACTAACCTTGACCAGTTGAGTCTTCGTGTTCAAAGTGGAAATACCTTGAGAGTCCATCTGCATTGGCATGTTGGGTCCCAGGTCTATGTTCCACTGTATAGTCCATCCCCTGTAGGGAAATGGACCACCTCAAAAGTTTTGGGTTTTCTCCTTTCATTTGTTTAAGCCTTAGGAGGGGCTTGTGGTCGGTCTGAACTATGAAGTGAGTACCAAACAAGTATGGCCTCAGCTTCTTCAGGGCCCATACCACAGCAAAGGCCTCCCTCTCTATAGCTGACCAACGTTTCTCTCTAGGGGTCAGCCTTCTGCTAATAAAAGCTACTGGCTGGTCTTCACCTTCATCATTCAGTTGAGACAGTACAGCTCCCACACCCAGCTCAGAAGCATCTGTTTGGACAATGAACTTTTGGTGTAGTCTGGACTCTGTAAGATGGGGGCAGTGCACATGGCCTGCTTTAGGTCTTCAAATGCCTTCTGACAGCTAGCTGTCCACTGAACCTTTTTGGCATTTTCTTTGAGGTCAGATCATTCAAGGGGGTCACTATAGATCCATATCCCTTGACAAACCTCCTATAGTACCCAGTCAGGTCTAAGAAGGCTCTCACCTGTGTCTGGGTGGTTGGAGCAACCCATTCCATTATGGTTTGGATTTTGCTCTGTAAAGGCTGAACCTGGCCTCCACCTACAAGGTGGCCCAGGTACACAACCTGACTCTGCCCTATCTGGCACTTAGTGGCCTTGATAGTGAGGCCTGCTTTCTGCAGGGCCTCCAAAACATTCCTGAGGTGGACCAGGTGATCCTGCCAGGAGGAACTAAAGACAGCAATATCATCTAGATAAGCTGAGCAATAAGTTTCCATCCCTGTCAGAACTTTATTCACCAACCTCTGAAAAGTGGCAGGTGCATTTTTCAATCCAAAGGGCATCACCACAAAGTGGTAGTAGCCCACCAGGGGTCGAAAATGCTGTTTTGGCTTTTGCATCATCAGCTAACCTGATCTGCCAGTAGCCAGCTGTTAGGTCAAACGTGCTTAGATACTTGGCTGAGGCCAAAGTATCAATCAGCTCATCTGCCCTTGGTATGGGATAGGCATCAGTCCTAGTGACTGCATTGAGGCCTCTGTAGTCTACACAAAACCTCATTTCTTTCTTACCACCCTGGGTATGAGGCTTGGGTACCAGGACTACTGGACTAGCCCAAGGGCTATCTGAAGGCTCAATTACACCTAGCTCCAACATTTTCTGGACTTCAGTCCTGATACAGTCCCTGACATGGTCAGGTTGCCTGTAGATTTTATTCTTGACAGGCAGACTGTCTCCAGTGTCCACCTCGTGGGTGCACCAGGAAGTCTGACTAGGGGTCAGGCTAAACATATGTCTAAACTGTTGCAGAACTTGTCTACACTCAGTTTGCTGATGGTCGGTGAGGCTGCTTGCCAAAGGAACACCATCTACTGACCCATCATCAGGGTTCTGAGAGAGCAGGTCAGGGAGAGGGTCACTCTCCTCCTCCTGGTCCTCATCAGTTGCCATGAGCAAACCCATGTCAGCCCTGTCAACATATGGCTTTAATCTGTTGACATGGAGCACCCTCAGGGGGCTCCTGGGAGTTCCAAGATTCACCAGGTAGGTGACTTCTCCCTTCTGCTCAACTATTGTATGGGGGCCACTCCACTTGTCTTGGAGGGCTGCTGGGGCCACAGGCTCCAACACCCACACTTTCTGTCCTGGCTGGTATACAGTCAGTACAGCCTTTTGGTCATGCCAAGCTTTTTGTAATTCTTGGCTGGCCTCCAGGTTTTTGGTTGCCTTTTTCATGTACTCTGCCATCCGGGAGCGGAGACCAGGTACATAGTCCATCACATCTTGTTTGGGGGCTTGAGAGGTAACTCCCAGCCCTCTTTACCAAACACAGTGGGCCTCTCACAGGATGCCCAAACAGAAGCTCAAATGGGCTGTAACCAACCCCCTTCTGTGGAACCTCTCTGTATGCAAACAACAGGCAAGGAAGAAGAAGGTCCCATTTCCGCCTAAGCTTCTCTGGGAGTCCTTTAATCATTCCTTTCAAGGTTTTGTTGAAGCGTTCAACTAAACCATTACATTGTGGGTGATAGGGGTGGTGAACTTGTAAGTTACACCACACTCCTTCCACATTGCTTTTAGATATCCTGACATGAAGTTGGTACCTCTGTTAGAAATGACCTCCTTTGGAAAACCCACTCTGGAGAAAACTCCAATGAGGGCTCTTGCCACCACAGGGGCTGTGGTGGTCCTCAGGGGAATTGCTTCTGGGTACCTGGTGGCATGATCCACTACCACCAGGATAACCCTGTGCCCAGATGCAGTTTGAGGGTCAAGGGGACCAACAATGTCAATCCCTACCCTTTCAAAGGGTACCCCCACCACCGGTAGTGGTATCAGGGGGGCCTTTGTTGTGCCACCTGCCTTACCACTGGCTTGGCATGTGACACAGGAGCGACAAAACTCCTTTGTGTCCTCTGACATATGTGGCCAATGAAAATGTGGAACAAGCCTGTCCCAGGTCTTGTTTTGGCCCAAGTGTCCTGCTAAAGGGATGTCATGTGCTAGGGTCAAGAGGAACCCCTAAACTTCTGAGGTATTACCATCCTCCTGGTGGCTCCAGGGGCTGGGTCTCTACTCTCAGAATATAGGAGTCCCTCATCCCAATAAACTTTATGGGACCCACTAGCACTCCCAGCAACCTCAGCAGCAGCCTGCTGTCTGAGGGGTTCAAGAGAGGGGCAGCACTGTTGCTCCTTACTCAGATCTTCCCTAGAAGGGCCCCCTGCCCTCAAGAACTCAACCTGATCAGGCTCAAGTCCCTCTGGGGCAGTTCCTTCTTCAGGATCTGCTTCACCTCCCTCTGGGGGTGAATCTGTGATCTGAGACAGAGGGGAAGGCACTGCCTTTACCCTACTGCTCCTCCTCTTGGGAAGCATCTGGTCCATTGTTCCAGGATCCAGAGCTGGTTCAGTGTCATGCATTCTTGCTTGTGACCTGGTCACAGCAAATACCTCTGCAGGGATGCCCAACATCTCAGCATGAGTCCATAACTCTACTTCAGACCAGGCTGAAGTCTCTAGATCATTGCCCAATAGACATTCGACAGGGAGGTCTGCACTGACTACAACCTTCTTGAGGCCAGTTACCCCTCCCCAGGAGAAATTCACAACTGCCAGACTATGGTTGGTCTTGACGTTGCTTGCATTGGTCACCTAGTACATTTCGCCCAGGATGATCTGTCCAGGGTCCACAAGATCCTCTGCCACCATGGTGACACTAGCACCTGTGTCCCTAAATGCCAAAGCCTGTTTGCCATTTATTACAGGCTGCTGTTTGTATTTGCCCAGATTACTGGGACTCACTAGGAAGGACATATTAAGGTCTCCCTCACAAATCAGCATTGCCTGAGTGGGCACTCTGACTAGGTCAGAGTCCACTTCAGAACCCAGGGTCAACCCTACTACACCCTTATTCTGTGTACCACCTCCACCAGTAGCTGAACTAGGGGGAACAGTTGCCTTAGGGGCAGGAGTGGTGGTGGTTTGGTCTTTGGACTTGTTACAGTCAGAAGTCCAGTGCCCTTTCTGTTTACAGAATTTGCACCAGGGCTTCTTTTGGCCTTTTCCCTTGTTGGATTGTGACTCCCCACCAGATGCAGATTTTTGGGGCCCTTGTGAAGACTTCTGGTCTTTTGACTTATCCCCACCTTTCTCAGAGCCCTTAGGATCTTGCTTCTTGGTGTCGCCCCCTTGGTTCTGGGGTTTCTGCCTCACCCTGGTTCTGACCCATTTGTCTGCCTTCTTTCCCAATTCTTGGGGAGAGGTCAGATCCGAGTCCACCAGGTACTGATGCAACAACTGGTTCTGGCAATTATTAAGGATCTGTTCTCTCATCATCAGATGATATAATCCCTTGAAATCAGTAACCCTACTGCCAACCAGCCAACCCTCCAGAGCCTTGGTTGCACAATCAACAAAGTCAGTCCAGTCCTGAGTCTGTGCCTTCTGGGTGTCTCTGAACTTCAACCTGTACTGTTCAGTGGTTAAGCCAAACCCATCTATTAGTGCACTCTTCAGGACTTCATAATCATCAGCATCCTCTTCTCTAACAGTGAGGAGCTTGTCTCTACCTTTATCTGAAAAGGAGAGCCACAAGATTGCTGCCCACTGCTTTTGGGGGACCCGCTGTACTCTACAGACCCTCTCCATAGCAGTTATCCACTTGTGGATATCATCCCCACTCTGGTAGGGAGGAACAACCTTGCTCAGGTTCCTATGGTCTGGAATAGATTCTCTGCCTCTAGGGACACTGTTGCTGCCACCAAGGGGTTCTAACCCCTCTCGTCTAGAAGCTCTCTGGATCTCCAGGGCTTCTCTATCCAGTGCCAACTGCTTGGTTCTGAGGGCAACTCTTGCTTCCTCATACTGCAGCAGTTTGCACAGTCTTTCAGAGGAGGTCTCTCTTATGGGAAAGTATGAGTTCCTCTGGTGGACAAATTCTCTGCCAGAGTGATAAGAGTGCTCAGATTCCCTGGAAGGGGACCTATGCCTCTCATCCACTCTGTCAGTTCAATTAGGGAGAATTCCTCTGTCCTTTTCAGGCCCCTTGAGGTCTGGCCCTTCAATCACAGAGTCCTGGTCATTCGGATTTTCATCGTCTGACCCAGATACTGTAATTGACCCACCCACTGATTCAGACCCATTAGCTCCTAGAGCCAATCTAAGATCATCTGCTGTCAGCAGATCTATCAGGTGTAGGGTTGAGGGACTCTGTCCTAGCCTCAGGTGTCTTTCAACACACATGGCTCTCAAGTCAGAGAAAGCCATGTCCTTATACTGAGGCTGAGTGGATCCACTGGTTCCACCCTTTAAGGACATTCTAGTGTTGTGCAGTGTTGTACTACCTACACTAGTTTGTGGCCTACTGATACTAGCTTGAGCTGTAGAAAGGGTGTGCTATCCCTTGGCACACAGCTCTAAGTTCAGTAGAACTTATCGATACTAAGCTTGACTTTATATGTACCTTAAGTACCTATAGTGGTTTTCAGTTAGTAATTCAAATAGAGATTTTCTGGTAAAACAAGTAGCAAGCTGGAATCCCACACGCTGCCCACCAATGTGAGAAGTTGGCCTGGCATATGCTGTTCACTAATTAAAGTGGACACCTTGCACCAGAACAATTCGACTCTTATGGTAGATAGGTTTAAGACAACCTTTATAGAAAGCTATCCTAGTGGTAGCTGTGGAGAGCAGCCTTCAGGCTAAGTCTTGAAGGAATGTAAAGCAGCTTGTTTTACCACACAATCTCTTGAATCACCAAATGAAAAGACACCACACAGGTATATATATCAAATATATATGTATTTATTAATAAACACTCTCTACTAATCTCTTTATGAGATTAGAGGTCAGGAACATATGTACAAGTCAAATGTTATCACAATAAGTTTAGCACAATCGAATATCACAATCTTTGATTGCCAGACCTAGGTCTAGGGCATCTAGAATCGAGGGACCCCCAAGAACCACCCCAGGTAGTTGTAGGAGACCCACAGCGGACGGACGCAGTGACCTGGCACCGGTGCGAATCCTGTACGAGTCTATGCACTCAGACGCGATTGGGATATCAATGTTAAAGGTCCCTTGCGTGTTCGAGGCGAACACACCGATCGGTCCTTGTACGAGTCGAAGGACGCGGTCACAGATAGAGATGCAAGGGAGATGGACGCGTTGTGTCTAACACAGACGCGAACCTTGTGCGAGTCAGTGCAATGGAGATCTCAGAGTTACAGGCCCTTTGTGTGTTCGAGGCGAACACCGATCGGACTCAGTACGAGTCGAAGGATACAGTTTTAGATAGTGTTGCAAAGGAGATGGACGCGGTGTGTCTAACACAGACGCGAACCCTGTACGAGTCAGCGCAATCGTCGCACTTGGAAAGTTAGAGTTTTAGGACACTTTTAGGGACGCTACAAGCAAGTCACTTACAGGGTAAGTAGTTCTAGGGCCCACACCCACAGGAGCACCGTAGTGCTGAAGTTACCTCACCCAGGGGAGCCGGGTGCATAGGTGTTCTTTGGTGTCGGGTCGCGGCGTCGTTTTCAATGGGAGCCAGTGAAGACTTGCTGCTTGCGGCGACAGGAGAAGTGTCCGGAGGAATCCAAGCCTGGATTCGGAAGATGGAAGACCTGAAAGCAGAGGGGACAGTGTTCAAAGTCACTTGGCAGTGACTAGGGGCAAGGAAGATGGATGCCCACCGTCGTCGCAAGATTCAGGTCGTTCGAGGTTGCCTTGACTCTTCAGCCACGAGGTCCAGGAGGCGTCGACGATGACCAGGAGCTGGATTCGGCGTGTCCCATGATGTCTGCAGCTTACTGCGGTGTCGGCAACTCGATCGGAGCCAACAAGCCTTGGTAACAGCAAGTCTTGGGGAAAGTGTGAAGAGGCAATGGCGCAGACCAGCAAGGTCTGTGGGACTCACCCAGCGAGGGTAAGTCAGGGCAGGCCTGGAGCAACCAGGGGAGCCCTTCGGTTTCTTTTAGGAAGTCTTCTGGGGACCCACAAGCTGGCTGGCAAGGGATCGCGAAGACGCCTTGGGAGGATTCACTCACAGGGGCCCACGGTCACTCGGGACGTGGTAGGCCTCTGATCTTAGGAGAGATTCCTGCTGGAGGCTGGGACCACACGTGGTCCAAAGCACAAGTTCGTGGAACATTGTGAAGGGGTTGCACTCGACAATAGTGCACGGTACCCAGGGGTCGCGGTTCCTCGTTACTCTTGTGGTCCACTGGCCTCAGCTTCGCTGGGGACTCACGATGGCCTTTGAGAAGTCAGAAAATCCACTTCTTGGGCTGCAGGGACTTCGGACTCCGGCGGGAGTGGCGTAGTTTGCGACCGTCGTTTGTAGTTTTTGGTGCCTGCCAAGCAGGGGAGTCACTCCTTGACTCCAAGGGAGATTCTTCAGTCTTCCAAAGGTAGTGGAACGTCGAAGGTCCGGGATTCTTCTTGTAGAGCGTCGTCCAGGGAAATATAGGGTGCAATGCACAGGTTCCCCCTCTTATACCAAAAGAAAGGGAGGGACTAGCTCTATGACCCTACCTATGGGAGGGTCAGGGGAGTGGGTGGCTACACCCACTTCCCTTTGTCCAGTTTCGCGCCAGAGCAGGGACAGGTAGCCCCTGAGCCGGTTTGAACTGGCATATGCACAGAGGAGCCTTCTGCTCCCCAGTGCAGGACTTCAAAGCACTCTAAGAGTGCACCCACCCAGCCCCAATACACTAAACCCTGTCTGGGAGGTGGGCACACCCCTTGGGACAGGATATCTATTGTTGGGCTTCCTCCACTGCGAGTGTTGGTCATCAGCAGGAGGGCAGCCCAGTGTCTGTGACTGGTGGCATCCATTTTGTGATGCCAGGGCTCTGCAGGATTCTACCGCGTTTCCACAGTAGGTACATGTCTATCCCTCTAGAAGGGTGGAATGCTACCCCTGCTGCCAGGACTGGCGGGGGGGTAGTATTCCAAGGTGTTTGACACCAAACACGACATGTTTCGATGCAGCCATTCCAAAGTTAGCATTTTACCGCGAGGATATAATGCACTTAAAAGTATATGGTTTAACCGCATCCACAAACAGCACCAGAGAATGGACTCTGAGAGCTGCAGAGGGGCCCTGCTCAGGCAGAGGCACCCCCTCACATAGAAGCCAAGCACCCTGCCCTCAGGATTGATAGGGCCTGCCTTAGGGGTGACTGATAGGGTTATATGTGTGTTTAGGAGAGATATAGGGAACCTTTATCTCAGTGAGGGGTGCTAGCACTTCCTCACTCAGGCTGCAGTAGCAGGCCTGTGGTGTCAGATTTAGTCTGCTTCCCAGGGGTGGCATAATACATGCTGCAGCCCCTGGTAGGCCTGTGAAGTACCTATTCCCTTGGTACCTAAGGTACCATATATATTAGGGACTCATAAGGTGCCACAGTATCCAATCACTAGTGCACCTAGAGTGCACTCCAAATCGTTTAGAGAGAACAGAGAGGCTGGGGCCCTGATTAGCAGGGTCCCAGCCAGACTATAGCCAGAAACCAGTGTAAACATCAGAAAAAAAGTGGGGGCAACATAAGAGGCAGATCCTACTCTCCTACACCCATCTCATATCTTTTTGCAGGATAACCCCCAGGTAAGTAAAATCACTGACTTGTTCCAGTAGCCGACTGTCCAAGAGTATGCCTCCCTTAAATGTTCTATGTTGGTTGAAGGTCATAAACTTGGTTTTTGCTATGTTAATTTGCTCTTCAAAAAGGTGTAAGGCTCGCTGTAAACCGCTCGGGGTTTTGGAAATAATTAGCGTATTATCAGCGAAAATTAGAATGGGGATTTTGGTGCCTGCAAGACCCGGAGCATCCGTAGGGACGGATGTTAAAAACTTGGCAATACCATTTATAAAAAGGGAGAATAATGTAGGGGCCAAGACGCAGCCTTGGCGCACTCCCTTCTCTACAGGAAAGGGATTGGTGACGTTATCCTGCATGCCCCAGCGAATTTGAGCAAAGTTGCCCTCATGGAGGCGAGCTATAAGGGAGAGTAATTCAGGAGGCATCCCCAATCCTGCAACACGATCCAGAGTTTGCTACGCGAGACCAGGTCGAAAGCTGACTTGAGGTCAACGAAGGCCGCATACATGCTGCCCTTACCTAGGACCACGGTCCGCCAATGTATTAGCCTAAACCGAAACACCTGGTCAATTGTGCTAATGTGATCCCGAAACCCCGCCTGTAGGGGGGTAAGGATGTCCTGCTCCTCTATCCAGTCCTATACCTTGCCTTGCACCAAACGAGCAACCACCTTTTGGATGGAGTCGATTAGGCTAATGGGCCTATAGTTAACTGGAAGGGATTCGTCACCCTTTCTGTACACTGGAATAATCTCAGCCCCTCCCCAAGAATCGGGGACAGGAGCTCCAAAGGCGATTGCGTTTACCAATAGCAGGATATACCAATTCCATTTTATCTTGTCATGGAGAAAAATATCGGCCGGGATGCCGTCTAACCCCGGCGCTCTACCCCCGTGATTGCACAGAAGGCTGTGTTAACATCGGCTCTAACAAAGATCTTGCCGGAGTAATATATGTGAGGGGGCACTAAAGCATTGGCCTCTTCAGCACCAATTGCATATTGGGATTCAAAATGGTTAACCCATTGGTCCTGCGCTACATGATTCTGTGGCTGTGGTCTATGTCCGCCCTTGCCCCATTTGACCAGGTGCCAAAATCTTTGGGAGTTGTTTTTGGCACATGCCAGTCTAAGGTCCTGCCATCTGTTTTGGTGCCACTCCTTTTTTTCCTTCTCCTGAGCCCTCCTGTACTTTGTCCTTGCGGACCATACACTACTAGGCTCTTTCAGTCTGATCGCTTCGCCAAGATGTCTGCGGGCCATTTTGCATTCATCATTATACCATTGGCACGGATTCTTTTGTATTGAGCTCTTGGCCCTACATTCTTTGATGATGCGAGAACGCAATTTAGTGAAGAATTCATTATGAAGAGCGGTGGTAGCCGCAAGGGAATCAGAGCCAATAGGGAGGGCCTCTAATTCAGCGATTGTGAGCTCAGTTTCCATAACAATAGAAGCTAGGGTATCTGGTCTCTGTAGGACCATTTCCCATTTGAGATGCCTCATGTTGTTTGTGGGTACCAGATCATTGGTAATAAGCTGATTATCCGGCTGTGAGGGTTTGTGTTGGGCCGATAATTTAAAGGTGGAACATAGTGGGGTGTGATTGCTCTCTAGTCGATTGTGCACCACCATGTCTAAGAGGGCGTGCCATAATTTTAAGTTAATTAGCAGGTAGTCAATACGACTCGCGTTGCGGCCATTATTAAAAGTGTTCGCTCCGTGTCTATCGGAAGACGTTCTTACGTTAGCCGCCCGTAGGCCGTTTTCTAGGCAGATGGCTTTGGTTTGGATTGCCACATCTGTCCACCTTTTAACGGGTGCTAACAAAAGGCTTGGAATTCCCCACTGGGCATCTTCCTCCCTCGCAAGATCCTGGTCCTCGTTACCAAGGGGCTCGAAGGTTGTATTAAGGTCTCCCGCAACTATCACTAGGGAGTCCCAAGACAGATAGTCTAGAAGGTCATCAAGGACCATTATAACCTCAGATCTCTTCCCCCCTCTAAGCCCCCTTGAGTAGACATTATAGATGTCAATGTTCCCGTGTGGTCCCGCCAACAGCCGGATGGCAAGAATGTCATTACACTGTGTTGGGAGCTACTGGATCCTATAGGTGATAGTCTGCCTAGCCCAGATGGTAAGCCCCCCCAATGGGCGACCTTTGTTTCCACCTAAGGCCGGAATGTGGTAATTTAGATTCCCTAGATGAAAAAGGGGATCTACTATCCATGTTTCCTGGAAAAGGCAGATGTCGTGCTGTTCGACGAAGGTGCAAAACTCCGGAGATGTGACCCTAGACCTTAACCCGGCTATGTTCCAGGACATTAAACTTAGTTTAGGTGATATGTGTCGGTCCTCAATATACTCATGCCACCTCGAGGCTAGTTCTACTGCATTAACCAGCCCGCCCTCATCCGGAGGAGCTATTGTAGATGTTTTACATAGTACTGGGATCGGTGGGGCTCGTTCAACAGAGGTGACAGTCTCACTGGCGGAAGATAACCTAGCGTGTTCATCAGCAGCGCCAGTGAGAGGAGGAGACCTTCAATCTATCTCCCTGAGTGGGGAGGAACTCATATGTATAGCTGGATCTGGGGGGTTAAATTTGAATCGAATGTTGGAAGGCTCGAATTTTTGAGTGCGAATATCAAAGTTTACAAGGTTTTCAACCAGGTAGTGATGTGGGAGTGTCAGGGCAATATAATCCAAGGAGGCTTCAGGGGATGAATGTCGCTTTGCCCTAAGAATGTCATCCCTGATTAGGGACCGACAGCCCCTTACATGACGAATCCATTGGGTACACTTATTTCGGAGGGAATTCTCGTCTTCGCTGTATGAGTCCCCCAAGCATTTTGGGACATTTGTCATGTACACAACATGGTTCGTGCCTGTAGTACTAGCTGCCCCACAAGGCACCCGCAGACCGGTGAACCTGTTGTGACCAGTGGTAGCAGGAGGCGGGGGTACATAAGGGGGACAGGTAGGTTTCCAGTTTATGGTCACTTTTTTATACTCCCTATCAGGTTGAGTATTACCCATGCTAGTGCTACTTGTAGAAGGATTCATAGCTGGACTGCTTGTACCATGTGGGGCTAAAGCATTACTATAGAGGGGAAGGTGTCTGTCGTGGCCCATGTCCTGCAATATACAGGAGCTACTAGTAGAGCGGTCTCTCAGCGAGGATTTGACCTGCTGAACGACTAGGTGAACCTTACTTAGGGAATCAGCAAAATTGGGGACAGAAGCTTTAAGGGCATGAATTTCGCTCATCAAGTCGATTAACTACATGGGGATGGATCTTTGGGAGAGATCTGCAGGAGACCTGCTGACATGCCCAGTGTTGGAGCACTTCCCTTTGCTATTATGATTCGCTTCTCCTGCTACACCTTGCTCCTCTGTGGTGCAGTTCGTGTTACTCACTACGCCCTCCCCATAATCCTGTGTCCCTACACTTGCGGGACTAGTCACTGACTCTGGGTGCTCAATCAGAGTGTTAAATCTATTGGTGCAGGGGAAGACGGCTAGGGCGACTAGGGAGGAAGGTGAGGTAGCTCCTTCAGCAGCAGGGCTCGTGGGGCGGGTGCTAAAGGATTCGGGGGGAGAGATCCTGCTGATTGGCCTTTTAAACATTTCTGGGATGCGCCTATTAGCGGTCTTACTTCCCTCTGCCTGCATAGTACTACTACATGCTGTGGTGTCAGTGAGGGTAGTGTTGAGGAGGCCCTCGCTTTCAAATAATAAGTTATCTATTCTGTCCAATCACCCACCCCCTTCTTCTTGAGTCGTGGATGGGCCTTTCCTTTTACCCTTGTTCGCCTTCTTCTTATACCCATCACCCATACCTCCCTCATAGGCTTTCCTTTTACCCGTTTTAATCCCAGAGGCAACGTTTGGGCGGAAGAGCGAGCTGTCAGATAATTTTCAATGTTTGCGTCGATAACGAATAACCCCAAAGTTCTTAATCTGTGGGTTCGGGACCTCAACTTCAAAACTTCTCTGTGTACATACAGATGAAAGAAACAGTACTGAATAATGTTCACCTTGAAGTGTGTAGAGGTCCGGATGGCCAAGCATCAGAGGGATTGCCCAGCCCAGCCTTTTCCGGGCTCTGACGGGCGCAGATCGGCCCGCCCTTGGCCCAAGCTTTGCCTGGGCACGCCCGCGCGCATCACATGCCGGGAGAGCCCCGAGCAGCTTATGAGCGCCTCCTGGCGGGGTCAAGGGTCATTGGCAGCGGTTCCGGGAGCAAGGCGGGATGGGATTTGTGGTCCCCTGAGTGGCGGCAGCGGTGACTGGTGCTGGCGCGATGACGGGCTCCTGTGCCACGGGAGCCCGAGCAGCTCATGAGCCCCTCCTGGCACTGTCAAGGGTCGTTGGCGGCGGTTCCGGCCGCAAGGCAGGATGGGATTTGTGGTCCCCTGGGTGGCGGCAGTGGTGACTGGTGCTGGCGCGATGACAGGACTTATTTGTGGTTTAGACCGCGTTGTAAAGTCATGCGTGGTACTGTCATACATCCACTGTTAACGGGTGGTAGTGAGGGAATCCGTGGCGGCAGTGGTCATTGGGGGGCGCCAACAAACATCGCACTGGTCACCACCAGAACTAAAACTGGTCCTGAGAGGAATGCTAATGTTTACTCATTACCATTGTGATTTTCACATCAACATTGAATGGCCCAATCCATCCTCTATCCCACTTGACTGTTTAGCATTTGATGACTGGGAGAAAAATCTAGAAAATCATAAATTTGTATTTTATTGTACTTAAAAAAGGTTACATTTTGTTCTAGTCTGTTTTGAAAACTATGCTTGTTTCACATATACATGATGCAGTTCAGAATAAAGGTACACTGGCTAATTCATCACCCTGCTCTGGAACGCCAGTACCAAATTTCCCAGATAGCTATGCCAATTTGCCTCAACCATGGCTGATAGGGACTCAATAAGTTAACAGTGCTCGGACCCACTCTGACGTTTGCCAAATTAATGTACAGTAAAAGTGGCATACAACAGGCCTTGTTTTTCTGTCATTGAAATTCATGTGTGTCAGTGAACTTTAGATCTGACGGGGTGGGGTCCTTACCTTGTATGTACCAACCACTTCAATCCTCGGGCATGCAAGAGAACCAGAAATGAGTAACCTGTTTCAAAATAAAATGTTCTCCAGGGCAAAATGTAAACAAACAATTATCAAAGCCAATGTGGCTGGCTTGCTCATAACATACAAAATAGACACATGGTGCACCATCATTTCATTTGTAATTGTGAAGCAGTAAAAAACTGTAGCCACTTCAGCTGCGACCTAATGGAGACATCAGCAATATATTGTGGCTCTGCTATTATGAATTTATTAGAGCTTCTAGGAAACAGCTACAGCTGTCTGTAACTATTTGGTAAAAAGTGCCTCCATATTGCTCTTATTTTCTCACTGTCCATTCTCCTTTCTGGTGTCTATATTCTCTCTCTCTTCTCTTGTATTTATGTAATTGGCTGTCATTTCTATCTTAAGCCTTTGAGGTATATTTATGTAGCTTTCATGCAGCAGAGCAAGCCACCTTGCTGCGCTGCTTGAAAGGGCAGGAATGCGCCATATTTAACACAATACAGCACATTTCTCTCCTTTTCTTGCTCTGGCGCGCTCTGTGAGCCCTAGTGCCAACACAGGTTTCCTTGCACCATGGTACAAGTGTGTCTGCGTTGTAAGCAGGATTGTTTTTGGTCAGAAGGGGCATCTTGCTGTAAAAAAACAATCCCCTGAGGCATTTTTCTCTTTCTAAGTGTGTTGCAGAATGCAAAACTTCATGTTGTGATCGATGATATGGTGTAGTATGCTGTCCTGAAGGATCATGCTCATGGCTGAGATTCACATGTTGAATTTGTCATGTTCAGTCTAGTCTATGTGGTAAAACCCACAAGTCATAAATCTTCTTTAATGAAGGCAGATCAGCGTAGATGGAATAATGGTCGCTGACAGTTAGAAATACAAAATCAGGTCAAACCAATTAATTAAGCAATTACAAAGAAAACTGCAAAATGATGGCAGCAAGTTTAAAATTCTTAATGAATAAATGTGACCTTCCCAAGCAGGAACCTCAAATGAAGGAAACTGAAAAATAAATTGGCAAATTATTGCAATGGGGACAGGAACAAAAAAGAAAGAAGTACTATTTCCACTGGGGAAAATGTTTGGATTGGATATGTCTCAAAATATGGTGATAATGGGAATCCCTTTAACTCCAATCCTTCTTCAGCAAACCAAAAAATGGAATCTGCTCTTCTCCTTAGTCCACGAAATAAAGTTCAAATATACAGAAATTAACCAGTGCAGAAGAGATATAAATTTCCGTCCAGAATAAGAAGGATTAAACCATATCGTTCTGCTGCACATCATTAAAACGTGCGTGTCAAAAGATTTCTGCCCAATGCTTATAAATATTAAGATTGCAACAGCTGAAGAAGCCCTGTCATACATCAGGATGCACGGAGTCCTAGTAATTGTTGCAGCCTTTTAAAAAAAATTAAAGTACTTTTAGAATCGTATCGAATCTGTAATTGTATTTAGCACTTAGTTCTGTTGTTTTATATCGCTGTATGTGTAATTGTGGATTTCTTTGGAGGCCAAGAACCGAATGCACTGAAAATTAAAACCCTTATTCGGTATCAAAACACAATTGTTTGCATTGTTTGTTCTAAAGGTGGTCGCCATTAGTGTAGTTAGACACATCAACCTACATGCCTTACACAAAAGCCGAGCCTGACAAAGTTCTTTGTTAAGATCTTTTTGTTCTAAAGTGACAGTGATTACATATTTCTTGTTCCCTTGATAGGCAGGTTGAGTGTCTGGCTGAGCTGTTCCTAGGACCCTGGTCTGATAAAAGGATGCACTGATTGTCCTCTAAGCTGGGCATTGGCAGAGGAAATGGGTCTCAAATTCCCCTCCCTCTCGTAGGATTCTGCACCCCTAGGCTCGCACTGAATGGGTTCGTCCACACCTGCATGCGCCCCATTATACAGTTCCTGGATGATTCACTTGTGCCGGCTCGGAACCGCTTCTGACATAAGAGTAGCTTCTGGAATAAGAATCCAAATGGTTCCCACTTCAATCTATCTTTGCTGAAAAACAAAAATGAATGGTCTATTTGTCTATGATGTTGGAAATGAGAGGCACTCCAGTCTCCACGTAAAGGATTTCACTGAGAGTAAAATTTCTAGTCTGGTGGCTTAGTGGACTAATGCGCCCACTGTAGTAACCTGTGTTTGACCTCATGGTCACAAGTTAAAAACCCAGCGGGTCCACTCAGCCTTTCATCCTTCTCAGGTCAATAAAAGGAGTACCATTGAGTTGGGTAACAATAAACAACTGTTATTCAACGTCAAGATACCCTTCTGGGTGAACTTGCACTTTACAAATACACATGTTTAGTGCAAGATGGATATGAGACAGTCGTCTTTTTTTTTTTGTCCTCATATTACCTCAGATAAATAAGCATCCTCCTGATCACCGCTGACCCAATTGCTTATATCTTGGGGTCTATTCTCAGCTGATGTTTACAACAGGTTACCAACCAGCGCTATACATCATGAGCTGACCAAGAGGTTTAATCATTGGACTTCATGATCTTTCTGTTCGGGGTCCAATAAATTCAAAAATAACCCATAATCAGTCTTTTTTCTATGCCGGTTAATCTTTTGGTCAAGATTGCTGAAGAATCTCAAAGAATTCCACCAATCTCTCCAGGTGGGGGGTGTAGCCTGGCTCCACCTTTTACATATCTCCCTTCTTGCTAGAAGAGTTAAGTAAAATATTAACTCATTATGAAACTTCAAGAGGCCCTCTGGTCCAAGTCCTGACTGTATGATACCAAACATAATTAAAGAGGGTCTTATCTTCACTTCCCCACCCAGAATGTCCGACATTGCCTTACCCACTCTTTTCCAAACTTTTTCCAGGGTTGGGCAGCTGGCAAACATGTGGATATCGTCCGCCGCTTGGTCTCCTCGCCTTTTACATTTGGCCTCCCCTCCGCCTTTTATCTTGGACAGCTTCAGCGGTGACCAATGAACTCTATGTAAGGTGAAGAAGTGATTTCTCCTTGATGCAGCGGACTTAATCACAGAATAAAGCATGTCTAAGGATACTTGCCATAACTCTTTCAACTCTTCATCTGGCAAGCAACCTTCCCAGACCAGATAAGGGGGCCACACTTGAGCCCATTCGCTATAATAGGAGATACCCAGAAGAGAGCGACATTCATACCATATTTTTGCTGCAGCCTTCAATACCTTCAGCCGGACTTTCTTGAAGAATTTAGGAGCCCTGAATTTGTACATGAAGCAATCTTCTACAATATTAGCCAGCATAGCTTTATACATACGGCCCACAAGTGTGCTATCGGGTCATAGTAAAAGCATCCTACTATTTTTCAGTTGGTATGCCCAGCAAAACTGTTGAAAGTCCGGGAGCTCCAGACCGCCATGTACAAGTTCCTTCTTAGCTTCTTCCAGGAAAGTCTAATCCCCTTTCCTGCCCAAATAAAAGATGAAATTCTTCCCTGTATTTTCATAAAAAACTTCGTATAAAACTCTAGCGGGATGTTATCAAACAAATAGGAGAATTTGGGCAAGACAGACATCTTAACCAAGTTAATATACCCATACAGAGTAAGAGGAAGATTATGCAATTTCTTTAAGATCTTGTCAACCTCTTTAAAGACTTTCTCTAAATTCACTTTAGGGAGTTCTTCTAAGTCTTGCAGTATTGTTACACCTAGATATCTTACTTCCTTTGATAACCTAATATCACGAAGATCTTGATTTCATGAAATAACTTCTGTTTTGCTGTTGTTGATCTCGTATCCAGACAACTTCCCAAACGCGTACACCTCTTCCATTAATTTCGGAAGAGCCTGACTGATTTTTGTAAAGCGCACATACACCGGATTGGTTTCATGGCTCTACTCTAATAGGTACCGGAGCCCTGGGGGCTTACTCGTAGGCTTGTCTAAACAGCCATGTCTTGAGGAGCCTCCTGAAGCTCAGGAGGTCGGTGCAGGATCGGATTTCGGAGGGGAGGGAGTTCCAAAGTCTTGGAGCTAGAACAGCAAACCTAGCACCAACCAGACACTTCAGTTTGAAGGAGGGAGTTGACAGAAGGTGCTTGTGGGCAGAGCGCAAGTTGCGCATAGGTAAGTGCCTCTGAATAAGGCTATCCACAAATTTAGGGCTCCTTCCGTTCAGAGATTTGAAGATGAGACAGCATACCTTGAAGGGGCATCACTGTGTGATAGGGAGCCAGTGCAGCTTCCTCATGACGGGGGTGACATGATGTTGCCTAGGTTGCTGAAAAATCAATCTCGCTGCTTGGTTCTGTACCAGTTGCAGACGTTTGATAAAGTATAGTGGGATGCCAAAGTATAGGGAATTAGCGTAGTCAATATGGGACATAACCATGGCAAGAACCACCTGGATCAAGGCTTCCTGGGTGAGAAATCTTCTGATCTTTCTTATTTTCCTCAACTGGAAGAAGCAGGTTGATATCACTGACCCAATTTGGGCCTTCATGGTGAGGTCACGGTTTAGTGTTACACCAAGACTTTTGGCTGAGGCAGATGGGGAGGGGGATTGGCCCAAATCCTTTGGCCAAAAATGTGGGCTCCAGGGGTTGTGGGTACCCCCAGTTAGGACTAGCTCAGTTTTGTCCGGATTGAGTTTCAGGTGATTGCTGTTCATCCACCCGCTAATGAACAGCATGGTAGACTGAAAATCACGGACCGAGTCGGGGAGTTGCTGATGGAGAATATTAGTTGGAAGTCATCAGCATAGTTGAAAGTGCAGACTTTCCTCTCTTTCAAAGCTCGAATCAGTGGGAGGAGATAGAGGTTGAACAGAAGGGGGGATAGTGAGGAGCCCTGAGGGACTCCACATGTAGTCTTTATTTTAGGAGCTGTAAACTGAGCGATGCGAACCGACTGGGAGCGGTTTTCCAAGAACGAGCTCATCCAACCTAGGTCTAGTCCCTGGATCCCCGCGTCTCTGACACAATCGACCAATATACCATGGTCAACCGTGTCAAAAGCCGCGGAGAGATCAAGCAGTACCAGGGCCTGCGGGGAACCATTATCGGCCTCCTTCCGGAGAGTGTCCAATACTGTCAGTATTACGGCCTCTGTAGAATGTGCTGGACGGAACCCTGCTTGATGGGTGTCAAGGTATTCAGACTCTTCCAAGAATACGGAGAGGCATCTGGTCGCGTATGCTTCCAAGACCTTGGTCAGTTATGGAAGTAGAGAGATCGGGCAGTAATTCATCAGAGTTTGAGGGTCAGCTTCTAATTTCTTCAGGAGGGGGACAACAATTGCCTCCTTGAAAGTTTCGGGAACAAGGCCCTGGGACAGTGACTCATTCAGAAGGGATAGAGCTGGTCCGGGGAGAACGGTAAATACTTCCTTTAAGATGCCGGGATGGCAACAGTCCCTGGGTGAGCCTGATTTTACTTTGGATAGGAGATCCAATAATGTCTGGTTGCTTATTGTTGGGAATTGTTTGAAGGTGCTAGGCTTTTTAGGGGCAATGGAACTGGCCTCGGGGTTTGGGCATGCCAGAATGCTGGTCTTAATTTTGTAATCTTGTCAATGAAAAAGGTTTTCAGGGAGTTACATAGGGTTTGAGAGGGAGTGGGTCTTATTGTAACTCTGTCAGGATTGGACAGCTCGTTAACAGTTGAAAAAATGTCTTTGGACCTGTTGGTTGCAGTCAAGATTTTAGAGGAAAAGTAGGCGGCTTTGGTGGTCAAAATAGCTTTTTTATAGGATTTCATAGCGTCTAAATAGGTCCTTTTGTCCTCGGATAGGTAGTTGTGTCTCCACTTCCTTTCAAGTTGCCGAAGAGCTAATTTTTGGGCTTTTAGGTCGGTGGAGAACCATCTCTGAGCATCATGACGTCGGGCAAGGTTTGATTTCCTGAGAGGTGCATGTTTGTTACAAGCTGCTGATAGCCATGCTGTTAAATTTCCATCGCTATGATTGATAGAGGGTTGATTGGGCGGGACTGTGTTAGCCAGTGTATTGAGGGATAGTGTTTTGTTGATTTTGTTCCAGTACCTTGTTGTTCCCCCTTTAGAGGTGGGGGTTTTGGCCGTGGCAATGTTATTGATGGTAAATTTAATTAGATAGTGATCAGACCATGTACAGGGTGTGACCGACAGGGTGGACGTGACGAGGTTGGCTGTCCAAACCTGGTCAAGTGTGTGCCCTTTAATGTGTGTGGCAGAGGACACCTGCTGAGTAAGATTTAACCCCGTGAGTAGGTCGGATAGTTTGATGGATTGAGGACCACCCGATGTGTCGTTGGCCCAATAGTTGAAATCACCGATCAGCAAGATTTTTGCATGATTGGTTATTAGGTGAGCTACCTGTTCGCCCAGGGATTGTGGAAATAAAGGCATGCTATGAGGAGGCCTATAGAGCAAAACACAGATAAGGGGGGCGGTGTTGGATTCTAGTTTAACAACAAGGTTATCTACTGACGGTAGATCTAGCGGCGTTAAGGCAGTAAATTTCCGGTCATGGTGTATTATGGCGGCTACTCCTCCTCCCACTTTCCCCTGGGGGCGGTTGGCTTGGAGGATGTAGTAATCCTTGGGTAGGGCTGCCAGGATGTCAGGGGAGGAATCCTGAGAGAGCCAGGTCTCTGTCAGCAGAAGGATGTCAGGCTGCTCAAGCTTTAGTAAGAGAAATATGTCTAATTGATGCTTTACCATGGAGCGGGTATTGAGATATAAGACGGATAGCCTCTGAGCTCCATTTCCCTCCTGTGGCTGGGAGGGTCCTGCACTATGAAAGGGGCGTAGTAGTTCAGGAAAGGATGTTCTAGTTACCATAATCCCATGCTTGACCAGACTGGTGCAAGTGGAGGGATTGGGTATGAGCTTGTCTGAGTGAAGCTGTTTAAGCTCAGCTGGGGAGTAGGCTGTAATTTGGGCATAATAACTGGCCCCGGACGTCCGCGGACGGCACAGACGGGCTTGCATTTGGCGCGCCGCCGGTGCGTAACGCTGCGCTCCCGCGCTGCAACCGGCATTAAATGGCAGGTAGCAGCCTTGGCTCCACCCCCCTCCTCTGTGATTGGGCGCCCAGGAGGGCATCACACCAGGAAGTATCTGGGGCCTGAGCCGAGCCTCAGGTGGAATCGGCGATGTGGCGGTAAGAACACAGCAAATTGATATCTGAGGTAAACAAAATCAGGCCATTGGGGTATAGAGCCAGCTTCCTAGAGAAGCAGCCCACAGTAAAGGGGGTTATTTCCTTATTCTGCCTTAAGCTTTCTGCCAGGGGCTCAATATATAAGTAAAAAAGAATGGATGATAGGGGGCATCCATGCCTGGTCCCCCTTCCTATCTGTACGGGAGCCGTAAGGCTGCCATTAACTAGTATTTGCGCTTGAGGCACCCTGTATATTTTTCTGAGAACCTTCTGAAATGTCTTGCCAAAACCAAACGCTTTTAGAGTCCCTATCAGGTATTTCCAGTTTACCCCATCAAAGGCCTTAGCTGCGTCAAGATTTATTATCAATAAGGGGACTCCCTGCGTTGAAGCAAGGTATAGGCGTTAAGCCTATCAGGGTATGAGTGAGATCCTTCATTTGTCTTCCTTCATTTATTAGAGACCCAGCTATTTTACTAAAACGGGCTGTTAGTATACCTGTAAAGATTTTATAGTCGCAGTTCAGCAAAGATATTGGTCGATATGACTGGCACTCTGTAGGATCCTTGCCTGGTTTTAAGATAAGGGAAATGACAGCCTCATTCCAAGACTCCAGTAATAGTGAATCGCTCCTCAGCACATCATTGAATAGCTTTAACCAGATCGGGATTATCACTTCAGCCAACAATGTATAGATTTCATTCGGAATCGCATCCTGGACAGCTGCTTTCTCCTTTTAAAGTTTTTTAACTGCAGACAGAATTTCATTCCCTATTATTTCCTGGTTCAAATATTGTTGGTCTTCAATGCTCAGTTTTGGTAATTGTTTTTCTGAGAGCCAAAGGTCTAACACAGCCTCATCCACCTCGAGATCTTCAAGATATAACTCCTGAAAGAATGTAGTGAATGCCTGCTCTATCCCTTCCATATCCTCTAGTTCCCTATCCCCATCTTCCAACTTGATTTTCCTTATGTAGCTACGTGACCTGTCCACCCTGGTCTTCATTGGCAGTAGTTTTCCACATTTCTCCCATTGGTCATATTTGCGCAGCTTACTCACTTCCCATTTCTGCTGCAATCTCTCCTCCAGCTTCAGTCTAAACTTAATTTGTAGGTCCTCCGCTTTTTCAACTAAACTTTCTTCTGTCTTCCCCTGGAAGTGACCTGACTTCAGGTTAACTTCTGCTGCCGCTAACTTATCTTCAAGCAGAGAAACCTGCTTCTTGTCTTCTCTGATCCAAGCCACAGAGGAGCTCCTCAGGATCCTCCTCAGCCAAGCTTTGAATGCATCCAATACCACATATATGGGGGCTTAAGCTAAATTCCATTAAAAAAAATCAGCTGCATCCCCTTCTATCTTCCTCATAATATCTGTCTGCACAAGTAACCTTCTGTTTAAAGTACACCTTCTTTACCGAATTTGAGGGCAGTTTAATTTTTAAATATATTGCTGCATGATCAGATAAATGAATAGGTTGATAATCAATCTACTTAACTTTTTCCCCTTCTGATTCTTCCATAAAGAAATAGTCTATCCTGGAATAATGACTGTTCTTCTTACTATAAAAGGAGTACTTTCTAGAATTGCCTTTAACCCTGCGCCAAACATTATATAGATTCAGGTTATCTATCATAGACAGGAGATAAGCTTTTACTCTGGGTGAACTAATTTGAGTACGGGGTGAGGATCTATCCAGGCTGTTATTTAATAAGACATTAAAATCACCACCCATAATAAGCGGGGCTTCAAAGTCTAACAAGCTCGAACACAGGTTGTTCAAAGATGTAATATCGTCCTCACTCGGGCCATAGTAGCAAGCTAAAGTATACAGAATCTGACCAACTTTAACCACCGCTACTATCCAACTCCATCTAGCTGGAACCTCCGCAACTCTACCCCAGAATTCACATTGATTAGCATAGCCACGCCTTTAGTGCAGTGTTGCTGATCTGTAACTACCACCTTATCTACCCATCTTTGTCTAGTAAACAGCGCTAGACTTTCCGATCGTAATAAGTGAGTCTCTTGTAACAAAAAGACCTTGGCTGGACTTTCTTTCAGATATTGAAGAACCAGACCTTGCCCCTTCTTTTAACTCTTAAATCATTCACATTCCAACTCATAATATCTAAAAGTTCACCCCCTGTGAACTCTCTCTTCCTTCCCCATTATCCTCTATCAAACACCTCCCAAAAACCCTTGACCCCTCCTAATTTAATTGAGGAAATGCTTTTTTTCTTTTTTCCCCTATGCTCCCCACCACGAGTGCCCCCCTCCACCCGGGAACTCTCCAACTGCTACCTTTTGGCATATTAAGCCAATTCGACCTACTACCCATAGAGATCCAGTATTTACAATCCAGTCTTAACTAGCACCCTCAACGCCTTTAGCCGGAGTGCCTTACATATTTATTTCTTGCCTCATTAAGGGCTAAGAAGCTGTCCACCTCTTCCGGGGATAGGAAATTATGCATTTTATTAGCCCACATCACTTTTAAAATTGCAGGGAACCTTAGCTGCACCTGTGCCCCCATTTCCCTGAGAGGCTCCAATCGCTTACCCAGCTACCATCGTCTATCTTCTGTCACGCGGGAAATGTTTGACCGCATTTTGAAGATGAGATCCTGGACCGGCGATGATTTCTCTTTAAGAGCGGCTCCCAGAATTTTTTCCTTAACTGAGAAAGTCTGAAAATTGACTAGACTTTTCCTAGGCTTCTTCCGGCCAGGATTCAGCTTAAAGGGGTCTCAGTGCACTCTCTGAATTTCGATTTCCAGGTTCACAGCAGAGGACACATTGGGAAAAGCTTTGGTCAAAACAGCTATTATAAATGACTTAACATCACCCCCTTCTGCCCTTTCTGCCCCTTCCTTAACATCTAGGATCCTGATATTATTCCTCCTAGAATTATTTTCCATCCTCTCAAGCTTTCTGTTAAATCCTTCTCCCTTTGTTTTAATCTTACTACCTCTCGGGTATTGTCACTCACATTTAGCCCTAACTCCTGAACTTTACTTTCAAAAGCTTCCGTACGCTGGGTTAATACCAGTAACCTTTCCTCTAGGCTACTACACGTGTCCTGTATCCTTCTCTGATTGGATTCCGATGTTGAGATGTTGAGAATCGCTCTTTAATTTCTGCTGAAAGTTGACTAAACATCCCTCGAACCATGACCAGACCTGCTGTGTCACAGCCTGCCTCACCAGCCAGCTGGTTTAATGAAACATAATGCTTACAGCCTTCATGCGCCTCTGGCAAATTTCCTATGCCTCCATTCCCTTCGTTGTTACCTGACGAGGGGGCTGAACCATCCAGTAGCGAGAATCTATTTGCCGTAGGTACATCTGGGTGGATAATGATACCCTCTGCTTCACTAGGCTTATTCTTTAACAGTTCCTCCGCCACTCTGGGGGCCTCCATATTAGTCGTAGTTTTTAATTTGAAGTACGTTCAAAGGGAGGGTGCTACTTTGGGTCCCCTTAAAGCAGACTTCTTCCTTTTCTCCTTTAGAGCTATGTCCTTTTTTTGTAATCAATCAATCAATCAATCAATCAATCATGTCACTTATAAAGCGCACTACATACCCGCGAGGGTCTCAAGGCGCTGGGGGAAGAGGGGGGTGGTGCTGCTACTGATCGAAGAGCCAGGTCTTGAGGAGTCTTCTGAAGGCCAGTAGGTCTTGGGTCTGTCGGAGGTTGGTGGGGAGGGTGTTCCAGGTCTTGGCGGCGAGGTGGGAGAAGGATCTGCCGCCGGCGGTCGTTTTCCGGATGCGGGGGACTGTGGCGAGGGCGAAGCTGGTCGAGCGGAGCTGGTGGGTGGGGGTGTAGAAGCTGACTCGTCTGTTGAGGTAGGCTGGTCCGGAGTTGTGGAGTGCTTTGTGTGCGTGGGTGAGGAGCTTGAAGGTTATCCTCTTGTTGACAGGGAGCCAGTGCAGGTCTCTCAGGTGGGGTGTGATGTGGCTGCGTCGGGGGATGTCGAGGATAAGACGTGCAGAGGCGTTCTGGATGCGTTGCAGCCGTCTCAGGAGCTTAGCCGTCGTTCCTGCGTAGAGGGCGTTTCCGTAGTCCAGCCTGCTGGTGACGAGGGCCTGGGTGACTGTTTTTCTTGTTTCGGTGGGGATCCACTTGAAGATCCTGCGGAGCATTCGGAGGATGTTGAAGCAGGATGAGGAAACGGCGTTGACCTGCTTAGTCATGGAGAGGGTGGGGTCGAGGATGACCCCTAGGTTGCGTACGTGGTCGGTGGGTGGCGGGGCTGTTCCCAGTGATGTTGGCCACCAGGAGTCGTCCCAGGCTGAAGGGTTGGAACCAAGGATGAGGACCTCCGTCTTGTCCGAGTTCAGCTTCAGGCGGCTGGTCCTCATCCATTCGGCGACGGCCTTCATTCCTTCGTGGAGGTGGGCTTTGGCGGTGTGAGGGTCTTTGGTGAGGGAGAGGATCAGCTGGGTGTCGTCGGCGTAGGAGATGATGTTGAGGTTGTGCTGTCGGGCGACGTGGGCGAGGGGTGCCATGTAGATGTTGAACAGCGTTGGGCTGAGGGAGGAGCTTTGGGGTACGCCGCAGATGATCTTGGTGGCCTTGGATCGGAAGGGGCGAGGCGGACGCTTTGTGTTCTGCCGGAAAGGAAGGATGTGGTCCAGTCCAGGGCCTTCTCTTGGATCCCGGCGTCATGAAGGCGTGTTCGTAGTGTGTGGTGGCAGACCGTGTCGAAGGCGGCTGATAGGTCCAGGAGGATGAGGGCTGCTGTTTCTCCGTTGTCTAGCAGGGTCCTGATGTCATCGGTGGCGGCGATGAGGGCGGTTTCGGTGCTGTGGTTGCTGCGGAAGCCGGACTGGGAAGGGTCCAGGATTATTAAGGGGGTCCTTGGGTTTACCCAGGGAAGGAACAACTCTGCCCTCTGGTGGATTCAGACTGCGTATTTAATTCCTTTGAAAGAATGTGTTTGACCTAAGCTTGTATCTTCCTCTTAGGGCTTGGTCATTTAATGGCAGGACTACTGGTCTCGAGTGCCTCCGCTCTCCTGTCAGTCTCCCCTCCCCATCTAGACTCTCCTTACCCTCTAGTCGAGAAATTGTGGGTTCCATAAGAGCAGAGCTAGCACCATACTTCAGCCAATTTTCCCTCTCTTTGTTCCCGTGAGTTGCTATGCAGGGTAAACTCTTGGCAGACTCCACTCTGAAGGGCTATTTCCCCAGAAAAGCATGTATCAACTTTCCTGCAGCTTCCCAATCCTGTGCTGACTCTGCCAGTCCCCCCACTCTAAAACTGCTTCAGAGGCGGGGAAGGGCAAGTTGAGCCGCAGCCGTGAACCAGAACAGACCCGGCTCTCGCACATCGACCCCCCCCCCCCTTCCCCGGGGCAGCCAGAGGTTGGGGATGCCGGCTTTCATGGCGGAACACACTGACTTTCATGCCCTCATCACGGCAAATTGCGCAGCAACAGGTAGGCGGCAGTTTGGTGCGCTGTGATCTCCCAACCGGCTATCTAGCTGGCCACCATGTTCCCCTTACTGCTCGCTCTACTGTGTATAAGACAGTTGTTTGTTCTGCATCCAGAACACCAAAATTATTCCCTCCTCACCTACTTTTGAAGTGGATTTAAATTGATGTAGAAGAACTGCTTGGACATTGCTAATTCACGCATCATACTTTGGACCGCACCCCCACCCCCAGGTACTTGATTTAGATCTTGCTATTAGAAGCAGCTCATTACAGTAGGACAAGAAAATGTCACTGTGAAAGGGGAAAGTGAATCTTTCTTCAGATTCTGTGTATCCTGTACCCCTAGGTAGGTGTTGTACCTACAGGAGGCTTGGCTGGCAGTGGAGCAGCAGAATGGGACAACAGTGAGCTCACCCCAGCTCCAGACAAGCCACTCAGTGCCCAAAATCAATCACAGCGCTCCGTGAGTGTTGTTCATTCTTTTCTGCACAGATCCTTCTCATTTTCAGGTGGCTGGGCTGGGGGTCACTTTTCTAGAAAGTTCCCTGCTCGAATACCCCTCTCTCCTCAGCCATAGCTCCTTCCCTCATACCTCCTCTGAAGCACTTCTAGCAGGATCGTTGCAGAGGTTCTATCCTTTTCTTGCAATAAGAAAAGAGTTATCTGGCGAAGCGAGCAGTCTTGGAACTCAGAAATCTTCCACAGTTCAATAGTG
This sequence comes from Calotriton arnoldi, assembly GCA_963921515.1. NCBI lineage: Eukaryota > Metazoa > Chordata > Amphibia > Caudata > Salamandridae > Calotriton > Calotriton arnoldi. Next base: position 791,691 of record CAWUFW010005261.1, on the reverse strand, counting down.
CTGAAGGCCGCCTGACATGGGCAGGCAGAAGTCCCTGAAACTCTGATCTGAGGATGCCATCCTGTTTTTACATTGGGCTAGCTGACTAAAATGAGGATTCCAAACCCCATCTCTCTGTGCGCCATGTCTGGTTTCAGGGTGGGTTTCAGAACAAGCTGCTGCTCACCCACATGCCTTTGTTCTGCAAATTTGGCTGGCAGGAGGCTGGAACCGGGATTTTCCTGGCAGAAGCTTGTGGGACTTGGCTAATACACAGAGATTGTTTGTGCACACCCATGAGAAAGAATGTAGCATGGAGGGGGCAGAGACTGCCCTTACATTACAGAGTCTTCTGTCTCCATCCTTCTTTTCACAAGAGCCTGATCCACTTCATAGGGCTCCCAGGAATGATCTAGTAGCAATCTACAATTCACAACCCTCTGTGACAGGCACACTCCATCCTTTCACCCAGGTCCTAGATCCAAGGGCTAAGGTGAATGGTACTGGCAGAACCCTTTTTAATAAAATAGGACAGTCTTCCATTCTACAATGCAGGTAACAGGGGAAAGGCCAGTTCCCTCGTCTATAATAAATTGCTGCCACATATGCCATTATATCTCAACCTATTGAGAGGACACTAATCACTGTCAACAAAGGACTTGAGGTTCCCCTCCAGACCATAGAGGCCAGCACTGGGTCCCAATCCATGCCACAAGTCCTCAGCATACGAGCATGATTCTCATGTGTGCAGAGGCAAAAAATTAACAAAAAAGTACTGAAATATATCATTGGGAACGTAGGGAAGGGGTGCACGCCCTACTAATGCATGCAGGTGACATTCTTGTATTAGGATGCAAAGGTGCACAAGGACACATTATTCTTGCCATTTATATGTCTAAACTTTCAAAACATTTCCCTTCATGGAGAACCCCCTTTTCCCCACACTCAGAGGAAATACAGGGGTGGGCTATTTTCTATCCTATCCTCTTTAAGGCATTTACTTTTGTCTTTCAGATGAGTAGGTTTGCATTGTTTTCTGAGTTGGATGCTATCTGAAAAATGTATGTGATACCCACACACTGAAATTGGGGGTGTTCAATGCATCACTCCTTCTGTAGCATCCATTTCCCACCCTCTTTCATGCCCCAAATCCTAAACTAATGATGGCGAGATATTCAGTATGCTAGCAAATTTTCTTGTAAGTGTAATTCAACCAATCCTGAGACTGTGAATCAAGATGTAGAATATTAAATCACAACTTACTGTTTTTGCACCTATAAGCTTCATTGGATATATGAAAAGCCTTTTTATTTGATGTGATTTTATCTGACTGAAACCAATCAGAAAAACGGTGTACATGTATTCTCTTTCACTGTGCAAGTGTTGGAACTGACCATCTTTTGTGAGGTATCACCCTTATATTTTTTTGCCTTGACTTTTTTGTATACACTCTAAGACTCTGTACACTTTACCCCTGCTAACCAGAGGTAAAGTGCTCATGCTCCCCCTTTCCACATAATGAAATTGACATACCCCTAATGGGCATACTTAACTTACGTACAATTCCCTAGTATATGGCACAAACATGTACCCAGGGCCTGTAAGTTAAAGGTCACAAGTGGACTGCAGAACCCATTGTGCCATCCACTACAGTGCAAGCATGACTACAGGTCTACCAAGTGTGACCTGGCTGTACAATTTTAAACTGCAAATTTGACCTGTCAAAATGAACCCTTTTGAGAGGCATAAACTATCCTTTTAAATACTAATAAAAGTTTAATGTTAAACATGCCCTTACAGTGAAACTGTCATAAAAGCTATTTTACTATAGCAGTCTTTGCTTCTCTTTATGGAAGCCTTAGAATACACTATTTAATAATGTTATCTCAGGCTAGGAAGCATACACGTTTGATTTTTTGGATGTTTTGGAACATTTATTACACACCCAACTCACTGGCAAACTCAGATTTGTAATAAATATTTGGGAAAATGACTTTTAGAAAGTTTTCTTTTTCCTGCCTAAAGCCTCAGGATGCCCATTTGCATGTGCCCAGCTGTCATCTGGCAACTGAAATAGCTCCCTTGATGAGGTGTGAACTTCCTCCGAGAGCTGAGACAAAGACCTTGAATGTGGAGGGGTGTTCTGACCCTCTTTCAGGATGACCATCTGAGCTGTGCCCAGGAACCTGATTACCTTCAAAGAGGCCCACCACGTCACAGGCAAATGTTAGTTGACACCTGGGCAGGTCCCTTCCTTTTGCCCCCTAGTCAGACTGATGCCAATCCCAGTGGGAGAGGAGCTGCCCCCAGAGCTGGTTTGAAATGACAACAGGGGGTGTGATTTTTCATTTCCTTGGGCAAACTTCTGGGGTGGGAACACACGCTCTGCGCAAGGGGAGAACAATTTGGCTGTCTTGGATTTAGGCTCACTGTGGGATTGTTTTGAGTAGAGCACATAAAAAGTGCTGCAAAACTAAGTAGGGTTGTCCCTGGAAACTTTTACGTTGTTGGTTAGGGAGGGACCAGTCATCAACCCCTTCCACAGGCTAGTAACAGGCATAAATGTTGCACTAACAGTACCCTTCTGGGAACACTTTCTTGACTGGTTCTGAAGAACTTAAGAGGACTGGGCCTGCTGCATGTGACCAGAGAAGAGCCTAGAAGATAGGACCTGCTCTCCCTTTTGCACCCAGGAGAAAGAAAGTGACTACAAGGGTCATAAGGCTGACCTCCTATTCAAGCTACAGAGACATAGCAAGCTGAAAGATGCCTTTTGTGCAACTGCCCATTGACAAGTTCCAATTGGACGTTCCTTGGATCCTGCTGCTGGCTTCTGCTGTAGTGAGCCTTGACCACTAAGTGATTTCCCAAGGTTCTAGACCCTTGGATAGTGTCAAAGGGTTCTCCTCCTAACTTTTCCTGACACCTGGGAATCTTTTTGGCTCCACAGACCTCAAGAGAGTTGGGACCAACCATCCAAGCCGATCCAACAAAGGTGCATTGCCTACCTGGATCCCACTTCAGCTACTGCCTTCGACACCATCTCACATGACGTCCTCCTGGAGCGTCTATTGGAGTTTGGTGTTGAGGGCCCAGTATTAAGCTGGATCAAGAGCTACCTGACAGATCGGTCCTCCAAGGTTCAAATAGGAGATTTTTCATCTAAGAGCCAGATAATTGACAAGGGAGTCCCTCAGGGATCCATATTAAGCCCAACACTCTTTAACTTATATGTGTCCCCACTGGCAAAAATAATCCAAGCACATGGGTTCGAAACAGTGTCATACGCCGATGACACGCAGCTACTAATCACCCTTGGACCAGATCCCACTGATACCAAATTTAGATTTAAACAGTGCATGATGTCCATTAACGGCTGGATGTCAAGCAACCACTTATTACTCAACGCAAGCAAAACTGAAATCATGCTCTTCGGTGACGCACAGAAATTGTGGACAGATGACTGGTGGCCGACTTCCCTGGGATCCTGCCCCTCACCCAAGTCCACAGCCCGAAATCTGGGTATAATAATAGATAATAAACTCTCCATGGCGGACCACATTAATAATGTGGTACGTACCAGCTACGGTCTAATGCGTATCCTCAGGAAAATCTTTAAGTGGATTCCCCTATCGTCCCGCATGCCCCTAGTACAGGGACTAATCATTAGCCGTCTAGACTACGGAAATGCACTGCTGGCCTCCATAAATGAAGAGCAGTTGTAAAAACTTCAGGTCCTACAGATCACCGCGGCCAGACTAGTCCTAAACCTCCCTCCCCGCACCCCCTCTGCGCCCAGTCTGAAAACCCTCCACTGGCTCCCCATAAAAAAGAGGATCAATTTCAAACTATGCTGTTTGGTCCATAAAACCCTTAACGGCAAAGGGCCAAAATATCTAGCCAAAAAATTGATAAAATACCAACCAATCAGAACCCTGCGCTCCACCAGTAAACAATTCCTAACAGTACCAAAAGTGCGTACAGTAAGGAATGGAGGCAGATCTTTCTCCAAAATTGGCCCTGAAACCTGGAACACCCTGCCTCTACATCTCCGACTGGAGCCCGATCATAAGAGGTTCCGCAAAACTCTTAAAACCTGGCTTTTCTAGCTCTGACGAGACATCTCTCCTGGTTCTCTGAGTATCTGCTGGCGCTGTGAGACCTACGGGTGATACATGCGCTTAACAAATACCAAATACAAATACAAATACTTCCTGCAGTTTTGCCCCACTGGAAGAATCTGAACTCCAAAAAAGTGACTAAGTCTGAAAGTAGAATCTTCACCAGGCGAAGGTGTAAAAAGTATTGGGCTGTTGTGGGACCTTCACTGTCAAGAAATTTAAATTTTTCCCACTCTGAGTTTTCCATAAAATGTCAGTGGCTTCACTGAGACTTTGAAGAAGAAAGGTACATAGGCAAGTGTATAACTCTCCAAACAATTATCTGGGCAACAAAGCAACTCAAATGTGCATCAATTCAAACAAAGAACAAAAGAGAAAGAAATATGTAACAATGTTATTATTATTTAATTTATATTTTAGTCATTATAAACAGTACACTTTTTTTGTTTTAAAAAAAATATATATATAGTTAACACCATTAATACAACAACAACATTATCATGTATCTATGATAAACAGATCAGTGCTATTCCATTTCATAATCCAATTTGATTAAGTAAAGAGATCCAATGTCACTGTAGATCGTGGGAAGGCTAGCGGTAGATGGGAACTACGCGCGCTTCGGCATGTGTGCCTTCATCAGGGGACCATCTTAGCTTTCACTATTATGTCTGAGAGCGGCTACTAGAAATCTAGCCACAAATATGACTTCGAGTCTTTCTGTAGGATTAACTGTGTTTTAAATTTAACACAGTCTTCTATTGGATACAAAGGTTCCAATTCCTGTCCAATATGTTCAGATAGCGTCTAGATGCCAACATTTCTGCGGTTCTGATGGCAGTTTCCTGTAAATACTGCAAATTTAGTGTGCTGTTTTTATCTTCGTTAAATATAATTCCTCAACGTAGATTGTAGTGGAGATTTCATATGGATGTAAATTCACGCTGGAGATGTGTGAATTAAAGATATTTATCTATGATGGACGGCCATGATTTTAGTTGATATAAGGATTATTTCGGTCAAAGCCCATCTTTCTAATAGTCAATTAGAACCATATTGCACGATCGGCCGTCTGATATTAGCGGTAGGAGCGGCTCTCTGATGACATGGAGCCTTTTTCTGGCACAGCCTGCTGCCTTTACTCGCTAAGTATTTTGGCAGGACACGTTCCGGTGGAAGGGTCCTCGGTTGGGGAACATCCGATTGTGTGTCGGCTTCTGAGGGGGATCAGGTTATCACTGCCACCGGAGCTGTGGTACTCGGAGCTATGGGATGTGAACAAGGTCCTCAACCTGTTCCTGTCTTGGCAACCAAATGAGTTGTTGTCGCGTAAAGATTTGTGCGCTAAACTGGCAATGCTCCTCTGTCTGATCTCAGGTAGACGGGTTTCAGATGTTTGAGCCCTGGATATCACAGGCAGGGTTTTTCCCCTACAGGGGTTTCTTTCACAAACTAAATGTCACACCAGAGTGATCGAGTACCCCGCATTTCTGGACTCTCCTAAGTTGTGTGTGGTGCAATGTTTAAAGACATGTGAGGAGATGTCATCAGAGCTTAGACATCCGGGAGAGAGGCAACATTTGATCACCCTCCGAAAACCTCATAAAGCGGTTTCATCCACCACTATTGCACGTTGGGTGCTGTGGGTCATGCAGGAGGCGGGCATCAACCTTCGACATTTTGGAGCCCATTCTGCTAGGGGTGCGATGGCCTTCAAGGCCTTCACTCTAGGTTCAAGATTGGAAGACACATTGAATGCGGCCGATTGGTCCTCAGACTCAACCTTCAAAAGGTTCTATTTCAAGCCTATTATTGATATAGCCCCTTTCTTGGTAAGTAAGCTTTAAACTAGCATAATCCGAAGCCTCCAGTCCTGACATAGAATGAAAAATGTCCTAGCTAGCGTAACGGAAAGTTTCAATTCTATTAAGGACTCAGAGGCCAGGATTATCCAGCCCCTGGAGGAGCTCCGGAGTGGCTGTCCTGTAGACAGTAAGCAAAGTATTTTTCTTGGAATATTGGCATGTCATAATTTTGGGTCGGCGGCCTATGGAAATGTATCTTGGTTTAAAGAACAGTTTAGTAGTTGTGATTCGAGGGCATGCTCTTCTCTGTGATGAATGACAATTGTATGAAATGCATTCAATCCCCGCTGGTTCACTTCTAGTACTGATCCCACTTCTTTGGTTCCAGGAGGAGATTCTGAAAATCAGGATGCATAAGAAAAGACGAATGGTGTAACTCACGCGACGAAAGAGGAAAACCAGGACACTGAAGAGGGGCTAAATGCTGGATCCTGGACCCTGATTGGACAATGGTCCGTCATAGACTGTGCTTTTCTGTTGTTTGTTTTCTCCAATTTCCCTGGAGTTCTGGGAAATGTGGTTTTGTTGCTTTGTTAAAATGGCTGCTATGAAGATTAAAGTGGAGAAAGTAAAGCATAATCATCACCTCCCAGTCCTTAATAGAATTGAAAGCTAGGACATTTTTCATTCATTATTTGAAATTGTGGTTCCTGGGTGGTTAGAATGTAAGGGTGTGGATCATCACAAGAACCAGCTAAGATTGGCCCTAACAATGCACCAGCTACGAGGTTGTTTAAATATACAAGGCTGTAATTGAATATTTGAAAACACAAGTCCCTGAGAATGATATCAATTGGTATAGATTTTGAAATCTTCACAAGAGCCAAAAGAGTCAGTGCATTCTTTTTTATTAAAGATTAATGCATATTTATAAGAAGCACATCAGAGCCAAAAAGCCCAAAAAGATGGGGCTAGTGGTTTTGTATCTGCTTTTGTGAATGAATTGAGACCAGAAATTAGTAATCACATTCAACAGAATAAATTGTGTTGGCAGACAAAGGGAATAGATGAGCTTTTGATGTTGGTGAAAAATTTTAGTGATTGTTTTGAGACAAAGCAGAAAAAGCACAAAGAAAAGCTGATGATTGCTTGCACAAAGCAGTTTGAGAAAGGGTCTTGGAATCAAATGGGTTCAAATATGAATCAATTTGTGCAAACTGGAATGGGTGGGATGAATCAAGTGCAGATGCAGAGTGGTAGTACATGTGATGTAATGAATGTGATGGTTGAAATGATAAAAACAGTATACAGCCTATCACTTCTGCGGAAAGATCAGGCACTGGAAGAGGGTGTGTCATGAGAATCCTACCAGGATTCAGGAGGAAGCAGAACAACTTTCATAGATGCAGAGAAATAATATGATGGTTCCAAATATACTGTCGGGCTTCCCGGGACGCGCTGGTTGCAGCAGCGCCTGTTCCCGCGCTTGAAAGCGGAGACACGAGCCCTGCCCGCTGTGTTCTGTCAGCGGACGAGGGCGGCGCTTGACAAGTATTTAAAGGAGGGGTCCGCTCTGGCAACGCGCTTCACGTTCCAGCACGGATCCCCGCCAGGCCTCCCACCGTTCTCTCCCAGCTTACCTGCAATCCTGTTGACAGCTGTTTTCTGGGCAGTCTCGCTCGTGTTTGCTGGGCTTCTCGTGTGCTCTTTCTTCTTCCTCGGTCTTCTGGTGTTCTTCCGGAGCTTGTCGACTCGTTGCTCCTTTCTGACCGGCAACAGTGTATCCAGGGAACTTCTTCTCCTTAACCCTTCGCTTCCTGGTGATTTGTCTCTAAAAAACAGGAACAAAGCAAGGGCTGTAAAGAATCATACAGGCACATGCATCAAAAGAAAAACCGGTCGCAAACGGGCAGATTCTCAGAATCTGCCCCTTTGCGACCGGTATTTTTGCATTTGGGATGCATCATCCCAAATGCAAAAATAGCAATTTAAGTAATCTCTAAATTGCGATTACTTAAATTGCGATTGCATTTAAGGAATCGCAAATTGAGATTCCTTAAATGCAATGCAACAAACTAAAAAAATTAGCGATTTCGCTACTAGGGGGCGCAATTTACCATGAAGTTGAACTTCATGGTAAATTGCAAAAACTTTGAGAAATGCACTAAAGTGCATTTTTCAAAGTTGAAGGTTACACACACACATGTCCTTGGGACATGTGTGTGCGCAACATATGTGCACGGATCAATTTCAGGGGTGCAACAGGGTGTCCTTTTGACACCCCTGCACCCTTGAAATTGCATGCGCAATTTGCGAGTACCTATTGGTACTCGCAAATAGCGCTCGCAATTTCCCATTCATTCCTATGGGCCTGTAGGCCCATAGGATGAATGGGAAGCCATTCCTTATTTGCGACTCGCAATTTGCGAGTCGCAAATAAGGAATGTGAAGGAATCGCTATTATTATAGCAATTCCTACATGCATAGGATTTTGCGAATCCTTAATATTTGCTATTAAGGACTCGCAAAATCCTAGCTTGATGCATGTGCCAGATAGTATCTTTGTTTTTTCGTGCATTTAGAGCTGATTTTTTTTAATTTAGAGAAAATACTTATCTGATGGTCATGTGATCTTGACGGGTGCTTCTCGAGGCCTTCTTTATTTTTGGTGAAACTCTTTTTTGCTGCAGAATAGAAAGAAAAAAGGCTATTACTAATAATAGAAACCCCACTTGTGTGTTTTTATTTTTGTTTATCGTGACCCTGCCCTTTTTGCCCTATTTTTTCTGTGTTCCCTCCTGACTGGGAAATTCGTTTTTTGTTTTTTCCCTATATACAGGAGTAACGGATAATTATTAATTTTACAAGGGTCCTGTATACTCCTATGGTGCCTCTAACTTAGGTTGGTATAGTATTGTTCAACTGTTGTTTACTTATCAAACTTCCGCAGTCCTTCCACATACTGAACATTGTCCTTCCTTTTAGACACTGGGAGTGTTGTATCGCCCATGGGAGTTGTTTCCTCACACGTATTTGATATCTTCTTTTCAAGGTAACTCATTAGAAACAGGGGGTAACATACAGCCAGCTCCTTTACCCATGTTTAGTACTTACCTTGTGCTTTCTTCTTCAGGATTCTAGAAGACCACCCCCATTGAAGATCCAGTGGACGTCTACCCCTTCTTCCTTCCCTTGTTTTGTTTCCCTCATTCCCCACCTTCCCTCTTTTGCTTTGACTATGTTGGGCGAAGGAGGTAGGTGAGGGAAGTTGGGATCTAGCATCGCTTCCATCCATTTCGTCCCTGCAGTAAATTCAGGTGAGCCTTTACAGAACGCGAAGCCCACGTTTACTTTGCTGCCCGGGTGTAATGGAGGAACATCCGATAACGTTAGCAGATGTGGCAAGTATGATAGGGAATTTACAGAAAGAAACCCAGGCTCTGTCCCTTAGAGTAGATTCTCTACAGCAAGTCTCTCGGACTCTTCACCCTGATCCGTCTTCGGGCTCTTATACTACCTCATTTACGTCTCCTCCTTCCTCGTCTAGCACTACTTCTCCAGTGTATCACATCAAGACTCCCTCTTCTATACCTTTAGCACCCCCAGAAAGATTCATGGGTGACCTAGCCAAATTCGCAAAATTTATTAATCAGTGCCAATTGCACTTTATGTGCAAAGCTTCCTGCTTTCCCACTGAGCAATCCAAGGCGGCTTTCGTCTTATCGTATTTAGGTGGTACAGCAGCCACATGGTCAATCCCCTTAGTGGATAGAAATGATCCTCTGTTATATGACTACAGAGCCTTTAAAGAGGAGCTAAGACGTTTATTCGACAGTCATTCATTCATGCAGTCTGTAGACACTGAGTTATTAAACCTTAAACAAGGCTCGAAGGATCTTATGACTTACATCTCCTGCTTTAACAGATTGGGGGCCGAAGCCGGTTGGCCAGAAGCCAAACGAGGTGCTCTGTTCTACAAAGGCTTGAGAGATGAACTGAAAGATATGTTAGCACAAGTGGTCGACCCTCCAGAAACCTGTGATGCATTAATCGATCTCGTAGTGAAAATGGATCACCGTTTGCACGAGAGAAAAAGGGAGAAAGGGCGTATGAAATCAAGTACCCTACTGTTAGAGAAAGGAAACCGGAGACAGACAAACCAGTCGAGGAGCCAGAACCCATGCAAATAGGCAGCATTAGAGGGCCCCTGAGTCAGGAAGAAAGGCAGAGATGACGGGCTAATAATCTGTGTCTATATTGTGGCAATTCAGGTCACTTTCTGAGGGACTGCCGTGTCAAACCTAAACGACGCACGGAGTCGGGAAACTGACTCGCCTGAGCATGGTGGAGACAAATCGCTCAGGTGAAACAGGCTTAATGGTCTCCCACTTGGTAGGGTTACATCCCATTTCCTATCCTTTACAACATTTTTTTATCTCAGCTCAGCTTAGTTGGGGTGATCAAAGCATAGACGTACGAATCATGCTTGACTCAGGTGCCACTGGGAATTTTATTGATTCAGCCTGGGTAGAGAACATGCATATTCCTATGGAACCAAAAAGTACTGTGGACATAGTCATTGACGGAAGTCATATGAAGTCTGGGCCTGTTACTCATACCACCACACAGTTAGACGTGCTCCTTCTAGATCAACACCATGAAACTATCCATTTCGATGTTATCTCTTCGCCGCAGTTTCAAGCCATCATTGGTCTTCCTTGGTTGATGAAACACAACCCTGACATTAACAGGCCTGGGCGTAGTTCGCGGAGTTCTGCTAAGCGGAACGCCGCGAAGTTACAAAAAAACTCAGCGAATTTCCGCAAGTGGCAGAGTGCAGTGCAAACTGCAGTTTGTGCTGGTATTCCTGCCGCTCGGGTAGAAATTCTACCCGAGCGGCAGCTCGCGCTCGCGAACTTACCATTCGCGATCGCGAACTTACCGTTCGCGATCGCGAGCGGGGAAAACACTCCGCTGCACATCGCGAAGCGGAGTTTTCTGCACTCCGCGAGCTCCACGGAGTGCAGAAAACTCCGCGAACGGAGCGAAGTTCACCACCCAGGCCTAGACATTAATTGGGAAGACCATACCATAACTTTCACTTCTGAGTACTGCAAGAACCACTGTCTAAATCCTTCCACTACACTGCAACACGTGGCTGGTAATACTGATTCTAACTTCCCCGTATTACCTAACTGTTACGAAGAGTTCAGAGAAGTGTTTGATGAGGAGAAGGCCTCTGCCTTACCACCCCATCGGCCCTATGACTGGCGTATAGACCTGGTACCCGGGGCCAAAATACCGTGTAGTCGCATATACACATTGACCGAAAAAGAAAACACGTATTTGAGGGAGTATTTAGATGACATGTTGAATAAAGGATTTATTCGACCGTCCAGATCTGCAGAGTCCTCCCCTCTTTTTTTATACCAAAGTGGGAAGGGGGTCTTGGGGGCTGCATAGATTACAGAGCCCTCAATTGCGTGACAATTAAGAACCGATACCCGTTGCCTCTGATTCAAATTTTGCTCGACCAAGTAAAACAAGCCTCTATTTTTACTAAGCTGGATTTAAGAGGTGCATATCACTTGGTCCGAGTACGGGTAGGGGATGAATGGAAGACCGCCTTCCGAACAAAGTTCGGGTTGTATGAATATTTAGGGATGCCCTTTGGGCTGTGTAATGCCCCCGCGGCTTTCCAGTTCTTTATTGATGACGTTTTAAGAGAAACCCTGGATATAAACACCATTGCTTATATCGATGATATCCTGATCTACTCTTCGTCTGTGGAAGAACATGTCAGACACGTAAAGAGTGTTCTAACACGTCTTAGAGATAGCCACCTTTACGAGAAGTTAGACAAATGTGAATTTCATGTTCCTGAAGTCACTTTCTTGGGTCTTGTATTGTCAGCGAAAAGGGGGACTACGGATCCCCAAAAGGTTGCTGCCATCACTAAGTGGTCCTCTCCCCGTTCAGTAAAGGAAGTGCAGAGCTTTCTGGGCTTCGCCAATTTTTACAGGCGATTCATACAAGGTTTTGCATCTCTTACAACTCCCATCACTAAACTCCTGAAAAAAGGGATGACATTCAAATGGACACCAGAAGCTGAATGAGCTTTTTCCTGTTTAATAGAGGCTTTTGTCACAGCTCCTGTTTTGATACATCCTGACACTTCCCAGCCATTCCTATTGGAGACGGATGCATCCCAAGTTGCTATAGGAGGAGTGTTATCACAGAGAGATAGACAGACACGTCATCTACATCCTGTAGCTTACTATTCTCATAAGCTAACACCATTAGAAGTAAATTACTCTGTAGGGGATAGGGAGAAATTGGCAATAAAAAGGGCATTCGAAGAATGGTGGCAGTACTTACTCAGAGCTTTGCACACTGTCACCGTCATCACCGATCACAGGAATCTGCAGTTCCTGAAGGCAGCTAGGGCCTTATCCATGAGACAGCTGAGATGGACCCATTTCTTTAGTGATTTTGACTACGTCATTCAGTTTTAGTCGGGCACTAAACATAGCAAGGCTGATGCCCTATCTCGCTTTGGCTATGAGTTTCCTGATGAACAGGGCCCACAAGACCCACCTTTCATTCTGAGTCCTTATCGTGTTATAGGAGGCACTTTCTCAGAAGAATCAATTCTGAAAGAAGTGGCTCATACACATGAATCAGAAGAACTCAAGAACCTAGAAACCAAATACAATGGGGTCAGGATTAACAACTTAGTCTATGTTCAAGGTGGCTTAGTTCTCCCTACACAAACACTTCAGTTACAAGCACTGGGCTGGTACCATGCACACGCTTTGTCGGGTCATCCTGGACACAAAAAAACCCTTGCCCTGCTTAAAAGGTATTTCTGGTGGCTTTCCATGAATCAAGATGCCCGGTTGTATGTACAAAATTGTTATGTCCTGGGCTCACTGTGCCACTGGAATCAAGCTATCCTGGCTGAAGAGGGGTGAAACCCCGAAACCGGTCCTAGGATGTTTGTTTCCGGTCCAGGGAGGACCTGGCTTGGCAGTTCGGGCTGGACTGTTCCCATGAGGCACAGGGTCAAGACTGATTTGCATATGGCCAGGTCTAAACTGGGGTGGCATGGTGAGCAAAAGAATGATGGATTTAACCCAGATCTCTTGACTGGGGGTGAATGTTTTGATTTGTTCTGCATTCCGTCCATCAATTGTGTGTCTTTTGCTTTCTCGCCCTAAGTGCGCCAGGTATGCCCAGACGTGGGTCCTGGGCTCACTGTGCCACTGGAATCAAGCTATCCTGGCTGAAGAGGGGTGAAACCCCGAAACCGGTCCTAGGATGCTTGTTTCTGGTCCAGGGAGGACCTGGCTTGGCAGTTCGGGCTGGACTGTTCCCATGAGGCACAGGGTCAAGACTGATTTGCATATGGCCAGGTCTAAACTGGGGTGGCATGGTGAGCAAAAGAATGATGGATTTAACCCAGATCTCTTGACTGGGGGTGAATGTTTTGATTTGTTCTGCATTCCGTCCATCAATTGTGTGTCTTTTGCTTTCTCGCCCTAAGTGCGCCAGGTATGCCCAGACGTGGGTCCTGGGCTCACTGTGCCACTGGAATCAAGCTATCCTGGCTGAAGAGGGGTGAGACCCCGAAACCGGTCCTAGGATGCTTGTTTCCGGTCCAGGGAGGACCTGGCTTGGCAGTTCGGGCTGGACTGTTCCCATGAGGCACAGGGTCAAGACTGATTTGCATATGGCCAGGTCTAAACTGGGGTGGCATGGTGAGCAAAAGAATGATGGATTTAACCCAGATCTCTTGACTGGGGGTGAATGTTTTGATTTGTTCTGCATTCCGTCCATCAATTGTGTGTCTTTTGATGTCTGTGCACAAAGCAAAAGTACCCACCAAGTACCAGCCGGACTTCTAACTCCTCTGCCTACACCTCCTACACCCTGGTATTCCATTTCTATGGACTTTATTGTAGAACTGCCACCTACTAAGCAAGGGCATACTGTCATATTCGTAGTTGTTGACATGCTATCCAAAATGTCCCATTTTATACCCTTGAAGAATCTGCCCACTTCTAAAGAACTAGCTTGTGTGTTTCTCCAACAAGTAGTGCGTCTTCATGGCCTACCCTCTGTTATTGTACTAGACAGGGGCCCTCAATTCGTGTCCCACTTTTGTAAAGGGTTAAACAACTTGATGGAGATAGATGTACGGCTCTCTACTGCTCATCACCCTCAAACAGACGGTCAGACAGAAAGGGTCAACCAGTGTATCGAGCAATACCTACGGTGTCACCTCTTAAAGGGAGATAAGGATTGGGACTCAGTTCAGTGGACTGCGGAGTTTGCGTATAATAACAGTGAACATGTATCTATTGGGGTATCGTTTTTTCTGTAACTATGGGTTTCACCCTCGTTGTGGACTGGTATCACTTTTGGTTCCTACTGACTCTCCGGCCGCTCTGGATTTGGTGGCCTGTTTCCAGGACATTCATGTTTCTGCCAAAAAATCCTTGGACGAGGCCAAGAGCAGGTATAAGGAAGGGGCTGACCGTCATCGTCGACCACCACATGATTATGCTGTAGGAGATAGGGTATGGTTATCCACTCGGAACATCCAGATCAAGGGTACAAACAAATTTAAGCCCCGCTTTATTGGTCCTTATGTTGTTTCCAAAGTGGTGACTCCTGTCGCTCTGAAGCTCGACTTGCCTGACTCATTGCATATCCATCCTGTCTTTCACGTGTCTTTGTTGAAACCTGTCGCCCCTGGCACTGTTGTTCCTGCACAACTCCCCCCTGTTTTGATGGATGATAGTCCCGAGTATGACGTGGCATATATCGTGGACTCCCGCAGGGTGTATCGTCGGTTGCAGTACCTGATCCACTGGAATGGTTATGGGCCTGATGAAAGGACGTGGGAACCGGCCTCTAATGTGCATGCTCCCCGTTTGGTTCGCTTATTTCATCGGCGCTATCCGACCAAACCCAAACCCGTCGGGGTGGGGACTTGGGGGGTGTACTGTCGGGCTTCCCGGGATGCGCTGGTTGCAGCAGCGCCTGTTCCTGCGCTTGAAAGCGGAGACACGAGCCCCACCCGCTGTGTTCTGTCAGCGGACGAGGGCGGCGCTTGATAAGTATTTAAAGGAGGGGTCCGAGCTGGCAACGCGCTTCCCGTTCCAGCACAGATGCCCGCCAGGCCTCCCACCATTCTCTCCCGGCTTACCTGCAATCCTGTTGACAGCTGTTTTCTGGGCAGTCTCTCGCTCGTGTTTGCTGGGCTTCTCGTGTGCTCTTTCTTCTTCCTGGGTCTTCTGGTGTTCTTCCGGGGCTTGTCGACTCGTTGCTCCTTTCTGACCGGCAACAGTGTATCCAGGGAACTTCTGCTTCTTAACCCTTCGCTTCCTGGTGATTTGTCTCTAAAAAACAGGAACAAAGCAAGGGCTGTAAAGAATCATAGTATCTTTGTTTTTTCGTGCATTTAGAGCTGATTTTTTAGAATTTAGAGAAAATACTTATCTGATGGTCATGTGATCTTGAGGGTGCTTCTCGAGGTCGTCTTTATTTTTGGTGAAACTCTTTTTTGCTGCAGAATAGAAAGAAAAAAGGCTATTACTAATAACAGAAACCCCACTTGTGTGTTTTTAATTTTGTTTATCGTGACCCTGCCCTTTTTGTCCTATTTTTTCTGTGTTCCCTCCTGACTGGGAAATGAGTTTTTTTGTTTTTCCCTACATACAGGAGTAACGGATAATTATTAATTTTACAAGGGTCCTGTATACTCCTATGGTGTCTCTAACCTAGGTTGGTATAGTATTGTTCATCTGTTGTTTACATATCAAACTTCTGCAGTCCTTCCACATACTGAAGATTGTCCTTCCTTTTAGACACCGGGAGTGTTCTATCGCCCATGGGAGTTGTTTCCTCACACATATTTGTTATCTTCTTTTCAAGGTAACTCATTAGAAACAGGGGGTAACATACAGCCAGCTCCTTTACTCATGTTTTGTACTTACCTTGTGCTTTCTTCTTCAGGATTCTAGAAGACCACCCCCATTGAAGATCCAGTGGATGTGTACCCCTTCTTCCTTCCCTTGTTTTGTTTCCCTCCTTCCCTACCTTCCCTCTTTTGCTTTGACTATGTTGGGCGAAGGAGGTAGGTGAGGGAAGTTGGGATCTAGCATCGCTTCCATCCATTTCGTCCCTGCAGTAAATTCAGGTGAGCCTTTACATATACATATTCAGAACAAAATGTGTCAGAAATAGTTTTTAATGTCAATGCCAACATCTCCTGTATTGTAGACAATCATGAGGAACAAGATGCCCTATAGTGCAGGATAGAAACAGAATCCATTGATTCTGAGTGATTAGTTTGCAGCAAGTAGTTCAAAATGATAGTGCCTGAAGGGGGAGGAAGATTGCATGCTTTGAGCAGTCCTAGATGTAGACCAAAGTGGGCTATAAGTTAACAGAGAAGTCAATGGCCAACCTATTTCATTTTTGATCAATACCAGGGTTACCCATTCTACAGTTCATTCTGTGGAAGTCTCAAACCTACACCACTTGGGAAGAGAAGTCCAAGTTGTAGGGATCAGTAATACATACATTGTTAATCAGGTTATAGCACAGGAACCAGTTAAAATTGGCCAGATGGAGAATAAGCACCACTTTTTTTGTGTGACTCAAATCCTGTGAATCTTTTAGAAAGTGACTTGTTGCGTTAAATGAATTGCGTGATATATTGTACAACAGATGGCATAGCAATAGAGACTCAATATGAGAACTCTATGTTTGAAATGAGTTCCTCAGAATCAAGTCAAATTGTTTCCAGTTTTAACCATAGAAGACCTGCCCCTGAGTTTAAGACATACTGTTAAAGATGAGGTATGAGATCTTTCTGGTAAGGGGATTGGATTGATTAAAAGAGCAAAGCCAGTCAAAATAAAGATCAAGCCTGATGCAATATTCCCTAGAACGAGACAGTATAAACTTACAAAAGAGGCAGAGGAAGGAATGAAGCCAGTGATCGAGAAAATGACGGAGCAGAGAATCCTTCTATGATGAGAATTAAAAAGCCAAATGGCGAGTGGGGAATCGTTGAGGATCTCCAAAAGATTAACAAGATTGTTGTTCCATGCTGTCCAGTGGTACCGAAACCAGAAGTGATTGAGTTTCAAATTTCATCAGAAGCAGAATGGTATATAGTCATTTACTTATACCAAACCTTCTTTTCAATCCCTCTTCATGAGGAGTCACAATTCCTTTTTGCATTCCAATGTTTAAATAAAGTTTCTGTATGGTGTAGGATCCCACAAGGGTACATTGAAAGTCCTTCAATCTTCTCACAAATACTGAAGAAAGAGTTCACTGACAAAATATTGATGTAAAAAATATAGAAGTAAAAAATATAGATAGAAGAATATAGAATGCAAAAATATTGACTCCCTATACTTAAACAGGTAAGTACAAAAATAGCGAAACAAAAATATCAATGTCAAAAATATAGTTGTACAAAATATTGATTTTTATATATATATAAAATAAAATAATAAATAATAAATATATTAAATAATAAAATTAATATAAAAATAAAGTAGATTTAATATACATTTGAACAAATATAACAAATAAACTTAATTAAAAAAGTTAAATACACATACATAATAATTAATATATATTTAGTTACTTTAAAACAATTAATAAACTATTACATTTAAATTTATTTTATTATTTTAAAATTATATAAAAATTTACAAATATATATATATATATATATATATATATATATATACATATATATACATATGCACCAATAATATAAAATCTAAATTAAAAAAACATTCTATTATAAATTAAAACCTTAAACTATTTAAAAATCTTTAAACTTAAATTTCCCACTCCAGTCAGTGCAACAGTACGGAAAGTGTTGGATAGTGGAGGGGTAAAAATTACTATTCCCACTCTAGTGAGTGCAACAGTAGGGAAGTGTTAGATAGCGGAGGGGTAAAAATTACTATTCCCACTTCAGTAAGTGCAAAACTAGGGAAAGTGTTGGATAGCGGAGGGGTAAAAATTACTATTCCCACTCCAGTGATTGTAACAGTAGGGAAAGTGTTGGATAGCGGAGGGGGTAAAAATTACTATTCTCACTACAGTGAATGAAACAGTAGGGAAAGTGTTGGCTAGCGAACAGGTGAAAATTACTATTCCCATTCCAGTGAGTGTAATAGTAGGGAAAGTGTTGGATAGCGGAGGGGTAAAAATTACTATTCTCTCTCCAGTGAGTGCAACAGTAGGGAAAGTGTTGGATAGTGGTGAGATAAAAGTTACTATTCCCACTCCAATCAGTGCAACAGTAGGGAAAGTGTTGGATAGCGGAGGGGTAAAATTACTATTCCCACTCCAATGAGTGCAACAGTAAGGAAAGTGTTGGATAGCGGAGGGGTAAAAATTAATATTCTCACTCCAGTCAGTTCAAAATTAAAAACAAACAAAATATTAACAACAACAAAAATATTTAAAAATACAAATAAAAAAATATATATAAATATGTTAAAAATGAAAATACAAATATATTTAATATATAATTAAAAAATATATATTATAATGTTAAACACATATGATAAATACCTACAAATATTATATTAAATAAAATAAAAGATAATTTTCAAACAAATACATATTTTTAATTAGAAATTATTTAGAAACAAAAACATTAATTTTTACATACATTTTCTTTTTTTGTTCTCTACCCTATAACACAATGCAATTCATAACCCACATCTAATTTTGTTTTTAAAATGTACTTCCTTAATTAACATAATTACTTTCCAATTAAAGAAATATTATTAATAAAAAAACAAATTAAAATTCATAAAAATTAATTAACTTCCTACCCCTATATTCCCCACAACCCACAGCTAAAATTAAATTGTAAAATTTAATTACACAATTAAAACTTATTTACAACTAAAAAACTAAGGGGTCCATTACGATGTCGGGCGGAAACACTACCGCCGTGCTGTCGGAGGCAAAAACCGCCAGTTACCGTCCGCCAGCAACATACCACACGCCCGCCAAATTAGGATGTGAAAAGTCAGCCAAATACCGCCCGTAAGCCTGCGACGCCGCCCGCCATCAAAGTGCGCCCGTCTACGTAGCGGCGTGAGCCAACGGAGACACACCGTCCGACAAAATGACGTACCGCCCGGCGTACAAATTACGATGACACAACCAAACAGCCTCACCGGCAAAGAGACACCGCACGAGAAAAGGAGGCGGAAACCAGATTGCTGAGTACAGAAACACAAACCCGGCCTACTTCGACATGAATCCTGCTCTCCAGGCCATCCCAATGCTGTACCTGATGCAGCACCTAGGAGTGAATGCGCAATGACGACGCAGGTAGGCAGACACACAACAAGGGCACGCAAACACTGCACACAATGCAAGGGCGGAAAAACTGTACATGGCCCCCCCAGACACCCCTGTGGGGACAGGACACATCCACCACTGTACCCACACATGTCCCACCGGAAAAATAAAAACAACTCGCAACATCCTGGGCACCCACAACCCGGGACCAGGAGGTGACGTCCCCGTCACGGCACCGCAGCGGCGATGACGCACGTACACATGCGCACAACGCAGAGGCCAACGACAGCGCCACGCATGGGCTGCACACAAACACCACAGGGCCACAGCTACACACCCCACACACCAGCCCCACCCTGAAGGCACATGTCACGTGGCCCTCCTGCATCAATCATGTCCCCAACCGACAACTCACAGTTGTCAACTGGATGTCACACAAGTGTCCCGAACAGGGAAGTAATGTGACATCGAAATAGGACACACCCCTGTGTGCAAAACTTGGAGAAGAACACGGCGGCTGCCACATAACAGCGCAGAAAATGGACATTGTCCGCAAAAGGCACGCCAGTCCCATCCAAAAATACCTATACCATCCTGCACGCAATAACAAGCCATGCAATGTACAAAAGAGAAAAACCCTGCTGCCTGAGAACAGGTGTTCCCAATTACTACACCCACACAGAAGCTCCAATGTACAGCGGCAACGGAGTGTCCCGGCCATACATGGGAGAGCAGATAGCATTGAATGGCCTTCCATTCCTTCACTGAAATCACATTGCAACAAATTCTGCAGGAGAATGGAGCCATTGTACCAACAAGAAGCCATACATAGCCATGCTGAGTAAACCTTCCACTGGCAGATAGCGCCCAACATGAAAGAAAGATAATAACCCAAAATACAATTATACCACTGCTCCTTGTGGCTCAAATGCAAGTAATCAGGAAAGAGACAGACACCACTGGCCTTGACCATTCATTGGAGCATGTGGGATGAGGGCATGTGTCCTCCTCCCAAGCTATACCCAAAGTCCTGCCGCCGAACATCCATTCCAGAATTCCCAGCATCGTCGGAGGTTGCACTCAGCAGACTGCTCAGGCAGCCGGAGCACGCCATCACATCACCCTGTAGCAAAATGGCTGTTGCACCAGTGCTTCACAGCTACGCCGGACAGATGCAGCTGTACAGTGATAGCTTGCTACAGATAGTGGGCTGTGCAAATCTGGCTATGCTGAATGTAAGTTACCGAGTAACTTACCGCATTGAAATGTTCAGCTGCATCATCCCCATTTTCTACTGTCGGAGGTGCCCTTACCACTGGCCTGTGGATTTATGTCTCTCCAACCCGGCATGTCCAAATGCGGACTTGGTACACCTGTTTGCACCCCTGGACGCCCACGACAGGATCTGTTCAGTGTATGGGGGCATGGCGTTTGTGGCTGCAATCGGACACACACTGCAATGGGACCAGTGTGCCTCCGCACAACGTATGCTGGATTACAGTTTCATCGAATGTCATCCGACATGTCCCATCAGGCTTCTACGAGGGACAACTTACGATGAACACGTTGCAACCCACCATCCGCTTCATTGGATGTCATCCATGTATACCACCAATGCGAGGGATGCTCTGCTGGAAGGTATCGCATACCTGACAACTTGTCAATTCATGGGTCCCCAAATCAATACCCACAATTGAACATTCATGTTCAACACCGTACCTATGCTTGGCTTCCGCACGCAGTGGGCAGTTAGCTGTGCAACAACTATACCATGCAATCTGCAACAAACACCTTACCATCAACTCCACTGCCATAACACTTGACATTTTCGGGACATGCACTCTCTTTCTCACTATATCCTGTGTACCGGCATGAACAGGGGGAGGCAGAGGTATGGGACTTGTGTACAGTAACCACATGGCCAATACTGCACGAACAACTATGCTATAATATGTATTCTGCGCACCTGAACACATGCTCCTGTCAGTGCACACTTATCTGTCTGCTGTATTACGTGAGAACTGTCAGCTCACCTTCGTCTGTACTTCCGTGCCAGGACTTTAGCATGGACAACAAATGCAACCCCCTACAACATGGCCCGAGTCATTGTGTCATGTTCAGTAGCCACCATATCGCACCAACATGTGAGACACTGCTGCATGCATGTAGGCTCATGCTCTGATGTCACCTCTGACGCAGGTGTGTCGGAGTCACTATTGTAGTAATCCTGTACCATGGGACTGAGATGTACTGTGCCTATGATGTCAAGCTGTCTGGTAGGCAGAATTAATACTGTCTGTGTCAAAGCCCAGAGCTCTTCAGTAATGAGCAAATGTACTTTAGCATAGCAAGGGCAGGGCATTTGTAACTCTGAAGCCTTTATTCCACAATCAACAACTAATCACATATACCTGTACCCCCTTTTGTATGTGTAATCATGCTAAGTATATCCTCCAAATGCATTTCGCTGCCAGTAGTGTCCACATCCTGCATCACAGAGGAAGTAAGTTCAAATACATGCCTTGAAGCAAATATGTGACTCTGTAGAATTATTGATCGTAGACAAGTACGAATGAGAGAGGATGAGAGTGTGTGAAGTACACGAGAGTTGTGAGATGACCATGTAGTCAAGTGTCATTGGATGTCAATGCATATGAGTTGCTGCCACAGTGGACCCAGTGAACTACCAGAGGTCGTGGGCCTTGGCTTGTCAGAGTCTGACGTGGCCCAACAGATCATCACATTAACACTGACGGCCTGGTCACTACAAAGCACAGTCCTACATATGTGTATAATTACCTTCACAGTCTGACATCACACTCATCAAGCAAATATAGGAGCCACGCAAGAAGCATGCCACAGCAATGCATGACAAAACACACACACGATATCAGTGTGGGTGGGCAGGGCTGCACAGTGAGTACGAACTGCAGAAATTCACATACATGCTCAATTAAACAAGGCACAATCTTGACATTCACACACCCTGCAGACCCACAATGGCCAATACATATCAAGTAGGAGTCATCCTGAACTGCAAGGACACACCCACACACTGCACACTGTGCAACAGACAATACACACATGTGCTCACATTCACAGACATGAACACGGATACAAACACCCACCATGCCCCTGGGTAACACATGTGTGTAGTCGACATTGCCAGAGCGCACACACACACACCAACACTACCCTAAAGTCACACCCTTCACACCACACACACCTACACCTCCCAAATGCACACATTGAAAGTGAGCCATGTGCCCAGGCTCAATGTTCATCACAAGATTCACATACACCTACACTGCTGGCCACCCCGAGAGTAAGCTCACACATACCCGAACACTCTGCACTTGCTACCTATCATCCTGTGGCTAGACTCACACCCTGTGCTTTGCCTGCACGCAAACATGACACGTATACATTTTCCCAGAAATACCACCAAATACATGCAGAGAATCCGTGTCACAGAAATACGTCTTCATCACACACACAAGTAGCAGAGTCTGACAGAAGTGAAGTCCCAGCCACGTATAAAACACATAGGAATGTGAGACCAGACATTGCAATTGTTGAGGTACCATACACGGCATGTGCCTCACTTAACTATGCACACACAGTAACAACTGCAATCAGCAACTACACAGACACAACCGACTACAGGAACAACAGCATCCAGTCACAGATTAAATAGACAGGCGGCAACATTGTACAACACCAGGGACAGTGGCCAGTCCGATGTGCAGAGTAGTGATACGAATAGCTGCGTATGCATTGTGTGTGAGTGTACCCTGCCATGGCCAGCAACACTGCCATGGCAGTCACAATAGCCAGCACAGCCACCACTGTGTCACAGGTAGTTGTGTGAGGGTACCTACCATTCAAACAGGATGCCAGTCCGACTCGGTGCTGTCTGTGTGCTACGGGACAGTTGGAGGTCCGCATCTGAGAGAGAAGCACAACTGTGGAAGACACACATGTGGCATGTGAAGCGGGAGGGCTGCTTGGCCCAGGTGGGTGGGTGGCACGGGTATGTGCACTCATGCAGTGTTGAAACAGACTGTGTGGGGAGGATCCCGGAGGGGTAGATTTCCACTGTGTTGGGTATTTGGAAAGCCTACCTGTCTGGGGATGAATGTGAACTCGTGTGGGCACAACAGGCGGGCACACGATCAATGCTGCATCAGGTGTAGGCGTTGGCCCTCCCTCTGGGGACATGCTAGATACTGCTGTGCGTCTGCCAGGCCCTTGCCAAGGTACCTACATCCCCTGTCCTCCAGGTGTAACCCCTACATTGTCCACCTGCACAGGCTACCCAGGGCACGGGAGGGCAGTGGAGCTTGGTGGGTGGGAGCTCATGGCGCCCTGCTCCTGGTCACATCTCGCAGGCAACACATTCTCAGTGTGCAGCAGGGCACAAGTCCCAAATAAGAAGAGGGGGGACGCTGACGTCACGACAGGAAGTGACGTCACGAAAGGTGGCTTGCACCATCAGACTCATTGCCTCCTCTCGCTCACCCCTTAGATGCGATTGCATCAGAGAAGCCAGTGCGTGAGCAGCAGCTCCAATCTCGCCCCAGAGAGGCCAAAGAGTGAATGTGTGGCTCCACCCGCTCCAGTTATCGAGCACACGGTAATATAAGTGGGGGGACGCCGTCCACCCGCGTGGTGCCCCAACTCGAGCCCTGGTGTGCAGGCAAAGTGTCCTATTGGCTTTGCGAAATGTGTGAGTTGCATGACACTCGTTGGCGGGGGATGGCTCAGAGGCCCGTCACCCTGAGGCCCATATCTCACTTGATGGGCCCCTTGTCAATGGCAGCGGATGTAATGACTATGTGCGCCGGGGTGTGTCTACCTTTCGTCTGGGATGGTGTTTGCGGCCTGGCCCGCTAGGGCAGCTACAGCTTCTGTGTGTTGCATGTGGTGTATCCGGACTCCGGAGACTGCCATGCATTGTCACTGTTGTCCAGGGCTCGAGTCGGGGTACCACGTGGGTGGACGGCGTCCCCCCATTTATATTACCGTGAGCTCGATTACTGGAGCAAATGGAGCCACACATTCACTCTTTGGCCTCTCTGGGGCGAGATTGGAGCTGCTGCTCACGCGCTGGCTTCTCTGATGCAATCGCATCTAAGGGGTGAGCGAGGGGAGGCAATGAGTCTGATGGTGCAAGCCACCTTTCGTGACGTCACTACCTGTCCTGACGTCAGCGTCCCACCACCTCTTTTGTTAGGACTCGTGCCCTGCTGTTGTCAGATGTGCCACTTTCCAGGGGGGTGGAGAAAGGGTCAGGAATGTCAGCCTGAGAGTGGCCCAGTTGAAGGCCCACCTTGCCTGGGGGGGACAACCATTGGACAGTCTGGTGTAGCCCACCCACGCGTACATGTAGGCCCTCCATGAACTATGTCACCTGCGGCAAGGTGATGTCATGGGCAATGAAGTTATTGAGGAGAGCTTTCTGCCCCATGCAGAGATGCCGCACAAGCTCAACAGACCCGGCACTGAGGGCAGCAGGGGTCACATGTGCAGGGGCAGCTGTGCCTGGTGTGAAGGACACTCTAACCATCATCCTTGTGCCGACACGTGTTGCACCAGTGGAAGTAGATGGGAGGGCGGGCATTGGCCTCCGCGTGGCTGCAGAGGAGCCAGGGTACACATCCCCTGTGCTAGCAAACATGGATGCATCACCTCTGTCCTCAGATGACGCAGCAATTGCCGTCTCAGCCTGTGATTCATCCAGCACACGTCTGCCCTCTCCGAGGCGCCGGTCACATCTGTCTCACCCAGCTCCTGTGCAGCTGCTTCATCCGATGCCTCACCACTGTTGACCGTCCCCTGTCCCTCAGCACCCACGGGAGATGCTACATGAGGGAGAGCAAGGTGGCCTCACTCATTTGGCATCAATTAAACAGACATGTGCAAGGGAGGCAGCACAGAACATTCCCAATTCCACATGTTGCACGATACCTGTGCAATTGTATACAGCTACCACAATCAACACGTAATGGCTGGCGTACAGGAAATGAAGCCGCTAATAAGTGGCACATGTGTTGTGCACATAGCACAACACCCGGACTGTGTCACCCTGCGGTCATAGCCACAAATCGCTGTGTGCACACCCACTGTCCAGATGGTGGCAAGGATGACCACTACGTAATTATGCCAAGGACATACCTGCATGGAGCAGAATGGGACACCACTCACACAGACTGCAACATGACAGTCCACAATGGTCATGAGCCCATGCCATACACCTGTCTATCGCACGAGCACAACTACTGTAGCACAGTGTGCCGGATGTGTAAGTATCAGGAATATGAGGTGAGGCATCGCACACATATGTCAGAACGAAATCAGAGTAGGCACAGTGCCTCGAACATACATGGGAATTGCCACTCCAGCAGACTACAGGCTGTTCCTGAGGCCCACGACTCTGAACGCATTGACAATGCAGAGTGCTCAAATTACATCTTAACCCTCAGGAATCGCATATGCATGTCAGATGCACCCAGCACAGAGTACACTTACAACCCACTGCATCACACAACAAACATCACATTACCCAGATTATGGGTAGGCTGTGGAAACATGCTGCCTCTCACAGCAAAAGACACCATCCCACAATACTGTACACCTGCTTGCTGCTGATGCACCTACAAACGTGCTTCCGGCACAGGCTGTGTGACTGTCAAGAAGCAGACCATTAGTGGTGAAATGCAGCACCGTGCTAACCTGACAATACGAGGGGGCATCCCCCGATTCGTCTCCGCCACGTAGTTGCACATCCGGCAGATGACGTCACACCCTTTGTGGAATTGGCTGCACTGTCGGTTACACATACACAGAGGCATCAACTTGGATGCAATGGCTCATCACAAGGCCTTGGGCTGGAGGACTTCCAACTGCAGGGATGGTACACAAGAGGGTTGAAATATCACTCATACACCTCTCATCATTACCCACATCCACCAATCACAGTGGCATGATGCTGACCCATCCAAAATACTCAGAGATGTGTAACAGAGCCAAGAAGGTATCGGACATGGCATAACAGCATGTGTACACCACACGTGAATGCATGCTGGTGGGAGTGTGTACACAGTACCTGTCCATCCCATTCACATGCAGGATGCCAGCACTTTGAGCAATGTGTAGTCTGCCCACATCTACTGTCCAGTGTCAGGTAGACCAACACATAGATCACAAGGCAACACATCTTTGTGGGTGGACTCACTGTGTCCAACACTGCGCAGCCCTCAACGTACTCGCCCTGTGAATGGCTCACCCCGCAATGGAGGTCACATTCAGTGCTACTATATCTCATACACATCACTATCACAAGGGCTGGAGTGTTCAATCGACAGTGCTGAGTTTGCGCATTTCCTGACAGTTGTGAACTAATGACACATGTAACCCACTGTACAGTCAGTGTAGTTTCCTTCTAGGATTGGGCGGTCAATGTGCAGCCCAGGTCTGCCGAGACTGAGAAGGCCAGCAGGGACCCAGCCAGCCATTCACACAAGCAATAACTGCCCTGAATCATGCATTGCCAAGTGGCAGCGTCACTGGATGTCTGACATGAAAATGCCATGTACCACCACTCGGGAGGGACATGCATGGGAAAGCGCCAGAGAGCCTACATACCCCTTCCACCTGTAGTAAGCATGGTAAGCAGTGCATGTTGGAACCCCACAGGCTCTGACTCATAGTGCTGCGGATCAACGACATGTGTGTCCCCCACATGCACTCCCACACACACAGTAGTTGTCTTACACACACGACTTTTGCAGGTATTAGCCTTGGGCAGTGTGCGTGGAGCTCGGAATCCAGGAACTCCAGCTCCTCGCTGGTGAGTGGACCTGGACATATCATCAGAGTCGTCGACATGAAGGTGGACAGGTGGCAGCAGCAGCAGGTGTTGTTGAGGGATGCCAGTCAGCAGTCCCTGGAAGCTGTGGTAATGCCTGTCACCCTCCCACACTGATATAGCCCCCTGGGGCTGTTTCTGCGTGTCCAAGCTGCTGCGATTGGTGTACCACTCAGCCTGTGTACATTGTGTTGTTGGTGTGTGCCATACTCACCCAGCCTCGGAAGCGGTGTCAGGCACAGCAGCTAGGTATATTGCTGTGGTGTTGCCGCTTCCCACATATGCAGTCTGAAAGCATCATCATGCCTTTCAAGCTATTATGGCCTAAATCCCCATGTGCATGCTCATAGCAATGGTTTGTCTCAGTGGTCTTTGCTATTGGTAAGGGGACCTGTGTAAGAGTAATGTAGCTGTGCTGTCCCTACTTGTCAGCTGTTCTGTGATTCTATTGCTTTGTCAGTGATCTTTGTTTTGTGTATGTGAAAATGCCATGTGGTGTGTTGCATTGACATGTGTCCACTTCCATCTGTCCTAGGAGGAGACCAAACATACATCGCCCCTACCAATTGCTGGCAGACATGGAGGATGTGGAGGTTATAAGGAAATTCCGTCTGGACCGACCCACCCTGCGTCACCTATGTGCAATGTTGGAACCCCACCTCCGTCCTCGCAGGGTGTATCCTACAGCATTCACCCCCACGGCTAAGGTGATGGCTGCACTGCATTTTTTCGCTACCGGATCCTTTCAACACACAGTGGGCAGTGGAGGTGGGATGTCCCAGCCCATGTTCAGCATGGTGCTACGGGATGTCCTGTCAGCTATGATGCTCTACAGGAACCGGTACATCAGATTCCCCAGGGCTCGTGATTTGGCAGCAGTGAAGGGTGCTTTCTATGCCCTTGGACGCATCCCCCACGTTGTTGGTGCAATTGATTGCACCCATGTTGGCCTTGTTGCACCACAGGCCATGGAGCACATCTACAGGAACCGGAAACATTTCCACTCCCTGAATGTGCAAGTGGTGTGCCTGGCGGACATGATCATCACACACGTGTGTGCGAAGTTTCCCGGATCCACCCATGACTCGCACATCATGCGCCACAGCATCCTCCCACGTATGATGACCAATCTGCAACCGGTCCGTGCATGGATTGTTGGTGAGTATGCATACTCGTGTAGCGTGCTGGGTGTGACATGCTGCCTTGTATCCTGTTGGAAATGCAACGTTTCTCCGTGTTTCTCACACCCAGGTGACTCTGCATACCCTAACGGGCCTTGGCTGCTGAGCCCACTACGCAATCCTCGGACACCAGCTGATGTCAGATACAATGAGGCACATGGGAGGACCAGACGTGTGGTAGAGCGGACTTTTGGACTCCTGAAGTCCAGATTCAGATGCCTGGACCGCACCGGGGGTGCACTGGCATACTCCCCACAGAAGGTGTGCCAGATAGTTGTGGCATGCTGCATGCTGCACAATCTTGCGATTCGCAGGCAGATCCCCCTGATAGTGGATGACGGTGATCAGCCAGGGCCCCCGCCTGCAGGCCAAGCCGTGTCCAGTGACGAGGACAGTGGAGAGGAGGAAGCAGTGAATGAGCGTCAGCAGCTCATCGCCCGCTACTTCACTTGACGGTGAGTGACCATGTACGACGGCTGATGTCGCTGTAGTTGTGTAGGTGTATGTGTGCATTGTCACGGCGGCCTATTGTTCACTGAGTGCTGTGTGGCAATGGTCCATGTCCAGGGTAGTATGCCACTGACAGTGGTTGTAGCATTGTGCCCTGTTGCTCTGTGAGATGTGTGTACATTGCTTGAACATGATGACAAGTACTGTGTGATGAGTGTGTGACACACACATTCAATGGACTCTTGTTCTGTTTTTCACCCCTAGGTCCCTACAGCCTCTCCTGGCCTATCGACATACCACACTACAGATGCATTTCTGATCATGGTTACGGTTGCGCATCCTTGATTATAAACAGAGCAGTTAACACAGAATGTGATACAGGTGTATTTATTTTAAAGGTGACATGTTATTGTGGGCAAGGTGATCAAGAAAGTGGTGCATGCTGTACAATGAGTTGACGGTCATGTCCGCGTGATGGTCAAGGTGTACCCATGTTGTTCTGGGTCCGCAGTCCGACAGACACATGCCATTCACCTGGCAGTGTGGGGTAGGATGGTAGTCCAAGTGAATGCAGTAGATGGCCACAGTGGCTGGCTGACTCACTGGCGTTTGGAGCGTGCAAAGTCATCTCTGGACACCTGTTTCCTCTTCGGACGGCCCCTTCCACGTTTGAGAGGGGGGTTGTGTTTGTGGGCTGCTGGTGGTGGCTGAGGATTGCCCACTCGCTGTGGACGCAGGGGAACTGGATGTTGCACGTCCCTGCGCCCCAGCAGGTGGTGGCGGAGGTGGTGTGGTTGGCCTTGATTGGGCCCTCACCGCCACCACTAGCTGGCCCATGAGGTCCACAAGTTGGCCCATGTGGGCGTCCATGGACCTCAACACCCCAAGGACTTCCCGCGTGTCGGAAGCTGACCTGGCCCATTGTCCCTGGGCCGCTTCATAGGCCCCAAGGACTCTGGCGATTTGCGGCAGGGCTTGGCTCCCAGGCTCTGATGGCGTTGGCCTGACCATGCTCCTCCCACCTGAACTGCTGCCACTGACCTGCCCACTAGCCACATTGGTCACCCGGGGCCTCGTTCTGGCTCCCAGGGTAGATGTCGAGGTGCGTGCCACCCCTTGCGCATGGTGAGTGGTCAGGGAGGCCATGGTGGTGGTGATGGCGGTGGTGGTTGCGGCGGTGGTGGTGGCCGCAATGACCGTGGCAGCAGGGGCCTGGGACTGGTCACCAGCCCTGGGAGATGGGTTGGTGGGTAGGAGGGGTCCTGGGGAGCTGTTGCGCCCTGCCACACCAGATGTGCCTGGTCGGGAGTCCTCGTCCGTAGAGGTGTCCAGGTTTTCCACATCCGTGAGTCCGGGTGGGGGGCTTGTGGACTGGCTGTGATGGCTGCTGTCTCCCTCCCCAGTATCATGCTGTTCGTCACCTGTGGGGCGGAGACGAAAGGTTATTGTGTTGCACCTTGCAAGGTTTGTGTTAGATGTCTGACATGCACAGTTTGTGCACAGTTGTGCACTGATTTCCCAGATGCGTGTGTGTATGGCTCTACAATGTGTGTGCGTGATCAAGGCAATGGAATAGTGTGATGGGTGCATATGGCATGGGACGGATTTGGAATGCCAATTGGTGAGTGTTGCAGTACCCCTACATTTTGTGACTTTGGTGGGAACGGGGTACAGCCCATGAACGCTTTCGAGATGATATATGTTTTTGGGGTTCAAATGCAACGCTTAGAAACGCAGATGGCAAAAGGGGTACAGCCCCATGAACGCTTTTGAGATGATATATGTACTTGGGGTTCACATGCAACGCTTAGAAACGCAGATGGCAAAAGGGGTACAGCCCTATGAACGCTTTTGAGATGATATATGTTTTTGGGGTTCAAATGCAACGCTTAGAAACGCAGATGGCAAAAGGGGTACAGCCCCATGAACGCTTTTGAGATGATATATGTACTTGGGGTTCACATGCAACGCTTAGAAACGCAGATGGCAAAAGGGGTACAGCCCCATGAACGCTTTTGAGATGATATATGTACTTGGGGTTGATATGCAACGCTTAGAAACGCAGATGGCAAAAGGGGTACAACCCCATGAACGCTTTAGAGTTGAAATATGGTACTGTGGTACATACTGTGACATATGGGTGCAGAAGGGGACATGTGTTTTGGCCACACGACACTACAGAGACAAAGGTGTGTGTATGTCTGACTTACCCAGCATATCTGCTCACTGTTGTCATTTAGGGACATTACACTGCAAGCATTGTAGTGAGTGAGTAATGGTTGTGTGCCACACAACGTATTGCAGATGGGACAATTCCTTGGTGTGCGTGCTACCCTCAGCCATGTGCAGCAATGCAGTGCTCTTGGGGTGTTGACTATATTTTGTATGTTGTAACTCACAGTGTGACGTGCGCTTCAGACACAGCAGACACATTATTGGTCATCGGCAGGAATCTTTGCTGAACTACTGTATATGGGACAACTGTTTAGATGATATACCTCTCATGACACTGGGGCTGGAAGATGTGATGGATGAGATTTTGAATGTGCATTGTGTAGCTGTGTGGTTCATGTGTCCAGTGGTGTATGTGACATTACTGGGGTTCCACTCTGTTACATTGCGACAAGATGGACTTACATGGGTGATGTTGTACAATGTCCACGGAACAAGCAGACACGACTACATGGTCAAGACTTGGATGGTGTTGCTGATGTGTGTGATGACTGGCACAGTGCACGCCATGTGGGTCAGTACTCCAGTGAGACTTGTGCATGCAGACGTGACTCCTTACGTGTTACTGTATTTGAGATGGCTCATGTGGGCTATGACTCTGTAATTCATGTCCGTGTGCACATTGGTCACATGATTATGACAGGGAGCAGTGCTACCTGTTCCTCTGCTACGTGACATGTCCCAAATGTTAGTCGTAGTACAGTCCTCATGCCTACAGACACCCCGCCCTGTACAGTAGTCTACCTACTTGTTGGTTTGGAGGGAGCAATGCAATGGCTACCACATGGTTATGAGAGGGAGGGGTGCTCCATCTTGCTGGTCTGTGGGAGTGGGGGCCGTGTTGTGAGTTGTGGTGATGGTTTACCATCCACAGACACCCCTCCATGTCAGGTAACATATCTACCTGTGGGATGACGGTGTGCACTGCAATGGCTGACACATGGGTGTGGGGAGTGCTCCATCTTGCTGCGCTGTAGGACTAGGGGCCTGGTGGGGGTTGTACTTCTGCAGTCCCCCCTCCGATACACGGACCTTGTGGTAAGGCTACTTACCTGTTACTTGTTGGTTGGTACAGCTATGGCTGACACATGGGTGTGGGTGTGGGGAGAGCTCCTTCCGGCGCATCTGGGGTACAAGGGGACCTGGTGGGAGTTGTGGTACTGGCTGACTGTACCCATGCCCCCATGGTTTTGTTTGTTGGTGCCTTTGGGCTGAGTGTGTGTGTGTGTCTGTTGCATGTGTGAGGGATGTCTTGTGGATTGTGTACTGGATATGGGGGTGTTTGGCCCTCGGAGCTATGGCATTGTGGTAGTGCATGACTGTACATAGCGGTGTGCTGGTATACATTTGTTTGTACTTACCAGCCTCCACTCCCCCTGGTATTCCGGTGAGACTCTCCGGATGTAGTATGCCTCGCACCTTCTCCTCCCACACCTTGAAGGTCTTGAATGGTGCGGGATTTCCGCCGCCAGTCCTGTCAGCCAGCTCACGGTTCTTGGCCTCCTTCTTCCTGACCACGCTTTTCAGGTCCTGCCACCTCTTTGTGATTTTCCCCCGGTTGCGTGGCACGTTCCCAACTGCATTCACCTGGTCTACGATCCTGCTCCACATTCTGTTTCTGGTGGCTACTGGTGTCTGTTGGACCTGGTTCCCATAGATTTGTGGGTGCACCTTGATGACCTCGTCGACCATGACCGTCAACTCTGTGGCAGTGAACTTAGGCATTCGTTGTGTTGCCATGGTGGGTGGTTTGGTATTTGTGGTGCTGGTGTGGTGGTGTGTGGTGTGTGATGTGCAGGGGGTTAGTGGTGCCGGTGTTTAAGTGGTGATGGTGGTGGTGTTGTTGGTGATGAGTGTGATGTGTGCGTGCGTGTGGTATGCTGCTTTCCTTTGTGGCTCTCTGGGTTCTCTGCTGTAGTCTTGGCTTTGTAGTGGTGCAAGGGATTGTGGTCTGTGAAGGGGCTGCTTTTGTACTCACCTATGTGGGTGTGTCATGATGGGCTGTCGTTTTCAGGTGTGTTGTGCATGGTGTCCTGGGATTTGTGGTTTTTTGGTTTAGCCAGGGAGGATGTGTCTTTGGGATGGGTTATGTGTCTGGGTATTTTGGCGTCGTTTGCTGTGTGGACTTGTTGGCCGTGTTGTGTGTATTTGTTTGGGCCGCCAATGATTTTTGTGCACGGACGTGGCCGCCAGGCCTTCCGCCTTGTCAGTTATTCATCTCTGTTGTTCACCGTGGCGGGCGGGAAATATGTTGATTTACCGCGGTCATGTCGGGGAGATCATAATTTGACGGCCGGTGTCTAGTTCGTCAGAGCGGTCAGATTTGTGTTTTCGGGCGGTATTGCGTCCTTGGCGGACGGATTATCTTCTACTCTGACATGAACAGGCCGAATTCTGTGTGTTTTTTCCGCCGCGGGCAGTGGTTGCTTCGCGTCATCATAATTGCTCGGTCGGTATTCCCATGGTGCAGGCGGGCGGTCTTTTCAGGCTATGGAGGATGGCGGATTTTTTACCGCCGGTTATCGTAATCGGCCCCTAAGAGTATTTAACAACTAATTATAAAGTAAGTAAAATTAATTTACTCCCCACCTTTTACCCCTATAAAAGGAAATCCCACACAACAAACAAATATAAACAATTACCCTAATTAAATATCAATTAATTAATTAATATTTTATGATCAACTAATTATTAATTAATTAAACATAACTTACTTCCCACCCTTTACCCCTATAAACCCCACAACCTACACCTAAAATTAATTACAAAATGTCCATATTTAATTTGCAATTAATTAATTAATATTAATTAACAACTAATTATTAAATAAATAAACAAATTAGTTCCCACCCTTTACCCCTATAAACCCCACAACCGGCACCTAAAATTAAATAAACAATTTACATAATTAATTTACAATCAATTAATTAATATAAATTAACAACTAAATATTAAATAATTAAACATAAATTACTTCCCACCCTTTACCCCTATAAACCCACAACCCGCACCTAAAATTAGTTACACAATTTCCATAATTAATTTTCAATCAATTAAAATAAATTAACAACTAATTATTAATTTATCAAAAATTACTTCCCACCCTTACCCCTATAAACCCCAGAACCTGCACCTAAAAAAAATGACACAATTACCATAATTAAATACCAATTAATTAATTAATATTAATTAACAGCCAATTAATAATTAATTACAATAAATTACTTCCCACAATTAACACTATAAAATCTCAATTAAATAAATATCAATAAATACAAAATAATAATTAATTTATTATTAATTAAATTACTTCCCACCCTATTCCCCTATAAACAGACAACCCGCTACGGAACTAAAAAACGCAAAATGTACTTAAAATAAAATTGATAACTACTAAAAATTGAACACATATATTAAAAAACATAAGCAATACTTATACAAAAACATACATAATATACATTTAAAATATAATCTAAAACACATAACACTAATTAAAAAATCGATATTTAAAACAACTATATTTTTGCAAACAATATTAATGACTTCTATATTTTTGAAAATGATATTTCTTACCTTAAATTCGATATGCTTGACCACGATATTCTTGCTGTCGATATTTCAGTGTCACAATATTTCCAACTCGATATTTCTGTAATTCGACATTTCCAACTCGATATTCTGTCTGAATACCTGAAGAAAGATCTAGAGAGTTTGAAGTTGCCATGCAATTCAGTCTTAGTGCAATATATTGATGATCTACTGGTTGCATCTAAGATGAAAGAGGACTGTTAGCTTGATACAATTGCATTGTTGAATCACCTAGCTTAGCTGATAATGGGCATAAAGCTTCCCCAACTAAAATGCGGTATTGTAAAAAGGAAGTCATCTATCTCGGACGCCATATTGAAAAGGATGTGAGAAAAGTCTCTAAAGAACGTGTTATTGCAGTTCTGAAATTAAGTCAGCCACTCACCCACCCAAGGGAGCTTGGGATGTTTCTTGTAATTATCGAATACTGTCGTCAGTGGATTCCCGACTTTTCCTTGATTGTAAAACCATTAGTAAGGTCGCTATGCAGTGATGTCCAAGATCCGGTACCATTTGATGATGAATGTATGGATGTAGTGAATCCTTAGGCCCCTTTCAAGATCTTCTCTAACAGGCGAAATAAGCCTTCTGAACCTTGGTTCTTGGAGAAATAAAGAAATCAAAAACAGATCTGTAGAAGGAAGGAAAGGAGGAGGAGACTGAAGTACGACACAGCTGACAAAATACATTATAAGCAATCATTGATGGAGTATAAAAAATTAGTACGGGATGAGAAAAGCAAATATTTTACTTTCAAAATACAACAGGCAAAGAACTCAACCAAGGAATTGTTTCAAACAGTGAAAAGCCTAGCTAAACTCCCAGAGCCCCCGAAGATGGTTGGCAGCAAGGAATTCTGCAATATATTGGCTGAATTTTTTGGGACAAAGTGGAGGCAGTGTATAAAGAGCTTAGCGGATATGGCAATACATTGATTGACATGCCCCCAGCTGGCTTGCCATTCTCCCCTGCCCACCTTCTGACCTGTTTCTCTCTACCTCCCATAGAGCAGATCATCCAAGTGGTTAAGAGGTCTAAATCTGGGGCTCCGCAAGATCCCTGTCCCCCGAAAATATAGCATCTGGTCCCGGAAGTGGTTAGTGAGAACTGTGGGTCCTGTTTAAAGGGATAATTGGGTCAGCTATTTTTCCTGCTGCATGGAAAAATGCATAAATGTTACCGCTACTGAAGAAATCTGAGCTGGACCCAGCTGAGCCGAGCAACTATAGACCCATTTCAAGACTACCCTTCCCTGCAAAAATATTGGAGAAAATAATTAATATGCAACTCTCATCCTTTATCTCTTCCGAGAACCTTTTGGATCCATCGCAATATGGGTTCCGGGAGGGGCACAGTACAGAAACGGCCCTGATTATGGCCACTGAGGAACTGAGATCCATGTTGGATGAGGGGGGGAGGGCCGCACTGATATTATTAGATCTATTGGCGCCTTCGATATTGTGAACCACACTATTTTAATCAACAGACTCTCAGAATTAGGTATTAGAGGACCGGCCCTTAAACTGTTGACCTCCTTCCTCTCTGATAGAGTCCAATCAGTTGAAGCGGGGGCCTTTGCCTCAGAACAGTTCTCGCTCCCGTGTGGGGTGCCTCAGGGCTCGGCCCTCAGCCCTACGTTGTTCAATCTGTATGTCTCCCCTCTGGCCAAAATCATCAGGCAATGTGGGTTCTCAGTGGTCTCGTACGCTGATGATACCCAATTGGTGGTGTCAGTTTCCAGCAATATGGAAGAGACAGCAGATCGTTTCAATCTCTGTATGTCTCGAGTACATCAATGGATGAATCTGAACTGCCTGAAACTTAATGGTGGAAAGACAGAGGTCCTCTTATTGGGCTCTGATACCTCTTTCTGGACACCCAGATGGTGGCCGACGTACCTGGGAGAAACCCCAACGCCTGTAAATAAGGCCAAAAATGTAGGCATCATCTTCGATGACAAACTGACCTTCAAATATCAGATCACTTCCCTGTCTTCCTCTATCTTTTTCATCCTGAAGATGATTAGAAAAATCCGCCCCTTCATTCCACCGGAGTCAGTAAAAATTCTGGTGACAGCACTGGCATTGTCCAAATTGGACTATGGAAACGCGCTTTATATAGGGATCCAAAAGCAGCATCTTCAACAGCTACAACGGCTTCAAAATGCAGCGGCCAGATTACTGCTGGATATTCCAAAATTCCAGCCGGTCTCGCAGAAGTTGAAGAGCCTACATTGGCTCCCTGTGGAGAAGAGAATTATATTCAAAGCCCAATGTCTAGCTTTTAAGGCACTCCATGGGGTGGGCCCTGACTTCTTGAAAAAGCAATTGAAATGGCATATACCAACCAGAAATTTGAGGTCGGCTCACTGCAAACTCCTTCAACCGCCCAGAATTAAAAGAGTTTGTTGGGGCGGAAGAAGTTTTTTTTCGGGAACCGTTAAAACCTGGAACGTGCTTCCCGGTGAGATAAAGAATTGTCCAACTATCCTGGCCTTCAGAAAAGCTTTAAAAACCTGGCTTTTTGTAAATTAATTCTCAGTTCTGGATTGCGTGGTAACCTTCTCTTCCCATCTGGCTCAAGCGCCTAGACGCCGTCTGGCATTTCTGCGCTATATAAATGTTTAAATCAAATCAAATCAAGTCATTTAAAGAACCGAAAGAGAGTTTGTGTCATGCGCCCACCCTTGGGATGCCTGATTGCAATTCAATGTTTTGAGAGATGGATGTGCACTTTCGATTCTTACCCACAAACATGGAGGTTTAATGCGTCCAGTGGCATATCTTTCTGCTGTATTGGATCCAGTCTCCTCGGTTGTTTGTATTTGGTTGCAGCTATTTGCCTAGCCATTGAACAGAGTGAATGAATTTTGATGGGTCATACTTTAATTGTCAATGTCCCTCATTCGGTTGAGATACTTTTGACAAGGATGAGGACCCCAACACATGACGAATAGTAGACTGACTCATTATTAGCAGATCGTACTTACAGCAGAGAATATTTCAATTTGAAGATGCAGGGGCAGATTTACAAGCCCCTTGCACCACTTTTGCATCACTTTTCCCATGTTAAAAATGACGCAAGGGCCTTGTAAATAAGCCCGCAATGTCTTAAACCCAGCAACACTGCTACCTATTTCAGACAAGACTTGTGAAGGTGGAATGATGATGAGCTTGGTGATGAATTATACCACGATTGTATTGAGGTGACCGAGTTATGCACATAACCAAGACCAGATGGGGGGGCGCTAGAGGATGCCAAGCAAGATGGCCGCACTTGCGTGAGGCTCTTGCTGCTTGGGAATCAGTCCGGCAATTATCCTCTTCATCTCCACCCTATTTCTACTCTAAACGGTGCTACCTGATCACTGTGCACACGGAGATCTCTGCTGACGCCTCTGTTGCCTGAAGAGCTGCTCGGAACGCATTAAACCCTGGCTCCTGATCCCGAGGCCGCGAGGCACAAGATGGCGGCCGCGGTCTCCCGGTGAGCGGAGCGGGACGGCATTACTGAAAATGGGGCGGATCCACCGCCCGTAACCCAACTGTTGTTGTGCCCGCTTTGAAGAGGGCCCCGCTGAGGCTGTGCTGGTGCCGGCCTGTGACCGCATCGCCCCTTGCCTTTGGTGCTGGGCCCGGGCCCCCTCAGGCGGGGCGCTGCGGCCTGACCGACCCTGCCAAGAGACCTGAGCTGGGGGAGATGCCGGCCCGCCGGGGCCCCTACGAAACCCACGCAGAACTGAGGTGGTGAGTGGCTTGCGCTGCACTCTGACCCCCCTGCGATCGCCGGTGCCTCCTGGCGGGCTGCTGTTGCAGACGGAGCCCCACGGCCGCTTCCTCACTGGGCCTGGACTGCCTGCGGCTGCACCGCGTCTAGCCTTGGCGATGGACCCAGCTCCCTCGGGTGGGGCGCTGCGGCCTGGCTGACCCTGCCGAGCGGCCCGAGCCGGAGAGGACGCCGGCCCACCGGGGCCCCTGGGGTGCACGCAGGAGACCGAGGCGGTGAGTGGATTGCACTGAACCCCGGCCCCCCTGAGATCGTCAGGGCCTCCTGATCTGCTGCTGCCACGACTGGAGCCCCGCGACCGTTTTCCCTGCTGGGCCTGGGGTGAGCTGCCACTCCTGCGGCGCTATAGCGCCTTGCCGCACGCCTGCCTCCTGCCCAACGCTACGGTGGCGCGGCCCACCATGGGGGACGGTCCAGAGCGCCTTGCCGATGCTTTGCCCCCTGTGCGCATTGGGGCCGCGAGGAGGGGAGCTATCCGCGGACCTGACCGCTTGTGCTGCGGACCCGCGGGCGGCATTTGCCGCTGCTTTGAAGGCCGCCCGTTCCTAACTGCTCCATGATGCTGCCTGCTACCTGCTGATACCTGTGCCTTCCGGCCTGAGGCCAGCGTGATGCGCCGAGGTGTGGCTGTGCTGTGCCGCTCTCTGGGGGCTTCGGACTGGCGCTCCAATACGTGCTCCCGCCGGTGGACTTGACCTGGCCAGTACTGGGACCCATCGCTGCGGTTCCGCAGACCCTCGCTGCTCTCCGGACCACTCCAGAGGTCGCGGGGTGCGGCCTGGGACTCACATACATAACCTTAGACCTCCACAGTCCTACCAAGGAAATCCTCAAGGCCAACGCCGCATAGCGCGGAGAGCCAGCCGGAGATAACCTGCACCCCCACCGTCTGCCCGCTGCATACCGGGCCCTGAGACTCTCACCATAAGAACGGATCTACACAACGTTTGGGGAGATTGGGAGCAATACCCTACTAGTCACGTTGTACTGGCGGCCATAGCGGATGCCATCCTATCCTACCATTTAGTCTAGCCGTAGCAGGAGGGCCTCCTGATACACCAGACCGCGGCGCCTGCTCTGCTGGGGTCTATTCTCCGCACAATCGCGACACACTTGAGCCACAATGCGGCTTTGATCCACTCCGCAACACCGCATCTCTTCACCTTCCGTAGTGACTGTCCTCACGTGCCCAGGGGTGGGCCCCCGCTGGCCCGAAGCGGCGCCGGCCGTGCACAGATGCGACTTTGAAGGGGAGGCGAACACCCCACCGAATAGAGGCCACCCTTCACACCGCCCTGCCCATTGCGGCCGCCGGGCAGACAGACGCAGCCAGCACGTCCACAAGACTGCCTTATTCCGACCACGACCGCTCCATCGCACCTCTCGGTCCACCGTCATGGGGAAACCAGATGGATGCCAACCGAAACTCAACTTTGACACCCGTAAATCTGCCTGCTCCCAGATGGACCCGGATGAGGACCGGGCCGACGCCCCGGCCACTTCTACCGCAGATCTGAAAGAGTTCCTACTAGCGATGCAGTCCAGCCTCACATCTATTGAATCCAAAATGGACTCCATGAACGCCAGACTAGATGGCCTTACTCACAGGGTCGAAAAGCATGACGACCGATTAACGGAGACGGAGCGACGCATCTCTGACCTGGAGGACACCTCCACCACCACAGCCAACCGCATGCTTGAGATGGAGAGGATCCTCAAAGTTATAGCGGCCAAAAACAAGGACCTAGAATCCCGCTCAAGACGAAACAACCTGCGCATCCTTGGATTGCCTGAATCGACGGCCACCGGTAGGATGGAAGACTACGTCGAGCGCCTCCTCATATCGCTGTTTGGCAGAGAGGCCTTTTCACCAGTCCTCGTGGTCGAACGAGCGCACCGCTCGCTGGCGACCCGACCCGCTCCTGGGACCCCTCCCCGCCCGATAATAGCCAGAATACTCAATTATCGGGATCGGGATGCAGCCCTCCACCTCTCCAGAGAACGTGGTCAGCTCAGATACGAGGGGACAGAAATATCAATTTACCCTGACTTCACCATGGCCGTTCAGGAGCAAAGAAGAAAATTTCTCCAAGTGAAGAAGAAACTGCAACAACTCAACATGCCATACGCGATGCCGTTCCCGGCCCGTTTAAAGGTCACACATCAAGGAAAACAGCATTTCTTCACCAACCCGCAGCATGCCCAGGACTTCCTTAAGACCTTACCCAAAAAACCTGACGGCCGGTCCTCCCCGGCCGACCAACAGGAAGGCAATGGAGGCGTTTCTGACATAGAGTAACTCCACGCGCTGCTGTCCATGCCCTACGACCCGCAGAACATAACACAAACCGGACGTTGAACTCTATTGGGAATTTCAGGAGATTACGACGGATTACGCAATATCATAGCAAAAAAAGATTGCGATCCTAGCGTTCTGGAACCATCACTGATCCCCAACAGAGCTACACGCTCCCCCAGTGACGGCCTCCTCCAGCCATAGACTTTTATGCACATTTACCACAACATTTATGCTTGATGGACTGGAGCTGGGAACTGGTCTTCACTCCATTGAGAACGCTCTGTGTCACCTCTTTGGGGAAAATCGTCAACTTGATAACCGAACTAGACAATATGACGAGATGAATATCTATAACCTGCGCACCTTGTTTGCGGTTCTCCATGACATTGATCCCGACATGAACGCTGTGGCTGTATTCCTCGACGCCACTAAGGCGTTCGATTCACTAGAATGGGACTACCTTGCCTTTGTCCTGCAACGCATGGGGTTTCCTGCTCCTTTCCTGGTCTGGATAAACTTGCTATACACTGGCCACACAGGCTAGAGTTAGGATCAACGGCGTCCAATCCACCCCCTTCACAATAGCTAGAGGCACTCACCAAGGGTGTCCCCTTTCGCCCCTACTTTTTGCCATAGCAATCGAACCCCTGGCGGCCAAAGTCCGACAGCATTTCCGAGATCACGCCCTTATTTATCCAGAGAGGCAAATACTAATCTCCCTATACGCCGACGACCTTACGCTGTACCTGCGCAACCCAGGCGAAAGTCTCAATCCCATTCTCAGGCTACTCATCCTATTTGGTCGCCTCTCCGGGGTCAATGTCAACTGGGGGAAATCCCAGATATACCCCCTTACGGAAGCCACTACGCGCTTCGAGCCTGACTTTCCACTTACATGGTGTGAGGATACGCTCACCTATCTCGGAATAGTTATCTCCCGAAACCGGAACGACTTGATGCTGGCCAGCTATGGATGCGCACTTGATCTCCTAACTGAAAAAATCACCAGGTGGATTGCGTTGCCCCTCTCCATGGCTGGCAGAGCTTCCCTGATAAAAATGGTGGTGCTACCTAAACTGCTTTACCTCTTCATGAACATCCCATACGCTCCTAGCCGCCATTTCTTTAAAGACATCAAAACCCAACTGATTCGCCTTGTTTGGGGCGGGAAACAAGCTAGGCTGAGCTGGGACATCCTCACGGGCCCCTTCGCTGCCGGAGGATTTCAGGTACCATATCTGGAGCTCTATTTTAGCTGCGCTCAGGCTCACTTTGCATCCTACTGGATCAACCCCCCCTACATGCCCCACTTGGCAATAGAGGACGGATACATGACTCCCACACCATGCTCTGCATACCTGAGCTCCCCTGCAGTCTCGAGACGCCTGGCCTCTACCACTGTCCAATGCACTACCAGCGCCTGGCACGACCTAGCCCGACGGATTCACTGCCCCCTACTTTACTCACCCCTACTACCCCTCCAGGGGAGAAACGACCTCCCGGTCACACAAGAAGGGGGCTGTCGCCGACTTCTACGTAAGCTGTCCATCCTGACTTGGGGAAAACTCTATGTAAAAGGCAAATTCTGCACTAACGAGGAATTTTTCGGTACCTCCCCCCCCACCCCTCTTGAACGGTTTTACTATATTAGGCTTAGACAGGACATGCGGACCCTCACCCCATGCTTCCTACAGGAACCTTCTATCATGTCCCCCCTTCATGCCCTTCTACAACAAACCACCCCGACACATGTAGTATCACTCCTCTATCGCACCACCCAAAAAGATCGAGAGTGTGATCTTCCCCCAGCTAAGAGTAGATGGGAGGGGGAACTGGGGTATCCCCTCACTGAAGATCAATGGTCCTTCTGCTGTCGCCAAACCGGGGAGGTCTCCGCATGCAGCAGACTGCGCATTATACACTACAAATACATCCACCGCTTGTATTACACGCCTGCACGCCTGCGACGCCTACATCTGCGCGATAACGATCGCTGCGACCGTTGTGGGGAGGAGGGAGCTGATTTCCAACACTTGGCCTGGGACTGCCCGCCTGTCCGACGCTACTGGGGGGAAGTTATGCTCGCCTTGGATCAAATGATTGGGTTACACGTACCGGAAGACCCCCTCACCGCACTTTTGGGATACACTGCGCCACTGCCCGCTAAGATGCGACGGTATGTCTCCTTGGCACTCCTCCTTGCCAAAAGACGTATCGCCTGTAAGTGGGGCAGAGGAAGAGCTCCTAAATTCAAAGATTGGCTACGCGATCTCATATATTGTCAGGAACAACTGCATAATTATGCCGAACTCTTACCACTCTCCTCTCGCCCACGTGACATATGGGCTCCCCTCCAGACCTATCTCCTGGAGCATACCACAGACACAACCACTGATCCCCGCGCTGACGGGGAAGGCGCACACGACGGGGTTGGGAACTGATGCATGCGGGGGTACAGGCAGGCCAGGATGTGACAACTAGATGTGGTAGCGGAGTGTGGGTTACAACCGTGTACTAATGCAACTGGGTGGCAGGAACCATCACATGTGGACATTTTTATCCTGTTAAGTTGGTGAACAGTGGCACAGTGTCCTTTTTTTACTTGGTTTTAAACTATAAATGTTCGAAGCCTTTTTAATGCCAATAATAGTACCTGCCCACCTGACGCGGCTGGCCCGATGGGGTTGTAGGCGGCTTGCTGTGTACCCCCTCCCCCACCTCTAATGCTTTGCGACACACCAACTTGCAATGCCGGCCCGCCTGGGATGTTGGCATTATGCTGTGTATAGAATCTATTGGCATCAATAAAGGTCTTTGAAATAAAAAAAATAAAAAAAAACAAGACCAGCTGTAAAGGAAACACCTTTGCAAATGGCTGATCTGACATTGTTTGTTGATGGTTCTTGCTTGAAAGACCGATATGGAGCATTGATGGCTGCCTATGAATTATGTTCCATTTTTGAGATGCTAGAAGCATCTCCTTTATCAAATGTAACTTCTGCACAACTGGCAGAATTGTTTGATTTAACAAGAGCTTGCTGCCTCTCAGAGAATTTGAATTTGTCGATTTACACAGTCAGCTAGTATGGTTTTGGTGTTCTTCATGATTCTGGACAGCTGTGGTCACAAAGATGATTTATGAAATCTTCAGGAGCTATCATAAAAAATAGCGTGTACATGTTGGATTGTTGAAAGCCATACAGAAGCCAAAATAAATTTCTGAAGTTAAGTGCACAGCCTATAAGGATGGCAAAGGTATGATTACTGTTGGAAATAAATATGTGGTTCAAGTGGCAAAATATTGTGCATAACAAGAAGAGTCAGTTGTACAAGAAAATAAAAACAAAGAATTGAGAACTAATTTAGAACAAAATGTAGACAATGCAAAACATTTTTTTATGGATTGAATGCAGACTACTTTGAGTGAATTGAGGGATTTGCAGGAAGATGATCCAGAAAATGAGAAAAGAAAATGGGAGAGACTAGGTACAAAACAAATTATTAGGATTTGTCAATGCAGAACATAAGTGCGTACTTCCCAATTGGATGCTACATCCTACTTACGAGTATCAGTATAACCAAAC
This sequence comes from Calotriton arnoldi, assembly GCA_963921515.1. Taxonomy (NCBI): domain Eukaryota; kingdom Metazoa; phylum Chordata; class Amphibia; order Caudata; family Salamandridae; genus Calotriton; species Calotriton arnoldi. Next base: position 747,434 of record CAWUFW010005261.1, on the reverse strand, counting down.
ATATAGAGATAGTCTAGCTAGGATTTTCAAAAAGTACTTTCGAAATGTTGATGACATTTAAATAACCAGAGCAAAAGAACAGTTACTGTCATGAATCATTGGCAAATCGAAAGGCCCATTTACAAGACTCAAAGCAGGTTTCCTTGAGATGCCAAACTATAATGGCTTGAAGTATTTCTTAGTAATTATCTGCTTGTTTTCTAAATGGGTGTAAGAATTTCCCACAAGGAGAGCAGATGGCCTTACAGATGTGAAGTTGTTGTTAAGGGAGTTGATACCAAGATTTTGCCTTCCAATGTCTATTTTGGTACCCATTTTAAGAATGACGTTTTTTAAATAATCTTTACAGCATTCAGTATCAACCATAGATTCCATTGTAGTTCTCAGCCACAATCCTTTGGTCATGTGGAATGGGCAAATGGCACTCTTAAAAACAAGCTGGCAAAAGTGTGTCCTTCGACTGATTTGAAGAGGCCTGATGCACTTTCTCTTGTTTTGATGAGCATGAGAAGTACTCCTAACAGAAAGACTGGTTTATTGCCCCATGAAGTCGTCATAGGTAGGGCAGTGAGACTTGCATTTGTACCATCAGCTGCACTAGGGGTGAAGATTTTGAAGATTTTGAAACTGGTGAAGACAACGTGTGAAAGCAAACAGACTGAGTGAAGTTCCAGATTAGTGAAAGCACTGATGAAGCATTTGGAACTCCTTAAGTCCAGTTTCAAAACAGTGATCAGTGAGAAAAACTGTTGTAGTGCAAAAGACAAAGGCATGAGTGGCAGAAAGAAGTAGTCTCTGATCCGAAAAGTTGCAGTTGAAAATCAGAGTTAAAAAGAGCCCCCAAAGGAAAGAAGTAGTTCACTGAGAACAGAGCAGACAGAGACAGAGTTGATTAAATTACAAATTCAAGGGGAATGTAACAACTCTCCCTGTAGCAAGCTTCTTTTGTTCCTGAGCCTCATACTACTCCCCAGGAGGGCAGACGTCTGTCTGGGGATCAGCAGCTATGCGAGAGCACTGGACAAATTGGGGGGCAAATTTCTAAAGGTTGCGCTTAAGAATGACATTAAATTCGACTTGGGCATCAAGTCTGGTTTAATTCCACTGTTAATTTGATACCTTGAAATACCCACTTTAGTAGTCCTGTTCAAGGATTCAATAATTAGCCAGACTGAGAGATCAGCTGGTAACTCTGTGTTAGCTACTGGGGCTATTAACTTTCCATAGAAAAAAACAAACATTTGAAAGTTTTTCTGATAGGACATATTGAAAGTATATGTCACACTTAAGAATACAGAGCTCCCTGCCTTAGGGCTCAATAAGCCTTCCTTAGGGTAGACTCATATATATAGATTGTCAGCGAAGGGGGTGGGGAGGATCCGTTGGTTTAAATGACAAAGTTGAACTAGCAGTTTAAAACTGTTTTTCCAGGCTACAGTGGCAGGCTGGGAGCCATTTTGTACTTTGTCACACACAGTGTGACATAGCCAGTGCTACAGCCCTGAAGGGACACTCGGTCTTACATGCCCTGGGTACCCTTGTTACCCTATACTATGGTATACAATAGGGAGCAATAGAGGGTTCTACAAATCAGGTCGCCCTCCACTCAAAACCAACTATATCAATAAAGACCTGATATGCTGCTGGACTGCTATTTTCAAAAACCCAAAAACCATGCTTGGCTACTATACAAATAGAATAGCTTCTGAAATGCTATTCAAAATACGGTTTTGCTGTCCAATTTTAAGAAAAATGTGTCTATCTCCCCTACTTGTATCCCCTTCTACAAGTGCCCAAATTAAAAAAGTTGAAAAAATATGTGAAGGTCTGAAAGTACCTCACGTAAGCACCACCAAAGGAGCTGCTGGTAGGTACTCACCAGTATGCTCACGTCGTCATCATCCGTATCTTTCAAGACCAAAAATGAAATGTGTGAAAATAGTGTGAAACAAGGATACTCTGATAGTGTGTGAACAGAATGGACTGCACACGTAAATCATGTGCTACCGTATTATGACCCCATAGTGCAAAGCAAAGAAAAGAAAAAATATATACGTTTCGCTTCTCCAAGCTAAAAATGAGATAGGACCCACTGGCAATACTGCCAACTTTAATCAAGGCCGTGGACCTACTCCAATTAAAAAACACACAATGTTGCAAACCACTTCAGTTTAGGGAAGGCCAACATGTTTCATTGCCAAAGAAACTTACGGCAATTTCGCCAGGGCTCGGGGTCAGTCTTCACCACACTAGTATTCCTTTATGAGCCTGGGAAGATAGACAAACATTCAAGACACAACACATGCCACACAGTTAGGACATCATGGCATAATTAAAACAATACCACGCATTTCGCGTATCAGTTAAAAATTGTTCAGAGGTCATGAATATTTACCGGTTGGTTGCCCTCAATGCGCATACCGGCAACCCACCTCATGGGGATGTGTATAATTTCTGCAATACGTATTTCACACCACCCTGGCGTGTATTCACGGTTGCTTCTTGTCAATCTGCAATAGCATTCATAATGTCAGATCCGGTATATTCCATGCGTTATACTATGTAGTTCCGAAGTCTCTCAAGCATGTATGCACAGAACTTCAACCACCCGTCACTCGAGCTACACACTTCACATATCCTTGGGTTGCTCGTGTCTCTGGGACCCCCAAAGGATGAAGTAATTCTTTTATCCCATCACTCGTAACGACCTGCACGCGCTGCTACAGCACAGTAGTTACGCATTCTTACTTCGGTACGGCTCTCTCCGCAACCCCCAACTAACATCTTTCTGCTCTGGTACTGCATTCACCCCCTTCATCCAGGTGAATTTGAGACATCTATCCAGCCCGTTCAACCAAGATAAGGTAGCTCATCTCTTTCGTATTTGAGAAATGTTTGTCCCCTATTCTCTCTCGTATATTTCTTTTGTATAATTTTTCTCCCTTTTTTCTCTCTTTATCTCCGTTAATCTTTGATCTTTCTTCCATAATAATGACGCCATTTTAGAGACAAACTTTTCTCAAATACGAAAGAGATGAGCTACCTTATCTTGGAGCAGATAGTTAAACATCCTAGAGGTGGCAACAGGGTTTTGCATCTGAGACAAAGGGAGTCTAGATACATCATAGACTTCCAAACCAAGAACCCGGGAGGATTGAACCAAGAGGAAGAACTCTCAATACACTTGAAAGAACAATAGTGGTCAGGAGACATTGCGGGGTGTGTTACACTCGCGTAATTTGTTAGTTGTTCCGCCTCTCAAAAACTAGATCATTCTGTTCCCCTTCCCAATTCCTCACCCCTACCGCTTCTCCTTCCTCCCCCCTCTCCCCTCTCCCCTATTCTCTCTCGTATATTTCTTTTGTATAATTTTTCTCCCTTTTTCTCTCTTTATCTCCGTTAATCTTTGATCTTTCTTCCATAATAATGACTATTAAAGCATTGGAATTTTGAGCAAGTTTTATGAATGTAAGGTTTTGAGTACATGTTGTATTATGTCAATATTACAGGACAGATGATCCTGGTTTTAATCACTTTGTTCTTTTGCTTTGTTCACAGGAGGAAAGGAAGGGGCCCATTCACCAGTATTCACCAGCACGGGCCACCTACCCTTTTTTCTCTTCATGAGCACATTGTCACATTGATGTATGTCGGTAACGTTTTATTGAGTTTATGGCTATGATGATGTTCCAACTGGACTTTTGCATATTTGTTTGATATATTTCGGGCACTTGCCCATATGTACATAGGGTTACTACATAGGATGTTGTTGTATTTTACAAACAACCAGTCTGATACAGGAGGGCATATATGTTTTTTACGCAACTGTTGTTTTGGGAGTACATATAATTTTTTAGGTCCACCATGTGTCTGATATTATGCTTACGCGCTACATAGGTGAGCACAGGCACAGCCATTCTGTATCGTAGAAGACCGGGTGCTGAGCAGTTTATTTTGCTCACAACCATGTAACTTTATTGACACTGAGCAATGACACTGCTTGGCCGATTTTAGTGTTGTCTACACGGATGACGATATCTCCCACTTGGGGATCTATCTTATTGTTGATACTTTCATTATCTCACATTTGGCACTGGTCTAGCTTAGGCAACAGCTTTCTGGCGGAGGTATCTAGTGACCTTGGGACATCTTCATGCAAATGCATACACCGTACAGTTTTAACATTTGACACCTTATCAGTAGTATGTCTTACAGACACGGTTATACACATACATTTTCAGTTGATAGATAGATGTATTAATTATTATTTTGATTAGATGATTATAGGCACAGTCGCTCTGCATTTTAGAAGATCGGGTGCTGAGTAGCCTATTTCACTTATAACTTTATTGGACTACATATGTATGTTTTACATAGTTGTGTATTTTCAATTTTGTCGCTAACCATTAGCATGTCCAATTTTGATCTCTGTCACCACTGACTGGGTACATCGTTTTGTAATCTGTATTTTACAATTGACTGAATGATATATCTACAATCTATGTGTGTATTACAACATGAATGTATTACTTAGTTTTTAACCATTCCAAGATGGCTGCCGCCAATCACAGGCATGTCCCTTTTTTTATTTTCATTGCCATTGACTCTCTATAATTGTTGCCCTCATTGGTTGCACGGTTCACGTGATCAAGCTTTCAGGGAAAGCGAAACGCGTTGTGAATAAACACAGCAGCGGACACTACGATCACAGAGTCCTCCTTTTCTGAGAGCGCGCGGAACTGTGAGATTTACGTAAGGATTGATACAGCCGGTGTGCTCCGCCGGCGTGCGCGCCACTCTCCATGGGTCCCATGCAGTCCAGAAGGAGTGCGTTTGCGTTTGATATATATATATATATATATATATATTTATTACCTACTGGCGGTCGCCAGTAGGTAGTTATAGTTAGAACCTAGTTTCCATAGTAAAAGCATTTTTTAATTTGCTAATAACTTTGGCGTCGTTTGACGAATCTTCCTGAAAGTCTCCCAAAAAAAAGTCTATCCAGGTCAGCTCCTATCCTGAAAGTTTGGGGGTGATTCGTCAAGCGGGGGCTGAGAAAAAAGGGGGGTCCCAAAACTCGTTTTCTCCATGTTAATTTCCATAGGAAATTTTGTGACGAGCTACAGCTTGAACTGCTGAACGGAATTACCCCAAATTTGGCAGAAAGGCAGAGCTTGGTTCAGAAAGCGACCTTTTTTTTAAATGGTGTAAATCCGTTCAGTAGTTTTTGAGAAATTCAAAAAATAAGAGTCAAAAAATCAATTTCCCATAGGAAACTTTGTGCAGGGCTACAGCCGAAACTACTGAACGGAATTACTCCAAATTTGGTAGAAAGGTAGTGCTTGGGTCAGAAAGCGACCTTTTTAAAAATGGTGTAAATCCATTTGGTAGTTGCTGAGAACTTAGAAAAATAAAAGTTTCGATATCTGGGCGGAGCCTAAGTCGCATGCGCGAGCTTCACTGTGATTGGCTGCTAGTACTCCAAACCAGGAAGTGTTGGCAGCCATCTTGTGGCTCGGTAGAAGCGAGTCACCTGAAAACGGAGAAACAAAGGTATAAAACAAGAGAAGGGGGCAGGGTAGAAAAACCCTGGCCCATTAGGTCTGCTCAGGGGGTCCCAGGAGGACCCCCAGGGCCCAAAAAATCATTTAAAAAAATAAAAAATCAGCAAAAATTTGCGCTGGGGTCGCGGGTTCTCGCGTTTTATTTTAATGAGGCCCTTGGGTGGGCTAGGTTGCGGGGGTATTTCTTAAAAAATAATAGCAGGGGCTCGCAGGGGTGGCGGGGGGCCGCTGGGGTCCGCGCAGCCGCGGGGCTTCACTTATGTTGGGAGGGGGTTGCGCGGTCCTCCTTCTGGAGCCTTGTATGTGCTTGCAACTTTGGCGTCGTTTGACGAATCTTTATGAAATTATCCAAAAAGTTTCTCTTTTTTGGATTAGCTCTTATATTGAAAGTTTGGGGGTGAATGGTGTAGGAGGGGCTGAGAAAAAGAGGGTCCTAAAACGTGTTTTCTCCATGCAATTTCCATACGAAACTTTATAGAAGACTACAGGTGAAACTGCTGAACGGAATTACGCCAAATTTGGCAGGGAGAAAGGTGATGGTCCAGAAAGCACGCTTTTGTTTAAATGGTGTAAATCCGTTCAGTGTTTTTTGAGAAATATCACATTTTACAGATATCGATATTTGAGAATTCTGACATGTGATTGGCTGAGGGGTTACAAGCAGCAGCTTGCGGCTTATTGGCTGTGAATGGTTGAAACCAGGAAGTGTTGGCAGCCATTTTGTGATTTACTCCGTCAGCTCGCATCTCTCCGTCTAGAAGCCATCGGGTACGTAGATTTACCTCTGCGAGGCAACACTGGCATCTGTGTCTGTGTGAGATATGCCTTTCAGGCTGCCTCTCCTCATATCACCAGGTCGCGGCTATGTCTTTAGAAGCCCGTCCGTCGGCTCGGAGCTCTGTGAGTCAGTCTGTCGGCACGACCCCCTACACTACCCAAAGACTACCCAAACACCACTGCACTGTCGTAAACTCGAAAACACTACCCCAGCACGATCCCCTACACTACCCAAACACCAGTGCATTACCCTAAACCCTAAATCTACCCCCAGCACGACCCCCTACCCAAACACCACTGCACTACCCTAAACCCTAAAATACTACCCCCAGCACAACCCCCTACACTACCCAAACACCACTGTACTACCCTAAAGCATAAAACAGTAGCAGTCAGTCAGCTTGCAGCTGTGCATCTGCGAGCTGTCGTGTCCCTAGCTGTACATGTCCGAGTGAGTCCGTTACGTGATAGGTGTGTGTCTGCTAGCAGGGCCGTTGGCCCGTTGGTGTCCCTTTGCGAGTTAGACCGGAGCTCTCCCTCTGCGAGCCAGCACGCTGGTGTGCGTTTGCGAGCCGACGGCCCATAGCTCACACTGTGCGAGCCGAGCCCACGGGCCGCAGGTGTCCCTGTGCTAGCCGGATCGCAGCTGTCACTCTGCGAACCGATATTGGGAATATAAGCCGGCTCTAAAAAGAGCCCTTATGTTTATTAGTTGGAGCTACATATAAGTGCGGATGCACAGCTTCAGGTTATTCAGAAAAACTCGATTTCCATGATCTGTGAAGTGTACTCCTTCACTTCTGTAGATATCAGCCATATGAAAACGAATGTTATTGTTGTAGATCGACCCCATTCTATGGTCTCTGAGGTATGCAGATACAGCTTTGTTGACATTCTTCCTAGATTTTTCAATCTGAGGACAAAATTGGTTTGACCATTTCCACTTCTGTCTTTGGCATATATTGGAATATACAAAGACAGTTTGAGGCAAAAGCAATATCAATTGTCGAAAGGTGTCCTTCATTAGCATTTCCAAACCTACCCCAGTCAATGTGCCTAGGTCGTTTCCACCACAGTGCACAATCATGAGGTCAGGGTGTTGGAGATGCAAACAGGTTTTAACCAAAGGCAACAATTGGTGCCACTTCAATCCTCTTTGTCCAAACCATTTAATGTCCATATTTTGTAAACCTAGGTCTAAGTCAATACGTCTCTGTTCTGCATACCTCTTACACCAGAAAACATAGCTATGTCCTACGATCCACACTAGCATTTTGAAGGTATGGCTGGGAGGAATGGATAGATGTCTGTAGCTCATGCAGTCCGTTCGTAGAATAAGAGATATGTTTAAAGCTGGGGAACTACTTTTTTTGCCATACAAAACGATACCTGATTGGGAGATGAAAAGCATTGTTTTTTAAAAGTAGGGTGCACATTCGTTTGGTGGAAAAGTATCTTTGTGATTGGTTAAGAAAAAGCAGTTTAAATGTGGAGTACATATCATAGGATAAAATTTGCTCAACTCAACCACACCTGCTACTTGCATTTGGAAGGCACTGTTCGAACTTAAAACAATCGTGAACTTTTAACCTGCACGTGCCGTTAAATGTTCGAGAAAATGTTGCAAAAAATATCGTTAGGTTTAAAAAAATTGATGAACTTTTAACCTGCACGTGTTGTAGAATGTTCTAGAAAGTGTGTTGATAGAATACGTTGCACTTCTGACTTCTATGTGTCCTTGAATATTAAAAAAACTGTTTATATGGAAAGTTTTAAAAAAAACAATAGAGAGAAGTTTTGAAACCTAAAAGAATCAAGGAACTATTCTAATTTGTTCATTACATGTATTTATGTGTGGAGTAACAAAATTACAGACACAACAGCACCAGGAAGAGGAAGAAGCAGGGAGTGGGGGAACGGGGGAAGATGGCCACAATGGTACACATGCACAATTAAATACAGCACAACTATAGACAAACCATGGCCAAAATGAAACACACCAACAAGGAGCACAAGTCACACAACCCACCAACATCACACCACTGAACAAGCATAGAAGTGAAAACCACACTGCCGGAAAGGGAGAAGGGTGAACAAAAGCTCACATGAAGGGACATCTCACACACAATGCAGCACACACACATAGGAAGCAGAGTACACCAACATCCAACACAATGTTGTCCAAACACAAAGATTCGCACAATCTAACACAGGACACAAATGCACTCGCCTGAGGCGGATAAGCGTCCAAAAGCGTCAGTACGAAACAGGCACATGAGAACGCATAAGTACAAACCCACAGTCCGGATGGGGTAGCAATTCACGTATGGCAGGCAGCCAGAGAGTCCGTGACACACACATTGGCATACAAATGAAGACACTACACATTTGGAGACAAGTGAAAATGTGGAAACTTTATTAAAAAAAGTGCGTGTCAGTACGGCCAAGAGTAGTGCCACGATATGCAGAGAAATGCAGCAGCATCCCTGAATAAGGAACGTAGGAAAACGTCCATGTTCACCTCGGGGTAATCCATCACCAACACACGTCAGTGTCAAGCAGCGTTGGTTGTCCACGCTTCGGACATGATTCGACGCCAATGCAGGTATGTCCACTGTTGTTTTGGGACATGTGACCAGATGTACAACGTGCAATGATGCGGAGGGACACGTGCAATGTGGCACATCGAGTCGTGGTTGCAGGTACCTTGTCACTCATCCATGAACGCGAGTGCAGCTGCGTAAGCCACTATCTCTAATGAGTGATGGTTGGCCACAATATTTGACATGTCGTCGACGTAATCCATCAGCTGACCGGGACAGATGTGCTGACTCCAACCACTGTACCCAATGTGCACCAAAGCAGAATCGGGAAGTGGGTCAATTTGCTCACTGCATACTACGACACGTGCAATCTCCCAGGCCCAGTTCCCAACATGCATGCCAAACATCCATGCATGCCATAAACGGGCATCACCATGACAGTCCTGGTCGTGGGCCAACAGGGGGCGCACACACCTGTCATAATCCATGTCAGCTACCCACTCGTTGGAGAGGCACACGTCCATGCACCACTCGGATAGGCACGTGCGACATTGCAATACAGGTTGAATGCAGGTGACGTCCGCAATGCGGAAGCACAGCCGGTAAGTGATCCGCAGTACTGCCAAAGGCAGTGCACCCAGGACATGCAGCAGATGTGCAAGGTATAGGTGGACGTGCATGGAGTCAACCATGTGTTCGGGATGCTCTGCCATTGCGTCAGTGGCTCTGCTTGTAGCTACACTGGCTTGCCGTGTGCCAGTCTTGTGGATGAAATGGCACAGCTTGGTGCAATGAGCCGGGTCTGTGTGCAATGGGTGCAGGGCAGGGGTGTGGTGGGAGTACGTGTGAAGGCCATTTCACACACGCTAACTACGACGAAGGACTTTTGAGTGTGGGATGTGTACTCGTTGTTCTCAAATCGGGCAGTGCGTAGTGTGGGAGACGGATGCAAATATTATCGTATCTGTCGGGGGCTGGCCACTTGCAAGTTCCTTCTCGGAGCAGCAGATGTGCTACTGCAAAGAACCTTTCATCCCTACAGTAAGTTCTCCAGCTGCATTCATACAGGATGTGTACAAAGGCCGGTCGTGGGTGTTGTGGGATGTCTGCGACCCTGGTCATCATGGATGAGATGCCCAGCACGTGGCACATGGGCGGGTTCACTGTGTGTTACGTTGCCAAACAGCTGCTCCTCCCTCCCACGAGCCCCCACACTTTTGTACGGTGCACTGTTGTATCCCGTACACTCCTACGGCACACCATTGTTATGCCTATTCGCGCATGTCGTGCGGCATTCCAACCACACCGTGAGACTGCAGTTTGGAGGTGGTGCATGCCACTGTACAACATCGACTGCTGCGGCCCTTGTGGCGGCCACACCAGAACACAGAGACACACTTACCGCACTTCCTGAACACGGACATGTTCGAGACACCCCGTTCCCTTGCCGGATAGGCAGACCCCTGCACTGACCTGTGTACGCTGGACCAGCACACGCCGCTTGTGCATGCAGGAGGATGCGTGCGTAGCTACATGTCCAGGCTCACTGCCAACGCTGAGGTGACATGGTAACGTCCGCTGACACTGTGATGTTGCAGGGCCCGTGCCTATCATGCTAACACAATGACCACACGGACACACTTGCTCAGATGCGGGTTCGGGGGGCGTTGGCGGTCCTGGGGTTGTTGCGATGAGTGTTGTGGACCTCATGGGTATCCGTGTATCATGCTCATTGACTGTATGGCACCTGTGGGTGTTTCAGTGTGGCTCTTGGCTGTGTTCCCTTTCATGCTGCAGGTAGTCGTCCTGCTTAACAGCAGCAGAAAGCAGGTGCAAAATCCCTGGTGCTAACGCGGCTTATCGCCGGAATTTGTTTCGCATCGCAGTTGTTGTCAAAGTTGTGATGTGGTTTTTTCGTGTACAGAAAAATAAACGAACTGGGCAGTGTATACCGTCAAGATCCAGCACCTGACCCACTATTCCCAATCAATATATATACAATGACATTTCTTCATTGATTTTGTGTGTACACTGTAAGTGCACCCACTACCACAGTGCAATTCAATACAGTATTTTAGTATTTAGAATAAATCGCAAAGGTGCACCTCATGTCTTTTTGCACGGGAACGCCTACTCTGCATTTCATTATCAGCACTTTAATGCAACTAAAGTTGAGATTAATATAACACACTATTCAGAAGCTGGTGCAAACTGCAGACATCACCAGTATTCCCGTGATAACTGCCCCAAAATTTAACACCATGGTGGACACCACGAAATAACAGTAATAAGAACGAGAAAGAGTCACACAGCACTTAAGTAACAACCAAAAACTTTATTGATTTTTTTTTTTTTTAAACAAACTTTATTTTTTCGTAAACGTATATATAAAGGATAAACTAAATTTAACAAACTGAACACAAAACAACACGGCGGAAGACTCCTGTCGGGACCATGAATGTCGACGACACAACCTGGAAAATAAAGCACAAAATAAGGACGTGTGTAATGCGCATATCAAAGGAGTGAGACACAGAGAAGGAAAAAAAAGCCAGAGAGAAAAAGAGAGGGAAGGAAAGAAAGGAGTGAGAAAGGGAGAAGGGAGATAGAGAAAGAGAAGAAAAGGAAGGAAGAGAGTGAGAGAGAGAGTGAAGAGAGGGAAGTGAGAGAGAGAGAGAGAGAGAGAGATACTGCCGCCCCTGCGCATCCATGACCAAATAATTACCTCCTGCCACCGGAGTGTCTACCAGTGGGCACTCCACGTGCCCGTCAAAGCTCCGCAGCCCGGCAGATCTCACAGATGTCGCTGAGTCCTGAGTCATGAATGGCAGAGACCACATCAGCTTCTCCGGGGCCCGGCAGATCTCACACATGTCGCTGAGTCCTGAGTCATCAATGGCGGAGACCTCATCAGCTTTTGGTGCCGCTAACCCTGTGCAACGCAAGTCAGCGCCACGTGGTGGTAGGCCGCTGACGGCCATAGAACTTAGGGTGCGACTAACCCTGTGCAACTCAAGTCCGCATCAGCTTCGGGTGGCACTAACCCTGTGCAACTCAAGTTCGCACCACGTGGTGGTAGGCCCCTGACGGCCACATTAGCTTCGGGTGGCAGTAACCCTGTGCAACTCAAGTCCACGCCACGTGGTAGTAGGCCCCTGATGGCCATAGAGCTCAGGTTGCGACTAACCCTCTGCGCAACTTTTCATGGAGTCTTTATGATTGAGACCTGTGGAGCGTCCGCCATCCAGTCACCACCGGCAATAAAGGATGTGACGTTGTGGATCGATTATATTTGCGTGGTCACATGGCCTGTGATGCATGTGCCGGATGAGTGTGGTGTGTGTGCAAACCTGCCCTCAGGTAGTGGCCGTGACATGTTGACAACTAGACCACTGACCTGCACACCAACAGCGAGTACGCCTGCGACAGGTAGCTATGTGGGGGGTGTGAAAACGTGTTTTCTCAATGGATTTTCCATAGGAAACTTTAGGCAAGGCTACAGGTCAAACTGCTAAACGGAATTATGCCAAATTTGGCAGGGAGAAATGTCTTGGTCCAGAAAGCGCGCTTTCTCGCATCGAGTGAAAATATAAAAGAAAGGTCTCGGGGGCAATTTAATATACGGGAGCTCTGTTTCTGCGAGATAACTCTTTCACGCTCCGTCTGCCCAACATCACCACTTCGCAGCTATGCCGTTAGAAGCCAGTCCGCCGGCTCGCAGCTCTCTACGTTTGCGAGCTAGTATGCTACTGTGCCTGTACCTCTGCGAGGTACTACGCTGCTGTTCCTTTGGGAGCGGACGGGTCGTAGTACTGCGTGTGTGAGTCGAGCGGACGGGCCGCAGTTGTCCCTCTGCGAGCCTGGGTGGGAACTGTTCATAACTCACACTACATAAGCATTGAAAAAACATTTTGTGATTCAGTCCGTCAGCTGGCATCTGTCCGAGGCATTTCTGAAAACATATCGGAGTTCTTTCTGTGAGAGATACCCCTTTCACGCTGCCTCTCCCCACATCAGCAGGTAACGCACCCTCTTCCCACATTACCAACATACCCCCAACAACCTTCTTGGGCCCGGAAGTGTCCCTGTGCAGTTGGACAAACAAGAATCTTAGTCATGTATAGGTTTACATATAAAACATTTTATTTAAAGAAAACAACAACAAATTAAACTGAAGGGAGTCTGGTGCTGTGGTCGCTGCCACGAAGTTGAGGTCACTGCCATTCAGGACTCAGGACACAGTTCCACATGTCGGATCGCCTGGTATTGAACAGGGTTAGTGGCACCACGTGTCGCGCCTTGTGTTGTACAGGGTTAGTGGCACCACGTGTCGCCAGCCTTGCATATGGAAATATGCTTCACTAACCAAAGGGAGTCTGGTGCTGTGGTCGCTGCCACGGACTTGGGGTCACTGCCATTCCGGACTCAAGACACAGTTCCACATGTGGTATTGGCTTGTGTTGAACAGGGTTAGTGGCACCACGTGTCGCCGGCTTGTGTTGAACAGGGTTAGTGGCACCATGTGTCGCGGCTTGCGTTGAACAGGGTTAGTGGTACCATATGTCGCAGGCTTGTGTTGAACAGGGTTAGTGGCACCACGTGTCGCGGCTTGTGTTGAACAGGGTTAGTGGCACCACGTGTCCAAAGTTGGAATTGCGAGCTCTGCTGCCCGCAGTGTAGACTGCTATTGAGTGTTTGTTTGCACTTGAAGATGAATTTGGTCATTGTACTAAACTGTAACTGATATAAAAAAAGTTCTTGAAGCAAGGATACTAAAAGGATATTATGTAGGGTTTAGGACTGTGATAGTTACTTGCCTACTGGACTCTGTAGTTAATGAATCAAGAAATAATTTTAATTGTGAGCCCTGATGACCGCAGTGTAGGCCAGAGGTAGCGGTCAGCAAGGGCCCATAGCCACGTGGCGTTGAGTTGAGGTGCACAGTTAGTGGCACCAGAAGCATTGAGACTGTATGAGCCTGTGATGATGCTTGGTGCGGACGGGCCGCACTGGGAGCAATGTGTCTTGCCTACTGGTCTGCGTCATGTGCAATCGGGACTCTACGTGAATTGTGAGGCCTGCTGACCGTAGTGTAGGCCAGAGGTAGCGGTGAGCAAGGGCCCACAGCCACATGCATAGGTTGGTGGCCCCACCGGCCTGCGTAGTTCAGGCTCAGTGGCACCACGTGTCGCCGGCCTTCCATATGCAAATACCCGTCACTAATCGAAGAGAGTCTGGTGCTGTGGTTGCTGCCACGGACTTGGGGTCACTGCCATTCAGGACTCAGGACACAGTTACACATGTGGGATCGGCTTGTGTTGAACAGGGTTACTGGCACCATGTGTCGCCGGCCTTCCATATGCAAATACGCCTCACTAATCGAAGGGAGTCTGCTGCTGTGGTTCTCTCACGGAGTTGGGGTCACTGCCATTCAGGACTCAGGACACAGTTACACATGTGGGATCGGCTTGTGTTGAACAGGCTTAGTGGCACCACGTGTCGCCGGCCTTCCATATGGAAATATGCCTCACTGATCGAAGGGAGTCTGGTGCTGTGGTTGCTGCCACGGACTTGGGGTCACTGCCATTCAGGACTCAGGACACAGTTACACATGTGGGATCGGCTTGTGTTGAACAGGGTTAGTGGCACCACGTGTTGCCGGCCTTCCATATGGAAATATGCCTCACTGATCGAAGGGAGTCTGGTGCTGTGGTCGCTGCCACAGACTTGGGGTCACTGCCATTCAGGACTCAGGACACAGTTACACATGTGGGATCGGCTTGTGTTGAACAGGGATAGTGGCACCATGTGTCGCTGGCCTTCCATATGCAAATACGCCTCACTAATCGAAGGGAGTCTGCTGCTGTGGTTCTCTCACGGAGTTGGGGTCACTGCCATTCAGGACTCAGGACACAGTTACACATGTGGGATCGGCTTGTGTTGAACAGGCTTAGTGGCACCACGTGTCGCCGGCCTTCCATATGGAAATATGCCTCACTGATCGAAGGGAGTCTGGTGCTGTGGTTGCTGCCACGGACTTGGGGTCACTGCCATTCAGGACTCAGGACACAGTTACACATGTGGGATCGGCTTGTGTTGAACAGGGTTAGTGGCACCAAGTGTTGCCGGCCTTCCATATGGAAATATGCCTCACTGATCGAAGGGAGTCTGGTGCTGTGGTCGCTGCCACGGACTTGGGGTCACTGCCATTCAGGACTCAGGACACAGTTACACATGTGGGATCGGCTTGTGTTGAACAGGATTAGTGGCACCACGTGTTGCCGGCCTTCCATATGGAAATATGCCTCACTGATCGAAGAGAGTCTGGTGCTGTGGTCGCTGCCACGGACTTGGGGTCACTGCCATTCAGGACTCAGGACACAGTTACACATGTGGGATCGGCTTGTGTTGAACAGGGTTAGTGGCAGCATGTGTCGCCGGCCTTCCATATGCAAATACGCCTCACTAATCGAAGGGAGTCTGCTGCTGTTGTTCTCTCACGGAGTTGGGGTCACTGCCATTCAGGGCTCAGGACACAGTTACACATGTGGGATCGGCTTGTGTTGAACAGGGTTAGTGGCACCACGTGTTGCCGGCCTTCCATATGGAAATATGCCTCATTGATCGAAGGGAGTCTGGTGCTGTGGTCGCTGCCATGGACTTGGGGTCACTGCCATTCAGGACTCAGGACACAGTTACACATGTGGGATCAGCTTGTGTTGAACAGGGTTAGTGGCACCATGTGTCGCCGGCCTTCCATATGCAAATACGCCTCACTAATCGAAGGGAGTCTGCTGCTGTGGTTCTCTAACGAAGTTGGGGTCACTGCCATTCAGGACTCAGGACACAGTTACACATGTGGGATCGGCTTGTGGTGAACAGGGTTAGTGGCACCACGTGTCGCCGGCCTTCCATATGGAAATATGCCTCACTGATCGAAGGGAGTCTGGTGCTGTGGTCGCTGCCACGGACTTGGGGTCACTGCCATTCAGGACTCAGGACACAGTTACACATGTGGGATCGTCTTGTGTTGAACAGGGTTAGTGGCACCATGTGTCGCCGGCCTTCCATATGCAAATACGCCTCACTAATCGAAGGGAGTCTGGTGCTGTGGTTCTCTCTCGGAGTTGGGGTCACTGCCATTCAGGACTCAGGACACAGTTCCACATGTGAGATCGGATTGTGTTGAACAGGGTTAGTGGCACCACGTGTCGCCGGTCTTCCACAGTGTAGGCCGGAGGCAGCAGTCAGCAAAGGCCCACAGCCACGTGACGTTGACTTGAGCTGCACAGATTGGGAGCATTTGATCTTGTTAACCCATTATAGTCTCTTACACAATTTGCATCGCTACTAATCTTGAATTGTGAACCGTGCTAACCCCAGTGTAGGCCGGAGGCAGCGGTCAGGATGGGCGCACAGCCACGTGGCGTTGAGTTGAGCTGCACAGTTAGTGGCACCTGAAGCACTCAGCGTGTGCGCACCCTGCGATGATACGTGGTCCCGGCGAGGCGCACTGGGAGCAATGTCTTTTGTCTAATTAATTCTGCCTTAATAAGGCCACGTGGCGATGACTTATGGTGCAGTGAGTTAGTGGTACCTTTGGCGCTCAGCGTGTACGCAGCCTGCAATCATCCGTGGTCCGGGCAGGGCGCAGTGGCAGCAATGTGTCTTGCCTACTGGACTGCGTGATCTGCAATCGCCACTGCATCTGAATTGTGAGCCCTGCTGTCCGCAGTGTAGATCGAAGGCAGTAGTCTGTACAGACATAAGTCTGCGGTGCTGTGCCGCTGGGTTCGCAGGGGGCCTGTGTCGAGGAGGCCCGCGGTCATGGCGGCAGCCACGTGGCAGGGTGAGGGCTGCCGCTCTGGCAGACGCTTTGGCCTTCCCACAAGTGAACCACGCCCAGAGCCTCAGCCTATTTATTCATACTCCTAAGCTGGAGTGCTGTACGTTAGAACAGCCCACTCCGCTTACGCTTCCAGGGGGGGACAACACAGCTACAAGACCGAGATCGTCCCCATTGCCTGAGGTAACATGGTTGCGTCCACTGTGCACAATACTACAAGTACCAGTAGTATATGTACACATGGAGAGGTTTGTGCTCTGTATAGTGAGGTCTGTCCAGCACATCACCGCTACACTTGGTATTGTGTGCATTATTATTGATGGGTGACTTGCCTCCTTCACACATACTTGGTTCCCACATGTCCCAACATTCAGCTATTGTGCGGCTGAGGGGCCATGGCGTTTTGGGAAGGTTCGTTGTCCTGTTTTGCACTGCCTCTGTGGTAGTAGGGGGGGGTGGTCCGGGGGGGAGGTCCTGGTGGTGAGGTCCTGGTGGTGGTGGCGTTGGGTGTTGTGGCCTTGTTGGGTGTCGGAGTTGCATGATCAGTAGACATTATATATATATATATATATATATATATTCACTAAAAAAAACATAGGTTTCAGGGACGTTATAGTTAGAAATTAGCATTTAAAAAAGCTTAGAAATTCACTGAAAAAACCACAGGTTTCAGAGACGTTATAGTTAGTTGGACATTTTACTCGTACAAAACCAGAGAAATTTGGCCGTTATAGTTAGTTGAGCTAACTATAACTCGCGCCCCCGCAATGCACTGCTGATGACATCACATATTACATCATTCATGACATGGTCAGTGACATCACTGATGACATCACTGATGACATCTCAAATGACATCACTGATGACATCACTGATGACATCATCCACTTGATAATCTGATGCACCTCCTCACACTCCAATATAACCTTTGATACACCTACTCTAAAATACAGACTACCATTTTCAAAACCATAAACACACCAATACCAGTTACTACATACCCAGTCACTGATTCCTAGGTCTACACACACATCCACTCATTCACCCATACAGTCACTCACACATGCAGTCACTCATCAATACAGCACTATTATTTGCACTCATACACCTATACAGACACTCACACACCGCCACTCATCCATAGAGTTACTCACACACCTAGTCAGTCATGCAAAGAATCAATCACACTCCCATTTACTCACCTATACAGTTATACACACACCACCTCACTTATTCATACAGATAATAACACATACTTGCTCTCTTATACAATCAATGATACAAGCACACACTCATCCATACAGCCACTCTCACAATCACTCACTCTCACGTATAGTCATTTATATACTCCAACACTCACATATACTGCCTTTCACATATGCAGTTACTCACACATGTACCACTGAGACATCCATTCACTCACCAACACACCCATACACACACTCACCCACCCATTCAGCCCTTCACAGATGCACTCTTGAACCCATACACCCAGTGAATTACCCACTCACACATCTATGCACAGTCACACACCCCCCACCCGCCCACACAGATACTCAGGCACCCATACAGATACTCAGACAACCAATCAATAACCCATATAGACACTCATGTAGCTACTCACTAACCCATGCAGCCGCGTACACACCAACTGACAGACTGATACAGACATTCACACAGTTTAGTCCCTAACCCATGCATTCAGTAAGACACGTTTAATCACTCACTTATACAGTCAGTCATGCACCAACTAAATCATCCATTCAGACACTCATACACCCACTCATTCTTCAATAGACCTTGGCATTTATATATATAAAACATATTTAAACTTTACAGAAACACACAGTCACTGGATGATGTCATTTGAGATGTCATCAGCGATGTCATCAGTGATGTCACTGACCATGTCATGAATGATGTAATATGTGACGTTATCAGCAGTGCATTGAGGGGGCGCAAGTTATAGGTAGCTCAACAAACTATAACGGCCGAATTTCTCTGGTTTTGTACGACTGAAATGTCCAACTAACTATAACGTCACTGAAACCTGTGGTTTTTTCAGTGAATTTCTAAGGTTTTTTAAATGCTAATTTCTAACTATAACGTCCCTGAAACCTATGGTTCTTTTAGTGAATTTCAAAGGTTTTTTAAATGCTAATTTCTAACTATAACATAGCTGTCGCATTTGCAGAGCCTGTCTATCTTAACCCAATCTGTTTCCTTAGGGGAAATTTTCCCTTTTAAATAAGTGATTACCTGGTTATACTTTTTCATCACCTCATCTGATGGTGCATCTGTTTTAGGATCTCTAGTGTACTCTTCTTTTGGCCAATCGACAGTGATCTTACATTCTGTCCATAAATCAGCTGGAACGACAATCTCAAACAAACCATCTAGATCCTTTAACAAAACCTTTGAAACTTTCACAAACCTCTCTACCTGTTTATACCACTCAACTGGTTTCTCTCTTATCCTGGGAAAATCGTTTGTAAAGGATAATATATCCTGTCTCGTCCAAGGAACATGAACATATCCACCACCTAGAACTTCTCTCATCGGACACGCCCTCTCAACTTGTTCTCTCTCTCTCAACGGAAACAAAGACGCTCCTTTGACAGCTGCTTCTTCTTTCTTTTTCGTCCATCTACCTTTCCATTGTTCCACATCTCCCCATTTTTTCAAAATATTCATCAACTCCTTTATCTGTAGTCTTTTTCCAGACGCTTTCAAACTTTCCAAATCCTTGTCAGTAAAATCCAACCTATATGTTTTCTGCAACACCTTTTACTTCCCTATGTCTATTCCGTATTCACTAGCAGCCTCTGTTATCTTCTCATGAAGATTTCTTGCTCTCCACGTAATATTTTTACATAAAAACAAAACTCTTCATCTCGGTAAGTCCCTAGTCTGTCTGGACTTATGGTACAAAAAATCATCTCTTCCAAATCTACTCTCAATTGGCTCACATTTATACTCTGTGGTTGAGGTTTTCGTTTTTCCATTCCCTTTATCCAATCATCTAATTTAACTGGTGAAGGACCTACTGAACTCCCTGTCATTGGAGTGACATTCGGCCCTATTCTCTTCGGGTCCATTTGTGTACTTCTCTTAGGGGTTTCAGTTATCATCTCACAAACCGGAATATCTAACAATGAAGTATTCGTGTCAGCCTGTCCATCCTCATCTGCTACCGTCACCATTTCACTCCTGACACTACTCTTTGGAACTGCCAACGTATGTACTTTTGATATATTCTGTTTTTCTCCATATAATGGAATTACGGGACCGATTGTTACCGGTACCGTCAATGCTTCTGCATTTAAACGTAACTGATTTATTTTCTGAGTCAGCTCTTCTCTTGCTTTATTCAACATATCTATTTCACTCCCTTGTACCTCTCTAGTTATTTTTGGGACTTGTGGAATTAATGGGGTTCCCATCAGTGGCGCATTTGGAGTCACTTCACCTGAATTTTCTTGATATGGCAGAGGTCTTTTGGTCATAATGTCATCTAACAACTCATCATCAGAGTCGTTTGGGTCACAGCTTAATCTTGAAGTCTCTATATTTTTCTTTTTCTCTTTACATTTACCTCCTGTCTGGTCTTCAGCAACTAAAACTGGATACAAACCCTCAGTTATCACAGCTCTCCTCCATATTTTTATTCTATCTTCCCTTCTTTCAAAAGGATATCTAGACATAATATTTCCATATCTCCTGCTGCCTCGATATCTCTCTCTCTCGACTGCCTCTACTTCCCATTCCTCTAAAGCTTCATACTGTGTAGGTCTGGGATTTGGCTCTAGTGAATTCATTCGATCTCTGAAATTCTGCAAAATCCTTACATTAAATGAACCATGCTGTGGGAAAGCTATAACACCATCATCCTTAGTATATTTCACCCAATTCTCTAACCAAGTACACGTATGGTATCCTCGCTCCCACATCATAAAGGAAGCAGGCATTCTTGGAGGTGGAATAGGAATTCCCTCTCTAGTCATTATGGGTTTGTCCTTTTTAAAGAAATTCTTTATTTTCTTAAGCAACTTCATCTTCTGACTCTTTTACGCTAACGTATCTTCAGCAAAACAAACAAGGTAACCTTTTCTTAATTCTGCTTTTCTATTTGTCAATGTTCGTCCTATACCAGCGCGACTCACACCAACTGACCAATCGGAGCACTCCTACTTAAGCAGTATCTCAACTAATACCAACACAGCTCAGAAGAGTCAACCAAATCACAATTCTCCAAGCTCCCGCTATCTGACCAATACCAGCGCGGCTTTTCTGACGTCAGTATTACTCCTTCTACTGACCCTCCCTTTACAAAATAATATGGCAATGTATTTTCTAGGTTTTCTTAACACAAAATCTCGTTAATAACAACATAAAACAATGCTACCTTGTCTGCTCCACTAAATAAAGAGATAGTTTTAATTTCATACGAGAGATTATTACACTTCGAGTAAAACAACGACCAGCGTTATCCTACACCTGAACAAGCTACAGGTGGACTTGGTACTCCTCTAGGGATAAGGCCAAAGTTTCACAAGAGGACTTTATTTAAAAGAGGTCTTGTTACTCCCCTGGGGATAAGGCTAGAGTTTTGGAAGTGGACCTTTTACTATTTCTGACACTCTACTCACATACGAAAAGTTCCCTAAATATAACACCTACAGCCTTCCGCCGTACAGTATTATAACAACAGACAAAGTACTTCTGCAGTGTGATTTCTTTATCCACACTCTTCTTCTGCCTATCTCAGGCAAAATTTCCATCAGGTAGCGCCGTACCTATACTTCTAGACAACATAGAACAGGACACTAACTTTTCAAGTTAGAAACATAAAATCAATAATCAATAATCATTACCAAACTAATCAATAATTAAACCGTCCTCTGCTACCAGAAAACTGATCCAGTGCTACACTTTATCAGGGATCGATATTCAATATCATTGCGTACAAATGGCCCATACACATTTACCCAACTCATGAAATCCCTGTTGCGCTGGGGGTCAGGTTTTAATGACATAAACAATCGTTTTCTTTTACAGGTTCATATCTTATTTTTCTAAATACATAACTGAAACCGTGTCAACTCTCTATCCTCTTGGTCGATGGACCAATTAGTTGAGTAGTTGATGGTAATAATAGTACTATCTATCTATCTGTCTAGTTTAGCTAAATAATCACAGACTCTCTGTAAGATTTATAAAGTTTATCGCAAATAATGTGTCATTAATGCTCATTGCATACAGGTCACAAAGCAAACACTGAAAATCTCACAAAGAGAGAAAGAAAAACATCAGCAAATGCAAACAGTGTCATACTCATCAAATGAACGATTGTGCATATGAAGGAGTGGATAGATGAAGAGACATAAGTTTCAGAGACAAAAATACATTTGCAAATAATTATGCAAAGTACGGATCAAGAAGATATACTAACCCAAAGATCAGTAGCTAAACCACACCCCTAAAGGCACCCCAGTTATACCCTAAAACCTACATGTCCAACCCACAATAGTTGAAACAATTTTTAAAACTCGGGTTCCCATTGGATGGTTTAGGGGTGTTCAATCACAACACCTTGATCACATTCGTAATTCTGCAGTTCATTGTCTTACATCCTTTCACATGACATAATTCTTGTTTCATTTATTCATTTTAATACTTGTAACTTTTTCATTATTTCAAAAGAGTCTTTCAGCTACATCCGTGGAAGAAGTCTTGGGTCCCACGGCCAGTCTCGTCCTTTTGGCAGACAATCAACATTTTCGTAGCTGTACAACCTTGACTTCCCAGGCATTTCTGCAGCGCTCAGCTTTTCTGTCTATTTATAGGGTTATTCATGCTCTCTCCAGCCCCCATTCTATCATGTCAATTTTAGGAAAATGTAGGCCAATTCGGCTCACTATGACGAATAAAACACAAGCATGTATTAATTACATGGAAATGTACTTTTCACTGTTTTCCACCCTCCTTTTGCACTATCCCATGTTAATATTTTTCTTAGCAAAGCGTTAAGCAAAAGCGGCATTAGTTATTATTATTTTCGAAGCAAGATGCTAGATGCAAAATACGGCCTGGTTCTTTCATGCATCAGTTCATTTTAGTGCATGCATGCGCAGAAGCGGTTTCCCGTGTATTTCATGTGATTTGTACATTAATTTCCACTGCACACTGTTAATATATATATTACGGGGGTGTCAATCCGAGCAGGTTTCTTTTCTGCAAAACCCTGCTCCATCACCACTCCACTCCACTCCATGCCACTCCATTCTACTCCACTATACAACACTTTCTGACACTCTAGCCCTCTCTGATGTATGACACGCCACTCCACTCTATGGCACTTTACGCCACTCTATGCTATGCCTCTCCACTCTATGCCACTACCCGTTATTCCATTCTCCGTCACGCCATTCTACATCATTCAAATTTACACCACTCCACTCTATGCCATTTCTACTCTGTGCCACTCCACTGTACACCACTCCCCTCTACACTCTACACCACTCCACTCTACACTATTCCACTGTATGCCACTTCACTGTATGCCACTTCACTCTACACCGCTCCACTGTATGCCACTCCACTCTATGCTACTCGACTCAACGCCATGACACTCTATGCCACAACACTTTACGTCACAACACTGTACACCACTCCACTCTATGCCATGCAACTGTACGACATGATATGACACTTTACGGCACAACACTATATGACACTCCACTCTGTGCCACTCCACTGTACTCTGGTCTATCACACTTTACTCCACTCTATGACACTGTATGCCCCTCCACTCTCACACACTGCACTCCACTCTATGGCACTCCGCTGTACAACACTCTGTTCCAGCCTACACTACTGAATGACACTCTACTCCACTTTATACCACTATGTGATTCTCTACTCCACTTCTACATAACTCCATCAATGCCACTCCATACCACTTTACTCAACTCTGTGACACACTACTCCATTACTCCTCTCTACCCCACTCCATGCTACTCGACTTTACAACACTGTGCCACTCCAATCTACCACACTTTACTCTACTCTCCGTCACTCCACTCTACAACACTCTTTGCCACTCCACTCCACTCTACTTCACTTTACAACACTTTATAATATTATATGACACGCTAACCCACTCCGATGTACGACACGCCACTCCATGCCACTTTACTCCATTCTATTCTACGCCACTCCACTCTATACATTCCACTCAAAGCTATTCCACTCTACGCAATCAACTCTGCACCACTCCATTTTATTGCACTCTACTCTACGCCACCCAGCTTTACGCACTTCACTCTATGCCACTCCACTGTACACCACTCCACTCTATTCTTCTCCGTTGTGAGCTATTCCACTCTATACCCCTCCAGTCTACGGTATTCCACTCTACACCACTCCACTCTACGCCACTCGAGTCTATGCCATTCTGCTCTATGCCACTTCACTCTGTGCCACTCAACTTTACACCACTCCACTCTACGCCACTCCACTCTATGCTATTTCACTCTATGCCAATCCACTCTTGCTATTCCACTGTACACCACTACCATCTACTCTTTTCACCTCTACTCCACTCTACTCTATGCCACTCTACTCTATGCCACGACACTCTATGCCATGACACGGAACACAACTCCACTCTACGCCATGACACTCTATGACATAGGACTGTACGCTATGATGCTCTACGATATGACACTCTATGACACAACACTGTATGACACTCCAATATATGCCATACCACTGCACTCTGCTCTATGATACTTTACTCCACTATACAACAATCTATGCCCCTCCACTCTACCCCACTCTATGGCACTCCACTGTACAACACTCTACTACAGCCTATACCACGGTATGGCACTCTACTCCACTTCATACCACTCTATGGCACTCTACTCCACTCTACGACACTCTACGGAACTTCCTCAATGCCACTCTACCCCACCTTACTTCACTCTTCTCAATGACACACTACTCCACTACGACACTCAATGCCACTCCACTCTAACACACTCAACTCTATTCTCCACACTTTTCTCTGCAACACTGTACTTCACTCTATGACACTCTATGCAATTATCCTGTACAAACCTCTACTAGACTCTATGCCACTCTACTCCACTTTCTGCCACTCCACTCTATGCCACTCTACTACTGTGTGTGATACTCTACGAAAAGCTACTTCACTCTTCTCTACTACACGCCACTCCACTGTATGACATGGTACTCCACTCTACTCTATCAACATTCCACTCATCCGCACTCCACTGTACTACACTCTACTCCACCTTGCTCCACTCTACGACACTCTACTCGCCAACACTCCATTCAACGAGTCTCCACTGTACGACACTCCACTTTATGACACTCCACTCTACAACACTCCACTCTAGAAGACTCTACTCCACTGTATGCCCCTTGGGTCTACGCCACTCTACTAAACTCTACAACACTCCAATCCACTGTATGACACTCAACTGTACTCTACAGCACACCACTTCCTTTACGCCACTTCACTCTAGAAGACTCTACTCAACTGTATGCCCCTCTTCTCTATGCCACTTTACTCCACTCTATTCCACTCTACTACATTCTACTGTATGACACGCCACTCTAGGATACTCCACTCTGACACTACACTGTATGACATGCTCCACCACTTAACTGTACGACCCTCCACTCAATAAAACTCCACTCTATAACACTCTACTCCACTGTACTCCACTATATGCCATTCCACTCCACTCTACTCCACTCTATGCCACTCTACGAGACTGTACTTGACTCCACTCCACTCCACGACACTCCAGTCGACGACAATCCACTGTATGACCCTCCACTCCAATCTATGGCACTCCACTGTACTCTATAAGACCCCACTCTACTCTATGGCAGTCTACTCTAGAACACTCTACTTCACTATATGCCCCTCCACTCTACACCACTCTACTTTACTGTACGCTCTACGACACCCCACTCAATGGCATGCCACTCTACGACACTACACTGTACAACACTACACTGTATGACCCTCTTCTCCACTTTACTTAACAACACTCCACTCGACAAAACTCCACTATAGGATACTCTACTCCACTCTTTGCCACTCCAGTCTACAACACTATACTCCCCTTTATGCCACTGTACGACACTGTACCTAACAACACTCCATGCGATGACACTCCATTTAACGACACTCCACTGGACAACACTCCACTCTATGATTTGAAACACATTTTTGTAAAACAAAATCAATGAAAAAAACAAAGGTTAAAGCTTAATTATAGTTGGGAATTCATTATTTATTTTGTTCAGACAAAACCAACTTAAACTACACAAACCTTAGAAATTCTAAACCTATACAGTTATAACTTGTGCTCCGTCCGAAACATCCTATAACTCTTGCACCTCTGTAGAAAGTGTTGTGAATGCACTAGCCATACTAAATGAACTATAACGTGCCCTGCTACCATGCACAGTGTTCTCATAAAAGATGTAATTGGAGAGGTCATGAGTGTTGGTATGAATGCTATAATTTAAGGTAGTATAAGTGATGTAATATGAAAGTATATCATCTGTATATGAAGAAGGTGCAAGTTATAATGTTGCCTTGTTTTCACATTTTCAAATAAACTAAGTTGCAGAATCACTCCCAGATTGCTAGCACATGCTTAGACAGGATTTGAAAAATTGTGTGTAGTTTGGATTTATGTATCTAGGTTTGGCAATCCACATGACCTTGTGCAATGGCTCTGCTTTAGTTCTAGAACTTGCCTTTGTTTTTTTCACTCTGTTAGTTCGAGGACCCCCGTTCTCTTTGAACTGGTGGGAAAGGTCATTGGAAATGATTACGAACATCGTCAAGTCTGATGGTTGACGATGTGAAAGTGAGTTGGAGGATTCCGTCATGCTGGCAAATTGCATTTGGTTAGCAGGTGGTTTTGGGGCATCGGACTGTCTCCTTTATCAAAACTATAAAGGAGAAGAGCATGCACACTTTACTGCTAAGAGCACGAAGTAAAGTTATGTCTACAAGTACCTTACTTTTGCACCCCATTATGAATTTGAAGGTGGAGAGGGAACAGGAACATGCTGCTAATGAATTGTTCAATGATAACACAGCTGAGCTACCTGAGAACTACCATGCTGATGTCACAAGAAAGACTGAACCTGAAATCTTCCGAAACAAACTTTACAAACTGTAAAAAACTCTCCAGGTAGGAGATGATGAAATGGTAGGAGGGTACATCACTTCAAAATTACTTAAATGCAGGGAAAGATCTTGAGGGTGAAGGATTGTTGTGGTGCCAAGGCATCAAAATTACAACCCGACAATGTTGGAAGCATCGGCAGAATTCATAAAGCAGCATCAAACTCAGTTTCTTCAGATTCTAGTTAAATATGCTATCTGTAATAGAAAACAAATTCTAGATGTTATCACTGCGTTACGTAAAAAATTAAGTAAACACACTAACCAGGACCTGATTTTGAAACTTGAAAATGAAATGAGAGGGTGCTTGGCAAAAGAGGAAGATACCATAAAAAACAAACAAAAAGCTTTTAAATTCTTAAGGGGCAAATGTGAATATGACTCGAGGCAAACCTATCCTTTCACACGAAAGTTCAACCTTTTATGAAAAGAAAAGAATATGAAACACAACATATTGAGCCAGGAATCTATCACTACTGGGAGGGAAGAGTGTTGTTTGTTTGACTAATAAGCTTGACTCCATTTGACAAATCTGCACAAAACATTCCACAGAATATGTTTATACAGCTGCTTCCTGGAAAATCTCAGGGTGATGGATCAAGTGGGAACGAAGAACAAGAGGGGGTCCCAAACGTTATTTCCCATGTTAATTGCCATAGAAAAACTTCTGATGCAGGTGCTGAAAAAACAGCTAAAAAGAATTACATCAAATTTGGCAAAAAGTTGGAACTATAATCAGAAAGAGTGCTTTTTGTAATGGGGTTAAATCCATTAAGCTGCTTTTGAGAAATGTGTGTTTAAAGAGGTACTCTGGTGGTGATGAAGGGGTTAACAATTGTTGTAGCTGGGCAGTTGGTCCCACAGGAATCCTGTGGTACAGATAACTAAAAATAATGTGGCCTTCTGTTTGGCTGAGAGAGCTTTCTCTCACATTGGCCACTTTGGTACTGAGTGATCAGATTGGCTGCCCCACCCCAGAGAAACATTTTGCTACTGCCATTACAGAATTCAGTTCCTGTGTCCTGAATTTGCTTCAAAAAGTAGTATAAAAGGTCAGGGAAGGGACACTCTGAACCCATGACACCTGTGTGTGGGGGGGGACCCAGAGGGACACCCCCAGAGGCCAAAAACAAAACATTTTGTTTATGCAACTGGTACTGCTGTACTCCTGTGGAACCTAGCGTGGCCCACCAATGAGGCACTGCAGTACTTCAGCAGGAGCACCACACAAGCTTCAACCCTGTGGTGCTGCGATACAGAAAAGTGTCTCAGAGGGAAGCTTGCAAGGCGCCGCAATACCATGGAGGTTGAAGGTTGAGCACTGGTAACGTGGGAGTGCTGCAGTCCAGGGGAAAAAAAATAAGAAAAAAATAATAAATGACATGTGGGTTGGGGATCTCTGAGGTTGGGCAGAGGGCTTGGCCAGAAGCCAGAAGTCAAGTTGCCTGTAGGGCCTGGCAGGAAGTCAGGTCCTGCAGCCTACCCCCCTGCACACGACCATGGACTATGTGCAGTGGGGTGTTGTGCACAGAAATCTCATAAGATGTCATCAGCGATGTCAATTAATATGTTAGTGATGTTTTCTGTGATGTCATAAGCAGTGGATGGCAAGGACGCAAGTTATAGTTAGCTCGGTAACTTATAACTGGTGAATGTCAGTGGTTTGTTTTGTTTTTAAAGGTTAGTTTTTGTGTTATTTAAAGACTCACCTAAAACATCACTTTAACCCTTTAACCTTTGCTATTTTTGGTGACTATAAATATATATATATATATATATATTACCTTCTGGCGGTCGCCAGTAGACAGTTATAGTAAGGACCTTCTTTCTATTCAAATAATGTTCTTTGTTTTGCCAATATCTTTGGCGCCGTTTGACGAATCTTTGCGAAACTTTAAGAACTAATGGCCCACTCACTTCAGCTGCTGTGTTGAAAGTTTCGGGGTGATTCGTCAAGCAGGGGCCGAGAAAAAGCATTGGACACAAACGTGTTTTCTCTATGTTAATTTCCATAGGAAACTTTAGACACGGCTACAGCCCGAACTGCTGAACGGAATCACACCACATTTGGCAAAAAGGTAGCTCTTGCTTCAGAAAGCACTCTTTTTGTTAAATGGTGTAAATCCTTTCAGTAGTTCCTGAGAAATTCAAACATTTCTCAGATATACAAATACCCCCATGGAGGACCCGGAACCCTCCCGATCTCGAGCCTGCAATCTGATTGGCTACCAACAGTTCCAACCAGGAAATGTTGACAGCTATTTTGTGACTCGGTTGAACCGAGTCACAATAAAAAAGGTAAAAAAGGATTAAAAACAAGAAAATGGGGCAGGGTAGAAACACCCTGACCCCCTAGGCATGGTTAGGGAGTCCCATAAGGCCCCAAAAACGTTTTTGTTTTTTAAATTTTTTGGCTGGAGTTGCGTAGGGTCCGCGAATCCCGCTGAATTTTTTTAAAAATGAAGCGCTGGCTTCCGCGCTTTGTTTCTTTTGAGCCCCCAGGTGGGCCAGGTCCCGGGGCAATTTTCAAATTACATGTGGGGGCCCGCATGGGCCCCTGCCACCCCGGGGACTGCCACCTCCCCAGGGCGATATTCATTAACTGTGGGGGCCACACGGGCCCCCAGCCATGAGGACCGCCACCTCCACGGGGCTTTTTAAAAAAACAAATGCGTGGGGGGGCTCCTGCCCCCCATGCAGCCCCAGGAACCACCACCTCCCCGGGGCTATATGTATTAAATTCAGGGGCCACACGGCCCCCCCGCAGCCCCAGGGACCACCACCTCCTCAGGGCTATCTTTAAAAATGATGTTTGGGGGGGCTCGAGCCCCCCCACTCAGCCCCTGGGACCACCACCTCCCCGGGGCACATATTAAGTAAATGCGGGGTCTGTTGTGGATCCCCGGCCCTGGGGACCACCCCCTCCTTGGGGCTACACAGAAGATGGGAGGGGGGCCTTGCGGCCCCCCTCCTGGAGCCCTCTATGGCCTGGTGACCGCCACCCCCCAGGGCCGGCTCCAGCAATGTCCCGGGGTGCCCATCCCTGGGACATTGCAGTTTACTGCTCCCACCATGCCATAGCAAACATTGCTTCGCTTCATGGAAGCGAGAGCATGAAAAATGCTCTTGCTTCCATGAAGCGGAACAGAATTGCTTTTGGGCAAAGGGAGCTGCATGTTAGCAGCCCCCTCAGCCTAAAAGCAATGCCGGCTCCCGCAGGAGGCGGGGAGCTGGCAGGGACCACGGGGGCCTTGGGGCTCCCCGCGGTCCCTAGGGACGTGGCCATGCCCCAGGGGATGGGGTCCCCGGGGCAGTATCGGCCCGGGTAGGGGGTCTCGCAGGCCCTCTACCGTTTAAAAAAAAAAAAAAGGATAAGGCCTGGCTCCGGGGGATGGGGTCCCCAGGGCTTAAATTGGCCTCAGGAGGGGGCTCATGTGGCCCCCCTCCAAAGATATAATGAAAAGAATAGAGGGCATGCCTGGGGGATGGGGTTCCCGGGGCAAAAGTGGCCCAGGGAAGGGTGGCCACGCGGCCCCTCTTCCATAAAATAAATGGCCAGGGCCCCTGGGAGATGGGTTCCTCGGGCCGAAATGGGCCTATGGAAGTGGGGGGGCATTAAATAATTTTTTTTTCTTGTGGTAGAAGTCGCGACCCTTTTGCGGCTCTCAGCGCGGCCCCCAGAGTAATGTTGTGGTAGATTCGCGGATCCACCTTAAATTAATAATTAAATAGTATACAATTCCAAAGGTAGTGTTGCAGTTGTGAAATTTTTTATAGAGGTAGTGAGATTGAAGTTCATAATCACATTAAAATTGACAGAGTTAGAAATAATATTAAAAAATATAAATTAAAAGTTAGAGTTGAAAAGTGAAATGTGTTGTAGTACATTGAATTCGTGCTTTTGTTTTGCGGATTGGGGATGGGTTCACAAATCCGGGAAATATTTAGTAAGAGTATATATGTTTAAAAATATATATGTTTCATTGTTGGGTTATAGGTTGGCTCTAAGAAGAGCTGATGTGTTCATTACGACTTTGTTCCAGCTTCATGTAAGTCCGGATGCACAGCTTAAGGTTGTTGAGAAACACTCTGTTTCCTTCATCTGTGAAGTGAACTCCATAACTTCTGTAGATGTTATGCATGTCAAAACGTAGATTGATGTTATAGATAGAGCCCATGTTATGGTCTCTGAGGTAAGCAGAAACAGCATTATGAACATGCTTCCTAGCTTTGTCAATCTGTGGACAGAATTGATTTGACCACTTCCATTTCTGTCTTTGGCATATATTAGAGTATACAAAGACAGTGTGAGGGAAAAGCAACATCAGTTGTGCAAAGGTATCCTTCATTAGGATTTCCAATCCTACCCCAGTCAATGTGCCTAGGTCATTGCCACCACAGTGCACAATCATGAGGTCAGGGGTTTGGAGATGCAAAAAGGTTTTAACCAAAGGCATCAATTGATGCCACTTTAATCCTCTCTGCGCAAACCATTTAATATCCACATTTTGCAAACCTAGGTCTTTGTCAATACCTCTATGTTGAGCATACCTTTTGCTCCCGAAAACATAGCTGTGCCCTACAATCCATACTGTAAGCATTTTGAAGGGATGTGTGGAAGGAATCAAAAGACGTCTGCAGCTGAGTAAGTCAGTTGGTAGAATGAGAGGTGTCTAAAATGCTGGAGAAGATGCTGTTTTAGAAAAAGCAGATAACTGATTGGTTGTCGATAAACATTATGTGCTACAAAAATACGATGCATGCTACTTTGCTGAACAAGCATCTTTCTGATTGGTTATAGAAAAAAGTTTGAAAGGCACAGTAGATAGGATAAGGTAATATTTTGCAAAAGTCAACCACACCTGCTATTTGCATTTGTAAGCTAGTCTGCTGAATTTGAAAATATGGTGAACTTGTGACCTGCTGGTACAGTTGAATGTTGCAGAAACTGTTACTATGGAAACTAGGATTAAGCAGAACGGGGGGGGGAGGGTTGAAAGTTAACTGTGGTTTTAAAATATGAAATTGTAAGTTATATATAAGTGATATGCTACTAAAGTAAGTTTTCCCAAATCAGTACTATGTTTAGAAGTGTTGTGTTCTTAAAAAATAATACTAGTATTATTGGAAATAGGTTTTTGAACTCCCTTAAGGGTTCGCATCTCCATCGCAACGCTGAACTTCGGCACCGTGGTGGAGTCGCGACTCCAATAAATTACAGAGCATATTGGGTACTTTTAGAAGAGAGTAATAAAGGGTTAATATGTGTAACCAATAGAAATGGGTTTTAGAATTTGAAAAACTGAAGGGAGTATTTTGATTTGTTACTTAAATTCATTTGTGTGCAGA
Source organism: Calotriton arnoldi (assembly GCA_963921515.1). Taxonomy (NCBI): domain Eukaryota; kingdom Metazoa; phylum Chordata; class Amphibia; order Caudata; family Salamandridae; genus Calotriton; species Calotriton arnoldi. The sequence goes on along the minus strand of CAWUFW010005261.1, from coordinate 715,109 downwards.
AAGAGAGGGAAAGTTGGCCATTACTGGTTTTAATTTGTTGAGAGTGGTGCATCACATTTATTGTGTGTGAAAGAAAATCTTTTAGGTGTTTCACATATTTTAATATTCTGCAATGTTATATAAGAGGTGAGTTAGTAATGTGTAAGGTGTGTTATGTATTGTGTAAAAATGATATTTTTAACTTTGTAATGCATTATTTGTAAAGCTTGTGAATAATTAGGCAAAATGTGATGTTTGAAATATGTTACCAAATGATTGGAACATGTATTGTAGTCTGTTTTATTGTACTGAAATGAAGTTTGAAATAGGCTGTGCATACCAATATGTGTGCTTCCAGAGTCTGTGATGTAAGTAGTAGAGAAAACTGAGGTTTAAAACATGTTGGCAGATGTATTAAACTGTATTCCAGTCTATATAAGTCTGTGTGTGCGAAACATTCATTACCACGCAGGCATTACAATGGTACATGTGTTGTAATGACTTGTTTTGTAACCGTATGCACTGTAATGGAAGCTGCGTAGTAAAAATCACGTTGTAAAAGTATGGATTGTAATAGTTTGCGTAGTAACATCATATATACTTGAAATAAGTTTAAAAGTATAAGACTTACAATAGTGATGTGAGAAGAGTTGGTCTTTCAAATTTGCATAAGTCTTAGTTTGTGAGGTGTTGGTGAATAGTGAAGGTGCACATCCTGTGCATCTGAGGATGTTAGTTTAAAAACCTGGGGGCTTATTTACAAGCCCCTTGCCCCACTTTTGCGTCATTTTTAACACGGGAAAAGTGACGTACGGGTGTCGCAAGGGGCTTGTAAATAAGCCCCCTGGTAACTTGTCATCCAGGTGCACAAATTGGTTTGTTTTTATGTATTATGTCACTAGAAAAAGGCACACATATACGCATTGATGCCTTCAGAAACATGGTGAGACTTAGAACAGTGGCATGGGAAGGGTTGCTGTTTTATATTTGGCTAGGCCCAACATTTTGAGCAGTTGGTGAATAGTGAAGCTGCAAGAGAAAAGTGATGTTTGACACATGTTGGCAGAGGGATTAGTGATTAGGCTACTTCGAATGAGTCTCTAGAAAGGCACACTTGAACTAGGGTGTATAAAGTTAGGTGTCTGCTTGAAATGTGAAGTGCAATATGTCAAGTTTAAAGATCTGCGTGCTGTTGTGAGTGAGGTATTTGTCTACTTGTACATGTATTCTGACACATACTGTGCATCTTAGGATGGTAGCTTAAAAAACTGGTAGCTTCTCATACAGGTGCACAAATCTTCTCACTTCTGCTCCGTCATTTGGTCGCAGAGGCAGACATGTCTCACCTGTGTAGGTGTCACAGAACCCGTCAAATAGACTGCTCAATACCCATGTGCCCTGTATTATGACCAAAAGGGAATACATACACTTTCTTCTACACAGATTTAGAGAGTATGCGGTGTGAAACACAGGCATTCTACTATTTCTAGTTTATTTTTATGTATCATGTCACTAGGAAAAGTCACAGACACAAGCATTGATGCCTTAAGAAACATGGTGAGACTTAGAATAGTGACATGGGAAAGGTTGCTGTTTTATATTTGGCTAGACTGAACATTCTGAGGAGTCGGTGAATCGTGAAGCTGGAAGAGAAAAGTGAGGTTTAACACATGTTGGCAGAGGGATTACTGATTAGGCTACTTCGTATAAGTCTTTGGAAATGTTCAGACAAAGTAGGCCATATAACTTTAGTTGTCTGGTTGAAATGGGAAGTGCAGTCTGTCAAGTTTAAAGGTGTGCGTGCTCTTGTGAGTGAGGTAGGTCTACTTGTGCATGTATTGTAACATGTGTTGTGTATCGGATGATGCTAGCTTAAAAATCTGGTAGCTTATTATACAAGTGCACAAAATTTGTCAGTCATACTACATCATTCAGTCAGACAAGCAGAGATCTGTTACCTATGTAGGTGTCACAGAAGTCCTACTAGAGCATTTAGTTGCTAAAGTCAGATCATTTACCTATGTAGCAAACATGGAACCACTATAATATAGAGTTAAAAATCTGACTGCCTTACATAATGAGCAAAAATTAATGCACACATCTTCTTGTACAGAAATTTAGAATATGCAAGTGTACAGTAATTTATAAATGTTTTCCCCCAGACTTTCAACCATTTAGAGCTTTGCTAATGTGCATACTTAGGTATTCTACATATTTATTTGTTATGAAGAAAACAGCAATCTAATTGTAAGCAACTGCTTATTGATTATTATGAATATTAATATGTAATTAATTTAAAATTATTAATTGATGTAAGAAAGTATTGAAACTGGTCTTTGTTTTTTAGATACTTATTTAATTTGGAACACAAACTGAAGATGGCAAGAAAACATGAAAAGAGAAGAGAACAAAAAAAACTACTACTTAAAGAAAAGTGAAAAGAGAAAATTAGAAAAAGTGCAAAAGGTTATACAGGATAAAAACTCTTTTGGTAAGAGTACTAAACAGTTTCTTAAAACAGTTTTACAGAAATTTACTAAAGTAAAAAATGTTGAAAAGAAAAAGGAAAGTTTTATAACAAATCAGGAGGAAAAAAAGAATTGTCCTGGTAAAACAACAGTATTTTATGTGAAAACAATGCATATTACAGGAAGGCAAAAAGAGCATAAGGATGTACGTAGAAGAATGTTTAGAAATAGAGTAATTCAAAATTTAATAAAAAAATATAAAAGATCTGCAGCTTATAAGAAAAAGCAACAGACTGAAAGTGTAGTAGATAGTGCTTTTGAATTGAAAGGAAAATTATTTATATTAATATTGAAGAGAATGAGAACATTGGATAAAACCAAGGTGTTTATGAAGGAAAAAAGCAAAAGAAAATATTTGTTAATAGAAGTAAGTTTTGTAAAACTTTTACAGGTGAATGGAAGCACACTTCCAGTACTGAGCCTTTCTTTAATGAAGAAAGTTATTTTCAAGAGAACACATTAATACATGCAGTTGATACTAGTGGTCAATGTTATGAGGTGAAAGTTGGCTCTCCCATTCCCAAGGAAAAAATGGTTCCTAGGAATGTTGAAGAAGTAATAGCTGAAGAGGTTCAAGGAAAGCGTACACAAGCTCCTGTATATAAGTGGGATTGTAGCAGTATTTGTAGTATTCGACAGAAGTCTATTGATATATTACTAATTCTTTTTACGACAATATGCAAACAAAAGTGTTAAACAGAAGATTAAGATGCTACAAGGACTAGATCCATGTAAAATAAGAAAATATACTAAGTTGCAAGGTCATTTTCTGGCTTGCCTTTCAAGAAAAGTGTGCCAATGTACTTTTCATCATTTAAGAATGCTAGCTGTACACCACTCTGAAATGCAGAAGTTAGTAAGGAGACTCTCCTATGTAAAAACTCCTGCATTATGTTTAAGTGAAATGAACACAGCTCTTTTGCTCGGTTCGGTACCAGATGTACAGAATGTTTGTGATGATATACAGTTTCGTTTTTTTGGTTCAAAAGAGGAGTGTAGACAAAGTGAGAGTTTGATAAGTGTAAGTGTTGAAGAACACGAGAAAGAGATTAGTATTGATGAGTTTGCAGAAGAAATTACAAAGTTTAACACATTTTTTTATGAAAAACCAAACTATGAGGGTCATTACGATGGCGGGCGGACTTTGTCCGCCCGCCACCGTAACGGTGAATGGGACTGTGCGCCATAGGAGTGGCGGTCCCGCTGTGAGTATTAGGATGCCACCACCAAGGTGGCGGTGGCATCCCCTATTCCCAACATTGTGGCAGACGGTGTTCACAGCACCGCCCGCCACAATGCTGGGAATGCACGTTGGGCATTCACATGCACAAGGTGACAGGCACCGCGTGGTGCCTGCCACCTTGTCCATGCCAATGTGCACCCCCCACCCCCCAACATCCTGGGGGCCCCCCCCAACAGCGAAGACCGTATGCCTTTCCATGGCGGCAACGCCGCCATGGAAAGGCTGCCCTCCGCGATCATCATAATATGGACGGCGGTGTCTTGCAGACACCGCCGCCATATAATGTATGTTTTCCGCCCAGTCGACGAGTCGACCGGCAGAAAAGCGGCGGACGGTCTTTCCGTCCGCCGCGGACCCCCCAGCCATCGTAATATGGCGGGGGGAAATGGCATGTGGGCGGTGTGAAATGGCGGGCAGATCGCCACCGCCATACGGGCAGTGGCGATCCGCCCGTCATCGTAATGACCCCCTAAGTTTGTATTTGTGGTCAACATACTCACTATAGAAGTCAAACTAGGAATGTTGATTTATATTTAAAAAGTGAAAAAGAAAACAATGATAAGTGGGAGTAATTTTATGTTTATGTGTTTGTAGAAAATCAGTTTGACTTGGCTACTGTTCAAGTTATTTATAAGTACTGTTACATCAAATTAGAAGAAAACAAAATGCCAGCTAGAGCAGTACATAACAACCTAGAGTTGGTACCTATTCCTCAGGAACTAGCAGATTTAAATGTTTATGAGTGTATTCTTATTCAATCTGCACACCCATTTCAGGCCATAGTTCGTATGGAGCCTAAAACAGGTAGGCTGCCACCAACAGATTTACAAAAAGGTCTCAAAGGAAGAGTTGTGTACTTACTTTTGGATTTTAAGAAAAATATTGAAACTGTTGTTGCAGAGAGAGAGGAAAATGAGCCAGTAGTTATTTTAGTAAATGGTGTACCAACAAAGAGTAGAAAAATCTGGCAAGAGTTTGTAGATATTAATAAACTTCAAAAGGCTACATTATACCTGGTACAGAATAATATTTATTATAAGTATTTAAATGTTGATGAAGAAGTAATATGCTTTGACGATCAAACAGTAATGTCAAGTGGCCAAATTGAAAAAGTGGACAAGTCCAGGAGTGAAGAGATTTATGAACATTATACAATACATCCTCTGCATCAGAAAGAAAACGTAGGAAATAGTATTGAATTATTTCAAATGAAAGAAGCAAAGGGAACTCCCATGAGTGTATGGGAAAAAAGTTTAGAAGCTCGTTGTTTTCCACAGCTATTCCCCACTGGAGAAGGTGGACGATTTGATGAGTGAGCTGTACGGATTCCAGCTTCAGAATACCGATCAACAAGAATGTATTGTAAAGATCCAAGATTTCGGCAGTGCATTCCATATATATTTCATTGTCTGTTTGAAAGCGATTTGTCTGCACTTTCATATGCAGTGAACCATATATTATAAACAGGCGCTTATCTTCAACATGTTTCTTCAAAAGAGTTCATGGACAAAGTTCAACAAAGAGATGAAAATTTAGAATCTCAGTTAATTAATTTGATGGCATGCCAATGTGGTACCAATTAATATTAGTATCAACGTCATGGTAAACTTAAATGCATGTTAAGAAACTTAGATACACCTACATGGTTTGTAACACTTAGCTGTGCTGAATATGTGTGGGATGATTTACTTAAATTCCTTCGAGAAGCAAATTTAAATGTGAAAAACATTGAACTGAAGACAGCTGGAGAACTCTGTTGCTTAGATCCTGTAAATGTCTGCAGATATTTTAACCATAGGTTTCAAGCTATGATGTCATTTATCTGCAATAAAAGTGTTCCACCGCTTTTGAGAGGTAACTGATTTCTTTTGGCGAATAGAGTACCAAGCCAGAGGTGCTCCTCAGATACACATGCTAATATTATAGATAAAGAATACAGCAAAATTTGGAACAGATAGTGATGAAACTGTTTTATCTTTCATCGAATAGTATGTTACATGTGCCATTCCAAGAGAAGGAGGAGAAAACAGCTTGAGACAACATGTTTTAAGCTTTCAAAGTCATCGATGTGGGAAATACTGCAGACAGAAATATAAATGCAAAGAAAAAGTTTATACAAAATGTCATTTTGGATTCCCAGGTCCTGTAATTTCTAAAGCAAGAGTAAATCGTTTTTTCTCAGCAGTACGACATACATTAACTCAGCAGATTTTTCAGATATTGCAGATAATCTAAATTACTTGAAAGGTAAGAGTACATAATACAATATTAATGATAAACTGGAGAAATATTAAAAATGTATTTATATGTTATTTGTTTCTAACATAAATAATCTACAATTTTAGACTATTTGAAAAGTATCATCCAATTCCTGAGGAGCAGTATCACACTTATTTTCTGAAAAAGTGCATACACCAATAAAAGTACTATAATAATAGTTGGCCATTTATTTTGAGTTACTTTCTCCTCATTATACAGGGCAGGTGGGTATTAAATTCTCTATTCGAGGACTTCTGTGACGTATACATATGTAATAGAAGTCTGCTTCTGCGACTGAATGCTCTAGTAGAACTGATAAGATTTGTGCACCTGTATGATAAGCTACATAGTTTTTAACTTAGAGTCATCATAAACGTTATTTCGGTCCTCAGACCATACAATTCATAAGAGGATTTTAGATACATGCAAAAATACATTGGTAATCAACTAAAAATATAACTCCATTACTTAAAAGTTAGCTAAGAGAATAAAATAAGACAGAAGCGCTTGGAATCAAGGTCAGCAAGAGCCTATTCCTAAGTAGAAGTAAAAGGCATGGCCCGCCATGCTGGCTAGATGATGAAAATAGCACTAAAAACAGGACCAATTGAAATCACCAATTTCACAGATGTACAGAAATTAAATAAACAGTTAAAATACCATAAAAGTACTTAAAAGTGCTATACATTAACAAGTATGATGATGCTACAGTTTGAACACAGACCTTCTAATTGCCCACATATTACCGAGAAACTTTGCTACAGCGCAGACTTCCAGCAAGCTAGAATCAGATTTTAAGATGCGCAGAGCCTCGCGATGGCAACGAATGCCAAAGTTTTTGTAAATGGGAACAAGCCATTTGCCTCTCGGCAGCTGGTATAGTGGGCAGGCAAAAAATATGTGAGCAATTGACTCAACGGCAAGGGGACAGCCTGGACAAAACTGTGATGGAATAGATGGCTGAGGCAAGGAACGAGTTCACAGGAAGTGAGCCGAATCTAAATAGCATGTAAAGCTTCCTATATTGAGGAATCGTGATAGCCTCCAGATATTGTTCGCATGAGCCAGACAGTTTGAACTCCATGAACTCCATGGTTAGGCGACCCCAGGACTGATACGATAGAGAGGACTAAGCCACCCCATTCCAATATTGTTTCTTAAGCAATTCCTTGCTGGGCAGCCGTGCTGGATCCTTAGCTTCCCACAGCCCCTCTAGTCCTATTGCGGTGAGCAAGGATTTCACCTCGCAAATCCAGGTAATTTTCTTATAGCGATCAAGTGCCTTTACTTCAGAGAGTGCAGCAGTATAGGGAAGCAGCTTAGGGGTGGAATATAAGTGAAGCCAAAATAAGCGGGGGCGTAACTTGGACCTCTCTATAATGGTGGCTCGTCCCAAATCCAGCCTTAGTGGATGAAGAGGGGTGATCTGGGGGAGTGAAACCAAGGCCCTAAAGAATTTGTTCTTAGTAATCAGGAGGCCCTCCATCTTTTCTAATCCCCAGAGTTCAGCACCATACAATGCTGAACCTATTGCCTTGCAGTCATATATGTGGAGAGGGGCTGCTACTGGTTTGCTGTGGGAGGTGCTGTGCTCTTTGATCAGAGCCCCTGTTATCTGTCTATGATGGAGAGTACGCTTCGATACTTGGGACTTCCAGGACATATCGCCCGAGAGAGTGATCCCTAGATAGTCAAAGGTACTCACTCTCTCCAACGGAACCCCACCCAGTGTTAGCTTCCCTTTATATGTTTTATGAGGATTCAGCATTAAAAGCTTTGTCTTCGAGGTATTGATCTCTAGGCCTCGGAAGTCAGAGAAGGCCTTAAAGCGGTCTAAAAGCAATTGAAACCCTCTAGGAGTTTTAGAGACTAATAACGTGTCGTCAGCGAACAACAGTGTTACCACTTTGTCGCCTCCTAGGGTGAGGGCATCTGCAGGGACCTCAGAAAGGTGCTGTACTAATCCATTTACAAATAATGAGAAAAGTGTATGCGCCAGTTCGCAGCCCTGTTGGACACCCTTGTTAACTTTGATCGAATCAGTGTGCTGTCCTTGATTGCCCCAACGAACCCTTGCATAGTTAGCCTCATGGAGGTGAATAACAAGTGCTAAAACCATGGGAGGGAGGCCCATCTCTTTGAGAACAGTGCAGAGCTTGTTTCTTGGAACTAGGTCAAAAGCTGACCTTAAATCTATAAAAGCTACATAAAGACTTCCCTGGCCAATAACCAACGTCTTCCAGGTCAATAGAAGAAATCGGAACACCTGATTGATGGTGCTTATTTTTTGTCTGAACCCAGCTTGATATGGGGACAAAATATTGTGGTCGCTGATCCAGGCCTGTATCTTCGGAAGGAGTGCGTGAGCGAACACCTTTTGAACACAGTCAATGAGACTAATAGGCCTATAGTTGGAAGGTATGGATCTGTCACCCTTCTTGTATACTAGGATTACCTCCGCTTCCTTCCATGAGGATGGTATTTGGGCCCCCGCTGCGATCCCATTGGCTAGGGTCAAAATGTAGGTTGTCCAGTTCTCGGGATCGTTCACAAAAAGGTCACCCGGAATGCCATACAGGCAAGGGGCTTTAGCCCTTACAATGGAATTAATACTAGACATGATTCTCTCCAGAGAAGAAATTAAGATGAGCATATCCAAGGGTGTTGTCTTCAATGTCTGTGACACAGGGTCCAGAGTAAAGTGACGAGAAGTGATCAAACCAAGCAGCTGTTGAAATATTGTTAGTCGGCGGCAGGGGTCTATTAGCGTCCCCTCTAGTTACTAAAAGCCAGTATTGCTGGGAATCTTTTCTGGCACAGGCCTCTCGAATTTGCTCCCATCTATATTCTTCTCCCAATCCCTTTTCGCTCTAGCCTGGGCTAACTTATAGGATCTCCTCACTTCCTGTATTTGCTTCACATTGTTTGCCCTAATAACGTGGGCTAGTTGATGTCGGAGGCTCCTACACTCCTTGTTGAACCAGACAAACTGTGGCTTGGTCTTTTTCCCAGTTCCATGGGGGCGTCTTGGCTCGCTAAAGCAAGTAGCCAGTTGTTCAAATAAATGGCCATGGCAAGCCGGGATCTCATCTAGCCCTCCCTGGAGTTGGGCCAGTCTATATAACTCTGCAGTGCTTACCAAAAGATTGGATTTGATTGTTTCGAATTTATCTACATCGAGGGTTACCTGGGACCATTTTAGGCTCCTACTATTGTTTGTTGGATGAACCTCCCTTGTCGTAAGGGTGATGTTAGAGGAGCTCAAGGGGATGTCCCAAGGGGATGCCAAATGCAGTTCTAGGGGGTTATGGTCGCTGTCTGTGGTATGACCCACAGTCATATCGACCACTCTAAGCCACAATTTTAAGTCCAGCAGGAAGTAGTCTATACAACTTATATTGGTAGTTCCTTTGTATGTATTGGCCCTCATTTTGTCTGACTTTGTACAGCTGTTTGCTGCCCTAAGACCGAACTAAAGAGTGAGTGCATTGAGCTGGAGTGCTACTTGCAACCATTTTTTAATGGGGGGTAGGTCAAGGTGGCGAACAAGCCACATCTCTTCTTCCTCCCTACTCCCACATATGTCCTCCTTCTCTAGGGGTTCAAAAGTGGCATTGAAGTCGCCAGCTACAACCAGTAGGGGCTGTATGGCCCTGTTATCCAAAACTTCTTCCAACTCTTGCAGAGTGGTCGACCTCCTGCCTGCTCTGGTTCCCCGTACGTAGACATTAAAAATGTCAATAGCAGCACCATTCGTTCCTCTAATTTGAACAGCTAAAATGACAGGGCTATTAGTCGTGAGCTCCCGTATCCTACATTGGAGCGCAGTTTTCACCCAGATCAGCAACCCCCCCGGACGGGCGACCTTGTTTATTGGAACATGCAGGGCAATGGAACGTGAGGTAACCTGGTATGTATACAGGGGAAATAGTCCAGGATTCCTGAAGGATACAAATATCAAAGAATTCAATAAATTGGACCCAGTGTATAAAGCACACTTTCGACCTCACCCCTGCCACATTCCTTGAGACCAGACTAAGCCTGCTGAAATTAGCTTCCTCATTAATGGGGGTAAGTTGCATGGAGTTAGTGACGACCCCTGCTTGTGCTTCTGCCCGGATTAATGGTGGAAGCAACCCCCCTCCACTAGACCTTTCATCAGCTAACAACAACTCCTTTTGGTTCCCAAGGGCATTAGGTTGGGGGACTTGCAAAGTGAAATCTGTGTGGTGGCTCTCGTTAGTCCCAACAATTTGAGTGCTGTAAGAGTTCGTCGTATATGTTTTAGTGCATGCATAATTAACTTGGTATTCGAGTCAATCATTTGTTGCTAGGATAGAGTCTGAGCCTAGGTAGGCATGTAACTGGTGGACAGTAGACTGCAGTGTAAGTTGAGTGGGTCGATACTTAAGCTGGGTGCCAGTAGGAGTATGGGAGCTCGATCTAGCTTCTAAGGCTATCGATTGTGGGCCACCTTTCCATCTGCCAAGAGCAATTCTATACAGTCTGTCTGGGTGTTAGGGCGGATTAACCTTTTAGCTCCCAAGATGTCCTCTCGTATAACTGAGCGACAACCCCTTACGTGGCAGATCCAATGGATAGCTTTGTTGGTTAGGGAGTCTTCGCCTTCGTATTTAACATTGGAGGAAACTTTGAGCACGTTAGTCATATAAATACACTTAGGAGGTAACCAAGTGTGTTTGCGCGAATCAGTAAAATTGCTTGGGGGTTGTCGGTACTAGAGGATTGCAAGGGGTGGTCAGGGGTAGAAATAATACCCTGGTGACCAGGCCTGCCTTTATTAGCTTGTTTCCATCCATTTTGCATCCCCCCAGGAACTACATGAGTGACTGGTAGCGCTGGGGTACACTTGGTGGTTACGCATGTAGAGTGCTGGTGTGGTTCTGCTATGGGAGGATATGGATTATTAGTAAGCAGAGTCGAATTTATGTGCTGGTAGGAATCTGCTTCGGAGATTGAGCTTCGCAGTCACCTCTGGCTGGAAAGGAATTTGACCTGCTTAATAAGATCTTGAACAGCAGATTTCAGCGAGTTGACTTCTGACCTCAAATCAGCTATAATTCTAGATGCGGGAAAGTCGTTTCTAGCTAGCCTGTCTGAGGAGACCTCGTCCCCTAGTCCTTCACTACCACCTTCCATTATCTCCTCTACTACCCCAATTCCCATAGCGCCTATGCCCTTCTCCAGCGCATTTTCCCCCATTTGCATGCAGCTTAGATTCAAAAGCGGTGAAAATCGGTTAGTTCAAATAAGTTCAGTGTCTAGAGTGCCTGGGGCTGAGTCAGTAGATAAAGGTTCAAGGGTCCTTGATTCAGCCTCGTCTATAATATAGGGCAGTGGTACATAGCTAATAGAGGATTTATTTGTACTACTTGTGGTGGGTTTATTGAACATTTGAGGAATGCGTTTCTGCGGCTTTAGATTTGAATTGGTTGGGGGACGATCAGGGTTAGTGGGGCGATAGGTTCAATTAGGTCCAACGGGGCTGGTGGAACGAGAATTTCCTCACATTCAACTAAAAGATCGTCAATCCGATCTAGGACACAGTTGCTTCCTGCAGACTTACAAACCTGTTTGGCTTTATTGTTTTTGGGCCGAGCCTCCCCACTCCCACAATCAGTTGACTTTCTTTTTCCCCATATTTAGATTTGGATGCAAATTTGCAAGTAGGATAGGATAGAATAATGAAGTAACTAAGGACAGGGTCACCGCGATTACTTGCAGCCACACTGCCACTCTATAGGCCCAACAGTCAACAGTCGCTATTGCACCAGAACCCACCAGGGCCCACCCCCCCACCAATGGCCACAAGCACTGGCCCTTAAGCTGATAACAAATACTAAGCACAGATATTCATGCAGTATCATAAAGGAACAGCAATCAGCTAAGGGTCTGTGGGACTTGAGATCAACAAAGGATGGGCAGATGAACAAGGCACAAACAAAATCAAACGGGCACCCCAGTCACAAGGAATACAAGAAATACTTTCGACAACTCACAGTTTGGCTTGAGAACAGTCAGTCCTAAGGTTTACAGAGATCAAAAAAACCAAAAGGGCTGGCCCTGCCCTGCCTCTTCCTGTCAATGACGGGCAAGGACGGGCTCGCCCTTGGCCCCAGGCGCGACCCGGGCACTGCCTGTGCCGCGGGTAATCCATGGCACTTAAGAGCACGTAGACAGCCCCTCCTTCCTAGCAGCAATGGGTTCTGGGGCTCGAAGTCCCCCACCAGGCCAGCAGCAGCGAAATCAGCGTCCCGCGCCACAGGTAAATGGTGGCGCTTAAGAGCGCGTAGACAGCCCCTCCATCCTGGCAGCAACGGGTTATGGGGCTTGAAGTCCCCCACCAGGCCAGCAGCAGCGAAATCAGAGTCATCAGAACACGTGTCAGAATACATGTAAAAGTAGACACATACCCCAGTCATGATAGCACGCAGATATTCAAACTTACCAGACTGCACTTTCCATTTAAATCAGACGCCTAAATTAATGCGGCCTACTTTAAGTGTACCTTTCCAGACATTCATATGAACTAGCATAAACACTAATCCATCTGCCATCATGTTTTAAACCTCACTTTTCGCTTGCAGGTTCATTATTCACTAACAGCTCACAAAGTTAGACCCAGGCAAATATGAAACGCCAACTCTTCTCATGTCACTGTTGGAAGTCTCACCATGTTTCTGAAAAGCTCAATGTGTGGGTGTGTGCCTCTTTGTGGTGACATGATACATCAGAAGAAGCCTACACATACCAGAATACGTATGTTTCACACCACATATTCTCGAAATTTGCGTACCAGAGGGTGTATGTATTACTTTCTCCTCCTTATTCAGGACAAGTGGGTGTTAAAATGCTTTTAATTATATTTGAAAATTTGATAGTTTTGAAGTTTGATGTATCTTCTCATTTGAACAAGTATTTTAAGATGTATTATAGAGCTAATAGGCCTAAGTTTTAAACAATAGAATCTACTGTATATGGCACAACCCAGGCACTCATACATTCATCCACACACTACCTGTACACTTATGAATCACATAGCGACTGGCTTTGCACTCATTCATTTACTCAAGCAGTACCTATGCACACATTCATTGACTCAAGCACTATCCATGCACTCACGCATTCACGGAAGGAGTACCTTTGCACTCATCTCAACAGTCATACACTAATCATTGCACTTTTCTATTTGTTCATGCATTATCCATGCACTCTTCGATTCACTCAGCCACTACTTATGTACTCATCCAATCACCCAGGCACTACCCATCCACTCATCCAATCACCCAGGGGCCGATTCACAGAACTAATCTGAGATAAAATCCTAAACTTACTACTTTTGGTATTCACAGAAGGCATTTAGTAGTAGTAAAGTTAGGACTCCTAACTTTACTACTACTAAACTGAGATAAAATCCTAAACTTACTACTTTTGGTATTCACAGAAGGCATTTAGTAGTAGTAAAGTTAGGACTCCTAACTTTACTACTACTAAATGCCTTTTGTGAATACCGAAAGTCGTAAAGTTAGGATTTTGTCTCAGTTTAGTAGTAGTAAAGTTAGGAGTCCTAACTTTACTACTACTAAATGCCTTCTGTGAATACCAAAAGTAGTAAGTTTAGGATTTTATCTCAGATTAGTTCTGTGAATCGGCCCCTATGACACTGCTCATGCACACATCCAATCACCCAGGCACTACCCATGCACTCATTCAATCACTCAGGTACTATCCTTGCACTCAACCATTCACTCAGGCACTACCCATGCAGTCCTCTATTCACTCAGGCACTAGCCTTGCACTCAGCTATTCACTCAAGCACTATCCTTCAACTCAACCATTCACTGACTCAGTACCCATTCACTCATACATTCACTCAGGCACTACTCATGCACTCATCCAATCCCCCAGGCACTACCCATGCACTCATCCAATCACCCAGACACTACCTTTCCTCTCATGCATTCACTGAGGCACAACCCATGCACTCATCCAATCATTCAAACGCTATCCTTGCACTTATCCATTCACTCAGGCACCATGCATACACTCATCCAATCACCCAAATACTACTCATGCACTCATTCAATCACCCAGACACTACCCATGCACTGTTCTAATCACCCAGGCAGTAGCCATGCATTCATCCAATCATCCAGGCACTACGCATGCACTCCTCTATTCACTCAGCCACTACCTATGCACTTGTGGAATCACCCAGGGGCTACCCATGCACTCATGCAACCAACCAGGCACTATGCATGTACTCATCCATTCACCCAGGCACTACCCATACACTCATTCATTCATCCAGGTACTATCCATGCACTCATGGAATCGCCCAGAGAATGCTCTTGCACTCACCCATTCATCCAAGCAGTACCCGTGCACTCATCCATTCACTCAGGCACTGTCCATGCAGTCATACAATCATCAAGGCACTACCCATGCATTCATCCAATCACCCACACACTACCCATGCACTCATCCAATGAGCCAGTCATTACCCTTGCACTAATCTATTCACTCAGGCACTACCCATGCACTCATCCAATCACTCAGGCGAATATATGACGTTACTACGCATACCATTACAACGCATACTTTTACATCGCAGTTTTTACAATGCAAATACCATAACAATGCAAGCCATTACAACGCATGTTCATAGGGTTACATTAAAACTACCATTACAACGCATACCATTACAATGCATAGTAACACAATGCATACCATTACCACGCATAATAAATTTCCTATGTTACAGTAAAAATTATGAAAGTTTTTCTTTTTGTTCATCCATCCTCTGGGACGGGATGGAAGGGAAACAGGGGTTTTGGGTGGGGGAGTATATTAATACTCAGGTGTTTATTTGAATACTTGTGCATTAATTCTAATACCGAAGTATTCAAATACATGGGTATTAACAATTTTCATTTTTTGTTTAATTTGCTTTTACAATTTAAAAAAAAAAAAAGAACTCTGATTTTTATGCATATATACTAAGCATTTTTTACGAAATACACTCTACAGTCAGTGGCTAAAGCAGCATCTACATACAATGCACACAAAGCAGAGAAAACGGGTGTCCTTCAACTATTTCCATTACTGCAGCTGACCCATCATCTACTCAAAATGGCTGACATTCTGAAACGGAACGTATAAACCAACATTTCACGCAACATATAATAAATATACATTCTGTCAGGTTCTGAATCACGCAGAAAAATCTTTCCAAAACATATTTTCTTTCAAATTTTCGTTTACCCCTAAAAAACGTATAAAAGAAGCCGACCACCATTTTGTGCTCAGTGGTGCACTGACTTCCATGGTGACCACACGCAGCAGGAGTAGGAGGAGACATCTCAGACTTTCGAATTACACACTGCCATCTACTGACCGAAGTAAGCGTACTTTTAAAATGAAACACCTGCTTAATGAAAATAAATAATTCATATACTTTACATTTATTTTAAAATTATTTACAGCGCTTCAAAAAACAGCCCCAAATCTACAAAATGTAATCCAGAATTCATATTTCTGTTCATAAGTAAGTGAATATCAAACTACTTCTATTTATATCATAAAATCCTAAATTGGAAATAACAATTGAATTTTTTAAAATTTTCCACAGAGATAGATCATACACCAACAATTATAAATTGTGGAAAACAATCCTTTGGACAATCATACTATATAATTTATTTTGCCCAAACAAAATAACATTTTCTGCTTTAAATATTTCACAATTTTTGGGAAGGCGCTGGACAGTAGTGGGGGCAAAAAAATTATTCTAACCTCACCAAGTGTTTACCTCAAGGAAGGTGCTGGACAGTGGTGGGGGGGGCAAAATTATTATTCTAACTCCGCCTGGTGTTTGCCTCAGGGAAAGTGCTGGGCAGTGGTGGGGGGCAAAATTATGATTCTAACTCCGCCGGGTGTTTGCCTCAGGAAAGGTGCTGGTCAGTGGTGGGGGGCAAAATTATTATTCTAACTCCGCCGGGTGTTTGCCTCAGGGAAGGTGCTGGTCAGTGGTGGGGGGGGGGGGCAAATTATTATTCTAACTCTGCTGGGTGTTTGCCTCAGGGAAGGTGCTGGGCAGTGGTGGGGGGCAAAATTATTATTCTAACTCCGCCGGGTGTTTGCCTCAGGAAAGGTGCTGGTCAGTGGTGGGGGCAAAATTATTATTCTAACTCCACCAAGTGTTTGCCTCCAGGAAGGTGCTGGTCAGTGGTGGGGGGGCAAATTATTATTCTAACTCTGCCGGGTGTTTGCCTCAGGGAAGGTGCTGGGCAGTGGTGGGGGGCAAAATTATTATTCTAACTCCGCCGGGTGATTGCCTCAGGGAAGGTGCTGGTCAGTGGTGGGGGGCAAAATTATTATTCTAACTCCACCAAGTGTTTGCCTCCAGGAAGGTGCTGGACAGTGGTGGGGGGCAAAATTATTATTCTAACTACACTAGGTGTTTGCCTCGGGGAAGGTGCTGGGCAGTGGTGGGGGGCAAATTATTATTCTAACTCTGCCGGGTGTTTGCCTCAGGGAAGGTGCTGGTCAGTGGTGGGGGGCAAAATTATTATTCTAACTCCACCAGGTGTTTACCTCAGGGAAGGTGCTGGACAGTGGTGGGGAGCAACATTATTATTGTAACTCCACTGGGTGTTTGCCTCAGGGAAGGTGCTAGTCAGTGGTGAGGGGTAAAATTCTTATTCTAACTCCACCAGGTATTTGCCTCAGGGAATGTGCTGGACAGTGATGAGGTACAAAAACAGGACGAACATAACCAACAGCTGAACTTCCACTCATTGTCACCAGCACTTACTCAACAAGCAAAAGGCCTTTCAGTGGTAAAATATTTGGAAACCCTAACGATACAGCAACAACTAACTAGAACATTATGCATTAGTATCCAAAAGGCAAGACAAACAAAAATCTCTTTAAAAACCAAATAGAAAATGGCGAAAGCAGGCTAAACAAACATTAATTTCAAAGAGCTCAGTTAATCTCAACTTTTTCTTGCAGACATACCCAACATCATCCATAAGGGAGAATACTAAGTCAGCCAAACCACCAGGAGAAAGTCCTAGACCACCAAAAGGATGAGCAAACAAACGATAAAACCTTAATAAGGTGAGGAAAATTACATTACCCATATATAAAGCCTATTTTACTTTTCACAGGAGTCAACTACAAACCATAATCCGAAATCTTAGCTTGCAAAATCAAAGTAAACAATCTAATAAACAGCATGTTATTTGAAAAGTCATAAGGCAGTCAAAAAACTATTAACCACATTTTTTTCCACAGGTTGCAATTAATAAAAAAAATCAAATAACTAAAACACATAATCACTTTCTTATTTTTTTTTTCAGACAAAAATCAAAATGGCAACTGGAAGACAGGCAACATACACGAAATCAAACAGAGGCAATAGATTATTGAAGTACAGTGGCTACGTTTATTGTAAGGAGAGATTAACTGAGCCCAGGTGTCATTGGAGGTCTGTGCAATATTACTCATCCCATTGCACAGGCAGAGTGGTTACTCTTGGTGACACTGTTGAAAGGACCACAGAGCATAACCACTCTGCCTCTGCAATGAAGATTGAGGTTAGAGAAAACATAAATCAAATGAAAGACCTTGCATCCACCTCCAATGAACCCTGTGGCGCAGCTTTGAGGGAGGTATCGCAAAACATTCCTATGCATGTAGCAAGTTGTATGCCCACAATCCCAAACCTATGCAGAATTAGACAGCAAAAAAAACAGGCAAGTAACCCCCAACATGTAACACCCCAAACATTCTCTGATATTAACATTCCTCCTGAACTGTCACTGTTACTAATGAAACCTTTCTTTTGAATGACAACAAAAACCCTCAAAAATGAATACTAATCTTTAGCAAACCCCATAACCTAGTGACATTTGAGACTAGTGATATTTGGATGATGGATGGGACATTTAAATCCACACTCCACCCATTCACCCAAATATACACTATTAACGCCTACATTAATCACACTGTAGTTCCTTTAGTGTACAGTTTACTCCCTGATAAGCAAACCTCAACATACACTAAATTTTTAACAGTGGTAAAATCTAAAACCCCGAACAAAAGTCCTAGAAAAGTGTTAATTGACTTTGAATTACCCATGATTAACACCATCACCAAAATGTATCCAGATACCAAAATTCAAGGATTTGTTTTTCACTTTTCACAGGCATATTGGAGAGAAATTAAAAAAACAACCCTAGTTGAGGATTACATATCAGACAGTAAACTGCAATTCGAGTTAAAAAAAACTAACTGCCCTGTGCTTTGTTCCTCCTGACTGTGTGAATGAATACTACACATCAATTACTGAATCAGAATATTTTACTACAAACCAAAAAAAATTGGCACCCCTTCTAAATTACTTTGAGGACACATGGATTGACCATCTAAGCAGGTCAGGTCGCAGGAGGAAGCCACGTTTTTTAATGTGAAGTGGTAGAACTGTTACACGACCTGCTTAGAAGGAGGAGCAAAAACAAATAATGCCATAGAGGGATGGCACAATTCCTTCAACAAATCAATCGGAAAACCTCTCCCTAACATATCATTTTTTGGAAATTTTGAAGCAGGAGCAAAGTTTCCAAGAAATGAGAATAGTGCAATCATTGACTGGCAGTCTGAACCCACGAATTTTAAAAAGAACAAAAGAAATGTCCGAGCGACTATTCGGTCAAATTCAACAATTTTCGTTGATGGTGGCTTCAGACTACCTAGACAATATTGCACACATTTCTAACCTACACTAACACCTATTCAACCTTCCTTGCCTGTTTTGTATTTCAATTTTACTGAAACAAATGACATTGTTCAATTTTTTTTTTAAATTAAAAAAAGTTGGGTTTCCTACCTTCAGTTGTCTTCTTTCTTCGGCTCTTGGACTTGCGTACAATCCCACATTTCACCAAGAGTCTTGTGCAATCCAAAAATCCATAGTAACAAATCCATAATCCAAGATAGAGTCCAATTCACGAGTCAAACTATCAAAAAGATACACAGATTGGCATAGCCATTTTTACAGCAAATATATTGTGCTGCGAACTGTACTGTGTCCACCTAAAGAAACGCATCCCAAAAAAAATCCAGAAAAAAAACGTTTTTCGGCCAAAAATCGCAACAAGAAATCCATTGCTGCAATCCACTATTCCAGTGGTTCCCAAACTTTTTCCACCTGCGGCTCCCTTGACCTATTGGCCGTTGGCCGTGGCTCCCCATTATGTTACTTTTTTTGGTGGATGGGGGAATGTAAGCCCGGCCTCTGGAGTACTTCCATTTTATTCCCTGAAAATAATTGGCATGAAGCTGATGAAGGTATTATAATCATAGATGTAACCAAATAAAAGTATAACAGTTGTTTAATAAAAAAAACTTTATTTGGTTAAGTCAGAAAGAATACTCTCCAGCACTGTGGTTTGCATGTAGAATATTTTTTTTTTTAATTGTTTTTAAAAATTTGGCACTAGCATTGGGTGCTCTCCTACAAATCATTTTAGTTGTTAAGGAGCCACTTTTGATATATACGAATGCTGCTCCACTAATCCTATTAGCCATTCGTCCACAATAGTAATGTTTTGGTGTTCTACATATATTTATCATTTCTCTCATATCACTTCTTGTGTTGATGTCAAGTATGTTAATTAGTTCTCACTTTCAATGTGTCTTACAATTTGAGAACTCTGCAACTGTTGATTTGGTATTGCAAAATGTGACAGACTGGATC
The DNA here is from genome assembly GCA_963921515.1 of Calotriton arnoldi. Taxonomy (NCBI): domain Eukaryota; kingdom Metazoa; phylum Chordata; class Amphibia; order Caudata; family Salamandridae; genus Calotriton; species Calotriton arnoldi. The sequence continues at coordinate 695,314 of CAWUFW010005261.1, read as the reverse complement.
TATAAACCCACCCAAGGGTTAAACTAGACAGAGTGACAAGGAGCGGTGGGTTTCTTTAGTGAAAGAACGAAGGCTACAGTTATGCAGTTTACATAAGCAGCAGCTCTTGAGATTGCGAATATACACAGGAAATGTACAAGACTGCTGTTAAAGTAAAACCTAAACTACAGACTTTAGAGGTTGGGGAGAAATACGATTGATTTCAAAGTTTTTTGGAGAACAATAAAAAAGCATACACTTTTAGCAACTTCCAGGTTTCAAGAATGGAGGTGTAGATTGCTGGAGAATGACAAGTGGAAGAACAGAGGCATCTGTACAATGCTTAAGTCCCAATCTTTGTACGAGTTGGTGATGGTAAAACAAATCATACAAGCAACATTTAAAAATATAATGAAGCAAGACAGCTATCCCAAAACGGCGCTATCAGCTACTGATAGCTTTAGCAGTTTTAAACTCACCTGTGAGCCTGTGGTGGCTGCAAGCTTGAAGACAGTCTTTTCGACCAGGTCAGCAGCAGGTAGAGGCTGATCAGGAATTACATCAGAACCCAAACAAGACAGCTTACAAGCTAAAACTAGAGACTTAACAGGATCTGCACCCTGTTTAGCTTCACCGTAAGTACAGCTTGAGAGGCAGGTACAACTGCCACACCCTCCTTGAATCTCCACTGGAGTGCCTTTTACCATGTCTATTTAATTCTATGTACGAGCCAGGTAGTTGGGAATTGTGTTACTGAGCGATCTTCATACAGAAGAAAAAGTGGGACTAGTAAGAAGACCCACTATATATGACCTGGGCTGCTCGTTGCAGGTCACACTTTCTTTAAAAAAAGTTTGGGTTACTATATGAAGGAATAATTAGAAATGTGCGTGTCCTTAAAGTGCAGAAATGTCAGGAACTCTGACAAAGCAAAGGGCAAATATTTCTAGTTGCTGCAATTTTTGAAGGTTTCTAGGAAGCACTTGGAGGCCAAGTTTCAAGTGAACTCCTGCTGAGGATATTGTCACGCTTGAATCACTTTTAACCACAGACCAGGATGCAATCCAGCCTTGTAAATTAATTCTCAAATGCACACGTAGCTTTCTTTTAGCTAATGATCTCATGAGTCATTCATGAAGAGGAGACGACTAAGAATAAGATATTTCCTCATCAATTTCATACGTTCGTAACTTCAATAAACTCACCTAATTGCTCAGTTACTTGTTATATGATTTAAACAGCCTTCCATTTGTGCAAGTGTTTATTTCATCATCGCTCATAATTTGTGTAAACTGCGTCAATATCTGACATACAGGAGCTGTTAATGTGCTATTTTACATGTCGCACTGCCATCTAGCGGTACAAGAGGGAGTTTCATCTACCTTTAACAAAACATATTTTAGATAGCGAGCTTACAAAATGCAAGTAATTGCACAAGCCGGATATTGACGTATTGTGTCGCGGCGCCCCTGGCTATTTTTGGGGGCGCACCAAGGCGCCGCGGCGCACAGATTGGGAACAACTGCACTATTCACAGAAATCCTGCATAAAGTAAAAAGCCATTAGGCAAAACTTCCAAATTGTCCAAAACATCGATTCATCCATCCATGCCATCTGTGTTCTTGAACCTTCCACACGGCTGAAAATCCGCGACTATGCGATACTATGTTTTGAAAACGAGACGCATTAAATTTTTTTTAAAAATATTGCTTTCTGTACACTTTGGTTTAAAAGAAATAAAAATCTCTCTTTTAAAATATTTTCTTAAACCAAAAGTGTCAAAAAAGCAATCCACCCGACGTGGGCCTAAAACCGCTACCAGCATAGGAATGAAAAAGTTGATTAAAACATTCAAAACATGCATAACATTTCTATCCTAGTTCTAACTACCTCCTTTCTCTCTCCTTAAAAGAAAGTATGCCACCCATAATCTATCTTTTTAAATTTAAATTTGCCTTACCTGAGCACAGCTCTTCCTTGCTTCCGATCTTGACCGCGACGATCTACCGACTGTAGAAACTTACGTACAACCGGCAACATCATCTGTATTAGTAAAAAGGAAAAAAGGGCAATTCTTCATGTTCATTTCAATGTGAAAGCATGGGAAAACCTACAAAAAATTAACAACAATATGTTACTGTACAGTTAAGATACAATGTTTATTTTTAATAAATGATAAATAATATAAGCTAATTTTATAACTTTAATTTTTAACATTTGCTGTCATATTTTTTTAATGAAATAAACTATTCAAAAATACATTTTATGTGTTCTATTTTATTTATCCTCTAATAAAATGTATTATATCAATTTTAAATATTTTCTACATTTGCTCTGTATATATTATGTTAGTTAAAATGTACATATATGCATGTTTCCATAGTTAATTATTGTAATATCTAGTTAAATTCTTTCACAAATTTTGTATAACTATTTTTAATAAATTGTACATTCCTGTACTTCAAACTCCTTTCTACTCTAACATCCCACGCCATAGAGTAAGTGGTAAAACAACATATCTTTTTTTTATTCTAAATATTATTAATTTTAAATATAAAATAATTCCCAAGTATTAAATTAATTTCTGGGTGTTAAAACACTCCTCCACCCAAAACCCTTATTTCCCTTACAGCCCATCCCAGAGGATGAGTGTCAAAACCTCATAATTTAGATTTTTATATAGTAATTTAAAATTCTAAAAATCAATTTTAATATTATTATTAATTAATACCTGGGTATTAAAAATAATACCCGGGTATTAATACACTCGCCCACCCAAAACCTCTGTTTCCCTTGCATCCCGTCCCAGCGGATGGGTGTCAATCCCTCATAAATATTATTTATAATTTTTATTATTAAATTAAAATTTAAAATAGAAATCACTATAAATAATACACGAGTATTAACTGTGTATTAATAAATTCCAACAACCCAAAACTCCTAATTCCCTTCCATCCCAGCCCAGAGGAAGGGTAAGACACCCTGTAAACAATGATTTATTAAAAAATGTTAACATGACTAAAGATACATTTTAAAATGAATAATAATTAATACCCAAGTATAAAAATTAATACCTGGGTATTAATACACTCCCCCAGGCAATGTGTAAAGTATTTGTGTAATACACACACACAAACACAGTAACACAATGAAGTCACCACAAAAAGACTCCACATAGGATTACAAAAATAGACAATACTTTTATAAATAAATCAAGACCAACACAACAAAAATCCAATAAGTAGTAGTCAAGATATGAATTTTTAAAGAATAAAAGGAGTTCTAGCACTTAGAAGCAATAAGAGCAAATGGGAGTTACCTGGTCGGGCTGGACCGGGGCAAAGTCAGCAGTTCAGGCCGACCGCGTTGGAGTGCAGGTCAGGGACAAGAGCCACGCAGGCCCGGTGAACAGAATACCTTGATCCTGGTCACAAGATGCGCGGTGCAGACGAGCAATGCGTCGATGTCGACACCGCAGTCGAGGTGATAAGTCGATTTTCTACATGCAGTGGTTGCGATGCGCCGGTTTCGAAGATGAAGTGCAGAGCCAGGATGCGTTGGTTCCGAAGTGCGATGCACCGGATTTCTCCAGCAGTCGAGGGGATGCATCAATTTCTCCACACTGCTGCGGCAGCGATGTGCGCTTCCGATGCATCGGGGTCTCAAGGAGATGCGTTGGTTCCAAGAGCGATGTGCCAATTTTACTCCCGCAACAGGGTCAATGCACTGGTTCTGCTACACAAAGACTGGAGATGTGTTGATTTCTCTGGTGCAAGCAACTAGGTCCACTTCCAGTGAACCAGGCATAGGAGCAGGTGAAGAGACTTTGATAGCCCTGAGTCTCAAGCAACAGGCGGCAAGCCAACAAGCACTTGGAGATCACTTTGGCTACACGGCAGAGTCCAGCTTTCCCTCAGCAGGGTCAGAGAACAGCAAGCAGCAGGGCAGCACAGCAGAAAAGCAGGTCTTCCAGATCAGCTGTCCAGCAGAGTGTCAGTCCTTGATGCAGCACAGCAGTTCTTCTGAAAGAGTTCAGTTACAGGCCCTGAAATGTCTGATTTGGCGGGGTCAGAGCCCATGTACTTATACCGAGTTGTGCCTTTGAAGTGGGGGTGACTTCAAAGAAGGGTTTTTGAAGTGCACAGAGCAGAGGTCCTTTCTTTCTAGCCCTGGCTCCAGACTCACCACAGGGGGTAATCAACCCTTTGAGTGGGGACAGGACACTGCCAATTCAGGTGAGTCAGCCTTTCCCTCCCTTCCTGCCCAGGAAGAGCAATCAGAATGCAGATGAGTACTGAGACACACCTAACCTTCCTGTGTTTGTGGCTGTCTAGAAGGAATGCACAAAGCAAAGCTGTCACCCACCCCAGATGTGTATTGGAGACAGGCTGCAGGCACACAGAGCTGTAAAAGCAGATAAATGTCCACTTTCTAAGAATGAGAAAGCAAACAACGTGGGTCCCGTGCTCACTGCACCACTGGATTCAAGCTAGCCTAGCTAATAAGGGCTGATGCCCCGAAACCGGTCTCACGATGTTTGTATCCGGTCCAGGGAGGACCTGGCTTGGCATTTATGGGCTGGACTGTTCCCATGAGGAACAGGGTCAAGACTGATTTGCATATGGCTTGGGCCAAACTGGGGTGGTGTGGTGAGCAAAAGAACGATGGATTAAACCCTGATCTTTGTGACTGGGGTGAATGTTTGCATTGTTCAGCATTCTGTCCATCATTTGTTCTTTTTGCTTTTTTCATGGGCTAAATGGGCTAAAGATGAATGAAACCACAAAGAGTCAGGAGTTATGCCTGCACTCATTTTAGATTGGAAGCACAAGGGAAAGCTATGTGTGCATAATCTCAAATCTGCATTTAACACTAAACATATGGGAAGGAGTGATGTGAACACATTTTTGAATGTGAAGGGAATTGGCCATTATTTATGAGAGGACAAGATCTTGCTATCCCTGGAGTCTATTATGTTTGTGGGGATCAAGCACCCAAGGTTGGTATGTCACATGTTACTTCCCGAAGATTTAACATGTAGAGCATTTAGAACATTTAGATGATCCTGTATGGAGTTCACATACTAGATCCAGAAGAAGCAGTAGTGGTGCTGAAATAGTTGGAGATATATTCAGTGCATTGATTCCTTCTGTATGAGTAATTCTGAATGAAATTAAAATTAGGAAATTGTCCACTATAGTTGATAAGGTATCTACCAGTACTGCAGTTCATTGTTTGCTGTGGACACTGAAATTATAGATATAAGGTCTATGGCAATGCAGAATTGCCTTGAATTAGACATCCTTCTTGCGAAAGGAGGGCAGAGTCTGCAATATGCTGAAGGTTCAGCAATGCTGCAACTATATCCCAGATAAGAGTGAAGAGGTGAAGAGTTGCATTAAGAACCTTACAGACTTGAAGGGAGATTTGAAGGAGATGGAAGTTACAGGTGCTTGGCACACAACTGGAAATGGATTTACTGCAGTAGGAAATTTGTTTCCAAATTTTGGATGCGGAATCGTTGACTCCATTTTGAGACCCCCTTATGATAATTGCCCTGTGTGCAATATGTCTCCTTGTGAGGGCTGCAAGTGCATAAAGGCGAGGAGACAAGAGCAACAGGAGAAGAGGGGAATGAGGAGAACAAAAAGGATATGGAATTAGAGGAGAGTCAGTATAGATTCTATGATGAAATGAGGTACTTGGAAAATTCTAGACGAAAAATGATGAAAACCTCAGGGTTTTGATTTGAACTCGTCTGATAAGATTCATATGTTCACTGTGATGGCTAACATCACCATCAGAGGGAGATTGGAGCAGAGCAATTTAGACTCCACCCTTACACATCACAGAAAGGCAATTGTATATGTGCATTTGACAATATATTCATTGTGTCCCTTAATTTTATTAAGAAGTGTGAAGCATTTAAGCGGATTGCTGAAATGTATTCACACGTCACAGAAAGGCAATTGTATACGTGCATTTGACAATATATTAATTGTGTCCCTTAATTTTATTAACAAATGCGAAGCATTTAAACTGATTGCTGAAATGTATTCACTGTAGAGACTAGAGATTTATATACGTGTGCAATAGTGTTCAGTTTAAGCATAAAGACAGGTGTTTATCATTCACATTTTACACTTACACTTCAAGATATATTTGCATATGTAAACGTGTACTCTTTTGATCACGTTTGCGGTTATTTTGAAGTTGTATGTGTGCATGTATAACCATGTATTTGAATTCATATTAAATGTTAATCTAACTTAGCAAAATGCCTTTTGGCTGAGGCCTATGATTTTGCTTCGCCAGTATGTTTTCTCTTTGCATTGCAGGCTTATTATCATGATTTTCGTTAGCTAAAGAAAGGCTTATTGTCAGTATTAAGCTGCTGATAGAGAGTCCTGAAGGGAAACTTGGCAGTGAATGTGGAGAAACAATGGTCAAAAGAAGCTTTCTGTTCATCATTTATCAGGATGGCAAGATGTTCAAGGTTGAGAACCAAAGTTTCAGTTCGATGTGATGTGAACCTGGAGTGATGTTGCAGATGCACTCAAGTAGGGGCTTGATTGGTCCCTGGTGGTGTGAATGGAGATAAGATGTTTCAGAATCTCCGGTTACTTTTATATTAATGTTCTCACAGTTTGAGTGAAGAGAGTTTCCTTTTAGACTTTGAGAGGTACAGTCCTCACTGCTTGCCCTATTCTTACAAGTGTGAAGCTTTATGCTAAACATTTGTCACTTTTTGTTTTAGACTTCTACTGAGTAAACCTGGGCAGAGTTCGTGTAGCGGCGCCACACGAAACTCCGCGAAGCGGCAAAAAACTCCGCCGCGCTACGCGGAGTTCCGCGAGTGCGCGGAGTTGCTTGTTCCGCCCAGTCACGTGAAGTTTCTGCCGAACAGCAACACGGATTGCGTGTTCGGGGGTAAATATCACGCGAACTGCACCACGCGGTCGTGCAAGGGCATGGCCATCTTGTTTTCTTCTCCGTGTTATGGTACTGGGGCCTATTTCAATCCTGCCTTAATCTTTTCAATCCTTCTTTCTCAAAACGCTTTTTCTGATCTTTTTTATTTATTATCTTTCCCTGTGTCTTATAAGTGTATATTTTGTGTTGTTTTCTACTTTCTGTGTGTTTTGTAGTGTGTTTTGTACTGTTTTTCTATATTGTTGCTTTCTAATTTTTTTCACTTCCTTTCTTTTTCTCCTCCCTTCCTTTTTTACTTTCTACATTTTCTTTTCTGCCCCCACCCCCCCAGCATCATGGCAGAGAGTGCAACCCGAGCAAAGAGGAGCCGCCTTCCTTGCGGAAGGCGGCGCCCGGAAGGGGTGCAGTCTGGGCCTTGTTTTCAGAGGTGGAGGTGGCAGCACTTGGTTTTTTTGTGCAGCGCCACCTCTCCTCCATCCTGGCAGCAGGCATGGGTCTGGGTACGGGCTCCGGGAGCGCCAGCAGTGGTGGCGAGGATGCGCCAGGCAGTGTATCGCTGCTCTGGGGTCCGGCGCACCCATAACCAACTGACGCACCAGTGGTCTGATATCCTGGACCGAGAGCAGGACCTGCTGGACCTGCTAGGTGTTGAGGTCACAGGGCTTGGTGAGTAGCTAATTATAATTATTATTGTGTGTTCCATGTTATTGCGAATTTTATTGTTTTCCCAAATAGCAAGAATGCTGCTGCTCACATGCAGGTAAGTTACATTTAAAAATCTTATATTATGTGATCATTATTCTAGACAGGTGCTTGGCGCTACCTAATCTTACTTGTTTGCAACTTTGCGCTCGCTTGGGCTGATTATGTAAGAGAACTTAAGTTAGGTAATGCAGACTAGAGAGACTCCTTTCCTTAGTCCTGTCACTAAGATAGTGGTAGTTAGTTAGTTACTTAGTATTAGTTAGTAATTGAGCGGCCCACGACCTCTCACTTCAGTCCTTGACTCCTTAGTAAAACCTTTATTGTACTTTGTATACTGAGTGAATAGCAACCAACCAATTTGGTGTATACAATATGCAAGCGTCCACATATGCATTTAGACTAAATGCAGACTTAGTGAACTAGCCCATCAAAGGGGTTTGAGATGATTGTGAATGAGATCAGAACTAAGAAGCAAATATCATTTTTTTGCAATTCATTCCAAAGTCTTTGGAATAGGAGGGCTAGGTAGGTTTAGGATTCAGGAATCGGAATGGAACTGTGATATTAGTTTACTGCTACTACTAGTCAATCTGATTTAGGAAAGGGCAATGCTATTGTAATTGCCGTTTTCTGTCAAAAAAATCTTTTTGGAGCGATATTTCATATTAATTTTACACTAATCATTTTTTGTCTCTTTAATTATGTCTTACATGATCATCAGCATCCAGGGGCAAAAACACGAGGTCTTCTGAGGCGGGTGCGGGAGTTGGAGGTGCCTCCCAGGTGCAGGAACGCTCCTCATCAGATGGCTCTGCTGGCCCCAGTAAGTCCTCCTGTTGTTAATATTAATATATATTTCCCTAACTTTTACCGCTCCTTATTTTGAACGATATTATTTCTGTTTCCTAATTTGATTTTTTCCCAAATTCTCTTCGATCTATCTGTTTCTAAATTCTTGTTATCCCTGCATTACCTACTAACTTAGGGGGTCATTAGGATGGCGGGCGGTTCGCCCCCGCCGGGCCGGCAATGGCCACCGCCGGCCTGGCGGGGGCGAACCGCCCGCCATCCACACCAGAAAGACCCCCCGCCATATTAGGATGGCTGGGGGTCCGCGGCGGACGGAAAGACCGTCTGCCGCATTTCCGCCGGTCGACTCGTCGACCGGGCGGAAAACACCTTTAATATGGTGGCGGTGTCTTGCAGACACCGCCATCCATATTAGGATGTATGCGGAGATCAGTCTTTCCATGGCGGCTTTGCCGCCATGGTGTTGGGGGGGTGGGGGGTGCACATGGGGGTACCTATGGTACCCCCCTGCATTTGCATGCACAAGGTGGCAGGCACCGCGCGGTGCCTGTCACCTTGTGCACGCAAATGCACAACATGCATTTCCAGCATTGTGGCGGGCGGTGCTGTGAGCAGCGCCCGCCACAATGCTGGGAATGGGGGATGCCACCGCCACGGTGGCGGTGGCATCCTAATTGCAGGTTCGGGACCGCCGCACCCCTGGCGGACGGTCCCGCATTCCGTTACGGTGGCGGGCGGACTTTGTCCGCCCGCCATCGTAATGGACCCCATAGTTATTTATATTTCTAGTGTCTGGTTTTTTTTTAATCTCAAACTGCCTCCGACTCTGTATTAGTCTGTCTGTAGCTTGCTTTTTTCTGTTTTTTCAGTCAGCTTTCCCTCTCCCCTTATATATTTTGTAGACTGCCTAGTGGTGGTAATGTAAGACTCAGAGAACCCATTGGTCCTTACTACTACTAGTACTACTACTCTGCTGTACAGATTGCATGCCCTAGTAAGGTATTCTACCCATGTTTGTTGAGCTGAGAAGGCTTTCTTTTACTTTCTCATGCTCAATCAGTAAATGATGGTCACGTTGGACACCCCAAAGTTGTGTCTACTCTTCTTCTCGTCTAGGCCTAGTATTATTAGCAGCAGTTGTTGATGAAATGATTACCGTGCACCATGGCCAGAAGAAAGTATGAGGAGGAGGAGGAGGAGGAGGACGGCACCATTACATTTTCAAACTAAGAAGACCTTATGTCCGATTGTCCGTCCAGTTGGCCACTCTTTTTCTTTAAAAAAACTCAGATTCACCAATAGCTCTAGCCACTGAGTCCAGTCCTTTGGGCTGTCCTCTTCTTGAGAGGCTTTTCAAAAATTGCCATCAACAAAATGCTCAACCGGATATTTTATTATTTTTGATAGGACATACTGTCTACTCTAGTCTATGTACCTGAATTGTAGTGACGTATGTGGTGTATGTATTATATTTTCAATCTTGCTAGTGGAAAAAAATAAATAGGGGAGGCGTATATGGCATCTAAAAAATGTGTAATGATTTTTCTAGGTGTACCGACCACCAGAGCCAGGGCCAGCTGGGAAGGCGATGCCAGCCAGGAGGGAGCAGATGCGGCAGCTACAGGGGGTGAGCCAGCAGCAGTGGTGGGTGGTGGTAAGTCATATTCCTTGCTTATTGACAATCGAATTTATACACTGTACACTGTACTGTTGAGACTAAGTTGTGAACTGTTGAAGAAGACACCCTTTACTTAGCATTAGTGGGAGTTGAGTAACTAATGGCCTTTTCTCTTCAACTCAGCAAGGAACGTTTTATGAAGAAGACTAAGAGTCAGACCTTGATGGGTGGATGGAAAAGGGAAAGAAGGATGGAAGGAGAAAGGACGGGTGACATGTAGTATATGACTGGCAGAGAAGGATGTGTGGGTGATGGGGGCCCAGGATGCTTATAGGTGGCGGATAGGATCCATGGGTGGTTTAAAGATGGGTGAAAGGTGAAAGAAAGGATGCCTGCCTGGGTGGGTGAAACTGTATGGGTGAAAGGAAACCTCCGGGCAGTTTGATGGGTCAGATTTAAATGGCAAGCAAGGACGCATGGGTGGTTAAATGACAAATGTATGTTGGTGAAAGGTTTGTTGAGAATAATAGCCATGTTTGGATGGATGGATGCCCGGATGGTATTCAATCATAGGTGAAGACTGGATGAAGAGCATGTAAAAGAAAATTAAACTGTGCCAGAGTTCCAATGCCAAGGGTGAAGAATAAAAATAATGCTAGAAGAACAATGCAATGATAAATGAAAAAATCCCTGGGAAGAAGAATAAACAAGGAATGTTTTTTTTTCAAGGTTTTTGATTTAAAGGTTTATGGTTGCATTTCAGTCTACTCCCTTCACTCACAGTAGTTTGCAAGCACAACATATATATTATGTATGTATGTAACCACCCATCATCAATCGCCTCCCTCCGAGTCCGAGGCCCACTCCCTCCCTACCCATGTCATTTCGACAGTGTCAGCCATGGGTGGCCTATCGGCAGCATGGTTATTACAATAGTAGTACGTCACGTGACATCGGCCGTATATCATCAATCATTCATATTAGTAATTAATCATATCATCTGCCTTTTTGTAGTAGTCAGGGTGGAAGTGAAATTTAGTATTTGCCATTGATTTAACAGAGTATGACCATAATAATAGAAAACAAGATAATTGTGTAGTACAGCTGCCCCACCTGCAGACAGTAGTAAAGTAACGTGAGTCTGTGACACAAGTATGTTTGTCTAGGGCGCAAGCTGAGCTGGCATGCCTACAAGATTAATTTAGCTAAACAAGAGAGAGAAGAAGAATACTTGTCTACTCCATAGTGCCTAATGCCTAAAACTCTAATCACATCCAAATCTTAGGAGCTGAGGAATCGAGGATACCACAAATGTTATGTACTGCTACTGTGCCACTTATGTGTATAATTTTATGTGTTACTGTTTTGCTAAGAGTATTGGTTACAAATGTCTTTTTTCTTTCTTGATATAGCTACTCCTTCCCAACCCACCAGGCAGGAGATAGCAGCCAAGACCCGGCAACGGAAGCTGGAGGCCATCAGGGCAGAATATCAGCGGCTGGTGGCTCTGGCAAAGGAGGAGGAGAAGGCAGCAGCTGCAGCCTCCAATGCCCCGGGCCCCAGCCAGGCCCCGCTCAGTGCCTCCGTGGTATGGCGCCATGGTCCAGAAGCCACCCACCGCAAGTCAATAACTGCTGACCACTCCTGTTCATGTAAAACCTTTCAGTGCTGCATGCGCCTCCGGATGGCACGTCTAGAGGCCAGGATAGAGGAGCGCTTCGACCATCTTAAGCGAAAGATCCGGCTCCTAGCACACCGTTAGATGATAGACCTCTCTTGCCTCTTTTTTTATCTTTTTTTTGGTGGGTGGTACTTGTTGGGGAGAGGGTGGGAATGTGGGAGTTGGGGAAAACTTGGGTGTTCTTTTTTTATGGACATTTGGAATTTTTATGGACAATTGGACTTTTTACTGGACATTGGATGGGGTTAGGGTTAGGGAGAGGGGTGGGTCAGGTGTTATGGGTTTCTTTCATTCTAGTTTATTTGTTAGGGGAATACATTTATAGTTTTACATATGATGTAAACCTTTTTTGGGGGTTACTCTTTTACTTCGCACTGTTTACTTTGCTGCAGGGTCGCAGCCATTTTTGAAATCTGCCAATAGTGTAACACACCAACAGATAGATGCTGTACCCTCACTTGTCCTACTACTGTCAGTCTCTCCTCCTAATCTATGTAGTCTGCAACTAAAACCCCTATGGACTCGCAAGGGGTGTGGGTGTGTGAATTAATTTCCATAGTATATAGATTATTGCATCTTGAATGAATCCCCATACTTCTTCTCTCTTACCTGTGATTAGCCGAAGCGATAGCTGTATACTGATGGTTTCCCAAGGTGCCATGGTGGTGGTAGTAGTAGACAATAGGACCAGGCTAGTGGACTAGTCGAATACTAGAAGCACCAGATTCTGCAGCGATGTTCCACTCCCTCCTAGTCGAACTCAAACTGCACGATGAGGAATATTCATCGCAGGGAACTAAATAATTAAATTTACAAACTGAGTTAATGCCGTTTGATATGCAAGCTTTGCAAAACAAATGAGGCAGTCACCTGAGGGAGACTAGATAGACTGAGTATAGTATGACTAGCAGTACACAAGAAGAAGACAAACGAAAAAACATGGTAAGCAATGCTAAAGTAAAAAAAAATGGTGGGCTAGGACAAGTTACAAACTGAAGTCGACTCGAGCTATGAATTGGAGTGGACAAACATAACCTTTAGTGCTGGAAGGATGATGATGCTGGCAATTATGATGAATTATGTTTCTCTGAAAAAAAATTGAATTTCAAATTCTGTCTGTGCATGGGTGGGCAATCTAATATATACATTGCCATGTGGGCTATAGTTATGCTTAGAGCAGACCTTAAGACCCTCGCCCTGCCTGCCCTCCTTGAGTTGGTGTTGCTTTCACCACATCTGCCCCACCAAGTGTGTGATCAAATAATGGTGTAAATTTAATTTAGTCACACCAATAAATCACACAGCTCGGGGGAAGAGGGTTAGGGGTTTGATGAATGGATAGGAAGGGGGATTTGAGGGAAAGGTTTGACAAAGACAAACACTGCTACACAAGGAAAACACATTCATCTTGGCAGCCGACCATCATAAATCTGTTATGGGAGGAAACGGAAATGCATGCATGATGATCAGTACTACTAGACTAGTACAGGTAAATTAATTTTCTGTCTGCCCCCAGAGAGACCCAAGTTATATTATGTTCTTGTAGCAAGCTTTAAAGATAGCAAATAAAATTAAAATATCTATAGGAGTCAAGTAAACAACTTTAAACAACACACATAGTTGCAATTATTGAAGAGAAAAAATGATACTCTATTGCCAGATTGGGAGTTGCATCTCTCTGCACTGCATTCCTCTTGGACTGCCCATTAATCTTGGGTGCCTGGCGGATGAGGTTCAGAAAGGTAAGTGTGAGTTGTTTTTCCAGTATGGCGCAGGGTAAGGGCCTGTAGATGGGAAAAAAAAGATATTGAATAATCAAGGGGAAATGTTAACTGCATAAAGAAGTGCAAAAAGAAGACGTTGTTTCAGAGGCAGCATGGCTAAATGTCTGTTTCCTGCAGTTACCTCCTACAACAGGCCCCCCACCAAACTTCCACTTAGCTTCGAATTTGATCCAGACAGCACTAAGCACAGACACTCACAGCAACATAGCATTTTCCCAATTAAGTAAAAAATCAATGCACCGCTATCAGTCAGTCACACCACACTCACCACCACCACCAGTACAGAGACATGTGTAGGTCTGGTGTTGTTGTTGTTTACCTTTAGTCCACTTCAAAGACATCATCATCCAAATCATTTGGTTTCAGTGAATCTGAAAACTTCCATTTTCTTCTGGTGGCAGTTCTCGAAGTAGTCACGCCCACGCCCTGAGTCATTCCATCATCTCTGATCCTCCTGAGTCTGACTGCCACTCCGAGTATGGTGTCCAACTCCATACCAACAGTGTCCCGAGTGAGTCCCAAATCAATGCAATGGATCAGCCTGTGGTTGAATAATTTTGTTATTGAAAAACAAGAAGGGAAAGATTGACTTGACGGAGTCAGACTAGATTTGTGTTTGCAAGCTTTGCATTAACTAAGTGACTGGTCAGGTCTGAGTCTTTGAGGAGTATAAGTAAGCATTAAACAATTTAAACAAGCATTTGCAATGCAATAGGTCTCGCAGTTGTTAGAGTTTGGGCTATTGGCATTGTAAATGGGAATGCTTTTTATTTATGTGTTGGTTTTTAAAACATAAATAAAAGGCATTGTCATTTACAATGCCAATAGGTTAAACTCTCGCAAATGCGAGGCCTATTGCATTGCAAATGCTTGTTGTACTTTGCATGTCATCCGGCAGGTGTGCTGTGCATTCCTGGCACAGGAAATGAAATGTCACGCGTGCCAGTGACGCGGCTAATGCTTCAAGACTGCAGAGAGCAATTTAATGATTGTCACGGTTTAGGTCTGTCTGTGGAACTGGAAATAACATGAGAAAATCTATTTGGTCATGCTGCTCCCAAAGCGTTAAATACCACACCAGATTAGAAGTTCATTACAGCCTTGGACGTGGAGGACTGAAAAGCAAAATAATAAATGATAAAGTGAAATATCGAAATGAAGACGTTAAACAAATGGTTTATTGTGAGTAAGACTCTCAGTTTTATGTTTTTCAGATTTCTGCATTTGAATACAGAACAAAGTAATTATTTTCCCTACCTGTATTTATTTTTAAATGTGAGGGGAAACGGAAATATGGTGTTTTTTCCCTATGTAATTAAAATAGGAATAAGGTTTCACAAGGATGCTTCAACGTCCTCCCAGATATACATGTGTTTGTAATAAAATGCTATTCTTTTCAGCTGAGGCTCTTGTACTGTCTGGGGCTGCTTACAGTGCTAAATCCCATCAGGCAGACAAGTGTGAGTGTACATTTATCAGTAAAATATAATTGGAAATATGCTAGTTACTGCTTCAATGTTCCACAGATCACAAAATAAATAAGGGCAACAACGGGTAAATACGGACAAAAATATGCATACATATAGCTGGAAATGTTTTGAAACTATATGCCATAAAACCAGGAGCCGTAATTATGAGTTAAAGGTGCAAATGGTAACAAGTTATGATGGCATTAAAAGCTGTGCAACTGGTACCACAACAGAAATGTTTGAGTGTATTAATCTCTAAACTACAAATTAAACAATCCAGCAGTGTTGAAGACTCAGGAACAGATTTAAAAGTGTAAAGAAAATTAAATTAAAGCTATAAAGCAGCACTCATAAAACTGGAGCGTCTATAAGAATAATTTCATAAAATGTTCTACCAATCCTGGACTAATATTTGTAAGCAGGTTTTAAGATCACAAAAGTCCAGCCTTATTTTTATCTGGCTGTCATGTATTTCTTAACAAGTTCATCTCTCTTGTTGAAACGGTTTAAAAGCAGTTTCTCTACTTGTCAAAATCTTATCTGCTTCCCGGGCATCTTATCACTATGTGCAGGAGCAGGGTGCTGGGAACAGGCGCCCTCGGAATGCCTGTGCGCTGTGGCTCTCTGCTTCACAGCCCTTGTGAAGACTTTTCTTATCTGCTTGTTAAATAAACAAGCAGATAAGAAAAGTCTTCACAACAGCCGTGAAGCACAAAAAGAAAAAAAAACGCTCGCCATCTGTTTTCATTCAGCCGCTTGTCTTTGCATCTGGGCTGAGTTAAAACAGATGCGCTTGTCGCGATGGGGCATTCCAAAACTGCAAGGGCGGTATCAAAAATGACGTCCAGCAAATTGAAAGCCAGAATTAAACATAAATCAGGACGCGAGCGAATCATAAACGATTCGGACACAGGGGCTGGATTTAAGTCCCCTTCTTTCTAGTGTTTACTATAGCTCTCGCAGGCGAGGAGCGCATGCGCGCTCCAACGCCAGGCCGAGACCTAAAAAGCAGTGTGGACAGTGTGGAGTGGACAAGGTGAAGGAATCTCGCTATCCGATCTTTCAAAGGGGAAGGAAAAAAAATAACCTTCAGGGGAAAATTATTGATCAGCCGTCGGTAGGCCACCACAACATTGTGAATCTCAATCATCATCATCACTAAAACATTAAGCGTAACAAACAATCACCCAGTCTCACACTGCCTGCTGCCACCACATGAATCATCTCTTCTTCTTCTCAAGTCTCACCTCAAGTTGACAGACATATGATTGATGATGATGACATATCATCAATCATTCACAAGTTGATATCACAACAAACAACAATCACTCAGCGTGCAATACATGCCATCATATACCTGTTCTTCTGGTGTGCTCACCGTGATCGATTGGTGGCACAATGCAGATCATCCATTGCTTCACTGTAAATCAAATTATTAATAATCTCACATGTGGGGCAGTCCCTCTAGGCTTGGAAAAAAGGATAGATAGATAGTCAGGGCCCAGGGTTGGAGGCAGAGACAGGGCCACATTTGTTTGTTTTCTCCATCGAATGTCTGGCTTGAGGGAAATGGCTTTAGGGTAAGTCGGGACTTCTTCACTGTACACAGTTGTAACTCCAATCTGGCAATAAAATGTGTCTTAGAGTAAGATGGTGGGGATGGATTGGTCAACCAGACACACACAAATAATAAAGTAAATAATGTTCCTTAGCTATATCTTTTTTTGGGGGGGTTTTTGGGACGTCAAAGAAAGAAAGTAACTCGAAACTAAAGCCTAGTTGTCAGGAAAGTAGAGCTCATCCTCAAACTCTGATGGTTCTCCCAGAAGTAGGTCACCTAACAAACTACTTCCATGACCTGAGTCGCCGTCATCATCTTCCTGCTGTGGTACTTCAGGTATGGTGTAATCCGGTGGTATAAAGTGCTGATTCATTTTAATCATGGTTAACCTCTCCATGTTTTGGGGCAATAGACTGGTCCTTCTCACTGTCAGAACGGCACCAGCAGCACTGAAAACACGCTCAGCAGAGACACTTGCCACGGGGCAAGTCAGATAGTTTATCGCCAGCCTGCTGAGCACTGGCCATTAGCGCCTTTTCCCATACCAATACAGCAATGGATTTTGATCAAAGTAGACCTCTGTTGGGTCATCAAGATAGGCCTGGACCATCCGCTCAATGGTCATGGGTGTTCTACTTTGCTCAGCCTCTTTTGCCTTTGCCTCAGCACTAGATTTAAGTGCTGCCAGTGGAAACCATTCCTTTGCCAATTTTGGGGCTGATGCTCCTGTTCCTGTTGTTGATGTTGTTGTTCTTGCTGTTGTTGGTGGTTTTGGCTGCTGTGAACCAACCGCACTTCCCTCAGGCTCTGAAGTTGAACTTGAAGGCTGCCCTGCAGTACTTGTTGTGTCCTGGAGGAGCAGGCCTCTAATTCTTGTTCTAGCTGATTGGCTTGCACAGCTATCCAAGTTTTGTAGTTGGCAACATCCCTGTCTGAAAAAGGAATGAAAGTGTCTAGTAATGGTTTGTACCGTGGATCAAGAATTGTGGCACAAATGTAGTGGTTGGATGACACAATGCCTCTTTGCAACCTTGTATTTTCAGATAAGTGAAGGATTAAGCTCTCCACAAACTCATATGCTTCTTTTTTTTCCTCCACACCTGCGTACATTGCAGACACCTCCTTTAGCTGTTCTTGTAGCATGTGCAACAATGGTATGGCTTGGCCCATGGCTCAGTCCTCCTTGCTGACTTCACATGTGAAGACCTCAAAAGGAAGTAGCATCTCTGGCAGGCATTTAACTAGGCCCCATTGGTCCATCTCAATGATCATGCCTTTCACAGTTGCATCCCTTCTTTGCATGACATATTCATTGATTGGTCTGTACTGCTCAAACAGACGTTCAAGCATGTAAAAAGTTGAGTTCCAATGTGTTGGGCCTCCTGGATGAGGGCTTCAACTGGCATTCTATTATCACGTTGAATGATCCTCAGCTTCTTCGGGGCTTTAAAAGAATGGCTGAAATGTGTGCAGATTTTCCTGCAGGTGGTCAGTAAGTTGCTGACTCGGTCTTCTTTTTCAGAAAGTGTTGCACAAGGATGTTAATGCAGTGCGTCAAACACAGGACCCTGAAATAGCCACCATCGGCCATGGCCTTAACTATATTACTGCCATTGTCATTGGCAACAAAATCAATGTTAAGCCCTCTTGGTCGCAGCCATTCAAAGACCTTAGTGTTAAAGTCTTCCAAAGTGTTTGCAGCAGTATGGGATTTCACCATGGCGAACATGGCTACTGTAGCATGCTTCCAAGCACCATTAAAAATGTCAGCAGTGTCAACACCTGCAGATATCTTTTCTCTAACACCCACAAAAGAGATCCAGTGTGCAGTGATGCACATGTAATCAGTGGCTTGGCAACTGGTCCACATGTCTGTAGCCAGGGTGATAGTGAGAACAGCACTCTGTTGCAAAGCTTGTCCAAGCAATTCCAGCACGTTGTGATGTAGAGCTGGAACAGCAACTCTGGTGAAATAGGACCTGCTGAGAACCTTCCATTTTGGGCAGATGGCTGCCACAAATTCAAGAAAACCCACCCTTTCCACAAAAGAAAATGGGAGGAGGTCCAGTGCTAACATTTTAGCCAGCTTCGCGTTGTACAAACGTGCCATTGGGTGGATGAGTGCGTACTACCCCTCCGGCCTAAACATGCTGAGAATGGTAGCCTGAATTTTTTTTTTATGGTGCCACTGATGCAGGTGACTTCTTTAGACCAGATATTGTTTAGGCTCAATGCGCGTTTTTTCGTTGCAGTACTCTCTTGCCTTGGACCCCTTGGTGTCTCGACCTGACTCTTGTGCCATTGCGATGTTGCTGATGATGATGTGGGCGGTACCACTGCACTGCTGTGGACAGGGCTGCTTTGTGTACCGTAGAAAAGGTCTCCCTCTTTTTCACCTTCCACCGTGATTGGATCTTCATCCACTCCACCAACAACACTTGCAGTTTTTTGGCCGCTACGGTGCACCTCCCACTGGATCAAGTGGCGTTTTCTCAGATGGGTTGTTTGGCCTCCTGTACCATAGTTTGTACCAAGCTTACCACGACTAACACCTACTCCACAAATGGACCATATAGCAATGTTCACCTCCCTCTGGCTAACCGAAAAGAAGTCCCAAACCGGGGAGGTCAACTTTCTGACACTGCTGGTGCCACTTGCAATGTCGGATGAACTGGTAGGTGGGCGTGACATTTGGCTCTCTGCAGTACCTACTTCTACTGAGGTGGTTGTGGTGGATGTAAGTCGCTGTCTGGACATTGTAAATATGGCTACTGGAGGTGGAGTTCGTGGTATCTGTGTTGGTGGTATCTGTGCCACATCCCTCACAGCAATTTAGGATGGGGTAATGTCGGTCTCCACTGGGGCTGGGCTAATGTCTATGATGACTGGCTCATCATCATCCTCCTCCTCTTCTACACCTACCTTCATTACTCTAAGGCTTTCCGGAACCTTCCTTTTCCCTAGCCTTCTCTCGTGGGAGTGGCGTGTCTCACTCTCAGTCTGAGGTGGGATCCAAGTGGTGTCTAGATCATCAGAAAGGGGGCTTGTAGAAAAAGTTGATGGACTAACCCTCCTTTTCCTTGCTGGGGATCTGGAAGACAATGGATCTTCTGAAAGAGTGGCTTGCTCTTCTTCCTCAGCAGGAAGCTCGATCTCCTGAACTACTTTGGGAGGAACTACTACTGTTGGTGGTGGTTGCGGCTGTTGTTGCCCACTTATCTGAGTTTCCTGCATTGATTGGGTACTACTTTGCGATAACGATAGGCCAATTTTAACGTCACTGCTCATCAACGTTGTCATGATTAGACTTGCTGCCTCTGCGACAGACATGGGCTTGGGCCTAGGTTGGTGAGGTGGGTCTGCTGATGCGGGGGTGCTGATCCCAGCTTGCTCCCCGGATACCGCTGCTGCAGGCGCAATTTTTGGTTTCCCAAAAAAGGTACTGGGCGACATACCGGTGGTGGGAAGTGGCAGTGCCTTCTTCTTCTCACTGGCAACTTTGACTTTCTTGGTACTGGTACCTTTCTTTAGGGCCTTCTTGAAGCTGTCAGTTAGCATGCAGCAGAACTTGTTTTAGATTCACAAGTTGAAGAGATGTCTGTGGTCACACGTCACGTGACATCGTGCGTAGGGAGCAGGCCTTTTGTCTGGCAGTACAATGGGTGATGTTGTTTCCTCCTCTTGTGCACCTAAAAGCAAAGAAGCAAGAAGAACCTCAGTGAAATGTGGCATTGTTGTAGTTCAATAATTACTAGTACAAACAAATATTATAATATATAATTTAGTGTGTGGTCACACTTGTTAGTGTTACCTCAGTTATTAAAAAAAAATAACAATACAGTGTAACCATTTGAGACTTTGACAACAACAAGGACTTTCATGGTGTACTGTACAGTCCAGTACACTCAGGAAGGATAGGAAAGAAGAAGAACAACAACAAAAGTACAAATGTAACGGTTTGGCATTGTGCATCACGTGGCGGGGAATGGATGCTGCACTCAGGGAGCTGCAGCTGACAAATGACAATGGGATGGAACAATCCCTAGACAATGAATACTGTTGTGCACATCATATAGCGGACATGGGGTTAATGTTAATGGTTCATTGATGCCAAGTCATGTTACTTTGAAACAGAAATTTAAAAAAAATTGAAAAAGAAATTGAAAAAAATAAAAAACAATTTGAAAAATTGAAGGAAAGAAATAATTTTAAAAATATAAAAAACAAAAAATTTAAACAAATTGGAAAAATTAAAACATAAAAATGAAAAAAAGAAATTAAAATAAAGAAATAATCATAAATAAGTAAAAATAAAAATTACCCTCAAGCTTCTAATTATTCATTTCTTAAGCTGCTTATCTCATTGATCAACCATCCATGCAAGCATATGGTAGAGGGGCACACTGGCTGAATG
This sequence comes from Calotriton arnoldi, assembly GCA_963921515.1. Taxonomy (NCBI): domain Eukaryota; kingdom Metazoa; phylum Chordata; class Amphibia; order Caudata; family Salamandridae; genus Calotriton; species Calotriton arnoldi. Next base: position 674,360 of record CAWUFW010005261.1, on the reverse strand, counting down.
CACAAAATGGCTGCCAGCCGCATGGCCAGGCCACAACAAGAAGCAATAAGCCACGGGGAACAAAGGGAAGACATGCAGGCCTATGGCAAAAGCACACTGACTGCTTTCACAAAATGGCCGCCAGCCACATGGCCAGGCCACCACAAGAAGAAGCAATTAGCCAAGAGGAACAAAGGGAAGACATGCAGGCCTATGGCAAAAGCACACTGGTCACATCACAACAACAACAAGCAGGAGGACTGGAAAACAATGATCACAAGCAGGCCTAAGGAGGACACAGACTTTACCAAATGGCCCCCGCCACATGGCCCTGGGGAACCAAGGCAAATGCATTGCTGGCCTACTAGCAAACGCACTCACACACTGGCCAAAAGAGGCATGCTTGCTAAACAACACATCTTTAATGCAACAATGCAAAAAACGAAAATCCACAGGGCTAAAATGGTTTGCAAGTTACAACCACATACATCCAACAAATGCATTTAATTAATTTAACACATGAAAAAAAGTGAAATACCACAAAAAAAACATCTTTTGTATTTTAATCCAATGCCATCCATGGCCAAAATGATGTTTAAATTAAACAGACACCACAGAAACAGTTGTTTCATGCACCCATGAGTAGCTCTGGGCCTATTGGCTGGAAAACCCATTGGCAGACTAGGCCACATAGTGAATCAATTCAAATCAATATTGTAAATTTATTAAAAACATAGAGAAAATGTAGTGAACTGTGCTAAATTTTTGCTGATTAAAAGATGAAAAAATTGCATGCAAATATTTTGCTTGTCCACTGTACAAATGGCTGAGAGCCAAATGGTTAGCTCCCACATGCAAACGAAACGCTTTGGTATCCGGTGCCATCTAGAGGTGCAGCGCATCTTAAAGTCAGATGCTAGCTTTGTAGTTGTCTGCGCTGTAGCAAAGTTCCTTGGCACCATGTGGTCTATTAGAAGGTCTGTCCTGAAGCTGTAACATTAAAATTCTGGATATTGTTAAGATATTCCCTTTTAATGTACCTTTTAACCAGTTCTTACATTTTTACATCTCTATTTCCTGTTTTAATGTGCAAGTCATGTCTTTACGGTCTTTACCATTTTAGCTCTATATAAATAGCGAATTAACTGTTTTACGATGGGCCTTGCTATATATTACTCTTTCGTTATGGGCCCTCGCTGTATTTTTGTGCTTCACTGCTTTGTACCACTTGTATTTTTAGCACTAATTTTAACTAATCTTCGTTGCATTTTCAGCATGTGTCTAATAACTTTGTTTTAATGAAATGTTTGTATTCTTACTTTTACCGTCATAAGACCGAAATAAAGTTTATGACTGACTGACTGGCATGCAAAACAACAGCCAGCAAGAAAACATAGCCACCACAAAGAAGGCATACAGGCCTATGGCAGAAGCACACTGGCTGCCTTCACAAAATGGCTGCCAGCCACATGGCCAGGCCACAACAAGAAGCAATAATAAGCCTACAAAGGGAAGGCAATGCAGGTCTGTGGCAAAAACACACTGGCTGCCTTTACAAAATGGCCACCAGCCACATGGCCAGGCCACTACAACAAGAAGCAATCAGCCAAGAGGAACAAAGGGACGACATGCAGGCCTATGGCAAAAAAAACACACTGACTGCCTCCACAAAATGGCCTGCAGCCACATGATCCAAACAACAAGCAGGGGGCCTGGAAAACAATGAACACAAGCAGGCCTATGGACACAGACTTTACAAAATGTCCCCTGGCCACATGGGGAGCCAAGGCAAATGCTGGGGCCTACTATTACAAACACACTCACACACTGGCCAGACAAAGGAGGTACGCTAAACAACACGTCTCATGAAAAAAAGTGAAATACCACAAAAAAACATTTTGTATTTCAATCCAATGCCATCCATGCCCTAAATGATGTTTTAATTCAACAGACACCACAGAAACAGTTGTTGTTTCATGCACCCATGAGTAGCTCTGGGCCTACTGGCTGAGAAAGGCCTATTGGCAGACTACTGGGCTACATAGTGAATTAAATAAATATTGCAAATTGATTTCAAAAGCAAAAAATGGAGAAAATGTAGTGAACTGTGCAACCTGTTTCCTTTATAAAAGAAGAAAAACTACTTAAAAAGAAACAACTAGGCCCCTACTGAAACTACAGGCCACCCACCACAATAAATTTAAAAAAAATCGATGAACAGTACAAATAAGTCTAGGTGCATGGTCCCAATCAAACAAACAACACCAGTTTTCCAACTTACTTGGGAAATCTCAAATTCAAAGTCCTCAAATCCAATGATATATTATGCAGCAGACACAAAGAGTGATCCTTCCAGCTCCAAATCCAAATGAAAAGTGACCAGGAGATGGGTAAAGCACTGGGAGGAGCCTTCTGGACAGAAACAGGAAGTTGGAGGCTCTGGGGCACTTCCTTCTTCTTGAAAAAAAAAGTAAAAAAAGAAAATGGACTCCTTGCACAAAAAAGTATAGCCAAATGTCAATTTGAGGAGTTTTTCTTACTCCAGATCATCGTTTCGAGAAGGATTTGATGCTGTTCGGGGAGCGAACCTTCTCTAGATTGCAGTTGCGGTAGATCCTGAGCGTTAAGGATCGAATTCTTCACAAAACCCCCGCGGGAAGACCGCTGGCGCGCTCGAATGACGTGTTGGCAACTGCAAACTCTCGCGGGACCATGCGGCCACCTAGCAAATCTCGTGGCGCTCGCGAACGGCTCGAAAAATCTCGTCGACGATCGCAGTTGGTCAAAATAGCATGGTGATTCATCATGCAGAATGGGCCATTGGGCAACTATCTGTAGAATGTTAGAAGACATAAAAAACACCCCCTTCCCTTCACTATTCTTTTGATTTATTGAACAGTCTGTCATTGAAGATTGTGACACATCAATTTTCTGTGGATGGAGGCAGAATCATATTGTTATATAACTAATTTGTTATATACTTTTTTTGTATTTCATCTGAATATGACATGTGATTATATTTTTCAGAAATTATGAAACCTTGAGAATGAGAGCCATGGCATATTATGCATTTCCTCCTGCCACTGATGAATTGTAATTAAGTATTTTTTCCATGTCTATCACTGCATCTGTGTGTTATGGGAAATTGAGCTCAATTAATTGAATCTAGGCTGTGACGAAGACCCGTTTGGATTGAAACGCATTGCCATTAAAATCCTTTGAAACTGACATGCTGTGTACGGGCTGCTTATCTTGTGAAATTGACAAGGTTTGCCATTCTTCGATTGTGAGCAGGGCCCACACCTGCTGCCCTGCACACTCCCTGACTGATGGATGTGGCCTGTACCTTTGTGAGGAACCCTTGTGAAGGAGAAAGATGACAGTATGCACACAAGAATAAGTAATTAGAACATGTAATACTTCACCGGCTGTTTGTCTTGCATCATCCTGCCAGCACGACTGGAAGAACCCAGGGACAGTCTTGACAGGAGCCCTCAACCCTGACATGGTTTCTAGGCAGTGCATCCAGCCCTGAAAAGAGTTCTTGTCATAACGCCAAGAGGTCTCTGTCTTTATACTCATACTAACACAGAGACAGGCTCCTAGGAGCTTCCCCTCCCTTCATCTGCACTGTAGGTGCTGGCTGCACTTTCTGCGTTGAGGTTACTCACCAGAGCTGGCAAGGCTCCGATTGGAGCTGAGGCAGAGTTCTTAACTTTCTCATCCTTGGGCTATGCAGTCCCCACTGTCTGTTCTAGTATTATATCTCCCACTCTGTGAAGTGAAAAAACATAGATATTTCTGTGTTTACGCAAGTAACCCAGACTGCCTGGGTTCGCAGAAGAAAGGCAGGGTCAAACAGACACAAGATGAAACCGTGTATTAAAGCAACATGGAATCAATGGTCACCGCATAATGTCACAATGTATATAAATGCCTATAGCATTACACTCCACCTTCTTGACCATTGACTATTAATTAGAATAATCCATAGGTGTAAAAGTAACAATCCTAGGATGATACGAGGATATGAGATTAGGCACATATTGCATACAGCAACAAATAGAAATCAAAATACAGATTACAATGAAAATGACACTTAAAATATAGCAAAGTTGCCCAAAATCAGGCAACCATCAAAATAGCCAACCCCCCTCCCCCACCCCCTGTCCATGTCTTGTTTTACTTCCTTGACTAACTCATTGTCGAAGGCTGGCTTAGTATACAGTGCTCACTTATGTAAGTGTAGCACCATGCACTAATCCAGACAACCCTTATGGTGATTTTAGTGGTCTTAGACAACTTTAGAAAGCTCTCTAAGTGGTAGCTGTGGAGAGAAGCCTTCAGGCTTAGTCCAGAAGAAATGTAAAGCAGCTTGTTTTAACAGTACTAAACATATAGTGTAGGTTAAGTGAAAAAGAACCACACAGTGTAGTTATAAGCATATGTATTTATAATAAACACTCACTAACACATTGCAATATTTCCTACCCGTAGATATAATCACAATACACACAATACTTTAGGAATAGAACACGTAAGTAGCACAAATACAGAGTGGTCTCCAGGGGGAGACCAAACCATATACTAATAAAGTGGAATGCGAACCATGGCCTAAGTCGAGACTGGACCCAGAAGACGTAGAAGAGCCGGGGACCCAAGGGACCACCCAAGGTAAGCACCCAGGAATCCCACGGAGGCCGTGTGCAGAGTGAGAACACGACTGCGTGCTCAATACAAGTCAATGGGTAAGTCGAGGTTGCAGTTTATAAGAAGAAGAACCCGTCCCAGAGGACCCTGAAGAAACCCTGTGGAAGATGGAAGGTTGGAGAGTCACCCCACCCATGGAAACCCCGTGAACCAAGATACCTACTCCAGGGAAGCGGGTGCATAGGTGCAAAGTGACGTCGGAAACCGCCGTAGACCACAATGGAGGACTTCAGTGAAGATGCCGCTGGCGAAGAATGTGAAAGAGTCAAGTGGAACCCAAAGGTAGATTTAAGATGAGAGGTACCTGCAAGCAGAGGGGACAGAATCTATGCCACTCAGGAGTGACCTGGAGGCATGGGAGACGAATGCCCACCAATGTCGGAGATGCAGGAGAGTTGACGGTGCCCTTGGAACTGCAGCTGTGCAGATTAGGCAACACTGGGGAAGACCAGGAGCTGTTCATGAGCTGTCCCACGTCAGATGTCAAGAGCCAGGGGGTCAGTGTCGGTCGGGAGTACAGACAAGCCTTGACAACGGCAACAAATATGGTATTCGAAAAAGGTGCAGTGTTGGGACCAGCAAGGTCCAAGTGACTCACCACAAGCAGGTAAGTCAGAGCAGGCCCCAAGCAAGCAGGGGAGCCCATTGGAGTGAAAGGAGACCCTCAAGAGTACCCACGGGCCGAAGGCACAGGAGTCGCAAGAGGACCTCAGGCAGCTCACCAAAGGATGAAGGTCCACGGTGCAGAGCATGCGATGCAGTCAAAGATCTTGGTGCAGGAGATGCTTGAGGCTGGAGCTTCTTGGAGCCCAAAGATCTCTGGTGAAAAGAGTGAACAAGCCTTAGCAACGGCAAGTCGATGCGGTGCACAGGGGTACTGCTCCAGCAGTTCTGACGAGGGATACTGGCTTCAAACTTGCTGTGAAAACAGTGCAGGCCTCGAGGGAGTTGCAGAACTACCTGCTGTGTTGCTTAACCTTTCGAAGTCCGTAGGAGCTCAGGAACAGCAGATGGGTCAGCTTCGTTGCGGTGCCTGCAGATGCAGGGAAGTGATTCCTTCACTTCAAGGGAGATTCCTTCGGCTGTCTTGGATGTCCATAGGCCTGTAGAATAGCCTGTATGGAGCACAGGCACAGACCACTCAGAAGACTGGCAGGACAACGAGACCAGGACCATCAGGAGCCTTCCCAGTTGCAGTCTTGGTTCCCAAAGCAAAGTCCAAAGTGCCCAAAGGGTGTAAGATGAAGTGGTTTCAGATCTGAATCTTGTCCTATGACGAATCTAAGGAACCACCCACAGGTAAGCCCTTAAGTACCCTAAGGAAAGGGTTGGGGCGATTCAGGTGTCCCTCCCACAGGAGGGGCTGGACAGTGGGAAGGCTACTCCCATGTCCTTTGTCCAGTTTCGCGCCAGAGTCTGAGCCAATGGCTTCCTGAACTGGTTCCAACTGGAGTATGCAAGGAGGACACCAAATGTGCCCTTCAAAGCAGTCTAGTGGTGCTGGCAAACGTCCCCACCCTGGCCCAATAAACTAAGTCCTGTCTGAGAGGTGGTCACACCTCCCTGTGACAGGAAATCTATTGTCCTGCCTTCCCCTACTCGAGCTTGGCTCAGCAGCAGGAGGGCAGAATCGTGTCTGTAGTCAGCAACAGCCATAGTTTGCTGTCCGGGTCTAGAAGACTGGTACCAGGAGCACTGAGGTTCTCCCGGAGGAGCTTTACAGTGCATGGAATCATACCCCCAACACTGTATACAGTGTTGGGGTATGACTCCAACATGTTTGATACCAAACACAACAGGGTTCATTACAGCCAGTTTAGAGTTAGCCATCGCATAAGGACGCATGGCCACTCTATGTATCGTAATGGCTCATGCAATTACAACCCGGGAGAACGGACTCCGTGGATTGTAGGGGTGTCCTGCTCATGCAGGGGCACACTCACACTTATAACTGAGCACCCTGCCTTCAGGATAAAAAGGCCTGCCTTAGGGGTGACTTATGATCTGATATGATAATGAACTTGTAATGCGCACAGCTACCCCCTGGCGCAGGAAAGTTGCCAACCGTGAGGACCTCAGCCAATAGCTAGAAGAGCCAAGTTTTCAGATTCTTGCGAAATGTCATAAAGGTGTTACAGTTCCTAAAGGAGGTAGGGAGAGAATTCCACAGCTTGGGACCGAGACAGGAAAAGGAGCGACCTTTGATACGGGTTAAGCGGAACCTCGGCGTGGTGAACAAAGCTAGGCTTGGAGACCTAAACAAACGTGTAGGCACATATGGAATTACCAGTCCTTGAATGTATGCGGGAGCCAGGCCATGTTTGGCCTTGAACATATAGCCAAGTGCCTTAAATTCTATGTGTGTTGTAATCTTAAGTCAGTGAAGTTCCTGGAGCAGCGGCGAAGCCGGGGCATGTCTCGGTAGATGGAAAATAAGTCAGGCATCAGCGTTCTGAATGGTCTGAAGGCGTCTAATCGACGTCTTGTTAGCACCTAGGTACAGCACATTGCCGTAGTCCAATCTGGTCGTGACCAGGGCCTGAATGACAGTTCTATGTGCCTCTGAAGGTATAAGCCAGAGGATCTTTCTCAGCCATTTAAAGAGTGAGAAACACATGGTAGAGACCTAAGCTGCTTGTGGCTTCAGAGAGAGTTTAGCAAACAAGGTCCTGGAGCACACCCTCTTTTTCTACTCATCATTCCTTATGACTTTTTATCTGGTTTAGCGTGCATACACTCGTGTGTGTGCCGTTCCATTTCACACAAGTACTTTAAATTCATGAAGGGTGATGGCCCGCACCTTGCAGGTCATCACGAGTTGCACAGCTGTATGAACTATAGTATTCCAAATAATTCACTTTCACCAAAAGTATTCCAAGTTTTATCCATTTTATTTCCATGTTTTATCCAAGTTTCATTGTCACGCCAAAGCCACGAAATTCATTTTAAACTGATGCATGTAATTACTTCATGATTGCCTATCCAGGCCTAAACATAAGCATTTGTTTGAATTTCGAGTCCTCCAAATTATGCCAGAGTTCCATCACACCCAATGCATTTCGGTAACAACCTTCGTCAGGGGTATCTATGATGTGAAAACATACATGTATCAGTCACTTTAAATTAACACGCAGTGTAATTCACAAATACTTTAAACAATATACCCACTTCAAATTCGAGCGACAGCCAATCCACAATCCCACACACACCCCGTGCCCATCGACTCCACCCCAGCACCACAACAACAACACCCATCAAAACCGAACAAAACCACCCTGTAATCATGTGTCAAACAAATCTTTTAAATAACTTAAACCTAAACGTAAATCCAAACCTCCCCCAAATCGTACTCTACCCAATCTTGTAACTTTAATAACTCCCAATATTCCCTCTACTGCACTTGAAACATCCTTTACACAAGCCCTCTGGCTCCTCATGCGTTAACGGATCATTATTTAATCCTATCCAACTATAGTTCGTACCTAATGTAAACCTGCCATGTACCGACCTCCATATCCGACATCCGTTTCACCCGTACGCCTGAAACCCGCTCTATTTAAAGTTACGTGACCCACCCACCTGTAACGTGTTTATGCAATCAATCACGTGTCTGCATCACCCCTCCCCATTAGCGTCCCGTTCCCAACAGTATCTGAAGCACAAAAAACTTTCAATATATCAAAAAAACAACCCATACGCAATAAACATTCCTCCTCCCATATCAAGTTGGAACATTTAAAATCATGATTTAGTGTCCCGCAGTTGTGTGAAACAAGCGACTTGTACGTGATCCAACAGTCCTCTGTATCTGTGACTTGGTGAATAGTCCTTGGCGTGACCTTCGTGCAATTTATTATTAATCTCAATTTTTCTGCGGGGTGCTGAACAGGTTGGAACGGTGTGGTACAATTCAGCAAACAAGGTCCTGGAGCACAGCCTCTTTTTCTACTCATCATTCCTTATGACTTTTTATCTGGTTTAGCATGCATACAGAGAGAGTTTGCCATCTATGATGAAACCAAGATTCTTGACCTTCTTAGAAGAAGGTATGGGCCCCAGAGAGTCCGGCCAGTGGCTTGGTCCCCAAAGACCCGTATTATTGCCCAAGACAGGAATCTCAGTTTTTCCACCATTGAGTTTATTGCATTATGGTGCATCCAGACGGAGATATTCCTTAGGCCAACTTGAAGCAGTGAAGGGTCATGTCGATGGGAATCTGATAGTGAGAAGATGATCTGAGTATCATCAGCGTAAGAAAACAGTGTGAGCCCACATTTCGCAATGACATCTTCTAATTGCAGGCGTAGATGTTAAAGAGCAGGGGGCTTAGAGTAGAGCCCTGAGGGACTCGAGAGGACAGGCCTAGCATCTTTGATCTGTTGTCGACCGAAGACACCTGAAAGGTGCAATTCCTTAAAAAAGAGCTCACCCATTCCAGATCCAGACCTTCAATGCCTGAGGCCTCAAGTCTGAAACATATAGGTTTTAAGTGCAGTGACCTCAGACATAAGGAAACTTATATCTGTTGTAAGTGGTGCTAGCACCAGCTTACACAGGCTGCAATGACAGGCCTGTAGTCACAATTTGAGTGGTCTCCCATGGGTGGCATAATACATGCTTCAGCCCATGGGGGACCCTTGGTGTGCCTATGCCCTGGGTACCCTAGTACCATATACAAGGGACTTACAAGAGTACATCAGTAGTCAATCTGGGGTGTACCTAAGTACTCACCATATCCAATTTAGGGAAGAAGCACAGAGACTGGGGTCCTGATTAGCAGCATCCAAGTCAGACTAGTAAAAAACAGAGCAACACCAGGGCAAAAAGTGGGGGTAACCATGTTAAAAGGATCCTACCTTCCTACATACCCCCCCAAATGAAAGGAGATAAGACTAACCTTGGCCAGTTGAGTCTTCATTTCCTAAGTGGCCATATAAGGAAGGTCTTGCACTGTCGTGGATACTCCCTGTGCTATGGTCCACTGAGAAGTCCCTCCCCTGTAGGGGCTTGGATCCTCTCAAAAGTTTGGGGTATCTCCCTGACAACTGTTTGAGCATGAGAGGGGCTGGTGGTGTGTCTGAACAGGGAAGTGAGGCCCTAACAGGGTTGGTCTCAGCTTCCTCAGAGCACTGGCCACAACAAAGGCTTTCCTCTCTATGACTGACCTGTACATATCCCTAGGAGTCAACCTTTTGCTGATTACAGCAGTTTTTTATCCTGTCTGACTTGAACAACGTGGGGCCAGTGAAGGTGTGGGACGGTCTGGCCCCAGGTTTTGCTTTGCCCAACAGAGTCTACTGGGGGGATGTCACTTGCTAAGGGTAAGAGGGATCCCTCAGATTGCTGAGGGCAATCCATCTGGCTAGTACTACTAGGCTGGGGGTCCCTAATCAGTGGGCGAGGGGATTCCTCTTGGCAGTGGGCCCTGTGGTGTCCATTGACATCGTTGGCCTCTGCAGCACCAGGCTGACAGAGGCTTTGCAGAGAGGGGCAGGATACCTGCTCCAGACTGGGTACCCCCTTGGAAGGCTCCCCTGCCCTCAGTGGCTCTGTCAGGACAGGCCTGACCCCCTCTGGGGCTGTTTCTTCACAAGGGGCAGGATCAGTTCCCTGAGGAGGCTGACCCTCACCTAAGGTCTGGGGGGAGGAAGACTTTTCTTCCTCCCTTGTGCTCTCTGCTGGAGCTGAGTGGGCCATTCTTTCAGTCTCCACTGCTCTAGGGTTTCTTGGTGGTTGGCCTTGTGCCCTAAGGGTCACACCAACCTGCTCAGGGTGGGCCTATCATCTCTAGATGGGTCCTGAGTTCTACTTCAGCCCAGGCTGAAATCTCTAGATCATTGCGCAGCAGGCAATCTACAGGCAGGTTGGGGGATACTGCCACCCTTTTAGGGCCAGTTACCCCTCCCCAGCTGATATTGACTATTGCCATGGGGTGATCTGTTCTAACACTATCAGTGTTGGTCACCTGGTACAGGTATCCAGGTAGAAGCTGAAGGGGGGACAAAAGTTTCCCTCTCACCATGGTGACACTAGCCCCTGTGTCCCTACATGCTACAGATTTCTGACCGTTGATCAGAGGCTCCTGTATGTACTTGCCCAAGTTATTAGGACTTACAGTAAAAGTGGCAAAACCCATGCCACAATCACATGCTAAGGTGGCCTGAGTAGGGGAGCTGGCTAGGCCAGACTCCACCTCAGTTCCCCATGAGAACCCAACTAAACTCTTGGGTGCACTACTAGTACTTGGAGTGTTACTACTAGGGGCACTAGGGGGTGTAGTGGTAGGAGTAGTAATAGTAGTGGTTTCCTTGTTGCTGGCCTTGGGGCAATTGGAATCTCTTGCCGTATGGCCTTTCTCTTTGCATAGATAGCAATAGGGTTTCTTACCAGGGGAGGAAGAGGATGGGGATCCACCCCCTGAGGAAGACTTTTGGGGACCTTCAGAGAACTTCTCTTTAGACTTTTCCCCACCTTTCTCTTGGGCCTTGGAAGAATCTTTCTTCTGGTCACCATCATGGTATGAACCCATTTGTCTGCCTTCTTTCCTAATTCTTGGGGAGAGGTCAGATCAGAGTCTACCAGATGAATACCCCGGGCGGAGCAGGCGTAGTGCCTCTATGCGGAGTTTCACGGAGTTGGAAAAAACTCTGTGGAACTCCGCTCCGCTCTGCTCTGCTCCGCTCCCTCCCCCTCCCAAAGTAATTATAAAGTAAGAAAAAAGGTACTTACTGTGAGAAGTTGGCCTGGTATATGCTGTCCACTAGTTATAGTGGGCACCTTGCACCAGTCCAAACAACCCCTTATTGATGATAGGTTTAAGACAACCTTATTTGAAAGCTATCCTAGTGGTAGCTATGGAGAGCAGCCTTCAGGCTAAGTCTTGAAGGAGTGTAAAGCAGCTTGTTTTACCAGTCTATAATCTCTTGAATGGCTAAATGAAAGGAGACCACACCAGGTATATATATAAAATATATGTATTTATTTCTAAACACACCTTACTAGTCTCTTTATGAGGCTAGAGGTCAAAGCACATGTGTTACACTTCAAATAGCACAGTAAATTAGCACAATATACGGTGGGCCCTATAGGCGAAGCAAACCATATATTAAGAAAGTGGTATAAGAACCACGACTTGACTAGACACAAGGCCTAGAGCCTGTAGAATCGCTGGGACCCCAAGGAACCACCCAAGGTAGTGACACAGGGGACCCACGGGGGACGTGTGCAGTGTGTGAACACAGCCGCGAACTCCGTTAGCTTCTATGGGGAAAGTCGCGGTTAGAGTTTTAAAGTTTAGGGACACTTAGGAGTGGACTAGGAACAAACCCTTTTGGACTTAGATGGTTCTAGGGCCAACACCCACGGGAGCACCGGAGTACTCGTGTTACCTCACCCAGGGAAGCCGGGTGCATAGGTGTCAAATGGTGTTGGGTCGCGTCGTCATTTTCAATGGCAGCTTGCTGAAAAGTGCTGCTGCCGGGAAGAGGAGAAGTGTCCGAAGAGATCCAAGCCTGGATCGAAGATGTGAAGAACCTGAAAGCAGAGGGGACAGAGTCTGGGTCACTTGCCAGTGACCAGGGGCATGATAGTCGAATGCCCACCGATGTCGGGTGCTTCAGGTGCTAGGAGGGGAAGCTTGACTCTTCAGCCACGAGGACCAGGAGGCGTCGAAGACAACCAGGAGCTGGATTCGAGCTGTCCCACGAAGGATGTCGAGTGCTGCAGCATCGGTGCCCGGATTGGACACAACAAGCCTTGGCAACAGCAACCCACGCAGGAAGAGGAAAGATGCTTCGGTGCGGACCAGCAAGGTCCTGGGACTCCCCAAGCGATGGAGAGTCAGGGCACATCTGGAGAAACCAGGAAAGCCCAATTGAAGTACAGTTGTCCTTCTCAGGGACCCACAAGTTGACGGACAAGGGATCGCAAAGGAACCTCGAGAGGAATCACAAAATGGCAGCCCACGGGTCACTCGGAGTGGGTAGGCCAACAATCTTCGGTGGATTCACTGCTCGGGGTTAGGGCTACAAGTAACCCAAAGCACAGCCTCTAGGATTGACAAGAAGCATATGCACTTGCAAATGTACACAGTGACCAGGGGTTCCGGTTCCACGGTACCCACGAGGGCTACGGGTCTCAGCTTTGCTGGGGACTCAGGTCGGCCTCTGGGAAGTCTGGAAACCCACCTCCTGGGTTGCAAAGTCATCGGCGTCCGGCGGGAGCTTCGGAGATGCAGACCAGGCAGATGCGTCTTTGGTGCCTGCCAAGCAGGGGAGTAACTCCTTTACTCCAAGGGAGATTCTTCAGTCATCTAGTCATGTAGATCGTCGAAGTTCCGGGATTTCTGTATCAGAGTTTCGTCCAGGTGTAATCTAAAGTCCTGTAGTCAGGGGTTCCTTCGTTATACCCAAGGAAGGGGTTGGACTAACTCTGGGGACCCACCTATGGGAGGGTTTGGAAAGAGGGGTGGCTACACCCATTTCCTTTGTCCAGTTTCGCGCCAGAGCAGGGGCTGGTAGCCCCTGCAACCGGTTTGAACTGGACTATGCCCAGGGACACCAAATGTGCCCCCAGAGCAGGACTTCAAAGCACTCTTGGAGTGCACCCACCCAGCCCCAATCCACTAAGGCCTGTCTGGGAGGTGGTAACACCTCCCTGTGACAGGAAACCTATTGTCCAGGCCTCCCCTGCCGGAGTTTCGGTCGGCAGCAGGAGGCCAGACTTGTGTCTGTGGCTGGCAGCATCCATTTTGTGATGCCAGGGCTCTGTTAGCTGGTACCGGGTATACCGGTGCTGTCATGTCTCTCCCTCTAGAAGGGTGGGATCATACTCCCACACCAGTTACTGGTGTGGGGGTATGATTCCAAGGTGTTTGACACCAAACACGACATGTTTCCGTGCAGCCATCCCAAAGTTAGCATTTACCGCGAGGTTATAATGCACTTAAGAGTATATGGTCAGGCTGCCTCACAGACAACCCCAGAGGATAGATTCCAAAGGCTGCAGAGGGGCTCTGCTCATGCATGGGCACCCTCTCACACAAAACCAGGCACCCTGCCTTCAGGATTGTTAAGGCCTGCCATAGGGGTGACTGATAGGTTTATATGTGCAGTGATAGGGTGAGATATAGTGAACCTATATCTCGGTAAGGGGTGCAGGCACCACCTCACTCAGGCTGCTGTAGAAGTCCTGTGGTGTCATTTTGGAAGGCTGCCCAGGGGTGGCATAATACATGCTTCAGCCCCTGGTAGGCCTCTGGGGTACCTATGCCCTGGGTACATAGTATACCATATACTAGGGACTTATAAGGGCACCCCAGAATCCAATCTGTGGTGTACCTAAGGTACAGGGAATCAATTTGGAGAGGAAGCAGCTAGGCTGGGGTCCTGGATAGCAGGGCCCCAGCCAGACTAAAGTCGAAAAACAGTGAAACATCATCAAAAAGTGGGGGTAACCATAAGAAGCAGATCCTACTCTCCTTCACTTACCTGCTGTGGCTGCCTCCTCCTCACCATGGACGCTCTCCTTCCTCGTCCTCGCCGTCCTTCTTCTCTGATAACCCCTACGTTGTACGTCTTGTACGTGCAGTTGACAGCTGTCATGGTGGTGTCCCGAGGCAAGGTCAGGCATGTGCGAGGGACACACAAGTTAGCCCACCCCTCTTTGCACTACTGCAGTATGACTGGCAAACGAATGTGTTTATTGAACTACATCCCCCAGAATCCCTTAGGGCGATCATAGTAAGCATGCTGACACACCTGTAGAGGCGGGGGAGGATATAAGCCCCTCCTGCACGCTTCACCGGTGCTTGCCAATCACAGTTGTCAATCAGTGATTCCCAGCGAAGGACGTACTTGTTTCCTGTGCTCTTGTTCCATTCTAGCCTGCGCCCATTCTGGGAGTGCCTTCCAGCCTTGCTTCCTTGGACGTCTCTCCTGTGGCGGCGACTCCGTTTTCAGCTCGCTCCTGTGTTACGGAACGGCCCGCAGTTTCTCTGCTCACAGCGCGACCCCGCCTGACTGCCGAAAGGAATCAACGGCAGTACGCGGAGTTTCTCGTGTGCTGTATTCGTGAGCAGCTTCTGCCTTAAGCTGCATTTCTCTCTTCCCTACGGATCCTCCCCTCCTGTTGAGGAGGTCGAGGGCAGAGTGGGAACTTCTGGATTCTTCTTTGGTTACAGACTACGGCTCCTGTGAGGTAACAAGGAGCCTCTTTTTACGATCTATCTCAGCGAGGTGGGAACTTTATGTACATTATTTTTTGGTTGAAATGCTGAGCGTTTCCTGTTTACTATCTCTCCAGAGTATATTTGCCTGAATTACCAGTGTGCTCTCCTGGTGGATAGTAGTGACTTACATTTGTGGGAGAACTATTCTACAGTGTGCGGGTGCACACATTCTTACCCTCATTTACTGCTATGTGTCTCCGTGGTATGCCTGTGGTCTGCTAACAGTGCACGGCAAGGTGCATGTGAGTACTCCTATCTTGGGGTGTGCAAGCAAATGAGGGGACAAGCGCGTAGGTTATTATTAACATGCCTCCTTTGATATATACAGGCCATTCCACACGATGCTGAGGCTCCTTCCCCACACATTGGTGACCCGCTTCCTCCAGAGGGTTTCTGGACGTGGCTGCCATGGCAGTAGGCAGCGCCTTTTGTTTTCCCCCTTTCCCTGTTTTTTCCCCGGAGTGCTTACACACAGAGCAGTGGTGTTTTGGTACACGCTCAGGGTGGTAGCGCCCAGAGGAATCAGGGATCTAGCAGCTTTCCATCACCCCCGCTGGACAACCTTGCAGGTTAGTGTACATACAGTGGTTCGACCTGACAGCAGCTTCCCTCTACTTAGCTGACCTCTCACCACCTGTGAGACTGGTCTGTGTTGTGTATGCTGATAAATGGGACATTGCATAATTGCAGTTTTGATCAAATCTAGGGGAATATGCATCCCTCTATTCTCTGCTCACCTGTTAGTGGTTTCTCTCCCAGGTGTCCACATTTTGGTGTGCCCACTTAGCCATTCCCACCAAATCAGAATCCTGTGTCACCACCTTGGACTCCAAAATGTTGCCTTGTTCATCTGCAAATGAATTACACCACTGTTCTAATTAATCTGTTGGGCAGTGGGTATCTATGTGATATACAGTGAATGTGCTTTGTGGTAACATTTCCCAGATCTTTTGCCACAACTCGTTACCCAACAACTCTTTTGAATGTATCATCCAGTTATGGGCATGCCATGTGGGAAGCCAGGTGGCTAACCCATTGGCAGTAGACCACAAATCAGTATACAATTCTTGTTTCAAAGCTTGATATACAGCATACAGTTCTGCAAACTGGCTACTCTTTCCCTTTCCTGTAGTATTCTTGGTCACAGGATTGTATGACACTGCTTTCCAATGCCTTTTAACCCCCACATACCTGGCTTAGCCATCAGTAAACCATGCATGTCTCTTGTCTTCTGAAGGCAATGCTGCAAATGGCTCACCCCACTTCACAGAGAACTCCTGTATTTCAGGCACATCCTGTAACACCTCTATAGCTGCCATAGGGGCCTGCGCCACCTGCTCATGCAACACTGCAGTACCTTTGAGGCCTACTCGGCCCTGTCCTGTATGTACCATTTCCATTTGATTATGCTTGCTTCCTGCGCATGCCCTATTCTATGAGTCTTGGGGAAACTCATCACCCACTGCATTATAGGACTCCCAGGTCTCAAAATCACATTGCGCCCCAGGGTCAACTGCTCAGTGTTCACCAGGGCCCAATAGCATGCAAGCAACTGCTTTTCAAAGGGAGTTTACCGCTCTCCAGCATCTGGTAATTTCTTTTCCCAAAATCCGAAAGGCACCCTCTTCTTTCCTTGCTTCTGCCACAAACTCCAAATGGTATACTGCCCCTGGACTGTCACATTCAGCTCAACATCCCCCTCTCGTACTGGCCACAAATCTAAGACACGCTGTATAGCTTCCTTTGCTGATTCAAATCCATTCTGTTGCTGCTCTCCCCACTCAAACTCATGTTTCTTTCACGTAACCTTGTACAAAGGGGCCAACATCTGACTCAAATGAGGGATATGCTGTCTCCAAAAACCAAACAATCCAATGAATCTTGGGGCTTCCTTCCTATTTCGTGGCACAGCAAATTCTTTAATATTTTGTTTCACTTGTGTCCCTGATGCCATTGGGCACCCAAAGATTTCACATTTTTAGAAGGTCCCTGTACCTTTCTGGGATTTATTTCCTACCCCTTACTCTGCAAGTGCTCCACAATCTTGTCCAGTTGGATCTTCACTTGCTCTTGTGTCTCTTCCTGTATCATCACATCATCAATGTAATAGCAAAGCTGCACCCTGGGAATGACTGGTACATCATCCAAGTGCTCCGCCACCAGCCGGTGACAGATGGTAGAACTATGCAAATACCCCATAGGGAGATTTTGAAACGTAAATTGCTTACTGTTCCAGGAGAAAGCAAATTGTTCTTGGTTCTCGGGTGCTATCGGTATAGAGAAAAAGGCATTGGCAATGTCAATAGTCGCATACCACGTCTCAGTGTGTTTCTGTATTTTCTTAATTAAGGTAATCGTATCTGGGACAGCAGCAGTCAGAGGAGTGTGCTTGTTCAAATTGTGATAATCAACTGTCATGCACCGACTATTATCACTTTTGCGCATGGACCACACAGGGTTATTCCAGGCTGTAGTGATTGGAATCACCACCCCTGCCTCTATCAAGTCTCATATAGTCTTACTGATCTCCTCATGCTTCCCTGGAATTCTGTCCTGTTTCAAATGAATTATCTTAGTAGCTTGGGGTACCTTCACTGGAGAAATCTTTAAATGACCCACTCTCATGGTGGCAACTGAGATGTGCCAATTTTTGATGCAAACTGATAACATCCATACTCTAAATACAAACTCATGTCTTTTAAAATGTCAATTCCAATGATGTACTAAAGAATGGGCACTATCAAAACAGTATATTCTCTTATTGGGAGACTCCCAATTCTCTTATAGACTGCAGTTTGTACAGCTGGTGTTTCCTTTCCACCCAGACCTGTAATTATAAAATGATGTCCTTTGAACTTTTTGGGATTTCCAGGTATTAAAGAGGCCTCCGCTCCAATATCTACTAGAGCTCGCACATTCTGCATGTTCCCATTCTTCCAATAAATCACAACCCTAACATGGGGTTTGTTATCCTTGCGAGCCCACCCCTGCATCGGAGCTTGGCCACTTCCCTAATCTAACTTTGCCCTGCGCACTTTTGCCCATGTCAAATCCAGTGTTGGAAGGAACCTGTTCATGGACCTATGGGAACCACCCCCTTACCTGCAACGGTAGTCGGAATCCCCTGGGACAGAGTCCGATCAGTTGAGGAGCCGGATAACTTTTGGTTCGGGACCTCTTTCCCACAGGAACCAGGAAGCGCGCCAAAGTCCAACAACCAATCAGGATGGGGGCGGCCAGATGAAAAGGCGGAGCAGGAAGAGGTGCGGCACGTCGTCAAGGAACCCGGAAGGAGGAAGGAGGAGGAGTCGCGAGAAACTGAGGAGACGGAGCCGGAGAGGACGCTGAACGGAGGCGAGGAGTCCGGGACAGTCAAGAACGACGCGGAGGAAGAAGAGGAGTGGTCGGAGGAGTGGTGGAGTCCCCCCTTCAGGAAGGACATGCATGCCGCCGTAACTCAGGAGAGTTGCGGCAAGGACGGTGAGTGAAACCGTATGCGAGTCTAGGACTCGTAGTCAAGTGGGAGTAGGGTGGGAGTAGGAGGGAGTGGGGAGGATGGGTGGGAAGGAACGGCTCGGGTAAACACGAAGGGGGAGGGACACTTACCGGGCACTTGTGTGAGGAGATTTGAGCACGGCCTTAGGGTCAGTAACGTCTTTACCACTCTCCACTTGGTGTTCTATCCCCTCACCTCCCCTTCCCACAACACTGGCTCATTGGAGTCACATAAGGAAGAAGTCTTACAATGGCTGGGTTGAGGCGGCTCATGGAGGATGCTCCCTGGCATTTCCTGACCACGTTTTCCTGCACAGGGTGTGGTGACGGTCTCCAGCCCTTGGCTATACTAAAAGAGCGAGGCAGGCAGAGTACTTACCGTCCTCTCATTTCTCTTTCCTCGAGCTTCCTGGGGGGTCGGTGGACTGCGAGAACAACAACGACCAGGATCACAGAGAAGACGCACCGAGGGACGGCCATCAACCAACAAGAACTTGCACAGAGGACGTTTAATTCGCCATAGACTCTGAATAAACAACATCATTGCCAAACCACTTAAGCCTCCTAGATTCTGTTTCCGCCCATCCCTCTTACAGGTGGTGTCAGAAGTGGGATCGGTGGAAATGGAGGCGGTTATGAAGAAGATGGCGGACAACCAGGAACAGCTGGGGAAAATTATGGAAAAGTTCCTGGTGGTTACAGAGGAAGACCGGGAAAAGCTCCATCGAACACTCACTGAGCAAAGCACCACACAGGAAACAGTGATAGGGAGGTTGGCGGAAACACTGGGCCAACCAAGGGCCCATACCGCTCTTCCCTCCGTCGTGATGCAGGAATATGTTGCCGGAGAAGATCCTGATTACTATTTCTCCAACTTTGAAAGAATGGCCAGAGCGGCAGCCTGGCCGCAGGACAAGTGGGGACAGTATTTGGGACCATGGCTGTCTGGGGACTTACAAGCGGCCTACCAAGCAGCCAACCCCTTAGGTCTCACTCCTTACGAGGACGTAAAAAGGAGCATCTTGGAACGTATGGGAATCGACACTGAAACCTATAGGACCCGTCTGCGGCAGATTCGCGAGGGACCCCAAGAAACACCGAGAGCTTTGTACTACAGAGTGCGAGATTTGGCAGACCGTTGGCTACAACTTGCCAGTGCCACCAAGGACGAGATAATGGAAAAGGTATACTTAGAGCAATATTTGTCGTCCTTACACCCACCCATCCAAAAATGGGTTCGACAGCACACACAGCTTACCCTAGACAGAGCGGTGGAAATAGCCAGTGCCTTCAGTAGGGCCCAAGACAGTCAAAAAGGGAGAGAGGACGTCCCGTGGAGGCACCACGACAGAGGGGTACCCCCAAGGATGGTTAGGCCCCCTCCGTCCAGAAAACCGGAGACTGTCACACTCCTACCTGGACCCCTACCTGTCTTCCCAAGGCCTTCATTCCCACAGGGTCCCCAGTGTTTTCATTGCGGAATGTACGGACATATCGCCAGAGTATGTCCACAAAAGGAAGAACCGATGGAGGTGGGGCTGACTCGATCATATCTATGTAGATCGGGACACCGAGGGTCCCTCCCTTATCATCGTCAGGTGTCTGTCAATGGAGAGCCCAGGGAGGCCCTAATAGACACAGGGTGTCTACAAAGCGTAATGCAACCACAAGCCGTCCCCGGAGGGGTACAAGACACCCACGGTATGGTAAACATTCTCTGTGTACACGGGGACCAAAAACCATATCAAACCACTGAAGTGGCCGTGCAACATGACCCCGCAGTTGAACCGATAACACTCAATGTGGGTCTCATCCCCAAATTGCCCGAACCCCTAGTCCTGGGGCAGGACTACCCATATATAGAAGACCTGCTACAAAAGACCAAGACCAGTGAGGATGAATGGAGAGAAACCGCACCATTTGCTTTTCTCACAGACCAAGAGTGGCCTCCGACTAAACAGAAGAAAAGCAAAGGACAGAAACGAAAAGACAAACGAGAATGGACACAAGTATCCCTAACACGAACCACCGATGAATGCCTTTGGGAACACGATCAACAGTTCCGTATAGCGCAGAGAGAAGACCCTACACTGAGGGAAGCCTGGAGCAAGGCAGTAGACGTAGAGGACAATCAACACGTAGGTCCCCAGTTCCTAAAGATAAAAGAGTTGTTGTATCGAAAAGGGGGGAGAGACCAAAAGCCCCAGCTGTTGGTACCGGGGGGATTCATGGAAAAGGTCCTCTTTCTTGCCCACAGCCATCTCCTAGGGGGTCACTTTGGGGAGGAGAAAACAGAGAAAACCATCCTTGCCCGCTTCTATTGGCCTGGTATTTACCACCAAGTGAGGAAGTACTGTCAAGAGTGCCCTACGTACCAAAAGAACAGTAGATACAAACCCCCACCAGTACCCTTAAGGCCCCTTCCCGTAATTGAGGAGCCCTTTTCCCGGGTGGGGATGGATCTCATCGGCCCCCTGTTGCCCTCTCGTAGCGGGTGTCGATATGTTCTAGTTATTGTTGACTATGCCACACGGTTCCCGGAAGCGATAGCGTTACGTCAACCCAATACAACCCAAATAGCAAGAGCCATGATTGCTTTCTTTTCGAGGGTGGGATTCCCCAAAGAGATTATCACAGATCAGGGAACACCTTTTGACTCCCGAATCATGAAACAGGTATGTCAACACCTACGGATAAAACAGATCCGCACTGCTGCCTACCATCCCCAAACAGATGGCCTCGTAGAGAGGTACAACGCCACCCTTAAGACCACTCTAAAAAAATTATTGGACTTGGAATCACGTAAATGGGAGGACATGTTGCCTCTGGCCCTCTTTGCCATAAGATGTCAACAACAAAAAAGTACTGGGTATTCTCCTTTTGAGCTTTTATATGGGAGACAGCCCCGTACTTTGTTGGATATGACGAAGGAGGAGTGGGAGGAGGAAGAGAACGGGGGCAAGCCTCTCCCTGAATATGTCTGGAATTTAAAGTCCCATCTAGCCCACATTAGAAGTATTGTGAGGGCCCATGTGGAGCAAGCACAGGAGTCCCAGAAGAAACAATACGATAAAAAACCCACAGAGAGAACCCTGAGTGTAGGTGACATGGTCTTGTTAATGATGCCTAGTTCGGACCATAAATTAATAGGGCAGTGGCAGGGTCCCTTCAAAATAACAGACAAGGTAACCCCTGTTACGTACCGCCTAGAACTAGATCCTCATAACAAAAAGAAAACACAGATATACCATGTGAATCTGCTCAAAAAGTGGTATGGTAATAGGCCTTCTTTGGTAGGCATGGCGGAAGAAACAACCCCCTTGTTTCATCAGAGTATCGACTGTGAATTGCAGCCAAACCTTAGACAGGACCTTTGTACAAAACTGTCCCCTTTACGGGAGGTGTTTTCTAGGAGCCCAGGGAAAACCACACTGGTACAACATGAGATCCATACAACCCCCGGAAAAAAGGTACGGCTACGTCCTTATAGGCTACCCGAGTCCCGAAGAGGGGCCATAGGAAAAGAGATACAGCAGATGTTACACATGGGGATCATCGAACCCTCACACAGTGAGTGGAGTTCTCCTATTGTTATAGTACCCAAGCCTGACGGATCAATCAGGTTCTGCATAGACTTTAGAGAGATCAATAAAATATCCCATTTCGATGCTTACCCCTTACCCAGGGTTGATGAAATGGTAGAAAAATTAGGCAAAGCCCAATATATCAGCACCCTGGACCTATGCAAAGGCTATTGGCAGGTGCCTCTCCGGGAGAAGGACAGAGAGAAAACGGCTTTCTCTACACCCGGGGGTCTATATCACTTCCTCGTACTGCCATTTGGTTTACACGGAGCCCCTGCCACCTTTCAGAGGCTAATGAACCACATACTGAAACCCTGCGAGGACTACGCAGCGGCATACATTGATGACATCATTATTTATAGCGACTCATGGGAGCAGCATGTGGCCCATTTATGCAAGGTAATCCAAGCCCTAAAAGAGGGAGGATTGACCATCAATCCCGCCAAAAGCCATCTAGCAGGACGCTCAGTCAAATATCTGGGGTATCTGTTAGGAGAGGGATATATCAAGCCACAAGAGGAAAAGGTTGCCGCAATATCACGACTAGCATTCCCTCACACGAAAAAGGACCTGCGGGCGTTTCTTGGGATCCTAGGATATTACAGGAGGTTCATACCCTCCTTCTCACAGATAGCAGCCCCCCTAACCGACCTCCTTAGAAAAGATATAAAAACAGATGTGGAACTCAAAAACCGTCAACCCCTGTACAACAGGCGTTCCTTAGTCTAAAGAGGACCCTGATAACTAAACCTGTGCTGCTCAGTCCCGACTACACCAAACCATTTATACTACAGACGGATGCCTCAGAATACGGCCTAGGAGCTGTCCTGTCACAAAACGATGTGCAGGGACAGGAGAGACCAGTAATGTATATAAGCCGCAAGCTCTACCCAAGAGAAAGAAACTACGCAGTGATCGAAAAAGAGGCTTTAGCCATCAAATGGGCTGTGGAATCCCTCAAGTATTATCTGGATGGTCGTGACTTTATGTTATTCACTGACCATGCACCCCTCGAATGGCTTGCACGTAACAAGGGACACAATGACAGGATTTTATGTTGGTTCCTGGCGTTGCAACCGTTCCGATTCACCGTTGCACACCGCAAAGGAAGGGCACAAACCAATGCGGACTTCCTGTCTAGATACCCGCTTGAGCCTCTCCTCGTAAACAAGGATGTTAGGGAAAGGGGATGTCGGAAGGAACCTGTTCATGGACCTATGGGAACCACCCCCTTACCTGGAACGGTAGTCGGAATCCCCTGGGACAGAGTCCGATCAGTTGAGGAGCCGGATAACTTTTGGTTCGGGACCTCTTTCCCACAGGAACCAGGAAGCGCGCCAAAGTCCAACAACCAATCAGGATGGGGGCGGCCAGATGAAAAGGCGGAGCAGGAAGAGGTGCGGCACGTCGTCAAGGAACCCGGAAGGAGGAAGGAGGAGGAGGAGTCGCGAGGAACCGAGGAGACGGAGCCGGAGAGGACGCTGAACGGAGGCGAGGAGTCCGGGACAGTCACGAACGACGCGGAGGAAGAAGAGGAGTGGTCGGAGGAGTGGTGGAGTCCCGCCTTCAGGAAGGACGTGCATGCCGCCGTAACTCAGGAGAGTTGCGGCAAGGACGGTGAGTGAAACCGTATGCAAGTCTAGGACTCGTAGTCAAGTGGGAGTAGGGTGGGAGTATGAGGGAGTGGGGAGGACGGGTGGGAAGGAACGGCTCGGGTAAACACGAAGGGGGGGGACACTTACCGGGCACTTGTGTGAGGAGATTTGAGCACGGCCTTAGGGTCAGTAACGTCTTTACCACTCTCCACTTGGTGTTCTATCCCCTCACCTCCCCTTCCCACAACACTGGCTCATTGGAGTCACATAAGGAAGAAGTCTTACAACGGCTGGGTTGTGGCGGCTCATGGTGGATGCTCCCTGGCATTTCCTGACCACGTTTTCCTGCACAGGGTGTGGTGACGGTCTCCAGCCCTTGGCTATACTAAAAGAGCGAGGCAGGCAGAGTACTTACCGTCCTCTCATTTCTCTTTCCTCGAGCTTCCTGGGGGGTCGGTGGACTGCGAGAACAACAACGACCAGGATCACAGAGAAGACGCACCGAGGGACGGCCATCAACTAACAAGAACTTGCACAGAGGACGTTTAATTCGCCATAGACTCTGAATAAACAACATCATTGCCAAACCACTTAAGCCTCCTAGATTCTGTTTCCGCCCATCCCTCTTACATCTAGATAAACTCTCTGATAATCTTCAGGAAACTCCTCTGCTGCTCCTGTCCTTATCTGCCCAATTATAACTTATACCCTCCTCCCCCTTTAGACAGGGCTCTCTCTCTTTTTCACCACAAGGCTCTCTCTCCCTCTATCTCGCTCTCTCTGTCCGTCTCTTTTCTCTCCTCCTTCACCTCCACCTGTTTCTGAATTACCTGCTTATTATCCTTCTTATTTGCCTTTCTACTTCCTTCCTATTGATCCAGCCCTCACCCCCGATACATCTCCCACATACGTTTGGTATCAAGGCCATCAATTTCTTCCTTCAACGTCCCGTCTTTCAACAATGCTGTAAACATGTCTCTCCTGGACACTTCATTATTATCAGTACGAGTTTCAGACCGGGTAAACCTCTCAGTCTTGTTCCACTCCCCCAACTCACACAATTCACGTACTGCCTCAAGCACCTGAGACAAGGGATTGCCTGTTTGATTAATCAACAATGTCATTATGACATGTTTGTAGGCTGGGGGAGCTAAACAAATTATTTTATTTTTTATTTAGAAATACATTCATCAAATCATGAGGAGTACCCACCAGAATTGCAATCTTCATTACATCCTTTTTCATTCTCTGCATTGCATCCCTTAATGTAAACCAGGGCTTATCAGTTAGTGACCAATCTGACTCAGTTGGGTATTTGTGTAAACATCCATCTGCCACTAACTGGAGTAAAGTGGTCTGCACATTTTCCTGAAAAGACCCAAACTCATCTTGCACAACAGGATCATTGCTTAGTATCCAAAACTTTGCTGTATCTCCATGATCTAAATGCACTCCCTGCACCCCTAAATCAAACAAGCGCACCCTCCATGCAGTCAGTCTTTCATCCGACCTCTGTTGGAACCTGTCTATGATATCACTAATCTCCTGTTGTGTGAAATCCTCCAAAGGGTTTAACACAAGCCCCTGTGGATTGTGTGGATTTTGCTACATCTTTCGCCGGTATATTGTCTGTGCCTGGATGATTTTCTGACCCTCTGTCTCATTCTGACTCAGTCTCCCCCAGAGTCTGACAAGAACTCCGATGAGTCCCATATGTTACCATCACACTCCTCCAGGTTTCAGTCTAACCCAGCCTTGGCAATAGCCAAATGCACCTTCCTTTTGTTAACCCTTCCTCTTTGCTTTTTTCATTTATATTGTGCTACACGTATCGCTGCCTTTTCAGCCACAAGCTGATAAATTTCCAATTTATCTTGCAACAATTTGTTCTGGCATGACAACATTTCAGAAGTATTCTTGGCTTCTACTAACTCTTTTTCCACTGCTTCACACTATTTTTTCAGCTGAATACATTTTCATTCATTTTCCTATAAGCATTTAAGAAGATCCAGCCTCTTCGACCCAAAGTACAAAACTTTTTCCCTTTTTCAATTGCTACTTTTTGCAAGGAAATTAGAACATCTTCTGGCTGTGCGTCAGACATACATGCACTCCAATTCTCACTCAGTCCAGCACAATGCGACCACTCATGAGCAAGCTGACTATATGGAACTAATTCCCATCCTGGTATTTCATTTGGTATCTGGGAACCTGCTTTATCCATTTTTGTTTTTCTGCCAAACATTCTTCCCCTTTCACTATGATTCCTGCTGACTACGCCAAAATGTCTTGCTTTCCCTTCAGAACACCTGAGCAAGATTTCAAAACACCAGGATACAACGTGAACGCTCTTCAAAATAAGACTCTGCACACTTTAGCATACCAAGATACAATGTAGATAAAGTTCCACAGTCATTTGCCAAGTAAAAAGAAATATTTATTGCAGCAAGTTCTGATATATCAAATAGCAATAATGCATATATAAAATAAATGCATATAGTAAATGTATATACACAAGAATAAATGCATAGAAAGATAACTGTATGCATACAAGAATAAGTAATTAGAACATGGAGTACTTCACCTGATGTTGGTCTTCATCATGGAAAACGGCCTTTAAAACAATTTTTTTAGAACGATTGGCCTGAACAACGACTCATAAACAACGACCTGGACCTGAGCCACGACATCCTTAACCACTACTTCATTTACAACGAGCTGGACTTTTCAAAGGTAAGTTTAATGAACATATTATTATTATTTTTTGTTTTAATTACATTATTTATAAAGTAATATAGTCCAGAGCCGAAGCCGCGAATGTCGAGAATATGGTGCAGAATTACAATTAATATTAGCCAGCCCACGTAAATGTTTAATCTCTGCTTCTGTGAATACCGGTATCCATGACATTGATGAAGCTCAGAATGATCTACAGAAATTCGAGCCATTTGTGTTCTTATGCTTCCTAATGTTTTAAATCATAAACTATATTAAAACAGAGCTACTTGGGGAGAGCGCTACCGCAGCAGTTGCGACGGACTGTCATTTTGCATAGAAAAGAAACGTTTCTGCAAGACACCCCAGGGACGTGTTAATCAGAGCTTTTTAATGGATTCAGTCTGATCTGTGACAGGCTTTGTTCCGGAGATGGCATTTGTGGGATAGAGGCTTGAGTTATTGGGGAGAGATAGTAATTTTCGGGAGTGATTGAGCACCGTTCCTTAGGCCTCAGACCCTCCCATCCTGTCACGGGCCTTGGTAGAGTGACTGCCCTGAAACGGGTTTGTCTATTATCTTGCAAATACTGCACACTTAAACAACAAATAAACAACAGGGACATTCGCATTAAATATAAACGCGTGACACTTACTTTGTTCTTCTCTGTTTAACCCATGACTGTGTCGTGCATTTTAAACTTTAGCTTAATACGCCCGCACTGGTAATAAAACGTGGGTTAGATTAGTTGATTTGAACGTAGTGGTAGATTCGGTTTATATCTCAAATGAATATTTTTCGTGGTTCAGTAAGTCGTGGTTCATTACTAAGGGGCCGATTCCGATCTCGGCCGGTAGTGCTCCGAATCGGATTCGGTTTTACCGGATCCGATCCGGAGCCCTATTTTCCGACCGAGTCGTACGCGCGTCCGGGCGAGCGAGTACGATGCGTATTCGCCGACCGACTCGTCCGGGCGACCCGACCGCTCCGACCGACTGGTTCCCGGATCGTACCGCTCCGACCGACTCGCTCGGACCCGATTCGCACCGCGCAATGGAGACGTTTTCCGGCCGGGTAGGTACGATGCGCACCTCGACCGCTCCGACCGACTCGCGCCGTCCGACTCGAACTCGCTGTCGGAGCCGTACTTTGGGGGTCCGTGTCGGACCCCTGTACGCGTGCACCCGTGCGAGGCGCACACAGGGGGACCCATGGGTCCCCCTACCTGTGCGTGTACGCCGCGAGCGCTCGCGGCGTACTCGCTGTAGGGGGCGCCCTTGTCTGCCTCGCACCCATTGAGGCAATGGGAGCCCGCGTACGCGTTGTACGACCGGCTCCCATTGAGTTCAATGGGAGTCCGACCGACTCGTGTCCGGTGGCATACGAATGCATCGGACTCGTTCGGTCGGACTGCACGGGTCCGATTCGGTCGGAAATCTCTCCGAGGCCGGCTCGGTCGGTGAAATTACCGACACGAATCGGAATCGGCCCCTTAGTAGTTTGGCTTTGGTCGTTGTTTAGCCTTCGTGGTTTAGGCACTTGTGATTTACGAGGTAGTTGTTTAATCATACAACCCTTCATCATACTGCCAGCACGACTGGAAGAAACAGGGGACAGTCTTGACAGGAGCCCTCAACCGGGACATGGTTTTGAGGTGGTGCGTCCACCCCTGAAACGAGTTCTTGTCAAAATACCAAGAAGTCTCCATCTTTATACCCTTACTAAAACAGAGAGCGGCTTCTAGAAGCTCCCCCTCCCTTCATCTGCACTGTAGGTGCTGGATGCACTCTCTGCATCCAGGTCACTCACCAGAGCTGGCAAGTCTCCAAAGAGAGCTGAGGAAGAGTTGTTTACCTTTCTCATCCTTGGGCTATGCAGTCCCCACTGTCTGTTCTAGTATTATCTCTCCCACTCTGTGAAGTGAAAAAACATAGATATTTCTGTGTTTACGCAAGTAACCCAGACTGCCTGGGTTCGCAGAAGAAAGGCAGGGTCAAACAGATACAAGATGAAACCGTGTATTAAAGCAACATGGAGTCAATGGTCACCACATGATCTCACAATGTATATAAATGCCTATAGCATTACAGCGCCTTAACCTTCTGAGGTACTTTGGCTTACCTATTGTAATATTGCATTTACTGAACTTATTCTTGGTTTGTGTATATACTGGATTGATTGGTAATCCAAAATAAAAATCTTTAGCCATATTTAGTGATTCCTGGTCCTTATTGTGGAGTCACATTGGCTTCACAAGTTAGAAATGTATTGTTGATGTTTTCTCCCTTTCAATGCTTCACGTCAGATAACAAAGGTCCATATGACCAATAGGGAAAAATCTTTGACGACTTCACTAAGTGATTACGTTTTAGGGCCCAGTGCACCAGCAGGTGTAACACAAAATGATGGACCACCCCTTGTGGAACTGATGAGTGGTCCAGTGACTCCGGTATCTCACAGCTATTCATAGGGTTAAGATCGAATGAGGGGGCCCCCAGGATTGTGGGGGCCCATCTGCCCCACAGGAGCAGCAAGGGCCTGCATTATGGTCCTGGGTCTGACAAGAGATGGCTCTGACACAAAATCGATTGATAGGTAATCAGGGGTACCAAATGTAAAAAATGAACAAATCAGTATTGCTTTTTCCGATAGCAAAATAGCCTTTTCCTCTAAGAACAGTAACACATCAAAATCACACAGTAATAAAGGAAAGAGAGGAAGCACTACAACTCTGATTATGGTAAATACAGCCAGTTTTGCACTCAAATGAAAATCAGCACCTGCTGTCTCGGGGTGTGATAAAAAAACATGAATGACATTCAAGCAAACCAGTGTCTGATTGGGCCCCTTTATGTTGTTGTTGCTGTTGTTGGTAGTTTTATTATGATTAGTAATATTATTACTATTAAGAAGCTAGGGGCAAGGGGCACAGCAGCATTTTCTGAGCTTGATGGAAGTTGGTGTGCGGGAGTCCAAGCACCGTGTGTGTAGCTGCAGTTTTTAAAAAATAAAGTATCACTTCACCGAGACAGTGCTTAAGGGTGCATTCCAACTTCCCTCATTGTCTCTGGGAAGAAATGCATGCTGTCTAATGCATCCTGCCCATGAATCTTAAAGTAACATGTTTACTCCTCTACCTTTCACCCATTAAAGTCATGTTTTTTTGGGTTTTTTTGATGGGCCAGCGCTGTTAATTCCTAGAGGCTGCCTAAGCATAGCTGCTAAACATGCCCATGTCATGTGCCGCAACATCAGCAATGCCTGCTTTGTAGCCTGCAGCAGATTACATTCTGGGGGATGTCGTTTTGTTTCAAAATTGAAAATCTCATTATGTGAAGTCCTGTTGGCTAAAAAGGCTGGACCAGAAGAAGGTGTAACAAATAAAAAAACACAAGGGTCCCTATTCACTATATACACTAGTTTGGATCATGGGCATTACACAATATTGTGACTAATAATCACAGTATTCAAGCAAAAAAGTCAGTAACACAAAAAAATCAATAACAAACTAAATGGGACATATGAGATTTATTCCATAAAAAACACAAATAAAATTAAAAACATTTCATATTATAATACAATATTGCACTAATATACATCACAAGAAAACAGAAAGGTCGACGCTGCGTTTCGGTGAGTTGGTAATAAATCACCTTCTTCAGGACAGTTTTCTATATAATAAAAACAATCAATTAATGACAGTCTCATATATTTTGTCACCATAACATTTGAACCTACAATACTACATGTTAAAATTTGTGCAACTGACTCTAAACAAACACAATACGTGCACTCATCAATTTATAAAATCATTGAGTATCACCACTAACTAAAAATTGAACATAGCCCCTAGAGGCAATATCCTATGTGATCTACAAATAATATAATTTCACCTAATAATTTAGTCACTACCCATGATCCATATTAATTAAAACAAATATTAAAATATATAACAATTCAAACCTACCGAGGTAGGAAAGTGCTCAAATTTAAAATTCACTGGGCACTTATAGAAGCAACGTGCTCGAGTTGAAAATGGGGTTTGAAGATATCCCGCCTCGTATAATAGAGGTTACTGTTACACTCCTAAAATAAGAGAAAAGGGTGAGGGGACAGAACGATTTTCTCAATGGTATTTCCAAAGACATAACTCCCCATATTGGCAATCGTACACGTACCTTAATTTAAAAGCCAATAAGTATTTTTAGGTTCGTTGGTGCCACCAATATATGTTTTATTAAAAAGATTTAGTTCTAAGGAAAAACAAGAAAAAGAATTTACAGAGAGAATATCTCAATCAAAACATTGCAAAACGATAAATGCCAAAGATGCTACCGGGCTTACTTTAAAATGAATGGACTAATCCAAATACACCAATAATGGATGAGCCGTGGTTGAGGATAGCAAAATTTAGCAATCTCCCACAGATTTCACATCTAAGGACCAAAAGACAATTTTAAAGGAGAGAAAGAAGTGACTGGAAAAACGTCACTCTATGTTGCAGTTATGAGTGCACCTACTAAATTAAAATGCTACTCAAGTTTTACCTGATCTGGTTGCTGTAATATTCATGCAGCCATCTACAAACAAACCTATAATAAAAATGTACCGAATCACTTAATTGTATTGTACACGGTACACATAATGCCATCAATCCATTATTTTAACACAATGCGTGTTATTTCTCATATATCCTATAAGGCTATTTAACATAAAGGACTTATATTGGTTCCGAACAAAATTGGTTGAAAATTGGAGCGTATATCTTTGTAGTCAAGATTTATAAAAGCCTCCAAAAATATCTCTTATGTTCCTGATTCTAAAGGTAATAATCCATCATTCTCAAGTCATAAGTTTGAGCTTCATATATTCCATAATACTCTCTGATCACGATGTGTTAGCACCGTTATATAGACAAAACGATCTAACAACCGTTCTAAAAAACAACCAGAGGCCATTCTGTTGTATCGCTATTGTAATATGCAGACTTAGAAGCTAAAAGTGAGGCCAATACTTTGTCAAAATCCTAAGTATTATATCTACCTTAATACTATATACAACAGCCAGACACGAGACAATCGCGCTTACCTATTAAAAATATTACGGCCTCCCTGCACCAACGAACAGCTTCCGGGTCAGGATACACCTTTGTGTCAGACCCGGAACTGCTTTATATCTCTTTCAGAAATGACACGTGACTAATTAACGGAATGATTAGCAAATATCATATGTTCACTCGTTTTATATCGTATGTCAAACGAAGGGTCTATATCCTAAAGAAATTATGAGTTCATGAGACAGAGGTTGATTAAATGTATATAAGAAAATATCTTGTCTTGCAAAACAAGCCCGATAGTTAACCGAAAATAAATCGGCCATTTTGGAAGATGTAATCACTTCGTCCTGAAAGGCAAGAAATGATAGCCTACCAGATTAATAAGACTCAGCAATTGTTCTGCAGATAGCAAAAAACTACTATAATGTTGTTGAAACACAGTCTTTGCTAAAAAAACGGACCCTAATAACGTTGTCGATCTTGAAATATATATATATATATATTCAGGAGCGTCATAGTATGACAAAACACCCCATACAAGGCCAAAAATAAATCGGCCATTTTGGAAGGGAGTCCACTATAACCAAAGGGGCAAAAAAACTTCCATATATATCAGCATATAACAATCAAAACTGCTATTGTGTCAAATAAACACAGTTATTACTCAACAACAGACTATCATAATGCTGTTGATCGTGATAGATGTCTAAATATATATTCTTATTAATTCGGGAGAGTCATGACCCGATAAAACACCCCATCGTGTACCAAAAATAAATCGGCCCGTTGGAAACAGAATCCACTACATCCAAAGGGCCTCCGCATAAATACACGACATACCTACTATTCTCCAAACAACCATTAGTACTTATGTAATAGTGTTTCAACTCAATTAAGGGTGCAGAAAGGACCAGTCAGGCTGAAGGGATAAGCATATTCATTAAATGAGCCTCTCCCAATCTTCCTTACTATTTAAACCTTTTCTGAAGGTGTTAAATCGGGACATATAAAACTGTTCCCGTTTTTTCTTTTCAAGGTTAAGTCACCACCTCGATTATTCATATGTATAGTTTCAATTCCACACCATATAAGATCTTCAACTTTATGGTGTTTTTCGAGCCAATGTTCTACCAGAGGGGCAGTTCTTCTCTTTGTTCTTATGGCAGACTTGTGTTCATTAATTCTAATCCTTATTTCTCTTGATGTTTCATCTACGTATCCCAACTGACATGGGCACATAATAAAATATATCAAGTTTTTAGTCCTGCAATTAATAAAGTTTTTAAGTTTATGGGTAGTGCCATTATGGCATATAGTGGGTCCTTTCATAATGTTAGTACAGTTATTACACCCACTACATGCAAATGTGCCCGTCGGTAACGGGGCATTTGGTAAACAGGGTTGCTTATTACCACTCGTATCTCTATACGTGTGTACCAAGCAATTCCTGATAGTGCGATTGCGCCTAAATGAGAACATAGGTTTAGGTAAAATCTCTTTTTTTGGTTAGTTACAAGATGCCAATTTCTGTTTACAATATTTTTAATTTTGTTACTAATTGTACTGTGATTAGTGACAAAAATCAAAGGTAACTTGTCTGGGACCGGTTTATTGGAGTTGTTCTCAAAAAAGGAATCCCTGTTAAAATATTTAGCTCTTTTGTATGCTCGCTTCACTAATTTTTTTGGGGAACCTCTATTGAGAAATTTAGTAGTTAGTTTGTCAGCATGTTTGTCATAATCCTTGATACTTGTGCAATTACGTTTTAGCCGTAAAAATTGTCCAAACGGAATATTATCCTTTTGGCAAGCAGGGTGGTTACTGTTATAATGAAGCATTGTATTTCGATCGGTGGGTTTAGTGAATAATTCCACATTTATATGTCCATCCACATTTTTAATCTGGATATCCAGAAATTCACAGGAATTTCTATTAACAGTGGAGGTGAATTTAAGATTATCATCTCCAAGATTTAGCCATTCTATGAAATCTCCCAGAATCTCTCTGGTCCCTGTCCAAATAAAGAACACATCGTCAATGTATCGGGACCAATGAGAAATATTCTCAAAAAATGGAGCCGATACATTGAAGATGTGCTTCTCCTCAAATTGAGCAACATACAGACAGGCCAAACTGGGAGCACAGGTTGCTCCCATGCTAGTCCCCTTAATCTGTTTATAAAAATCTTTTTCAAATAGGAAGATATTGTTTTTTAATATAATGGTCACGCATTCTACAATAAAGGTCGCGTGGGCAGACAGATCATCCTCTGTCTGCCCACCAGAGCTTTTTCAGGAAAATAAGACTGAATGCCTTTTTTGAAGGGAATGTTAGACCACCTACGGACAATAAATCAGGGTTAAAACCTAAATCAACTTGGACACCTCAAATACATCTTCTTAATAAAGACATAGAGGTATTTGAACGAGTGGTAGAAAAAAGTATAGACGACTTACTTAATAAAAAAATTTGGGTCAATAATAATCTCACTTCCAGAGAACGACTAGCACTCAAGTCTTTGGAACAATGCCATAATCTCACCATCAAACCGGCCGACAAAGGCGGTAGTATTGTCGTGATGGACACTGATGATTATAATAACAGAATGCACATACTCCTGAATAACAATCAACACTATCAGATTTCTAATAAAGATGAGTGGACCGCTCTGATCCTTACAGTTGATAACCTATTGAGTTTTGCTAAGGAAGATGACATTATTTGCAGTGATGAGTTTAATTTCCTGCATAATGTTAACCCTATCATCCCTGCACTATATGGGCTTCCTAAAGTGCATAAAAATATAGCCAATCCACCCATGAGACCTATTGTTTCCAGCATTAACTCACTTACTGAACCATTAAGTAAGTACGTGGATATCTTTTTGCAGCCTCTGGTAGTACAACAAAGAGCATATATTAAAGATACAACTTCTATGATCCAGAAAATTGAAAACTTGGAATATAATCCTGTGATACAGTGTCTCGTGACTTTAGACATAGAGGCACTGTATACGAATATTCCTCAGGATAGTACTATACAGATGATTGAGAATCTCCTTGGAAATGGAGAGGATGATCTGTCTGCCCACGCGACCTTTATTGTAGAATGCGTGACCATTATATTAAAAAACAATATCTTCCTATTTGAAAAAGATTTTTATAAACAGATTAAGGGGACTAGCATGGGAGCAACCTGTGCTCCCAGTTTGGCCTGTCTGTATGTTGCTCAATTTGAGGAGAAGCACATCTTCAATGTATCGGCTCCATTTTTTGAGAATATTTCTCATTGGTCCCGATACATTGACGATGTGTTCTTTATTTGGACAGGGACCAGAGAGATTCTGGGAGATTTCATAGAATGGCTAAATCTTGGAGATGATAATCTTAAATTCACCTCCACTGTTAATAGAAATTCCTGTGAATTTCTGGATATCCAGATAAAAAATGTGGATGGACATATAAATGTGGAATTATTCACTAAACCCACCGATCGAAATACAATGCTTCATTATAACAGTAACCACCCTGCTTGCCAAAAGGATAATATTCCGTTTGGACAATTTTTACGGCTAAAACGTAATTGCACAAGTATCAAGGATTATGACAAACATGCTGACAAACTAACTACTAAATTTCTCAATAGAGGTTACCCAAAAAAATTAGTGAAGCGAGCATACAAAAGAGCTAAATATTTTAACAGGGATTCCTTCTTTGAGAACAACTCCAATAAACTGGTCCCAGACAAGTTACCTTTGATTTTTGTCACTAATCACAGTACAATTAGTAACAAAATTAAAAATATTGTAAACAGAAATTGGCATCTTGTAACTAACCAAAAAAAGAGATTTTACCTAAACCTATGTTCTCATTTAGGCGCAATCGCACTATCAGGAATTGCTTGGTACACACGTATAGAGATACGAGTGGTAATAAGCAACCCTGTTTACCAAATGCCCCGTTACCGACGGGCACATTTGCATGTAGTGGGTGTAATAACTGTACTAACATTATGAAAGGACCCACTATATGCCATAATGGCACTACCCATAAACTTAAAAACTTTATTAATTGCAGGACTAAAAACTTGATATATTTTATTATGTGCCCATGTCAGTTGGGATACGTAGGTGAAACATCAAGAGAAATAAGGATTAGAATTAATGAACACAAGTCTGCCATAAGAACAAAGAGAAGAACTGCCCCTCTGGTAGAACATTGGCTCGAAAAACACCATAAAGTTGAAGATCTTATATGGTGTGGAATTGAAACTATACATATGAATAATCGAGGTGGTGACTTAACCTTGAAAAGAAAAAACGGGAACAGTTTTATATGTCCCGATTTAACACCTTCAGAAAAGGTTTAAATAGTAAGGAAGATTGGGAGAGGCTCATTTAATGAATATGCTTATCCCTTCAGCCTGACTGGTCCTTTCTGCACCCTTAATTGAGTTGAAACACTATTACATAAGTACTAATGGTTGTTTGGAGAATAGTAGGTATGTCGTGTATTTATGCGGAGGCCCTTTGGATGTAGTGGATTCTGTTTCCAACGGGCCGATTTATTTTTGGTACACGATGGGGTGTTTTATCGGGTCATGACTCTCCCGAATTAATAAGAATATATATTTAGACATCTATCACGATCAACAGCATTATGATAGTCTGTTGTTGAGTAATAACTGTGTTTATTTGACACAATAGCAGTTTTGATTGTTATATGCTGATATATATGGAAGTTTTTTGCCCCTTTGGTTATAGTGGACTCCCTTCCAAAATGGCCGATTTATTTTTGGCCTTGTATGGGGTGTTTTGTCATACTATGACGCTCCTGAATATATATATATATATATTTCAAGATCGACAACGTTATTAGGGTCCGTTTTTTAGCAAAGACTGTGTTTCAACAACATTATAGTAGTTTTTTGCTATCTGCAGAACAATTGCTGAGTCTTATTAATCTGGTAGGCTATCATTTCTTGCCTTTCAGGACGAAGTGATTACATCTTCCAAAATGGCCGATTTATTTTCGGTTAACTATCGGGCTTGTTTTGCAAGACAAGATATTTTCTTATATACATTTAATCAACCTCTGTCTCATGAACTCATAATTTCTTTAGGATATAGACCCTTCGTTTGACATACGATATAAAACGAGTGAACATATGATATTTGCTAATCATTCCGTTAATTAGTCACGTGTCATTTCTGAAAGAGATATAAAGCAGTTCCGAGTCTGACACAAAGGTGTATCCTGACCCGGAAGCTGTTCGTTGGTGCAGGGAGGCCGTAATATTTTTAATAGGTAAGCGCGATTGTCTCGTGTCTGGCTGTTGTATATAGTATTAAGGTAGATATAATACTTAGGATTTTGACAAAGTATTGGCCTCACTTTTAGCTTCTAAGTCTGCATATTACAATAGCGATACAACAGAATGGCCTCTGGTTGTTTTTTAGAACGGTTGTTAGATCGTTTTGTCTATATAACGGTGCTAACACATCGTGATCAGAGAGTATTATGGAATATATGAAGCTCAAACTTATGACTTGAGAATGATGGATTATTACCTTTAGAATCAGGAACATAAGAGATATTTTTGGAGGCTTTTATAAATCTTGACTACAAAGATATACGCTCCAATTTTCAACCAATTTTGTTCGGAACCAATATAAGTCCTTTATGTTAAATAGCCTTATAGGATATATGAGAAATAACACGCATTGTGTTAAAATAATGGATTGATGGCATTATGTGTACCGTGTACAATACAATTAAGTGATTCGGTACATTTTTATTATAGGTTTGTTTGTAGATGGCTGCATGAATATTACAGCAACCAGATCAGGTAAAACTTGAGTAGCATTTTAATTTAGTAGGTGCACTCATAACTGCAACATAGAGTGACGTTTTTCCAGTCACTTCTTTTCTCTCCTTTAAAATTGTCTTTTGGTCCTTAGATGTGAAATCTGTGGGAGATTGCTAAATTTTGCTATCTTCAACCACGGCTCATCCATTATTGGTGTATTTGGATTAGTCCATTCATTTTAAAGTAAGCCCGGTAGCATCTTTGGCGTTTATCGTTTTGCGATGTTTTGATTGAGATATTCTCTCTGTAAATTCTTTTTCTTGTTTTTCCTTAGAACTAAATCTTTTTAATAAAACATATATTGGTGGCACCAACGAACCTAAAAATACTTATTGGCTTTTAAATTAAGGTACGTGTACGATTGCCAATATGGGGAGTTATGTCTTTGGAAATACCATTGAGAAAATCGTTCTGTCCCCTCACCCTTTTCTCTTATTTTAGGAGTGTAACAGTAACCTCTATTATACGAGGCGGGATATCTTCAAACCCCATTTTCAACTCGAGCACGTTGCTTCTATAAGTGCCCAGTGAATTTTAAATTTGAGCACTTTCCTACCTCGGTAGGTTTGAATTGTTATATATTTTAATATTTGTTTTAATTAATATGGATCATGGGTAGTGACTAAATTATTAGGTGAAATTATATTATTTGTAGATCACATAGGATATTGCCTCTAGGGGCTATGTTCAATTTTTAGTTAGTGGTGATACTCAATGATTTTATAAATTGATGAGTGCACGTATTGTGTTGCACAAATTTTAACATGTAGTATTGTAGGTTCAAATGTTATGGTGACAAAATATATGAGACTGTCATTAATTGATTGTTTTTATTATATAGAAAACTGTCCTGAAGAAGGTGATTTATTACCAACTCACCGAAACGCAGCGTCGACCTTTCTGTTTTCTTGTGATGTATATTAGTGCAATATTGTATTATAATATGAAATGTTTTTAATTTTATTTGTGTTTTTTATGGAATAAATCTCATATGTCCCATTTAGTTTGTTATTGATTTTTTTGTGTTACTGACTTTTTTGCTTGAATACTGTGATTATTAGTCACAATATTGTGTAATGCCCATGATCCAAACTAGTGTATATAGTGAATAGGGACCCTTGTGTTTTTTTGTGTTGATTACCCAGTCCCTATTCTGAATAGTAGGGTTCTCCCCTCTTTTAAATATATGGTGTAACAAATAACACATAGCTATTGGTTTGCCATATACATGTGAAGGAGGGGGCAAATTTCCCTTATTATATGGTATTAAATACCCCCATTATATGCACTAGAAGAATATTTCAAGTCACCTTGGAGTTCTGGAACCTCTTTATGGTCACAGAACTTCTTTGTGACTTGCAATATCCTTATAATATACAGAAGAGAGTATTTTATCTCAGATATTATTGGTTTTTGCAACAGATTGTATGACGGCTAAATCCTTCTGCAGACAAGTCCTAACAAGCATTGGCATAGCCAATAGGTCTCGCTTTTGGGACCTTATACATGTTTAGCCAGAGAAATTGACTATGCCAATGTCTTTAAGCTATGCTGTAGAGAAGTGTGACTGCTGTGCAGCATGCTGAAAAGTTATATTAAAAAAGTGTCAGAAGCATTTTTGTTACCTTATATATGACCAAGAATGCATTATGTTCACCTGAACGACCAATATTTAAAAAAGTATTTACAATAAAAAATGTCTTCAGTTTTCTTTTGCCCTTGCAATGCTGTCAACTTCTTTCAGCCTGTTCCAATGGTTGTTTGTTATAGCTTTTTTGTTGGTATGGGGGGCATAAACAACGTGAGGGTGCCGGTTGGGAAATAGTATCTGTATTACAACACTAGCAGCGTACGGACGCTAGGGGAGAATCAACAGATGCCAGAATCTGAGAGCAGACTGAGGTGGTGCTGAGGTGGTGCTGAGGTGGTGGTGGTGGTGGTTATGGTTGTGAGAAGGTGGCTTGGTATATGCTGTCCACTAATTAAAGTGGGCACCTTGTACCAGTCCACACGACCCTTATGATGTATGAGGTCAAAGATAACCTTTAGAAAGCTATCCTAGTGGTAGCTGTGGAGAGCAGCCTTCAGGCTTAATCTTGAAGGAATGTAAAGCAGCTTGTTTTACCAGAGAATCACCTCCTGAATGACTAAATGAAAGGAGAACCACAGAGTAGTGATATAAAAATATGTATTTATTAATATAACACTCTCTACTAATCTCTACACGAGATTAGAACATAAATCACACCATATTGAATCAATAGAACAATTGTAAGTAGCACAATACACAGCGGGCTCCCGGGGAGACCGAACCATATACTCAAAAAATGGTATAACAATCACGACTTGACTAGACACAGTGCCTAGAGCACGTAGAATTGCTGGGACCCCAAGGAATCACCCAAGGCAGTGACACAGGGCGCCCACGGAACACGGGTGCAGTGAGGAAACACGACCGCGTGTTCCGTGCAACTCTATGGGAAAGTCGCGGTTGGAAAGTTACTGTTTAAGGACACTTCTACGAGGACTTCAAGCAAACCCTTTGGAACATAAGAGGTTCTAGAGCCAACACACCAGTGAGTACCGAGGTACCCGTGTTACCTATCCCAGAGGAGCCGGGTGCATAGGGGTCAAGTGGTGTCGGAAACCTCCGTCGTTTTCAATGGAGAGCTGCGAAGAAGTACTGCTGCCAGGAAGGCGAAGAGTGTCCGGCAGAATCCAAGCCTGGATTTGAGATGAGAGGAACCTGAAAGCACAGGGGACAGAGTCTGGGTCACTTTTTACTTCAGGTGACCAGGGGCTCGGTAGTCGAATGCCCACCGATGTAGGGTGCTTCAGGTGAGAAGAAAGGATGCTTGACTCTGCAGCCATGGGGACCAGGAGACGTCGACGATGACCAGAGTCCGGAGGTGAGCTGTCCCACAAAGGATGTCGAGTGCTGAGGGGACAGTGTCCGGCTGGAACACCAACAAGCCTTGGCAAATGCAACCCACACGGGCAGAGGAAACAGGTTACGGTGTGGACCAGCAAGGTCCAGGAGACTCTCCAAGCAATGGGGAGTCAGGGCACATCTGGAGCAACCAGGTAAGCCCAAGAACAAACAAGGTGATCCTCGCCAGGACCCACAGGCCAACGGACCAGGGATCGCGAGGAGACCTCGAGCGAATTCACAAAGCACCAGCCCACAGAGCACTCGGTGAGTGGAGGCCGCATATCTTCGGTGCAAATGCTGCTCGGGGTCAGGACTACACGGAGTCCAAAGCACAAGCTCAGTGAATGCCAACAAGCATATGCTTCTGCAAATGTACGCGGTGCACAGGGGTTCGGGTTGCACGGTCCCCACGAGGGATACTTGTCTCAGAATCGCTGAGAGGTCATATCAACCTCGAGGACCTTCGGGAACCCACCTCCTGTGTTGCTGAAATCTTCGGAGTCCGCAGGATCTCTGGAGATGCAAGCCGGTCAGATGTGTTTAGGTGCCTGCTGCTGCAGGGGAGTAACTCCTTACTCCAAGGGAGATTCTTCAGTCGTCCAGCGTCGTGCAGACAATCGAAGTACTTGGTTTCTTCTTAGCAGAATCTTGTCCAGGTAAAATCTAAAGTCCTGTAGCCAGGTATCCCACTTTATACCCACAGGAGAGGGTTGGAAAGATCCTGTGGACCCTCCTAGGGGAGGGGCAGGACAGAGGGGGGGCTACACCCATGTCCTTTGTCCAGTTTCGCACCAGAGCAGGAGCCAATGGCTCCCAGAACTGGTTTGAGCTGGACTATACACAGGGACACCAAATGTGCCCCCAGTGCAGACTTTCTGGCACTCTCAGAGTGCACCCACCCAGCCCCAATACACTAAACCCTGTCTGGGAGGTGGTCACACCTCCCTGTGACATGATGCCTATTGTCATGCCTTCCTCTGCTCGAGCTTGGCTCAGCAGCAGGAGGACAGAATCGTGTCTGTGGCTGGCAGCATCCATTTTGTGCTGCCCAGGTCGAGAAAGCTGGTACCGGGTAGACCGGTGCCCACAGTAGTGGTTCTAGAAGGGTGGAATCATACCTCCCACCTCCCAGTTA
Source organism: Calotriton arnoldi (assembly GCA_963921515.1). Classification (NCBI taxonomy): domain Eukaryota; kingdom Metazoa; phylum Chordata; class Amphibia; order Caudata; family Salamandridae; genus Calotriton; species Calotriton arnoldi. The sequence continues at coordinate 633,063 of CAWUFW010005261.1, read as the reverse complement.
CTGGTGTGGAGGTATGATTCCAAAGTGTTTGACACCAAACACGACATGTTTCGAAGCAGCTGTTTTAAAGTTAGCATTTACTGCGAGGTTATAATGCAACTTAACCTATATGTCTGGCTGCATCACAGACAACCCAGGAGAATGGTCTCCGAAGGCTACAGAGGGCCTCTGCTCATGCAGGGGCACCCTCTCACGTACAACCCAGCACCCTGCCTTCAGGATTGATAAGGCCTGCCATAGGGGTGACTGATAGGTTTTTAAGTGTAGTGATTTAGATAGATATAGGGAACCTATATCTAAGTAAGTGGTGCAAGCACCAGCTTACACAGGCTGCTGTAGCAGACCTGTTGTGTCATTTTGAATGGCCTCTCATGGGTGGCATAATACATGCTTCAGACCATGGGAGGCCTCTGGGGTACCTATGCCCTGGGTACATGGTGTACCATATACTAGGGACTTATAAGGGTACCCCAGTATCCAATCTGGAGTGTGCCTAAAGTACATGCATATCAATTTAGGGGAGAAAGCAGATAGACTGGGGTCCTGGATAGCAGGATCCCAGTCAGACTAGTCCAAAAACAGTGATACATCAGCAAAAAGTGGGGGTAACCATTAGAAGCAGATCCTACTTTCCTACATAACCCCCCCCCCCAAACGCAAGGACATTAAACTAACCTTGACCAGTTGAGTCTTCATGTTCTAAGTGGAAATATCTGGAGAGTCCATCTGCATTGGCATGGTTACTCCCAGGTCTATGTTCCGCTGTATAGTCCATCCCCTGTAGGGAAATGGACCACCTCAAGAGTTTGGGGTTTTCACCCTTCATCTGTTTTAGCCATAAGAGGGGCTTATGGTCTGTCTGAACAATGAAGTGAGTGCCAAACAGGTATGGCCTCAGCTTCTTCAGAGCCCAAACCACAGCAAAGGCTTCCCTCTCAATAGCTGACCAACGTTTCTCTCTGGGGGTCAGCCTCCTGCTTATGAAAGCTACTGGGTGATCCTGACCCTCCTCATTCAATTGTGATAGCACAGCCCCTACCCCCAATTCAGATGCATCTGTTTGAACAATGAATTGCTTGGAATAATCAGGACTTTGCAGAATGGGAGCAGTGCACATGGCCTGCTTCAGGTCATCAAATGCCTTTTGACAGCTAACTATCCACTGAACTTTCTTAGGCATTCTTTTGGTAGTTAAGTCATTCAAAGGGGTCACTATGGAGCCATATCCTTTGACAAACCTCCTGTAGTACCCAGTCAGGCCCAAGAAAGCTCTGACCTGAGTCTGGGTAGTTGGAGCAACCCAATCCATGATGGTTTGGATTTTGCTCTGCAATGGTTGAACCTGGCCTCCACCCACAAGGTGACCCAGGTACACAACCTTACTCTGCCCTATCTGGCTCTTGGTGGCCTTGATAGTGAGGCCTGCTTTTTGCAGGGCCTCCAGAACATTTCTCAGGTGGACCAGGTGATCCTCCCAGGTGGAGCTAAAGACAGCAATATCATCTAGATAAGCTGCACTATAGGCTTCCAGACCTGTGAGAACTTTTTTCACCAGCCTTTGAAATGTGGCAGGTGCATTCTTCAAGCCAAAAGGCATCACCACAAATTGGTAGTGCCCACTAGGGGTTGAGAATGCTGTTTTTGGTTTAGCCTCCTCAGCTAATCTGATTTCCCAGTAACCAGCTGTCAGGTCAAATGTACTTAAGAATTTGGCAGAGGTCAAAGTATCAATAAGTTCATCTGCCCTCGGAATTGGATGAGCATCAGTCCTAGTGACTGCATTGAGTCCCCTGTAGTCAACACAGACTTCATCTCTCTCTTACCACCCTGGGTGTGAGGTTTTGGTATTTAGACTACTGGGCTAGCCCAAGGGCTATCTGAGGGCTCAATCACTCCCAGTTCCAACATTTTCTGGACTTCAGTCCTGATACAGTCCCTGACATGATCAGGTTGCCTGTAAATCTTATTTTTAACAGGCAGACTGTCACCTGTGTCCACCTCATGTGTACACCAGGTAGTCTGACTTGGAGTCAGTGAAAACATATGTCTGTACTGATTGAGGTATCCAAACAACAAACAGACCTGATCAACAAGGGCTGAATCCACTTTTGTATATAGGATTGGGAATGGGTCTTCAACTGATTTTGCCCACCAACTTTTTTTCGTTATCCACAATCCTTATAGCCCAAAGTAAAAAGCTTATATTTCTAAAAATCTTTTGGGTTGTCAGTCACTACGCTCCAGATATACCCCCACTTAAACAGGTGTATAATCAACAAAATAATTGTGTATAGGAGAGATAGCACCTCACGTGCGCTACACCAAAGGAGCTTACTGGTTGGTTCTCACCAGTTGTGCCCACGTTTCTCATCATAGGTGACTATCTCCCCTGTGAAAGCAAAAAAGGTGTCCAGTATCAACAGTAAAGGTGAAGAAAGTGTTTGTGTGTGTCACAAAAACAAAGAAAAAAGACCCAGTAATACTAAAATTGAGTTAAGACTCACATGCACCAGATGCCAATTTTATTCAAAACTCGTGAGCTTACTCAAAGTTAAAAACAACTGCATGTTGCAGACCAATTGAAGATGGGCCAACATGTTTCATTGCCTGTTTTCTTTGTGGCAATTTCGTCAGGGCTCGAGGTTGTGAGACACCTTACTGGACTTCTATTTTGTACGCGAAGTGACTGACAAACATAAAAAGAAAAACTATTAAAAACGTCCAACCAATTAGACTCTCACCAGATAATATTCACTGTCTTATCTGATCACACCAATTGCCTCATGCCTGCGTCACTGAAGTGGATATTTACCAGGTGCTAGCCAAGGCCCATCGTACCAGCTATCCACCTCTTCACAGGGTACTTCTTTCTTTTATAAGACCCTTTTACAACACCACTTGTTGCCGTAAACCTATGTGGAAAAAACATACATCTATTATCTCTTCCATTCCTCTCTCATGTATGCAGGAAGAGATCATTTGCACCGTAATCCCACTGCACCTGGTAAATATCCACTTCAGTGACGCAGGCATGAGGCAATTGGTGTGATCAGATAAGACAGTGAATATTATCTGGTGAGGGTCTAATTGGGTGGACGTTTTTAATAGTTTTTCTTTTTATGTTTGTCAGTCACTTCGCGTACAAAATAGAAGTCTAGTAAGGTGTCTCACGACATCGAGCCCTGACGAAATTGCCACAAAGAAAACAGGCAATGAAACATGTTGGCCCATCTTCAATTGGTCTGCAACATGCAGTTGTTTTTAACTTTGAGTAAGCTCATGAGTTTTGAATAAAATTGGCATCTGGTGCATGTGAGTCTTAACTCAATTTTAGTATTACGGGGTCTTTTTTCTTTGTTTTTGTGACACACACAAATACTTTCTTCCCCTTTACTGTTGATACTGGACACTTTTTTTGCTTTCACTGGGGAGATAGTCACCTATGATGAGAAACGTGGGCACAACTGATGAGAACCAACCAGTAAGATCCTTTGGTGTAGCGCATGTGAGGTGCTATCTCTCCTATACACAATTTATTTGTTGATTATACACCTGTTTAAGTGGGGGGTATGTCTGGAGCGTAGTGACTGACAACCCAAAAGATTTTTAGAAATATAAGCTTTTTACTTTGGGCTATAAGGATTGTGGATAACGAAAGATTTTTGGGTGGGCATAATCAGTTGAAGACCCATTCCCAATCCTATATACAAAAGTGGATTCAGCCCTTGTTGATCAGGTCTGTTTGTTGTTTGGATATTTTTTGAGTGGAGGGCGACCTGATCAATGTTCCCTCTGTGGCTCCTTATTGTGATAGACTTGTGAACGGCGGACCAGCCGTGAGAGCCTTTTTGACAAAATATTTGTACGTACCGACCTTTAAATTCTCTTTTTTCTCCTCACAAACAATTGCCTCAGTTACACACCGTTAGACTAGATCCGTTCCCTTATCAAGCTTTAATACACAATCTGATAGGAATCACAAAGCATTTGGCGAGTATAGGATGGACAGGAATTGCTTAGCCTTCTCCGATGATCAGATTGCCGCAATACTGTCTGGTCCTTCACTTTTCCCTGATTCTCCACTTACAAGTTCTACATCAGCGAGAGAAGAATGGGAAAAATTAAGTAACACAAAGAAAAGACAAGTGAGGGTAGCCCTACATGGGGCATTAGCAACCGAGTACCTTAGAGCAGGTGCAGCCCCTGCTAGTCTTCTGGTGAGAATAGAGCCAAGATTTTTCTTGAAGACAGACAGTTCCGGGTTGATTGGAGCTACATTGCTAACAAGTGCACCCGGGACTGGCTGATTCTGATTATTAATACCGCAAGACGACTCAGTGAGGAGTTATTTAAGGAGATCTTAGATCTCGAAGAAACTATTAAAAGGGACACCACCCTCACTGATACTAAGGAGCAGTTACTGCGGATCCAGGAGGACCTTGCAGATTACAAAAACTATATGGTCAACCAAAAAATAAAAGGCCTCAAACGTAATTTAGAGCGGTTTTCCCATGAATGGGCGTTTCCCTATGTAGAAGACAAATATTACCAGCAAGGGACCGAACAAAGACAGTATACAGGATACTCTAGGGGTGGACTTCAACCAGCCAGACGAACTCCTCAAAACTGGACGTTTGACAATACCTCTAGTGAAGAAGAAGAAGTAGGTGCACAATCCTCAAATCAGAATAGAGTGAGATTTAACCACCAAGATAAGTCTAACGAAGATTTGGGAGCCCTGCTACGATCTTTTTTAGGACAGAATCAGAGGGGCAACAGAGGAGGAGGCCAGAGAGGCAGAGGATGTGCACGTCAGAACCAGGACCAGTCATGGCAGACGTACTCTCCGCGAATAACTCGCAGACGGGGGAGGACCCCTCTATGAATAATATAGTGGTCAATCTATCTGAACATTGTTTGACACCTAGTGAGCTATGGGTTTTAAACAAAGGTTTGGGGTATGTCCCCACCCCGCGACATGACTCTTTTAAATGTAGAATAGAGTTCCATAAGACTATGAGGAAAATCAAGTTAAAAATTTTTTTGCTAATAAAAGCATGGACCCACCTTCATTATTCACTACCAATTTACATCGCCCAACCCAATTTTGTCTTCCCTAATTCCGCAGTAGGCCCAGAGGTATTGGTTTTTAAGCAACGGGTGCTCAATGAGATAATTGCCTTGGAACAGACAGAAAAGCACCAGGCCTTCAATAACATGAGCCGTGATGATTGGCAGGCAGTCAAGAGCTTACAAGACAACCAGACGATTACTATAAAGTCTGCGGACAAGGGTGGGGTGGTAGTTGTAATGAATACGAGTGATTATGAGACCGAGGTCATGAGACTACTGGGGGTACGCGAAAACTATCGGCTGCTCCCCCGTGATCCCGTTGAAGAACTCCAAGATATTATCAAAACATTGGTTGGACAGGCAAAGGAGAAGAAATGGATTACTGTGAAAGAGGCAGAATTTTTAATAATACTAAACCTAGGACTCCGGCATTTTATATACTGTCGAAAATTCATAAGGCCCAACGGCCACCCCCAGGACGCCCGATAATTTTGGAAATACAATCCGTCCTTGAGCCCTTATCGCAATTTGCAGATTTCTTCTTGAGGGAATCAGTATTGAAACAACCTTCCTATGTCCAAGACACGATGGACATCCTCAATATCTTGGAAGAGTTAGAATTTGATCCCACTCAAGAGTTTCTTGTGACCATAGATATCGAGTCACTGTATACTTGCATACCCCAAGACGCCACGCTGGTGGCAGCAGCAGGGGTACTTGGGGAGCAGGAGTGGTTTTATGATACCCCGCAATCATTTGTGTTACAGTGCATAGAGCTAGCATTGACACACAACTACTTTAGTTACAAAAGTCAACTCTTTTTACAAGTATCAGGGACATCTATGGGCGCAACTTTTGCGCCCAGCCTGGCCTGCATTTATGTGGGCCAGTTTGAAGAGAACTATATCCACCATTCATCTAATCACTTCCAGAGGAATATCCGCCTCTGGAAGAGGTATATAGATGATGTGTTGTGTATTTGGTCCGGAGCGGAAACTGGTCTCTATGAATTTTTGAATTGGCTTAACGGATTGGATACAAGCCTAAAGTTTACTTGGACGCTGAGTAACCAAAAGGCAGTATACCTGGATCTGGATATTGTGGTTGCTGACAATAAGCTTTGCACCACCGTACATCAGAAAGTCACAGACAGAAACTCACTGCTGCACTATCAGTCATTCCACCCTAGGGCCTTACGTGATAATCTGCCTGTGGGCCAGTTCCTGCGGTATCGCAGGAACTGCTCCACCACGAATGCCTATATGCAGCAATCGGATGGTTTGAGAGACAAATTGGTTCAGAGGGCCTATCCGCGTAAGATAGTGAATAATGCCAGGAAAAGGGCACCCAATACACCACGAAGTGCCTTACTAGAGAAGAATGCGAGACAAGGTAGTGACTGCCTGCCAGCCGTCATGACGTATGATCCTTTGGCGACTAAAATCCGTCAGTCCATCCGCAAACACTGGTCATTACTGTCCACGTCAGAATTTAGGATGCCACAACCTAGGTTTGCCTTTAGACGAGCATGCAATTTGAAGGATAAACTGGTTCACACCCGAGCAATATCACGTATCAAAGATTCTTCAATCCCACCTGGACATTATCCATGTGGGAGCTGTTCAGTGTGTGAGCTAACTGAGAAAACCAACAGTATACAACTGCAGAACGGGAAAGTGTGGTACCTGACCAAATTCAGCAATTGTAATACTGTGAATGTAATTTATCGACTAACGTGCCAGTGTGGGTTACACTACATAGGCTTAACATCGCGTAAGGTCAAAATTTGCATTCAGGAACATCTTAGCACAATAAGGGCAGGCAAACTAACTACAAGGTTGGTCCAACACTTTAAAGAACAAAACCACGATGCTAGAGCACTGAAATGGCTTGTTTTGGAAAGAGTTGTAGATGAGGGATGCAGTATTGAGAAAACATTAGCTAAAAAAGAGGCACGTTGGATTTTTACAGAAAAAGCTGACCAGAGGGGACTGAATTATTACATTGAATGGAACAAGATAAGTGGGTGACCAATTGAATCAAGATTTTGCCCCTCATGTAATTTGTTACAGACTTTGTTGCATCCAAATTGACTGCTGCCTGGGATCAGTGAGGGTGCAGAACGGAGAGTACTTTAGACATCCAAATTGGGGACCCAAGGATGTTTACAGCAGGATTGATGTGTCCATCACTAAGAAGTCTACAAGACCGCTTGGTTGGTGAATCTCCTTTGGGAGACATATTCATTATTCAACTCTGAGTATTGAATGAGCTGTGTAAAAAGTAGTGCTATTTCTATCAGGTTTGCATAGTTAGACAGTTAAAGAAAACAAGATCACAAACTGGTGGTAAAATAGAGACAAACATAAATTGATCAGCTATATTGTTCCCCTACCAGTAGAGACGTTATGATTACTCTACAGATGCGAAGTAATACTCTGTTGGAAAACAATAAAACCATTCTAAGATGGCGCCGCCAGTGCGCATTGAAACGCGCGATGTACAATGAGGAAGTGCGCTGACTTCCTGTGTTTGAGACGCGCTGTTAAATGAAACGCGATACCGCAACAGCGTACCGGAATGAGGCAAAGCTCATGCTGCTGGTACATGCGGTAAGACTGTGTGGGGGCATGCCGTGGAGACGGGTGAGTTAGTGTGTATACTTGGACTGCTACAGAGGGTGACGCACTCGATAGATATGGACCGAGTAGGAGTCCGAGCACAGAGAGTGACGCAATCGAGAGATATGGACCACTCAGGGGTCCGAACAGGGGTCCGAGCAGGGGTCCGAGTACGAATCCGATTGAGTAAATGCATGCAAGTTTGTAAGCATATGGCAAGCAGACAGTGGATAAGGCAGTCCGGTGCTCGCATGATTACGGAGAATACCTCACGTGGCATTATGTTTTAATGATGAACTGTTGGAGGTACATATAGGTGTTTAAACTAACTCAACCTATACATAAGAATATGGATTAGTAGGGTTGTGATTTTGTGATCGGAGTGAGTGGGATTACGGTGCAAATGATCTCTTCCTGCATACATGAGAGAGGAACGGAAGAAATAATAGATGTATGTTTTTTCCACATAGATTTACGGCAACAAGTGGTGTTGTAAAAGGGTCTTATAAAAGAAAGAAGTACCCTCTGAAGAGGTGGATAGCTGGTACGATGGGCCTTGGCTAGCACCTGGTAAATATCCACTTCAGTGACGCAGGCATGAGACAATTGGTGTGATCAGATAAGACAGTGAATATTATCTGATGAGGGTCTAATTGGTTGGACGTTTTTAATAGTTTTTCTTTTTATGTCTGTCAGTCACTTCGTGTACAAAATAGAAGTCCAGTAAGGTGTCTCACGACCTCGAGCCCTGACGAAATTCCCATAAAGAAAACAGGCAATGAAACATGTTGGCCCATCTTCAATTGGTCTGCAACATGCAGTTGTTTTTAACTTTGAGTAAGCTCACGAGTTTTAAATAAAATTGGCATCTGGTGCATGTGAGTCTTAACTCAATTTTAGTATTACGGGGTCTTTTTTCTTTGTTTTTGTGACACACACAAACACTTTCTTCACCTTTACTGTTGATACTGGACACTTTTTTTGTTTTCACATGGGAGATAGTCACCTATGATGAGAAACGTGGGCACAACTGGTGAGAACCAACCAGTAAGCTCCTTTGGTGTAGCGCACGTGAGGTGCAATCTCTCCTATACACAATTTTTTTATTGATTATACACCTGTTTAAGTGGGGGGTATATCTGGAGCGTAGTGACTGACAACCCAAAAGATTTTTAGAAATATAAGCTTTTTACTTTGGGCTATAAGGATTGTGGATAACGAAAAAAAATTGGGTGGGCATAATCAGTTGAAGACCCATTCCCAATCCTATATACAAAAGTGGATTCAGCCCTTGTTGATCAGGTTTGTTTGTTGTTTGGATATTTTTTGAGTGGAGGGCGACCTGATCAATGTTCCCTCTGTCTCTCCTTATTGTGATGTACTGATTGAGGACCTTCCTCCAATCAGTCTGTTGCTGTTCAGTGAGGCTGCCTGCCAAGACTACACCATCTACTGAACCATCATCAGGGTTCTGTGAGAGGAGGTCAGGGAGTGGATCACTCTCTTCCTCCTGTCCCTCATCAGTAGCCATGAGCAAGCCCATGTCTGCCCTGTCCACATATGGCTTGAGCCTGTTCACATGGAGCACCCTGTGGGGGCTCCTGGTAGTTCCAAGGTCCACCAGGTAGGTAACCTCTCCCTTCTGCTCAACAATGGTATGGGGCCCACTCCACTTGTCTTGGAGAGCTGCTGGGGCCACAGGCTCCAACACCCATACTTTCTGTCCTGGCTGATACACAGTCAAAACAGCCTTTTGGTCATGCCAGGCCTTTTGCAATTCCTGGCTAGCCTCAAGGTTTTTGGATGCCTTCTTCATGTACTCAGCCATCCTGGAGCGGAGACCAAGTACATAGTCCACTATGTCCTGTTTAGGTGGTTTGAGAGGTAACTCCCATCCGTCCTTAACCAAACATAAGGGACCCCTAACTGGATGTCCAAACAGAAGTTCAAAAGGGCTGTAGCCAACCCCCTTCTGAGGAACCTCTCTGTAGGTAAAGAGAAGGCAGGGCAAAAGGATATCCCATCTACGCCTGAGCTTGTCAGGGAGACCTTTTATCATGCCCTTGAGGGTTTTGTTGAATCTCTCAACTAACCCATTGCATTGTGGGTGATAGGGTGTGGTGCATTTGTAATTCACTCCACACTCCTTCCACATAGCAGTCAGGTAACCAGACATAAAGTTTGCACCTCTATCTGATACCACCTCCTTAGGGAAACCCACCCTGGAAAAGATTCCCAGGAGGGCCCTGGCCACAGCAGGAGCTGTGGTGGTCCTAAGGGGTATTGTTTCTGGATACCTAGTGGCATGGTCCACCACCACTAGTATGAATCTGTGTCCAGATGCAGTTGGAGGATCCATGGGACCAACAATGTCAATCCCAACCCTCGCAAAGGGAACCCCCACCACAGGTAGTGGTATCAGGGGGGCCTTTGTAGTACCACCTGCCTTACCACTGGCTTGGCAAGTGATACAGGAGCGACAAAACTCCTTTGTGTCTTCTGACATGTGAGGCCAGTGAAAGTGAGGGACAATTCTGTCCCAGGTCTTGCTTTGGCCTAAGTGTCCTGCTAATGGGATATCATATGCCAGTGTTAATAGGAAGCCTCTAAACTTCAGAGGTATAACCAACCTCCTGGTAGCACCAGGCTTGGGGTCACTACCCTCTGAGTATAGAAGTCCATCATCCCAGTAGATCCTGTGGGACCCACTGGCACTCCCAGCAGCCTCAGCAGCAGCTTGCTGTCTGAGGGGTTCAAGAGAGGGGCAGTTCAGCTGCTCTTGGCTCAGTTCTGCGCTGGAAGGGCCCCCTGTCCCCAAGAACTCAACCTGGTCAGGTTCAAGTTCCTCTGAGACAGTTCCTTCACAGGGACTGAGATCATCTCCCTCAAGAGATTGATCCTCACTCTGAGGCAGGGGGGAAGACACTGCCTTACCCCTACTGCTCCTTCTCTTGGAAGGCACCTGGTCCATTATTCCAGGATCCAGGGCCTGTTCAGTGGAAGACATTTTTGCCTGTGACCTAGTCATGGCAAACACATCTGCAGGGATGCCCAACATTTCTGCATGTGTCCTGAGTTCCACTTCAGCCCAAGCTGAAGTCTCCAAATCATTGCCCAACAAGCACTCTACAGGGAGGTCTGAGCTAACCACAACCTTCTTAGGGCCAGTTACCCCTCCCCAGGTGAAATTCACAACTGCCAAGGAATGGTCTGTCCTGACATTGCTTGCATTGGTCACTTGGTACATCTCACCAAGTATGATCTGGTCAGGGCCCACAAGATCTTTTGTCACCATGGTGACACTTGCACCTGTGTCCCTGTATGCCATGGCCTCCTTACCATTGATCAAAGGCTGTTGTCTGTAGTTGTCCAGGTTACTGGGACTTACAAATAAGGAGGCAATATCCATGCCTCCATCACAGACCAAAACAGCCTGAGTTGGAATTCTGACTAGGCCAGAATCCATCTCAGATCCCAAGGTTAACCCTACTATACCCTTGTTCTGTGTACCACCACTTGAGACTGTGCTAGGGGGAACAGTTGCCTTAGGGGCAGTGGTGGTAGGATTGGAATCCTTGGCCCTTGGACAATTGGCATCTTTTGTCCAATGGGTCTTCTATTTACAGATATGACACCAAGGTTTCCTTTTGCCTTTACCCTTGTTGGATTGTGACTCCCCCCCAGAGGCAGGTTTTTGGGGCCCTTGTGAAGACTTCTGGTCTTTACCCTTCTCTCCACCCTTATCTGAGGTTTTAGCATCTTGCTTCTTGGGGTCACCACCTTGGTTCTGAGCTTTCTGCTTCACCCTGGTTCTGACCCATTTGTCTGCCTTCTTTCCCAATTCTTGGGGAGAGGTGAGATCAGAATCAACCAGGTACTGATGCAACAACTGATTTTGGTAATTATTAAGGATCTGCTCCCTCATAATCAAGTTGTACAATCCTTTAAAATCATTCACCTTGCTACCAAGTAACCAGCCTTCCAGAGCCTTAGTAGCACAATCTACAAAGTCTACCCAGTCCTGAGTCTGTGTCTTCTGGATGTCTCTGAACTTAATTCTGTATTGCTCAGTGGTTAAGCCAAACCCATCAATGAGAGCACTCTTCAGGACTGAATAATTGTCAGCATCCTCTTCTCTGACAGTGAGGAGCTTATCTCTACCTTTGTCAGCAAAGGAGAGCCACAAGATAGCTGCCCACTGCTCCTGAGGGACCCTCTGTACCTTACAGGCCCTCTCTAGTGCAGTTATCCATTTGTGGATGTCATCCCCACTCTGGTAGGGAGGGACTATCTTGTTCAGGTTCCTATGATCATGAGTATTCTCCTTAACCCTAGGGACACTGCTGCTGCCACCATGGGACTCTAGTCCGAATCTCTTTGTAGCTCTAGGGATTCCCTGTCTAGGGCCAACTGCTCCTTCTTGAGCCTAAGCTTGATTTTCTCAAGCTCCAGAAGTTGGCACTGTCTCTCATGAGAGGATTCCCTCTTATTTGAAATGGAAGTCTCTATTGAAGTTCCTGAGTGCTGAGATTCTACAGAGGGAGATCTAGATCTCCTAGGTAAACTCTGTACTCTTCCTGGTGGAGTAAAGAGAGGGTCACTGGGGCCTTCTCCTCCACCTGAAGGAAGTTCTGTGTTTTCCAGGTTAGAATCATTTTGATCCTCCTGGCCAGGGTTTGAGTCCAGGTCAAAGAAGGTTTCACTTCCTGGCCTTTCCTCATTCCCTGTCCCACCCACTCTATCTGCCTCATCAGACCCTGGGGTCTTCCTAAGGTCATCTAAGAGCAACATCTCTATGAGACGTTGGGTGCTTGCACTTCTCCCTGTCCTTAGCTTCCTAGACATGCACATGGCCTCAATTCTTGGAATGTGAGGTCATCATACCTAGTTGGCAGAGAGCCACTGGCTTCTCCTCTAGAAGACATACTAGTGTTATGTGGTGTAGGCACCTACCTAACCTAATGGAGACTAAACTCTCTTGAGTTGGAAAAGGGTGTGCTAGACCCTTGACTTACCCAACTCCAAGTTCAGTAGAACTTACTTATTCCAATCTTGATTATATGTGCCTAATACTTAGTGGTTTTCAGTTAATCACTCAATGAGATTTATCTGGTAAAACAATAGCAAGCTTGAATCCCAACCTCTGCACCCCAATGTGAGAAGGTTGCTTGGTATATGCTGTCCACTAATTAAAGTGGGCACCTTGTACCAGTCCACACGACCCTTAGGATGTATGAGGTCAAAGATAACCTTTAGAAAGCTATCCTAGTGGTAGCTGTGGAGAGCAGCCTTCAGGCTAAATCTTGAAGGAATGTAAAGCAGCTTGTTTTACCAGAGTATCACCTCCTGAATGACTAAATGAAAGGAGAACCACACAGTAGTGATATAAAATTATGTATTTATTAATATAACACTCCCTACTAATCTCTACACGAGATTAGAACATAAAGCACACCATATTGAATCAATAGAACAATTGTAAGTAGCACAATACACAGCGGGCTCCCGGGGAGACCGAACCATATACTAAAAAAATGGTATAACAATCACGACTTGACTAGACACAGTGCCTAGAGCACGTAGAATCGCTGGGACCCCAAGGAACCACCCAAGGCAGTGACACAGGGCGCCCACGGAACACAGGTGCAGTGAGGAAACACGACCGCTTGTTCCGTGCAACTCTATGGGAAAGTTGCGGTTGGAAAGTTACTGTTTAAGGACACTTCTACGAGGACTTCAAGCAAACCCTTTGGAACATTAGAGGTTCTAGAGCTAACACACCAGTGAGTACCAAGGTACCCGTGTTACCTATCCCAGAGGAGCCGGGAGCATAGGGGTCAAGTGGTGTCGGAAACCTCCGTCGTTTTCAATGGAGAGCTGCGAAGAAGTACTGCTGCCAGGAAGGCGAAGAGTGTCTGGCGGAATCCAAGCCTGGATTCAAGGTGAGAGGAACCTGAAAGCAGAGGGGACAGAGTCTGGGCCACTTCAGGTGACCAGGGGCTCGGTAGTCGAATGCCCACCGATGTTGGGTGCTTCAGATGAGAAGTAAGGATGCTTGACTCTGCAGCCACAGGGACCAGGAGATGTTGACGATGACCAGAGTCCGGAGGTGAGCTGTTCCAAGAAGGATGTCGAGTGCTGAGGGATCAGTGTCCGGCTGGAGCACCAACAAGCCTTGGCAAATGCACCCCACACGGGCAGAGGAAACAGGTTATGGTGTGGACCAGCAAGGTCCAGGAGACTCCCCAAGCAATGGGGAGTCAGGGCACATCTGGAGCAACCAGGGAAGCCCAAGAACAAACAAGGTGACCCTCGCCAGGACCCACAGGCCAACGGACCAGGGATCGCAAGGAGACCTCGAGCGAATTCACAAAGCACCAGCCCACAGAGCACTCGGTGAGTGGAGGCCGGATATCTTCAGTGCAAATGCTGCTCGGGGTCAGGACTACACGGAGTCCAAAGCACAAGCTCAAGGATTGCCAACAAGCATATGCTTCTGCAAATGTACGCGGTGCACAGGGGTTCGGGTTGCACGGTCCCCACGAGGGATACTGGTCTCAGAATCGCTGAGAGGTCATATCTACCTCGAAGACCTTCGGGAACCCACCTCCTGTGTTGCTGAAATCTTCGGAGTCCGCAGGAGCTCTGGATATGCAAGCCCGTCAGATGCGTTTAGGTGCCTGCTGCTGCAGGGGAGTAACTCCTTTACTCCAAGGGAGATTCTTCAGTCGTCCAGCATCGTGCAGACAGTCGAAGTACTTGGTTTCTTCTTAGCAGAATCCTGTCCAGGTAAAATCTAAAGTCCTGTAACCAGGTATCCCACTTTATACCCACGGGAGAGGGTTGGAAAGATTCTGTGGACCCTCCTAGGGGAGGGGCAGGACAGAGGGGTGGCTACACCCATGTCCTTTGTCCAGTTTCGCGCCAGAGCAGGAGCCAATGGCACCCAGAATTGGTTTGAGCTGGACTATGCACAGGGACACCAAATGTGCCCCCAGTGCACTTTCTGGCACTCTCAGAGTGCACCCACCCAGCCCCAATACACTAAACCCTGTTTGGGAGGTGGTCACACCTCCCTGTGACAGGATGCCTATTGTCATGCCTTCCTCTGCTCGAGCTTGGCTCAGCAGCAGGAGGGCAGAATCGTGTCTGTGGCTGGCAGCATCCATTTTGCGCTGCCCAGGTCGAGAAAGCTGGTACCGGGTAGACCGGTGATCCACAGTAGTGGTTCTAGAAGGGTGGAATCATACCTCCCACCTCCCAGTTACTGGTGTGGAGGTATGATTCCAAGGTGTTTGACACCAAAAACGACATGTTTCTAAGCAGCTGTTTTAAAGTTAGCATTTACCGCGAGGTTATAATGCAACTTAACGTATATGTCTGGCTTCATCACAGACAACCCCGGAGAATGGTCTCTGAAGGCTGCAGAGGGGCTCTGCTCATGCAGGGGCACCCTCTCATGTACAACCCAGCACCCTGCCTTAAGGATTGATAAGGCCTGCCATAGGGGTGACTGATAGGTTTTTAAGTGTAGTGATTTAGATAGATATAGGGAACCTATATCTAAGTAAGTGGTGCAAGCACCAGCTTACACAGGCTGCTGTAGCAGACCTGTTGTGCCATTTTGAATGGCCTCTCATGGGTGGCATAATACATGCTTCAGCCCATGGTAGGCCTCTGGGGTACCTATGCCCGGGTACATGGTGTACCATATACTAGGGACTTATAAGGGTACCCCAGTATCCAATCTGGAGTGTACCTAAAGTACATGCATATCAATTTAAGGGAGAAAGCAGATAGACTGGGGTCCTGGATAGCAGGATCCCAGTCAGACTAGTTCAAAAACAGTGATACATCAGGAAAAAGTGGGGGTAACCATAAGAAGCAGATCCTACTTTCCTACAGTGGTGCTGACTGGTGCGGAGGTGCAGAGGTGATGCTCAGGTGATACTGAATGATACTCAGGTCTTGCTGAGTTATGCTGAGGTGGTGGTGTACTGGTGCAGAGGTGATGATGAGTGATACTGAGGTGCTGCTGAGTGATGCTGAGGTGGTGCTGACTGATGCTGTGGTGCTGAGTCATGTGGAGGTGGTGGTGCTATACTGGTGCTCAGGGGGTGCAGAGCTGGTGCTCAGGTGGTACTGAGTGATGCTGAGTTGGTGCTGAGGTGATGCTGAGGTGGTGCTGCACGGATGCTGAGGTGGTGCTGTGCTGATGCTGGGGTGGTGCTGCTCTGGTGGTGGTGCACTGATGTGGAAGTGGTGTTATGCCGATGCGGTGTTATGCTGATGCAGAAATGGTGCTGCGCTAGTGCTGAGGTAGTGCTGCTCTGGTGGTGGTGGTGCACTGATGAGTAGGTGGTGCTGTGCTAATGCTGAGATGGTGCTGCGGTGGTGCTGTTCTGATGTGGTGCTGAGTGATGCTGAGGTGATGCAGAGAGAAGGTTTGGTGGAGCTCAGGTGATGCTAAGTTAGTTCTGCGCTAGTGCACTGATGATGAAGTGGTGCTGTTCTGATACTGAGGTGCTACTGTGGTGACACAGTGATGCTGAGGTGGCACTGAGTGAAGCTGTGATGGCCCGGAGTGATGCTGTGGTGGCATTGAGTGACGATGTGGTAGCACTGAGTGATGCTGAGGTGGCGCTGAGTGATGCTGAGGTGGTGCTAAGTGATGCTGTGGTGGAGCTGAGTGATGCTGGGGTGGCGCTGAGTGATGCTGTGGTGGCACTGAGTGATGCAGTGGTGATGCTGAGAGATGCTGTTGTGGCGCTGAGTGATGCTGTGGTGGTGCCAAGTGATGCTGTGGTAATGCTGAGTGATGCTGTGGTGGTGCTGAGTGATGCTGTGGTAGCACTGAGTGATGCTGAGGTGGCGCTAAGTGATGTTGAGGTGGAGATGAGTGAGGCTGTGGTGGCACTGAGTGATGGTGAGTTGGCAGAAAGTCATGCTGTGGCAGCGCTGAGTGATGCTGTAGTGGCGCTGAGGGATGCTGTGGTGGCACTGAGGGATGCTGTGGTGGCACTGAGGGATGCTGTGGTGGCACTGCGTGATGCTGATGTGGCGTGAGTAATGCTGAGGCGGCACTGAGTGATGATGTGGTGGTGCTGAGTGATGTTGTGGTGGCGCTGAGTGATGCTGAGGTGGCGCTGAGTGATGCTGAGGTGGCGCTGAGTGATGCTGTGGTGACGCAGAGGGATGCTGTGAAGACGCTGAGGGATGCTGAGAGATGCTATGGTGGCGCTGAGTGATGTTGTGGGTTCACTGACAAAATATCGAGGTAAAAAATATAGAAGTAAAGAATATTGATGAAAAAATATAGAATGCAAAAATATCGACTCCCTATACTTAAACAGGTGAGTACAAAAATATCAAGAAAAAAAATATCGATGTAAAAAATATAGTTTTAAAAATATCGAATTTTATATATATATATAAAATAAATTAATACATATTAAATATATTAAATAGTAAAATTAATATAAAAAAAGAAAGTATATTTAATATGAATTTTAAAAAATATAATAAATTAACTTAATTAAAAAAGTTAAACACACATACATAATAATTCATATATAGTTACTTTGAAACAATTAATAAACTATTAATTTTAATTTATTTTTTAATTTTAAAATGATATAAAAATGTACATATATATAGCCATGTCGAGCTGAAAACGGCTACGAAAAAGGAAATATTGCCGGTAAGAGGGAGGAAACTCGCTGTGTCCCTGGAGCGGGGTGGAGATTACATGGTGTGCGCCTCGGAGGAGGCGTAAACGGTGAGTCGACGCCTCGCCTCAGGCCGCGGGAAACCTCTCCCGTACCGTGTTTAAATGAAAGTGGTATCGCAGCGATGGAGCCCGTGATCCAAATGGAGGGTGTTTTTGTCGGAATGAAGGGAAACATTTGATTGTGCCGATACATTGTTTCTTTCGGCAAGTGATGAACTAACTCCGGTAAACGAAGACTCACGAGCGGATTCCAGGCCAGGTTTTGCATCTAAACAATTGTTTTTTTGTCCTGAACAAACTTAATTAACAAAGAACTGCCACATCTCGACAACGCAAACAAATGTTTAAAAAACACACATTGCACAAGGAGGAAAATACAATTAATACCGTCTAAGAGAGAAAATACTGATTACTCGAAGAGGGCATCTATTAGTTTAAAAATATAATCCATTATAAATTAAAAAGGAACGAACAAAATCTAATGTTCTGGTTAAATCTGGGAATGCTGTTGAATCGTGAATAAAAACAGTGGGTTGAAAAATTTGTATATGTAGTTGCTGCCATTAATGTGCTTCCGTATGTTTTACTATATTATATGTAATTAGTTGTATGTATCCTTTTATGTGGACCTCATTTGAGTTCCAAATCTTTAATAAATATTGAGTTGAATAAAAACAGTGGCACTACAAAGTATTAATAAAAGGAATCATTCGTAGAACGAGTCTTGGCAGTAACAATAACCCATCAACTTAGGACAAAGGCGGAAAAAAAAGTGGAGAAATAGTGAGAAATTGTCAAAGAAATTGCTGATTGTGAATTGAAATCATGACGGATCGACGCGCTAAAAGGGAATTAAAAGCGAAAGAACTTTTTCATAAAGATCAAATAGCAAGTGGTGAGGATCGACAAAAGATGGATACATCCCTCTTGAAACTGGTTAGAGAATTGGAACAAACCAGGATTACAGAGATAAATAAATGGTGGGAAATGACCACATTAAAGAACTATTTAGAGTGTGAAAGGATCCCGAGAGGTCTAAGAATCTTCATACTACCAACTCTAAGTGATGTAGATCCTGACCTATCAAAACAATGGCAGGAAGATACAACAGAGTGCTCCAACAAATTAATGCAGACATTAATTACACGTGCTGATAGAAAATTAACAACAGCAGTAGCTAAAATAAAAGAACTGGAGGAGATCCTGGAAACTATGCAGGACAGAGAAGATGTAAAGAGCGCATTAGTGAAAATGGAAAAAAAAGCTGGAGAAACATGAGGAAGAGGTGAAACAGAAAAAAGCAAAAAAGTTAAATAGAGACAAAAGAGACTATGCTGCAGGACGAATATATACGTTTGCAAGCAACTTTGATTATCTATATGCTAAACAAACTGCAGCAACAAACATCACTGGCATTAGACCAGCCGCCTCAAGTGTGGAGAGCTCCGAAGCAAGTTCGGGGGACGAGGCGCCTACAACACCCTTCCCCAGGTTGGCTTTTTCGGGGGAAATGAGGCTCTTCCAGATGACAACAAGACAAAGAGGAAGGGGAAGAACAAATGTGACCCTGGAAAACCCCGCAAAACCAGAAGATCCAAAGGGAGGTACAAAAAGAGGAAGAGGAACGCAAAACAAGAGGCCCTAAGAAAACTGAAAGCACAAGACAATAACTTGGTCATTAATCTCTCCAAGAAAATAATCAATGACAATCATAGGACTCTCCTAAAGAAGGGACTGAGTTTTTTCCCCAATGCGGGCTTTGATTTTGTAGGTTCAAAAATAGACTTTTATAAATTCACGAGGAAGGTAAAATTGAAAATACATTTCCTACAGAAGAATAAAGAATGGGATGTTAAGAAAGCTCAACCCAGTATAAAACCATCCATTATCACAATCAGTGATCTTAAGGCACTGCAATCCCTAACATGTCTGGAGAGAGAGGCATCAGGACTACAAAGTACCTCCATTGAAGGGCTATCGGAGACGGATCTTTGTGAATACCTTGAAATTCCTACAGATATGACATCTAGAAGTGGGTGTAAACCTAAATCCAAATTTTGCCCCCAACTACCTGTTGACAACAAAGTTGATCTGTTCAACGAAATCGGAACAGATGAATTAAAAAATATGGTATCAGCAGAGACTACCAGATCAGAAAAAAAGGAGACAATGGGCCAAACAGAATGTAATGAAAAAGGAATGGGAAGCTTTGAAAGATCTACAGAATGACAAAAATATCATCATAAAACCGAGTGACAAAGGGGGAAATATTGTAATTATGGTTCTGCAACAATATCTAACTGAAGCGAACAGACAACTTAAGAACAAAAAACATTACAGAATACTCCCAGACAACCCCATCCAAATGCACATGACCCAATTCTCCTCCAAATTAAAAGATTGGCAAGAAAGAGGGCTTTTGGACATGGAAGAATGCGATTATTTAAACACCTCTCATCCAATAACTCCCACCATCTATTTTTTACCCAAGGTGCATAAAGATCTAATTAACCCACCAGGCAGACCGATAGTCAGTTCAACTGGAGCACTATTGGAGAACACGTCAAGATTTATAGACATTTTCCTTTTTCCCTATGTGAAAAACTTACCATCTTATCTACGTGATTCGCAAGACTTCCTCAACAGGATCAATGAGCTCCCTTGGAAATCAAACTATTTGATGGTCACTGTGGACGTAGTGTCTCTGTACACTTCAATCCAACATCATGATGGCATGGAGGCCTGCAGTTACTTCCTCAGAACACGCTCAGTCTCCTTACTAGAGCATTCAGACATGTTGATGCAAATGATAGAATTCTGTCTGCACCATAACATCTTCATCTTTAACAAGTACTATCTCCAAACCCAAGGGACAGCCATGGGGACATCATTTTCCCCAACCTATGCAAACCTATTCATGGGGATTTGGGAAACGGAGAAAGTAAGGCAGAAGTCAAACAAGGAGAAGATGGAACAGATAATACTGTGGGTCAAATTCATTGATGACCTCTTCCTAATATGGGAAGGAGAAAGAGTAGATTTGGAGAATTTTCTAAAATCATGGAATCAGAACAGATTTAATCTTCAATTCACCTTTGATATACATGATCAGGAGATTAATTATCTGGACACCACAGTAAACATCAGCGCAAACAATAAAATCTGCAGTAAAATGTATAGAAAGCTTACCAGCACAAACAGTATTCTGCATGCCAAAGTGGGCACCCTTTGCCTCTAAAATGGAGTGTCCCATATGGGGAGTTTTGAAGAGTCAGACGGTGCTGCTCGGAGGAGGAGGATTTCAAACATTAATCAAAGGAAATGCACATGAGATTCTTAAACAGAGGATACCCGGATGTGATTCTGAATGATGCTCTGAGGAGAGCTAGTGCAAGGAAAAGAGAAATGTTATTAACACCTAACACCTAACACTAAAAAGTGAACAAGAAGTGAGATTTATAACCAATTTTAACACATCAAGTACTAAAGTTAGAGACATACTTAGGGACAACTGGAAGATCCTACTCATGGATGAAGATCTAAAGGAGGTGCTGTCACAGAAACCAAATATTACGTACAGTAAATCACCCTCATTGGGGGATCTTCTGACCAGCTCTCACATGACACCAGTGGACGCCCAGATTAATGTGACAACATGGATACCAGCCACTACACAGGGTTTTTTCAAATGTACAAAATGCAAAGCCTGCAGGTATGGCAAGAACATGAGCGAATATAAAACTATCTATGGCTCAAACAGCAAAATACAGGAGAAGATTACCTGTGAAACACAATCTGTAGTGTATGTCTTGGAATGTCAATGCGGAATCCAATATGTAGGCAGTACCATCAACAAGCTCAAGTTACGTATATTGCAACATCTAAGAGCAATCACAAATAAAGACTACCAATATGCTATGGCAAAGCATGTATGGGAGAAACATGATGGCAAGCCTGAAAACATGACATACTATGGTATTAAACATGTACAGAAAAGACCAAGAGGAGGGAACACGGAGTTAGAACTACGACGCGAGGAGTCGAAAAAGATCCTCCTACTGGGTACAGAGACCCCGAATGGGCTAAATGCTAACGCTGAATAATATATCTATATTTAATCTGGCATTTGAGAACTGATGGAATTTCAATGGTCTATAAAAAAAGAATTTACTTGATGGGCAGTTCCACTATGATACGTTCTGGAGATAGAAATATTCATGTCAAGAATATAACAATGAACATTTGAAATGGATTGCTTTTTAGATTTTGGAGCCCATGAAATTGATATAGTTCTAGGTGTGCTAATGTGATGAATCTCTTAACATTGTTCATATCTCATAAATTTCTGACAAACTGGTCTTTAGAATGTTATTAATTGACATGGGAGAGAGGATATAATCTTGTGATTTGAAGGATTACATGGAATGATATTATGGAACATCATGAAAACAGGGACTCTTCTGAAGAGATTGTTGTCTTGCATGTAGCATGTTATCAATTGGGCATGTCCTTACTTTCAATTAGATTACATATCATTGCTGTCATTTGCAAGACTCACAGCACTTTGCACTTTATAAAGCTGCAAGTTACAACCTGTAATGTTTACAGCACTATGCACTTTAGAGAAAGAAAAGCTGCTATGGTTCTAAGGATTACAAGACGAAGTAGGACATAATATAAATATGACCTCCTTTCATCCAAAAGCATGGATGAGACAAGTTTTAAGTATGAAAATACGGTCCTAATATCTGTTTACAGCACAATGACACTTTGAAATTAAAATTAAGGTACTGTTTATCAGAACAACATGCACTTTAAACATCATGGTACTGTTTATGAATATAATAGCACGTTACATAATTATTAAGTTACTTTTGATATATCTGCTTGAATTTTATCTATTTTATCTACTTACTATCTACTGTAAGTTATGTTTAATAAGTAGATAGAAGAATATTGCCCTCTGATATGTACAAACAAACTTGAATAGACAACAACTCAGGAATGATGGAAGAGTTTCTGATGTCTAATCCTTAAAGCTCAAATGTATTTCCTGGACCTATCATTAATTTCATGGACATCTTCTCATGTCTTTTTACATTCACACACACCATATTATTCGAAGGCTTAATTGCACTTTTGCACACCTCCTCGCCCCTTACCCTGACTAAAATGGAGTATAGAAAAATATATCTCTAAACTCAGAAAGTATTGAACTTAAATCTTTAATTTTTCTCTCTCTTTTGGAAACAGCTTACCAAATCTTCATTGGAGGTAATTGTTAAATGTTAAGTGACCCACAGAGTGAGGTGATTAGTTAAATTGTGGACATACGGGTACTTCACCGTGATTGGACAGCAATTACAACTTAAGCTAAAGAAATGACATGTGATGAAACATGGGTACTTAAACCGCAATTGGAAAACTTATTATAATACAGATGCAACTAATGACATGTCACAACTAAACACCATAAAAATGAAGAATTGGAATAATGACATGTGGGTCTATTACACAATTCATTACCTCCTATGTAAAGTGCAACAAGTGTGGAAAAAACGAAAAAAAATGCAAACAATGTGAAAATATATGTACAAAATTGTGTATGTGTCTCTTTAAATTGTGGAGATAATTTTGGAGGGAATTTTCCCTTTAAATGGCTTATCTATACACACATACTCTATAACCCTGTTGAAGGCTCAGGACGAAACGCGTAGGTCTCTTTCTGCACTGTCGGTGGCTTGATATGAAATAAAAGGACTTACTTTGAACCTGCAAGAACCTGGCTGTGCTGTTTTTCTTCCATGCCCTTGGAGTGGGGGGCTGCTGCTGGTTAAGAAATCTTGGAATATATATAGTAATATATATATATATATATATATATATATATATATATATATATATATATATATATATATATATATATATATATCCGACAACCAAGAGGTGCCCCTGCGAGGATGCTCCACACTAAAAATCTCCTCCCTGGATGAGGGCTCAAGCATGCAGAAAGCCTCCTCTTTCAATACATCAAAACTGGCTTTACGCGTTTCAAACTTTTCAGTTTAAATTAGATATTCTTGACCACTATATTCTTGCTATCGATATTTCTGAATCACAATATTTCCAACTCGATATTTGTGTAAGTCGACATTTCCAACTCGATATTCTGTCTCAACACCGATGCTGTGGTGGTGCTGAGTGATGCTGTGGTGGCGCTGAGTGATGATGAGGTGACGCTAAGTGATGATGAGTGATGCTGTGGTGGCGCTGAGGGATGCTGTGGTGGCACTGAGTGATGCTGAGGTGGTGCTGAGTGATGCTGTGGTGGCGCTGAGTGATGTCTATACCATAGAAAGCCACTGGTAGTGGGTTATCCAGGTTGTGATAACAATACATATTGTGATAATTTTTATACGGAAGAACAGAACGGAACATTAGTGGGTTGGCATTACAAGGAATTGACAGTCCCTCGAGAGGCAGGTTATTACTCTGCTTGTTGCCCCATTGTGAACAGTACGGATACTTCATTGTATATAAATTGTTCAGGAGTAGTGTTGTACAAACATATGGTCCCCTTAGTGAATAAAGAGGATCGAAGTACTTTCGGAATGAACTCCAGGTACGCTGCAGTGAATTATGAGGGGCTGATTTATGCACACACAGGGATTTTCTTCTTGTCTAATGGGACTTATTCCAATGTCTTTAATGGTACAGGCGATGTACCCCTTGGAATGGTATTGCCTTTGGATGTGCCCTGTAAATATGCTAAGCCTAAAATAAGATGGGTTAAAAGGACACTAACGAAAGAATTCTGTGAGGGAGTGACCGATATTGAGGTCAGTAATTACAGTAATGGTATCACCTTTGGATACATCCTTTCTTCTATTTTCACATTAGGTGGTACTTCCATGGCCAGGGGCGAGAAGGCTAGAAAATACTTTGGATGCAAGCTGCAAATTCTATCTAACACTACAGTGGCAGCTTTGCACGACATCACCACTTAGTTGGAGAGTATGCAGATATATTCGGAACAGACTAGATATGCAGTCAATTTTATTCTAGCCAAGAGTGGTGGTGTATGCGCGGTAGTTGGCGATCAGTGTGTGGTCGGGATCAAGAATATGGAAAAGAATATTACCAAACACAATTTAGATATTCTTGAAAATGTCAAGGGAATGGAAAGTGGGAATTGGAGTTGCTCCCTTTTCGGCAGCTGGGGCTGGATTCTTGAAAAAGTGATTTATCTTATTGTGGTATTGATGCTCTGCTGTGTCCTTGTTCAGTGTCTCCCCTTTTGTTGTTCCTATTGTATCACTGTTTTCACGCCCAAAAAGAAAATATCGATTCATGACACAAATGCCGCTATAATGCTTCAGAAAGATGTTGATGATTTGATGAATATTGATGAGGAAGAATTTGAGGATTCCTCTCTCCTTGCTGTTTGCTTTCTGATGTTGATAGTATGGAGTGCTCATAACTGCACCCTAATTTGATGCTCTATTCTCACTTGCAATTTTGTTCTTCTTTGCTATAAGTTAAAAATGTTTTAGCTCATGCTAAAAGGAGGGTCTGTTAGAATAGACCCGTGAATGCTTACACAGTGCCCTATATAAGTTAGCATTCATGGCACCATTTTCTGTTTAGACGTCATTTTGAATGATGATCGAAACTAATCCTTTACTGTTTCTGAGAAAAGCTTCTGTTGAGTTTTGTTTCTGCAATAATATACTGTTAGTGCCAGTGCATAGCTTTCCCACTACATAGAGGCCCGCTCCCACTTGTCTGGTGGCAGTCACATGGTGAAACATCCTTGGATTGTACTGGGTTGTCTACGATATGAGAATCGAAACTGTTTTTTTGCATTTCACTGTCCAGCCGCATCTGCCTGGAAAATTCCACTGTGGGCTTGCCTTCGCCCGGGTATGACATGTACATAATGTACTGTTTTGCCTGCTGATCTTTAGTTCCCTCTGTACCACTCTTCGAGACTGTGCAGACGGGGCTCCACTCTGAGTGTATCTGAATAAAACAATTATTGGTATATTCTCCACTGTTCCTCCGACTCTTCATTTGGTATGGAAGGCTGAGAGGTGGTCCGAGGTGACCTGGGTGGCCCAAGCGGGTCCCTTCCTTCAGGTGGTGCTGAGTTGGTGGTGACTGATGCTGAGGTGGCGCTGAGTGATGGAGTGATGCTGTGGTGGCGCTGGGTGTTGCTGAGATGGTGCTGAGGTGGTGCTGAGTACGCTAAGGTGGCGCTGAGCAATGCTGTGGTGATGCTGAGTGATGCTAAGGTGGCGCTGAGTGTTGCTGAGGTGGCGCTGAGTGATGCAGTACTGTCGCTTAGTGATGCTGAGGTGGTGCTGAGGTGCTGCTGAGTGATGCTTTTGTGACGCTGAGTGATGCTGTTGTGGCGATGAGTGATGCTGAGGTGGCGCTGAGAGATGCTGAAGTGGCGCTGAGTGATGCTGAGGTGGCGCTGAGGGATGCTGTGGTGGCGCTGAGTGATGCTGAAGTGGCGCTGAGTGATGCTGAAGTGGCGCTGAGTGATGCTGAGGTGGTGCTGAGTGACGCTGTTGTGGCATTGAGTGATGCTGTTGTGGCACTGAGTGATGCTGAGTTGGCTCTGAGTGATGCTGAGGTGCTGCTGAGTGATGCTGTGGTGGCGCTGAGTGATGCTGAGGTGGCACTGAGTGATGCTGTGGTGATGCTGAGTGATGCTGAGGTGACACTGATAGTTGCTGAGGTGGCGCTGAGTGATGCTGTGGTGGCACTGTGTGATGCTATGGTGGCACTGAGTGATCTTGTGGTGGTGCTGAGTGATGCTGTGGTGACGCTGAGTGATGTTGACGTGGTGCTGAGTGAGGCTGTGGTGGCTCTGAGTGATGCTGACGTGGCGCTGAGGTGGCACTGAGCGATGCTGAGGGGGCACTGAGTGATGCTGAGGTGGTGCTGAGTGATGCTGAGGTGGCGCTGAGTGATGCTGAGGTGGTGCTCAGTGATGCTGTGATGGCGCTAAGTGATGCTGAGGTGGCGCTGAGTGATGCTGAGGTGGAGCTGAGTGATGCTGAGGTGGTGCTGAGTGTTGCTGTGGTGGTGCTGAGTGGTGCTGTGGTGGTGGTGCTGTGGTGGTGCTGAGTGGTGCTGTGTGGTTGCACTGAGTAATGCTGTGTTTGCACTGAGTGAACCTGAGGTGGTGCTGAGGTGGCGCTGTGTGATGCTGTTGTGGCTGTGAATGATGCAGAGGTGGCGTTGAGTGAGGCTGAGGTGATGCTGAGTGATGATGAGATGGAGCTTAGTGATGCTGAGGTGGAACTGAGGGATACTGAGGTGGCGATGAATGATGCTGAGGTGGTGTTGAGTGATGCTTAGGTGGCACTGAGTGATGCTGAGGTGGCCCTTAGTGATGCTGAGGTGACGCTGAGTGATGCTGTGGTGGTGCGGAGTGATGCTGTGGTGGTGCTGAGTGATGCTGTGGTGGTTGTGCTGAGTGATCCTGAGGTGGAGCTGAGGTTGCGCTGAGTGATGCTGTTGGGGCGGTGAATGATGCTGAGGTGGCGTTGAGTGATGCTGAGGTGGCGCTGAGTGATGCTGAGGTGGTGCTGAGTGATGCTAAGGTGGCGCTCAGTGATGCTGAGGTGGCGCTGAGTGATGCTGAGGTGGCGCTAAGTGATGCTGTGGTAGTGCTGATTGATGCTGTGGTGGCACTGCAGTGGTGCTGAGTGATACTGTGGTGGTGCTAAGTTATGCTGTGGTGATGCTGAGTGATGCTGAGGTGGCTCTGAGTGATGACGAGGTGGCGCTGAGTGATGATGTGATGGTGCTGAGTGATGCTGAGGTGGCGCTGAGTGATGCTGTTGTGGCAGTGAATGATGCTGAGGTGGCGCTGAGTGATGCTGAGATGGTGCTGTGTGATGCTGAGGTGGCGCTGAGTGATGCTGCGGTGAGTGATGCTGTTGGGGCGGTGAATGATGTTGAGGTGGCGTTGAGTGATGCTGAGGTGGCGCTGAGTGATGGTGAGGTGGCGCTGAGTGATGCTGAGGTGGTGCTGAGTGATGCTAAGGTGGCGCTCAGTGATGCTGAGGTGGCGCTGAGTGATGCTGAGGTGGCGCTAAGTGATGCTGAGGTGGCACTGATTGATGCTGTGGTGGTGCTGCAGTGGTGCTGAGTGATACTGTGGTGGTGCTGAGTGATGCTGTGGTGATGTTGAGTGATGCTGAGGTGGCTCTGAGTGATGCTGAGGTGGCACGGAGTGATGCTGTGATGGCGCTGAGTGATGCTGAGTGATGCTGAGGTGGCGCTGAGTGATGCTAAGCTGCAGCTGAATGATGCTGAGATGGCGCTGAGTGATGCTGTTGTGGCAGTGAATAATGCTGAAGTGGCGCCGAGTGATGGTGAGGTGGTGCTGTGTGACGCTGAGGTGGCGCTGAGTGATGCTGTGGTGACGTTGAGTGATGTTGTGGTGGCGCTGAGTGATGCTGAGGTGGCACTGAGTGATGCTGAGGTGGTGTTGAGTGATGCTGTGGTCACGCTGAAGTGGCGCTAAATGATACTGTGGTGGTGCTGAGTGATGCTGTGGTGGTGCTGAGTGATGCTGAAGCGGCACTGAGTGATGCTGTGGTGAGGCTGAGTGATGCTGTTGTGGCGCTGAGTGATGCTGTGGTGGCACTGATTGATGCTGTTGTGGTGCTGAGTGATGCTCAGGTGGCGCTGAGGTGCCACTGAGTGAGGCTGAGGTTGCGCTGAGTGATGCTGTGGAGGCAGTGAGTGATACTGAAGTAGCGCTGAGGTGGAGCTTAGTGATGATGAAGTAGTGTTGAGTGATGCTATGGTGACGCTAAGTGAAGCTCTGGTGGTCCTGAGTGATGCTGTGGTAGCCCTGAGTGATGCTGTTGTGGCGCTGAGTGATGCTGAGTTGGCGCTGAGTGATGCTGAGGTGGCGCTGAGTGATGCTATGGTGGCGCTGAGTGATGCTGACGTGGTGCTGAGTGATGCTGTGGTGATGCTGAGTGATGTTGAGGTGGCACTGATAGTTGCTGAGGTGGCACTGAGTGATGCTGTGGTAGCGCTGCATGATGCTGTGGTGGCACTGAGTGATCCTGTGGTGGTACTGAGTGATGCTGTGGTGGCGCTGAGTGATGCTGACGTGGCACTGAGTGATGCTGACGTGGCGCTGAGTGATGCTGACGTGGCACTGAGCGATGCTGAGGTGGCACCGAGTGATGCTGAGGTGGCGCTGAGTGATGCTGAGGTGACGCTGAGTGATGCTGAGGTGGTGCTAAGTGAAGCTGTGATGGCGCTAAGTGATGCTGAGTGATGCTGAGGTGGCGCTGAGTGGTGCTGAGGTGGTGCTGAGTGATGCTGTGGTGGCGCTGAGTGATGCTGTGGTTGCGCTGAGTGAACCTGAGGTGGTGCTGAGGTGATGCTGTTGTAGGAGAGTAGGATCTGCTTCACATTGGTACCCCCACTTTTTGCTGATGCTTCACTGTTTTTCGACTTTAGTCTGGCTGGGGCCCTGCTAATCAGACCTCCAGCCTAGCTGCTTCCTCTCTAAAATGGTTTCCATGTACCTTAGGTACATCTCTGATTGGAATCTGGAGTGCCCTTATAAGTCCCTAGTATATGGTATACTATGTACCCAGGGCATAGGTACCCCAGAGGCCTGCCAGGGGCTGAAGCATGTATTATGCCACCCCTGGAAGGCCAGCCAAAATGACACCACAGGTCTGCTACTGCAGCCTGGGTAAGGTGGTGCATGCACCCCTTACTGTGATATAGGTTACCTATATCACTACATATATACACACATATAAACCTATAAGTCACTCCTATGGCAGGCCTTATCAATCCTGAAGGCAGAGTGCTTGGTTCTTATGTGAGAGGGTGCCCCTGCATGAGCAGAGACCTTCTGCAGCATTCGGAGACCCTTCTCTGATGCTGTTTGTAGTGCAGCCTGACCATATACTCTTAAGTGCATTATAACCTCGCGTTAAATGCTAACTTTGGGATGGCTGCACGGAAACATGTCGTGTTTGGTGTCAAACATCTTGGAATACTACCCCCCGCCAGTTCTGGTGGCGGGGGTAGCATTCCACCCTTCTAGAGGGAGAGACATGTACACACCGGCCTACCCGGTAACTTCTTTACAGAGACCTGGCATCACAAAATGGATGCCACTGCCACAGACACGGGTCTGGCCTCCTGCTGCTGACTGAAACTCCAGCAGGGGAGGCCTGGACAATAGGTTTCCTGTCCAAGGGAGGTGTAACCACCTCCACAGACAGGATAATGTGTATTGGGGCTGGGCGGGAGCAGTCTCTGGTGCTTTGAAGTCCTGCACTGGGGGCACATTTGGTGTCCCTGTGCATACCCCAGTTCAAACCAGTTCAGGGGCTTCCAGACCCTGCTCTGGCGCGAAACTGGACAAAAGGAATGGGTGTAACCACCCCTCTTCCCTGACCCTCCCCTAGGTGGGTCCCCAGAGTATGTCCAACCCCCTAACTTGGTATAAGTATGGGACCCCAGTCCTTAGGACTTTAGATTAACCTGGACGAAACTCTGACACTGAATCCTGGACCTTCGATGCTCTACTTGAGGACTAGATGACTGAAGAATCTCCCTTGGGGTCAAGGAGTGACTCCCCTGCCTGGCAGGCACCTAGGAAGCAATTGTCCGGTCTGCATCGCTGAAGCTCCTGCCGGACGCCGAAGTCTTTGCAACACCAGAGGTGGATTTCCAGACTTCCCCGAGGCTGCCCTGAGTCCCCAGCGAAGCTGAGGCCCGTAGCTGTCGTGGGTAACGTGGAACCATGACCCCTAGACACCAAGAACTTTTGCAAGTGCATCCTTTTCCTGGTCTCCCACGAAGTTGTGCTTTGGCCTCCGAGTAGCCCCCGCCTCCAGCACTGACTGCACCGAAGATCACTGGCCTCCACTCCACGAGTGTCCTGTGAGCCAGTTCCACGTGCGTCCACTCGAGGCTCCTTCGCGGTCGCTAGTCCGTTGGCTAGTGGGCCCTCCCGAAGCAACTCTTCTTCTGCTTGGGCTTTCCTGGTTGCTCCAGACGTGCCCTGACTTACCTTCACTGGGTGAGTCCCTCAGACCTTGCTGGTCTGCATCAACGTCCTTTCTTTATTTCCACGTGACTTGCCGTTGCCAAGGCTTGTTGGGTCCAATCCGGTCACTGACACCTCAGCAATCGACAGACGTCGTGGTACAGCTCGAATCCAGCTCCTGGTCATCGTCGACGCCTCCTGGACCTCGTGGCTGAAGAGTCAAGATGACCGTCAACCTACCTGAAGCACCCGACATCGGTGGGCATCTGCTCATCGCCTTCCTGGTCACTGGCTAGTGACCCAGACTCTGTCCCCTCTGCTTTCAGGTTCTTCAGATCTTCGATCCAACCTTGGATCCACCCGAACACTTTCGACTTGGTCGCCAGCAGCACTTTGCAGCAGATCGCCATTGAAAACGACGACGAAACCCGACCCCGAAAGACACCTATGCACCCGGCTCCCCTGGGTGAGGTAACTCGAGTACTCCGGTGCTCCCGTGGGTATTGACTCTAGAACAACCTAGTTCTAAAGGGGTTTGCTCCAAGTCCTCCTCTAAGTGTCCTTTATCTCTAAAACTCTAACCGCGACATTCCCCATAGAAGTCAACGGCGGCTCGCGGCTGTGTTCTCACACTGCACGCGTCCCCCGTGGGTCCCCTGTGTCACTACCTTGGGTGGTTCCTTGAGGGCCAGGCACTTCTACAAGCTCTAGGACTTGTGTCTAGCTCAGTCGTGGTTCTTATACCACTTTATTGGTATATGGTTTGGTACGCCCCTAGGGCTCAAACGTGTATTTGTGCTATTACTGTTGATATTCGACTTGTAACTTATGTACTTCGAACTATAGCCTCATAAAGAGACTAGAGGGGTGTGTTTAAGACTAAATACATATATTTTAAATATATACCTGGTGTGGTCCTCTTTCATTTGGTCACTCAAGAGATTATAGACTGGTAAAACAAGCTGCTTTACATTCCTTCAAGACTTAGCCTGAAGGCTGCTCTCCATAGCTACCACTAGGATAGCTTTCAATAAAGGTTGTCTTTAACCTATCTCCAATAAGCGGTTGTTTGGACTGGTGCAAGGTGCCCACTATAATTAGTGGACAGCATATACCAGGCCAACTTCTCACATTGGTGTGCAGCGTGTGGGATTCCAGCTTGCTATTGTTTTACCAGATAATCTCAATTGAATTGATCAACTGAAAACCACTAAGGGTACCTTAGGTACATATAAAACAAGCTTAGGATACAGTAAGTTCTACTGAACTTAGAGTTGTGTGTTAAGGGATAGCACACCCTTTCTACAACTCAAGAGAGTTTAGTAGGCCACACTAGAGTAGGTAGTGCATACACCACACCACACTAGTAATGTCTTCAGGGCCAGGAACCAGTGGGTCCCAGCCAGAAGCCAATGGGCTTCTTCCCTCCAAGTATGATAATCTCCCATTCTTGGAATTGAGAGCATTAAGCACTGCTAGGAAACTGAAGACAGGCAAAAGTGCCAACACCCAACGCCTCATAGAGGTACTCCTGCTGGATGATCTCAGAAGACTACCAGGGTCTGAAGGGGTAGGCAGAGAGGGTGGGGCAGAAGATGAGGAAGGGGCCAGGGGTGAAATCACCCAGGACCCCCCCTCTGAAACTGGCCAGGAAGGTGACAATGACCTTAACCTGGATAATCCAGCTACTCCTGAGGAGGAGGAGGAGGATCAGAATGACCTCCCCTTTGTCCCCCAGGAAGAGTTGTGAGTGTGCCAAGAAGGGCTAGATCTCCTTCTCAGGAGTCTAACCACTCTGACACCTCAGTAGGGACCTCTATTTCTTCTCATAGGAGGGAATCCTCTCATGAAAGGAAAGAGAGACTGCTCAAGTATGGAGAAGCTCAGTTGAGACTCAGAAGAGAGCAGTTGGCTATAGACAGGGAGTCCCTAGAGCTTGAAAGGCAAAGAAAAAGATGGGACTAGAGTCCCATGGTGGCAACAACTTCCTAGTGGTAGGGAAAGGTCTTATGACCATAGAAACCTGAGCAAGATTGTCCCTCCCTACCAGAGTGGGGATGACATCCACAAATGGATAACTGCACTGGAGAGGGCCTGTAAAGTACAGAGGGTCCCTCAGGAGCAGTGGGCAGCAATCTTGTGGCTCTCCTTTGCAGACAAAGGTAGAGATAAGCTCCTCTCTGTTAGAGAAGAGGATGCTGATAATTATCCAGTCTTAAAAAGTGCATTGATTGATGGGTTTGGCCTAACAACTGAACAATACAGGTTAAAGTTCAGAGATACCCAAAGGCACAGACTCAAGACTGGGTGGACTTTGTTGATTGTTCTGCTAAGGCTCTGGAAGGCTGGTTGGTGGGCAGTAAGGTATGTGACTTCAAAGGATTGTACAATCTTATCATGAGGGAGCAGATTCTTAATAACTGTCAAAATCAACTGTTGCATCAGTACCTGGTGGACTCTGATCTGACCTCTCCCCAAGAATTGGGAAAGAAGGCAGACAAATGGGTCAGAACCAGGGTGAGGCAGAAGGTACAGAACCAAGGTGGTGACCCAAAGAAGCAAGATTCTAAGAACTCTGACAAGGGTGGGGAGAAGGGTAAAGACCAGAAGTCTTCACAAGGCCCCCAAAAATCTTCTTCAGGTGGGGATTCACAGTCTAACAAAGGAAGGGCCAAAAGAAACCATGGTGCAAAGTCTGTAAGCAAAAGACACACTGGACCAGTGATTGCACCAAGTCCAAAGACTCTATTCCAGCCCCCACCAATGCCCCTAAGGCACCTGTTCCCCTAGTGCAGTTACAATTGGTGGTGGGAGTACACAAGCCAAGGGTTTAGTAGGGTTGACCCTGGGTAATGAGATGAGCTCTGGCCTAGTCAGAGAACTCACTCAGGCTGTCCTAGTCTGTGATGGAGGCATGGATGTGACCTCCTCTGTGAGTCCCAGTAACCTGGGCAAGTACAGGCAACAGCCATTAATAAATGGAAAAGAGGCTTTGGCATTTAGGGACACAGGCGCAAGTGTCACCATGGTGACACAAGATCTTGTGGATCCTGGGCAGATTATACTTGGTGAAATGTACCAAGTGACCAATGCTAGCAATGTCAGAACAGACCATACTCTGGCAGTTGTTAACTTCTCCTGGGGAGGGGTAACTGGCCTTAAGAAGGTTGTGGTAAGTGCAGACCTACCAGTTGAATGCTTGCTTGGCAATGATCTAGAAACTTCAGCTTGAGCTCAGGACCCATGCAGAAATGCTGGGCATCCCTGCAGATGTGTTTGCTGTGACCAGGTCACAGGCCAAAATGTCTAACACTGAACAGGCCTTGGATTCTGGAACAATGGACCAAGTGCCATCCAAGAGGAGGAGTAGTAGGGTAAAGGCAGTGCCTTCCCCCTTGGCTCAGAAGGAAGATCAGTCTCTTCAGGGAGATGATCTCAGTCCTGAGGAAGGAACTGCCCCAGAGGAGCTTGAGCCTGATCAGGTTGAGTTCTTAGGGACAGGGGGCCCTTCCAGGGCAGATCTGAGCCAGGAGCAGCAGGGCTGCCCCTCTCTTGAACCCCTCAGACAGCAAGCTGCTGCTGAGGCTGCTGGGAAAGCTAGTGGTCCCCATACAGTGTATTGGGATGATGGACTCTTGTACTCAGAGTGTAGAGACCCCAAGCCTGGTGCCACCAGGAGGTTGGTTATACCTCTGAGGTTCAGGGGCTTCCTATTGACCCTAGCCCATGACATTCCTTTAGCAGGTCACCTGGGCCAGAACAAGACTTGGGACAGAATTGTCCCTCCCTTTCACTGGCCCCACATGTCTGAGGACACCAAGGAGTTTTGTCGCTCCTGTGTAACCTGCTAGGCCAGTGGCAAGGCAGGTGGCACTACAAAGGCCCCCCTGATACCACTACCTGTGGTGGGGGTTCCCTTTGAAAGGGTGGGGATTGACATTGTTGGTCCCATGGATCCCCAAACAGCATCTGGGCACAGGTTTATCCTGGTGGTGGTGGATCATGCCACCAGGTACCCAGAGGCTTTTCCCCTTAGGACCACTACAGCACCTGTAGTTGCAAGGGCCCTCCTGGGAATTTTCTCAAGAGTGGGCTTCCCTAAGGAGGTTGTATCAGACAGGGATGCAAACTTTATGTCTGGATACTTGAAAGCAATGTGGAAGGAGTGTGGAGTGACTTACAAGTTCACCACACCCTATCACCCACAATGCAATGGTTTAGTTGAGAGATTCAACAAAACCTTGAAGGGCATGATTAAGGGCTCCCAGAGAAGCTTAGGCGAAGATGGGACATACTCTTGCCCTGCCTTTTATTTGCATACAGGGAGGTGCCTCAAAGGGGTTGGCTACAGCCCTTTTGAACTTTTGTTTGGTCACCCTTTCAGGGGTCCATTGTGCCTGGTGAAGGAAGGATGGGAGTTACCTCTCAAGCCCCCAAAACAGGACATAGTGGACTATGTACTTGGTCTCCAATCCAGGATGGCTGAGTACATGAAAAAGGCAACTAAAAACCTTGAGGCTAGCCAGGAACTCCAAAAAGCCTGGCATGACCAAAAGGCTGTACTGACTGTTTACCAGCCAGGGCAGAAGGTGTGGGTGTTGGAGCCAGTGGCCCCAGCAGCTCTCCAAGACAAATAGAGTGGACCCCATACCATTGTTGAACAGAAGGGTGAGGTTACCTATTTAGTAGAAATAGGAACACCCAGGAGTCCCCACAGGGTTTTCCATGTCAACAGATTGAAACCATATGTGGACAGGGCAGACATGGGCTTGCTCATGGCTACTGATGAGGGACAGGAGGAAGAGAGTGACCCACTCCCTGACCTGCTCTCACAGAACCCTGATGATGGGTCAGTGGATGGTGTAGCCTTGGCAGGCAGCCTCACTGCCCAGCAGCAAACTGATTGCAGACAGGTGCTCAATCAGTTCAGGCATATGTTCTCTCTGACACCCAGTCAGACCACCTGGTGCACTCATGAAGTGGACACTGGGGACAGTCTGCCTATTAAAAATAAGATTTATAGGCAACCTGACCATGTCAGGGACTGTATCAGGACAGAAGTCCAGAAGATGTAGGATTTGGGAGTTATTGAACCCTCAGATAGCCCTTGGGCTAGTTCAGTGGTCCTTGTGCCAAAACCTCACACCAGTGGTGGGAAAAGAGAGATGAGGTTTTGTGTGGACTTCAGGGGTCTCAATGCAGTCACTAGGACTGATGCCCATCCAATACCCAGGGCAGATGAGCTAATAGACACTTTGGCCTCGGCCAAATATCTAAGCACATTTGACCTAACAGCTGGCTACTGGCAGATCAGGCTAGCTGATGATGCAAAGCCAAAAACAGCATTCTCAACCCCTAGTGGGCATTATCAATTTGTGGTAATGCCCTTTGGTTTGAAGAATGCACCTGCCACTTTTCAGAGGTTGGTGAATACAGTCCTTACAGGTCTGGAGGCCTATAGTGCAGCATATCTAGATGATATTGCTGTCTTTAGCTCCACCTGGGAGGATCACCTGGTCCACCTCAGAAATGTTTTGGAGGCCCTGCAAAGGCAGGCCTCACTATCAAGGCCACCAAGTGCCAGATAGGGCAGAGTCAGGTTGTGTACCTGGGCCACCTTGTGGGTGGAGGCCAGGTTCAACCATTACAGAGCAAGATCCAGACCATCATGGACTGGACTGCTCCAACTACCCAGACTCAGGTGAGAGCCTTTTAGGCCTGACTGGGTACTATAGGAGATTTGTCAAGGGGTATGGATCAATATTGACACCCCTGAATGACTTAACTTCCAAGAAAATGCCCAAAAGGTTCAGTGGACAGTTAGCTGTCAAAAGGCATTTGATGACCTGAAGCAGGCCATGTGCACTGCTCCCATTCTACAGAGTCCTGATTACTCCAAGAAGTTCATTGTCCAAACAGATGCATCTGAATTGGGGGTAGGGGCTGTACTGTCACAATTGAATGAAGAAGGTCAGGATCAGCCAGTAGCTTTTATTAGCAGAAGGCTGACCCCTAGAGAGAAACGTTGGTCAGCCATTGAGAGGAGGCCTTTGCTGTGGTCTGGGCTCTGAAGAAGTTGAGGCCATACTTGTTTGGTACTCACTTCCTTGTTCAAACAGACCATAAGCCCCTCTTATGGCTAAAACAAATGAAGGGTGAAAACCCCAAACTGCTTAGGTGGTCCATTTCCCTACAGGGGATGGACTTTACAGTGGAACATAGACCTGGGAGTAACCATGCCAATGCAGATGGACTCTCTAGATACTTCCACTTAGAACATGAAGACTCAACTGGACAAGGTTAGTTTAATGTCCCTACGTTTGGGGGGGGGTTGTGTAGGAGAGTAGGATCTGCTTCACATGGGTACCCCCACTTTTTGCTCATGCTTCACTGTTTTTCGACTTTAGTCTGGCTGGGGCCCTGCTAATCAGACCCCCAGCCTAGCTGCTTCCTCTCTAAAATGGTTTCCATGTACCTTAGGTACATCTCTGATTGGAATCTGGAGTGCTCTTATAAGTCCCTAGTATATGGTATACTATGTACCCAGGGCATAGGTACCCCAGAGGCCTGCCAGGGGCTGAAGCATGTATTATGCCACCCCTGGAAGGCCAGCCAAAATGACACCACAGGTCTGCTACTGCAGCCTGGGTAAGGTGGTGCATGCACCCCTTACTGTGATATAGGTTACCTATATCACTACATATATACACACATATAAACCTATAAGTCACTCCTATGGCAGGCCTTATCAATCCTGAAGGCAGAGTGCTTGGTTCTTATGTGAGAGGGTGCCCCTGCATGAGCAGAGCCCCTCTGCAGCGTTCGGAGACCCTTCTATGATGCTGTTTGTAGTGCAGCCTGACCATATACTCTTAAGTGCATTATAACCTCGCGTTAAATGCTAACTTTGGGATGGCTGCACGGAAACATGTCGTGTTTGGTGTCAAACATCTTGGAATACTACCCCCCCGCCAGTTCTGGCGGCAGGGGTAGCATTCCACCCTTCTAGAGGGAGAGACATGTACACACCGGCCTACCCGGTAACTTCTTTACAGAGCCCTGGCATCACAAAATGGATGCCACTGCCACCGACACGGGTCTGGCCTCCTGCTGCTGACTGAAACTCCGGCAGGGAGGCCTGGACAATAGGTTTCCTGTCCAAGGGAGGTGTAACCACCTCCCCAGACAGGATAATGTGTATTGGGGCTGGGCGGGAGCACTCTCTGGTGCTTTGAAGTCCTGCACTGGGGGCACATTTGGTGTCCCTGTGCATACCCCAGTTCAAACCGGTTCAGGGGCTTCCAGCCCCTGCTCTGGCGTGAAACTGGACAAAGGGAATGGGTGTAACCACCCCTCTTCCCTGACCCTCCCCTAGGTGGGTCCCCAGAGTATGTCCAACCCCTAACTTGGTATAAGTATGGGACCCCAGTCCTTAGGACTTTAGATTAACCTGGACGAAACTCTGACACTGAATCCTGGACCTTCGACGCTCTACTTGAAGACTAGAGGACTGAAGAATCTCCCTTGGGGTCAAGGAGTGACTCCCCTGCCTGGCAGGCACCTAAGAAGCAATTGTCCAGTCTGCATCGCTGAAGCTCCCGCCGGACGCCGAAGTTTGTGCAACACCAGAGGTGGATTTCCAGACTTCCCCAAGGCTGCCCTGAGTTCCCAGCGAAGCTGAGGCCCGTAGCTGTCGTGGGTAACGTGGAACCGTGACCCCTGGACACCAAGAACTTTTGCAAGTGCATCCTCTTCCTGGTCTCCCACGAAGTTGTGCTTTGGGCTCCGAATAGCCCCCGCCTCCAGCACCGACTGCATCGAAGATCTCTGGCCTCCACTCCACGAGTGTCCTGTGAGCCAGTTCCACGTGTGTCCACTCGAGGCTCCTTCGCGGTCGCTAGTCCGTTGGCTAGTGGGCCCTCCCGAAGGCAACTCTTCTTCTGCTTGGGCTTTCCTGGTTTCTCCAGACGTGCCCTGACTTACCCTCACTGGGTGAGTCCCTCAGACCTCGCTGGTCTGCATCAACGTCCTTTCTTTATTTCCACGTGACTTGCCGTTGCCAAGGCTTGTTGGGTCCAATCCGGTCGCCGACACCTCAGCAATCGACAGACGTTGTGGAACAGCTCGAATCCAGCTCCTGGTCGTCATCGACACCTCCTGGACCTCGTGGTTGAAGAGTCAAGACAACCGTCAACCTACCTGAAGCACCCGACATCGGTGGGCATCTGCTCATCGCCTTCCTGGTCACTGGCTAGTGACCCAGACTCTGTCCCCTCTGCTTTCAGGTTCTTCAGATCTTCGATCCAACCTTGGATCCACCCGAACACTTTCGACTTGGTCGCCAGCAGCACTTTGCAGCAGATCGCCATTGAAAACGACGACGAAACTCGACCCCGAAAGACACCTATGCACCCGGCTCCCCTGGGTGAGGTAACTTGAGTACTCCGGTGCTCCCGTGGGTATTGACTCTAGAACAACCTAGTTCTAAAGGGGTTTGCTCCAAGTCCTCCTCTAAGTGTCGTTTATCTCTAAAACTCTAACCGCGACATTCCCCATAGAAGTCAATGGCGGCTCGCGGCTGTGTTCTCACACTGCACGCGTCCCCCGTGGGTCCCCTGTGTCACTACCTTGGGTGGTTCCTTGAGGGCCAGGCACTTCTACAAGCTCTAGGCCTTGTGTCTAGCTCAGTCGTGGTTCTTATACCACTTTATTGGTATATGGTTTTGTACGCCCCTAGGGCTCAAACGTGTATTTGTGCTATTACTGTTGATATTCGACTTGTAACTTATGTACTTCAAACTCTAGCCTCATAAAGAGACTAGAGGGGTGTGTTTAAGACTAAATACATATATTTTAAATATATACCTGGTGTGGTCCTCTTTCATTTGGTCACTCAAGAGATTATAGACTGGTAAAACAAGCTGCTTTACATTCCTTCAAGACTTAGCCTGAAGGCTTCTCTCCATAGCTACCACTAGGATAGCTTTCAATAAAGGTTGTCTTTAACCTATCTCCAATAAGGGGTTGTTTGGACTGGTGCAAGGTGCCCACTATAATTAGTGGACAGCATATACCAGGCCAACTTCTCACAGCTGTGTGATGCTGTTGTGGCGGTGAATGATGCTGAGGTGGCGTTGGGTCAGGCTGAGGTGGCGCTAAGTGATGCTGAGCTGGCGCTTAGTGATGCTGAGGTGGCGCTGAGTGATGGTGAGGTGGCGGTGAATGATGCTGAGGTGGCGTTTAGTGACACTTAGGTGGCGCTGAGTGATGCTGTGGTGACGCTGAGTGATGCTGTGGTAGGGCTGAAGTTGCGCTGGGTGATTCTGTGGCAGTGCTGAGTGATGCTGTGGTGGTGCTGAGTGATGCTGTGGTGGTGCTGAGTGATGCTTTGGTGATTGTGCTGAGTAATCCTGAGGTTGAGCTGAGTGATGCTGTTGGGGCGGTGAATGATGCTGAGGTGGCGTTGAGTGATGCTGAGGTGGCGCTGAATGATGCTGAGGTGGCGCTGAGTGATGCTGAGGTGGCGCTGAGTGATGCTTAGGTGGCGCTGAGTGATGCTGAGGTGGCGCTAAGTGATGCTGTGGTAGTGCTGATTGATGCTGTGGTGGCGCTCCAGTTGCGCTGAGTGATACTGTGGTGGTGCTAAGTGATGCTGAGGTGCTGCTGGGTGCTGCTGAGGAGGCGCTGAGTGATGCTGAGATGGCGCTGAGTGATGCTGCGGTGATGCTGAGTGATGCTGAGGTGTTGCTGAGTGATGCTGAGGTGGCACTGAGGTGGCACTGAGGTGGCGCTGAGTGATGCTGAGGTGGTGCTGAGTGATGCTGTGGTGGCGTTGAGTGATGTTGTGGTTGCGCTGTGTGATGCTGAGGTGGCACTGAGTGATGCTGTGTTGGCGCTGAGTGATGCTGTGGTGGCGCTGAAGTGGTGCTGAATGATGCTGAGGTGGCACTGAGTGATAGTGTGGTAGCGCTGAGTGATGCTGTGGTCACTCTGAAGTGGAGCTGAGGCAGCACTGAGTGATGCTGTGGTGAGGCTGAGTGATGCTGTTGTGGCGCTGATTGATGCTCAGGTGGCACAGGGTGATGCTGAGGTGGCGCTGAGTGATGCTGAGTGATGCTGTGGTGATGCTGATTGATGCTGTGGTGGCACTGAGTGATGCTGTCAAGGCAGTGAGTGATGCTGAAGTAGCGCTGAGGTGGCGCTTAGTGATGATGAAGTGGTGTTGAGTGATGCTGTGGTAGCGCTAAGTGAAGCTCTAGAGGTGCTGAGTGATGCTGTGGTAGCTCCGAGTGATGCTGTGGTGCTGCTGAGTGATGCTGTGTTGGCACTGAGTGATGCTGAGGCGGTGCTGAGTGATGCTGAGGAGGCGCTGAGGGATCCTGTGGTGGCGCTGTGTGATCCAGTGGTGGGGCTAAGTGATTCTGTGATGGCGCTGAGTGATGATGACGTGGTGCTGAGTGATGCTGTGGTGGCGCTGAGTGATACTGTGAGTGGCATGGAGTGATCCTGTGGTGGTGCTCAGTGATGCTGTGGTAGTGCTGAGTGATGCTGAGGTGCGCTGAGGGTGCGCTGAGTGATGCTGAGGTGGCGCTGAGTGATGGAGTGATGCTGTGGAAGCGCTGGGTGATGCTGGTGCTGAGGGTGGCACTGTTTGTGCTGAGTGATGCTGAGGTGGTGGTGGGTGGTGCTGTGGTGGCACAGAGTGATGGTGTGGTGGCACTGAGTGATCCTGTGGTGGTGTTGAGTGATGCTGTGGTGGCGCTGAGTGATGCTGAGGTGGAGCTGAGGTTGCACTGAGTGATGCTGAGGTGGTGCTGAGTGATGCTGTTGTGATGCTGAGTGATGCTGAGGTGGAGCTGAGGTTGCACTGAGTGATGCTGAGGTGGTGCTTAGTGATGCTGTTGTGGCGCTTAGTGATGCTGTTGTGGCGCTGAGTGATGCTGAGGTGGTGCTGAGGTGCCGCTGAGTGATGCTGTGGTGGCGCAAAGTGATGCTGTTGTGGCACTGAGTGATGCTGAGATGGCACTGAGTGATGCTGAGGTAACGCTGAGTGATGCTGTGGTGGTGCTGAGTGATGCAGCGGCGGTGCTGAGTGATGTTGTGGTGGTGCTGAGTGACACTGTGGTGGCATTGAGTGATGCTGAGGTGGCGCTCAGTGATGCTGAGGTGGCACTGAGGTGACAATGAATGATGCTGAGGAGGCGCTGAGTGATGGAGTGATGCTGAGGTGGCACTGAATGATGCTGAGGTGGTGCTGAGTGATGCTGCGGTGACGCTGAGTGATGCTGAGGTGGCACTGGGTGATGCTGAGGTGGCACTGAGGTGGCGCTGAGTGATCCTGAGGTGTTGCTGAGGTGGCGCTGAGTGATGCTGTTGTGGTGGTGAGTGATGCTGAGGTGGCGCTGAGTGATACTGAGGTGGCACTGAGTGATGTTGAGGTGGCGCTGAGTGATGCTGTGGTGGCATTGAGTGATGTTGTGGTGGTGCTGAGTGATGCTGAGGTGGCGCTGAGTGATGCTGTGGTGGCGCTGAGTGATGCTGTGGTAGCGCCGAGTGATGCTGTGGTGGCGCTGAAGTGGTGCTAAATGATACTGTAGTGGTGCTGAGTGATGCTGTGGTGATGCTGAGGCTGCTCTGAGTGATGCAGTGGTGACTTGGAGTGATGCTGTTGTGGCACTGAGTGATGCTGAGGTGGCACAGGGTGATGCTGAAGTGATGCTGAGTGATGCTGTGGTGATGCTGAGTGATGTTGTGGTGATGCTGATTCCTGCTTTGGTGGCGCTGAGGATGCTTTGGTGGCGCAGAGTGATGCTCTGGTGGCACTGAGGTGGTGCTGAGTGATGCTGAGGTGGCGCTGAGTGATGCTGTGGAGGCACTGAGTGATGCTGAAGTAGCACTGAGGTGGCGCTTAGTGATGATGAACTGGTGCTGAGTGATGCTACTGTGGTGCTAAGTGAAGCTCTGGTGGTGCTGAGTGATCCTGTGGTGGCGCTGAGTGATCCTGTGGTGGCGCTGAGTGATCCAGTGGGTGGACTAAGTGATCCTGTGATGGCGCTGAGTGATGATGAGGTGGTG
Source organism: Calotriton arnoldi (assembly GCA_963921515.1). Classification (NCBI taxonomy): domain Eukaryota; kingdom Metazoa; phylum Chordata; class Amphibia; order Caudata; family Salamandridae; genus Calotriton; species Calotriton arnoldi. The sequence goes on along the minus strand of CAWUFW010005261.1, from coordinate 590,510 downwards.
CTGAGTGATGCTGTGGTGGCGCTGAGTGATGCTGTGGTAGCGCTGAGTGATGCTGAGATGGCACTGAGGGTGCGCTGAGTGATGCTGAGGTGGCGCTGAGTGATGGAGTGATGCTGTGGAAACGCTGGGTGATGCTGAGGTGGGGCTGAGGTGGCGCTGAGTGATGCTGAGGTGGTGTGGAGTGATGCTGTGGTGGCGCTGAGTGATGGTGTTGTGGCGCTGAGTGATGGTGTTGTGACACTGAGTGATCCTGTGGTGGTGCCGAGTGATGCTGTGGTGGCGCTGAGTGATGCTGAGGTAGCAAAGACACACAATTGATGGACGGAATGCAAAACAAATCAAAACATTCACCCCCAGTCAAGATATCGTGGTTAAATCCATCATTCGTGTGCTCACCATGCCACCCCAGTTTAGACCTGGCCATATGCAAATCAGTCTTGACCCTGTGCCTCATGGGAACAGTCCAGGCCGAACTGCCAAGACAGGTCCTCCCTGGACCGGGAACAAGCATCCTAGGACCAGTTTCGGGGTTTCACCCCTCATCAGCCAGGATAGCTTGAATCCAGTTGCACAGTGAGCCCGGGACCCACGTCTGGGCATACCCGGCGCACTTAGGGTGAGAAAGCAAAAGACACCCAATTGATGGCATTGAATTGGAGGTGAGTGATGCTGAGGTGGCGCTGAGTGATGGAGTGATGTTGTTGTGGATCTGGGTGGTGCTGAGGTGGCGCTGAGGTGGCACTGAGTGATGCTGAGGTGGTGCTGAGTGATGCTGTTGTGACGCTGAGTGATGCTGAGGTGGTGCTGAGTGTTGCTGAGGTGGTGCTGAGTGATGCTGAGGTGGCGCTGAGTGATGGAGTGATGCTGTGGAAGCGCTGGGTGATGCTGAGGTGGTGCTGAGGTGGCACTGTTTGTGCTGAGTGATGCTCAGGTGGTGATGAGTGATGCTGTGGTAGTGCAGAGTGATGCTGTGGTGGCACTGAGTGATGCTGTGGTGGCGCTGAGTGATGCTGAGGTGGCACTGAGGTGGAGGTGAGTGATTCTGAGGTGTCGCTGGGTGATGGAGTGATGCTTTGGTGGTGCTGGGTGATGCTGAGGTGGAGCTGAGGTTGCACTGAGTGATGCTGAGGTGGTGCTGAGTGATGCTGCTGTGACGCTGAGTGATGCTGAGGTGGCGCTGAGTGTTGCTGAGGTGGCGCTGAGTGATGCTGTTGTGGCGCTTAGTGATGCTGTTGTGGCGCAGAGTGATGCTGAGGTGGTGCTGAGGTGCCGCTGAGTGATGCTGTGGTGGCGCAAAGTGATGCTGTTGTGGCGCTGAGTGATGCTGAGGTGGCACTGAGTGATGATGAGCTGGTGCTGAGTGATGCTGTGGTGGCGCTGAGTGATACTGTCGTGGCACCGAGTGATGCTGAGGTGAAACTGAGTGATGCTGTGGTGACGCTGAGTGATGTTGTGACGCTGAGTGATGCTGAGGTGGTGCTGAGGTGGTGCTGAGTGATGCTCAGGTGGTGCTGAGTGATGCTGTGGTGGCGCTGAGTGATGCTGTGTTGGCACTGAGTGATGCTGAGGCGGTGCTGAGTGATGCTGAGGAGGCGCTGAGGGATCCTGTGGTGGCGCTGTGTGATCCAGTGGTGGGGCTAAGTGATTCTGTGATGGCGCTGAGTGATGATGACGTGGTGCTGAGTGATGCTGTGGTGGCGCTGAGTGATACTGTGAGTGGCATGGAGTGATCCTGTGGTGGTGCTCAGTGATGCTGTGGTAGTGCTGAGTGATGCTGAGGTGCGCTGAGGGTGCGCTGAGTGATGCTGAGGTGGCGCTGAGTGATGGAGTGATGCTGTGGAAGCGCTGGGTGATGCTGGTGCTGAGGTGGCACTGTTTGTGCTGAGTGATGCTGAGGTGGTGGTGGGTGGTGCTGTGGTGGCACAGAGTGATGGTGTGGTGGCACTGAGTGATCCTGTGGTGGTGTTGAGTGATGCTGTGGTGGCGCTGAGTGATGCTGAGGTGGAGCTGAGGTTGCACTGAGTGATGCTGAGGTGGTGCTGAGTGATGCTGTTGTGATGCTGAGTGATGCTGAGGTGGAGCTGAGGTTGCACTGAGTGATGCTGAGGTGGTGCTTAGTGATGCTGTTGTGGCGCTTAGTGATGCTGTTGTGGCGCTGAGTGATGCTGAGGTGGTGCTGAGGTGCCGCTGAGTGATGCTGTGGTGGCGCAAAGTGATGCTGTTGTGGCACTGAGTGATGCTGAGATGGCACTGAGTGATGCTGAGGTAACGCTGAGTGATGCTGTGGTGGTGCTGAGTGATGCAGCGGCGGTGCTGAGTGATGTTGTGGTGGTGCTGAGTGACACTGTGGTGGCATTGAGTGATGCTGAGGTGGCGCTCAGTGATGCTGAGGTGGCACTGAGGTGACAATGAATGATGCTGAGGAGGCGCTGAGTGATGCTGAGGTGGTGCTGAGTGATGCTGCGGTGACGCTGAGTGATGCTGAGGTGGCACTGGGTGATGCTGAGGTGGCACTGAGGTGGCGCTGAGTGATCCTGAGGTGTTGCTGAGGTGGCGCTGAGTGATGCTGTTGTGGTGGTGAGTGATGCTGAGGTGGCGCTGAGTGATACTGAGGTGGCACTGAGTGATGTTGAGGTGGCGCTGAGTGATGCTGTGGTGGCATTGAGTGATGTTGTGGTGGTGCTGAGTGATGCTGAGGTGGCGCTGAGTGATGCTGTGGTGGCGCTGAGTGATGCTGTGGTAGCGCCGAGTGATGCTGTGGTGGCGCTGAAGTGGTGCTAAATGATACTGTAGTGGTGCTGAGTGATGCTGTGGTGATGCTGAGGCTGCTCTGAGTGATGCAGTGGTGACTTGGAGTGATGCTGTTGTGGCACTGAGTGATGCTGAGGTGGCACAGGGTGATGCTGAAGTGATGCTGAGTGATGCTGTGGTGATGCTGAGTGATGTTGTGGTGATGCTGATTCCTGCTTTGGTGGCGCTGAGGATGCTTTGGTGGCGCAGAGTGATGCTCTGGTGGCACTGAGGTGGTGCTGAGTGATGCTGAGGTGGCGCTGAGTGATGCTGTGGAGGCACTGAGTGATGCTGAAGTAGCACTGAGGTGGCGCTTAGTGATGATGAACTGGTGCTGAGTGATGCTACTGTGGTGCTAAGTGAAGCTCTGGTGGTGCTGAGTGATCCTGTGGTGGCGCTGAGTGATCCTGTGGTGGCGCTGAGTGATCCAGTGGGTGGACTAAGTGATCCTGTGATGGCGCTGAGTGATGATGAGGTGGTGCTGAGTGATGCTGTGGTGGCGCTGAGTGATGCTGTGGTAGCGCTGAGTGATGCTGAGATGGCACTGAGGTGCGCTGAGTGATGCTGAGGTGGCGCTGAGTGATGGAGTGATGCTGTGGAAACGCTGGGTGATGCTGAGGTGGGGCTGAGGTGGCGCTGAGTGATGCTGAGGTGGTGTGGAGTGATGCTGTGGTGGCGCTGAGTGATGGTGTTGTGGCGCTGAGTGATGGTGTTGTGACACTGAGTGATCCTGTGGTGGTGCCGAGTGATGCTGTGGTGGCGCTGAGTGATGCTGAGGTAGCAAAAGACACACAATTGATGGACGGAATGCAAAACAAATCAAAACATTCACCCCCAGTCAAGATATCGTGGTTAAATCCATCATTCGTGTGCTCACCATGCCACCCCAGTTTAGACCTGGCCATATGCAAATCAGTCTTGACCCTGTGCCTCATGGGAACAGTCCAGGCCGAACTGCCAAGACAGGTCCTCCCTGGACCGGGAACAAGCATCCTAGGACCAGTTTCGGGGTTTCACCCTCATCAGCCAGGATAGCTTGAATCCAGTTGCACAGTGAGCCCGGGACCACGTCTGGGCATACCCGGCGCACTTAGGTGAGAAAGCAAAGACACCCAATTGATGGCATTGAATTGGAGGTGAGTGATGCTGAGGTGGCGCTGAGTGATGGAGTGATGTTGTTGTGGATCTGGGTGGTGCTGAGGTGGCGCTGAGTGATGCTGAGGTGGTGCTGAGTGATGCTGTTGTGACGCTGAGTGATGCTGAGGTGGTGCTGAGTGTTGCTGAGGTGGTGCTGAGTGATGCTGAGGTGGCGCTGAGTGATGGAGTGATGCTGTGGAAGCGCTGGGTGATGCTGAGGTGGTGCTGAGGTGGCACTGTTTGTGCTGAGTGATGCTCAGGTGGTGATGAGTGATGCTGTGGTAGTGCAGAGTGATGCTGTGGTGGCACTGAGTGATGCTGTGGTGGCGCTGAGTGATGCTGAGTGGCACTGAGGTGGAGGTGAGTGATTCTGAGGTGTCGCTGGGTGATGGAGTGATGCTTTGGTGGTGCTGGGTGATGCTGAGGTGGAGCTGAGGTTGCACTGAGTGATGCTGAGGTGGTGCTGAGTGATGCTGCTGTGACGCTGAGTGATGCTGAGGTGGCGCTGAGTGTTGCTGAGGTGGCGCTGAGTGATGCTGTTGTGGCGCTTAGTGATGCTGTTGTGGCGCAGAGTGATGCTGAGAGTGGTGCTGAGGTGCCGCTGAGTGATGCTGTGGTGGCGCAAAGTGATGCTGTTGTGGCGCTGGAGTGATGCTGAGGTGGCACTGAGTGATGATGAGCTGGTGCTGAGTGTGCTGTGGTGGCGCTGAGTGATACTGTCGTGGCACCGAGTGATGCTGAGGTGAAACTGAGTGATGCTGTGGTGACGCTGAGTGATGTTGTGACGCTGAGTGATGCTGAGGTGGTGCTGAGGTGGTGCTGAGTGATGCTCAGGTGGTGCTGAGTGATGCTGTGGTGGCGCTGAGTGATGCTGAGGTAGCAAAAGACACACAATTGATGGATGGAATGCGGAACAAATCAAAACATTCACTCCCAGTCAAGAGATCTGGGTTAAATCCATCATTCTTTTGCTCACCATGCCACCCCAGTTTAGACCTGGCCATGTGCAAATCAGTCTTGACCCTCTGCCTCATGGTAACAGTCCAGCCCGAACTGCCAAGACAGGTTCTCCCTGGACGGGAAACAAGCATCCTAGGACCAGTTTCGGGGTTTCACCCCTCATCAGCCAGGATTGCTTGAATCCAGTGGCACAGTGAGCCCGGGACCCACGTCTGGGCATACTCGTCGCACTTAGGGCGAAGAAGCAAAAGACACACAATTGATGGCACTGAGGTGGAGGTGAGTGATGCTGAGGTGGCGCTGAGTGATGGAGCGATGTTGTTGTGGCACTGGGTGATGCTGAGGTGGCGCTGAGTGATGCTGAGGTGGCGCTGAGTGATGCTTTGGTGGCGCTTAGTGATGCTGTTGTGGCGCTGAGTGATGCTGAGGTGGTGCTGAGGTGCCGCTTAGTGATGCTGTGGTGGCGCAATGTGATGTTGTTGTGGAGCTGAGTGATGCTGAGGTTGCTCTGAGTGATGCTGAGGTGGCGCTGAGTGATGCTGTGATGGCGCTGAGTGATGCTGTGGTGGTGCTGAGTGATGCTGTGATGGCGCTTAGTGATGCTGAGGTGGCGCTGAGTGATGCTGTGGGTGCGCAGAGTGATGGTGAGGTGGCGCTGAGTGATGGAGTAATGCTGAGGTAGCGCTGAGGGATGTGAAGGTGGCGCTGATTGATGCTGAAGTGGTGCTCAGTGATGCTGCGGTGATGCTGAGGTGGCGCTAGGTGATGCTGAGGTGGCACTGAGGTGGCGCTGAGTGATGCTGTGGTGAAGCTGAGTGATGATGTGGTGTCGCTGAGTGATGCTGAGGTGGCACTGAGTAATGCTGTGGTGCCGCTGAGTGATGCTGAGGTGGCGCTCTGTGATGCTGTGGTGAAGCTGAGTGATGCTGCGTTGCTGCTGAGTGATGCTGAGGTGGCACTGAGTAATGCTGTGGTGGCGCTGAGTGATGCTGTGAAGGCGCTAAGTGATGCTGTGGTGACTCTGAGTGATGCTGTTGTGGCGCTGAGTGATGCTGTGGTGGTGCTGAGTGATGCTGTCGTGGTGCTGAGTGATGCTGAGGTGGCGCTGAGTGATGCTGTGGTGACACTGAGTGATGATGTTGTGATGCTGAGTGACGCTGAGGTGGCGCTGTGGTGACGCTGAGTGATGCTGTTGTGATGCTGAGTGACGCTGAGGTGGCGCTGAGTAATGCTATTGTGGCGCTTAGTGATGCTGTGTTAGCGCTGAGTGATGCTGTGGTAGCGCTGAGTGATGCTGTTGTGGCGCTGAGGGATGCTGTGGTGGCGCTGAGGGATGCTGTGGTGGCGCTGAGGGATGCTGTCGTGGTGCTGAGTGATGCTGAGGTGGCGCTGAGTGATGCTGTGGTGACGCTGAGTGATGCTGTTGTGATGCTGAGTGACGCTGAGGTGGCGCTGTGGTGACGCTGAGTGATGCTGTTGTGACGCTGAGTGACGCTGAGGTGGCACTGAGTAATGCTATTGTGGCGCTTAGTGATGCTGTGTTAGCGCTGAGTGATGCTGTGGTAGCGCTGAGTGATGCTGTTGTGGTGCTGAGGGATGCTGTGGTGGCGCTGAGGGATGCTGTGGTGGCGCTGAGTGATGCTGAGGTGACGCTGAGTGATGCTGTTGTGGCGCTGAATGTGCAAGTTGGTTTAATACTGATCCCCTTATTAAAGTACTCAAATGCAGTTAGGATGACAGAAGCAAATGGAGACAAAATGCACAACCCTTCCCAACACTTTCACTTATTGCAATCACACCAATTTTGAAGAATATGACCCTCATGCATTCATGGACAGGGAGGAATGCTCGGGGATTCCAACCCCTTGACAAGGTGTTAATGATCCCTCGGGATCAGCGCAGGACAACAATCCCGGGCTCTGCAGTGTGGCACACTTTGTGAGGTAGTCACGGACCAGGAAATAGTGCTTGAGGGAAACAAAACTTGCATATTTTTGGGAAGTGCTAGTTCACCTTCGTGCCCCTGAAAAGTGAAGCAGACAAGGGGACAATGTCAGCCGCTGTGCCGCTGCTTATTCTAAATAAATAAAGCAAGATTTATAGGCCTGTTCTAACTCGCACTTGATGGAAGTGACCCGATTAGGGCCACCCGGGTCACTCGCGACCACCTCTCAACCTTCCATACAAATGAAGAGTTGGTCAGACAGTAGAGAATACAAACCAAGTATATTTTTTCAGATACACTCGAGCGGAGTCCAGTCTGACCAGCCTCCTGGGATTGCTGCAGACGGACTGACTTCAACAAACATGGTGATACATTATGTACAATTCAGAACAAATAAAGACACGCACTGACTGGAAATTTCCAGTTGGAGGCAGCTAGACAAAGAAGGTACAGAAGGATGAGTTTCGATCCTGAGACCGGGCACACGCTATCTTAATGCCAAGGTCATTCTGCCTGTGCCCACCGCTCTAAAGGTGGGAGCAGGCCTCTATCTAGTGGGAAAGGTATGCGCTAATAAGAACAGTGTATTCATTAGTACAGCAAGGCCCAACCTTGGAGAAACAAAAACTACCACAGCTGCTTTCAGCAGAGGCAGAGAGAAAAATTAGTTTCGATCATGACTCAAAATGGCGGCTAAACATAAAATGGTACCGCGAATGCTAACTTAAGACGTACAATACATAAACAGCACAGCTAAAACACTTTTATTCCAACAGACCCTCCTTTTAGCATTCGCTAACAACTTTTATGTTACTATCCAGAAGCAGATAACATATTGCGAGGATGAGAACCATCACTATAAGCTTGTGAACACATGATCAGTATTCAAAGATACCCTCGTCGATCTGCATGATGTCATCAATGTGTGTTTGCAAATTGATCGCAGTATTAGTATTTATTTTTCCTTTAGGTGTCAGAGCACTTACACAATAGGTGCAACAAGCCAGGAGACAGTGTATGCAGAGGCAACATGTAAAGATGATACCTGCAACTACAACCAAAAAGATAAGGATCTTCCCACCCCATGTTGTTAGCATATTCCAGAACCACCCCGATAGTGTCCAAGTACCTGTCTCTTGGTGTATGTCTGACAAAAGTCTATGCAATTTTTGTATAGCTGTATACACACTGGGGGCATGGTCAGGTATGTAAACACAACAGCTGCTGCCAATGATGCGACAGGCCCCTCCCCGATCAGCGAGGATGACGTCTAACACCATCCTGTTCTGTAAGGTAACTAATCTCGTAGCCTGGAGCTCAGCAGTGATGTTTGTCAGTATCCCAGCTGTTGTATTAATAACCCCTTCCACAACTCTTGATACCCGACGAAGCTGAAGACTATTAGCCATGGGGCTCCAGAAAGGTAAAAGACCCCTTACAGCATTGTCAAACTGTTGCCAGGTGGTATCTGCCTGATCTATATCCTCAGTGTCAACAACCCTTCTGCCTCGGGGCAAGTATGTACTCCTACGTTGCAGCCGATGATCTTTATGGTAATTTGACGGGGCAATATACACAGGGGGAGGAGGAAAGAGAGGTAACATCTGCCCGACCACCCCCTCGGAAGCCAGATGTGAGCTTGGTATCCACAGACAAAATAGACATTCTGGGGTAGGATCAAGGGCGGACTATTAATCGTTCTCAGTCTGTAGGTGAAATTGCATTTACTTTCCCCCACCTTTACCTACCCTGTCCCCTGGACACAGAAACTAGCTGTTGTGTTGACCACGGACACCGGCATCAGTTTGTCCTTAGTAACATTACGATCTTGGAAAGATTGGAAATATTCAGAGGTGTTGAACCTTTGGAAATCAGCCATTTCCATCCTAAGCCATGTTTCGTTCTTCATTTTTACATATATGCTCATACAGGATTTTGGGGACAATGTACCGGAGTTCCCATTTCCTGCCTTTCCTATGGGAGTAAATCCGTGATGAAAACTTATATACTCTACCACAGTGCGAGAGTCAGCAGATGTCATAACCTGATTAGAGAGTTGGAAGTGGTAGTGCACCGTAACGAACAATTCAAACCAACCTTCACAGCTACCAATATATGACAATGGCATGGACAACAAATTGTCGCTCTTATGAATAACTGAGGGAAGCAATCCACAAACCCAACAATTAGCTGCATTGGACACATCATGGGCTTGATGCAACATTTGTATAAATACATTGTCTGTGTAAGACTTTCCATGCTCTTCTTTGTGAGGGGCCAAAGTAACAAAAATGTGCTCAGGGGAAGTGGGCGTTGTACCAACCAAGGAATGTACAGGATACTTTTCCTCCAGAAACCAGGATATTCCAAGTACTGTTATTAGTGCAATCACAACTATTAATGCGAAAACTATTTTACTCTTTGTGGACCAACCTCGGACTAGACGCGGTGGTGCAAATGGCTGTTCCTCCTCATTGATAGGCCGACCAAACGGATGCATTATGAAGCAAGAAAAGGAAGCCAATAAAACTGAGAGCAAAGGCAATTGTTCCCAGTGTCCGTCTGAGCCTCACTGGTACAGGCTCCTATTGTTCATCAACATTGGCGTTCTTGAACACCGGCAGTGGAGCTTGCTCAGTCCTAGCTCTCGATGAATCCCACATTGCTCAGGATAATGTACCCCCCTCCGAGGGAGCACGTTCGATCTATCCTGTCCAATGCCAGAACAGTGCACCAATCTCGCCTCACCCTAAACTAATACCGTTGGTACTATAGCAAAGTAGACCCTAACTTGCACAGTCCATCCCTGACTAGTCTGACTTCTCCTTTGGTGCACTATTCCTCAGCCGAGGGCGCAAATTGTACCTGGTGACTCCAGGCACAGAGGGGTCAACAAATAATTGTTCCTTAATGGCTCGAATCTCCGGAGGGACCGCTGCATTTAGTACGTCCTCATTCTCTGCATCCGTTTGAGTCCATGTAAGCTTTGCATCACTAAAAGGGACAAACAGAGGCACTTTCTTACCCTTAGCATTCCCAATACCGTCCCTTACCCACTGATCATAGGGTAAGGGTATCCTGCGGCAATGGCTGGAATGAATCCAATTCTTTCGGCCGGCGACTATCACAGTGGTCCGAGTTGCGAGGAGGACTTGCTCAGGCCCTTCCACCGGGGCTCCAAGCTCTTCTTCCACTGACAATTTTGCAGCAGAACCCAGTCCCCAGGCTGGATGTTGTGATCGGGCCCCTCTGGTATGGGTGGGAGTGACTCACGAATCTGTTGGTGAATAGAAAGCAAACTTTCAGTTAACTGGCAGAGGTAGTCTGTCAATAAAGGGTACTCAATCTCAGAAAACCTACGCGGGCGCGGGACACCCCAGACATTTGCTGGGCGTCCAAACACGACCTTGTAGGGTGACAATCCTGTTCTAGAATGTGCTGTAGTTCTCGTTGACAAAAGAGCTAATGGTAAAGCATCTGGCCACTGTAACCCTGTGGTCTCCTGAATCTTTGCCAATTTCAGTTTGAGAGTACCATTGTACTTATCAACCAAACCTGCTGACTGGGGGTGATTCTCAGCATGAAATTTCAGTTTTATGTGTACACCATCACAAACTAACTGGATAACCCTGGCATTGAAATGACTTTCGTTATCACTCCAGATCAAACGGGGCAAGCCGAAGCGAGGAAAGAACTCCTTTAGGAGTACCTTTTTAGTCGCAATGGCTGTATTCTCTTTAGTAGGGTAAGCCTCAACCCATTTACTGAATGCACAAACAACCACCAACACATACTTCAAATTATTGACCCTGTACATCTCTATGTAGTCAATTTGAAGGACCTCAAAAGGGAAAGTGGGAGGTACAAAATTGCCGGGTGGTGTAGGGGATTGTGCATCATGCACACCATGCAGTACTTTACTAAATGTGCAGCTGTCTTCGAAATGTTGTCATTTTGCCATACGGGGTCTAACAACTTGCAAATACCCTTAGCACTGATATGAGCTGGGCCATGTGCCATTGTGACTACAGGAAGAACATATGCATCTGGCAACATCCATCTTTGCTTCTCTGACTTGTCAATCCAACATCCTTCATCATTCAATTGAGCTGTACTTTCTTGCCACACTGCTAATTCCTCCACTGTAGCCTCACTCTGTATTTCCTTCACGTTCTCAAGTGTATCCTCAAACATGGTGACCTCGGGCACCAACCTAGCGGGACCTGCTACAAACATTCTTTTCATCTTAGTTCAGGCTGTTTCCTTAGCTGTCTGATCTGCAAAAGTGGTCCCCTTACCCACATCGTCAGTAACTTTCCTATGAGCGCTGCACTTCACTATCGCCAATTTCTTGGGGAGTGTCAAAGCGGAGAGAAGCCTATATATAAGAGGACCATGCTGAATTCTTGTCCCATGGGAAGTAAGGAACCCTCTCTCTGCCCTGAGCTTCCCGAAATTATGGGCAACTCCAAAAGTGTACTGACTGTCAGTATAAATATTGACAACTAGTCCCTCACTAATTCACAGGCTCGAATAAGGGCAACGAGCTCTGCAGCTTGGGCCGACTGATAGGGAACTTGTGATGTCTCAACTACCGTGCGCAGCATAGTAATAGCGTATGCGGCAGTTGCAGTGCCATCTGATAACTTAAAACAAGAGCCATCCATATATAGTTCCCCTTGGGGGTCAGATAAGGGAACATCAGTCAGGTCTACCCATCCTTTCGTCTCTTCTTCCGTCCGGAAGATACAATCATGTATGTCAATCTCCTCATTTTCAGAAGGGAGGGGTAGTAGCGTGGCTGGATTCAGAGCGGCACAACGTTTGATTGTAATATGTTGTGCAAAGAGCGTTAGCTCATAACTAGGGGTGGGCGGAATTTGCGTAGTCGCGCTACGAAAGCTCCGCTAAACAGTAAAAAATCTCCGCGAGCACGCAAAAGTTCCGCGAACACGCGGAATTGCTTGTTCCGCCTGTTCGCGATGCTTTTTTCCTGTTTGCGAACGCTGTTTGCGTGCTCGGGGAGAAATATCTTGCGAACACGCATTTTAAAAGCGCGAACAAGCAAAAAATTCCACGAAGCCGCGGATCGCGGAATTTTTGGTAGCTCCGCGTAACGCAAAATTACCCAAATTCCGCAAGCGGAACGGAATTTACCGCCCAGGCCTGCTCATAACCTGTCAGACGTGCACTGGTGAGGTGCTGCGTCTTTGTCTTTTTCAAAAGAGTATCCACAGCATGGGGTACCATAACTGTGAGGTCAGTATCAAGTACGAGTCCAGCCGATTGTCTTATTGAGACAGCCACAGCCGCGACCGCTCTTAGACAGCTCGGGAGGGCTCGTGCGACAGGGTCAAACACAGCAGAGAAATAAGCACACAGTCGTTGCTTATCCCGAAACTTTTGTGTTAAAAGAGAAAGCGACAACCACCCTTGTCATAGACATACAATCCGAAGCATTTAGCGTAGTTAGGGGTACTGAGCACTGGAGCAGAGCAAAGCGCAGTTTTTAATTGCTCAAAAGACTGCTGACACTCAGGCATCCAAGGCAGGGGTTCATGCACATCTTTTAGTGTTAACGCAAGCAGGGGCTTAATAAGCAGCGAATAGCCAGGTATCCACTGCCTGCAATAGGAAGTGATACCTATGAAAGCACGCACATCTTTCTGAGTTTGCGGAATAGGCATTTTAACAATGGTACTCATGCACTCAGAGGCCAATCTCCAACCCTCCTTTGACAGAAGGTGACCTAAGTAGGTGACCTCCTGTCGACAATACTGAAATTTGGAAAGGGATACTTTATGGCCATGTTGAGCTAAATGTAGCAACAATTTAACCGTACTGTCTCTGCAATCTTGTTCTGTATCCGAGGCGATGAGCAGGTCATTGACATATTGGAGCAATACATTACCTGTGGGGAGCGACAAGGAATCCAGCTGACCTTTCAATGCCTGACTATAAATACTCGGACTCTCTGTATAGCCTTGAGGAGCGAGACAGAATCGAAAGCTTCTACCAGCTAGGGTGAACCCGAACAGATATCTGCTATCAGGATGAATGGGAATACTGAAGAATGCGTTTTTCAAGTCAATGACAAAAAAGAATTTAGCAGAAGAAGGAATCATTGTCAAAAGAGTCGTAATGTCAGGGACCACCGGAAACTGGGGGATCACTATCTTGTTAACTTCACGCAAGTCAATCACAAAGTGACAAACATCTGCTCGATCCTCAGAGGGACCCGAAGGCGTCCATTTGAGAATGGGAAGAATAGGGCTATTAAAAACATTAGCAGTCGTCTTCTCAACCAGTCCTTTCTCATTCAAATCGCGCACAATTTGCAACAAAGCTCGCTCACCTGCCTTCGGTATTTTATACTGAGGGATACGGGGTAAAATAGCATCTTCCTTGACACGTATCGAAACAGGCGATATCTGCAACAAACCCACATCTGTGTCGCCTGTTGCCCACAGTGTGGGCGGCACGTCTTTAAACTCCACAGGAAGAGGCGCATCTTTGGACAGACACTGCATAGCGCGCACAACATTCGGACCCATTGTCATGTAGACACCCTCCGGGGAGCAGTAAATCGTGGCATGCAATTTCTTCAACAAGTCCAAACCCATCAAATTTTCTCCACAATTAGATGTCAACAAGAATGGAGAATCCACAGTAAAGGGACCAATAGTCAGCGCAAGGGGTTTTGAAATGGGGCTCACAACCGGTACACCAGAATAACCTACCGAAACATTATTATGGCCAGACAGAGACGCCCCAGGGACCAAAGAACGAGAAATAGAACTGTTCGTTGCACCTGTATCCACCAAGCACTCCTTAGTCGAACCATGCACATCCGCACTAACGTACAGACTACATTGATCTACAGGTATCGGAACTGGTCCCTCACTCTGTCCCTGGCTGTCCTAGCTGTAAGACATCCCTGTCACCTCATCCGTATCATAATCATCATGATAATACAGTCCACCCCGAGCGTCATCAAAATAGTTCTGATCAGAGCGACCCTGCGAGGCCAGAGCATTCTGAGCCCTGTCTTGGCCACCAGCTCCATGACCCCGTCCACGAGAACCTCGTCCTCTAGGAGCAGCCACCTTCTGCAAAAGCACCGGACACTCGCTGCGCCAGTGTCCCCCCTCTTTTCAGTACGCACACTGATTCACCCTAAAAGGCGCTGTATTTGCGGCCCTGCTAGTGCGTGGAAGCTGTCGGGCGAAACCACGACGTCCTCTACCATTCCCCCTAGAAGCCTTCTGCAACAACACCTTCGTCTTCAAATCCTTGTGCTTCTACTCTGACCTCTCCTTATCCTCATTTTCCTGTGTGTTCATAATACTGCGCCATATTCAGAATAACAGAAGGGGAAGACGTGGACCAGGTGCTCTCGGAAGCCTGCAATCGGGTCGCAATTTCAGGAAGCAAATTGGAAACAAATCTGTTAACAAACAGTCGCACACCACCTTCGATCGACAAATCCTGTCCACTATAATCTAGAAACACACCTTCAAACCGAGTGAAAAAATTAGACACACTCTCACTCAAAGCAAGTATTTCCGCTCTAGGCTTATCACCTGGCTTCCGTTCCTGATCCCATGCTTTAATTTAATCCCAGATACCACCTGTAGGAAGGTGGAATCTGACTATATGGTTGCCCCCACTTTTTTCCTGGTGTTTTGCTGGTTTATGACTTAGTTGGACTGGGATCCTGCTATTCAGGGCCCCAGTCTATCTGCTTCCTCTCTAAAATGGTTTCCATGTGCCTTAGGCACATCTCTGATTGGAATCTGGAGTGCCCTTATAAGTCCCTAGTATATGGTATACTATGTACCCAGGGCATAGGTACCTCAGAGGCCTACCAGGGGCTGCAGCATGTATTGTGCCACCCCTGGAAGGCCATCCAAAATGACACCACAGGTCTGCTACTGCAGCCTGGGTAAGGTGGTGCATGCACCCCTTACAGTGGTATAGGCTACCTATATCACTACCATTGCACACACATATAAACCTATAAGTCACTCCTATGGCAGGCCTTACCAATCCTGAAGGCAGAGTGCTTGGTTCTTATGTGAGAGAGTGCCCCTGCATGAGCAGAGCCCCTCTACAGCGTTCGGAGTCCCTCCTCTGATGCTGTTTGTGGTACAGCCTGACCATATACTCTTAAGCGCATTATATCCTCGCGGTACAATGCTAACTCTGGACTGGCTGCACCAAAACATGTCGTGTTTGGTGTCAAACATCTTGGAATACTACCCCCCCCCGCCAGTCCTGGCGGGGGTAGCATTCCACCCTTCTAGAGGAGAGACATGTACACACCGGGCTACCCGGTAACTTCTTTCCAGAGACCTGGCATCACAAAATGGATGCCGCTGCCACAGACACGGGTCTGGCCTCCTGCTGCTGACTGAAACTCCGGCAGGGGAGGCCTGGACAATAGGTTGTAACCACCTCCCCAGACAGGATAGTGTGTATTGGGGCTGGGCGGGAGCACCCTCTGGTGCTTTGAAGTCCTGCACTGGGGGCACATTTGGTGTCCCTGTGCATATGCCAGTTCAAACCGGTCACAGGGGCTACCTGCCCCTGCTCTGGCGCGAAACTGGACAAAGGGAATGGGTGTAACCCCCCTCTTCCCTGACCCTCCCATAGGTGGGTCCCCAGAGTATGTCCAACCCCCTAACTTTTTTGAAATATATTTTTATTAGCATTTATCCATGTGTTCAGACATATAGTAATCAATACAAATACAGAGGCCCGGCGATGAGGCAGGTCTTGTCGCCTATCACATACACTATAAAGATAACATTACCGGTGCGTCCAACAAAACAAGACATGTCTGCAAGCATAACATTCCTCATCAATACAGTACTACTGAATTGTGCATGGCTCAGCGGGTGTCGGTATTTGTATAGTAATCAAAATATCGATGAGCTCCAATCCCGTGGGGGGCTGTGAGCATTCAGTTCGTCTAATGTGTTTCAGTGTTTCATTCCGGTTGCCCATAGGCATGTCATTGCTGTCTACAGTACCTTCTACTTTAACAACTAATCAAATATGGTGAACAACGACACATCATGTCAATTCAAAAAAGAAAAAAAAAGAGTCTTAATAAACAGCCTACAACAACGGCTAAATCCAACCCACCAGAGGTCTGCGCACCTGAGCTTGTGACTCCAGTTGAAAGCATCCAATCTAAAGTCAACAGGGGAAAAAACAAGACAACAAGGGGGAGGGGGGTATGGGGGGGAAAGGCCCCAATCTCAGCAGGGGAGAAAAAGGGTAAAAGAAAGGGGGAAGAAGAGGAACCAAATCTCGGTACCGAATTAAACATCGTTAGCTATCCCTCAGAGTCAGTGGACGAGGGGATCTGAGTTTGTTCCTGTTCGTGCCGTTGTTCCCACATTCTCACCATATCTGCCCAGGTTTCGGCCAGCGGCTTACGGCGTTTCGTGACCCTATCTTCTGTGAACAAGGCTTGTTCCTCCGCTCTGGCCCAGCTGGTGACGTCCGCCTCCCAGGCCCCCACTGGCGGGGTATGCTGTGACTTCCAACCAAAAGCTATCCGTCTCCTAGCTAGGAGGGCCAGGTCCACAAACCTATGGCCCAGTTTTTGCGACTTGGGCCTCGGGAATAATCCAAGTAAAGAAATCTCTGGGGAACACACCAGGGATCTAGAGAAGACCTTGTTCAGCATGTCCACAACAGTTGACCAGTAACCTACTAACTGGCTACAGGACCAAATCATATGGTCAAAATCCGCATCCAAGTTTGAGCACCTAGCGCAGGCCTGATCGTCCCTGCAATATACCACGTTTAACCTATGCGGAGTAAGGTACGTTCTATGCACAACATTAAATTGTATTAATTTAAAAGCTGCATTTCGGGATGCCTTTTTGGCCCACCCAAGATCTTTTCCCACTCCTTCTCAGTCAATTGTCTATGCAGTGTCTTCTCCCAGCGTTCCCGCAAGCCAGACAGGGCTGGGGGCGTTAGTTCCCTTATTGCCAAGTATAACCATTTCACTAAGTGTCCCGCCGAACCCAACGTCAATAGTGCCTGTAGGACAGGATGAGTGACTGGTTCATTCTCCGCTACACACCACAGCTCAGTCATCGCCCTCCTAATTTTTTGGTAGTTTAAAAACTGTCCTGGTGGGAGTTCATGTTGTTCTAAAAATTCGGTCAAGGGCAACAGTTCGCCCTCCCTGTAGCAGTCCCCAACAGTCTGTATACCCGCCTCCTCCCATCCTGCCAGTTGCCTGCCGGTAAGGGGTGGACCTCTTCCCGCCTGAGGGACACCAGTGAGTGGTATGCTGGGTGCATAGAGCAGCATGTCTTTGGAACGTGCGACACATCTATCCCAACAGGACACCGCCACGGAGAGCAAAGCCCCCATATTGGTAATTTTCTGACGACGATTAAGCAATCTAGGGAGCAAGGACTTGCCGAGAGCATCAAGGGTAAGGGATGCCGTGAACAGGTCTCTCCCATCCAACCACCTAGCAAGCCACTGGAGCTGGGCCGCCAGATAGTAACCCTCGAAATCCGGGACCCCAGCCCCCGTCTGCCAACGGGAGCCTCATAGTCTGCAGTAACACTCTATGCCGGCCGCCGTCCCACACGAGATCTCGCAGTATCCCATCGAGAGTCTGGAACCATTTCTTAGGTACCACCACCGGTAAATTGACAAAGTAATACAAAAGCCGCTGCAGTCCGACCATTTTGGACAGCGCTATCCTAGCCATGGCCGGAAGTTTAAGCGTCCGCCAGAAGGTCACATTTATCCGGGAGTGATCTCAGGGTCCCCCTAGGTTGCCATCCAACAGGTCTGATTGTGAGTGATAAATCTGTATCCCCAGGTATCGAAAGGAGACCGGTGTCCATTCTAGGCCAAGCGGAAATCCCGGGGCCGCGGAAGCGCGGGCTGCAGCGGAAACACCGAAGTCTTCCGTCTGTTCACGCGCAGTCCAGAGAATTCCGCAAAGTCATCGAGTATGCGCATCGCAGTACCGATCCCATTAAGGCCATCCCTCAGATAAATCAACACGTCATCCGCGTAAAGCGATATTATGTGTTCGGTCCCATCAAGCGGGATCCCTAGGCCCCTCCCTTCCTGCCGGAACCGTATCGCCAATGGTTCCATCGCTAGTGCGAAAATCAGGGGGGACGGGGGGCAGCCCTGTCGAGTGCCTCTATGGATAAAGTATGGAGCCGATATGACATGGCCAGTACACACACGGGCCTTAGGCTCTGTATATAAAAGACAAATCCACTTCCCCCACCCATCACCCAGCTGCATCTTACCCATTACTGCTAGCAAAAAGTCCCAGCGCAAGGAATCGAACGCCTTTTCTAAGTCTATCGCTACTACGACAGCATCAGGGAAGCGTCCCATGTCGGGGTGGAGCATAACGTGGTACAACCTCCGAAGGTTGCCGGACGCGGACCGTGCGGGGATAAAGCCGTTCTGGTCCTCGTGAACCAGACTCCTCATGTGAGGCAATAGTCTGTTCGCCAGCGCCTTACTCAGGAGCTTGAAATCCATATTCAACATGGATAATGGCCTAAACTCGGTCAAATGGGCATGTACGTTTTTGGTTTTAGGCAGAGGGACCACCAATGCCTCTCTAATTGTAGGAGGTAATTGTTGTTCCTGGAGTACAGTGGCATACATCTGTTCCAACTTCGGTGCCAGAATATCCATAAAAGTAGCGTAAAACTCGGCCGGGAGGCCATCAGGACCCGGTGTTTTTCCTCTAGCCATGTCTCTAATCGCCACTCTAATTTCTCCCGCTTTAACTGGGAGCGCCAACGAGTCACCAATCTTGCGATCTAAACTTGGCAGTCTCAGGCCCTCAAGATAGGCTAGCAGGTCCTCCTCCAGAGTTGCCTCCGGCAACCCATACAGCGCCTCATAGTATATTCGGAACGCAGCATTAATAGCCGTTGGAGAGGACAGTACCCGGTCCTGACCGTCTGTTACGCTGGGAATGGGCGTACCCCTGCTTTCTGGCTTAATCAGCCAGGCCAGCAATCGCCCAGCCTTACCTCCCTCCCTATGTTGGCGTGATCGATAGGTTGTGCGGTCTAGTACACTCAGTCTGTCCCAGGTAGCATTGTAGAGGCTTTTAACGTCCGCCAGCTTACTCTGTGAACCAGATCCACCTGCAATCTCTCTATCCAGCGTCTGAATCTGTCTCTCTAATTCGTCCAGTTCTTGGGTCACTACTCGCCGGAGTCCCACCTTCTGTCCCATACAGTGTCCCTGCACCACCACTTTAAACACCTCCCATTCTACTAACGGGGAGCTAGACGTCCCCTGATTATCCACAAAATAATGCATCAGCTCTGCGGACAGTAGCTGATGGAAACCAGCATCCTCCAATAGTCCTGGGTCTAGGCGCCACAAGTGGATAGGGGTCCTCCCGGGGGTGGGCGTAAATCGCAGGAGCAAGGGACTATGATCCGACAGAGACCTACCCAGGTATTCAGCCCTCTTTAGCATATCCGACAATGCAGCCGAGCAAAGGAACATGTCCAACCTGGTGTGTAAATCATACAAGTACGAATAATAGGAATATTCCCTGCGTTGTATATTCTGCAATCTCCAGACATCCAACAAATCCCAGCTCGTTGCCCAGGTCCTGAGGCCCTTCGCCGTATTGGCGGCTAGAGTTCCCTTCAGTGGAGGAGTCGATCTATCCTGCCCCACATCCCACACACAATTGAAGTCTCCTCCCATCACCAAATTCCCATTGGAGATTCCGGCCATTATACCAGATAAACGGTCAAAAAGGGGAGTTGGTCCCGGTTCGGTGCATACACACAACATACCGTCAGCTCCTTCCCATTCAACATGCCTGAGATTATCACAAACCTCCCTTCTGTGTCAATTATTTTCCGAGTGAGGGAAAATGGAACCCCTGGGCGAATCCATATTAGCACGCCCCTCGCAAAGGCTGAATATGTGATTGCAAACAGTTGCCCCCTCCGCCTGCGTCGAAGCCTAGTGACCTCCACGTCTGTGAGGTGTGTCTCTTGAAGGAGGACCACATGGGCACCCCTACGTCTGATGTAATTCTGGATCTTATAGCGCTTCAGGGAGGAACCCATACCCCTGATATTCCACGTTAGGAATCTATATTCCTCAACGCGTTCAGCACAACTAGCCATCCGTATACCTAGACACCCCCGCCTCCTCCCCCCCCCTCCCGTCCATCTGCAAAAGCGCGCTAGACCCTCTGGTGTATAACAACAAACCCAACCATAAAACTCCCCAACCCACGAGCGGTCTGACAACCGTGAGCTGCCCAAACTCACAGCAGTACTGCATAACAATTACCCACAACAGGCAATTAAGGCACCCGGCCACAAGCGCCAGTGCCTACAGGGGGGCGCGTCCTCCTCAGTCGAAGTATGCAACAGTTTAAGAAGCAGGCAGACAGCACAGCCTGATGGGCCGTTCCAACCCACGCCCATCCGCGCCCCACCAGAAGCCCACCCAACCATTCCCCAACATCAGACTACCCAAGGTGATAGGGAGAAAAACATAGCACCAATCACACAAGATCATCTGCCGTTTGCGGTGTTACCACCGGCATGGAGCCACTATCGATTCGGGAACCATCCGAGCCGGAGTTCTCAGTCCCATATTTCGACTCCGAGTCCCTTTCCATGGAGGTCTCTCTGCTCCGCATCATGACGGACACCGCTTTCAATGCGTCTGCCCTCTCCTGCGCCGTCCTAGAAGGGCTCGGTCTAGTTGCCGTCTTACGCCTCTGACGTCTCCGCAGTCGTTTCCTCCGGGTTGTTTGTTCGGGTCCACGCCCCGTGGTTAGTGCGGTGTACCCTTCAGTTCTAGAGGCCTCGACCCAGTCCCAGGCCGATTTGGGATCGTCACAGAAATGAGTTTGGCCACCTAGCATGATTTTGAGTCTAGCCGGGAACATCAAGGCATATTGGATCCCCTCCTCTCTAAGGGCCCGCTTCACCTCCAGGAAGGAGGTACGGTGCCTCTGGACTTCCATGGTGTAATCAGGGAACAGGGACACTTTGTTGTTCTCCACCGTATAGGGCCCCTCTGTACGTGCTCTCTGTAGCAGCAGGTCTCGGTCCCGGAAATGAAGCAGCCTGGCCACCACAACGCGCGGTGGTTTCCCGGGAGCCGGTGGCTTCGCCAGCACCCGGTGTGCGCGTTCCAAAGTATAGAATTGGGAGAGCCCTTCCGGTGCCACCACAGCTCGGAGCCACGTCTCCAGGTATTGGATCATATTCGTCCCCTCCACTCCTTCCGGAAGCCCAAGGACCCTCACATTGTTCCTCCTGTTGCGTCCCTCCGCATCTTCAGCCCGCCTCTCCAAGGTCGTAACTCTGGTGTTCAGTTCCCCGACCTGAGCAGCAAGGGCCCAGTGCGCTAGAGTAAGCGTTCCCAAGGATTGTTCGGTTTGTTTCACCCGCTCTGAAAGCTTAGCGTGTTCAGCCCTTAACAGCCCCAGGCCCACTGCCACCGTACTAATGTCTTGGTGCAGGGTCTCCTTGGTGTCTGCGATAGCTTCGAGGATCTTAGCAAATTGCTGGTTGATGGGAATTTCCGATTGATCTCCCCCGGTGTCCCCCACAGCGGTATCCGTCGCAGTCTCCTCCAGGTCCGGGGGAGGCCCCGCCGGCTTCCCTTTAGGTTTCCCCATCGGCGGCGCCACCTGGGCTCTTGTGGAGGAACGCAGGCGCTGCTCTCCGGGGGGGTTGGCCACAGACGCCAGGGTCCCCGGGTTTTGCCACTCAGCGATCTGGCCGGGGTCACTAGGGCTCCGCGTACTTCAGCCAGGCCCCAGCTACCAATAAATGTACTAGGGTTTGGGCGGGATATGGATGAACCGGTCACAGCAATGGTGGGTATCCTCACAGACTACTCACAGTGCGCCAGGTACCCCCAGCAACGGGGCAGTTCAGCAGATGCCAAAGGAGCAATCCCAGGCCAGTGCCCGACCAGAGATGCCGCAAGCCGGAGACAGCGTCCCAGCCTCTGCCCCCCTCCGTCGCCAACAAAAACTCACGTGGCCACCGCAGCTGATCCTCCGACCACCGTCTGAGCCTCCAATTCTTGGGTCAAGGAGAAGGAGCGGGAGGAGGGTTCCACAGACAGTCACCGTCCCCGCAGGCCGGCGCCATTCGGCAGCCCCGTCAGTTGTTCAGCGGCCGCCCAGGGGGTCCAGGCAGCGCCACTCCGCTCCCCTCAACTGGCGGCCCACTACTGGAGCAGGGGCCGCAGAGGCCCGACCCCAGCTCAGTGAGGCAGCACGCACGAAAGTCTCAGGGGCGCCCTCACGCGTGGTAAGCTCCCACGCCAAGCACCCCTCTCACGGATGGGCGCCTACCCAGGCAGCACGCTGGCACCCTCGGGAGCAGGGCACAGAGCCACTTCCCGGCCGCCCAGATCCTCCAAAATGGTGGCCGCCGCCCGCCGGGGAGCCGAGTCAGGCACCAGTTGGAGCAAGCAGTGCCCGCAGTTCTCAGTTCTCCACTCCGCACCGGCTCCTCAGGCCGCCCGCAGCCCCTCGTACCTCCAAGTGTATCAGCGAGGGGGCCGTAGGGAGACAAGACAACGTCTCTCTCCATGGCGCAGATCGTCGCTCCCGGGCAGGCCACCTTTTCTGTCACGGCGCCTCCGGGCCTCACCAGCAGTTCCGCCCTCCCGAGCTGCCATCCGAGCTCAAAAAGGCAGCGGTGCGCAGCACATCAAGTCTCGGAGGGTGTGCCCCCAGAAGAGCGCCTCCCGGCACGGGTGGAATCGCCGATTCCCAGGATGATAGGCTAGGCCGGTGCGGAGCTCTCGGCTCACGCGTCCGACATCTTCGGCTGTGAAGCCACGCCCCCGTCCAACCCCCTAACTTAGTATAAGTATGGGACCCCAGTCCTTAGGACTTTAGATTACCCTGGACGAAACTCTGACACTGAATCCTGGACCTTCGACGCTCTACCTGAAGATTAGAGGTCTGAAGAATCTCCCTTGGGGTCAAGGAGTGACTCCCCTGCTTGGCAGGCACCTAAGAAGCAATTGTCCGGTCTGCATCGCTGAAGCTCCCGCCGGACGCTGAAGTCTTTGCATCACCAGAGGTGGATTTCCAGACTTCCACGAGGCTGCCCTGAGTCCCCAGCAAAGCTGAGGCCCGTAGCTGTCATGGGTAATGTGGAACCGTGACCCCTGGACAACGAGTACTTTTGCAAGTGCATCCTCTTCTGGGTCTCCCACGAAGTTGTGCTTTGGGCTCCGAGTAGCCCCCGCCTCCAGCACCGACTGCACCGAAGATCACTGGCCTCCACTCCACGAGTGTCCTGTGAGCCAGCTCCAAGTGCGTCCACTCGAGGCTCCTTTGCGGTCGCTAGTCCGTTGGCTAGTGGGCCCTCCCGAAGGCAACTCTTCTTCTGATTGGGCTTCCCTGGTTGCTCCAGACGTGCCCTGACTTACCTTCGCTGGGTGAGTCCCTCAGACCTTGCTGGTCTGTACCACCGTCCTTTTTCTATTTCCACGAGACTTGCCGTTGCCAAGGCTTGTTGGGTCCAATCCGGTCGCCGACACCTGAGCAAGTGCCAGACGTCGTGGGCAGCTCGAATCCAGCTCCTGGTCATTGTCAACGCCTCCTGGACCTCGTGGCTGAAGAGTCAAGACGACCGTCAACCTACCTGAAGCACCCGACATCGGTGGGCATCTGCTCATCGCCTTCCTGGTCACTGGCTAGTGACCCAGACTCTGTCCCCTCTGCTTTCAGGTTCTTCAGATCTTCGATCCACCCTTGGATCCACCTGAACACTTTCGACTTGGTCGCCAGCAGCACTTTGCAGCAGATCGCCATTGAAAACGACGACGAAACCCGACCCCGAAAGACACCTATGCACCCGGCTTCCCTGGGTGAGGTAACTAGAGTACTCCGGTGCTCCCGTGGGTATAGACTCTAGAACAACCTAGTTCTAAAGGGGTTTGCTCCAAGTCCTCCTCGAAGTGTCCTTTTTCTTTAAAACTCCAACCGCGACATTCCACATAGAAGTCAACGGCGGCTCGCGGCTGTGTTCTCACACTGCACGCGTCCCCCGTGGGTCCCCTGTGTCACTACCTTGGGTGGTTCCTTGAGGGCCAAGCACTTCTACAGGCTCTAGGCCTTGTGTCTAGCTCAGTCGTGGTTCTTATACCACTTTATTGGTATATGGTTTGAGTACGCCCTAGGGCTCAAACGTGTATTTGTGCTATTACTGTTGATAACTGACTTGTAACTTATGTACTTCAAACTCTAGCCTCATAAAGAGACTAGAGGGGTGTGTTTAAGACTAAATACATATATTTTAAATATATACCTGGTGTGGTCCTCTTTCATTTGGTCACTCAAGAGATTATAGACTGGTAAAACAAGCTGCTTTACATTCCTTCAAGACTTAGCCTGAAGGCTGCTCTCCATAGCTACCACTAGGATAGCTTTCAATAAAGGTTGTCTTTAACCTATCTCCAATAAGGGGTTGTTTGGACTGGTGCAAGGTGCCCACTATAATTAGTGGACAGCATATACCAGGCCAACTTCTCACACCACCCAATTCCGCAACGTGATCCCGTGTGTGTACTTGTCTCCAAATATCGACCGAAACTAGTAAACCCAAAAAAAATTCAATATCCGCCAGCGTCATTACTGTTGAAGAGGCTGCTTCAGTCAATTCCTTATAATAAGCGGTAGGATTTTTCCTAGGGTCGGGTAACTGAGTCTTAAGCGACAAAACTTTACTCCTTTTCCACGGACTATAAACCCATTGTTCTTGGAAACGGGCCGCTACACCTTGTCTAACAACATGGTCGAGCTGATCCCTTAGCTCTGGTATTTCGGGATGGTAGATAGGATGAACCTCCCGCATCAGAAACTGAGATACCGGGGAGGGGCTCTTCTCAAGCAGTCTACCCCGATAAGCGACCAAAGTGGCAACATTAATGAAGGCATGAGCAGGCGTCATATCAGTAACATACACATGATCCCTAATATCATATATGATCTGCGGTGCTGCACCATTGAAACACTGCTCCCAAAGACCGATCAAAGTAGCCGACATATGCTTAAGGGCATGCTGCTGTACAAAAGGCTCATACTCTTTCATCACACAACAAACATCTTCCACACTATAAATGGGGTTTCGGGCCCACTGCGCAGCCTGATTAGCCACCACCTTTTTCTTTTCATCTCCCATATCAGATCGGACTAACGTCCGCCCCATAGGCTCCTTAAATTTCGTCCAGTTTCTATCCTCAAATCCACGTACTGGTGTCCCACTACTCTGCAATGTCGGGGAATGGAAGAACACAGTGGGAGTGACGACAGAGGCAGTAGGCCCTAATGTCGCT
This sequence comes from Calotriton arnoldi, assembly GCA_963921515.1. Taxonomy (NCBI): domain Eukaryota; kingdom Metazoa; phylum Chordata; class Amphibia; order Caudata; family Salamandridae; genus Calotriton; species Calotriton arnoldi. The sequence continues at coordinate 565,300 of CAWUFW010005261.1, read as the reverse complement.
GCTGGCTGTGTCGCGGGTGTAAGAGCTGGCGAAAGAGATGCCGAAGCAATAGGTGTTGCAGGAGTACTAACAGTCATAGTTGCCACAGACGGCGAGGGCAAAGAAAGGATAGGAGGTGCCGTGGCCAAGACAGTCTGATCAACAGTAACAGAAGCAGAAACAGCAGAGACAGAAGAACCGTGTAGCTGGGCCTGTGAGGGGAGAGCGGGATATATCCTCTGCAGGGCATACGGAGGTGGAGGTCGAATATCTAACAATTGTTCCACAAACATATCATTTTCTTCTTGGGCCACATAAGATTTATCAATCTGTAATCAGAATCTCCTATCTTCACGTTCAATCCCTATCTCGTGTTTCTCTCTATCATGTGTTACAGCTTTCCGAGTCAGCTTTCTCCCCTTCCGGGCCTCTTTCTCTGCTTTCATTCGCCTCTGTTTAGCCTCCTTTTGCCATGTTCTGAGGGAATCAAACATAGACTGCCTACTTCTTCTTGCAAACAACTTCTCCTGTAAAAACCCAATTTTGTGTTCATCAAAAGTGCCCGTCAACGGCCACTGCAACTCGGCATTGTCCCTCGTATATTTGTGCCATAGCGTACTAAACATAATAGGGCCAATGCCATGCTTCACATACATATCAAAATTCGGAGTGCCTTCCGGAGGCGCTGGCTGACTTTCTTCCAGTCGAGCATCAGCAGAACAACAACGACAACAGGAAACCAAAAGCCGACTGAACCCAGGCATTTTCAAAAGTAAGCCAAATTTGTTATGTTGCCTGGCAAAGTGTTCACAAACACTTTGTACCAAATTCGGTCCTCAGATCGTACCCAATACAAACCAAAATGGTACCATATCCACAAAGAACCAAAACAAACTCACCTGGTGCACACAGGTCAAACAAATGTATTCTCCACTGCTGACTCTTCGGACCAAAAGGTCAGATCCAAGGGTTTCGCCATTCAGGACCCCAGCCGGGATGACTGCTGGGCGAGGCACCGACCGGTCAGACAGACGGGGCAGCTGCGAGTTCAGGAACTCTCTCGTGCAGGGATCCCTGGTCCGCCCGTCCAACCCAACGATGGCCCCGACCTCCCCACCTGTTTGCAGGCGAGGATGGGTCACCCGATGAAGTCCCTGTTCGGGCGCCAACTGAAGGAAGTGACTCGATTAGGGCCACCCGGGTCACTCGCGACCACCTCTCAGCCTTACATACAAATGAAGAGTCGGTCAGACAGTAGAGAATACAAACCAAGTATATTTATCCAGATACACTTGAGCGGAGTCCGGTCTGACCAGCCTCCTGTGATTGCTGCAGAGGGACTGACTTCAGCAAACATGGTGATACATTATGTGCAATTCAGAACCAATGAAGACACGCCCTGACTGGAAATTTCCAGTTGGAGGCAGCTAGCCAAAGAAGGTACAGAAGGATGAGTTTCGATCCTGAGACTGGGCACACGCTATCTTAATGCCAAGGTCGTTCTGCCTGTGCCCGCCGCTCTAAAGGTGGGAGCAGGCCTCTATCTAGTGGGAAAGGTATGCGCTAATAAGAACAGTTTATTCATTAGTACAGCAAGGGCCAACCTTGGGAAAACGAAAACTACCACAGCTGCTTTCAGCAGAGGCAGAGAGAAAAATTAGTTTTGATCATGACTCAAAATGGCAGCTAAACATAAAATGGTGCCACGAATGCTAACTTAAGATGTACACTACATAAACAGCACAGCTAAAACATTTTTATTCCAACACACTGGTAACGGAAAGACAGGAAATAATGCACCAGACTGCAGTTAGGAACTGCGTCTGCGTGGGCACTTCTGCTCGCTCCCCTGGCAATACTCCATGGGAGTGCACTTTTCAGAAAAGGAGGGACATGCACCCACCAGTAGCCATTTGCAGGCTACCATTGTTAAATGAAAGACACACAAGCCTATCCAAAGTGTGGGAGGAGTCAGACCCCACACAGACAACAGATCGGCTTACAGCGCAAGTGGTGTAGGCTCGACCTAAAAAAGCATGTGCAGAGATTGATTCGAAACAGTAAAAGGAGACCATGCTATATTCCTATGACCTCTAGATGGCAGCAATAAACCGAAGTAAATACAACAATCCGAAGCTAACCAATCATTTTTAGGTCTCGCCTAGACAGCGCATGCGCTGTCACAAGACCTATAGTAAACACAAATATGGAGGGAAATTTCTCCTGTCGCTTGCCATTGGTTGATTCTGGCATTGGTCTTCTTATCTGGCTTATGGTTGGCTTTTCATCCCATACGTCACTTCCGTTTTGCCTCCGTTTTGCAGGAAGCAGCACCGACCAACTACAGTTTAGTTCCGCTGCTGGCTGTTAACTATTCATTTAGGGACTACTTGTTTGTTTATTGAGCTTCTGCAGGCACGACGACATGCCTTGCTTACATTCGGCACGCCACGCCCACTTTAATTTTCGAAGCAGTTGGGACAATGGCCGCCTTTGTTGTTAAATCTAAGGTTCTTCCCGGTGAGTCTCGTCCTGCAGCGGTGCGGTAGTAGCCGTCGATACATCTCAGTCTGCACAGGGCTGAACTGGGCGCGCACAGTCCCCGGCCTCATTGGTATCGTATTCCACTGATGCCTCCTGTGATAAGGCAATCCGAAAGCGGGCATCCGTCCTTCCCGACTGCTGCAGCCTTCGTGCGCCGCACGGATCTCTGCTGTGCTGCAAATACTAATGAAGAGCCCTTCCCTTCTTCTTTCCCTTCCTTTATTCGCTACCCCATGTCTTCCGCCCTTCATCCTGTGCATCGATGGTGCTCATTTTCCCTGCTCCCACTTCCGTTTCTCTGTCCCGGTTCCTCCTATTTCTCTCCCAATTACTCATCCATTACCATCTTGTTTCCTTCCTCCTTTTTACCGTCGCTGCTCTGCTATTTCCTCAGTCCTCTTTTTTTCTGGTTTCCCTCCTCCCTCCCTTCCTCATTTTGCTCTCCCTACTTCCTTCCCTGTTTCCGTCCTCGCTCTCGCTCGCAAACCTAGGTTTTGCCCTTGCCAGCCGCCTTTGATACTGTCGACCTCCAGGCGTTTAAACAAACACAGGGGGGCGGCAGGCTTCAATGGCAAAACCATGGAATGTTTGACATTTTTCATAAACAATAGATCGCATCTGCCATCGTGGACTGGTAAATTAACACTACCTCGCTCTCTCTAAAAGAAGTGCTTCGAAGCACTCCCGCTGCTCTGAGTGTGTTCAGCCGCAGTGCCACTTGTGCACAGTGCACTTGTGGTATTCTCTAGTGGCAGAGACACCTCCCCCTCCCCACACACACACACTACAGAACGATATTTACTACCGCAGTGTCTGATTGAATGTGTCGTGTTCGTATTTTGTTTTGGTTTCACATACACATATCACGCAGCCTTCGAAAATAGTGTGATTCTGTGTGTGTGTTACAGACTCCCAAGCTTGACTCTAGGGTTTAGGTTGATCACCATTTCCTTGCTAATTGGGAATCTCGAGCACGACATACCATCTCTGTAGCTCCTTGACTAAGAGTTTGCCCAGTGCACGCTTCACAGCGCTATTGGTCACTAGATATAAGACGGCCGTTTCAAGGGATCTAATTTGATGTGCCGTTACTCCTGGAAGGTTATGTGAGTCTAAACTGCTATGGTAGCCCTGCAAACTCTTTTATTACGGCTGCCCCCTTAAACCCCAAAATACCGCTCGTGAAAAATAACCAAGGGCAATGTGCGCCAATGTACGCTTTTGCGCAGAGTGGGGCGGGGCCGTTTGTAAAATACATGTGAAAACCCCTGCTATCAGCTACTCGAGTGAGCCATCCCTGCCTCCGTTGATAATTTGTCAGGGCGTGGCCCCTGAATGTAGTCGCCGAATGGCTATTAAATTATAAATATTATTTGCTACGTGAAAGCCATATTGTTGCGTAATCTACATACTACACAAAAAGGTGTTATTTTGGTTGACTTGTTTTCCTCTAAATTGTAATACCTTAGTATCAATAATGTAATACATTATCTTCGTTTCCTTTGCGCCTGAGGCTCGGTACTTTTAGGGATTAAGAAAACTGATTAAAGCACAGCACGAATTCGCTCTAAATTGTTTACTGCAAACAATAAGACAGAATATTTTCGATTGTAAGAGGGCGTTTTTAAAATACATTACGGCGAGTTTGTCCAAACCCTTGGCTGCTTTCCAGGACTTTAAATTTAGAAAGTTTGCATTAAACAACAGAAAGCACAGACTACTCTTTCTGTGGCATTCGCAAGCTTGATGATAACAAGCATTGCAATGCAACAGGTCTCGCATTTACGCGAGTTTGAGCTATTGGCATTGTAAACGCCAATTCCTTTTATTTATGTTTTGGTTTTTAAAACATAAATAAAAGGCATTGTCATTTACAATGCCAATAGCTTAAACTTGAATACACGCGAGACCTATTGCATTGCAAATGCTTGTTAAATATCGTTGCTTTCATTGGACTAGCCCAAGCTACAAGTTTTTCAAAAGATGTTCTCATAATGTTAACCTCTTAAGCCTAAGCCTTTTATAGAATGAGCCCTTAGTAGACAGTTTTGTAATTATTACTGGTGTGAAGAAATGCGGCATGATGGTGAGTTTTCACTAACTCAACATATTCACGTCAGTCAATCAAAAGGTTTCAATTGCAGTTTCCTTTGCGTAAAACACGAAGCAAATAATATAGAGTGGCCTTTTGCGCGATTCATCGCATTCCTTTAACGACTATATACTATTCCAAATAACTGCCTCTCTAGATAATCGTTGTGCTGACATCTTGATGACAGTTGAAAACACGCCTAGTCACGCCATGTGTTTGCTTTAATTTCCTTTTCTTGACCCTTATTTTGAACAACAGTCGTACCTTCTCTATTTTCCCCAAGAGATACGAGCACATTGCACGTCATAGATTACATGCAGTTTACGGAGGCAGAGAGGAAGGACTCTGCCTTCCGCGTTCTTCTTTAATCACCGAGGGCTCAGGAGAATGAGCCAGAGGCCTGCTCTAATATGGCGTCCAGCAGCTAACCCTGCATATTGCAACCCCCATACTTTAAAGGTACAACAATAATGAGCTGAAAAACAATTATTTGTCCCGGTCGAGCTTCGTTCATTCTGAATTTTCGCTCTGACTTAAAAGGTTTTGCTGTTTTTTTTTTACATCCATCCTATTAGCAGCATTTTGTGCATTTTACAGATTAGATTCAAAATAAATTAAATAAACGTAAACCGGTGAAGACTACCTGCTACAAATACGACTTGTTTAGCCAAAGGCAAAGCTGCTGTGGTGTCCTGTTGGACAGAGTCTAGTGTTTTGTCAGCCACTCCCTCGAGGGCTGGCCCCTACACCCACCCCACACCCATCCAACACAGGCATCACTGGTCAGGTGACCCTGCCGATAAAAGAGCCCGAGTGCACGTGCTTGTGGCCAGTTTGTAGTACCCCAATGAGGTGTATATCCATTACCACCATGTGGGCCTAGGGCCCACAATACCACATTGGCGACGAACGGGACCTGCCCCGTGTGTACGCTGACAGCAGCGTCGGTATGCCGTGGGGGAAGTGTGGCTGGAGTGCAAGGCTCACCCCCTGCGCCTGCTGCCAGCTTGTAAGTTGCTGAAGCACGGTGAGGAGAAGACCAACCCTGCCCGTGAGGAGGGTGCCTGCGGTGGTTAGGAAGTCAGCAGAAGGCATGTGAAGACAGCACGACAGAGCGCCTTGTATCTCTTTATAACCGGAGTAAAATGGGGCTGCTCTGAGATACCGTGAAGCACGCCAGGCCGCCCGGGTAAGAATACACTGGCAGAAAAAGGTCATAGCAGCCACAGCGGTGCCTGGGGGCGAGAGCAGGGCAGTGCAACAAGTGAGGGTCAGCGTTAGCAAGAGAAGGCGACCTGGGCCCCGTAACATGTGGAGGGGCCGGTGCATGCCCAGGTACCCGCCTGCAGAGCTGCCCCGCCAGCCGTCCCAGTGCGGAAGAAGAGGTGCGCCTTTCCGACATGGCGCAATGCAACTGAGCTGCATCCGGCATTAGTGGTGCTGCACGTTGTGTCCCCCAGAGACGTGCCGGTGCCACAATGAAAATCAGTGCACCCCTGAGGCATCCTGCTGCCCCGATAACGGTGTAGGGATGCTGGTCTGCCCCAACGCTGTCCTAACAGTGCCCGGGTGAGTGAAGCGCCGATGCGGGCATAAGCAGCCGACCGCCATACCCCGCTAGTGGGAGTGACAGTGGGGACGGCTGCCGCAGAGAAGAAAGGAAAAGAGAAGTAGGTACAGTGAGCATTTCTGTAAGCAGCACCGCAGCGAGAGAAGCCCCGGCTGCCTGCTCATGCCCAGCTCGACGGCGAAAGGAGAGCAGCCTGAACCAGCCCCGGACCGTAAGAAATGAGCATAAGGTGCAGAGAGGTCTATGGGAATGCAGCGGCATCGTCGTCCCTACCTGCGGGCTAGTTAATCAGTCCACGCTGCCAGCATCTGTGACCGGGTGAGCACGGTTACAGCAGCGCCATCTAGCGATAGTCCATCGCACCGTGCCAAGCGTCAGAAAGTCAAAAGAAAAGAAAAGTACATAAATAAAGAAACTGGCACCTGATATGTTCGGGGCCCTAGGCCCACATGCTGTCGGAAGGACGACACGGACACTGGAGTATGGTACTGGGAACTAGCCCAGAGCACGTGCACTCGGGCTCTTTTATTTGCGGGGTCACCTGACTGGTGACGCCCGTGTTGGATGGGTGAGGGGGTCTGTGTGTGGGCCAGCCCTCGGGGGAGTGGCTGGCAGAAACACTAGACTGTGTCCAGCAGGACACAACATTCCTCCCAAATTTTATTAAAACGAAAAACAACAAACAAGAGTCCAACCTATGGGAAGGAATGAGAACACAACTAAAAATAACTGAGGTCTCACAGTTCAGAGATGTAGCTCGCAGGACAGCGGTGGACAGGTGCAGCTGGGAGCACCCGGACATCTTGGCACATGTCCATACTTTAACCAGGCATATCTGGACACGAACACGGTGCTGATGAAGTCCGGACCTTTCAGCTTGGCGCCGGTTGAATGATGGTCCACCTATGTGATGTTCGTCGGTCCAGCGTACTCTTGCTGTGAGGCAATTAGTGTCTTATTGTTCAAAATAGGTGCATCAGGAGCGTAGGTGGAGTCCATTGTAAAGCACCGGACGATTCTGTCGCTTGATCCGTTGACGACAGTCTTGGCATTCTGTGACCTGTTGAATTCTCAGTTGTATGGCCTGGCTACTTCCTGGAATCCATTGGTGGGGCACAGTAAAGTCCATCTCTCACGCTCTGGGAGGCCCCTTGGATGAGTTGCCCCGGGACTGCATATGGGCTCTGACTCTGGAGCCACTGCCTCGTCACTCGTGCAAACTTCAGGGGTGGATGTGTCTTGGTCAGAAACATGCTCTCGCTACCAGGATCAGGATATGCGCCGGTTAAACAGATGGTCACTGTATCTTCAGATCGTCGCTTTGTATGGCAATGGTGCAGGATTCGTCATGGTATCTGATGCTCCAGGGATGGTAGTGATGCACATGATAAACGATGGAGTGGCTGCCATGAGATGACTATACAACAGGTGGTGATGACTTGCAGTGATTTGGGGTGACTGGCGAACCTTTGCAGTCATGATACTCGTCGTACACTTGGTGCAACTCTTCTTGTGTGGCATGTGTGTAAACAAACAGGGATGCCCTTTGCTTTAAGCAGCCGGCGACAGGTGGCTGGACGGTCACTGTGAAGAATGACGTCACCGCACCCCAGTGGCTGTCATATCTTAGAAGGTGCACCCAGGTGAAGGTGTGAGTACTCGTTCTGGTCCCCTTTTGTTGATTTCTACTGCGCACCTGTTGTCTGTTTTCCTGGCATAGGACTGTCACCGTCCTATATCTCTCCACTCCTTATCTTCTCTGAAAAATGTGGCGACAGGCCACGTAATGCAGATCGCTTCTTGCTGCAGTTGCATCTTGCTGCAGTGGCATCGTGCTGCAATGGCATCGTGTTGCAGTGGCATCGTGTTGCAGTGGCATCATGCTGCAGTGGCATCTTACTGCAGTAGCGTCTGGCTGTGCTGCAATGGCATCGTGTTGCAGTGGCATCATGCTGCAGTAGCGTCTGGCTGCAGTGGTATCGTGCTGCAATGGCATCGTGTTGCAGTGGCATCATGCTGCAGTAACCACACAATGCAAGTCGCTTCAACACCTGCTCTGAAGAGTGGCGAAAGGCCACGTAACGCATGTTCCTTCAGTACATGCTCTGAAATGTGACGAAAGGCCACGCAACGCATGTTCCGTCAGTACATGCTCTGAAAATGTGGCGAAAGGGCCACGCAATCTCACAGGGACCTCCTGCTCACTCCGTCGTGTTCTTTGGACTTCGCATCTTCTCCCGTCACGGACCACTCACCGGTCCGGTCCTGTCAGCTAGGACTGGGCGTCTTCTCAGGTGCGTCAGCCATTTCAGGGACGGCAGTGGAGGTAGGTGTACTTTGATGGATCCGTTCTGTAGTGCCTTCCATACCCTTCTCCTCGACAGAGTATTACGACTGCAACTTAGGATCGCTGTGGGAGGTAAGTAAGTATCTCCCTTCTCTTGTGCAGTTGTGGCAGCTTGCCACTCAGAGTGCAGGAATCTCCTCATGCCTGTAATGGACCGATGCACACCACAGTCGTAAGGCAGTGTTGGAGGCACTCTCTGGCCCACTGCTGGGCGATGTTGGTGTGTAGGGTGACTACGATCTCTCTTCTTCCTGCGTTCGGGCCACACAGGGCCCCTCTCTCCGCTCTCTCTTCTGGGGATCTCCTCGGTGCTTTGCAGATGGCGGGTAGTCTCCCTTCCGCCTACTCTTCGCTCGAGGGCATTGCTATTGCACTTGAGGCTGCGCTGTCATTACCTTGGAGCCTGCCTTGTTCTCATGGATGCTTGGCAGGGTTGATAACTCCATGTGAAATTCTTCTAGACAGTACTGGGGGCAGCTGGCTGGCACGCATTCCTCCATGTAGCCATTCACTGTCCATGCGCACCAGTGAGTAGACGCTCAGTCTGTCGCGTGTGGCTGCTCCTCTCTAGAGCTTCCGCTTATGTAGTCATGCACTGTCCATGAAGGTACTGGTTCTCATGCACGTCATCCTTTCTTGTGCTGGAAGAGAGGCATCCGTGGTGCAGCTGGGCATTGACTCTGTATTCCTTGCCTCTGGGCCCTCTCTGTATCTTCTTTTGGGGGCATGCGGCACCCTCCGCCATGGTGGGTTGACCTGTTGGGCCAATGACTGTTGTTGCATGTTCCTGGCAGCATGTGTTGGTGGCTGGACACCACTAGGGCCGTGCCGTGTGTCTCTGCTGCCCCGGTTTCACTTTTCTCTCTCTTGCGAGCCAGCAACTGATGCAACCACAGGAGGAAGATACTCTGACAAATGAGAGGTGCTCGGGTAACGATTCACTACTTGCTGCCCAGCACTCTGATTAGTATGGGAGGCAAAGAGGTGTCTTCTCCCTATTGTGCGCGGTGTCTTCAGGCAGCCCCTGGGGGCACGGGTGTGCCATGGGCTTCTTTATGGGTAGGTGCAGTCTTTGTTGGCACTTGTGTAGTTGCAGCTGTCCTTCTCCAGCTGCAGTTCCTTTTGCTGGTGCATCTCCTTTAATGCAACGGTACAGTGTCTCTATGCCCTCTTGGCATTGTCACTGCTCAGGCAGTGGCGGGGCGAGTATCTAGTTCTCATGGGTGCCGTCTGCTGGCACCCTGTGTCTGTGCTCTTTCCTTTAGTAGTAGCGTCCTGCCACCATGGGGCACAAAGGATCTTTTTCCTGCATTCGGGTCATGCAGTACCTTCCTTCTTTGCCTGTGCTGCATGCGGTGGCAGACGGTCATCCCCAGGAGTGAGTGCGTGCAAATGCGCTCTTCACGGCTGTTGGCCTACAAGTACCTGGGTCTGGCAGGGAGAACGGTGCAAGCTTCTCTTTGGGTTGGTCTCTGCATGCAGTAGTAGCTGCTATTTTGGCGACCCGTGGCAATGTTACAGGACACTGCAGGCTGTTTGGTGATCAAGGCAGCAGGGAAGCTTTGAGCACAGCACCAATGTGCAATTGGAGCTGTTGAGTTGCAGTGTGCTGTATTCTGGTGCAAGGCTGGAATTGTAGTCCAGTGTTTTCTTTCTGTGCAATACCACGTTGCGCCACTAGATGGCACTGTTGGCACACTCACCAGGCGGAAGACTGCTTTAGAAAAATCTGGATGTGTTGAGCAGAAAAACGGGGCCTCAGTCGGGAGCGCTGACGGCCACAGGGTTTGCAATCTGAGAGGGAAAACTCAGCGGCCGCAGGTAGGGGCCCGCACTGGTACATTGACTTCCAGTTGCTTTATGATGGGTGACGTACGCTTTCACTGTTCTGTTAGCACGGCCGCTCCTGCATGCTGAGTGTCCCGGTGAATGGCAGGGGCTGTCTCCCAAGAGTCATATAAGTAAAAGGTGCCGTGTCCTCTAGGGGCCGCTCTGGCCACCACTGATGATCAGTTGTCTGCTGGACACTTGCGCTGTGTGGGTCAGGAGGTATCAGCTCAGGGTGCGATGCAGCTCAGTAATCCCTAGGTGGTGCTGCAGCCACCCCTCGTCTCAGGCCGCGGCAGCTCTCCCTCTGCTCTAGGCCTTGCAGCTGCTCTGCTTCATTCTAGCGCTTCGGCCCACCCAGGGAGCAGCTTCCGGATGACGCTGCTCGAGCCCTAGAAATGCCGGTGCAAACTCGCCAGCGACAGCTAGGAGAAGTTCCTGTCCCGGCAAGCATGCTGGTGAGTGTTTGCAGCCTTATTTCGTTTCCAGGGTTTACGCTGCAGGTGTAGGGGAGGGAGTCTCTTCACCCACGCAGGCACTGAAGGTGCAGGAGTATGTAGTACCGGTGCGGGAGGGTCGCGTTTACTGCAGCCTTCCCAATGCTGCAGGCCCGGACTTCCTTACAATCTGTACATGAAGGGGGGGCGGCCCTCATGCGCAGGCATGACACGCGCTGTTCACACCGCAGGCGGGGCGCTTTCTGACAGTGAATGCACTGCCCTATTCACACCCGGGGGATGCCCTTGTAGGAATGTCAGTCTTTTGAGCCCGGGGCTGTTCGGCGCGTTGCCTCACCTTCATCTGCCGGGTGCATTTCACGTCCTACCGACAGTGCTGTATGGGCTTCTTCGCGCTGATTGCCAGCTTTCACAGCCTGGCAGCGGGTGTCTAGCAGCAGTCGCAGCGGAACATGAGGAGGCTCCGTTCTCTCCTCTTTTACAGCAAAACCAATGGTGTACCCCTTCTAGGGGCGACGTGCCCATGTCCAGGGGCAGGCTGGTGCACCCATACCCATGTTGGCGTCCCTCACAGTCATGGAGAGCAGCGAAGTGTGCAGAGTGTGGGGTCAGACCCACTCGTCGCCAGTGTTATGTTCGGGGCCCTAGGCCCACATGCTGTCGGAAGGACGACACGGACACTGGAGTATGGTACTGGGAACTAGCCCAGAGCACGTGCACTCGGGCTCTTTTATTTGCGGGGTCACCTGACTGGTGACGCCCGTGTTGGATGGGTGAGGGGGTCTGTGTGTTGGCCAGCCCTCGGGGGTGTGGCTGGCAGAAACACTAGACTGTGTCCAGCAGGACACAACAGCACCGACAAAGGAAAATGAACTGCCTACACAAACTCAGGCCGGCCCTGTCCCTGACCTGAATAAAGAACCTGTACTCCTCAGTACACCGCTCGCAGGAGCGACGCAACACGCAGCACCAGAGCTACCGTAGGCCACGCAGTAGAGGTGGCAGCACCACCTTACCTCAACGACTCGTGGACAACAGGCTCTGTACTGTTTTTCACCAGGACAATCAGCATCCAAAAGCTGCAGGGCTCAAACAAAAGGTAAAAGCAAAGGCTGCCCAGTGCAAGCAATTTTCAAGTCAAACCAGCAGTGTCTGGCCCTACCTGCCGGCCGCTGATCTTTTCCCTCCTCTCACACTGCAAGCACTGCGGCTGTCAGCGCTCTGACTAAGGCCCTAATTCTGCTCGCAACCTTACGAGTTTTCTGAAGCAGTCTTCCGCCTGGTGAGGGTGCCAACACTGCCATCTAGTGGCTAAAGGTGGTATTGCACAGAAAGAAAGCACTGGACTACAATTCCAGCCTGGCACCGGAATAGCCAAGGAAGGGGTGGCCTGCAGAACCAGGAGGCTGTCACAGCACACACAAAGGTTTAGATTTTACAGCACAATCTCAGGAGAGGAACAACAAGTGCCCCCAAAAGTAAAGACTCAGGGCATAACTATGCCCAGTAATACAATGCTCCTGCAAAGCCAGCCACCCTGCAGACAGACCTGAACCGGAGCTCTAATGCTAGTAAAAGGAATTCCACAGCCAAATCTGACTCGGGGGCACAGAGACAATGCACAGCTGCCCCAGAGTGGAGCAAGAGGAACACTATGCCCGGCAGCACTACCGGTGCTCCTCTTTCAGCACTAGAAAGGAAGACTTGCGTGAGGCCCAGCACCTTCCATGGTGCCCAAAGACAATGCCAAGTGGGCACATAAACAGTGCAAGGCTGCATGAAAGGGAGCAGAGAAAGGTAATGATGGCATATTCACGGCGAATGGTTGGAAGTCACAAAGGAGAATTAAGGGACTAACTAGAGTGGGTGCCTGAAGCTGCAAATACACCCACTGCTCAAATTCTGCCACAGACTGGAGCCACTACCTTAAAAGGAGAGTGGTGGAGGAGCACCTCCTAGTCGTCAATTGCAGGAAGCACAAGAGAGGAGCAGCCACTACGTTCAACGCACGAGACAGACTGAGCGTCTACTCACTGGTGCGTATAGACAGTGAATGGCTACATGAAGGAATGTGTGCCAGCCAGCTGCCCCAGTACTGAATGGCGACTGTTGTCCCATCAAGAAGAATTTCACATGGAGTTACCAACCCTGCCAAGCATGCAGAAACCAAGGCAGGATCCAACGTCATGACGGCATAGCCTCAAGGTGCAAGAGCAGTGCCCTCGAGCGAAAAGTAGGCGGAAGGGAGATTACCCGCCATCTGCGAAGCACCAAGGAGATCCCAGAGGAGAGAGGGGCCCCGTGTGGCCCGAACGCAGGAAGGAGAGAGATCATGTACACACCTTCACTGCACTAGCGTCGCCCCATTGTGGGCCAAAGACCATTCAGGCAGTGCCCCCTCCACTGCCTTTAGACTGTGGTGCATATCGGCCCAATTTACAGGCAAGAGGAGAGTCGCGCACTCCAAGTGGCAAGCTGCCACTGACGCAAGTAAAAGGAGACCATTACCTCCCACAGCGATCCTGAGTTGCAGCCGGAATACCCTGTTGAGGAGAAGAAGGGTATGGAAGGCGCTGCAGAACGGATCCATCAAAGCACGCCTACCTCCACTGCCTTCCATAAAATGGCTGACGCACCTGAGAAGACGCCCAGTCCAATAGACAGGACCGGACTGGTGAGTGGTCCGTTACGGGAAAAGATGCGTAGTCCAAAGGACACGACAGAGTGAGCAGGAGGTCCGTGTGAGAATACTTCACAGCATGTGCAGAAAAGCCATGCAATACGTGGCCTGTCGCCACTTTAAAACATTTACAAAGAAGACATGTGGCCGGACGCCACATTACACAGGAAGCAAGAACCAAGGAAGAAGAGAACTTGGCATGTTGCCACATTTGAAAAGAAGAAAAGGAGTGGAGAGATAGGAGGGTGACAATCCTGTCACAGAAGAGCAGATGACCACAGGGCGCAGGAGAAGTCAACAAGGGGACAAGAATGAGTACTCGTTCCATTACCTGAGTGCACCGACGAAAACAAGCCAGCCACCGGTGTGCGGTGACGTCACGGGAGATAGCTCAGCGGGAGTATCGAATGTAAGCCGCCTTCGTGCATGAACTGTGTATCTGTCCCATGCTTCACAGTGTGACCGTTCAGCCACCTGTCACCGGCTGCTTAAAGTAAATGGTACCCGGAACTGAGATGACACACCCGATGCCTATCCAGACTTCAGAGTACTCGCTATAGGTCGAGGGAGTTAATCTGCACTCATACACACGCTACCCCCGTGAATCGGCACGGTCCCACTTCGCAGCACCTATATATAGGTGTTTCCCTTCACTCTGGAACTTACCTTACACTTTGGATTAAAAATACCAAGATTTTATTTCAATTGACCAGCCGGGTTGGAATTAAAACCGGCGGAGTGATAATTGGATAGAAATACACAAACTAAAAACAGCCCTGAGGAAGTCGAGGGACATTTCCCACTACGACGAAACACGTGTTGGCTGGATGCTCTTTAAGAATAATCAATTAAAGGACCAACAATATAAACTTTGGACTCTATTGACATTTGTGTTCTTATCACTGGATGTACTGTTAACAAGAGAAATACCATAACGTGTGCTTAGGACTCTAGCTCAGAATCAGTATGCAGGTTTTTGCCTTCACACACTTGGGGGTTATAGGGTGTTTCCCCTTCCTTTTGCACCGTACTAATTAGGAAATCAACACACTACACGTAGATACAGCTAGGCACCAATTCTTCCTATACCACTAACACCCCACACCTAGAAACATAATTCCAGTGGCCCTGCCTATTACCTAGATGCCAATGGAAGGAAATGCAATGGAAGGAAACAAAGGTTCATAGCTTATAACTTCACAAATACTTTAGAGAAACTATGACCTTGAGGCATGTTTTTGACTTTCTTTTACCCCACCATGTAACAGGTGTACACTAATCACATATCGTCCACACTTGTAGACATTTTATTTTAGGGGTGAATGGTTGGGTGAAACATGAAGTCAGGATCTAAAACGTAACGCAGTGATTGGGGTTTACTGTACTAATAACACTTTAATTGCTAGAGGAGCCCTTCTTTGCAATCTTAGAATCGCAACACATTGAGAACAAGCATTGACATAGCCAATGGGTCTCTCCTTTGGTACCTTATACGTTTTTAGCCATGCAGCATATTATCCTGGGTGCTACAACATCTACTGTTATTTAACGAGGAAGCTTTGACACTAATAGGCATATTATAGAACTGCATTGAGAAGCACTTATTTATAGTGTTATTTTTGTATAACTGGCAGTGCAATGGACAGATAACAGGTATATACAGTTAAGCAACTTCATGTTACTTATAATTATTGAACTGAGGAAGATTACAGGATTACCGAAATCCAAACTGATTAACAAAATGTATTAGTCCACTTAGGCAAGACATAGCTAAGCATATTCTACGGTCAACGACAGACCCTAAACCTTTACAAAATATGAATGCTCTTAATGATAGGCATGGTTAATAAAACCTCTACCTGCTCTCTGAAACAGCCAAAAAATTATCCTGAGTGCTCAGGGTAAATACAAAACACACAAGATGATGGACGGAATGTTGCACATTGGCAAACATTCACCCCCAGTCACAGATCTGGGTTTAATCCATCGTTATTTTGCTTCACCACGCCACCCCAGTTCAGACATAGCCATGTGCAAATCAGTCTTGACCCTGTGCCTCATGGGAACAGTCCAGACCGAACTGCCAAGCCATGTCTTCCCTGGACCGGAATCAAGCATCCTAGGACCGGTTTCGGGCTTTCAGCCCTCATCAGCCAGGATAGCTTGACTCCAGTGGCGTAGTGAGCACGGGACCCACGTCTGGGCATACCCTTCCCACTTAGGGCGAAATGCAAAACACACAAGATGATGGACGGAATGTTGCACATTGGCAAACATTCACCCCCAGTCACAGATCTGGGTTTAATCCATCGTTATTTTGCTTTACCACGCCACCCCAGTTCAGACATAGCCATATGCAAATCAGTCTTGTGGCCAGTTTCGGCCTCTCAGCCCTCATCAGCCAGGATAGCTTGACGTGGGTCCCGTGCTCACTACGCCACTGGAGTCAAGCTATCCTGGCTGATGAGGGCTGAAAGCCCGAAACCGGTCCTAGGATGCTTGATTCCGGTCCAGGGAAGACGTGGCTTGGCAGTTCGGTCTGGACTGTTCCCATGAGGCACAGGGTCAAGACTGATTTGCATATGGCTATGTCTGAACTGGGGTGGCGTGGTGAAGCAAAATAACGATGGATTAAACCCAGATCTGTGACTGGGGGTGAATGTTTGCCAATGTGCAACATTCCGTCCATCATCTTGTGTGTTTTGCTCAGGGTAAATAAACATGTCAGTGAAGGTGTTCCTGTGAATTAATCTATACAATACTAACATCATGAGTGTTAGCACACCAGTACTTGTATGCCATGTTTTAAGAAGGAGGCTTCATTTCTTTGCCTGTTACAAATTGTAGTGTTCGCCATTGCCTCAGTGGAGATTTAGGGGTATATTCACAAGAACGTGCGCTAAACATCTCCAAAAAAGCTTAACGCAACTTTACACATCGCAGTCTATCGCGTGAAAATAACCCAGTGTTAACGTGGAATGCACAACACGGCGGTACCATACGATAGATTCCCGAAAACGCGGCCAATGGCTGCGATACAACGACCGCGACGGAGATAAAAACACAAACCCCAACGCAAAAAAACATGCGATGAGCCCATTCGCGATGAGGAAAGCAGCGATAAGCAGCGCCAGGCCCGCGATACACACACGGCAGGCGGGAATAAGCACAACAAAAGCAGGAAAAAGAAAGACAAACCAAACAGAAAACAACAGGTAAGCACAATGGAGGCAGTCGGAGCTAGTACACAACCCCACAAGCACCATTGGCAACAAAACATTGTACATGGCAGTCCATCATGGACAAGGTGAATGCAGCCGTAGTGCGGAGGAGGACAATGGAAGACAACCAGAACAGCAGGAATGATGCGAAACGCTAAAACGAGCAGAAACACGGCAACAACCAGAAGGCAGAAATGTACACCGGAGGTGGGAGTCCAGCGCCACACCAGGAGCTGGATGACATGGAGGAAATGGTGTTCACCACATCAGTCTGGAGATGGTGGCAGGAGTCGGGGACCGGAAACTGCTCAAAATCAACAGACACAACAGCAACAGGGAGAGGAACGACCAGGGACTGGGGGGATGGGGGGAGATGGGTACAATGGCACACATGCACAATTAAGCACAGCACAACTGCAGACAAACCATGCCCAAGAGTAACAACACCAACCAAGAGCACAAGTCACACAAGTCGGCAATACCACACCACTGAACAAGCACAGAAGTGAAAACCACACTGCCTGAAAGGGAGAAGGGTGAGCCAAATCAGAGCTGAAGGGCCAACTCACACACAATGCAGCACACACACATAGGAAGCAGAGTACCCCAACATCGGACACAATGTGGTACAAACAGCAACATTTGCACAACCGAACACAGGACACAAGTGCACCCGCTTGTGGCCGGTAAATGGCCATACGCATCTGGCAAAGCACGAAACAGGGACATGATAATGGACAAGTACAAACCCACAGCCCTGATGGGGTAGCAATGCATGTATGGCAGGGACCCAGATAGGCCGTGACACACACATTGGCATACAAATGAACACTCATCACAGTTGGAGACAAGTGAAGGTGCGGAAACTTCATCAACAATTGCATGTCAGTATGGCCAAGAGAAGTGCCACAACATGCAGACCAATGCAGCAGCATGTCTGAATGAGGAACGTTGGAAAACGCCCATATCCACCCCGGGGGAGTCCATCACCCACACAAGTGAGTGCCAACCCACGTTGGTTGTCCGCGCATGTATCCGGAGTCCAGGCCAATGCAGCCATGTCCACTGTCGTCTTGGGACATGTGACCAGATCCCCAACATGCAACCAGGCGTCGGGACACGTGCAATGGGTCACATTCAGTTGTGGCTGCAGGTACGTTGTCACTCGTCCATGAACGCGAGTGCAGCAGTGTAGGCCAACATTTCCAATATGAGCTCGTTGTCGACTACATCTAACATGTCGGCGACATAACCCATCAGCTGTCCTGGACAGATGTGCTGACTCCAACACCTGGCCCCAATTGGCACCAAAGCCCAATAGGGGAGTGGCTCAATGTGGTCACTGCACACGACGAGTCGTGCAATCTCCCAGGTCCAGTTGCCAGCATGCATGCCAATCATCCAGGCATGCCATAAACGGGCATCACGGTGACACTCCTGGTCGTGGGCCAACAGGGGGCGCACACACACGTCGAAATCCAGTTCAGCTACCGTTACGTTGGAGAGGCAGACATCCATGGTCCACTCGAATATGCACGAGCGACAATGCAACACAGGCTGAATGCAGGTGACGTTGGCAAGGCGGAAGCTTAGCCGGTAACTGATCCGCAGCACTGCCAATGGCAGTGCCCCCAGTACATGCAGCAGACGTGCACGGTACCGGTCCACTTGACTGGGGTTGTGCATGTGTCTGGGATAGTCTGCCATTGCGTCAGTGGCTCTGCCTGAAGCGGCACTGTGCTGACCTGCGCCAGTCCTGTGGATGAAATGCCACAGCTCGGATCAATGAGCAGTGTCTGTGTGCAACGGGTGCAGGCCTGGGATGGGGTGGGAGTACGTGTGAAGGCCATTTCACGCACGCTAACTACGACCAAGGACGTCTGTGTGTGGGATGTGTACACGTTGGTCTCACGTCGGGCAGTGCGTAATGTGGGAGTCATCAGCAAATGCTATCATATCTGTCAGGGGGTGCTGGGCACATGCAAGTCCCAGCTCGGAGCTGCAGATGTGCTTCCGCCTGATAGTCCAGACAAAGGACTTTTCATCCCTACTGTCAGTTTACCATCTGCTTGCATACAGGAGATGTGCAGAGGCCTGTCGGGGGTGGGGTGGGATGTCTGCGACCCAGGGAATCATGGATGATATGCCTGAAGCAGGGTCCCGTTTTACCATATAAAAATCCCCCGTGCAGAATCCTGCTCTGCTCAGGCAGCATGACACTCCCATATAGGCCCCACCAGTCAGGCCCTGACAGATGTCTAAAGTTGTCCATTTTCCCTCAGCCTTTTAGTACCTGTCACAGTGGTCCCCACCTCCTTAGATGCACACACATAGGCCCAAGCCCACCTCCTAAGATACACACATGTAGGCCCAGAGGCCATTGCCTCTGGTAATCATTTTCAAAACATTAAGTCTCGTAGGCCTCTCTGCCCTCACAACAGGGACCTGTGCTTTCCACCGTGCTGCGAGGCACCAGCCAGCCCCCCCTTGGAAATTTTCCACAGCTACAAGAATAGCTCAGATAACACGTAGGCAAGGTTCGGCTGGTACAGCTTGGTCTTTCACAAGCAATGTTTGCAATATTGTTAGTTATGAAACTTTCCAAGCTTGCTCACGTGAAACCAAAGACACAGCTGCATGGCATAGAAATAATGTAAGAAATATTAATTTCCGAGCATCGCACGTTAAAAGTTATCTTTTTTTTAGGTATTTACGGTCAAGAGCACTGACCACCTGCAAAAAGCCCCTGTTTCACCATGATACCACTTCTCTATTCTCTCAAAACTTTCCGAAGTTACAGTAAGCGTGCGGTCAAGGGCCCACGTCAAGAACCCACGTCAGACGTGGGTAGGAGTTCTGCATTAAGCCATATAAAAGGTTTGCACCCAGGTCCACGCCCTGAACTCCTACTATAGTGCTCAGCACTTGAGTTCCCGGTCGACCGATCTCCTATCTAGGGCCTAGAAGCCTATTCTGAGGTGGTAATGCTCTTCTTTGATTGCCAGCCTTTTGGCTTTGTCAGCCCCTCTAATTTAGCTCATCCACACCCAAGTCATTGCATTTATCCTAGCTTAAATTGTGTACTCTTGGATGGCCTCTTGCTCTAGGCTTCTAGGCACTTGCCCATTCGTGACTTAAAATATGATGTATATGATTGTTGATTCTTTTATTTCATCCTGCTCATGTGTTCATGTGAAACATTTGACGATGAACAGTTCCTTGTTTTATTGAGTTGCTTAATAAAGTGCCATTGTATTTCACACTGTTGTTCCTTATTTCTCAGAGAACGAGCCGAGCGCAGGTCTTGCTCTCGTGAGCTGGTAAGCCTTGTGTGCCCATCGCAGTGTCTCTCCATTTACCCTCGAACATGCCGAGCAAGTGGCACATGTGCGGCCTCACTGTGTGTTACGTTGCCTCACAGCTGCTCCTCCCTCCCACGAGCCCTCACACTTGTGTGCCCTGTGCAGTTGCATCACGTGCACTCCTATGGCACACCATTGTCATGCCTGTCTGCGCATGTCCAGCGGCATGCCAACAACACCGTGATGCTGGCCGTTGAGGGTGTGCGGCCACGTGAGTGTAGGCCAATGGTCTGGACAGGGCGGACACATGTGTACAGTCCATGGCTGGCTGTGATCGCGCTGCGATTGAGGCTAGGCATCTGACTCATGCAGCCGCAGGACTGATACACACAACACTTGGCATGAATGAGCCAAGACCCCGAGCGGTCTTGCGCTTCTACATTTCCCCGTACGTGCGGGCCCACACTCCGGGTGCATGCTACATTGCAACATCGACTACTGTGGCCCTGGTGGCGACAACACTCCAACACAGAGACACGCTTACCGCACTTCCTGCTCAAGGCCAGACCAGAGCCACGCCCTGATCCCCCTGCCGAATCAGCACACCCCGACGCTGACCTGACGTACGCTGGACCAGCACTCGCCGCTTGTGCATGCAGGGGGGGCGGACGAAGCTACATGTCCAAGGTCTTATCCACTGCTGAGGTGACATGGTATCGTCCGCTGAAGACAGCACACTGTGATGTTGCAGGGCTCGGGCCCATCATGCTGACATAATGACCACACGGACACACTTGCTTAGATGGTGTGAATGGCTACGGGCACGTGCGCCCGGCCACTTTTATTAGCAGGCTCACATGTCGAGTGACACCTGTGTTGGACGTGTGTGGGGTGTGTGTACACCAGCCGTCATGGAGTGCCTGGTGCAGTCAAAAAGACGACAACAGTGTACATCGTAAAGGACACAACCATTCAACCATAAAGGCTCCATGACTTGAGCTGCACAGAGTTAGTGGCCCCGGATGCACAGCGTCCTGCACGGGCCTACTGCCACGGGCCGCTGACTTGCGGTGCACTGGGGCAGGGTCACGAGAGCAGAGCAGGTTCTCGTAGATGTCAAAGGGGTTGTCGCGGAGTGTCTCGGTGGACAGTGGAGGGTGTACCCCCAGGGCATGATGCAGAGGGCAGAACCACGCAGAAACAGTCACTATGGTGGAGATGAATGGAACAGACACATGCTGAACACCAAGTCCGTCCCAGCCAGATGATGATGCAGACAACCCCCAGGCCATGGACTCAGACACCACCAAAGTTCAACCAGAGAGTGCCCATGACTCATTGCGCACAGAGTTAGTGGCACCGGTGCTGATAGGGGATGCCGCCTGCGATGAGGCGTGTCCAATGGTGTGAACTCCTCCATAAGTTACCCAAGACACAGTTCCACATGTGGGACCTACTGGACCGCAGTGTAGGCCTGAGGCAGCGGTCAACAGGGGCCCTCATCCAAGTGTCGCCGGCTTACGTTGGATGGTCCCACCGGCCTGCGTAGTTCAGGTTCGGTGGCACCATGGGACGCGGACTTGCGGTGAACAGGGTTAGTGGCACCAGGTCAGTTGTTGCTAGTGTTCGGTCACCTCCGTGACGAGGATCCGGCTTTCATCCGGACTGAACCTCATCTTCCTCTTACTCCTCTCCGTGCGTTCACTGGTATGGACTCTGCCATTCATGAATCACGACTAAGTGCTGGATGTGGGACCTACTGGACCGCAGTGTAGGCCGGGGGCAGCGGTCAGCACGGGCCCACAGACACGTGTCGTGTGCTTGCAATGCAGAGTTTGGGACACTGATCGAAGGGAGTTCAGTGATATATACGCGGCAATTAACATTTGGTCACTGCCATTCTAAACTCAGGACACAGTTCCACATGTGGGGCCTACTGGACCGTGGTGTAGGCCTGAGCCCTCATCCAAGTGTCGCCAGTTTGCGTTGAACGGGGTTAGTGGCACCACGTGTCGCCGGCTTGCGTTGAACAGGGTTAGTGGCACCACGTGTTGCCGGCTTGCGTTGAACAGGGTTAGTGGCACCACGTGTCGTGTGCTTGCGATGCAGACTTTGGCTTCACTGATCGGAGGGAGTATAGTGATGTAGACGGTGCCACAGACTTTTGGTCACTGCCATTCAAAACTCTTGACTCAGTACAATATGTGCCAACAACTGGGCCGAAGAGTACGCCGGTGGGGTATGTAAACGAAAAAGGAGTACTGTGGGCCAGCATCGTGGAGGCCAGCAATGGTCTGCGGAGGCTGCAAAGGTCGCAGGACTGGGGCTTGGAGCTTGCACCGGCACGTGGTGGGCCCTCTTTGACACACGCCAGTGTCGGCAGGTGAGCGGAGCCTCCTTGGTGCGCTGGGGCAGGCAAGACGGGTCTGGGGACCAGCGGCCTAGGGTGCAGCAGGTGCACAGGGTCGCAGGCCCCGCCGTTTACGGCGTCGGCCTCGTGGCGGGACTGAGAGGTGCCGCCCTGGCAGACACGTTGGCCATTCCGAAAGAGAACCACGCTCAGTGCAACAGGGTTTTTATTTACACCACTACGCAGGCCTGGCATACGCAGGGCCAACCCACTCGCCCGCGCCTACAGGGGGGGACGTAACGAGCAACATTTCCGCGTTCTGCCCCACAGCCTGTGGTGACATGGTAGCGTCCACTGGCCACTACACTCCATGCACCAGCAGTTAATGTCCACATGGCCATTTCCGTGGTTTGCACACTGAAGTCTGTCCGGCACATCCACGCCACACTTGGCATTGGGTAGGTTCTCTTTCATTAGTCACTCGCCGCTCTCGCACATGCCTGATCCAAGCCTCTCCTCACATTCTGCTATTGTGTGACTGTGGTGCCATGCCGTGGCTGGGTTGTGTGCATGGCAAGCCCAGGTTCCCAATGGAGTCGTGTTGTTGTGTCTGGTCGGTTGGCATGTTGTGTGGCATGTTGCATGTAGTTTTGCTGCGTGCCCATTGCCAGTGTTGTGAGTTGCATGACTGTGGAGTGGAGGTGTGTGGTGTGTTCATTTGGTACTTACCAACGAGCAATGCATTTCCATAGGTGCCATCCTGGAAGCGCTGGTTGATGATGGACTGTCGGAAGATGTATGAATCATGCACACTGCCTGGGTAGTTGGCCACAACATTGTTGAGGAGTCCCCGGTGGTCCACTATTGCCTGCACATTGATGGAATGCGTGTGCTTTCTGTTGAGGTAGTTGTGTGCAGTGTCGGCAGGGGGCACGAGGAGTACATGTGTGCAGTCGATTGCCCCCAACACGTGAGGGAATCCAGCTATGGCGTAGAAGCCTTGCTTGGTCTCCAGCTGCTCCTGCACAGTGTGGATGAAGTGGAGGTGCTGTGGGGACCAGGCTGATGATGGCATCCAGGACAGGTGTGATGAACTTGGATAGGGCTGGCTGGGAGACTCCTCCGACTCTGGCAGTTGTGGGTTGGAAGGTACCAGAGGCCAACATGTGCAGCACAGCCAGCAGCTTTGTCTGCGGAGGGATGTTGGTTGTCCGCTGTGTTGGTACCATCAGCCTGTGGGCGATGTGGGTCAGGATGCGGCGGATGGTTGTCCTTTTGGGCCTGTAGTGGGCAATGGCCTCCTCTGGCGTTAGGTCTGTGCGGCTGGTGCGTTTACGGTGGGTCTGCTGTCTTTGTCTACGCTGCCTCTGTGGTGGTCTGGGGGGGCGGGGCGGGTCCTGGGGTTGGTGGCGGGCCTGGGGGTGGTGGCGGTGGGTGTTGTGGCCCTCATGGGTCTCCGAGCTGCATGATCATTGTCTCCATGGCATCTGTGGGTCTTCAGATGTGGCTCTGGGCTGGGCTCCCCTTCATACTGCAGGTAGTCGTCCTGCTTAACACCAGCAAAAGGCAGGTGTTAAATCCCTGCTGCTACCGCGGCTTATCGCCTGTTTTTGGTTCGCATCGCAGATCTGGCTGTTCGTTGTGAAAGTGGTGTAGTGGTATTCTCGTGAGTTTTTGCACGGGAACGCCTACTCTGCATCTCATTAGGGTTAGTTGGTGGTGTCACCCGTGGAGATAAATTTTGCGGCAGTTATCGCGGGAATACTGGCGATGTCTGCAGTTTGCACCCGCTTGTGAATGGGGCGATAAATCTATCTCCTCTTTTGATGCGCTAAAGTGCCGATAACTCGGCGATAAGTCCTTGTGAATATGCCCCTTAGTGAGAGCATGCCCTCTGCCATTTCTGTGCGTAATGCAGGCAGCTACTTTGTGGAAGTTTGCAAGCACTTTACAACTTGTTCCCTAAGGGTACAGTATGGTTGGTAAATGGAGCGTTATGACTGATAATAATTTGCTAAATGTTCCCAGGGGAATGACATCTGCTGAAATTCCTGCAGAAATAAAATAGAACTTTTATATGAGTCTCAGAAGTCTGAGTAATAAAAGACAATTACTGAGCAAATCCACCTATCCTGCTTACCTAAAAATAGTGAACCTTTGGTAACAAGACAAGTGAAAAAGAGAAGCACTCAAAAAAGACTCTGCCCAGAGAACTGTCCTATGGTGCCAAGCCAACACGAGGAGAAAAGGCTACCATTTAGAAAACAAAGAACTAATTCCAAGACTGGAGCGAAATGCTGTCAAAACGCTCTCTCTCGATAAGTACGTTAAGGGAATGGCAAGTTATAATTTGTATGAATTCTGAAATTTGCTTCTAACCATTTAAAACTCTTTTCTGCAAAACATTTAAAGGAACAGTTATGTTTGTTTCGAAATGAAACTACTGAAGGGCTTTATACAAGACCAATGATGCGGGATTTATTGCCACAGAGGTACAGAGGCCTCTGTCGATGTGCAGTGACCTTTTAAACCTCGCTGGTGGATGAGACAATGTGCTGCAAAAACAGTCTGAAAACACAATAACAAAAATCCAAACAAACTTTACAGTATGTATCCAACCGCAGCATTACAGAGACACTTAGGGGCATATTAGCAACGCTTTGCGATAACTATCGCAAAGCGTGCTTAGCGCTCATTTTCCTAACGCCGGCTATCGCAGGTTTTTATCGCGGAGATATCGCGTTATTAGCAACGCGTATCTCCAAGGCGATACAGATTCCTGCGATAGCGGGGAAATCACCGTTTTGCATAGAACATCGCTGGTTTTCCAGCGATGTTCCCTGCAAACGGCGAGTATCCTTGCTGATACGACCCTGTGGTCGTATCAGCAGAATCCACCCCTATGTTAGGGATGGTTAAGTCAGGATTTTAGCAGACGTTAGATTTTGGCGAAAACGGCCGTTTTCGCCAAAATCTAACCTCTGCTAAAATCATGTGGGCTGCCTTGTAAATATCACGATGTGAACATCGGCAATATTTGCAACGTAGTCCATCCGGAGTACGCCCAGTAACGCCCACTTTGCATCTCATTGGAGATGCAAAGGGAGGCGTTGGGAAAAAGGGTGCTAACATGCGATTGTGCATGTTAGCACCCTCTTGTTGATAGGGCGATAGTTTTATCTCCGTTTTTCTGGCTTTTAAAGCCAGAAAAACGGAGATAAAGCCCTTGCTGATATGCCCCGTATTTTTCATTAAATCAGCACAAATGTCTCCCTGGTTGCATGATTTATTTGAAGTTGATTATCGGCTTTATACATTTATAAATAAGATTGTCTTTTCATTTCAGGGTTACCAATCTGAAAACCAGTTTATGGTGTAACTAAATTACTGCAACACAAAGCTGCTCTTTAGATCCTAGCAGGGAAGACGCCATTGGATGATAAAAAATAAGTGTCTTTGAGGAAAACAACAATTTATACATAGCGTTGCTGAAACAAATTCTAATAACTGTTGCTCTCAACAGTAGTCAGCGTGCTGAAGAGATTTATTTGTTTCACCAGGAAGGGAACTTATTTTCTACAATGTTTCTATTATTGACCTTTTTACGGCTTCATGTAGCGTGCGCCAGACCTAAAAGGGCTTCAAAGCACTGAAAAGAAATGCACGCATATGCCATACATAAGATATAAAGAATACTGTTATTAGGAAAATGTTCCCAAATTAAATTTAGATGAACACAGGAAATTTTATAATTACACTACCGATGCCGTGGTTGGCGTTGATCAAAGAGCATGCAAGGAACAATTAAGCAATTAAGCTATCAGAGTAAGAAGGAAGGGTGCTGCAGTAAGATACAAGGGTGGGGGAGGGGCGACAGAACTCTACCTTGAAATCTCTCACTTGAATCGCTGCTTTTAAAATCTCAAAAAAAATAAAAGGCAGATATTTTTGTTCGACGTGTTATGCGAGAGCCTAAATGGTGCAGCTAGGCTGGCAGGCTCATGCTTGGATTGTCTATTATGGGTGTCTGACATTAACCTACTACGTACATCATTTCCGGAAGTTCTGTTAGAGAGAAGTTGTAAATAACACTCATCTCAGTTCCCACATTAATCACAACAGTTTACATGACTGTCTGGTAGGTATTTAAATACCAGAAATTGTATATTTCCTCCAATTGAACTCTCACATTATGTGAGCTTCTGGACTTCCATTCAGCGGGTAAAATAATATATCCTCCTCATATGTTTTCTAAAATAACACCGCCCTCCACCATTAGCTTATGTTTTCTATGGATGACCCACTTGCCAACATGTCTCTAGTCTTTTCATCTGGGTGCACTTACAAATGAAAGAAATTCCAGTAATGCCAAGTAGCAGTACTTATTAAGGTTTTCCCATTCTGCATAACAGCAACCAAATACCGTCCACGTGATAAACACTTCAAAAAAATGCCTGAAAACGTATTAAAGTTTCATCACATAATACGCTGATTGACTAGTCAGGCGACAGTTGTTATTTAAAATATAAGCCAAGGCACAAGTCCTAAACAAGAAGGAGCAGGTTGGAGCATTCAATGGAGATGGACACGGCATAACTTAAAGAGGGGGCGAGGGAGGAGTGGGTGAGGCAAGAAAGGGCAGGTCGGAGCAATCAATGGTTGAAAAGAGCCAATCAGTTGTGCCCTGTGCACAATGTCCTGCTCACACTTGCGTAAACGCTTTAGGGTGTGTCGTGGAAATATTGGGAGGCCCCTATACACATTCCCTCAAAGGAATGCAAATGAATGCAACACCACCCCAAGGAACCATCAAACCCTCCAGTGCTGTGTGGTTTCAAGGGACCAGGGAGGCAATGCTGGTTAATTGTAATCCTGCTTTTCAAATAAACGATAAAACCAGGTACGAGTTTTTGAAACAGCAGATATAAACTTTATTGGAACAGCTGCTGTTATACGCGAGTGGCCTTGATAAGAGAGAGGCAAGGGAAGTGGCTTAGAATGGAGGAGGGGTGGGGAGATGGGAGGCTGGGACAGCAGAGCGAGTTGAGGAGAAGCAACATTGAACAGGGGAAGGGGGGTTGGGGATGGGAGAAGAACTAGTTGTCGGCTGAGCGCGTTCAGAAAGGCGATAAACACAACAAGCTTAAAACACAAAGCTGAGGCAAATGAATGAGATTAACATAAACAAGCACGGAGAACCTTACATCAAGCTGGCAAAAACATGAGCAGAGGCAGGCAAACTAGAAAAAGAGTGCTCACAAGGGTAATAAATAACATGATGAGTAAGAGAACATTTAACAGGGGCAGTCCTCAAGGGAGGTTACAAAATTGGAAAAGGAGGGACCACTAAACATATTAATCAAAGAAAAGCAGCCATTTACAAAGGACCATGAAAGGAGCTAATTAGAAAGATGGGATGTGCTTAAAGCCCATATTCTAGATACAGTTTGTCTCGAAAGAGGCAGTGTATGTGCTGCCTAGGCAAGACCTAAAAAAGACGGATCTAAACCCATGAATTGCAGTTTGCATGCAGCTCCTTGATGCCGATAAATACATCACTATTAGAGAGGAAACTAAATGTGAAGAAGTTACACCACTGCAGACATCAGTAGAGAGTGTCACAGAGTTATACATGGTGAAAGAGAAGTGTAGGCCCACAGTGATCCAAGACAGGTGAAGAGTTCACTAGGAAATAGAGTGCATGATCAGCAAGGTCTTTGTGAGAAGTTGGCCTGGCATATGCTGTCCACTAGTTATAGTGGGCACCTTGAACCAGTCCAAACGACCCTTATTGATGATAGGCTTAAAGTCAACCTTTATTGAAAGCTATCCTAGTGGTAGCTATGGAGAGCAGCCTTCAGGCTAAGTCTTGAAGGAGTGTAAAGCAGCTTGGTTTACCAGATTATAACCTCTTGAATGACCAAATGAAAGGAGAACCACACAAGATATATATAAAATATATGTATTTATTTCTAAACACTAACTACTAATCTCTTTATGAGATTAGAGTCCAAGATACACAATATCACAGTATTAAAACGACAGTAAATAGCACAATATACAATGGGCCCCAGGGGGGACCAAACCATATATTAAGAAAGTGGTATAAGAACCACGACTTGACTAGACACAGTGCCTAGAGCACGTAGAATCGCTGGGACCCCAAGGAACCACCCAAGGTAGTGACACAGGAGACCCACGGGGGACGTGTGCAGTGTGAGAACACAGCCGCGAGCGCTGTAGGATTCTATGAGGAAAGTTGCGGTTGGAATTTTAAAGCAAAAGGACACTTAGGAGAGGACTTTCAGCAAACCCCTTTAGACTTAAGGGGTTCTAGGGCCAACACCCACAGGATTCCCGTAGTACTCGAGTTACCTCACCCAGGGAAGCCGGGTGCATAGGTGTCAAAGGGTGTCGGGAATCGTCGTTGATTTCAATGGCGATCTGCTGCAAAGTGCTGCTGCTGTGAAGAAGAAAAGTGTCCGGGGTGATCCAAGCCTGGATCGAAGATGTGAAGAACCTGAAAGCAGAGGGGACAGAGTCTGGGTCACTAGCCAGTGACCAGGAGCGGAGCAATCGAATGCCCACCGATGTCGGGTGCTTCAGGTGCGAAGAGGTGAAACTTGACTCTGCGTCCATGGGGTCCCGGAGACGTCAAGGACAACCAGGAGCCGGATTCGAGCTGTCCCACAAAGGATGTCGAGTGCTGGGGTGTCGGTGCTCGGATTGAACACAACAAGCCTTGGCAACAGCAAACCATGAAGGAAAAGAAAAGATGCTTCTGTGCGGACCAGCAAGGTCCTGGGGACTCCCCAAGCAATGGAGAGTCAGGGCACATCTGGAGCAACCAGGGAAGCCCAATAAAAGTTAGAGTTGCCTTCTTGGAGACCCACAGGTCAACGGACCAGGGATCATGAAGGGACCTCAAGAGGAATCACAAAATGGCGGCCCACGGAACACTTATTGAGTGTAGGCCAGCAATCTTCAGTGCAATTACTGCTCAGGGTCAGGGCTACAAGTAACCCAAAGCTCAGCCTCAGGGGTTGCCAGAAAGCTGATGCTTCTGCAAATGGTCGCGGTGTCCAGGGGTTCGGGTTGCACAGTCTCCACGAGGGATACGGGCCTCAAACTTGCTGTGGGCACAGATCAACCTCAGAGACCTTGGGAACCCACCTCCTGTGTGGCAATATTCTTCGGAGTCCACAGGAGCTTCGGAGATGCCAACCGGTCAGTTGCGTTAAAGGTGCCTGCCTTGCAGGGGAGTAACTCCTTTACTCCAAGGGAGATTCTTCAGTCATCCAGCGTTGTGCAGATCGTCGAAGTACTTGGTTTCTGTGTCAGAGTTTAGTCCAGGTGTAATCTAAAGTCCTGTAGTCAGGGGTTCCTACTTTATACCCAAGGAAGGGGTGGGACAAACTCTGGGGACCCACCTATGGGAGGGTCAGGAAAGAGGGGTGGCTACACCCATTTCCTTTGTCCAGTTTAGCACCAGAGCAGGGGCTGGTAGCCCCTGCAACCGGTTTGAGCTGGACTATGCACAGGGACACCAAATGTGCCCCCAGTGCAGACTTCAAAGCACTCTTGGAGTGCACCCACCCAGCCCCAATACACTAAAGCCTGTCTGGGAGGTGGTCACACCTCCCTGTGACAGGAAACCTATTGTCCAGGCCTCCCCTGCCGGAGTTTCGTCCAGCAGCAGGAGGGCAGACTTGTGTCTGTGGCTGCAGCATCCATTTTGTGATGCCAGGGTTCTGTTAAGCTGGTACCGGGTGTACTGGTGGTGCCATGTTTCTCCCTCTAGTAGGGTGGGATCATACCTCCCACCCCAGTTGCTGGGGTGGAGGTATGATTCCAAGGTGTTTGACACCAAACACGACATGTTTCCATGCAGCCATTCTCAAGTTAGCATTTACCGTGAGGTCATAATGCACATAAGAGTATATGGTCTGGCTGCATCACAAACAACCCCGGAATGAAGATTCCGAAAGCTGCAGAGGGGCTCTGCTCATGCATGAGCACCCTCTCACATGAAACCCAGCACCCTGCCTTCAGGATTGTTAAGGCCTGCCATAGGGGTGACTGATAGGTTTACATGTGCAGTGATATGGAGAGATATAGGGAACCTATATCTCAGTAAGGGTTGCATATACCACCTTACACAGGCTGCTGTAGCAGACATGTTGTGTCATTTTTAAAAGGCTTCCCAGGGGTGGCACAATACATGCTGCAGCCCCTGGTAGGCCTCTGGGGTACCTATGCCCTGGGTATATAGTATACCATATACTAGGGACTTATAAGGGTACCCCAGAATCCAATCTGGAGGGTACCTAAAGTACCTGCAATCAATTTAGAGTAGAAAGCAGATAGACTGGGGTCCTGATTAGCAGGGCCTCAGTCTGGCTAAGTCGAAAAACAGTGAAACATCAGCAAAAAGTGGGGGTAACTATAAGAAGCAGATCCTACTCTCCTACAGTCTTAGTTAAAGGAAGACTCAGGTTTGCAAGCCTAAAGGAATTTATGGTCACAGCACAACAAGCACATACTCTGTGTTCTCATCAAATTCAAAACATGATTGAAGAATAGGAGCAGGAGATGGAGTTAGCCAAGGGCACACAGAATCTGATAAGAAGTCTTGGGAGCAGAGCAATAAAACACACACCCAAACACACACCTGCATACGAAATAAGCAAATACATTGTTTGTTAAGCATTGTTAGAATTACACTAAAGACTGTGTAGAGGAAAAGGTCAGGAGTTTGTGATGTGTTCTTTTGTAACAAATATGTAATTATTGAGTGACCTATTATTTGACCTTTTATAAGAGACATTGTTTGTGTGACTATTTAAGAGGCTGCCTGTGAGCAGCCATTTGAGACCAGGTGTTTACCTGTGTGGAGCTAGCTACTCTCCCTGCCGCAACAGTAAACCTGCTTTTACCTTGCCAACAGGAGTCTTGTCCTTTTCTTGATCTTAGTTTCCCGGGGACATCACTGTGCTATATTAGAATGATTAAAACTTATGAACTAGAAGTAACAAATGATCTATGTGCCAAAGGCACTAGTCCATTTACCTATCTACAAAAAATTCAAATCTGTCATCTGCATGTTACACAATGTGCTTTGCAGCAGGCACATTAATCTTCTAAGCTACTTTGAGTAAAAACTGTAATAGGACAAAATACAGAACACAGAGTTATCGCATGCTATTACAATCCCCTCAAAATTGCTAGGCACACAACGATCTCTGCAGCAGGCATCTTAACCCTGTAAGATATTTTGAAATGCAGACTCTTTGTGACCAATTAAGTAAGCTAGAACAGATTTGCTGTCACATTTGGCCTTGTCAATTTCTTTACAGCAATTTGTTTTTAAAATAATGTACAAGCTGACTATCAGACTCTGCTTTTTCAAGCTCTGCCCCTCATGACTCCATTTCCTTTCCTCTGCCACACCTTGAGTCCCAATTTATGGGTCAAGGGAGTAGACAGAAAATTAAAATACCCCCAGTTCGAACCAAAGCTCTTAGAGGCACCAAGCAAATGAAGCAAGTCATCATGACCCTCCCCAGAAGAGCTCTCTTATCTCTTCCATCCAAGCAGCTATCCATTCATCCTTTCACCCTTCCATCCACCTGCTGATATCCACCATTTCACTTTTACGTTCTGTCATCCATTCATTCATTTATCTTTCAGTCTTTCACCATTCCGTCCCTCCACCCATCCATCTCCAAACCTATCCATCAAACCTATCCATCTATCCATCCATCCTTACAGTCATTCATCCATCTATCCTTTCGCTCATCCATCCATCCATCCACCCTATTACTGCATCTATCCATCCTCCATTTCACTCATCCATCCACTCTTTCACTCAGTCATCCCTCCTTTCACTCATCCATTCACCCTTCCACCCATCCATCCACCCTTCATCCATCCATTTACCTTTTCACTCATTCGTCCATCCTTTCACTCACTCATCCATCCATCCATTTACCTTTTCACTCATCCATCCACCCTTTCACTCACCTATCCATCCACGCTTCCACTCATCTGTCCATTCTTTCACCCACCCTTTCATTCATCCAGCCATTATTTCATGAATCCATAAATCCACCCTTTCACCCATCCATCCTTTCCCTCATACATCAATTCTTTCACTCATCAATCCTTTCTCTCATCCATCCTTTCACTCATCCATCCATAATTTCGCTCATCCACCCATTCACCCTTTCACTTCATCCATCCATCCACCTGTTCAGTCCATCCATCTGATCCATCTGTCCATTCTCCTGTTCACTCATCCCATCCATCCATCCTTTCACTTAGCCATCCATCCATTCAGTCACTCATCTATTCATCCATCCTTTCTCTCATCATCCATCCATCCACCCTTTCATTTATCCATTCTTCCATCCATCCATCCATTCTCCCTTTCACTCATCCATCCATTCTTTTACTTATCCATCCATCCACCCTTTTATCCATCAGCCATCCTTACTTTCGCTCACCCATCCATTATTTCACTCATCCGTCCTTTCATCCATCCACCCTCCCTTTCACTCATCCATCCACCCTTTCACTCAGCCATCCATCCACGCTTCCACTCATCTGTCTGTTCTTTCACCCACCCTTTCATTCATCCAGCCATTATTTCATGAATCCATAAGTCCACACTTTCACCCATCCATCCTTTCTCTCATACATCCATTCTTTCACTCATCAATCCTTTCTCTCATCCATCCTTTCACTCATCCATCCATAATTGTTCTCATCCATCCATTCACCCTTTCACTTCATCCATCCATCCACCTGTTCAGTCCATCCATCTGATCCATCTGTCCATTCTCCTGTTCACTCATCCCATCCATCCATCCTTTCACTTAGCCATCCATCCTTTCACTCATCCATCTATTCTTTCACTCATTTGCCTTGCATCCATCCTTTCACTCATCCATCCATCTACTCATCCTTTCACTCACTCTCCTTTGCCTGCCAAGTTGCAGACAGAAGAGGCCCATCAAGAACTTCACCCACACTATAGCTGGTAAAGTTGGGGGTTCACCACACCTCAACTTCCATCCTTAGGCTCATCCATTTATCCACCCTTCCACTATGTCCATCCATCCACCTTTTCACTCCATCCATCCTTCTATCCCTTCACTCATCCATACTTTGTCACTCATCCATCCATCCTTTCTCTCATCATCCATCCCCCCTTTCACTCTTTCATCCTTTCACCCTTTCAAACATCCATCCACCTTCTTTTTCATTCATCCATCCTTATTTTCACTTACCCATCCACCCATCCTTTCATCCATCCATCCACCCTCCCTTTCACTCATCTACCCATTCTTTCACTCATCTGTCCTTACATCCATCCTTTCACTCATTCATCCATCCACCTACTTAGCCAACCTTTCACTCACCTATCCATCCATCCTTT
This sequence comes from Calotriton arnoldi, assembly GCA_963921515.1. Classification (NCBI taxonomy): domain Eukaryota; kingdom Metazoa; phylum Chordata; class Amphibia; order Caudata; family Salamandridae; genus Calotriton; species Calotriton arnoldi. Next base: position 531,490 of record CAWUFW010005261.1, on the reverse strand, counting down.
CGCTCACATACCTGTTCATCCATTCGTCTACTCACCCCCTTATTCACCCACTCGCCCTTTCACGTTATTTATTGAGCCTTTTTCTGCCGAGTTGCAGACAGAAGAGGCCCATCAATAACTCCACCCCCACTGTAACTGTGCCTCATGGGAACAGTCCAGCCCGAACTGCCAAGCCAGGTCCTCCCTGGACTGGAAACAAGCATCCTAGGACCGGTTTCGGGGTTTCACCCCTCTTCAGCCAGGATAGCTTGATTCCAGTGGCATGGAGAGCACGGGACCCACGTCTGGGCATACCCGTCCCACTCGGGGTGACAAATGTAAAAACAACAGTTGATGGACAGAGTGCAGAACAATGTCATACATTCACCCCAATACAGAGATCTGGGCCTAAATCCATCGTTTTTTTGCTCACCATGCCACCCCAGTTTGGACCCAGCCATATGCAAATCAGTCCTGTGCCCTCCAAGCCACTGGAATCAAGCTATCCTGGCTGAAGAGGGGTGAAACCCCGAAACCGGTCTTAGGATGCTTGTTTCCAGTCCAGGGAGGACCTGGCTTGGCAGTTCGGGCTGGACTGTTCCCATGAGGCACAGGGTCAAGACTGATTTGCATATGGCTGGGTTCAAACTGGAATGGCATGCTGAGCAAAAAAACGATGGATTTAGGCCCAGATCTCTGTACTGGGGTGAATGTATGACATTGTTCTGCATTCTGTCCATCAACTGTTGTTTTTGCATTTGTCACCCCGAGTGGGACGGGTATGCCCAGACGTGGGTCCCGTGCTCTCCATGCCACTGGAATCAAGCTATCCTGGCTGAAGAGGGTTGAAACCCCGAAACCGGTCCTAGGATGCTTGTTTCCAGTCCAGGGAGGACCTGGCTTGGCAGTTCGGTCTGGACTGTTCCCATGAGGCACAGGATCAAGACTGATTTGCATATGGCTGGGTTCAAACTGGAATGACATGGTGAGCAAAAAAACGATGGATTTAGGCCCAGATCTCTGTACTGGGGTGAATGTATGACATTGTTCTGCATTCTGTCCATCAACTGTTGTTTTTGCATTTGTCACCCCGAGTGGGACGGGTATGCCCAGACGTGGGTCCTGTGCTCTCCATGCCACTGGAATCAAGCTATCCTGGCTGAATGAAGAGGGGTGAAACCCCGAAACCGGTCCTAGGATGCTTGTTTCCAGTCCAGGGAGGACCTTGCTTGGCAGTTCGGGCTGGACTGTTCCCATGAGGCACAGGGTCAAGACTGATTTGCATATGGCTGGGTTCAAACTGGAATGGCATGGTGAGCAAAAAAACGATGGATTTAGGCCCAGATCTCTGTACTGGGGTGAATGTATGACATTGTTCTGCATTCTGTCCATCAACTGTTGTTTTTGCATTTGTCACCCCGAGTGGGACGGGTATGCCCAGACGTGGGTCCCGTGCTCTCCATGCCACTGGAATCAAGCTATCCTGGCTGAAGAGGGTGAAACCCCGAAACCGGTCCTAGGATGCTTGTTTCCAGTCCAGGGAGGACCTGGCTTGGCAGTTCGGGCTGGACTGTTCCCATGAGGCACAGGGTCAAGACTGATTTGCATATGGCTGGGTTCAAACTGGAATGGCATGGTGAGCAAAAAAACGATGGATTTAGGCCCAGATCTCTGTACTGGGGTGAATGTATGACATTGTTCTGCATTCTGTCCATCAACTGTTGTTTTGCATCAGAATCAATGAAGGCACGCCCAGACTGGACATTTCCAGATGGAGGCAGCTACACAAAGGAGGTACAGAAGGATACGTTTCGATCCTAAGACCGGGCACACACTATCTCTAAACCATGGTCGTTCTGCCTGTGCCCATCACTGGACTAGCGGGAGCGGGCCTCTATCTTGTGGGAAAGGTATGCGCTAATAAAAAACAGTTTATTCATTAGTACAGCGAGGCCCAACCTTGGAGAAACAAAAGTTATCAAAGCTGCTTCAGCAGGGACAGAGAGAAATTAGTTTCGGTCATAGCTCAAAATGGCGGCCAAACATAAAATGGTGCTGGAAATGCTAACTTAACATAGGCACAATACGTAACCAACACAGCGAAAACATTTTTATTCTAACATTTCGTAAGGATTGTTGCTAAAAGAAACACATGTTTCCCTGTATATTTGGATGTGTCCCCTGTACAAAGTAAGACAAGCATTTGCAATGCAATAGGTCTTGCATTAGCTCAAAACGGGACACCAAGAATACTAATTCGTGCTCTTCTGATTCGCCCTGCTGAGAAGGTGTAGGACATGTTTTCATCATGTTCTGCCAACTTAGAGACAAAATCGAAGGTGCAATTTCTCACAGCAGTTCAAAAAGGCACACATATGGCTTTTAAAATTTTAAGAGGTACCAGCTGTGGCCCATTGCTCCTAAGTATCAAGCTTGCCTCCCCTAATCCCCGAATGACATGTCACTGTACATAAATGAGCAAAGCTAGTGATTTGAAAGCAACTTGCTGCTTTGAAGTCTTCCAAAAGAGATTCAAGCACTTGTATCATCCGCTCAGGGCCTGCTTTACATCTCAGGGGACGGGTTACTCTGTCACAACGGTGACAGATATCCCGTTTGCCGAAATGTAAATCCCATAGGCTATAATGGAATTTATGTTTCGACAGACAAGATATCCACCATTGTGACGGAGTAAACCGTCCGCTAAGATCTGATTTAGATATTGGCGGACATGTTACTCCTTCACAAAGGTGACACATATCCCGTCCATCGAAATATAAATCCCATTATAGCCTACAGGATTTATATTTAGTTGGGCTGGATATCCCTCACCGTTGTGACGAAGTAAACTGTCCACCAAGATCTTAATCAGGCTGTTAGTCTGGGATTCATTGTAGTCTCTCTCAAAGGATTAGATTGTCATCTTGCCTAGCTAACAACATGATGCTGTGAAAATATATCATCTCTAGTTCTCAGTTTAGTGTGAAAAATCCGAGATTTGCTCCTCTGTGTTCACTTAAGAATTGTAATGGTTTCAGCACCTTAGCGGACTTTCAAAATAACAGTTTATTGAAACAACTGGTCACATATTATATGGTCATGTCTGAAGTTGGAAAATGTTTGGGAAAAATATTACAATATTGTCAGGTCACGCTGTGCATTGATTTATAAGATGACACTCAATCGGTTCTGCTGCATTATGCATCAAAAACCAAGCTTGGTTCAAAAAAGTGCACACAGCTACAAATAGAAATGCTCGTCGCACATTCCTTAATATTGCAAAGGTGGAAAACAACGCTATTTCCTTCATTCATTCGACCAACGGAGAGCTAAAATAGTAAAGTAAAGCAATGCAAAAAACGATATGCATTTAGAACCAGTACAACCAGAAAAATTCTTGACATTATGGGAAAAGTATGTGTAAAGGTGTGAGACAGACAAATGGAAATAGGGATGAATTGCAGAAATCTGGCATTTGGTTCCTTTTCTATGTATTAAACTACTATGGTATTCCATACTATGGAATTAAGTAAACATTCCGTTGTAATTTAGTATTTGAATTTTTTTAACCCCTGCTGTATTGAAATCTGCTTTTTGTATTCATCTTTGATGATTTAATGACAAAATTGTAAAGGATGACATTTCTCCAGATGAATACAAATGAAAAAAAAGAGTTTTACTCTGATTTTCATTCTTTATCATTACTCCTGCCTTTTCATGGTAATTGATATATTGGTGTAAGGAAGATTTGCTCATTGCTCTGTAACATAAAATGTGTATTTAAAAGCGCGTATTCAAACCATGGGGGACCTTGGTGTTGAATAACAGATGTTTATTGTTATAAAACTCACTGGCACTCATTTTATGTTCTTCTGAAAGATTAATGTTTAGGGCGCAGTCTGGATGCAAGCTTATTACGGTCTGAATACACACTTATTACTGTCTGAATGTGGATGCAAACATGTGGGCTCTGTCTGTTCTGGGCTCACCCAGATCAATAGCAAGAGCCGGGCACAGGCAAAGTCTATTTAGTTCCCTGGACACTGGCAAAGACTATTTAGTCCCCAAGTTAAGTCCTTTCTTGCAGACAGGATGGCTCACTGACACAATATCGACAACAATAATATTGTGTAACAATAGTATTGTGTAACAAAAATATTGTGTCAAAAATATTGTTTACAAAAATATAATCTCCCTATACTTAAAATGGTAAATATGAAAATATCCCCAAAAATATTGTTTCACACTAATATCGTCAAAGAAACATACAACAATATCATTTTTTTAATATATATGTGTATATTTATCAAAAAAATGATATGTGTATATATATATTCACTGAAAAAACCATAGGTTTCAGGGGCGTTATAGTTAGTTGGACATTTCACTCATACAAAACCATAGAAATTCCCCCGTTATAGTTAGTTCAGCTAACTATAACTCGCGCGCCCGCAATGCACTGCTGATGACGTCACATATTACATCACTCATGACATGGTCAGTGACATCACTCATGACATCACTGATGACATCTCAAATGACATCACTGATGACATCACTGATGACATCATCCTTGTGATAGAGTGGCAGACCTCCTCTCACCCTAATATAACCTTTGATACACACACTCAAAAATACAAACTAACATTTTCAAAACAATGGACATACCAATACCAGTTACAACACACCTATTCATTAATTCCAAGATCTACACACACATCCACTCATTCACCAACAGTCCCTATACAGTCACTCATACATGTACTCAGTCATCATATGTACTCATACACCTATACATCCTGTTACACACCGCCACTCATCCATAGAGTTACTCACACACATAGTCACACATGCAAACAAAGTATCAAACATCCATTTACTTGCATATACAGTTATACACACACTACCACACTTACTTCTACAGAAACTTACACATACTTACTCTCTTAAACAATCACTTATAGAAACACCTACTTATTTGTACAGGAACTCTTCCAATCTCTCACTCTCACATATACTCACTTATATACACCAATACTCACATATACTAGTTTAAAACATATGTAGTTACTCATAAAGACACTATTGAGACAGTCATTCACTCACTAACACACCCATACACATACTCATCCACCTATACAGTCCTGCACACATGCTGTCTTCAACACATACAAACAGTGAGTCACTCATTCATGCATCTATGCACTAAGTAATACCCCCACCGAACCATACAGACACTCAGACACTCATACTGATACTCAAAAAACCAACTAATAACCCATATAGACACTCATGTAGCTACTCACCAACCCATGCAGCCACTTATACACAAAGTGAGAGACTGATACAGATATTTTCATATTTAAACATTACTCACTAACCCATGTATTCACTAAGATACACTTAGTCAGTTATACAATCAATTTTACAAAAAAAAATCATCCATTTAGACACTTATATACCCATTTATTCTTCCATCGACCTTGAGATATACATATATAAAACATATTTAATTTTCAGAAAAACACACATTCACTGGATGATGTCATCAGTGATGTCATCAGTGATGTCACTGACCATGACATGAGTGATGTAATATGTGACGTCATCAGCAGTGCATTGCGGGCGCGTGAGTTATAGTTAGCTGAACTAACTATAACGGGGGAATTTCTATGGTTTTGTACGAGTGAAATGTCCAACTAACTATAACGCCCCTGAAACCTATGGTTTTTTCAGTGAATTCCTAAGGTTTTTTAAATGCTAATTTCTAACTATAACGTGCCTGAAACCTATGGTTTTTTCAGTGAATTTCTAAGGTTTTTTAAATGCTAATTTCTAACTATAACGTGCCTGAAACCTATGGTTTTTTCAGTGAATATATATATATTTATTATACTATGTATACATGTGAAAATGTCTCGGTCCCCTGTTTGCCTCGGTGGCACGGAAAAAATGGGTGGAACTGACGTCAGCACGCCGACGAGGTCCTCTTATGGCTCCGATGACGTCATACGGTGTCGCGAGCGGAGCCGTGCTCGTTGACATGGGAGAGCTAGGAAAGAATTTCCGTGGAATGCTGGTGCAGGGGATATTCACCTAAGTGTTCAGGCTAGTCCTTTGGGAACAACTGTTTATGTTGCCACTCCAGAAACCGAAACCAGTGATCCGAGGGCAGAGGCCCTGCAGATGGCACACGAGGTGGGGTGCCCAGTCGTGTGCACCGGCGGGGCAGCGAAGTGACAAGCACCACAACCCACAAAAAAGGTAACGAGGGCACTGAATAACACAGGATCTTCTCTTTGTATCTGGCAGGAACAACGAAGTTAAAATGCCCTAGTACCAAAATGTAGAATTAGTGCTACAACGGTCTTCAAGAGGACCTGCAATGCCGCTTCTGCCTCCCATACCCTGGAGGCGGCACATGGGTCACGCGGTACAGTCATACTGCGGTGGGATGCACACTCGTTGACCTCTCATGGCACTGCTCCACACTTCAGGGAGGACGCTTTCCATTAGCTATGTTTTCTGATGACATGTCGCGCCGGCCCCGTCCAACAACAGAACTCCTTTAGATCCAAACAGACTCTTCCACTCTCTCACCGGAAGTGAAACCAGGCCACGCGGACACTTTCACAATACAACAGCCGGGATTGCACTTTTCGGTAAAAAAAACACATTCCTTCCTCCTAATTAATCAAATAAACTTCTCACTGAAGAACAGGGGCCAGCTTCGATCGGTAAACAGCCGTTACAACGACTTTTTTACTTTGCGATACCATTACAACGCATGCATTGCCACGCATGCGTTGTACATCACGAAGTCATTACTACGCATTTTTTTAGAACGCATGGTCATTTACCACGCATGCCTTTACAACGAATTTTGTTGTAAAGGTATGTATGGTAAATGACCATGCGTTCTAAAAAACATGTAGACGATCCATGTTTCCTCACAACGACGTGCACCGCCCCTCAGAGATGACGTGAAGCAGGAACCACGAGGAGAGAGGAACCATGAGGAGTGAGAGGTAAGGGGGATTGGGCATGGGGTGGGGGTTTCTTTTCTAGGGTTTAGGGTAGTGCAGTGGTGTTTGGGTGGTGTAGGGGGTCGTGCTGGGGGTAGTGTTTTAGGGTTTAGGGTAGTGCAGTGGTGTTTGGGTAGTGTAGGGGGTCGTGCTGGGGGTAGTGTTTTAGGGTTTAGGGTAGTGCAGTAGTGTAGGGGGTCATGCTGGTGGTAGTGTTTTAGGGTTTAGGGTAGTGCAGTGGTGTATGGGTAGTGTAGGGGGTCGTGCTGGGGTAGTGTTTTAGGGTTTAGGGTAGTGCACTGGTGTTTGAGTAGTGTAGAGGGTCATGCTGGTGGTAGTGTTTTAGGGTTTAGGGTAGTGCAGTGGTGTTTGTGTAGTGTAGGGGGTCATGCTGGGGGTAGTGTTTTATGGTTTAGGGTAGTGCAGTGGTGTTTGGGTAGTGTAGGGGTCGTGCTGGGGGTAGATTTAGGGTTTAGGGTAGTGCAGTGGTGTGTGGGTAGTGTAGGGAGTCGTGCTGGGGATAGTGTTTTAGGGTTTAGGGTAGTGCAGTGGTGTTTGTGTAGTGTAGGGGGTTGTGCTGGGGGTAGTGTTTTAGGGTTTATGTTAGTGCAGTGGTGTTTGGGTAGTGTAGGGGTTAGTGCTGGGGTAGTGTTTTAGGGTTCAGGGCAGTGCAGTGGTGTTTGTGTAGTGAAGGGGTCATGCTGTGGGTAGTGTTTTAGGGTTTAGGGTAGTGCAGTCGTGTTTGTGTAGTGTAGGGGGTCGTGTTTTAGGGTATAGGGTAGTGCAGTGGTGTTTGTGTAGTGTGGGTGGTCATGCTGGGGGTATATTTAGGGTTTAGTGTAGTGCAGTAGTGTTTGGGTAGTGTAGGGAGTCGTGCTGGTGGTAGTGTTTTAGGGTTTAGGGTAGTGCAGTTATGTTTGGGTAGTGTAGGGTGTCGGGCTGGGGGTAGTGTTTTAGCACTTATTTTTCTTTCTACAGCACTAACCATAATTTCTATGGAAAAATGAACCCCCTCATTTTGTTCCTTTTTAAATTAAATGTTTTAAGTGTTACCATTTTATTCCAATCAAGATGGCTTCAGGTGTGCCTTAATTTTGTCATAAGTAAGACTGTTAGCGCTCTAGTTGTTCTTTAGAACACTCTGGGAAGCTGCAGTAGAACACAAAGGCATCAACTGACAGGCTGCTCCTGTTGAAATATAACAGGAAGATATTTGAGATCACACTTGAAACATGTCCTAATTTTTCTTTCTACATCACTAACCATAATTTCTATGACAAAATGAACCCCATCATTTTGTTCCTTTTTAAATTAAATGTTTTAAGTGTTACCAGTTTATTCCAATCAAGATGGCTTCAGGTGTGCCATACTTTTGTCATAAGTAAGGCTGTTAGCACTCTAGTTGTTCTTTAGAACACTCTGGGAAGCTGCAGTAGAACACAAAGGAATCAACTGACAGTCTCTGCCCTTGTTGGATGTAAATGTTTTACTGAGAATGTCAGACTTCATTCTCACATGACTGAGAAAGATAATGTGAATTTACAGAAAATATGCTCTCATTTTAGCTTCTGGAGCACCTTCCAAAACTGTATGGGACAAGCATGTGAAAATAGTTTTCTCTCAAACATGATTCATGATATCCCAGCAGAAGGTTTTTCACAGGGTAAAATCACCTTAGAACACACCACAATTCCTGAAATTAGTATGGTACCATCAACAAATGAATTCTAATGTAACTAAAGTCTGTTATCACCCTTTATAGTTCTCCTTTTGGTAACCCTCAAAATCTTCGATTCACTACAATGCATTTCAATGGGGTACTATCATTTATATTGGTCCCAAGATGGCTGCCAGCAATTCCAGGATGAAGTGATGACAGCCAATCAGATCTCACGATGACATGTGTGGTTAGGCTCCGCCCAGATATATATGTGTGTTCTTTTTCAAATTTCTCAGGAACTACTGAACGGATTTACACCATTTAAGCAAAAGGCACAACCCTGAACCAAGGGCTACCTTTTGGCAAATTTGGTGTAATTCCGTTCAGCAGTTCGGGCTGTAGCTGCGACTAAAGGTTCCTATGGAAAATTGCATGGGGAAAACATGTTTTGGGACCCCCCTTTTTTCTCGGCCCCCGCTTGCCGAATTACCCCGAGACTTTCAGGATAGGAGCGGACCGGAGCGCCCCAACAAGTTGGAAAATTTCGCGAAGATTCGTCAACCGGCGCCAAAGTTATTTCAAATAGAATGGTGCGGATTTCCTATGGAAAATAGGTCCTAACTATAACTATCTACTGGCGACCGCCAGTAGATAATACAGGGGCCGGAACAGGCAGTTGGCATTGAGGAGGTTGGAATCTAAATATATCCTCCTTCTGAACTCCAAGATTCCGTGTGGTCTGAATTCAGACAAAGCATTATCTGTCCACCTGTAGCTTTTTCTCTCTCTCTATACACCTCTGGGCTTAGAAACATTAATGCACTTATGATTTTTTAAGATTTGTCACATATTCACATCTAGATTCTCCAGGTGAGCTTTCACATGTTTATCTCAGTGTAGGTTTAACTGCTTATAGATTGCTGCGGATGCATACAGATGATGATTTGATACAGCCCACTTGGGCTGCATCCTGTGTTTCTAACACGTGTAATTACTGTCCTCCATAATGGCTGCGTATCGCAAAAAGGCCCACTTGAGCATGATACCCTATATTCATTATATGTAATATGGTATATGGAATTTTGTGGTTTTGATAACAATGAAATAATTCTTCATGATTAGCTTTGTTTCAAATACGCTAGCAAGAGACCAATAAGTGACATATTACACGGAACTCAAATGCAGATTACATTGTCATTGCTACTTTGATAGTCTGTTTCTTGTATCAACTGCTGTGTGCTAAACGTAGGCATGAATAATTTCGCCTAATCCACACCAGAATATAATTCACTTTGTATTGAACAGTAGACTGATTTAAAGTCTTTCTTTTTCCTAATTTCAAATCAAGTAATGTGCTTGATATTCTGTTTGTTATTTGTACATACCTTTAGTTTATATCGTTTTGAAGAATGCACCTCTTCTTTTTTTCATTAACCTTTATGTCTATTGTGACTCACGGTTGATGTGACAACCATGCTAAGTGACAATTTATATAATGATGCACTACAATGGCGCCCGTTGTTGTGAGCAAGGCGGTTCTCCGCCGAAACGCGTCAGGGCTATCGTGTGGAATAAATACATTCCTGTGTCATATTCTCCACGGTGTCAGCGCCTGTTTTTGGATTTAAAACAGAATTGGTTATATATATATATATATATAATACAAAAAGAGTTGCCTCTAGGTGGGATGCACTCCCAGGTGGAAATTACGCCAAAGCAAGGGCACACACCATGAACAAAGTCCTTTTTTGGTTTCCTGCCAGACGCGTTTCGGGCCAATGCCCTCTTCAGTGGCAGACCATGTGACGTGACGGCGTGCGGCAACCACCAGTAAATCCCCATAATAATTATGCTCAGGTGGACCACCTGAAGCAATGCTTCCTGGGACTGGTGGTTCAGTAAAACCCACCTTCCACCTGGGAGTGCATCCCACCTAGAGGCAACTCTTTTTGTATATATTATATATATATATATATATATATATATATATAAATATATATATATATATATATATATATATATATATATATATATATATATATATATATATATAATAAAAATCCCTCCAGTTCCAACTTCCCAATAACAATCGGAAACCAACACAAGGTACGACACTCCAGTAGATTTTTTTTCGCACTTTTAATTTATATCGCTGTAACGCGTTTCCGCATTGCTGCCTTGTTCACACCTATATATATATATATATATATATATATAGATATAGATAGATAGATAGCTAGATAGATAGATAGATAGATAGATATATGTCACCATTTTGCTCTGCTCTCAAGGACGCACTCACAGCAGCCCAATTCAACTGAATTCTTTTTTGTGTTGTAATTTTTTATTAACATTTTGCAGAAATTTCATCATGAGAATAATAATAACATCCGTAATTTCATAATAAATAGATGAATACATTAATAAGAAATAGGAAATGCGTGTATCATGTGCCACTTGCTGATGAAGAAAAGCATATAAATATGAAAATCAAATATAGTCATATAATAAATATAAATATACAGTTAAATAGCTCAGGGAAAGAAGGAGAAGGGGAAAGAGAGGGAGAAATACAGGGAAGGTGAGAGCTAATATAAATAAAAGCGATATAAAACGATAATCACAAATCCAGCGCTGACCAAATACATGGGGACCTAGAAGTAGCAAGGCACACTTTGGCCTTATAATTAATTGAATTGAGCAGATACAGCTATATTCAATTAGTAATGTATCAAATCAACTTGTTAGTCTTGGAGGACTGTATTATTATAGCTAAATGTAATCACAGTATCTGATGATGGATAAATGCTGTAACATATGAGGAAAAAATGTGAATATGCACCTATTGTTGTAGGAATATTGCATAACGTATAATCACAAAATGTTCGCCATGTTGCCGAGTATTTAAATTAGTAAGCTTGCTACAAAATTGTGCAAAACTGTGATGGATAAAAAAGAAGACTATAATATAATAGATTAAAGTAGATTAGCCTATATAAGAGTAGAATAGAGTAAAGTAAAGTAGAATAGAATATAAAAGAGTGGAATGGATCCGGGGGTGGGGAAGGGTGAATGGGCGTGAAGAGGAAGGAAGGTAGGGAGGAAGGAGAGAAAAGGTGGGTAGGGAAAATTAAGTATATGGAAGAATATATGAGCATTAATGGGGGGAAAAGATAAGGGGAAAATGACATCAAAACAAGGGGTTGTTACTCCTGATTTGGACCATAGGGTGATATCTTACGATATTGTCTCTGCAGGGGTTGGAATGTTTGTTATGAAATTATTATTATCAGCATCACTTTCTGCATTTAGGAATGGTGATCAAATCTGAAGGAATATGTCAGTCTGATTGTGGAGATTATAAATTACCAGCTCATGTGATGCAGTGTGTATCATAGCTACCAACCATTCCTCCTGCGAAGGGGGGGACAGTGATTTCCAGTGTCGCAATTTACATATTTTTGCTGTAGCCAGTGCAGTTTGAAAAAGGCGGCGTTGTGGTTTTGAAAGTTTGGGGAATGTCGTGGATCGTGTAGGAGGATGTTAGCAGGTGTGAGACGTAAAGGCATTGTGGAGTGTAAAACTTTGCCTACATAGATCCAGAAGGATTGCACCATCCGACACTCACATATAATATGGGTTGTATCACAACCGGTGTTAGAGCATCTCCAGCAGTTAGCATGGGGAAGTAATCCAGCCTTATGTAATTTTGATGGAGACCAGTGCCAGTCATGTAGAATTTTGAATAGGCAAAATTTTAGCCTTGCTTCACGGGTTCCTTTGTCTAATTCTTCCACTAGCTCCTCCCATTCCCCATCTGTGTAGGATGTTGATAGCCGAGTCTGCCATTTGGTGTGAAGATTCTGAGAAAGGGGTTGTGAATAGAGGTGTGATGTAAAAACTCTGTAAAGGCCAGATGTTTCTCCTTTATGTTTTCCCCATGTGTTTAGATATGATACTATTGGTAAATGTTGAAGTAGCCAAGGGGACGGACCCAGATGTTTCTTCAAGCACTGCTGAAGCTGGACGTACTTCAAGGATTGCTGTGTCGGAAGATCAAATTCCTCTCTTAGTTGTGCGAATGTTTGGAAATCACCGTTATGAAGAAGTTGGTCTAGAGTGTGAATGCCTGCTGCCTTCCATAAGGGCCAAGATATTGTTTGTCTATTAATGTGTATACCTGTATTATCCCATAGGGGTGCCTTCTCATGAATTAGTGGACTTGAATCTAATAAACGATGTGCCCTTTGCCAGGATTTATGCATTGCTGATAAAATTGAATTTTTGGGATCATGACGACTCATTCCTGTCCCATATAAAGCTGAGAGACTTGGGTCTGTGGACAAAAGGTACCTCTCTACATGAAACCATTGTGGGACATCAGAAATCCCTGTCAGCATGTACGATACTTGAGACAATTGTAATGCAAGGGCATAGTGTTCAACTGACGGGAGGCTCATTCCTCCATAAGAGTAATCGGCTTTTAGTTTCCCCACAACAAGGCGAGGCTTTGCTGAACCCCATACAAAGGTTTTTATCTTAGAATCTATGTCGTAGCGTGGACAGGGGGATTTGGAGAGGAAGCATACCTAGGGTATATACGAAACGGGGAAGGGTGACCATTTTATTAGCTTGGACCCTACCCCACATGGAAAGCCCCAAGATTTTCCATTTTTCAAAGTCACGCTGCATTTGGGTGATCAGAGGATTGAAGTTATCTGTAACCATTCCCTCCATACCTTTATTTACCAGAACTCCCAGGTATTTAAGGCGTGAGGGTTGCCAATGGAAAGGAAATCCGTGTATAGCTGCTTTTGTGGTTCCATCGGAAATGGGTAGTGCCTCACTTTTATCCCAGTTTATTTTGTAACCTGAGAAGGAAGAGAAGTCATCTATAATTTGGAGTAAAGACGGTAGGGAACGGGGAAGATTTGTAAGAGTAAGCAGGATGTCATCTGCATATAAGTAAAGTTTAGATTCACCTGATGGGAGGCGTATGCCTGTGACTTCGTCTGTTTGGCGAATTGTGGCTGCTAAGTGTTCCATAGCAAAGAGGAAGAGGAGTGGGGATAGAGGGCATCCCTGGCGCGTTCCTCTCCGAATCGGGAATGGATCTGATAAGAAACCTCCACAATTTACTTGAGCTGAGGGATTATCGTATAGCAGTCGTACTTTGGCTATGAACTGATCCTCTAATCCGAATCGTTCCATTACTTTATAAAGGTATTCCCATTCGATGCGATCAAACGCCTTTTCCGCGTCAAGTGATAATGCTAGTGCATCATTTGAAAGGCATTTAGCAGACCACAGCGTTTGGGCTAAAGTGCGTAGGTGATTCCTAGAGGAACGTCCTGGAACAAATCCCACTTGAGTCTGGTGTATTAGGGAAGGAAGTACTTTACGAAGACGGGAAGCTAGAATACTGGCCAGTATTTTAATATCACAGTTCAATAGCGAAATGGGACGGTAACTGCCACAAATCAGGGGATCCTTTCCGGGCTTAGGCAGGACGGCGATTATTGCTTTATTAGAGAGGGGTCCTAGAGAGGTTTAATGGTCCACCTCTTGGAGTGCGGCATGTAAAGTATCAATAACATTGTGTCCTGCCCAACGATAAAATTCAGCTGGGAATCCGTCTTCCCCGGGAGCTTTATGATAAGGCAAGTTAGTTATTGCACGTGAAATCTCCTCTTAACTGATCTTACCCTCAAGGAGCGCTCTACCTTGATCGGAAAGGCGGGGAAGATCCACCTTTGTGAGAAAGATAGACATCTTATCCGAATCCACCTGTGTCCCTGGGGTGTAGAGAGATTTGTAGAAAGAGGCAAACTCATTCATGATGTCTTGGGGTCGGGTAAGCATGTTGCCTTCAGCTGATCTAATGGCTGATATGGCCATAGCTGCTTCTCTTTGGCATAGCTGTGCCGCCAATAGTGTCCCTGCCTTTTCTCCCTGCTCGTAATGTCTCCCTTTCATTCTCTCTAGCGCGAACTCTGCCTTGGATGTGAAAAGGCTATTTAATGCCATGCGGGCTTGCTCTAATGACTTACGCTTCTGTAGAGTTGATGTTGATATATATAAGCGGGTATAAGATTGAATGTCCTGTTCTAGCTCCTTTTGTCCAGCAGCATTCTGTCTATTGGCTAGTGCTGCATCTCGCATAAGTTGGCCCTTAATGGTAGCTTTAGCTGCAGCCCAAATAATCCTGCCTGAGGTCACAGAACCCTGAGTGGTGGAAGATAATCCTGAAAGTGTGTTTTTTAATTGGTATTACCCTTAGGGGTTTTATGTCGCTGAATGTCATGCGCCAAGGCTTGCGTCCTGGTCTAGAGAGTCCTACTCCAGAGATAAAAAGACCGGGGAATGATCAGATAATGCTGCCTCCAGAATGCAGGATTCCCAAACTAGTTGAACCGTTTTTGGGATACCAAAAATAATCTAAGCGAGAAAATGTGCCATGAGTGGGAGAGGAGAATGTATATTCTGCATCTGTCAGATGGCAAAGGCGCCAGTGATCTATTAGCCCATTATCCACCAATACATCATCCATTAGTGCTCTGTTCCCGGCATTACCTTTGTCTAAGGGGCCTGTTTTATCTAAAATTGGATCTCTCACTAGATTCCAATTGCCACCTATAAGGTACTGCGAGGCGCCTATTTCTGTTAGTCAGCGGTTCAATTGAAGAAGTAATGATTTTTTTGGTCCTGTCGGGACGTAGACAGATCCCACACAAATATGAGCGTCCCCTATACGTAGCTTGGCGAATGCATAACGTCCATCTGGGTCCGTCCAAGTATTGGACACCGTGGCTGGAAGGGATTTGCGGATGAGGATTGCTACTCCACATTTGCGAATGGGACCCGCATCTGTAGATTCCCCCTTTTGCACACTGCTATTAATCACCTTTCCCACTCAGTCTCTGCAAAATCAGATTCCAGCACATCTAAGTGTGTCTCCTGGAGTAATGCCATGTCTACCTGCTTTGATTGGAGATAAAAGAGTACTTTTTTCCTTTTGATGTTATGCGTGAGACCATGGACATTCCATGTTAATGCACAAAGAGGGTGAATATTTGTCATGCTGCAAAGTCCAAGGGGGGAGAGAAAAACTCAAGTGAGCCTTGGAAGTATGTTTATAAGTCTTCAGAGACAGATGGAATGATGCGTAAGGTTTTTTCCAGTGCTGCAAGGGGAAGAAGGAGAGAAGAGAGTAAGAGGATGAGGAAAGGTGTGTGGATGAAAGAGGAGAGAGGGGCCCTGGCTCACAACAGAGGTATCAATGTCCGGTTGAGTGGACACTGCCGAAAGTGTTAGAGTAATAAGTCTGGATTAATAATGTGTGAGAGATACTGTAGTATGTTGGTTTATTAGAAAAAGGGACACAGAAAAAAAGAGGTGGTGGGGTTGTGGTAGGAATTAGGAATGGGATGTGTAAATTGCTATGCAGTAGCACTAGCACTAGGAATCCTAGACTGTTAACCGTGGGTCTGGGCTCACTGGAGCACCGCCAAGAAGAGGGGCCCCATCAAAAGGTTGAAACGGTAAGTAGGGCGAACACAAGAAATACAAAAAATAATTGTATCCCGCAGGATATGGTATGTGCAGTGTAGACTGATGATTAGGTGAAGTGTGTTATGGCGTAAAATGAAGTCCTATGGTAATACATTAATCATGTCTGAAAGCACGAAATAGAATTACATATATGTTGGAGAGGAAATAAGTTTAGTGGCAGTGATGCCAATTACATTAGTTGTGTTACTTTGAAAAGCATAACAAATGTTTTATGGGCTAAATCTGAGAGTGGTGTATACTGTGTGTATGCCTGTATAGACTTTGAATATGGCTAGTGCGGTAAGTGTGGCAAGTAAAATACATTGAAAAATGATACATTATAAAATAAAATGTGAAGTAATATAGTATAATATGATATGATATAACATACTACAGCATAACATGATATAATATAATATAATATAGTGAGGGCGATACTCAGCTGCATAGAGTTTGGGCGCCTTCTTTCTTCACGTCATGTTATCCGTTCTCCATCCTCATTTTGGTGTTAATAGTCCAGGTTATTATTACGGTACTTTTCTTAACTGTAACAGTAACAATAACTGCAATTATCAACTGCAGCTTGCCGTTTATTTGTTTTCAATCCGCATCTGAGGCAGACTTAAGAGGGGAGCGTGATTTGTCCCTATGTTGTTCTTGCGTAAAGACAGAAACAGTTTGTAGGGCTGAAGTCTTGTCCTCCTGAGTACAGGTAGATCTTTCAAGGTCTCTGCCTCGGTGTCGTGAACTGCTAATGTTTTGTCGCCTGTTGTCTGGTAGCTGCTGGAAAAAACTAGGACCTTGCAGAGTTTGATCCGTCGGAGTATGCTGTGTGTCCATATCCTGTAGTTTCATGCGATCTAGGAATTGCTGTAAATCTTCCGGATTGTAGAAATCCTTTGAGTCCCCTTTCTTGGTAATGCAGAAACAGGCAGGTTCAAATAAACCATATTTGATGTCCAGTTGTCGCAGTTGAGGCCTCATGGAGAGGAATGCTTTTCGCCGTTCATTGGTCTCACTGGAGAAATCGGCTGCCATATGAATGACATGCTTATCATATGAAAATGAGCCTTGTGAGTGCGCTGCAGTCAATAACTGTCTTGCTTGTTCGTGCCTCAGAAAACAGGCAATGAGCGGCCTCAGGCGTGTTGTAGAGTCTTTACGTGGAGGGCCGATGCAGTGTGCTCGCTGTATTTCTAGTGGGGGGTCAAAAATGATGCCAACCAGTTTCGGAAGGGTATCACGTAAAAACGCTATGGCATTTTGACCTTCAATGTTCTCTGGAAATCCAAAGAAGCGAACGTTATCTCTTCTGCTGCAGTCTTTCAAATCAACTAGTTTGCTGCAGAAGAATAGAAGCTCTTGATTTTAACTTTGTACTGAGTCAAGACCATCTTCCACCGCCGTTAGTCGTAGATCTAGCCCTTCAGCTCTCGTGTGAAATCCCACAATGTCTGCCTTAATCGACTTGGCCTCTGCTGCCAGAGATGATATATTGGCATCCATACCTTTCAGTCGACGGCTGACAGTCGAGATTTCCTGCAAGATGTGGTCCATGGTCTCCCCTTGTGTGGCGACAGTGGCAGCTGGTATGACCTGGGGCGAGCTGCTTGCAGGAGGGGTGTTTCCTTTCGTGGGCATATTGCATGACTGTTTAAGAACTTCTGCAAAAAGGAATTGTTTAGGAGGTTTGCCCCCGTATTTGTTGCTAGACATTCAACCTTAACCCCAGGTTGGTGCGCTGTAGCAGCACAGGGGTGATATCCTGTGTTTTTCCCTGCTCTTAACCAGTTGCACTTATTTTCCTTTACCAAACTTTGGACAATCCTGGTAGAGTTGACAGACTTCCGTATAAAGTTACTTCCTGTCACTGCTGTATGGGTGGTCAGGGTGGGGGAAGTCGTTGCTGTGAATAATTTTATTGATTTCTTTATCTGTTGTAATTTTAAGTGTTGTTGCCTTGATTTCCACTCATGCAAAGACTGGTGCGTTCCGTTGTGGGTGCTTCTTCCTGCCAGACCAATGAAGGTAGGAAAGAAAACTGTACTCTTGGTTCTTCCTGTCTAACTACTATTCTTGTGGTGGTGCCTGGAGGTGTAGCGGTCCGAACAAAGTCCTGATGATGCCGGTGTGATAGGTAGCGAGCGCAAAATCAAGTGAATACAGTGGCTATGTGCAAGGATCAGCTTCTCAATTTTGCCCTTTAGAACCTGATCTCAAGTGCTCTTCTCACTTTATTAAAATGTTGAACATTGGAGGGTGAATTTTAGTGGATCCGGCGCTTGGGAATACACAGATTTTAATTAACCGCTGGTTCCACTTGACTTAATCTGGCTTCCAATTTGAGCTAATTTCAAAACCTGGAAAGCCAGTTAATATTTGATATTAGGCGTTGATCATTGTTCACTGAGTTTGTCCTCTGGGTTTGTAAAGGAACTAGCCAGGAGGCTTTCGATGTTGACACCACAAATAGAAAGACCAAACAATGAAATGATCCCTTGTCAGAAAAAATGTGGAATCGCTAAAGAGAGCCCATCAGGTGCTATTTACTATTCAAGAACGATGGGCGGATTCAAGCAAAATGGCAAACAAGAACCCCACGAGGTAAGGCCTTCAGACGCGCTTCATAGGAAGCTACTCACATACCATGCGACGAGTGGAACACAATGTCTCTGCTCACCTCCTTTTATAGTTCCAGGCGCTGCATTCAGAGTTAGCTTGGCCAATTTGCAGGTTTCAAAGCACGGGGATCTCCACAAGGTACATGAGGTAGAGGGGCGTCTCCATGTGCTGAGGAGCGCCCTCCACTCAGGAACCCCCTTACTCAATCACCGGGACCCCAGCTTCCGCGATACGGTCATCGTTGTCGAAGGGAGCACATCTGTACTCCTCCGGAGCTCCGATTAGCATAGGAGACAAGCATCGCTAATAGACACAGGCAAGCGCAGGCAGAGGCAAGAGGCGCGGCCTCGGGCATGCGAGGGTCAAGGTCTCTGAGGTAACTCAAGGCCTGTAGTGCTGCCGTTTTCTCCACAACGCCTTCTCGCTGGATTGGGTCGTACTGGACCTTATTTATCCCAGGACCTCGAGCCAATCTTGTCTAGAGTCCCTAATGTTGCGGGGAATGCCGAAATTTCAGCCCTTATCACACGGAAGAGAGCGCCGCCTCTGTCAGGAGCCCGTCCCGCCGCAGAGCTCTCAAATCAGGCGGCCATTTTCCTTCTTGGCCCGACCACGCCCCCCCTTCAACTGAAATCTTTATTTTGGAGGAACTGGCAACTTGCATTCCTGATCGATTACCCCTGACGCGTTTCGGAGCCCCCAGCTCCTTATTCATAGGTTGGACATCAACTGCACAGAAATACTGCCAACTCTTATTTAGTCACATGTTGAACAATCATTACCCTCTAGTGGGTTTCAGGTAAGTACCTTTTTGCTATGCATGACTGAGTTTGTAGTGTTTTAACCAAACAATCTTGGCCTTCGATGGATTTCTGCGTGGTTGCTTAATTTTCAATAAAATTCTTCAAGCCCTCAGTGGGCCTCAGGCAATTGTCTGGTTTAGATCAAAGAACTGCTGTGCCACTCGAGGGTTAAGTACATTCCCAACCCGTGTCCCCATGCCCCATTCAAAATGACGGTGCAGTCCTCCACGGCCAGAGCCGCTGTGATTAATGTCTCCATTTTGCTCTGCTCTCAAGGACGCACTCACAGCAGCTCAATTCAACTGAATTCTTTATTTTGGAGGAACCGGCAACTTACATTCCTGATCGATTACCCCTGACGCGTTTCGGAGCCCCCAGCTCCTTATTCATAGGCTGGACAGTGTCATGGTTCCCGTATGGCAGGCTGCCTGGCGAGATGTGTGAGGTGCGCGCCGCTTCTCCGGACCTATGGTGCCCGGTAACGGCAGGACGTGGCATGATGGTTGGCGGTCTAGCTGTTCCTCGCCGGAAGCACTCACATGAACAGCTGATGTAGCACTTCAGGGGGAGACCGTATAACTGCCGCGGTGCCCATTCCACCCGGGAAGAGCTTCGGATTCCCAACCTTGCCTTGGTGGTTCAGCGTGTATGGGAAGCTTCATGCAGGTATTCTGGATGTCCGCCAGCGCAGGAGTGCTTGTTTATTCCCGGATTCCACGGCTCGCGCTGATGCGCGAAGACTTCTCTTTTTCTTGAGAGCCAGCGCAGGAGCTCTGGCTCATGTACTGTGAAATGCTAGTGCACGAAGCCCTTATTTCACCTTGCTTGCTCAGTTTCTGGCATAGTGGCTCACGCTACTGCGTGAAGCCTGTTTGCATAATCCTTAAGTTGTAAGCGCAGATGCGCTTAATCTTTGATATAGTCAGCACGCGCAGGAGCGCTTGTTTTGTTCATTTTGTGGCACGCGCAGGAGCGCTAAACGTTGTTTTTGGCAGAACGCGCAGGAGCGCTTGTTTTGTTCATTTTGTGGCACGCGCAGGAGCGCTATACTTTGTCATTTTTGCAACACGCGCAGGAGCGCTAAACATTGGTATTTGCTGCAAGCGCAGGAGTGCTCATATCTTTTCTATTTCCTGGTGAAGACTTCTCCTTTCCGTCCTTATGGGCCACGCCTCAGGTGACTATACAATATACTGAACATCGTGGGCTATTGTGTATGAGTCTGTATTAGCGAGATCAGTAATGATAGTGTTCCCCTTATGTCTTTCTTTCCAGACAGTGTTTCCTAGAGGGGTCCGTAACCACCAGTAGATGTACCTTTCGGGTCTTCGGAAGGGTTCCTTCCATACCTCTAGAGCATCCTCCCCCGGACCCCATCTTCCTCTTGGTCAGTACTTGAGCCATTTCTAGGAAAAGGTGGGAGACGGTGGAGCTTGTTCATGTCATCCCTGCGAGATTACTTCACAAGCGGAAGGTAAGACTTGTGGAGTCCTGACAGACAGCAACTGCACAGAAATACTGCAAACTCTTATTTAGTCACATGTTGAAAAATCATTACCCTCTAGTGGGTTTCAGGTGAGTACCTTTTTGCAGTGCATAACGGAGTTTGTAGTGTTTTAACCAAACAATCTTGCCCTTCGGTGGGTTTCTGCGTGGCTGCTTAGTTTTCAATAAAATTCTTCAAGCCCTCTAGTGGGCCTCAGGAAGGCAATTGTCCGGTTTAGATCATAGAACTGCTGTGCCACTCGAGGGTTAAGTACATTTCCAACCCGTGTCCCCATGTTCCATTCAAAATGACAGTGCAGTCCTCCACGGACAGAGTTGCCGTGATTAATGACTAATGACGCACTCACAGCAGCTCAATTCAACTGAATTCTTTATTTTGGAGGAACTGGCAACTTACATTCCTGATCGATTACCCCTGATGCGTTTCGAAGCCCCCAGCTCCTTATTCATAGGTTGGACAGCAACTGCACAGAAATACTGCAAACTCATATTTAGTCACATGTTGAAAAATCATTACCCTCTAGGGGTTTCAGGTGAGTACCTTTTTGCAATGCATGATGGAGTTTGTAGTGTTTTAACCAAACAATCTTGCCCTTCGGTGGGTTTCTGTGTGGCTGCTTGATTTTCAATAAAATTCTTCAGCCCTCCAGTGGGCCTCAGAAAGGCAATTGTCAGGTTAGAGTGGCACAGCAGTTCTTTGATCTAAGTGAGTTGCCTAATATCTTCCTCTTCTATTTCATTAAAACATTCTGACATGCAGACTGAAACATGCACTTTCAACACAAGCAGCAGACTGGCAGTTAACTCCCTGGTGATCAGCAGCTTTACTACAGTATTCTAATGAGCATCTAGAGTGCTAACATTCTGAATTTATGCTAAAAGTGTGGCACATCTGAACGCCGCCTTGACGGAATCGAAGTGCTAAAGTGAAAGCACTTTCTACTGAGGATACAGCGTTAAAGGGGGAAATTAGGGAGCTTCATAAGAAATAAGTCTTCCAAGATAGCCACCAGAAAAGAAAGAGCCCAGATAGCTCAAGTGTAGCCCAATGACATATGTTTGCAAAACACTAAGAGGAATATTTACAAAGGGATTGTGCCACAGGAATGTCACTTTTTCAGACGTTCCAGTGGTGCAATGCCCTGCACCATATTTACAAAGTGGCGTTAAGCCACTTTGCATGGCTTAACACCGCTTTGTAAATATGGTACCCTTTAATGCAGTTTTCTGCGTGAAAGGGGCATGCAATGGGTGTTGCTGTAGGCGTCTCACCAGACCACCCATTGCTTTTTGATGCTGCCCCAGATTTACAAGGCTCTGTAAATTTGAGGCAGCACCAAAAACTAACGCCATGCAAAAGCAGGCATTAGATTGGCGCAATGAGGAGAAATACTTTTATTTCTCCTTGTTTTTGTTTTTTCTATGTGTGCTGCATTCTGCAGCACACATAGAAAGAGCAACATGCCATTAATGATTATTTTTGTGCAGGTAGGTGTCCCTTTTCCTTCCTCAATTCAATTCCATTAGATAATGACAATTTGCTATATCTATGTGTGCTGCATTCTGCAGCACCCATAGAAGTAGCAAATCACCATTATTGATTGTTATGTGCACCTTCTTGCACATAAACAATCATCCCTGCAATGCAGGCACCCTTGCACTATGGCGCAAGAGTGCATGTGTTGGAGCTAGGCAGCTAATTTTAGCGCAAGGAAAAACAAAGGGGGGGGCACCGTATTCTTGTAAATACAGTACATCCCTGTGTTAAAGTCTAGGCCCATTTAAACAATTTCTCCAGATGGGACAAGTCTTTCTAGAAGAGCGAGCGGTGAAAGGGAAAATCACTGGTTAGCATCCAAATACAGTACAACCAATATGGCTATGCATTAATCCACTTGACTCTTTGATCTGAGTTTAGTAGGTTTTAATTATAAATTTAGAAACAAATCGATGTAGATCAATCTCAGCATAGTCATATAAAGTACAGAAAGATCAGAATAAGTCCCAATCTCCTTAAGAGATGTATTTTATATAGTACAAAGCAAATGACTAACTTTAAGATGATGACGCAGACGATCAGGAAAAAGAAATGAAGGTGATTCTCTTTAACGAGCATGAGCAAACTATCTTTCCCTACACTACCGTAACAAGGGAAACCTAACTAAATCATTTGGGTAAGGGAATATTCAGGAAGGAAAGGAAGAAAGGTGTCAGCCGTCAGAGTCTTCAGTAGAAAACACTCTGAACATGGGTCAAGTAGCGTAAAGCCACACAAGCTCTGCTCTCTGAGAAAACCTAAGATGGACTCTTTCCCTCACTAAACACAGCACTAGTATCAACTGCAGTCAAATTGACACTCCCACGTGACTTCTTCTTGGGAAATTTCCATAGCTCTGGCACAACTGGATACTTTCAGCACCTTTCCCATCTAGATAAGACAGTCTCTTCTCCTTGATCATTCCTGCCCTTTCCCATGAGAACTCTTCTCCTAACTGGTTACCGCGATTTCCTCTGCCAACTCCTTCTTCTCATGCTTTGCTATCTATTAAGACAAAACTCCTCTATTCTAACTAATGAGGCTTATCCACACCTGCAGTAGAAACAAAATGAGACAAAACATTCCCAGCGAAGGCTAAACACAGACAAAACATGTGATTACAACGTGAGCTTGCACTGAAACAGAGAATGTTAGGCTAAGATGAAATAACACATGAAGTTAAACTAACATACACATTAGGCCGCAATTTAACTGTCTACTTTGGCTAGTGCTCTGGATTACAAACACGTGCCCATTTCTACAAAATACATGGAGCTTCTTATGACCATGAATATAAACTACAGAAGTGTCATTATAATTATACCTACACATTATTAATTCGGGTTATTCCAATGAATCTGTCAAATACTATTTGCACACATCCTAGTTAAATATCTCTCAATAAGACATTTCATGTTAATTTCTCCTGTCACATTAATGGGTAGATTGTCACGCAACTCTATTAATCATGTTCTAAACACATATATTTCGAATGAAGTACTTTCAGTATGCAATACTCCACTTCTTTTAGTACATAATTACAACAGAATATGTTTGAGTGCTGGCTTTGCTTGAGTATGATGCACTCCTAAATTTTCTCTGATGGGATCAAGATTACTCTTCCTCACCTGTGTTTTTGAAATGACAAAGCGCAGCGCTGCAATATTGGCTGCAGTGCCCCACTGCGCCATTTCCTCGTAAATATGCCATTAAATTCTTTCGCTTCTTTGCAGTTTTATATACCACAGACTTGACCCGAAGGTATTAGAGTGGTTTATATGAGCATTAGTTACATTACACAAGGACACATTCATTTTGGTTTTAGGCATGGGGGCATTAAGTGATTTGCCCAGAATCAAAGAATGTTGAGATGACGCCGAAACTCAAACCTGGTTCCCCAGTTGCAAAGTCTGCAGCTCTGGCCCGTATCGCCACATTCTCTCCCTTAAGTGTAACATATAATCAAGTGATCAACTGGATAAAAAACCATAAAGATAGCAAATTATTTAAAAGTGCTTTGTCGCTATTTGAGAACTCAGAAAATATGTCCTCATGTTAGTTGTTTAGAGCACTGACCATAATTTTTATGGGATTTAGACCCTCTTATGGAGGATGGTCCAGAGGAAACAAGTTGACCACGCTGTGCAGGTGGGAGGGGCAGTGGCAGCACAAGGGACAAAGGAGGGCAGGGAAAAGGGGGGCAGGGGCAACAAACCAACCATGCAGTACTCAGGCAAGAGAGGCTGTGGCAATATAAAAGGCCATTGAGGGCAGAAGGAAGAGGCATTGGTAGTGCAACCATACATGCCAACAGACCCGATTCAAGCAGCAGACTCCAGATGTTTTTAAGCCCAAAAGGCATTTATTTTATTTGTTGCCAGGCTAAAATCCCCTCTTTTTCAATGTAAGTCAATGGGGAAAATCAATTCCCCAGGTTTTTTTCCAAAATCTCCCTTTTACCAAGTTAAAATTTTTGGCAAGTAAAGTACATTGAATCACAGAGGGCAGGAGGAATGGGGTATGGACATGAACTAAGATAGCAGAGGCAGGAGGGAGATGGGCAGGGGTACCAAACTGACCTTACATGGCAGGCGTCAGGGGTTGCAGCAGCACAATACACCACACAGGGCAAGAGGGACAGCAGTGCAGCACAAAGGACCATGGAAAGCAATAACGAGGGGGTAGCGCCATGCACATGGACAACAGAGAGCAGAAAGGAAAAAGGCAAGGGGAGCAATCTGTCCATACCGGACAGACAGGAGGGTCAGTTGCAGTATAATAGACCATAAGGGGCAGAAGGGAGGGGAACGGGGCACAGAGAAGGCAGGAGGGAGGGGATATGAGCCTGCACATGGAAAACAGAATGCAGGGGGCAAGGGGGCAAGGCTTGATCAGCAAGCTGACCATGGAAGGCAAGCGGGATGGGCACTGGAAGCACAACACACCATGGAGGGCAACAGTGAGACTATAATGGCATACACACAGACAACAGAGGCAAGGTGGGAGGGGATAAGAGCAGCAAGAAGACCATGTACGTCAAGTGGAAGGGTCAGTGGCAGCAAAATGGCCATTGTGAGCAAGAGGGAGGGGGCAGGGGCATGCACAAAGGACCATGGAGGACAGAAGGGAGCAGTAGGGGCTGGACACAGACAAAAGAGGGCAGGAGAAGGGGCTTATCAAAAAAGACCACCCAGGGCAGGCAGGATGAGCAGTTGCAGCACAACAGAGCATGGAGGGCTCAAGGGAGTGGCAGCAAAATGGACCATGGAGACCAGTAGGGAGGGGATAGCGGCATGGAACTTGGACAGGCAGGGTGGATGTGACAGGGACAGTTGGCAGCCATATGACCATGCTAGGCAGGTGTGAGGGGCAATGGCAGCACAACAGAACACTCAAGAGTAGATAGGTGGAGCAGTGGCAGGTTCATGGAACATGGTGGGCAAAAAGGAGGGGCCAGGGGCATGGACACAGACATCAGAGGGCGAGGGGAAGGAGAGTAGGGACAGCAAGCTAAGCACAGAGACTAAGCAGGAGGGCAATTACGTGGCAGAGAATTGAGCAATGGAGGGCAGGACACATGGGAAGGGATATCAAGCTAAATGGATGGCAATGGCAGCACATTGGACCATGCAGGACAGGAGGGGGATGGTGCATGGACTCAGACAACAGAGGGTAGGAAGGAGGTGGGGGCAGCAAGCTAACTGTTTAGGGCAGACAGGAAGGCCAGTAGCAGAACAATGGCTACACGCTGCTGTAATGAGGGAGCAGGGTCATAGAGTTGGCCAACAGATGGCAAGGAAGGGGGGGCCAGGAGCTGCAAGCTTGGATAGGGGCAGCACAATGCCAGGTCAGACCCTGTGTCCAACCCCCCCTTCCACCGTGCACTGCGATGGGCATCTTACTTGACGACTAGACATTTAAAAAAACCTAGAAATTCCTGAAAAAAACAAAGGTTGCAGGGACATTATAGTTATGAAAGAGAATTAAAAAATCCTCAGAAATTCAATTAAGAAAGCTAGGATCAGATTTTACTCATACAAAACCAGTGAAATTCAGCAGTTATAGTTACCTGAACTAACTATAACTTATCCCCCCAAAACACTGCTTACGACCTCACTTATAACATCACTCATGACATGGTCAGTGACATCACTCATGACATCCCTGATGACATCTCAAATGACAACACTGATGAAATCATCCGCAGAACCCCTCAGATCCACTCACACACCCGCACAACCACTCATACACCTACTCACATACCCATACAACCAGTCACATACTCACTCACTGATCCATAGAGCCACTCATACCCCCACTCACTCTCCCATAAGGCCACTTACACAGCCATTCACTTCCCATACACCTACTCACACAGCCACTCACTCACCCATACAGTCATGCACACAGCCAGTCACTCACCTATACAGCTACTCACACACCCACTTATTCACCCATACAACTACTCACACACCCAGTCACTCACCCATACAGCCTCTCAACAGAGCCACTAACTTACCCATATACCCACTCAAACACCACCCACACACCCATGCAAGCACTCACATGTGTACTCACTCACCCATACAGTCACTCACATAGACACTTACTCTCCAATACAGCCACTCACATAACCAATCAGTTAACCAAACACCCACTCAAACAGTGACTCAGTCACCAGTACAGCCATTTACACATACAGTCACTCACCCAAACAGCCACTCACACAGCTACTTAGTCACGGATACAGCCACTCACATATCCACTCACAGACCCATACAGCCACTCATATAGCCACACACTCACACATACAGCCACTCTTATACCTATGCACTCACCAATACAGACACTCACACACCCACTCACTCATTCATAGAGCCACTTACGCACCCACTCACTCATCCATATGGCCACTCACACAGCCACCCACTCACTCACCCGTTAAGCCACTCAAACACCCGCTCTCTCACCAATACAGCCAGTCACACAACCGCTCCCACAACCATACATTTACTCCCACTCCCACTTATTCACCCATACAGATACTCACACACCCACTTATTTACCCATGCAGCCACTTACACACCTATACAGCCACTAAGACATCCACTCACACACTGATCCACAGTCACAGAGCCACCCACATAATATATGTTAGCAATACTATCACTCATTAGTAGTACATAAAGTATAGTAATTTTACTTTTGGAGTACATTAGTATATATGTTTTACACTCCAACAAGTTTAGAAAACACAATCATTGGATTATGTCATCAGTGATGTCATCAGTGATGTCATTTTAGATGTCATCAGTGATTTCATGAGTTATGTCACTGACCATGTCATGAGTGATGTAATATGTGAGGTCATAAGCAGTGCCTTACGGGGGCGTAAGTTAAAGTCAGCTCAAGTAACTATAACTGCTGAATTTCACTGGTTTTGTATGAGTGAAATCTAAGCCTAACTGTTTTCAGTGAACTTCTGAGGTTTTTTTCAATACCATTCCCTAACTATAATGTCCCTGTAACATTTGTTTTTCATAGACTATATACAAAGGGGGTCCCAAAACGTGTTTTCTCCATGTTAATTTCCATAGGAAACTTTTGTCGCGGCTACAGTCCGAACTGCTCAACGGAATTACACCAAATTGGGCAGAGAGATAGCTCTTTGTCCAGAGTGCACTCTTTGCTTTAAATGGTGTAAATCCGTTCAGTAGTTCCTGAGAAATTCAAAAATAAAAAAATATCGATATCTGGTGACCGCGGTGGATCCGCGAACCCTCCCGATCACGAGCTTGATTCTGATTGGCTGCCAACACTTCAAACCAAAAAGTGTTGGCAGCCATCTTGTAGAACTGAGTCACAAGAAAAAAGGACAAAAAACAAGAAAAGGGGGCAGGGTAAAAACACCCTGACCCCCTAGGCCTGCTCAGGGGGTCCCACAGGGACCCCGAGGGCCACAAAAAATATTATTTAAAAAACAAAATCGAAAATTTAAAAAAAACGAAGCGCGGTCTCTGCGCTTCGTTTTCTAGACTCCCCCGGATGGGCCAGGTCCCGGGGGCAATGCAGATTTATAATGCGGGGGTATGCGCAGCCCCGGGAACTGCCATCTCCCTGGGGTTTGTAAAAAATCTGCGTGGGGGGGCTCGTGCCCCCCCACGCTTGCCGGAGACTGCCACCTCCCAAGGGCATTTGTATAATATGGGTGGGGGGCCTTCAGAGCCCCCAAGCCCCGGGGACCGCCACCTCCCCGGGGCTGTATAACATTAAAGTAGTGTGGGGAGGGCTTCTGCCCCTCCCCCACACTGCCCCGGGGACCACCACCTCCCCGGGGCTTTGAGCAAATAAAATACGGGTGTCCGTATCGGGCCCCCGGCCCCGAGGACCACCACCTCCCCGCTGCTTTTAATCAGTTGAGAGTGGGGCCGCGTGGCCCCCCCTCCTGAAGCCCTTCTTGGCCCTGGGGACAGCCACCCCCCAGGGCCGGCTCCAGCAATGTCCCGGGGTACCCACCCCGGGGACATTGCAGTTTGCAATGGCAGGGTGGGCGCACTACTCCCGCCCTGTCATAGCAAACACTACTTTGCTTCGTGGAAGCGAGAGCAGGAAACCTGCTCTCGCTTCCACGAAGCAAAGCAGAATTGCTTTTGGGCAAAGGGAGCTGCATGTCAGCAGCCCCCTTTGTCCAAAAGCAATGCCGGCTCCCGCAGGAGGCGGGGAGCCGGCAGGGACCGCGGGGTCATTAGGCCTCCCCCCGCTGTCCCCAACACAAAGGCCATGCCCCAGGAGATGGGGTCCCCGGGGCCGAAAATGGCCCGGGAGGGGGGCCATGCGGCCCCCCTCCTCAATATAAAAAAATAAATAAAAGAGGCAAAGCCCCGGGTGATGGGGTCCCCGGGTTCAAAAATGGCCTCCGGAGGGAGGCCACGCGGCACCCTTCCCGTTTTTTTTATTTTTTTATAAAATAAATTTAAAAATGTCTCAGGCACTGGGGGATGGGGTCCCCAGTGTGTTTGCTTTGTTCACCCTAAATTGGCAGGGTATGCCCAGACGTGTGTCCCTTGCTCACTTTGTCACTGGATTCAAGCTAGCCTGGCTGATGAGGGTTGTTACCCCGAAACCGGTCCCAGGATGCTTGTTTCCGGTCCAGGGAAGACCTGGCTTGGCAGTTCGGGTTGGACTGTTCCCATGAGGAACAGGGTCAAGACTGATTTGAATATGGCTGGGTTTTAACTGGGGTGGCAAGGTGAGCTAAAGATCGAGGATGGATTCAACCCAGATCTAATAGTGACTGGGGGTGAGTGTCTGGAAAGTTTCAGCGCGCTGTCCATCATCTCCTTGTGTTTGCTTTGTTCGACCAGTGTTGCCAGACAGCATGCTATCCCCAATGGCAAGACATTTTCATGGATCAGCGCATATTGGGATGGATGCCATGGTACGGTTCTTTAAACAACATTGATTTAACTCATGATTTAGATTGGTGACTTAAGAATTGTGCCACAGATGTGTTGTGTGCCAACAGAGTAATTAGGAAAAAGAACTCCAGTGGCAATAAGTCATATAGGAAGACGGACCATTCAACAGGATGCAGATGGACTTTATCGAATTGCCTGTGTGCAACGGGCTGAGATATGTCCTAGTGATTGAGCGCATCTTCTCGAGTTGGGTGGAGGTCTACCCGACCAGAAGAAATGACAGTCTCACAGTGTAGGAAAGTAGGGTCTGCTTCTTATGGTTACCCCCACTTTTTGCTTGATGTTACACTGTTTTCGACTAGTCTAACTGGGATCCTGCTAATCAGGACCCCAGTCTATCTGCTTTCTCCTTAAAATGTTATGACATGTACTTAGGTACACTCCAGATTGGGTACTGGGGTACCCTTATAAGTCCCTAGTATATGGTACACATGTACCCAGGGCATAGGTACCCCAAAGGCCTCCCATGGGCTGAAGCATGTATTATGCCACCCATGAGAGGCCATGCAAAATGGAAGTACAGGCCTGCCATTGCAACCTGTGTAAGACGGTGCATGCACCACTTACGATAGATATAGGTTTACTATATCTATAGGTCACTACACTTAAAACCTATAAGTCACCCCTATAGCAGGCCTTGACAATCCTGAAGGCAGGGTGCTGGGTTTTACGTGAGAGGGTGCCCCTGCATGAGCAGAGCCCCTCTGCAGCCTTCGGAGACCATTCTCCCGGGTTGTCTGTGATACAACCAGACATATAGGTAGAGGTGCATTATAACCTCGCGGTAAATGCTATCTCGAAAATGGCAGAAACAAAACATGTCGTGTTTGGTATGAAACACCTTGGAATCGTATGAGTCCACCCCTCAGAAGCAAGCTTCGTGGGTCCCTGGTCTTCACGGTACCAGCCTTCTCGACCCGGACAGCACAAAATGGATGCTGCCGACCAGAGACACATTTCTGCCCTCCTGCTGCTGAGCCAAGCTTGAGCAGAGGTAGGCAGCACAATAGGCATCCTGTCACAGGGAGGTGTGACCACCTCCCAGACAGGATTTAGTGTATTGGAGCTGGGTGGGAGCACTTCCAAAGTGCCTGAAAGTCTGCACGAGGGGCACATTTGGTGTCCCTGTGCATAGTCCAGCTCAAACAAGTTCTAAGAGCCAATGGCTCCTGCTCTGGCGCGAAATTGGACAAAGGACATGGGTGTAACCACCCCCCTGTCCTGACCCTCCCCTGGGAGGGTCCCCTGAATCTGTCCAACCCTCTCCTGTGGGTACAAAAGGGCTTACCTGGCTATAGGACTCTAGATTCGATGTGGACAAGATTCTGAACAAGAAACCACTGACCTTCGACCGTCTAGACACTCTGGACTTCGCTGGACTTCGACTGGGCCCGACTTCGTCTCCCTCTCCGTCCAAAGCATTGTCTGTGCCCGTGCACCATACAGGCTCTGTGCAGGACTGTGGAGCATCAAGGACAACTGAAGTATCTCCCTTGGAGTGAAGGAGTCACTCCCCTGCGTTTGCAGGCACCGTAATGCAACTGATTGGTCTGCTGATCCTGAGCTCCTGCAGACTCCGAAGACTCCAGCAACACAGGCAGTGGGTTCCTATGTTCCTTGAGGTTGAGCTGCCCTCTCACCAAGTTTGAGGCCAGTATCCCTCATGGGAACCACATAACCTGAACCTCTGTGCACCACGTACTTTTGCAATTGCATATGCTTGTTGGTATTCCCCAACTTTGTGCATTGGGCTGTTGATAGCCCTCACCTCTGCGCACCTTTCCTACAAAGAACTTTGGCCTTCTTGCACTCTGTGCCCTGCAAGCTGTTGCTTTGTGAAACTGCAAGAGGATCCCTCGCGACTCCTGTGCCTTCAGCCTGTGAGTCCATTAGAAGGACAACACTGCTTTTCTTGGGCTCCCCTGGTTGCTCCAGGCCTGCCCTGACTCCTCTTGCTGTGGTGAGTGCTCTGGTCCTTGTTGGGCCAGACCACAACCTTCCTTGACCTTCTTCGTGGGTTGCCGCTGCCAAGGCTTGTTGGTGCTCCCGCCGGACACCGACCCCTCAGCACTCGACATCCATTGTGGGACAGCTTGTATCCGGCTCCTGGTCATCCTCAACGTCTCATGGTCCCTGCAGCTGTAGAGTCAAGGTCTCCCACTTCGCACCTGAAGCACCAGACATCGGTGGGCATTCGTCTACCGAGCCCCAGGTCACTCCTGAGTGACCCAGACTCTGTCCCCTCTGCTTTCAGGTTCCTTCCATCAAAAATCCACCTGCGGATTCCACCGGACACTTTTCTTCTTTCCAGCAGTGGTATTTCTTTGAAGTCTCCAATTGAGAACGACAGCGGTTTCTGACACAACTTCAGGCCTATGCACCCGGCTTCCCTGGGATAGGTAACTCTGGTACTTTGGTATCCATGGGTGGGGTGGCTCTCAAACCTTCTATGTTCCAAAGGGTTACCTCGTAATCCACTGGGAAGGGTCCTTTTACTTTAAAACTGCAACCGCGACTCTCCCATTGAATTGTACGTAGCACGCGGTGGTGTTCTCACACTGCACCTGTCCTCCGTGGGGTCCCTATCTACTCACCATGGGTGGTTCCTTGGGGTCCCAGCAATTCTACACACTCTAGACTCTGTCTTGACTCGAGTTGTGGTTCTTATACCGCTATTTTAGTATATGGTTTGGTCTCCCCCTGGAGCCCACTGTGTATTAGTGCTACTTACGATTGTTTCTGTGCTACAGTATTGTGTGCTTTGTGTTTATGTGCATGTAGCAGATACTGTGAGGTATTTAAAGTGTTATAATAATAAATATATATTCTTAGAACTACTGTGTGGTTCTCCTTTCATTTAACCAATACAATAAGGTTGCATTCTGGTAAAACAAGCTGCTTAACATTCCTTCAAGACTAAGCCTGAAGGCTGCTCTCCACAACTACCACTTGGATAGCTTTCATAAGGTTATCTTTGACCTCTTAAATCACCATAAGGGTTGGTTGGACTGGTGCAAGGAGCCCACTTTAATTAGTGGACATCATATACCAGGCCAACTTCTCACACACAGTATCTGAGTTGTTGTTGAGGCAGGTGATACCTATGTTTGGTTTCCCAACTTCACTGGAGTCAGACTGAGAGACTCATTTCAATAATGAGGTCCTGAAAATGTTGTGAGCAGCGTTACAAGTAGAACTGATATTACCTTGCAGGTATCGGCCAGAGGCTTCTTGCATTGTGGAGTAGTGGAAATGTACGTTGAAAGCCAGATTGGCCACAGTGTGTGCATTGTCATCTCTGAAGTGGCCATACGCTTTGCCTCTTGTGCTAATGAGTCTTTGTAGTATTCTTGACAGAAAAACAGGATTATCCCAGAATGAGATATTCATGGGGAGAGTAATGAGGCTGCCTGCAGTACCCACAAATGCGCTTGTGAACATTAAAGATGACTCATTGCTTGACTATTGCAAGGGACTAGATGATGTGATCCATGCTGTGTCCCACCAGGTTGAAGCTGTTACTGCCTCTCCATGTCTGGAGCAGTGCCACGACCTCAGTCCTGGCAACTGGGTCTTGGTGAAGAAACACATTCAGAAATTGTGTCTGGAGGCAAGATGGCGTGGACCGTGCCAGGTCATCCTAGTGACAAATACTGGTGTTAAGTGTAGGCATCTTCCCAACTGGATTCATGCAGCCTACACTTGCAGAGTGGAGTGTCCTCTTTATTATGTGACAGTACCTCTTTCTGAAGTTTAACCCACAACGGAGGGACTGCAAGAAAAGGGTGTACAGAGTACTGAGACTCAGCAAGAGCCTGTGACAGCACATCCTCAGCCTGAGGGGGGTCTTGATGAGCTAACAGTTGAGAAGTCTTGGCCTGAACAGCTACCGGAGCCAGACTGAGAATCTGATGAAGGGCCTAGTGCTGTGTCATGTCGAGTAGAGACTGAGGACCATTGGCTGAGAAGGCAAGAGAGAGAGATTAAGATTGCCTTCAGAACGAGAACAGAGTACTGTACCGAAGGATACTGAGGATTCTGGCCTGAGTGCCAGTGAAAGTGAACAACCTGTACTCAGGAGGTCAGAAAGAGCTAGAGTGCCATGTCGGAGGTACCCATACCCTGTATAGACATACTATGCGACAAATAACGATGAGAAGGGACATTGGGCCAGATATATGAAAAACCAGATTTGCGATTCCCAAATAGCGATTTTTACCGAATCGCTATTTGAGAATCGCAAATTGCAATGTAATTAAAAATTGCTATTTTTTGTGATTCCTTAAAATTCGCAAATCCAAATACCAAATCGCTATTACAGAATCGGTATTTGCGAGTTCGCAAATGTAAAATATTGCAATTTTGCGAATCTGCTATTCAGTGCAGTCTGATGACATCACAAGCTGTAAGTGACCCCGCCCATGCTGTTTCAGAGTGCCTGAGGCTGTGGGAGAGGCTGAGAGCAGGAGCACACCTTCAGGAGCAGAACAGGAGTCCTTAGACAGGCACAAACTGACAGAATCGACACACAAGAGAAGGGAAAGGAGCCTGCAGCAAGGAAAAGAAAACACAAATTTAGCGAAAAGGAGTTGGAGGTCCTCATAGAGGAAATGGTGAAGAGCCATGAGCAACTCTCCGGGAAAAAGTCCCTGCACGTCCCAGAGTCTGAGAAGAGGAAGATTTGGCTGGAAATACTAGCCAAAGTGAACGTAATTGGGGTCACACAGCGCTCCATTGATGACTTAAGGAAGCGCTGGTACGACTTGCGCTCCAGGGCGAAAGAGAAGGTTGCAAAAAGGCTTCGGGATGCCAAAAAAACAGGTGGAGGACCATCCACAGAGCCAGCGACAACACCCCTGGGGGACATGGTGGAGTCCACTCTCCAGCCTGAGAGCATAATTGGCATAGGAGATGTGGACAGCTCAGCCACAGACAAGGTAAGATGCATGCAAATGTTGTCCTGAGCCATCACCCTCCTAACGCCACAATCCAAAATTACCCAATGAGCCAGTTAGATAGCCACTCCAGTCCACATTTTGTTAACACCCAGCAATGCATCATGGGAGATACAGTCCCAAACATTAGATAGCAAAGCAGTGGCACAGGGAAACATATCCGCAGTGTACTCACACCAGTCAATAAGCAAGCTAAGCAAATTTAGTGGGAATACCAAATCATGTACATTTAATGAAAAGAAAATGAAATAAGGACACACAGTAAATGGTTCTCTTGTATTCACAGGCGAACCTGCGCCACAGGCAGAAGACAGCCAGATAGATGAGGCACCTGAGCAACAACAACATGCAAGGGAGGAAGAGTCTCACACAGGCACAGAATCAACACCTGCACCAAGACCAAGCAGGTTCACTGTGGCACCACTACAGGAGATGGAGGGAGGAGTGGAAGAGACCCAGGAAGATCCACAGTCCATGCCCGAAGAGCCAGCACAGCGTCCAATTCGTCAGTCTCCTGTACAGCGTAGTAGCACCAGTAGCCTCAGTTGCAGAGCAAGGCCACAACGTGTTGCTGAGCAGGGGGAGGAATCCACTGTCTTCTTTGGCCTTGAGGGGACCATGGTCAAGGTGCAGCAGCTGCAATTTAGAAGCATGAAATCAATGCACCGGCAGCTGGTGTCCCTGAATCACAACATGAGGGATATCAAGGAAGGCATACGTGACCTTAACACCACAGTTGCAGACTGTCAGAGGGCAAATACAGAAAGCATGAAGGACATGACTGTAGCAATACAACAGCTATGCACCACCATGCAGAGGGAACATGGCTCAAGGTGCCATGAAAAGCAACACCTATTCAGCCGCATGGATGGCTACACAAAGGCGGTCAACCGCCTCTGCAATTCCACAGCTGTCCTAAGCAGACCCACCGTTTCCATGCAGGTGGAAATGGCCCACTGCAGCCAGGATGTTGCAAGGGGGTTGGTGCAGGTCACCAATGCTGTTGACCAGTTCCAGACAGCAAACATAGCTGCCACAGGTGCACTAGGTGCTGGGGACAGTGAGGAGGTCTCAAGCTGCAGCAGCATCACTCCACCCGTCACTGAGCCCAGACGGTGGAGTGCAAGGCAAGGGACAGCAGCAGAACCCTCATCAAGGGAGGGCAGTGTGAACACTGACCGAAGCAGTGCTGCGCGTGGGCGCAAGAAATAGTTACTGCTGTGGCAGAGACTTGCAAAAGGGTGAGGTAACCCATGAGAGACCAGTAAAAGGGTTGCAAATGTGCATGGAGTGTGAATATGCCATGATGTGCAACTCAAGGCACACAGTGGTGAGGATTGTGCGGCTGTGTGCACACATATTGCCTGATGTCAAGGTCAATAAAACAGAGTTCTGCAAAAGTCATTATTAGCTTTGTCTCATTACTTACTTGAAATAGTTGCGTGTGATCTCATCACGTCTGTGTCTCCCATCTGCGGCACCTACACCACGTGCCGCTCTGCGAGGTGGCCGTGGGTCTTCATCCTCCTCTGAGTCAGAATCTGTGATGTCCAATGGGATTCCGTTTTTGGTAGCCAGGTTGTGTAGCATGGCACAGGTAGCAATGATTTTACAGCATGTCTCTGGGCGGTACTACCGTGCACCTCCACTTTTGTGGGGGCAGCGGAACCTGCTCTTCAGCAGTCCAAATGTCCGCTCCACCACATTGCGCGTCAACTTATGGGCAGCATTGTATCTCCGCTCATTTGGGGTAGTTGGGTTGAGATACGGGGTGAGTATAAATGAACGCACTGCATATGCGCTGTCACCTACATGAGAAAGGAAAAATACATTAATCACAGGCCAATTTCAACACATCCAAGGTGTCCATCAGAGTGGGTGACATGCATTTACCTAGCAGGTATCCTTCTCAAAATTCTCCACCAGTGAGACGTGTATAGATTCCACTATGCCTGAAGATGTAAGAGTCATTCGTACTTCCCGGAAATTTAGCAACAATATCAGTAATGATGTGTGAGGCATTACAAATGACCTGGACGTTGATGGAATGAAATGATTTCCTGTTTCGATACACATACTCAGTAGCTGAGGGGGGACAGATTGAGACATGTGTCCCATCAATGCACCCAATGACATGTGGGAATTGTGCCATCTGATAGAAATCCATTTTAGTTTTCTGCAGTTCCTGTTGCGTAGTGGGGAACCTGATGTAATGGTGTATTCTTTGAAGCATGGCATCCAGGAAAGAATTCAAAAAGCGTGACAGGCAACTTTGGGAGACCCCTCCAGCTACAGCTATCACCCCCTGGTAACTCCCTGATGCAAGTAGGTGCAGTGAACACAGGACCTGCACATGTGTTGGAATGGCTTGGGTCCTGCGGGTCTGATGCTCCAGGATTGGATGCAGGTCATCTATCAGGTCTAGGATAGTAGCTGAGTCTAGCCTGTACTTATCATGTATTTCTTCTTCTGTCTGCTGGAACAGGGTAATGCGCACTCTGTATATGCGTTCCTGTCGCCTCCTCCTTCTCTGTGCTGCTGCTTGTATCCGCATCCACCTCGCTTTGACATACAGGGCTGCCATTGTGAAAGATAGTGAGGCATTCTGGGCCTGTTTTAATGCTGTGCACCTGGTTACCACCTGCTTTGAGTTGGTGGTAATTTGCGTATCGCAAATAGCGATTTTCTAGGTATTCGCTAATTGCGATTTTTCATACATTTCTTTGCGAATCCTTATTTGCGAAATCGCAAATTGCGAGTCGCAATTTGGGACTCGGTAAGTTCATATTCGCGAAATAAGAAATTGCAAAATAAATGGACTCTATTTTTGCGATTTCTTATTTTGCGAATGGGTTTTTTCTTTCCTACATTGCACACTACGATTTTGCGATCGCAAACGCTGAAATTCTGTTTATTTTAGCGTTTGCGATCGCAATTTAGCTTGATACATCTGGCCCTATGTGATTTGGAGGATAACAGTGAGATTACAGGTGAACCTCAGTGAATCAGCAATCCTTGATGAACTGTGTTTGCTCTGCCATTGAATAGACTGACCTGAGTTGTCACTGACTTGCTCTCTGATTGAACTTTGGACCTTGGTTTTATTAGAGACTTTTGATTGAACTTTGTTAAAAGAATAAAGAAGATTGCCTAGGCCAGAGACTGCTGAAGCAGCACAAGGGTGACATTTAGAAGAATACGGAGTACGGCTAACGACGACTCATGAAGACTTTGTAAATAACGTCATCACATGATTTATGGACTTTGTCATCTGCATAAGTAGAAGCGCACAGGAGAAATTTACTTGCTGCAAACCTGGCTCAACGGTCTGATTCCAGAGAAGTCATGGAAACTAATAACTGAAATAGACTAAGCTATATATGAGTACGAGTGCTGCTTGCTATTGTTGTAGTATTAATTGTTCTCCTTGTAGGATTATTTTTACCTACATTTTCCACAGTAGCCAAGCTAAAGTCTAGTGTTACCCCTAACACCCCGAGTCCTACAGATAATATTTTGTACGCACTAGATTCAAAAGCTGTACATGTAGATTCATCCACAGGAAATTATTCTTCAAACGCCTATTTTAAATTGCTTTATGAATACGTTGACACTATGGATGCAAAGGACTGCTATGTCTGTACGTAGTTACCTGTGTCAGAAGCAGAGGTAATTACCTATCACCATATTCCTCTTACGTATGGTATTACGTGTAGCCTTCTGTTAAATCTGTTTTATGGAAAGGGACATTTCCAATATTATTACTCTAATTATGATTTGTAACTTCCTGAAGTTCTTTTGCTCAAGTATTTGCATAGACATTTTCATGCTAAGACAATGGATAATCCAGTTACCAGTTTCCTTAGACCGAAAATTACAGCTTATGCTCATAGAAACAATTTGACTTGTTCTTTAACTGAGATTGAGAAGACATTTTTGGATTTAACACAAGGCAGGAATAGAGCAATAGACCCGAGATAGAGAACAGGATGGGATAAGAGATATAAAGGACCGTGGCGTAAGGAAGAAGCTAAATATCGAGATTCAGGAGTTATGCCTGCACTATTTCTATACTGGCAACATAAAGGGTAATTATGTGTGACTAGAGATAAATCGACTCTTAACACTAAGTTCATGGGTAAAAGTGACTATGACCATATTTTTTAAAATGTTTTCAACTTGCCTTCTGTTCTTGGGAGGACAAGATCCCGTTATTCCTGGAGTTTATTTTGTATATGGGGAGCATGCATACTTCAAATTGCCCAAGGGATGGTATGGCACATTTTATTTTGGAGCATTTTCCCCAAAGATTTATCATGTAGAACATTTGAATGATCCTGTATGGGAAACGAAAACTAGAACTGAACTAGGTAGAAGTGGTGCTGAAATTGTGGGAGACATTTTTGGTGCAATGATTCCAACTGTAGGTGTAATCTTGAATGATCTCAAGATTAGAAAGTTGCCCACCATAGTGGTAAATTGGCCACAAGTACAACAAGTTTCTTATTGGCTATTGATACTGAAATGGTAGCTATAAGATCCATGGTTTTGCAGAATCGTCTTGCGTTAGACATTCTTCTTACGAAAGAGGGCAGAGTCTGCAAGATGTCAAAGGTCCACCAATGCTGTACCTATGTTCCTGACAAGAGGGAGGACTTAAATAAATATATTAAGAACATTACTGATTTAAAAGGAGAGTTGAGGGAATTAGAAGCCACAGGTATTTGGGAAGCAATTGGAAATGGGCTTCCTGCATTTGGCAGATGTTTTGGAAACCTAGGAAGTGGAACAGTAGGTTTTATCTTTAGATTTCTTATTATCATCGCCATCTGTGCATTATGTTTGTTCATAATCTATAAAGGATACAAGAGTATGGGAGCAAGGAAGGAAGGACAACATGGAAAGGGATTGAAAATAACTAGAAGGGATATGGAAATGGAAGAGAATCAGTGTAGATTTTATGATGACATGAAACACCTGGAAAACATTAGACGAAGGTTGTTGAGAACTTCAAGGCTTTGACTTGATTTCAACTCATAAGGATTCAAATGTATGTTATTGTGATGGCTAACATTGCCATCAGACGGGGATTTGAGTAGCGTAATTTAGACTCCATCCTTACACGTCACAGAAATGCTCCTGTGTACCTACATGTGACACTATATTTACTTTGTGCCGTAACTTTACTAACGTGTGTGAACATTTCAACGCATTCTTGTAATGTATTGACTGAAGAAACTAGAGTTTTATAACTGTTTAAACATGCAGATGTATTCTGTATTCACGTTTGCATTTATACTTTAAGTCACATATCCATATATTCTGAAAGTCAGATTTGAAAGTGTAATAATGTATGCGTTTTACTCTCATTTGCATTTGTTCTTAAGTTACATGTGCACAGGTATAACCATGCATTTGAAGTGCACAATTAAATGTTTATTTTAAGTTAGCCTGACTAAAGGTCTTAATTTTGAAATGTATTTTGCTTGGTTAGGATGTTCTTTCTTTTGCAGGTGTGTTCTCAAGGTTACTGTTAGACCTGGCATCCTTGGCGTGGTTTTCCATGACTTTTTGCCTCTACCTCCTGTGTTTTTGATGCTGTGCTGGATTTCGTTTTTGCTGGCTTAGATGCTTTGGGCACTTTGCCACTGCTGATCAGTGTCAAAGTGCAAGTACTCCCTGTGTAAATTGAGATTGTGATTGGTTCTCCCTGATTGGCATATTTGTTCCACCAGTAGGTCCCTAGTAAAGTGCACTAAGTGTGCAGGGGCGGGTGAATCAAATGCTACTAGTGGGCTTGCAGCACTGATTGTGCCCACATGAGTAGCCCTGAAAAGTTGTCTCAGGCCTGCCACCGCAGTGCCTGCGCGCGGTTTTTTAACTGCCATTTCAACCTGGCCAGGCCTTACCCTTCCCTTTTCTTACACATAGGACACCCCTATGGTAGGCCCAAGGTACCCCCCTGGGCAGGGTGCAGTGTATGGGAAAGGTAGGACATGTACTGGTGTGTGTAACATGTCCTGATAGTGAAATACTGCCAATTTCGTTTTTCACTATTGAAAGGCTATCTTGCCCATAGGACAGAATGGGGAATGCTCTGTAACATTTTTACAGACATATCTTCCCATAGGAGTAAGATAGAACATTTGAGTCTGGTATCCCTGAACTCAGAATTTAATAACCCATCTTTTAGTAAGGATGGTTTTTAAATTCTGTGTTTGAAAATAGCACTTTTAGAAAGTGGCTGTTTTCTTGTTCAACCTTTCTGTGTGCCTCTGCCTGTTTGTGGATTGACTGTCTGGCTTTGGAGTGACAGGGGCTGGGGTGGCTCCAGGCATCTGGGTGAGTCAGCCATAGGCTGAATAGGCCGTTCTGCATTTGGAGTGGTGGGAGGAGTAGCATCTGTACCTGACTAGGGCTGTGCCTGCCTTCCACAAAAGACTGGCTCCACCTCCTGCAGTGTGTCTGAAGACCCTGACCCACACTGACAAAGGAAGAAGTTGTGCACTGGCAGAGTGCACCCAGAACTGGTTTGGACTGGGTTCAGACCCCCTTACACAAAGAGAACAAAGACATTTTGGGGTATAAATATTAGAGCTGAAACCCCTGAATTATAGACTTCTTCGTGATCAAGAGGAACCTTTGCTGACGAGGACAGCTGAAGAGACTGAAGAGAAGCGCTACCCTTGCTGTGTATCTGGGGCTGGCCTGCAATTTGCTGTTGCTGCTGAAGGAAGGATAAGGGGCTTTGTTGTGTGCTGTGTCCACCCCCCTGCTTGAAAGGAAGTCTCCAAGGGCCTGTGTAAGCTGGCCTCCTGTTGTGGAAACTCAGGACCATCAAAGTTTCCGAAGCAACGCCGTGTGTCTGCACACCGTTCTATCTGCCTTGTAACCTTCATGAAGCCTGCTCTCCATGACACTGCGTGCGTGTGTCTGCACCCAGCTGGCGAAAGGATTTTGTGGCTTTCACTGCCGCCGGCCCGAGCTGGGAATTACAGAGTGCTATGTGCCTTGCACCGCCGCTGGCCCGAGCTGCGACCTACAGAGTGTTGCGGGCTCTTCACCACCGCCGACCCGAATCGACTGGCCGAGACCGCAACTATGATGGAAGGAGCAACGCTGTAACCGGAGCGGAGACAAGGGGTTGCCTAGCAACCGGGATTCCCCTGCGCCGATCAGCTGCTGCCGCCGGGACTGCCTGCCAGGACGTCAGCCGCGAGAGAAGGTCCCGCAACCCCCAGGTAACGCTCGGACCGAAGTCCTGAGCCGCTGCGTGTGTCGCTGCCTGGGGTAGGTTTGGGGGCTGCAAGGGACTGCTCAGGCGGCCATTTAGACAACGGGGCCTCCTCTCCTGGTGACCCCGATAGCCCGCACTTGAACGGAGGGGGATCGACCGTACCGGGGGCTTGTGTTGCGCCTCCCTTTTAGTTACCGCGCATTTGGGGGCATACTTTCATGATCGCTGGCTGTGGAGTCAGCTTTGGAAGAGTATTGAATGGCTCAAAACAGCAGGGGCATCGTCCGTCAGGGCCAAGGTGACACGTGTTTGTAATACCACGTTTGGGCACATAACTTGCTACAATTCAAGGACTGTTTCGCCCTAGTACTCTTGTGCACAAAGAAATAGAGTCTACAAGTTTATTTTTGTAACACCTGTGAAAGAAATACAGAATCTACAAGTTTATTTTTGGCAACATCTTTAAAAGACATTTTTACTGAAAACCTTTTCCTATGTATGTTGGATTTTTGTCGTTTTGGTCTTGTGAAGCTTAGATAAAAATACTTTATTTTTCTAAACCTGTGTGGTGTCCATTTGTGGTGTTATCACTGTGTTACTATGAGTGTTGGTACAAATACTTTACACATTGCCTTTGGGATAAGCCTGTCTGCTCGTGCCAAGCTACCAAGGGGGTGAGCAGGGGTTATCTAGAGTGTGTTTCCCCCTTACCCTGACGAGAAGCAAGGGTCCCTATTTGGTCAAAGGTACCTACCTCTGCCAACTAGAGACCCCCATTTCTAACAGTTACATTAGCTAGAGAAAAGAGTATTGTTGTCTGTACTAGT
The DNA here is from genome assembly GCA_963921515.1 of Calotriton arnoldi. NCBI lineage: Eukaryota > Metazoa > Chordata > Amphibia > Caudata > Salamandridae > Calotriton > Calotriton arnoldi. Next base: position 488,310 of record CAWUFW010005261.1, on the reverse strand, counting down.
TTCTTGATAGTAAGGCCTGGGAAGAGAAATCTTGGCAGGAAACATGAGGACCTAATAAGCAGATGAAGCCTCCTATTCATCACGTGTCAGGAATGGCGAATGTTCAAGGTTGCAGTAACTGTCCAAGTTCTGTGGGATGGGAAAGTCTGGTAATGTTGCAAATGTACAACACAAGAAGTGAAATGATAAGTTCCTGGTGGTGTGGGAAGTGATATGATTGTTGATGAAGTTTTACTGGTTTTAATTACTGTTTACTCTGTTAGAAGTTAGAGCAGGTTCCCTTAGACTTTGAGGGGTACAAACCTGTCTAATTCTTTATTCTTGCAAGTGTGAAGCTTCTTGCTAAATACTTATTCCAATCCTGAAAGACTTCTACTGGAGTCTTTACTATGTTGATACCTTCTTGCACGTCCTAATTTCCTTGAGACCCTATTCTACGAACCATCCTCATTCTAAATTTAGAGCCTTGATTAGATGACTTTAGAACTTATTCATGTTTAGGAGAGAGAATCTGAGTTTCTTTTAGGAACACCTATTCCTATTTCTCGTATTGCTGTGGCTGTGATTATTTCATATCTTATTCTACTGAGACTCAACCTGTTGAGATATTTCAGCTTGCCAGCTGCAATCTTATATCTTTTTAATATTCTTTTGAAATGCATATATAATGGTCTGATTAATAATTGGCAATAAAACTACTTAACTTCAATTACTGATTTCTGGTCCTTATTAGGGCCCCAAATGCGCTTAATGAAAGTAGACTTGTTTTATTTTTGCTAACTCCCTTTGTGTCTCAATCAAATTAAAAAGATCCATCAGATTAGAGACTGTAAATCACGCACCTCTGCGCTCTCACTCCTATTCACACAAAATAACTCTGCCCTATACAAGAAGTGAGTCTGAGTCGCGGCGTTAAAGGCAGAGAGCACAGGCCTTAGTGAATCCCTACTAACTTTCTAAAACCCCGCTACTGAACCCACTTACTGTTTCCAAACTGTGTTGTTTGATGATCAAGCTCTAACTTGAAGAAATATTGGGTTAAATAAATACACTTTAAACGCTGCTTGCGCATAAACACAAGCGCTTTGACTCTTCAATAATCCAGCGCAGCTGTTCATCATAGGGCCCCAGGCCAAGGACTGCTTTTGTCTCTTTGCCTTCGGACGTTATATATTAGTAAACCTTCTCTGGATCTCGCACCTCCCTTCTGTAACAAAAACTCCAAAAACAGTTACAGCACTAAGGAGCTTGTTCAAGCCTTTAAATTAGATTAGATTATTGGTAAATCGTCGTACAAGACCTGGGTTGGCCTATGAAGTGCACTACCCTCCCTCTCTTTTCTGTCGTTGATATATCTGGGTGACTAGACAATCAGATCCAGCTAGATCAATGGAAGCAATCCACTTAAAATACTTTGATTCTCTTGCCACTCTTCCTCACTAGCACCAAGTCTTGGAATTGCAATAAATAGACGTTGCGATACGAACCTCGTTGTCAAGTAAATTAGAAACTGGCTGAAACAGAGCAGAGAGAGTACTGATGAATCATTTAATTCGGAGTAAAGTGCTCCGAGTGATTCTACAAGCAATAGCCCATCTGGTAAATGTGACCTAGGGGCGCCATATTAGGATGTATGCAGCCAGGTAGCTAGGAGACAGCAATCTGAAGAGATGGTCAGGGTGAGACAAGACCCTGAACATGACCAACCAGGGGAATGATCTCAGAGTTATCAAACTGAATGGCCTCAGTGTGGCAACCGATGTGGCGAAGCTGTGGCTGGTGCGAGTGGAATGCTAGCATATGTCGTAAAGGTATAACAATTACAAAGAAATGTTTTTCTAACTCTTTACACATAGCTGACTAATTACCGAAATGGTTATTATGTGACAGAAGATGAATAATTCGTTTGTTAAATGGAATATACAGAGTTCATTAGCTGAACATTTTTTTTAAAGAAAGTGGAATGAGGCCACAATCAGAGATGTTTTAAGGCATGGGCAAAGTGGGCTCTGGCCCAGGGCCCCAGCCTTCTAGGGGGGGGCCCTGATAGAGCCGGCTCTGTTTCTGCAGAGAGTCTTGCCCCGATGACCTTGAATAACTATTAAACAGATTGTTTAAAATACTGTTTTCCTTTTTTTTATGTGGGTGATGTGTGAGAGTCTTTTACAGATATTTTGCAGAGACATGTTGTGTTTATATTCCATGGAACATACATAAAAAAGTTCCTTTTAGATCACAATAGGACCTCACATATGAGAAATGGGAGGGGGGGTCACAAATATTATTTGCAGTAATATTACTGAACTGCTGCTGTGGTGCAATATTGAAAACACACGTCACTTTCCCTGAATATTAGACGTAAACACAGTCATGGCCAAAGAGGGCATGAAAGAGCTGAAATTGAGTCATAAATTCAAAGCTTTTTCGAACAGGGGACCCAAAATACATTTGGCCCTGGCCCCCCCCAAATCCTTAAGATATCCCTGGCCACAATACGAGACTAAACTATGACTCAGGAGAATCGTGAGAAAGCACTGATTGATTGGACGGCCAGTGAACGTATGGCGCAGCATACTGAGACAAACGCTGAAAACACAAGCTGCAAGTTATTTCAAAACGGTGGATAAAGACACATTTGGTGCTATTTCAAGACCCTTGGAACCTTAAGTCCCTTTTTCACGACAACACTTTATCAGTTCATGGGGTGAGTTCCACAGATTTGCTAACACTGCCTGTCACTTGTTCCGAAATCCATTGGCTGTGAGAGAATAATCAATAATGACAAAAGCTGCAGCCACTGGAAAGGATTACAGAGAGTCGGCGAACAAGGACCCTTCCCGGGCAGTAAATCTCCCATTTCTGTCTAGTTACTGCGCATGGCTTTTCATTATTAATGGCACCAATTATGCACAAACCATGCCAGCGTTCCCTCAAGTCGCACGTGATAGCCCTTGTGTAACTAGAGGCAGTGTTTGTGGTCGCGCGCCCTCCCTGTCACAGACTTACTTATTACCAGGGGAGAAGGCCCCCCTGCGTTAGAGCGCCTTATGGCTCTTCTTGCAAGGCACATCACCTGCTCCTTCCTTCATCATGCCGGCATTCGCAGGCAGATTCAGAAGATCTCTCGTCTGATCCGAAGTTCGGCCGTGCAGTAAATAATGATGCCGGAGGAACATGTTCTGCGACTTGCTAATGATTTCCTGTGAGTAATTATTCATTAATGTATGCGGTGTCCTCTGGCGTCTTACAAAGGAGTTTGTATTCAATGCCAGGAGGTGCCGTGCGAGACAGTCCTTCTATATCTTTGGCTCTGGTGGTACACTGGCATCGTATGTTTTATGAATGTGATGGAGATCAGATTTTATTATGAAAAACCCAATCCTTTGTGAGAGGGGAGAAAAGTTAATAAAATATATTTTAGCATTCTTTACAAACTCGATTCAGAATGAGGGTACCAAGGGGCGGGCGGGATCTAGAATTTGTGGGGGCCCGGCAGGATAGGAACATTCCAGCCCCTGTAATTTGCATAAGATGTAATATCACAGGATGTGACATCAAAAGAGGTGACATCAATTGCTCATTCATTTTCTGGCATTGTTGAAACAGCTTTGCAAGAAGCTTCATCTAGTGTGATTATCTGTAAAATGGCTACAAATACAAATAATAACCCTAATAAAATAAGTACAAATATTTTAAAGCTCTGCTATGTAGAAATACAATACATTAATCAAATTGGACTGAAAAGCCAGGCCTAGATCTCTCTAAAACTGACATTTTTACTTTGATGCACTAATTGTATCCAGATTAGTGCATGATTAAAATTGAAAGACAGATTGTCCCAGAGCTATACAGGGAGTCTTCAGGTGACTCGCCAACCCTGCTGTTACGCCAGTGAAGCTGGATGATAAGGCATGTGGTTATCAGCAGTCATGGGGGAATCAACACAAAGGGATACATGCTGGCTTGGGTGAGTGACCTGCAAGTGCTGCAGCAAACAGAAAGAACAAATTGCAGAAGATAAGAGGAGGAGATGGCACGGATGAAATATACAGGTGGGGTGAGTAATATATTGACAGGCAGGAACAACAAAGGCTGGACCTCACACGCACATTGAGCACCTAAACACAGCAATTACTCTCAAACTCAATTTTTAAGAGATGCAAACGTAAAGATACAAATAAGAGAGGGACAACAATTTGTATCCAGGAAAAAATGCCAAATGCTACACTAGGAGCCAGTCACTAAACAGACACGTAGTAAACGAAAGCAACAAAACAAGAGGGACTTATTATAGCAGACTCAGTGCAGTTTTCCCCTATAAGGAAATTAAATCTGGCAACATGGAATAGGTAGGTTGGGGGAGGGGGTGCTTGACTTGAAAAATTAGGCTATAATCCCAGAGATTTCCAGTTTTAAAAATGTTAAGTCACATGTCCTTAATATCTGAGAAGACACTTGCCAAATTGAGAAGGTTTCAGACCCATGTCGCTCGACTCATATTTAGCCTAGGAAGTAATAAACAAATTGCTACTGCCCTCAGGAAAATCCACTGGATCTTGATTAAAGAAATAATTGAATGCGAGACCATTTCCATCATCCACAAGTTACTTCCTTCACACCCCAGGCTACCTAACCAAACACTTTAGGTCCTTCCAACCTCCAATACATGATTTGCCTCCCTGAAACTACTGGACACCTACTCACATAGGCTCAATAACTGGCTGATCATTCCATGTGTATTGATGTACTCTATGGAATGCCCCCCTCACTCCTCAGTTAGCATCATACTGCAGCCCTCTCCTCCTGTACACCCCCACTTCTCCTTGCCTTCCAAGCAAGGGCATTTCTAACTGTGCTGATTATAAGCAGTAATTTCTCCAGGCCTCAATGTCACTTCCTAAGGTTTGGGATAGTTTATTGTGGGAAGACACTCACATTATACAGAGTTTGCCCAGGCCGGCCCATTGTCATTTTACACATGACAATGATCCGGCTGACTTTGTAAGCATGGCCAGACTGACTCTGTGTATGAACCTTTTGGGTTGTGCACCAGCACCCCAGCCAGTGGGCCCAGAGCATTCATAGTAATAAAAACATCATCCTACCAGCTAAAGCTGGACATAGGACTGTTGGTCAACTGCCGATTCTCTGCCTAGCCTCTCCGAAGCTTCCTTTCCCTGGTCCTCACAGTGCTTAAGTCTTGCAGGGTGGCTTGTGAGGCCATTAGTCGGAGTACACATTTTTTGCTTTTTTCACTACATAACCAACTTTTCTAAACCAGACACTATCAAAAGACATTGCTGGATAAGGTGCTTACCAGGTATGCTTATTGTGACATACTGTATTTGAGTTCTAATACATTTACATCCCCTGGAGTAAGCCTTGACTGCTCGCTATTGCCACCTTTGGAGAGACAAGTTTCCAAAATGAATACCTCTTATCGGAATGAAATGAAATAGTCTTAATTTCTGCAACAGCAATCATAAACAACGATTTCCACCACAGATGCTGCCAGTTAGCTATCTATTTCCCCTGACCCAAGGCAAAGGTCTCACAATATACTTCTTCTTTTTTCCTATTACAAAAAAATAATGGGGCACTTTAAAAACATGCCCAATACAGATAGTGACTGCAGTAAAAAAACATGTTGAGAGGACCCCTAACAGAATTGGTAATTCAGTGGAATGGGCAAACACCACCAATAGATGTGTCTGAGTGGTACGTTTTGACCACGGAACTAGGAGACTTTACATATAATCCTGGCTTGTCCACTTTACCCACATGCGCTAGAAATAAATAATGTATTACAAATGTGAAAATGACCAAACACATGGTGGCATTTCCATTGGAAGGGTAGTTTCTTGGCCTTGCTACCAGAATCACTGTCACCCTAATTGTGGTCCAGGAGACATGGTTTGTAATCTTAGCCTTCCCACGTGGCCAAAGTGTGTGCTGTTCGGCAAGCACTTTTGATCATATTTTTCGGCTCCTATTTTGTATCAAGAATGGGCATCTTTATAACAGTCTAAAAACTAGCAAGTGTGTGTGGTTTTAAATACAAAACTGGGGTCAATATTACTTTTGGGTTTAAACATGCCCAATCTCATCATTTAATAAAAAGAAACTGCAATAGGGCGATAAAGTTAGATGCTTTGGAGCATGCAGAGCTGCGTTCCAGTCTTGGGTCTCCTTTTTTAAATTCTTTGTTTAACTTTTTATTGAAACAGAAAAACAAGTGGGATGTCCCACCAGCATTTCCAATTGTGCACTATCAGCAGATATTGGACAAGGAGTCAACGTGTATCCTAAAGACATGCAGAGCAAGAAGTACACTCGCAAAGTGCATCTAATCAGGCACAGATACCATGAGCAAAAACAATAAACAACAAGCTCTGAACAGTAAACAATAAATAGTAAACCATTCCATCCCCACTTCTGAACCATCACTTTGGTTCAGCATGGGGAGCACGACAACTCCCACAGTCCCAAGCCGCTCATGTAAGCAGACCAGATCTCAATTCCCACTTTCCTTGCACTTTCTCCTATGGTCATAATGGCTAAGGCCGTCTGAGACCCAGCCTCCACCCCCAGGGAGATCAACTGGACCCAGCTTCCGACCTCTAAGTTTCTACTAAGCCCTGGCCGAGGCAAGGGTTTCCAGATCTGATTGTAAAACTCCATCTGGTCATTCATCCTATAAAGGATTTTTTCACATACAGCTATTTTGGACATCTCCAACAACCAGAGTGGCGCAGAGCCAAAATATCGATGTAAAAATATCGATTTGCACAAATATCGAAGTAAAAATATCGTGGGTCAGAAATATCGACAGAAAAAATATCGGGGTCAAGAATATCGATTTTTAGGTAAGTAATATAAATTGAAAAAATATCGAAGTGTTAAATATCATTTGTAAAAATATAGGGGGTGATTATGATGGCGGGCGGATCGCCATCGCCAGCCAGGCGGTGGCGATCCGCCCGCCATCTCTACTCGATTTACCCCCCCCCCATATTACAATGGCGGGTGGTACCGCGGCGGACGCAAAGTGCGTCCGCCGCTTTTCCGCCGGTCGGCAATCGTTCCGATTGCCGGCCGGGTGGAATTGGGCCTTAATATGGTGGCGGTGCCTAGCAGGCACCGCCATCCATATTAGGATGTATGTCACAAAGGGCCTTTCCATGGCGGCGATGCCGCCATGGAAAGGCTGGCAGAGATGTGCTTTGGGGGCCTGTTGCGGGCCCCCAGGGGGGGTGGGGGGTGCACTTGGGGGGTACCCATGGTACCCCCCTGCAGTTCCATGTACAAGGTGGCAGGCACCGCGCTGTGCCTGCCACGTTGTGCATGGGAATGTACAACATGCTCGTTTGGCATTGCGGCGGGTGCTGCTGTAAGCAGCACCCGCCGCAATGTCAAATATGCAGAATGTGACCTCCAGGGTGGCGGTCGCATCCTAATCAGGGCTGCGGACCGCCGCCTGTCTGGTGGACGGTCCCGTTTCCACAGGGATGGCGGGCGGACTAAAGTCCGCCCGCCATCCTAATCAGCCCCATAGTTGTTAAAAATATCGATTTTTTATTAATGTTATGTATTTTAGTATATATTTTATATGTGTGTGATGTTTGTTTTTTGTATGAGAATTGTTTGTATTTTTATTATATGTGTTAAAATTTTAGTAGTTAATATATTTTTTTTATTGAATTTTGCATTTTTAGTTCTGTAGTGGGTTGTGGGTTTATAGGGGAATAGGGTGGGAAGTAATTTAATTATATACATTTTATTTATTATTTATAGTAGTTAATAATTTTTTTAAATTGAATTTTGTGTTTTTAGTTCCGTAGCGGGTTTTGGGTTTATAGGGGAATAGGGTGGGAAGTAATTTAATTATATGAAATTTATTGAATAATTTATATTTATTCATATTTGTATAATTGTGATGTTATAGAGTTAAATGTGTAAATTAATTTATTAATCATTGTTTGATAATTAGTTGTTAATTAATTTAAATTTATTAATTATTAATTAATTATGGTAATTGTGTAATTAATTTTAGGTTTGTGTTGTGATGTTTATAGGTGTAAATGGTGGGAAGGGTGGGAAGTAATTTATTTTTTATAGATGAATTATTAATTATTTGTTAATTTAAATTAATTAATTATTAATTATTAATTGTAATTGTGTAATTAATTTTAGGTATGTGTTGTGGATATTATAGTGTTAAAGAATGTGTAATTAATGAATGTTTATTATCTTTTTTAATAATAATATATTTTAAATTGAATATTAATTATGTTAATTATGGAGAAAAAAAATAATAAAAATGTTGGTCTTTTTTTATTGCTGTGGTGTTATAGGGTAGGAAATAAAAGAAATACATTTATGTTTTAAATTATTTGTTTGTGAATATTTGTTTCTCTTAAATAAATATTGTTTATAAATGTATTCATTATTTTTTTAAATATCATATTTGTAGGTTTTTATTATATATAATTAACATTATAATATGTGTTATTTTTATATGTTTAATATGTTTAATGGTATCATTTTAAAATATTGTTTATTTATTTTTAAGAATATATATTTTTTTAATTATTGAAATGTTATTAGTAATTTTTGTTTTTCTGCTATCAAATACTTTTCCTACTGTTGAACTCACTGGAGTGGGAATAGTAATTTTTACTCTCCGCTATTCAGCACTTTCCCTACTGTTGCATTCACTGGAGTAGGAATAGTAATTTTTACCCCTCCGCTATCCAACACTTTCCCTGCTGTTGCACTTACTGGAGTGGGAATAGTAATTTTTACCCCTCCGCTATCCAGCACTTTCCCTACTGTTTCATTCACTGGAGTGGGAATAGTAATTTTTACCCCTCCGCTATCCAGCACTTTCCCTGCTGTTGCACTCACTGGAGTGGGATTAGTAATTTTTACCACTCCGCTATCCAGCACTTTCCCTACTTTTTCATTCACTGGAGTGGGAATAGTAATTTTTACTATTCCCTAGGCTATCCAACACTTTCCCTGCTGTTGCACTCACTGGAGTGGGAATAGTAATTTTTACCCCTCTGCTATCCAACACTTTCCCTACTGTTGCACTCACTGGAGTGGGAATAGTAATTTTTACCCCTCCGCTATCCAACACTTTCCCTGCTGTTGCACTCACTGGAGTGGGAATAGTAATTTTTACCCCTCCGCTATCCAACACTTTCCCTACTGTTGCACTCACTGGAGTGGGAATAGTAATTTTTACCCCTGTGCTATCCAGCACTTTCCCTACTGTTTCATTCACTGGAGTGGGAATAGTAATTTTTACCCCTCCGCTATCCAACACTTTCCCTACTGTTGCACTCACTGGAGTGGGAATACAAATTTTTACCCCTCCCCTATCCAACATTTTCCCTACTGTTGTATTTATTGTGTTGCAAAATGTATTTTTTATTTTTGTTTTGATAGTTTAATGTTTTAATTAATTATAGAATGTTTTATTTTATTTTAAATTATTGATATATGTATATATTTTATTTTTATATAATTTAAAAAGTTTATACATTAAATAAAGATAATAGTTAATAAATTATATTTAAGTAAATATATGTATATGTATACATTTTTATGTTTGTGTGTTTATATTTTTTTAAATTAAGTTTATTTGTTATATTTAGTTAAAATATATATTAAATGTAATTTATTTTGTTAAAAATATTAATCATATTTAATATATTTTATTTAAGTTATATATATTTTTAAGTCAATATTTTTTACATCTATATTTTTTACTTCGATATTTTTGATTCGATATTATTGTACTTAGCTGTTTAAGTATAGGGAGTCGATATTTTTGTATTCTATATTTTTGAGTCGATATTTGTGTATGTCTATATTTATTACATCAATATTTAATCAGGGAACCAACCAGAGTACCTTAAATGGGGCCATCCACTTCCTCCAAAACATCAGGATGCAAAACTTCACAGTTGCCAAGCCTGTTGCCACAAACCTTTTCCTATGTTTAGATGGAACCACACTTTCCAATGTGTGATGTAGTAGAGCCAGCCTAATGGACGGCACTAGTGTAATGTAGTCTGGTTCTGAAAGAACAGCCCACACGTCATTCTAAATGTACACCAGCTTAGGGCAACTCCACAATATGTAGACCATTTTGCAGCCAGCAACTCCTCATCTCCACAAGAGAGTGTGCGGCAACAGGCCTTCAGTGTGTAGTTTCATAGGGGACCAATACCAATTATGGGGGAGTTCAAATTATGAAAATTTCAGTCTGGTTTCCCATAGCAATGAGTCATGAGATGACATCAGTGCAGGCCAGGCCTCTGAAGAACATTCGTGCCTCCCCATGCGGTGCCAGTGCTGTTTAGAGTCTGCTTGGAGTACAGATAGTCTATGAGGAGACCATGGATACCCCGATATAACCCCCTGGAAAGAACTCTATGTGTTTAGGTGGGAATGGATGGGGGGAGACAGTGCACCATGGGACTATGGTTCCATAACTGCTGTTGCGCTGTACCATATTCGGTGCTCAGGTGCAATTTTGTTCGCGGAAAGTAGTTGATCAATAGTGTGCATTCCTTTTTCTTCCAAGTCCCACCACATCACTGTCCGCTGTCCGCTGTCCTACTGCCCATGAACAGAACCATACTGCATCAGGGGGGGGGGCAAAACATGATTCGAGGGGTCAGTGTGCAGTAGAGAGTGTGAATGTTTCCATACTAGGTGTGTGTGCTTAAATGTGTGTAAGGTATTGAATCCTTTTGCCCCAGAGAATAATCCTTTTTCCAGAGCTATCCTAATTGGAGGGTGCTTAATGTTGGGTAAAAAACAAGCCAACTGGAACACAGATGGTGTGCCAGGTAATAGGTGCCTATGTGAGTCATTCATAATCCTCTGGCTTCTTTATGCACAAGTTTCAACATCCTAAGTCTAGGCCTATCCCAACCCCACACAAAATACTTAGGCCTGATTTAGATCTTGGTGGACAGGTTACTCCGTCACAGCGGTGACTATATCCCGTCCGCCGAAATATAAATCCCATTATATCCTACGGGATTTATATTTCGGCGGACAAGATATCCGTCACCATTGTGACGGAGTAACCTGTCCGCCAAGATTTAGATCAGGCCCTTAATCTCTTTATCTATTGTAACTAACAGGGTATGTGGTATGAAGATGGGTAACATGCCTATAACATACTAGTAACACTGAGCTGGAACCATTTCAATGTCCTGTACCCATAGCGATAATGGGAATTGTGCCCATTTTTCAAAATCCCATTTGGACTTAGGTATGAGCGGCAATATATTGCCCTCAACCGTGTGTGACAGGCCCTTGTTCAACAGAATATCCAGGTATTTCATCCCTTTGGGAACTCATGGCAAATACACTCCCTTGATACTGGCTGTCACCATCACATCCGACGGGCATTACCTCACATTTCTCCCAATTAACACTGTACCCTAAAAACTCAGAAAGGTGTGCAGTAGTTCCACTAGAGCAGTAATGGACAACTGTGGGTTTGGCAGAGTCTGCATGAAGTAAGAAATTAATAACTCCTACGTACACAGGGACAGACAGAAACTGGTGGGAGAACCGTATGAACTGTAAAACCAGGAGGTTTGCTGTTCCTAACGGAAGAGAGGGGGAGGTAAAGTCCTAAACGAGGGGGATAGCTCCTATAAGGAGCAAGGGCCCTAACACACCCCGGGGGATGTCATGCTTCATCATAGGCCAGCTCCTCGTTGGGCTGGCGCTGCAATGCCCAATAGGACTCGCAGGGGGGCTCTTTGCCGGAGATCTTTTGCCTGTGATCTTGGCTGATGATGAAGTGTGTGTGTGTGGAATGTGAGGTGTATATACAGAGGTGAGCAGAGTGTGGGGAATATGTAAATTTCAAAATAACTATGGGAACCAGCTGAACCAACTTTAATTAGCGGGTTCCATGTCATGATTAAAAACCTACAGTACTTGCTCAAAGAAAGTCTAGTAGTCTCATCAAGTGTTTAAGTAAGGATATCGGTCAACATGTTTCATGCCCTTTTGTGTCTTCGAAATCGTGGCATTTCTTCAGATCTAAAAACCCTACTGGCTACTCATAGAGGAGCAGTTCATATTTGTGTGTAAAAACAGCAGCCGCGGCCGCTGCAGGTAAGAGCGGTTGGGTTGTGGGGCCAGGTGAGGGGGGATTTCGAGAGACGACCACGAGGGAAAATTAAATAAATAATTAATTTTCCCTCGTGGTCGTCTCTCGAAATCCCCCCTCACCTGGCCCCACCGTCCCACCGTTCTTACCTGCAGCGGCCACGGCTGAAAAATAGATAACCATACCCTCATCAAATACACCAACCTCAACAAGGTTCCTCTGAGTAGGGACCTAAACAGAGAGTGGGGACAAAAAGGGGGGGTCAGCAGAAGGAGGGAAGAGATGGTACAATCAAGCAAGGGATAGAAGACATTAAAATACCAACATCGTTCCCTATCGGTGGTAAAGGATTTTAAATGGTGGAACGACTCATGATCCTTTCCATCAAGCTGTATACACAGCACATGGGTCAAAAGCATCCAGGTAATGATGAGAGTTTACCCAGACATCGGTGTACAATATAATCAATCATTCCTTGTAGGGGATAGATAGATCAGAGGTCTAGCAACACATGGTCACCCTCAAGAGTGGTATGATGTGCGAAGGGATCGAAAGGCATAAAAAACCAAACATGGTATCATAACGGCAGCTCGCCCTCTAAATCAAGCTGTTCTCACAGTCCCTGGTATTTACTGACCTGGATAAGATACGTCCTTGTGCCGGTTAGGAGAATTGCCAGACTCAGTGTGCATTATGATCAGACGTTGTCTCATGGAGGCTAGCTGGATTGGGGCCTAACAACACACAGGCACCCCCACGGGTAAGCAACCCTACTCTAAAGGTGCCCTCCGTAGGATCAGAGGTCCACTCCCCGGGTTGTGGACAGTACTATGTGGTGCCTCAAACTGACTGCCATGGGGCTGAATTAGCATGAAGAATACCCCAGGGGGATGAGGTGGCCAAGAGGAAGGATCGCCGTGAAAAAGTCACTTACCATGAGTGCGGAGAGAAATAAGCTAAATGCTCCGGAGTCACGCAACGCTCAATGGCGTCGCGTCCGACTCCTATGGGTTGAAAGAAGAACGCGCTATGAAGGACCTGCGCAGCTGAAGGCAAGGAAAAATACAAGTAAAACTCGGGCGTGTACTTACATCCCTCGGGTACGCAATTATCGACCGACCTACCCTCTGTGAAGTCCAAGAAGCTTGGTGACTAAAGGTAGCATGTTGGGTAAAGTACCTGGTCAGAGGGCAAACCTGTCCTGGTGGAATGCTAGAACGTGTACTCGCATAGGCGATGGCCCGGTAGGGCGGCGTGCGGGCACCATGTTGGAAACTATAGAACCCGGAAGTGATCCAAGGGGCCAGCACAATGTGTGGAAAGAGGACAGCATGCCAGATTATTGAACAGGATGTGATAAATAGCAGGAATGAAGATATAAGGGCCCGATGAGTCGGGGGGCCAAAACACGGTATACTAACAGTTAGGGAACCTGCTCATCATATTAGAAAAAGACAGGGTGTGTGGCCATTGCAGATACAATGGTACAAGTGGCCCAGAATTAGAATGGCACCACAAGCAAGGAGGCGGAAACCACTGTAGTGTAAGAGTAGTGGAAATTACAGTTTAACCCCACTCTAGGGCCAAAACACAGTATACTAACAGGTGGGGGACCTGCTGATCGTACTAAAAAAAACCAGAGTGTGCGGCCATTGCAGTTACAATGGTAATGTGGCCCAGGTTTAGAATGGCGCCACAAGCAAGGAGGGGGACACCACTGTAGTGTAAGAATGGTGGAAGTTACAGTTTAACCTCACTCCAGGGTATGTCATTGTTAAGGCCTGTCAGGTTTGTGGAGAAAGAAAATCCAGCATTGCTCCCTGCGTAACAAATTAGCTTTTTCTATGTGTGTGTGGCCTTCGAAGATAGTCCAGTTCAGATCATCAGGTGAATGGCCCTTCTTTTTGTAATGGGAGCTAATCTTAGTAGTGTCCTTTCTCCATCTGACGTTACTGCGATGTTCAGTTATTCTTCTTTTAACTTGCCTGGAAGTCATGCCTATGTAGTGTTTGGGGCATGGACATGTGATCATATATATGAAATTCTTTGTATTGCAGTTCATGTGAGATGTTTGGGACCATGTGTTGGTGGAACTCAACTGAATGTATTTGAAAGGTTTAGTCATATGGCACACACTACATGGCCCACACAGAAAGTGTCCCTTGACCGGTGGGAGGCCCCAGAGCGTGTTGTGTGGTGTCCTGTTGAGATTTTTTGGTCTGGTGTGCACAATGTTGTCTCTAAGGTTAGTAGTGCGCTTGAAGGCAAAGTGTGGTACTGCTGGAGCCAGACTCCCTGTGTGTAGTATGGACCAATTTTCTTTTAATGGTTTTTTTGATCTGGGTAGAGTTGGAAGTAAAGGATGTGACACATGTCAGAACATCATTTTGTGGCCGGTTCCTTGTTTCTAGGAGAGCCTCCCCGTTATTGTTCCTGGCTCTTTTGCAAACCTGCTCCACCACCTTGGTAGGGTATCTCCGATTGATCTGATTGGTAGTAAATATTGCTGCTTGTTCTTTGTAGTCTAGGGTCATGCTGCAGGTACGGCAAAGCCATAAAAACTGTCCAAACAGTAGGTTGTCCCTGAGATATTTGGGGTGGTGGCTGTCGTATCTAAGTAGACTGTTATAGTCAGTTGGTTTTTCGTCAAGTTGTGGTTTGTAGTCTGCCTTCCTTAATGGATATCAGTAGATCTAGGCATGGAACATGTGTCCCTGAGATACTGTTGGTGAATCTCAAAAACAGATTCAGTGTATTCACCCAGACACAGAATCTTTTGCAAGTGTCCAAATTGCCTCGCCACAAGACGAGAATATTGTCGATGTAGCGTCATCAAATTATGATATTGGCAGAAAAGGGGTTCTCATCTGTGAGGATGTAAAGTATCTCAAAATGTGCCATATATAAACAGGATAGACTAGGGGCAAAGGTGCTGCCCTTCAATGCACCCTTTTTCTGATAATACAATTGTTCTTGGAATTTGATTTTTTTTTCTTTCAGTGCTAGAGTAGCACATTCTATGATCAAGCTGACAGGGGTGGGGGACGTCCAAGTCTCTGTGAGCAGGATCCGTTCAATTACATCTAGAGTCGCATCTTGAGGGATGTTGGTGTAGAGGGCTTCTGTGTCTAAGGTGACTAGTATATCAATGGACACATCCTCATGGTTCTCTAATAGGTTTAGTACGTCCTTGGTGTCTTGCAGAAATGAAGAGGTATTGGATACTAGTGGTCGCAGAAAGTGATCACAGAACTGTGAGAGAGGTTCTGGCAAGGACCCTCTGCCCGATACTATAGGTCAACCTGGTGGAAGCAAGGTACCTTTATGTATTTTGGGCAGAGTATAAAAATATGGGATCTTGGGGTGTTCTTTGATCAAGAAGTCAGACTCCTTCTTGCTGATCCAACCCTGAGTCTCGGCAGAGAAGACCAAAGACCCAATCTGGGTCTTAAGCCTCTTGGTAGGGTCAGCTGTGATGGGTGTGTAGTATGAGGTATTAGCTAGTTGATATAGTCATTCTGTCACATAGTCATCAGTGTTCATGATGACGATTGCTCCCCCCTTATCTGCTGGTTTTAGGATGATGGAGGTGTCATTGCTCAGGGTTTTCATGGCCGTGGATTCCAATTTGGACATGTTGTTGAAGTGTGTTCTATTGGGGAGATTGTTAATCTCCTTCAGGACGGCTTGCTCAAACGTCACCACTTGGGAGGAACCATCCCCGAGGTCGGTGCAAATGTGGACGGGTTGTGTAAACCTGAGTCCATTGTATCCATGGCTGGTTTCTGCAGGAAGAACGCATGTCAACGTATCTTCCTAAAGTAGCTGTGCAGGTCTTGTGTGCTGCAAAATCGGTCATCTCTGGGAGTCGGGACAAAGCTCAGACCTTTCTCCAGGATTTCTGTTGAGGTTAATGTTCTCGCTGAGAGATTAACTATTAGTTTTCCTTTGTCTGACTCTGTGTTTGCTGTGATGTTTCTGCTGTTGTCTCCTGCCACTGTACATGTTGGTTTGGATCACCTCTTCTTCTTCCTCTCCCTCTGCCCCAACCTCTGCCTAAAAAAGGAGGTAGAATGGTTGTGGGAAAGCTTGTGGTGGTCCTTGTTGGAACATCTGGTAAGAGGGTTGCCATCCCATCAGGGGGCCTTGGTACGAAGGTAATTCTTAGCACATTAATAGGGGCGGTGGTTGAGATTGATGGACCTGGCGGGAGTCGCTGATGCTCCTGCTTCCCTGGCTGAAACTACTACTGAATGATGAGTTCCATCTGTGTGAGGAGTAGCTCTTGTCAGAGGACAGGGATTCTTCCCCTCCCACAAAGTCTTCTCGCAAAAACGGGTAGAACCTTTCCTTCTCAAACTTCTAGATGTCCTTCTGTAATTTGTTGACTTTCTGTTTCAACAAATGTTCTTTATTTTCACTAATCTCACTATTCATTTCTGCTAGTTTAGCCTTAAAAATCGAGATTTGGATGCCTGTTTTTAAGGCATTTTCCACCGTATTGATTTTAATGGTGAGTGCGCCAGCCAGTCTTTTGGCAGTGTTTATTTTCAGTATCAGCCAGTCCCTGATGCATTTCCCTGCTACCAGGGACCAGTCTTTTTTAAAAAAGGGGTCCTCCAGGAAGATGCGTGGGATGTTGGTAACTATCAGGCCACTGGGGGCTATGTTTACCCGTAGATACTCTGTCATAAGTATCTCGTGCAGGGTTACTTTGATAAGTTGCCTTTTGGGAGATAATAAGGTTGACCAGTCATCGTTCTGGCTGCCAATAGGGGCAGCCCCGTCAGCTCCAAGGAGGGACGGTGCCTCTGAAATCTCATTGACCATTGCATCATCAAAAGCAAGGACAGGGTGTTCGTCCATATTGAGAAAGGTAGTTGAGGATAGAGGATGGTGGGCAACCATCCGAAGGGGATAGAGGATGGAAAGAGCGGGGAGTTGAAACAAGTGAGACAAGACCAAAAGGCCAAGGTCCTGGTGGTCCAGAGGGCGCTAACAAGCTGCTTTCAAATATGGTCCCACGGCTATGCAGCCATACTAAATGTAACAAATCAACAAGGAGGGACCGGGGGCAAAAAAGGTCCAGCACACGAGCCCCAAGAAATTAACTGTAAAACCATGAGGAGTGCTGTTCTTAACAGAAGAGCGGTGAGGGGGTAAAGTCCTAAATGGGGGGATAGCTCCTCTAAGGAGCAAGGGCCCTCACACACACCGGGGGATGGCATGCTTCATCATAGGGCAGCTTCTTATTGGGCCAGCGCTGCAATGCCCAACGGGCCCCTTAGGGGGGCTTTTTGCCGGAGATCTTTTGCCTGTGATCTTGGCCGATGATGAAGCGGGTGCATGTGGAATGTGAGGTGTATATACAGAGGTGAGTAGAGTGTGGGGAATATGTAAATTTAAAATTAACTATGGGAACCATCTGAACCAACTTCAATTAGCAGGTTCCATGTCATGATTAAAAACTTACAGCACTTGCACGAAGAGAGTCTAGTAGTCTCATCAAGCGTTTAAGTATGGATATCGGTCAACATGTTTCATGCCCTTTTATGTCTTAGAGATCGTGGCATTTCTTCAGGACCTAAAAACCCTACAGGCTACTCATGGAGAGGCGGTTCATATTTGTGTGTAAAAAAAAATAATAACTGTACACTCTCCAAATACACAAACTGCAATGAGGTTCCGCTGAGTAAAGACCTAAACAGAGAGTGGGGACAAAAAAGGGGGGGAGGAAGGGAAGAAGGGAAGAGATGGTACAATCAAGCAAGGGATAGAACACATTGAAATACCAACATCATTCCCTATCGGTGGTAAAGGATTTTAAATGGTGGAATAACTCATGATCCTCTCAATCAAGCTGTATACACAGCACGTGGGTCGAAGGCATCCAGGTAATTATGAGAGTTTATCCATACATCGGTGTACATTATAATCAATCATTCCTCAAAGGGGATAGGTAGATAAAAGGTCTAGCAACTCATGGTCACCCCCAAGAGTGGTACGATGTGTGGAGGGATCAAAAGGCATTAAAAACCGAACATGGTATCATACCGGCATCTCGCCCTCTAAATAAAGGTGTTCTCACAGTCCTTGGTATTTAACGACCTGGATAAGATACGTCCTTGTGCAAGATAGGAGAATTGCCAGACTCAGTGTGCATTGTGATCAGATGTTGTCTCATGGAGGCTAGGTGGTTCGGGGTCTGACAACACACAGGCGCCCCCACAGGTAAGCGACCCTACTCTAACGGTGCCCTCCGTAGGATCAGAGGGCCCCCCACCGGGTTGTGGATAGTACCCGGTGGTGCCTCAAAAGGACTGCCATGGGGTCGAATTAGCGTGAAGAATACACCAGGGGGATGAGGTGGCCAAGAGAAGGGATAATCATGAAAATCTGAGATACTGTTGGTGAATCTCAGAAACGGATTCAGTGTATTCACCCAGTCACAGAATCTTTTGCAAGTGTCCAAATTGCCTCGCCGCAAGACGAGAATATCGTCGATGTAGCGTCGCCAAATGATGATATTGGCAGAAAAGAGGTTCTCATCTGTGAGGATGTAAAGTGTCTCAAAATGTGCCATATATAAACAGGCTAGACTAGGGGTGAAGGTGCTGCCCATCGATGTACCCTGTTTCTGATGATACAATTGTTCTTGGAATTGAAAAAAAATTCTTTCAGTGCTAGAGTAACACATTCCATGATAAAGCTGACAGGGGTGGGGGATGTCCAAGTCTCTGTGAGCAGGGCCCATTCAATTACATCTAGAGATGCATCTTGAGGGATGTTGGTGTAGAGGGCTTCTATGTCTAAGGTGACTAGTAGAGCAATAGACACATCCTCCTCAAGGTTCTCTAATAAGTTTAGTACGTCCTTGGTGTCTTTCAGAAATGAAGGGGTCTTGGATACTAGTGGTCGCAGACAGTGATCACAGAACTATGAGAGTGGTTGTAGCAAGGACCCTATGCCCGATACTATAGGTCTACCTGGTGGAGGCAAGGTACCTTTATGAATTTTGGTCAGAGTGTAAAAATATGGGATCTTGGGGTGTTCTTTGATCAAGAACTCAGACTCCTTCTTGCTGATCCAACTCTGAGTCCTGGCAGAGAAGACCAAAGACTCAATCTGGGTCTTAAGCCTCATGGTGGGGTCAGCTGTGATGGATGTGAAGTATGAGGTATTAGCTAGTTGACGTAGGAATTCTGTCACATAGTCATCAGTGTTCATGATGACAATTGCTCCTCCCTTATCTGCTGGTTTTATGGTGATGGAGGTTTCACGTTCTAGCATTCCACCCGGACAGCATTGCCTTCTGACCTGGTAATTTACTTGACACGCTACTTTTAGTCACCGAGCTTCTCCGGGACTTCACTCCGCTCGGTCGCTAATTTTGTACCCAACGGATGTAAGTACACTTGCCTTCAGCCGCGCAGATGCTTCATAGCATGTTCTCCTTTCAACCCATAGGAGTCGGACGCGACACCATTGAGCGATCCATGACTCCAGAGCATTTGCCTTTTTCCTCTCTTCACTCCAGGTAAGAGACTTTTTCACAGTGATCCTTCCTCTCAGCCACCTCATCCCCCTGGGTTATTCTTCACGCTAATTCGGCCCCATGTCAGTCCCTTTGAGGCACCACTTAGTGCTGTCCACAACCCGGCGGGGGACCTCCGATTCTATGGAGGACACCGTTAGAGTAGGATCGCTTATCCATGGGGGCGCCTGTGTGTTGTCAGGCCCCGAACCACCTAGTCTACATGAGACAGCGTCTGATCACAATGCACACTGAGACTGGCAATTCTCCTAACCGGCACAAGGACGTATCTTATCCAGATCACTAAATACCAAGGACTGTGGGAACAGCTTGATTTAGAGGGCGAGCTGCCATTATGATGCCATGTTTGGTTTTTAATGCCTTTCAATCCCTTCGCACATCGTACCACTGTTAGAATGGAAATATTGTGTTTGTGCATTGGCTAGGCAAAGTTAGCATTCGCTGCACCATTTTCTGTTCAGGCGCCATTTTGAATCATGATCGAAACGAATCCTTTGCTATTTCTGAGAAAAGGCCTCAGTTAGGTTTCGTTTCTGCAATGTTAGGTTTTGCTTCACTAATGAATAGACTGTTAATATTAGCGCATACTTTTCTCTCTAGATAGAGGCCCTCTCCCACTTGTTTGGTGACGGGCCCAACTGGAACAACCTTGGACTTTGTAACTTTGTGTAAGATACGAGTGCTGAGACTTTTTTTCTCTTGTCTTCTATTCCTTAGCAGCACCTGCCTGGAAAATTCCACTATGGGCATGTTTTAGGCCAGTTACGAAACGTACATAATGTATCTCTATGCTTGTCGATTTTAGTCCCTCTGCAGCACTCCTAGCGACTCGGCAGACAGGGCTCCGCTCTGAGTGTATCTAATAAACAGTTATTGGTTTGTATTCTCTATTGTTTGACCAACTCTTCATTTGGTATGGAAGGCTGGGAGGTGGTCATTAGTGACCCGAGTGACCGTAATCGGGCCCCTTCCTTCAGTTGGCGCCCAAACAGGGACTCCTTCGGGTGATTGATCCACCCCCTTTCCGCAGACGGGGGGGAGGCCGAGGACATCGTCGGGTCGACTGACGGCTCAGGGATCCCTGCACAAAGAGTATTATTTGCTCGCAGCTGCCCTTTCTGTCCTGCCAGACGGTGCCTCACCCAGTGGTCATCCCGACTGGAGTCCTGAACGGCGAAACCCCTGGATATGACTGTTTGGTCTGAAGAGTCGTCAGTGGAGAATTTGTTTGTTTGTGCTGCTCATATCAGGTGAGTTTGTTTTGGTTCGTTGTGGATATGGAACCATTGTGGTTTGAGTTTGGTGCGGTCTGAGGACCGTTTTTGGTAAAAGTATTTGCAATTACTTTGCTAGGTAAAAATAACAAATTTGTTTTTCTTTTACAATGCCTAGTATTAGCAAAATCTTGTATTTGTGTTGTCATTGTTGTTCTGCAGATGTCGATCGGAAGTAGCTCAGCTGGCGCCTCCTGAAGGCAGCCCTGATTTTGATATGTATGTGAAGCATGGTCTTGGCCCTATTATGTTTAGTACATTATGGCACAAATATACGAGGGACAATGCCGAGTTGCAGTGGCTGTTGACGTGCACTTTTGATGAACAAAAAATTGGGTTTTTACAGGAGCAATTATTTAAGAAAAGAAGTAGGCAGTCTATGTTTGATTTTCTTAGAACTTGGCAGAAGGAGGCTAGACAGAGACGGTTAAAGATGGAGAGACATGCACGGAAAGGGAAAATGCAAACATTGACACAGAAAGCTGTGGCATATGATAGAGAAAAACAAGAGTCTGGAATTGAATGTGAAGATAGGAGATTTCTGTTGCATATAGATAAATCTTATTTGTCCAAAGAAGAAGATGATACTTTTGTAGAGGAGTTGTTAGACACTCGACCTCCGCCCCCTTATGCCCCACACAGGATATATCCCGCCGTTTCCTTACAGTCACAGCAGCCTGTTACATCTGTTTCGGCTGTTCCTGTATCCACGGCTGTTGTTTCGTCGGCTGTTGCTACGGCACCTCCCGCTCCTCCTTTATCTTCACCGTCTTTGGCAACTGTGACCCTCAGCACATCTACGTTTTCGACTCCTGTATCCTCCGTTCTCTCGCCTCCGGTGCAAGCGCCTGCGACGATTGTACCTGTCACTTCTGTTGTCTCTCCTTCCATGGTTTTTCATCCTCCGACACCTTTGAATGTTGAGACGCCAGTACGCAGATTTGAGGATAGAGATTGGGCAAAATTTAAGGAGCGAATAGGCCCGTTAGTACGATCTGGGGTGGGGGATGAAGAGAAGCAAGTAATAGCGGATCAGGCTGCGCGGTGGGCACGTAATGCAATTTATAGTGTGGAGGACGTTTGGGAAGTTATGCGAGATTTTGAACCCTTTATACAGCAGCATGCCCTTAAGCACATGTCTGCTACACTGATTAGTCTTTGGCAACAACATATTGGGACCAAAGCGCCTCAGATTTTATTTGATATTGAAGATCGTGTGTATGCTGCTAATCTGGAACCAGGCCAAGTATTTGGGAACGTTACAACTTTAATTGCTTACAGGGGTAGATTACATGAGAGGAGCCCTACTCAGGTATCCCAGTTTCCGATGCAGGAGGTCCATCCTATATATCACCCAGAAATACTTGCGTTAATGGACCAGCATGGAAATATTACTAGACCAGCTGTAGCGGCCCGTTTTCAGGAACAATGGGTTTATACTCCATGGAAAAGAAGTGAGGTTCTGGCCCTTAAGGCTCATTTGCCTGATCCTAGGAAGAATCCTACAGCTTATTATAAAAAATTGACAGAGGCTGCCTCTTCTACTGTAATGTCTCTTGCTGATATTGAGATGTTCTTTGGTCTTCTCATTCCGGTTGATGTTTGGAGACAGGTTTATACTCAAGATCATGTTGCACAGTTGGTTGGTACTTGGGATGTGAATAAGAGATGGGATCAGGAAAGGAAGCCAGGTGATAAACCCCAAGCCGAGATATTAGCTTTGCCAGGTCCCATTATTACATATATGCATTCCCTTATTCCGCCTAAGAAGGTGAGTTGGAATAAATTGACGGCTTGTCGACAGAAGAAGGATGAAAGTGTGTCTGATTTCTTTACCCAGTTCAAAGATACGTTTTTGGACTATAGTGGGCAGGATATGTCTATTGAGGGAGGAGTTCAATTGTTTGTTGATAGATTTGTTTCTAATCTTCTTCCTGAAATTGCGACTTGTTTACAGGCGTCTGAGAGTACTTGGTCCACCTCTTCCCCCTCTGTTATTTTTAATATGGCTCAGTACTATGAACATCGAGATCAGGAGGAAAAGGATAGGACTGATAAGAAACACAAGGATTTAAAGACGAAGGTGTTGTTACAGCAGGCGTTCAGGGGAAATAATAGGGGACGGTGTGGTCCTTCTAGGCAGCTTCCACATACTAGTAGACAACCTTCAATGACACCTCTAGGGCCAAATCAGTGTGTGTATTGTAAGGAGGAGGGTCATTGGCGTAGCCAGTGCCCTGTGCTTTTACAGAAAATTGCAGCACCTAGAGGGCGAGGTTCTGGTGGACGGGGTCGTGGGACAGAGAGAGCTCAGAATGTTACTGCTTCACAGGGTCGTTCTGATAACAACTACTTCGATGATCCTCGAGATGGCCAGTATTATCATGATGATTATGATATGGATGAGGCGACAGGTATGTCCTATAGCTAGGACAGCCAAGGACAGGAAGAGGGACCAGTTCCAATACCTGTAGATCAGCGTGGTCCTTATGTCGCAGCAGATTTGCAAGGCTCAATTAAGGAATTTTTGGTGGACACAGGTGCGACGAAAAGGTCTTTTTCTCAACATATGGTCCCTGGGGCAGCCCTGTCTGGCGATAATAATGTTTCAGTAGCTTTCTCAGGTGTACCGGTTATAATCCCCATTTCCCCCCCTTGCATTGACTGTTGGTCCTTTTACTGTGGAGTCTCCGTTTTTGTTGACATCCAATTGTGGTGAGAATCTGATGGGTCTGGATCTCTTGAAGAAGTTGTATGCTACAGTTTATTGCTCTCCTGCGGGTGTCTATATTACGATGGGTCCGGATGCGAGTACTAAACAATGTTTGTCTCAGGATGCACCCCTTCCGGCTGAATTTGCTGATATCCCACCCACTCTATGGGCCACAGGTGACACGGACGTAGGACTGTTGCATATACCACCAGTTTCTATACAAGTCAAAGAGAATGTTGTTTTGCCCCGTATTCCTCAGTATAAGATACCGCAGGCAGGAGAACGGGCTCTTCAGATTATTCAGGATTTGATTCAACAGGGAGTGGTTGAGGAAAGTCTGGCAATATTTGTAATAGTCCTATTCTTCCAATACTTAAAAGGGCACCCTCAGGTTCCTCTGAGGTTGCTGATGATGTTTATCGCTTTGTGATGGATCTGCGCGAAGTTAACAAAATAGTGGTTCCACAGTTCCCTGTGGTTCCTGATATTACTGCGCTTTTGACGATGATTCCTTCTACTGCTAAATTTTTCCCTGTTATTGGTTTGAAAAATGCTTTCTTTAGCATTTCTATTCATTCAGACAGTAGATATTTGTTTGGGTTCAGGCTGGCTGGTAGGAGCTTTAGATTCTGTCGCGCTCCTCAGGGTTATACAGAGAGTCCTAGTATCTACAGTCAAGCATTAAAAGGTCAGTTGGATTCCTTGTCACTTCCCTCAGGTAATGTAATGGTGCAGTATGTTGATGATCTCCTCATAGCCTCTGACACGGAACAGGGTTGTAGAGATAGTACTGTTAAATTATTGTTGCATTTGGCCCATCATGGACATAAGGTTTCCCTTTCTAAAATTCAGTATTGTCGACAGGAGGTCACCTACTTAGGTCACCTACTGTCGAAAGAGGGTAGGAGGTTGACCCCTGAGCGCATCAGTACCATTGTTAAAATGCCCATTCCACGAACTCAAAAAGATGTGCGCGCTTTTATAGGTATCACTTCCTACTGTCTCCAGTGTATACCTAGCTACTCGTTACTAATCAAACCTTTGCTTGCATTAACAACAAAAGAAGTGCATGAGCCTTTGCCTTGGACGTCCGAATGTCAGCAGTCTTTTGAGCAATTAAAAACTGCGCTTTGTTCGGCTCCAGTGCTTGGTACACCTAACTATGGCAAGCCGTTTGTGCTCTATGTCCACGAGATGGCTGGTTGCGTGCTTTCTGTCCTAACACAAAAAGTTGGGTATAAGCAACAGCCTTGTGCCTATTTCTCTGCTGTGCTTGATCCCGTCGCGAGGGCCCTCTGAGTTGTCTAAGAGCGGTCGCGGCAGTGGCCACTTCAATCAGACAATCAGCTGGGCTCATGCTTGATACTGACCTCACAGTTATGGTACCCCATGCTGTGGATACACTTTTGAATAAGACAAAGATACAGCACCTCACAAGTGCACGTCTTACCGGCTATGAATTTACATTGTTTGCTAAACACGTTACAAATAAAAGATGTTCTACTCTGAATCCAGCCAAGTTACTACCCCTCCCTTCTGAGAATGATGCAGTTGACACACATGATTGTATCTTCTGGACAGAAGAAGAGACGAAAGGACAGGTAGACCTGACTGATGTTCCCTTATCTGACCCCCAAGGAGAACTATATGTCGATGGCTCTTGTTTTAAGTTACCAGATGGCACTACGACTACAGCTTACACTATTACTACGTTGCGCACGGTGGTAGAGACATCACAGGTCCCCTATCAGTCGGCTCAAGCTGCTGAGCTCGCTGCTCTTATTCGAGCTTGTGAATTGAGCAAGGGACTGTTGTCAATATCTATACTAACAGCCAGTATGCCTTCGGGGTCGCACATAAGTTTGGGCGACTCTGGGCAGAGAGAGGGTTCCTTACTCCACATGGCACCAAGATCCAACATGGGCACCTCATATTGAGGCTTTTGTCCATTTTAACGCTCTCCAAGATGTTGCCCTTAATTTAGTGTAGTGCCCACAGGAAGGTTACTGATGACGTGAGTAGAGGAAATGCTTTTGCAGATCAGACAGCTAAGGAAACAGCCCGAACAAAGATGAAACGTATGTTTGTAGTAGGTCCAGCTAGGTGGGTCCCTGAAGTTGTCATGTTTGAAAATACCCTTGAGAGTGTAAAAGAGATACAAAGTGAAGCCACCATGGAAGAATTAGCAGTATGGCAGGAAAGTACAGCACAGTTAAATGAAGAAGGATGTTGGATTGATAAATCAGGGAAACATAGAGATGGATGTTACCAGATGCATATGTTCTTCCTGTGGTAACAATGGCACATGGTCCATCTCATATTAGTGCAAAAGGCATTTGTAAATTGTTAGACCCTGTATGGCAGAATGACAACATCTCTAAGACAGTTGCACATTTGGTGAAATATTGCATGATGCATAATCCAGGGAAGGGTACCCCCACATCACCTGGTAATTTTGCACCACCTACTTTTCCTTTTGAAGTCCTTCAAATTGACTACATTGAGTTAGAGAGATGCAATAATCTTAAGTATGTTTTGTTGGTTGTATGTGCATTCAGTAAATGGGTTGAGGCTTATCCCACTAAAGATAATACAGCCATTACGACTGCAAAGGTTCTCCTGAAGGAGTTCTTTCCTCGTTTCGGCTTGCCCAGAGTTATCCGGAGTGACAACGGAGGTCATTTTGATGCAGAAGTGATTCAATTGATTTGTGAGGGTCTTCATGTGAAGCAGAAATTCCATGCTGCTAATCATCCACAGTCAGCGGGTTTGGTTGAGAAGTACAATGGTACTCTCAAACTGAATTTCGCAAAAACACAAGAGACTGCAGGGTTAAAGTGGCAGATGCTTTACCGTTAGCTCTTCTGTCGACAAGAACAACAGCACATTCTAGGACAGGATTGTCTCCCTACAAGGGCGTGTTTTGACGCCTGGCAAATGTTTGGGGCGTCCTCGTAGATTTTCTGACATTGAGTACCCTGTGTTGCTTGATTATCTTGGCCAGTTAACCAAACGTTTACTTTCTATACACCAACAGGTGCGTGAGTTCCTGCCTTCCACACCAGAGGGACCTGGCCACGATATCCAGCCCAGCGACTATGTATTATTAAGGAATTTTCAGAGGAAGAAAAGTTTGGAGCCGCGCTGGAAGGGGCCTGAACAGGTTCTATTAGTGACACGTACTGCTGTGAAGGTTGCTGGCCGTAAGAACTGGGTTCATGCGACCCACTGTCGGAAGGTTCCTTTGCCTCAGCCTTACGATCAGTGGGTCAAGGACGGCATCGGGGACTCCGAGTGCGAACAAGTGCCTCGGTTAATCCCGTTCAGGGATGCCCAGCTAACTTGGACGCAGACGGATAAAGAAAACGAAAGTGTGTTGAAAGAGGCTGTTACTCCGGAGATACGAGTGATGGAGCAGGGTAAAAGAAATAATTTTGTACCCCTTGGAAATTAATGATCTCTTAATAATTAATAATACTAACCGTTTGAAATGCATGTATTAACCAACAAACGCACCTTTTTAGTAAACACTACACGTGGGTAATATGCTGATTTGTGCAAAATCTAATCTACTTACAAATGTGAAGTTAATTAACCTTAGTATTGTGATTTGCGTACTGATTAGAGTGAAGTTGCATGATTTGTGTTGCGTAGTAAATTTGTATTGTGGCAAAGAATGCAGATGGTAAGTAAAATGGCTTTAAATGTCGCTTCTGCTAGGTAACACCTAACACGGGTCTTTAGAATGACGGGTGGTAAACAGAAAGGCTTATTTTTCTTTGTTTTAATTTCGGTTGTGTTTGTTCTTATGATAGTTCGTTCGGGCCTGCTAGGCCATGCTTCGAAAATGGCTGCTGGAAAGGATGAGATCATGTGAGATGACTAAGATGGCCTCCGCGCAGAATCAATACGGAAGTTCCAGTCATGTGAATGCGGCCTGTGCCCGGAGTGAGAGATGTCAAGGTCAATTTGACCTACAATGAAGAATGTGCCAAGTAATTGAGCATGTATTCCTGGGAATGGATGGGAAAGAACCGAGTGACAATGGATGAACTAATATGTGACCATCAAAGATCGCTACAAAATGAATGGACAAGTTGGACTACTTTTGATCCCAGAATCATGAGACTTATTGTGTGCTTTATTGTCCCCAAACCAGTTTGAACAAGGAGGGCAATGAGGTGATCATCACCTCCCCTCCAATGGACCAATTAGCGTGATTCTTGCCCCTAAGGATTGCAACTTTTATGTGTAGTAAGCCAGAGAATAGGGTATAAGAGAGTCTGCTCTTACGTGGGTTTTTGCTGCTGTTGGTGTTGTTGCCATGCCGCTTCTTTATTTTTCATTTTTTCCACTTTGATGCTGCGAAAGACTCTGTCATTTTGGACTTTGAACTTTGACTGGGGAAGGAACAAGATCGTTGCGGGAAATTCTGCCCGGGAGGTGCGTCCGAGGAGGTTAGCGGGACAGTCAGTCAGTTTGGGAGTCCTATTCTGTGATCTGCGGTTTATTTTCCTTTGGTGAACCATTCTTGTCATCGCCCCATGGCCGAGGGTAATGCATAATTTTCACTTTTCCTAAAACCTTTCTTAAATGTTTATTGATATATTAAATGTGTTTGTTTAATAAAGAATTTCACTTATTTGATTGAAGAATTTAGATAAAATTATATTCTAACTTTAAAATGAGTCCGTGGTTCTTTAATAAATTTATGATTTATAAATGTTAAAGGTTTTAATTGTGATTGAGCTGGTCTTAATCACCATCAACTTATTCTACTAGTTGGTCCATCGACCGAATAGCGGAGTACCTTGATGTTTAGAACCGACAGGATCCAAAGTTAATACATATAATGTATAAATTATTATTCTGTCGAATTTAACAAGGTATCCCGTTCGTCCAGCAGCACATTCTCCTTAGCGTGTAATCCAGAGATTGAATGAATGTATGTATGCGGTGTCATGGGCCCCACCGACATAAGTTTTAAATAACAATAGGTTGCGTAAGTGTTTTACCTGGATTGGTGTCCTAAGGAGCAATTTATATTAGCCGCGCTGGATCAGATTTCTTGGTAGCAGAGTTATGGTTTCTGTAGATTAGTTTGGTGATTGTTGATTATTGATTTTTCATGCCTAACACTTTATGTTGAATTTGTGTTATGTTATGTAGAAGTCAAAATTTTGAAGCTTCCGGAAAGTAGGAAGTGGACACGTGTGGCAAGAGAAGTCACATGGAATTGTGCATTGTCTGATTTCAAATTGGTGATAACACAGGATTGTGTTATGTTAGGGACATTTCATGTATGAAATTGCGTTTGAGTGAAATAGCAACAGGTTTTCTTGTGAAACTCTGGCCTTAATTCTCAGGAGCAGTGTAGTCTCCACATGTGTTTTATCCCCAGAGAAACGGGTTTACCTCTTGCTTGAGAGAAGGGTAAGGTAGAGAGAAGTGCTACACTTATCGAACGAAACAGTATTCTTGTAAGTTAGAACAAACTATTTCTTTTGTTTAGTGAAACAGACAAAGGTAATGTGTTTTACGTTGTAACTAATCAATTTTTGTCGAGAAGAGAAGGTAAGAAAACTGCCGATAATTTTTGTAAAGGAGGGGTCAGTAGAGACAGGAGTAGAACTGACGTCAACAAAGACCGCACTGGTATTGGCCAGTTGTGGAAGAGCGAAGAGCTTCCTGATTGGTGCATTGGTGTGAGACGAGCTGGGATAGGTCCGAATAGCCGAGCAGTAGAAAGAACAGAGTGGTGAAGAATTTCATGTATTTGTTTTGAGAAAAAGAACAGTGAAATATGGCTTAGTATGAGTATGGTTGAGAGAAACCGTCATGGATTGCAAAGATTAAAAACTTTTTCAAGAAAGACAAGAAGGTTGTGACTAGGGAAGGAGAAGTACTTCCTCCGCCGAAAACGCCAGCATCTCATATGATGTTGAAATATGGCTATCATACCTGTATTTGGTTGGAAAATTGGGCGAAATATACCCAAGGCGATGGAGTATTGGCATTTCCAGAAAATGGTTCGTTTAGCACAGCTGTACTTCGAAATTTGAGAGAAAAGATGATGAAACTTGAACCAAGACCTAGACCAACACAGTTCGAAGCTTTAGGTGAATGGGAAGATGAGATGTATGAAAGGGAAAGACACAGAGGTGCAAAGAATTATAGTTTAGTCCATGGAAGAGTATGGGGATTGAATCATGAAGACAGGATGAGACGATGACGGTATGCTAACATGACGGATGGTTTGTTTCCTGTCAGAACAGTTGAAGAGATTACAGGGAGAAAGTGTACGGAGAAAAAGAAGCATGCAGTAACAGAAAGGTATGGGTATGGAGTTAGCGACACAGAGGATGAGTTGCTGGAGGACATTTTAAATAAAAGACCCCCTCCATATCAACAGAATTCTGCGGCGGTGACTCCAAATGCACCGCCAATGGAAACTGTAAGAAATCAAAGCCCTGAACGAAATTCTGAAATAAATAGGTCATTTGATAAATTAGAAACACCACAGAATGTGAAGCATGATAATGGTAATACAACTGAATTAGCCAGAACCACAAGAGAGTTGACTGAAAAGATAAGAGAACTAGCAAAGAATATGGAAGCTGTGACTGTGCCAGTGACGATAGGGCCAGTAATTCCGGTATTTGAAAATCAAAGAATAGATGAGCATTCCCTGACAATTCCATTGAACTCTAGTATGCAAAAAGTAAGAGAAGGGATAATTCCAGAAAATAGAGAGGCAAGAGATTCTGTTGGTTCATGTAGGTCG
Source organism: Calotriton arnoldi (assembly GCA_963921515.1). NCBI lineage: Eukaryota > Metazoa > Chordata > Amphibia > Caudata > Salamandridae > Calotriton > Calotriton arnoldi. Next base: position 457,833 of record CAWUFW010005261.1, on the reverse strand, counting down.
AGTCCACCTACAAATTTGACAATTAATGAGAGTCAGATAAATAAGATTCCTATGGGAACCGAGTCAGCAACTGAGACCCCAGAGAGAAGTACAAGTTGGGCAGAAGTAAATAAAACCCCTGTGGGTCCAACTGCAGAAGAATTAAATGAGTGGGTGAGGAACTTACAGAAGAAAGATGCTGAACCACAACCTTTGGATGTGATCAGATTAAAAATAGATATGGAGGAATTGATTCTAGGGACTATTGGTACAGATCGGTTGAAGTCCTACCAAGATGACGAGTTAATGTTTATGTGTAAAAGCGTTACTTGGAGAGCTAGGAACTTGCATGAAAAATTGGAAGAAACAGCGAACTAACTAGGAGTAGAATTTGGAAAAATCAGAGGATTGCAGAACCGTACAGGGTAGATTTTAGTGAAAAGGATATAGAAAATCTGAACACTTCAGGACGTTTAACACAGATAAAGGAACTGATTGTGTTATTGAGAAAATGGGGAGATGTGGACAGGTGGAGAAGCAGGTGGATAAGAAGAAAGGAAGGAACGACTGATAAAGCTTCATTGGCTTTTCCGGTGAAAGAGAAAGAACCGATAGTAATGGAGTGTCCAATGAGGGAAACTCCAGGAGGAAGCTATGTACATGTCCCATGGTCCAGACATGATATATTGTCATTTACAAATGACTTTCCAAGATTGAGAGAGAAACCTGTAGAATGGTATAGACAGGTAGAAAAGTTTGTAAACGTTTCAAAGGTGTTGTGGGAAGATTTGGATGGATTGTTTGAAATTGTTGTACCAGCAGATTTATGGACAGAATGTAAAATTACAATTGACTGGCCGAAGGAAGAATATCCTAGAGATGCAAAAACAGGAGCCCCAGGTTCAGAAGTAATGAGAAAATATGAACAGGCAATCACGTTTCTGAAAAATAAAATCCCACCAAAAGAAACGGACTGGGTAAAGATTGATAGAACAACTCAGGAGAGTAAGGAATCTGTACATGCTTACTATGAGAGACTGCTTTTGGTCTTTAAACAGTATAGTAGTTACGAGAACTTGAGTGAAAAAGACATGAGTCATTTTGTGTATAGATTCGTGTATGGCTTGAGACCTGAGATAAGTGAAATGATTAAGCAGCACATCTTGTGTTGGCAGAATAGCACAGTAGATGAAATAGTAAGGTATGCAAAATATTGTAGTGACGATATTGAAAGTAGACAGCGTAAACTCAAGGAAAAGGCAATGTGGGCTCAAGTAAAGGTTGCAGAAAAGCAAGAAGCTCAGATGAATAATCAGTCTAGTGATGCAGGGCAGACTAAATCCAAACCGAATATTGGTAAGGGAAAAAGTCAAATGAGTATAGAAGAGGCTAAAAAGAAATGGCCATGTCATAATTGCGGAAAATTAGGACACTGGAGAAACGAGTGTAAATTTCCTCCAAAAGCTAATACAGAAAATCAAACATTAAATCCACAGGTGCAGAATGAGGTGAGTTACCAACAGCTGCAACAGCCGCAGGTAGTTACTCAACAGTGTCAGGTGCCGCAACCACCTCTTCCAAAGAGTGTAAATCCTCAGAGATACAGTGCAGAGGCAGGATTCTACGGAGGAGAGCAGGTAACAAAATTGCTGCGCGCAGCTGCAGTTTCGCAGTATTGGTTACGGCAGGATGGAGATGAATCGGATGAAAGCTTATGATGGTGCCTAGGAGAGGAAGAAGAGTGCGTGCTTGGCGCAACTCTAGAGGTAGATCAGTCAGGTCCATTTGTGGATGGAAAAGTGAATGGTGTAAATGTTACATTCCTTGTGGACACTGGAGCTACCCGTTCTACTGTTAGATCAGTGGAAATTCCAAACCTTCCTCTCTCAGGAGAATATATCCAAGTTGTAGGTGTTTCGAACAGGTAGATTAAAACCCCTCTTACAAAACCAGTAGAGTTAAAAGTTGGACCATTCAAAGAGATGCATCGCTTTGTGGTGTGTGATTGCAGTCCTGTAAATTTATTAGGATGCGATCTACTTTGCAAAATGAATTGTACCATCTACTGTACCCCAGATGGTATTGCTTTCCAGACGCCAGATGAGGATGTCCTGTATAAAATGACAATGGCAGAACTAGAACCAGGAGTGAATGACATGTTTCCTGTGTTTGATGCAGAGAAAATCCCTATTGAATTGAAAGGAATAGTCAGGTCTGATGTATGGGATTTCACAGGCGAAGATATTGGACTAATGAGAGGAGTTGATCCTGTAAAAATTACTGTAAGGGAAGGAACAAATTACCCAAATACCCCGCAGTACAAATTAACGCCAGAAATTATTGAAGGAATAACACCTGTAGTTAATAAGATGATTGAACAAGGAATTTTGAGAGAAATAATGAGTAGCCCATGTAATTCTCCTATAATGGGATTGAAGAAGCCGAATGGAACATATAGGATCGTGCAAGACTTGAGAAAGGTAAATAAGATTGTTATTCCTTGCTGCCCAATTGTGCCAAACCCCGCTGTAATACTGTATCAGACTCCACATGATGCAGAATGGTACACAGTTATTGATTTGTGCCATGCATTCTTTTCTATTCCATTGCACCCTGACAGCCAGCCATTATTTGCGTTCCGGTTCGGAGAGCGTATTTTGGCATGGTGCCGAATTCCTCAAGGGTATACTGAAAGTCCTTCAATCTTTAATCAGATTCTGAAGAAATCATTAGAAGATTTAAAAATGCCTGAAAAATCTGTGATGGTCCAATATATTGATGACCTATTAGTGGCATCAAAGACCAGAGAAGCATGTGTTACGGACACAATTGCTTTATTGAATCATTTGGCAGAAGGAGGACATAAGGTGTCTCTATCAAAACTGCAATTTTGGCAACAGGAGGTACAGTACCTAGGTCATAAGATTGAGAAAGGGATGCGAAAGGTGACGACAGAAAGAATAAGGATTATCCAAGGAATGAGAGCCCCAATGACGCAGAGAGAGGTGAGAATGTTCCTTGGAATGGTTGGTTATTGTCGACAGTGGATAAGTGGATTTTCATTAATTGCGAAACCTTTACAGCGATTGACAAAGAGAGATGTCAAAGATCCGATTGAATTGGATGAGGAGGAAATGAAGGCTTTCAAGGAACTGAAAACAAGTTTGTGTGAAGCACCAGCATTGGGAATGCCTGATTATGAAAAAGAATTTGAGCTGTATTGTAGCGAGAGAGAAGGATGTGCACTTTCAGTATTAGTGCAAGGGCATGGAAAAATGAAAAGACCAATCGCCAATTTTTCAGCTGTTTTAGACCCGGTAGCAAAGGCGTTGCCTGGATGTCTGAAAGCAGTAGCTGCTACTTGTGTGAGTCTGGAACAGAGTGAAGGCATTGTGATGGGATATCCTTTGAGAGTATATGTCCCACACTCCGTTGAAATCCTTCTGACCCGAACAAAAACCCAATTCATGACACATAGTCGGCTGACTAGATATGAAAAAGTGATTTTGGGTGCAGACAATGTAACCATTGTAAGATGCACGAGTGTGAATCCTTCAACTTCATTGCCAGATGAAGTAAATGTAGAAGTCAAAGATGATGTTGATCATAAGTGTTTGGATGTGCTTGAATTTTGCACAAAGCCTCGCCCTGATATCAGAGATGAACCCTTAGAAGAATCAGATTATGTGATGTTTGTGGACGGATCATGCCTGAGAACAAGTAAAGGAGTTTTAAGTGCTGCGTATGCTGTATGTACGGTGGCAACCATAATGGAAGCATCCTGTTGAGAGGAATACGTTCAGCCCAAGTTGCTGAACTGATTGCTCTGATTCGAGCGTGCAAACTGGGAAAGAACTTCCGAATTACGGTGATCACAGATAGCCAGTATGGCTTCGGAGTGGTGCACGATTTTGGACAGATCTGGTCCCAGAGGGGATTCCTGACTTCTGCAGGATCTTTTTATTAGGAATGGTGAGTTTGTGAAGAAGTTGCTTGAGGCGATACAGCTACCTAAACAGGTTGCAGTGGTAAAATGCGCTGCACACAAAAACGGAACCGATTATATTGCAGTGGGTAACAAATTCGCTGACGAATTAGCTCGATATTGTGCCAGAAACATGACTTCAATGAATCGGAGAAGGGAAAAAGAGAATGTTTCGTGTCCCTTGCTGTTTACTAACACAGTTGAAACCTGGGATGAGGTAAAACAATTGCAGGAAGAAGCAGATGATGAGGAGAAAGATGGTTGGATAAAAGCAGGTTGCAGACAAAGAGAGGAAGATGAAGTCTGGGTTTATAGAGATGAAAGACCAGTTATGCCTGATAGCATGATCTCTAATATGGCACAGATGTACCATGGGCAGGCACACATTGGTAGGGATGCCATGATCAGACTTTTCAGACAGACCTGGTACAACCCAAAATTTAGGGCTATAGCTGAAAGCCTTTGTCAAAGATGTCTTACATGCCAACAAATAAATCCTGGAAGGAAGACAGTAGTGAGTTTGGGAACAATAGGACGCGAAGGAGGTCCTTTTACCAGAATGCAACTAGATTTTATTGAAATGCCCCCAAGCAATAGATTGAGGTATGTTCTGGTGGTCGTCTGTTTGTTTTCTCGTTGGGTGGAAGCCTATCCGACAAGAAGGAATGATGGAGTTACTGTGGCTAAGCTCCTGCTGAGAGAATTAATTCCTAGATATGGCTTTCCAGTAACGATCGAAACAGATAGAGGAACACATTTCCAGAATGAAATAATCCAACTGATATGTGAAGCACTTGACATTCAACAAAAGCTGCACTGTGCTTACAGACCAGAGGCTTCTGGAGTGGTAGAGCAAGTAAATGGAACAATAAAGAATAGGTTAGGGAAAATGTGTCAAGCCACAGGACTCAAATGGCCCGATGCCCTGCCATTGGTGCTGATGAGCATCAGAAGCATACCTGACAAAAAAACAGGTCTGAGTCCTCATGAAATAATCATGGGACGAACAATGAGACAAGCACACATACCTGTCAACAAACTGCTGACTATAACTGATGATCTCGTATTGGACTATTGCAAAGGATTGGCTGATGTGGTGCATTCTGTGTTTCATCAGGTTGGACCGGATGCGACCACTCTTGAAAGAAAACCAGCTCATGATTTGAGTCCAGGAGACTGGGTCCGCATTAAAGTCCACAGAAGAAGAAACTGCTTGGTTCCTCGCTGGGATAAGCCACGTCAAGTGATCCTGGTGACAACAACTGCTGTAAAGTGTGCAGGTGTGAAAAATTGGGTTCATGCCAGTCATACGATCAGAGTTCCAGATATTAAAGCTCGACCTGTAAGTTGACATCTGGAGATATCAGATACCAGTTCGGCATCTGAAACAAACCAACCTGAATCCAGTGAAAGACAAAGAAAAGAATCAAGAAACAAAAGAACTGATATTGAAACTGGAGAAACAGAACAAAGAAACAGCGACAGTGAACAACCAAGTACAAGCTTTGGGAAAATTCCTCCAGAGATCGTTGAGGTAACTGAAGAAAATTTAGATTCAGATAGAGAGATTGGGGAAAGTGCAGAAGAAATACGAGGAGTAGTAGGGTCAGAACTACAAGCAGAAGAAACACAGGGAAATTTAGATTCAGATAGAGAGATTGGGGAAATTGCGGAAGAAAAACGAGGCGGGTTAGAATCGAATTTTCAAACAGAAGAATCACAAGAAGATTCGGATTCAGATAAAGAGACTGAGATCATAAAGTTCAAAGTTAGAGGAAGTGAAGTGAGGTCTGAGACAGAATCTGAAGAAAGTGAAGAAGAAAGAAAGCAAAGAATAGGACCAAGAAAGAGAACTTAGAGAGCAGAACGAGAAGAAAAAGAAAGTGAACTGAAAAGGCCAAGAAAAGGAGACAATTGGCCCAACGAAATTAAAAGACTGAGATATAAAATAATAAATTTGAACAAAGATAATGCGGAACAAGTAAATGAAATAACAAGTCAAAAAGGACAAAGAAAACCAAGTGAAAGACTGTTGCAGAGACCAAAAAGAGTGAAAAGACCTAACTTGAAATATAAGTCACCTGAATGGCTATACATAGCACTGACCGACATTAAAGAAGTGGATAGCAGTCACGAAATCCCAGACAAAGACTGTGAACAAGTGGGTGAGAGTGAATTGCACCAAACCTGAAAGACAAAGAAAGAAAACCGGACTGGACACATAAACTGGAAAAGACAAGAAAAAGTTCTAAAAAGAACTGAAAAGAGCACCAAAAGAGACTGATTAAAGGGTAGAGCGGCTAAAAAGTCATTCTGAGGTGTGGAAACACATTTTCTGTACATATATATAGTTAGATTATATTTTAAACATGGTAGACACTGAGAGTAGAAGAGTTAGATGAGAGTCTTTCCATAGATGGTGTAGGATGTGTTTTTATTGTACAGGTTTGCTAATGCTTATCTGGTTTATTTTAGCAATAATAATTCCACTTAGGTTAGTTGTAGAAAATACATCTGTAATAGTGAATGACACGAATAGTGACAAGAAAACTAACATAAAGAACACTGCAACATTAGTGGATAATACAGATTTTCATAGGGATAAGTCAATAACTGATTTCTCCAAGAATGTCTTCACGAAACCTTTATACGAATATGTGGAGACAATGGATGGGAGAGATTGTTATGTCTGTATGCAGTTACCCGCGTCTGTAACAGAAGGTGTGACATAGCATCACCTTCCTTTGACGTATGGAATAACTTGTAGCGTTTTAGCTAGCTTATTTTATAAAACAGGTAAAATAGAGTATTACTACACTGACATAGATGCTGTTTTTGCTAAAATTCCCATAATCCCTGAATTAAATAAGGTAAAAGTTGCAAAGGTTTTTGGAGAGTTTTTCTTAGAAACAAAAGAATTAACATTAGAATATACATTTAGACATAATCTTACTTGTGAGTTAAGAAAAGATTTTCTTAGACATGGTAGAAGACAGAAGAGTTAAGTTTCAAAGAAAGGTAGCAGGAGAAAAGACAAAAACCCTACCTTGGGCGTTTGAAGAGAGAAGTTACGACAAAGGTGAAACAAATGCAGCTATGGTTCTAGATTGGCCCCAACAGGGAAAATTGTGTATTAGTAGAGATAACACTATGTATGATAACTATTTCGTGGGTTCTAGTGAGTGCCGAGATACATATAAAATTCTAGGTCGATGGGGATTTAAAGGAGGAAAAGATCCAGTATTTCCAGGGATCTATTATATTTGCGGAAATAGAGCTTATTATAGGTTGCCGGACCATTGGTATGGAACATGCTATCTAGGCCTGGTCTTTCCGTGGAAAGAGGAACAAAAGGAATTCACGAGATAGGTAAACCATTAACCCGTAGGAGGAGGGAAAGCTTCTCAGAAATAATAGGTGACATTTTTGGAGCATTGATACCAGCAGTGGGTATATCTTTGAATGCATACAAGATTCGGAAATTGTCTACAGTAGTGGATCGTTTATCAACGAATACTGCTGGAGGGTTCTTGATGGTAAATACCAAAATAGTTGCCATGAGAGCTATGGTAATGCAAAATCTACTTGCCCTTGACATTCTTTTGGCAAAAGAGGGTGGAGTCTGTGGAATGCTGAAGGTACAACATTGTTGCACTTACATTCCAGACAAAAGTGAGAATATACAGAAGTATATAAAGAACATTACTGATTTGCATAAAGAAATTGCCCCACTGGAGGTTGAAGGTGCTTGGGAGAGACTTGGTAAGAGTTTTTCCTCAATGAAGAAATGGTTCACAGAAATAGGTAGTTCTCTTATTGGGAAAATACTAATACCAGTCACAGTAGTAATAATAATAATGCTATTATTGAGATTAGCATATGTGTGTATTAAAAGAAGAAAAAGACAAAATAGACTAAAAAGAGAAATTGAGAAAAATAAAGAAAGAGAACGGGAGATGGGAGAGATAGAATTGGAAGAGTTAAAAGAGAACATGTACAAAAGGTCTAAAAGACAAGATGAAAAGAACACAGTTGTTTAAACTAACAAATGCAAGTGGACAAGAAACATTTATCTGATAAATTTTTGTAGGGATAGGTCTTTGTGGTGATGTTAAAAATCACCAAAGGGGGGAATTGATGGAGCAGGGTAAACGAAATAATTTTGTACTCCTTGGAAATTAATGACCTCTTAATAATTATTAATACTAACCGTTTGAAATGCATGTATTAAACAAAAAAAGCACCTTTTTAGTAAACACTACACGTGGGTAATATGCTGATTTGTGCAAAATCTAATCTACTTACAAATGTGAAGTTAATTAACCTTAGTATTGTGATTTGCGTACTGATTAGAGTGAAATTTCATGATTTGTGTTGCGTAGTAAATTTGTATTGTGGCAAAGAATGCAGATGGTAAGTAAAATGGCTTTAAATGTTGCTTCTGCTAGGTAACACCTAACACGGGTCTTTAGAATGGCGGGTGGTAAACAGAAAGGATTATTTTTCTTTGTTTTAATTTCGGTTGTATTTGTTCTTATGATAGTTCGTTCGGGCCTGCTAGGCCATGCTTCAAAAATGGCTGCTGGAAAGGATGAGATCACGTGAGATGACTAAGATGGCCTCCACGCAGAATCAATACGGAAGTTCCAGTCATGTGAATGCGGCCTGTGCCCGGAGTGAGAGATGTCAAGGTCAATCTGACCTACAATGAAGAATGTGCCAAGTAATTCAGCATGTATTCCTGGGAATGGATGGGAAAGAACCGAGTGACAATGGATGAACTAATATGTGACCATCAAAGATCGCTACAAAATGAATGGACAAGTTGGACTACTTTTGACCCCAGAATCATGAGACTTATTGTGTGCTTTATTGTCCCCAAACCAGTTTGAACAAGGAGGGCGATGAGGTGATCATAACCACCCCTCCAATGGACCAATTAGCGTGATTCTTGCCCCTAAATATTGCAACTTTTATGTGTAGTAAGCCAGAGAATAGGGTATAAGAGAGTCTGCTCTTACGTGGGTTTTTGCTGCTGTTGGTGTTGTTGCCATGCCGCTTCTTTATTTTTCATTTTTTCCACTTTGATGCTGCGAAAGACTCTGTCATTTTGGACTTTGAACTTTGACTGGGGAAGGAACGAGATCGTTGCGGGAAATTCTGCCCGGGAGGTGCGTCCAAGGAGGTTAGCGGGACAGTCAGTCAGTTTGGGAGTCCTATTCTGTGATCTGCGGTTTATTTTCCTTTGGTGAACCATTCTTGTCATCGCCCCATGGCCGAGGGTAATGCATAATTTTCACTTTTCCTAAAACCTTTCTTAAATGTTTATTGAAATATTAAATGTGTTTGTTTAATAAAGAATTTCACTTATTTGATTGAAGAATTTAGATAAAATTATATTCTAAGTTTAAAATGAGTCCGTGGTTCTTTAATAAATTTATGATTTATAAATGTTAAAGGTTTTAATTGTGATTGAGCTGGTCTTAATCACCATCAACTTATTCTACTAGTTGGTCCATCGACCGAATAGCGGAGTACCTTGATGTTTAGAACCGACAGGATCCAAAGTTAATGCATATAATGTATAAGTTATTATTCTGTCGAATTTAACAAGGTATCCCGTTCGTCCAGCAGCACATTCTCCTTAGCGTGTAATCCAGAGATTGAATGAATGTATGTATGCGGTGTCATGGCCCCACCGACATAAGTTTTAAATAACAATAGGTTGCGTAAGTGTCTTACCTGGATTGGTGTCCTAAGGAGCAATTTATATTAGCCGCGCTGGATCAGAGCTATCCAAGAGCCTTTATTCATGGATCAAATGGTGCCTGGAGCTACCAGGTACAATTTGCGCCCTCGGCTGAGGGAAACTGCATCTAAGGCGAAAAGAGATTAGGGATGGACTGCGTAAGATAGGTTGTACTGAAGCCTAGTACCAACAGCATTTGTCAAGATTAGTGAGGGATTTCTACATACTTCATTTTAGTTGTCTGAACATTAGATAGGGAAGACCGAAGTATACCCTGAAGGATCCGAGCTTAGGACGGAGCAAGCTCCACCGACAGTGCTCAAGAGCGCCAACGTATTGATGGACAATAGGAGCCTGTACCAGTGAGTCTCTGACAGACACAGGGAACTTGTATATTTCTTCCGCATTTTGCCTCCATTTCATCATTTGTTATGCATCCCTTTGGTAGATTGGTTGCTGAGGAAGAGCAGCCAGTGATTCTTGTTGCCCAGCATAATATGGTTTGGACCTGCAAGCAGAAAATAACATGTGTTGCTCTTGTGGTTTTACTGTTATTAATATTGTGTGGGGTGTCAAGGGTTTTGGAAAATGATCAGGATGTGCCTCCACGTACCAAGGTTAAAGTTATTTCCCCACCAAGAAAGAAAAGGACAGCCCCGAGCAATGTGTTTCTAGGTACACACAAGAGATTCTTTGGAGAAGGCACCGCTTGTTGCCCCACTGAGTCATTCACTAGTTTATGGACTGTATACCCATTATCTCTTGTGAACTATACTTATACTCATCCACCGCAATTTACAGAAGTGAAGGGAGTGTTTGGTTTTGGCTATCCAGGTCCCTGTCTATATTATAGAAAGCCACTGGGAATGGGTTATCCAGGGTGTGATAACAACACATATTGCGACAACTTCTACATGGAAAAACAGAATGTCACTCTGGTGGGTTGGCATTATAAGGAATTGATAGTTACCCGGGAGGCTGGGTATTACCCTGCTTGTTGTCCTATCGTGAATAGTACGGACACTTCTCTGTATATCAATTGTTCTGGAATAGTGCTGTACAAAAATACAATGCCCTTGGTGAATGACAAAGACCCGAGTACATTTGGAATGAATACCAGATATGCTGCAGTAGATTACGAAGGACTGATTTATGCACACCCGGGGTTTTACTTTTTGTCTAACAGAACTTATTCTAACGTTAATAATAGTACTAATGATGTCGCTCTTGGGATGGTGTTGCCCTTAGGTGTGCCCTGTAAATATGCTAAACCTAATGTTCATTGGGTTAAGAGGACTCTGACCAAAGAATTCTGTGAGGGAGTGACCGATATAGAGGTCGATAACTATAGTAATGGAGTCACCTTTGGATACATCCTTCTATTTTTACTTTGGGTGGTACCTCTATGGCCCAGGGTGAGAAAGCCAGAGAATATTTTGGGTGCAAGTTACAAATATAATCTAATACTACTGTGGCAGCTTTACGTGACATCACCACTCAGTTGGAAAGTAGGCGGATATACCCCGTACAGACTAGAACGCAGTTGATTTCATCTTAACCAAGAGTGGTGGTTTATGCGCGGTAGTGGGAGACCAGTGTGTAGTCGGGATCAAAAATATGGAAAAGAATATTACCAAACACATATTAGACATCCTCGAGAATGTTAAGGGAATGGAAAGTGGGAACTGGAGTTGGCCCCTTTTTGGTGGCATGGGCTGGATTCTTGAAAAAGTGATTTACCTGATCGTGATATTGGTGCTTTGTTGTGCCCCTATTCAGTGCCTCCCCTTCTGTTGCTCTTATTGTACAACCTTTCTCACGCCCAAAAGGAAAATATTGATTCATGATACCAATGCTCCAATTATGGTACAGAAAGAGATGGATGACCTCATGCAGATAGATGAGGACATTTTTGAGAATTCTTCCTTCTTTACAGTTTCCTTTCCTGATACTGAGAATATGGAATGCTCCTAAGGAGTTTTATTCATAGTCTCCTGTTTTCCTGGTTTTATATTTTCCTTGTTGCTGTTAGAAAATGTTTTAGCTCATGCTAAAAGGAGGGCCTGTTAGAATGGAAATATTGTGTTTGTGCATTTCCTATGTAAAGTTAGCATTCCTGGCACCATTTTCTGTTCAGGCACCATTTTGAATCATGATCGAAACTAATCCTTTGCTATTTCTGAGAAAAGGCCTCAGTTAGGTTTCGTTTCTGCAATGTTAGGTTTTGCTTCACTAATGAATAGACTGTTCATATTAGCGCATATCTTTCTCTCTAGATAGAGGCCCCCTCCCACTTGTTTGGTGACGGGCCCGACTGGAACAACCTTAGACTTTGTAACTTTGTGTAAGATATGAATGCTGAGTCTTTTTTTTTCTTGTCTTCTATTGCTTAGCAGCACCTGCCTGGAAAATTCCACTATGGGCGTGTTTTAGGCCAGTTATGAAACGTACATAATGTATCTCTATGCTTGTTGATTTCAGTCCCTCTGCAGCACTCCTAGCGGCTGGGTAGACTGGGCTCCGCTCTGAGTGTATCTAATAAACAGTTATTGGTTTGTATTCTCTACTGCCTGACTGACTCTTCATTTGGTATGGAAGGCTGAGAGGTGGTCATTAGTGACCCGAGTGACCCTAATTGGGCCACTTCCTTCACCACTCTTGGGGGTGACCATGTGTTGCTAGACCTCTGATCTACCTATCCCCTACGAGGAATGATTGATTATAAGGTACACTGATGTCTGGGTAAACTCTCATCGTTACCTGGACGCCTTTGAGCCATGTGCTGTGTATACATCTTGATTGAAAGGATCATGAGTCGTTCCACCATTTAAAATCCTTTACCACGGATAGGAAACAATATTGGTTTTTTAATGTCTTCTATCCCTTGCTTGATTGTACCAGCTCTTCCCTTCTTCCCTTCCCCCCCCCCCTTTTTTGTCCCCACTCTCTGTTTAGGTCCCTACTCAGAGGAACCTCGTTGCAGTTGGTGTATTTGGTGAGAGTATGGTTATCTATTTTTGCACACAAATATGAACTGCCCCTCTTTGAGTAGCCAGTAGGGTTTTTAGGTCCTGAAGAAATGCCACGATCTCTAAGACACAAAAGGGCATGAAACATGTTGACCGATATTCTTACTTAAACGCTTGATGAGACTACTAGACTCTCTTTGTGCAAGTACTGTAGGTTTTTAATCATGACATGGAACCCGCTAACTAAAGTTGGTTCAGCTGGTTCCCATAGTTATTTTTAAATTTAAATATTCCCCACACTCTACTCACCTCTGTATATACACCTCACATTCCACACACACCCGCTTCATCATCGGCCAAGATCACAGGCAAAGATCTCAGGGAAAGAGGCCCCTGCGGGGCACATTGGGCTTTGCAGCACCGGTCCAACGAGGAGCTGCCCTATGATGAAGCATGACATCCCCCGGGGTGTGTGAGGGCCCTTGCTCCTTATAGGATGTCCCCCGTTTAGGAGCCTTATATATGAGAAGTGTCACATCGCTGCGACAAATGTGTGCCCTCCTTGTGACACAATAGATGCGCCGTATTTAAAGTACGGCGCATCATGTCGAAAGGAGTTACAGATGTGTCAGTATTACTGACATATTACTGACGTATCTGTAGGCGCAAAAGTGGCTCATTGCCGGGGTGTGTCTGAAAACAGACGCAACTCTAGCAATGTGTCCTTTCACATGGGGCAAGCCCCATGTGAAAGGGCCTGCGTCACCCTTACGCCTGCCATGAGGCAGGCATAAGGTTTTTACGCAATGGTATCCTAGAAGTGGCACACTTAAATCTTATAGATGTCAATGTGTCACCTCTACTAGGCTTTGATGTGGGGGAACGCCCACCCTGCATACATTATACCTGATGCAGGTATAATGTAGTGCAGGGGTTTACAAATAGACGCATCTGCCTAGATGCATCACTTTGTCAATAGGGCGCAACATGGCACATTTTTACGCCGCCGGTGCGTCCCAAAAAGTGATGCACCGGCGTTGCTGAAGTGTCGCAAGGGTTCATAAATAAGCCCCTAGGACTTTACCTCCCCCTCTCTTCTGTTAGGAACAGCACAACTCGTGGTTTTACAGTTAATTTCTTAGGGCTCGTGTGCTGGACCTTTTTTGCCCCTGGTCCCTCCTTGCTGATTTGTTACAGGGAGAACCGTATGGCCATTGAGACTATACCCAGAATGAGGTTGGGAGAGACGATGCTTCATGCATACACGGGTTCCTTGGTTTCTAGGTACTAGATAGGCTGTCAGCGTAAGGCCTGCTTAACCACTACACCTGGTGGCAGGAAGGCGCAGCTGACCAGAGCCTGCCCACTCGCCCAAATGGGGATGACACTGAGCAGGGCCATAGGATTACTTGAAGGTATACTATCTCTAGACAATATGAGAGAAGGCTAATGCCACAGTCAAAGGAGTGGTAGAATTGGGAACAGCAGCAAAAACAATTGCGATCTCTGCACTTTCAGCTGAGGGGAAGGCAAAGATGTGCAGGATAATGTACTTTATAGTGTTAGGTTGCCAGAGGAAGATACAACCGTCTTCCATTAAAGATATATCCATGTCAGCCTCCCTTCTGGATACGCGGTTCCTCCAAGGCAGTGGATTCTCACCAGAACGTTGGGCCAGCTGTGTCTGATGCAGCAGTTATTACGTCCAGGCCAGCGTGGTGCTCCCCCGTTAGCCCTATCATGCAGTCTCACCTCCGGTGTCCAGATGCAGTTAACAGTCTCGGAGTAGGCCTCTACCAGAGGCTCCAGTCTTCAAGCATTCAGCCTCGTCCCAGGGCAGGTAGCCAGGATAGTATAGGGAGCCTCAAGCAGCATGTGGACGATATATATGGCAGTACTAGAAAAAGTGGAAGGGTCCAGTCTCTGTCAATACAGCAGCTGAGGCATCCGGATCCCTTCCATACAATACATCTCGTGCATCCAGGGCTCCTCGCCCACAATCTTTCCTCCAAGGCATTGTACCTGCACTATCTTGTGGGGGAGTATGCTTTGTCAGACCGGGCTTACGTTTCCCCGGTGGACCTGTGGCATCCCCCGCCACCATTTTCTGGTGTCAGGCAGCAGGGCAACAGCTATGATCTAGATGTACAGTCAGAGAACAACCAGCAAATGGTCCCACTGGGAGCTAGATTTATTAAAACGGTCAAGAGGAGTAAGAGTGCAAAGAGAGCAGGCTGAAACTCCGCAGGCCCATTGAGGATGGCTCAAAATCAAAAACCATTGTAAAGGAAGACACACATCTCAAAACTAAGTCAATTTTGTTTACATGAAAGATAAATAGACAGGGGAATTGAAATCTGTGGCAGAAGGCTCAATGTACATAGCAGCACACTGACATTTTTACCTCACATCCAGTCTCTTACTTTTTCTTTACTGATTCTGCCTACTTACATCTACCTCTCTCCTCTATGCTTTACTTTTCACCTCACCTCTTGCCCAGCCTATTACCCTTGCTTACTGGTTCCACCCCTCTTACATCCACCTCACCCTACAGGCTCATCTCTTAATGTCTCTTTTTTTCCCAAAACTCCTACATTCTCTCATTCTGCCACTCTTACATCCATCTTTCTCATCCATGCTCTACTTTTTACCTCTCCTCATTCCACCCAGCCTTTCACCCAGGAGCAGCCTGTGCAGATAAGAGCGGTGGGGCGGGGTGGGTTGGGGGTATTCGACAGACGGTGATGAAGGAAAATTAGTTATTTATTTAATTTTCCCATGTCGTCATCTGTCGAATCCGCCCCTCACCCCGCCCCACCGATCTTACTTGCACGTGCCGCTCCTGCTTACACCTTTGTAGCATGGCCGATAGGGACATTGTTGACATGGGCTAAGTTAGCATGAGCCCAGCTGCCATGATGCTGCTTTTAGCACGTTGCTACATGACTTTGTTTTTGCAAGATTCTGTTTATGCCTTTCACATGAGAACTGTCTGCTTGGTTCGTTCTCTGCTGGTTCCTGGAGTTTAGTCTAAACACTGTAAGCAAGGTCGATAAACAATGCCCCTTGTTATTCTGTTCTGGTCAGTCCCTAGCACCTAGACAAAACATGCTAACACAGCTGCTGCTGCTGGAAACAAGTGCTTTAATATTATGGGGGTGCATGTTTGGTTAACATACACTTGGAGAGGGATCTTTCCAGGAAGAAGAGCCATGCGGTTCCTATGATGTAGATATACCATCTAGGCACTAAGGTTTGGGGTCTGCTGACAAAGCCCAGAGATCTTCTATTAGATAATAACACTTCTTCTTGCCAAGGGGAGGGTGGTTAAGCCTGATAGTCCTTCATCCACTGTCTGTATAAAATGACCTCTCCCTTTATGATATATGCTGCAGTGCTAACTGTGTTAGGTTTGTGCATTTTGCTGCTGGCTGTGGCTTGTATACTGCGTTATCGAGCACGATAGTTAAAATAAAAATTTTAAACTATATTCGTGTCTCGTTCAATTTTTATTGTGGACATGTGTGAGTGAGCGAAAAGGTGTGTCTTGTTACCGCGTTTCCTGAGAGATCCGGGAGTGTTGTGTTCTATGGTGTCTAATCATTTGCATCTTCGTGATTGTTTAGGAGAGCGAGTGAGACACTATAGCTAGCCGGTCCTGGGATTGTGGGTACTGAGGTGGTAGGAAGGCATAGCCCCTATACACCGAGGTCCCATATTCCTGCGCATAGTTCTGTGTATGTGCAGTATCCCTGCAACATGGCACCACCAACGTTTGGTCTGGTACTTATTCGCGAGACCCCTGAGTAGTGCTTGTGTGTGTCCACAATACCCTCTCACCAGTTTTCGGAGATGTCAGTGCTGAGCGGGCTTAGCCTCCTATATTTGATGTTTATAGGTTTTTCAAGCTTTGATTTTAAAAGGTTGTTCTTTGTTTATTGCCCATAGTTGCACTACCAGTCTTACATTCTTCTTATTATGGCGGTTGCCATAGTGGCTCCAAATCGTGCTCCAGTCACGGCTTATTTGACTCAGAATGGAGTCCCTAATGCTGGGGCTGATCTTATTTTTGTTGTTGAGGCGGATGCAGCGCTCGGCTTCGAGGTTTTCTATTCTTGGGTTACCTTTCCAGCAGTGGATGGCAACGATAATTTATTTCACGAATATACTGCCTCCCTGGTTGCGCAGGAATATCGACCTTATCGATGTCTTTAGGGTCCGTTGACAGCTTGGCAACACACCATATGGTTTAATGGCACCCTTCCTCACACTATTTCTGCGGTCCGTTTAGGCCCCTTATCGGTAGATGGGGCCACGTGGCCCATTTTGGCTGGGTATACACCACATCCAAATTACCTTAACGCTCCTATCGCAGAGCTACATCAATTACATATGCCTTTGATACATATACATAGAGCTGTGATACAGTTTATGTCGCGCAACATACAGATGGCTCAGCCTGCTGTTGCTGCACAGCCTTTGGGACACAGTGGTCTTGTTATAAGTCCCATCATGATTAATTCAGTGATGGGTAAATGTCCTCAGAAAAGGGATGATCTCCCTTATTGGCTAGCTGAAAAATTTGAGCAACTCGATGCTGTCTTTCCACATACCACTCCTGTGGAGAAACACAGGATCCTGACTATGAGTTTACCTAAAGGCCTTATTCCCGAGTTGGCTGATTGTACCACTTGGAAAAAAGTGTTTGCCGCGGTGTATTCATTGTGTTTTGGCACACCCTCCATGACCGTTCTGACGTCCATCCTTAATAGAGTTCAGGATGAACATGGGGCAGAAGCTGCCCTTGAGCTAGGAATGTGATTGGTGGGGGTGTTCGATATTGTTTGTGATATGATCCTTGCTCACGTAAAGGGAGAGGCTGTTAGTTTACAGGTGAGTCAGCACTTAGAGGCTGTTGCTGACGCAGACAAACAACGGGAACTGCCAAAGATTATCGCTAAGGCATATAAAACCTTAGGCCGGAATAGTCTGGGAGTTAAGCCTTTTACACAAACTCAACAAAAAGCCCAACCTGAAAAGGATGGACGTCCAGTCTTTCCTAAAAAGAACTGGAATAAAAATCAGCGGCAGCAACAACAGAAGCAGGGTTCGCGTGCTTCTGAGCGTAGATATGATTTGAGTGACCGCTCTAAAATTAAGACACCAGAGAGGTTTCAAGTTCCTGATCAGCGCTCTCCTCGTTCTTTACAGGACACATAGGATTCTCAAATCGGTGGTGGAGAGCGCCGGGGTCGCAGACAAGGCGAGACCGATCAGCAGAGACGTGATCCGCCACGCCAGTTTGACATGAGAGCCAAACCGGAGGGACTGCCTCTTTTTAGGCCCCCATATCAAAAGAAGAAAGTTGCCGCTTTAACAGCGAAGTATGCCTCAGTTGGTGAGAACCCTGCTCCTAGATTGGACATGGGCAGTGACACTCCTCAACAGCGCAGCGGAAGTTACCATAGTGCGGGAGGCACTGCATCATTGTCTGGCGGCAAGAGCAACTGACACTTTCATTACAGTGGAAGCAGCAGATACACGAGTTGCGACCCTGGATAGACTTTATGAAATTGTCCTCCAAATTGAAGGTGATATACAGCATACAATTAATGCGTTTTTGGGGAAAACCTCACCTCCTCGTATGACATTTTGTTGGCGGAGGCAGATTGGTCTCCACCATTTGTTCTAGCCTCTTCCCGAGGGGAGGACGTGATACTTCAGAGTTTTTCCAGTTACGTCTCTGAAGAAGCTAAACAGGCTTACATGTCGGAATGGGCATTAGCCTTGGCTCCGGCGGTGTATCGTAATCAGGTAGGCTGGGATAGAGATTCACCCGCACATAAGATTCCTTTACGATCTAGCCCACAAGCTCAACCCCAATATCCAATCAGACGTGAGGCTAAGGCTTCCGTTTGTGACAATTTGTCCCAATTGGAATATCAGGGTGTGATTGAACCCTGTATATCACCCATGAATAATCCTCTTTCCGATATCGAAGCCAGACGGTTCGTATCGTATTGTGTTGGATTACCGCAATTTGAATAGCCATGTTCATACCTTTGCAGTACAGAACACTCACAGCTCGGCGTTAGTGAATAACATTGTTCGTAAAAAATACAAGACAACACTGGATATATCCAATGGATTTTATAGTCACAATTTGGCTCCTGAGAGCCGTGACTTGACCACATTTACCACGGTCGGCAATCAAAAAAGATTTACGTGTTTGCCTATGGGCTATAAGAACAGCCCCGGGGCTTTTGCTGCTCGTGTTGTGTCTCTATTACACGACATAGACCCTGATGCATTTTCATACGTCGCTGATATTTATCTGATGGATGATGAATTGATCCCGCACCTTGTGCGTGTGGATCACATCATACTTTCTTTTGCAGACTTGGGTTACAAATTTAATTTTGCCAAGCCACACATCGCCTTTTTGGCGGTCCTCTTTTTGGGCTATGAGCACAACAATGAAGGTAGGGGGTTGGACCCCCACTTTCTGGAGAAGTGTGCACAATTGCAGCCTCCGTCTACATTGAAAAAACTACAATCTGTGCTGGGATTTTCGAATTTTGGAAGGACTTACATTCCCGATTATGCCCAGTGTATCAAACCGCTTTATGCTTTGATACAACCTTCTTTTTCATCTGCCAGCTGGCTTCCGGAACATACCTCTATTCTTCAATCTTTGCAGTCTGATCTGCTTGTGACCAACTTCTTGTTAACACGTGATAATTCTACAAACTTGGTCATAAGAATTGTGCCAGGGACAGTAGGTTTCACGTACTTGACGTTCAATGAAGGTGACACAGTACCAATAGCATACAAATCACATTTGCATACATCGGCGGAAATGCGATTTTCTACTGGTGAAAAAATATTAACTGCGGTCCAGATGGCGATCCTGAAGGAACGATCTCTGGCGCAGGGGAAACGCCTTCTTATGGTTTCGCCTATACCTGCTTTAGAAGCAGTGACAAAGGCGAGTGTACCGAATTCTAAAGCTTTGCATCCCCGTTGGATACAATGGGCTAGTTCTTTGACATCGGCTGATGTCACGTTTATTTTTGATCCCTCATTACAGACACAGGAGTCTTTACAATACAAACATGTTCATCCTCCTCCGCTGTCGTTGCGTCCCTTGGATCAGTACAAATGTATCATTTATACAGACGGCTCGGCATAACCGGCCGTCGGGTCCAAACATGCTTATTCAGTGGCTTGCGCTATTGTGGCTGGCTCAATTGTTAATGGTGAGTTTAAGTCTTCCATAGTGCACACGCAAGCACTTGGAGGCTGTACAGCACAATTGGCGGAGCTGCACGCTCTGATTTTAGTTCTAGAATTTGCAGATCCTAATGTGAACACTCTTGTCGTGTGCGATTCCTACTACTGTGTGCAGGCTTTCAATGATAATTTATTCTTTTGGTCTCAGAATGATTATCGAGACTCTAAAGGTAGCGCAATAAAGCATAAAATGCTTTGGATCCGAGTGTCAGAATTTAAAGAACGTTTGCCGCTCACACAAGTTATACATACTCTTGGTAGGAACACATGCTGTTGGCAATTCTTTGGCTGATGAGGCAGCCAAATCTGCAGTGGCCACATGTTCAGTTGCAGCAGTTACTAGGTCCATGACCAAGATTGATAATGATATTCTGGCAGCGATAGCTGCTACGAAGGATGGAACAGTTTTCCCACAAGGTTTCCCTTCTAAGTATTCTTATCATTTGTCACCCGAGCAAGTCCCTTTTGCTATGATACCGTCCGTTGGGGATCGGCTGATTCCCAATGAGGACCGCAGACTTCCCTTGATCATAGCTGCACATGAAGGCCTGGCATCCGCGCATGCCGGAGTTTCTGCGACTGTTTCTATCTTACAGCAACGTTATTGGTGGCGTGGTTTATATAGACAAACCCATAATTATGTACTATCTTGTGACATTTGTCAGCAGATTAAACCATCTACGGTTACTCGTCCACCACAAACACAGCTGTATATTTCAAATCAACCTTTTGGCTGTATTTACTGTGGTCCGTTGACATCTGATACTGCATATAAACATATTTTAGTTGCAGTAGATTTGTGTACTAGATTCCTTTGGGTTTGGCCACAACGCAGTGCTGACGCTCGAAATGTCATTACAGATTTGAGTGTCTTTGTCGGGACGTTTGCCTGTAGCACCTTCCATTCTGACCAAGGTCCAGCGTTTGCCTCTAAGGCGTACAAGGACGCAATGAGGTCTCTGGGGGTGCTGGTGCAGTTTTCGTCTCCATACAGGCCTGAGGGCAATTCTATAGTGGAGCGAATGAACCGTGACTTAAAGCAATATTTGACAGCTAGAGTCTTAGGTACTGGCAGGGACTGGCTGACTCATTTGTATCGGGTTCAACGTGCACTTAATAATCTCCCGAGAAGATCTCTGGGTGGGCAGACCCCACACGAAATGCTCTTTGGCATTAAAATGTTTGAACAGACCTTGATGGTCTAGACGTTGAGGCTGCTGCCGCAACCTTGGACGTAGATAACCATTCTATGTTATAGGAACTACAAAAGACCCGTGACACACTGACAAGGAAACATTCACCCTCTTCCACTGCCACTGCGGTGCTGATTCCTGTTGCCGGCTGGCTTCCAAAAGTTGGAGATCTGGTACAAGAAAAGCTGGAGAACAAAAAAGAATTTGGTCCCTCTTATCGTGCACCAGTCCCAGTTCTTGGATTGAAGGGTAGTCGTACAGTAATCTTACCTCCTTTGCCTAGTGGCAAGGATAACAGATTTATTTCAATTGACAATGTTAAGCTACACCATATGGCCAATTCTGAATAGTGTGACTTCTAGTATTCCAAACCGTGCTGTTTCACTGAATCCGATGGCTTCAACTTCTTCGAACAGTGCCTGCGTTGTGGAGGGGAAGTTGGAAACTTCTATTGACTTCTCGCCTATTGTCCCTTCATCTTCCTCCAATGCAGACGTCGAGTATGATTCTCCTCCTCGAGAGGTCGAAATTGAACTTCCCGACATTCCTGACAGTTCTATTCGTCATCCATCTGATGCTGCACAGCCTCCATTGTTGCGCTTGGGAGCAAGCGGTTACTACATGGATTGTACAAGTTTCTCATACGATTCATCTTCTTCGTCCTTATCTGTGTCAGCTCCACCAACGCGTACATGTCTTTTCATCACCTGGTTCAAAAGGACTTACCTTGTCCCACCCTGGACCAACATCTGGCTGGTATTTATACTTGTTTTCCTTTTCATGTGGATTGGATGTCTTATAGTGTTCTTCCTGCTGATTAATGGTCATTATTTGCCGGAACGCTCTGCTATAAAGTTGGTTGATGGAATTCTGGCTCCCCATACATCGTCTCATATCATGAAACGTGATCAAGCCCTCGTGAACATTTCGGCCTTTCCTGTTGGTGATGGGATCGTTGGGATAAAGTTGCATTCGATGTCCCTGGTCCGACGGAGGTCCTGAACATTCCATACGTGTTTCGCGTTTCACTAGGGGATGTGGTAACACAGGACATACACTCAGACAACTGGCATGTTCAGGCAGTACATTCATTGTTTTCTGATTTGAAATATTATGCTGCATTTGATGCTGAAGATTTGTATTTGAATTCGGCCAATTATGCTGATTTATTCTGTTACCAACACTATGCCATCATTTCTTGCATAAATCTAACACGTTATGACCTGTTTTCAATTTTACCCAGTGGGAACATTGTCCGGCTCCCTTAAAGGGGAGTTCTAAAACTCTCCGGAATAAGTTCACATACTTTTCAGATTACAATGCTTTCAATCCTGAGTCCTACTTCTATAAGTTAAAATTGCCATCTCAATCCAAATTTATGATGACTCAAACAAAATTGGTTTATTCTAATTCTTTTAGAACGGATTTGGCCTTACATGGTTACGAACATTGGAAAGATACCATTGATTTGAAATCCATTTGGGGCACTAAAGTTTGGCAGGTCCAGTGGGCCGAAGCTTTGCATCGTGCGTGTCTAATTCCGACTCAAATTTTGTTTTTAAATGACACGGTGCAACAGACTACTTGTTTTGGTTTGGCTACAGCTAAAATGTTGAATCTTCCGTCCATTCCTTCATTGACTGAGTATGATATGTGGCGTAAACACACCAATCATACCCTCGATGTCCTGCAATAACTGACAGTATAAATGTCTCTGACGTGGACCCGTTAGGGTGGTTGTTGTGGCCCACCAATTCCAATGCACGTCAAATGCGTTTTCCTAATGCAACGACAGGTTTCAAACAGACTAGACCTGATCCACGTTTCCCGCATTCTCATTCAGTCACCACGTATTCATCGGGAAAATTGTGTCAGCAATGGTTAGGCCACTCGACACTATCATCAGTAAAACAACACCTGTCCCTCTTGTCAAGTGACATCAATTTGGCTGATTTTATTTTAGGTCCTAAGTCACCTAGATCTAAATGATTTATCTATGAGGCATATAATGAATTATGGAAACTATCGCAGGTGGAAGCTGCGGTGCGTCTGCGCCAAATTGACCAAGCCAATTTGGAAAAAGTTCTTGCAGTAGTCGACAATAGCATCAATACATTGTCTTCCCGTATTTACACCTTGGATAATATTGTTTCTTCTCTTATTGATATTGTTCAAAATGATGTATCTGTGTTGTACCATGGTCAAAATCAATTGCGATCTGTAATGCAATTTGCATGGACGTTGCAGACGCTCAAAATGGGAAAAGTTCCATGGGATTATTTGAATGCTTCTGCATTGTTTTTGCTGTTTAATTTGACTGATAAACAGAACTTTATGTCTATAAAAGACACAACTTACACTCTGTTACATATAGAACAATTAGAACAGTTAGCTTTTTCTGTAGCAGAAACTGATTCAGCTGTGTGGTTAATAGATGGCGTTATTTCTCTACCATTCTCGCTTTTTCAGTTCACATCTTGCATGAAACACTTCCCGGTTGGCCTCTTTGAGCTCCTGGGTAGTGCTTTTATTCATGAATTGTGGTCCTTGCCTTTCAACTACAGATGTCAGCACGCGGATAAGGAGGTTTTCCTAACAGAGGGGGAGTGCGATTCCACAGTGGGACATTCCCTAGTATGCAAACAAGTTAAATTGCACAGCGCTTGTAACATTTTGGCCCCTAATCTGGCTTGTTTTTTAAAAAGGTACGCCCGTCCCGGCCATTATTCCTTCGCTCACGTTGCTTTCAAATGGAAGTTATCTTATTTTGAATAACCACAACTGCTGTGGCTTACGGGCAGGCATCCCGTATATAGTAACGGTTTCTCAAAGTGTTACTTGTTACAGCAATGTCCTTTTTCCACCCCCACATGGGGTTGTAGATAGTTCGCTTTGGCCTTCCATTCCAACTTTGAAAACAGATTTCAATAAACTAAGCAGACTCAAAGCGCTATTGTTTCAACAAGAAGTGGCTCTCACATCAGCGCGAGAGACCTTCGAATTGCAGGTGGCGAGAACCGTATGTGAGATACGCTCACTACTGAACACCAATCTCACACTTCATTTTGGAGAATTGATACACCAAATATATAATGCGTCTGACACTGAAGGCCTTGCTCATTTTTTCAAACTTGTGGGATCTGACCTTGTGTCCTCTTTTCAGACGATTTTTGGAGTAATGCCGGCCTTTATCCATTCTATTTTTTCCAGTGCATTCAGAGGTTTTCGTGCTGGCGGGTGGCGTGCTGGTACATCTGCTCCCGTTGCGCAATGGCTGCCTATCTTGTGGTACCGCACAGACCCGGCCACTTGCAACTGTACCGTGACCAAATGCAACAACTTTTTGGATGCTTGCCATTGGCGACGCTTGGCATAGGTTATGAACTTACTTTTTGCCTCGCCTACTTCACTTGCGTGCAACCTGTGTTCTATTGCTGACGGTGCCCTTTCCATTGGGCCTTGGATTTATGCCTCTCCAATGTGTCCGGCGCTGACCTAGATTAGGATCTGTTGGTGGGTCCATTACTGGCCCATGACCAGGCCTGTTCTGGGGATGGCCATTTGATGCGTGCTGCTGCACTTGGGGTGTTGGCTGAGTGGAATACCTGTGAGGCTGCACAGCGACTCTTACAATGAAGTTTCATCAAGTATCACGCAAGTTGCCCGGATGGGCTATTGGAAGCATCGGGGCAGGAGGAGCACGTGTGTTCCTTTGATCTCCTCAACTGGATGGCATCCCATTTTGCTATGAATGACAGGGATGACCTTTTGGAACGAATTGCATTCTTGGGTTCACGTACTTTGATGAGTACGCCTTAATATAATTTTAACTAGACTTTTAGTCTCATCCCGATTTGGCCTTTTTTGCAAGCGTGTTTTGACTCTGCTTATCTTTGTACTCTGTTTGGGTTTTTTTTCTATTTGCTACGATCTGGCCAAGGGGAGGGTGTAGCATGGCCGATAGGGACATTGTCGACATCGCTAAGTTAGCATGAACCCAGCCGCCCTGATGCTGCTTTTGCGCACGTTGCTACATGACTTTGTTTTTGCAAGATTCTGTTTATGCCTTTCACATGAGAACTGTCTGCTTGGTGCATTCTCTGCTGGTTCCTGGAGTTTAGTCTGAACAATGTAAGCAAGGTCGATAAACAATGCCCCTTGTTATTCTGTTCTGGTCAGTCCCTAGCACCTAGACAAAACAAGCTAACACAGCTGCTGCTGCTGGAAACGAGTGCTTTGATATTATGGGGATGCATGTTTGGTTAACACACACTTGGAGAGGGATCTTTCCAGGGAGAAGAGCCATGCGGTTCCTATGATGTAGATATACCATCTAGGCACTAAGGTATGGGGTCTGCTAACAAAGCCCAGTGATCTTCTATTATATAATAACACTTCTTCTTACCAAGGGGAAGGTGGTTAGGCCTTATAGTCCTTTATCCACTGTCTGTATAAAATGACCTCTCCCTTTATGATATATGGTCTTGCTGCAATGCTAACTGTGTTAGGTTTGTGCATTTTGTTGCTGGTTGCGGCTCGTATACTGCGTTATCGAGCACAATAGTTAAAATAAACATTTTAAACTATATTTGTGTCTCGTTCAATTCTTATTGTGGACATGTACGAGTGATTGAGCGAAAAGGTGTGTCTTGTTACCGCGATTCCTGAGAGATCCGGGAGTGTTGTGTTCTGGGGTGTTTAATAATTTGCATCTTCATGATTGTTTAGGAGAGCGAGTGAGACACTATAGCTAGTCGGTCCTGGGATTGTGGGTACTGAGGCGGTAGGAAGGCATAGCCCCTATACACCGAGCTTCCATATTCCTGCGCATAGTTCTGTGTATGTGCAAAAGCCCTGCAACACCTTCTCTTGCTGGTTCTACCCCTCTTAAGTCCACAGCTCCATTCCCTGCCCTACTCTTCACCTCTCCTGTCTCCCTCACACTGCCCCTCTTGCTCCACCACTCCCCTTCATGCAGTACTCTTCTTCTCATCTCTTCCCCAGCCTCTAACTGTATCTTGTGGATTCTGGCCCTCTTACCTTCATCTCTCCTCTGTCCCCAGCTTCGTCGCATTCTCTTTCTGATTCTGGCCCTTTTCTATCCACCTCTCTCCTCCACTCCCTACCCTTCACCACATCTCTCCCCCTCCCTCTTACTTTTCTCACTGATCCTGCCCTTCTACATTGACCTGTCACCATTCCTTCTCTTCTCTGCTTAATGTCTTCTGATTGTTATTCATCTTTTATATCTATAGCTCCCATCTCCCATCCATGTACTGCCCATCACCTTTCATCTCTCCTTGCAGCCTCCTAACTTTTGTTGCTGGTGTGTCCCCTTTGCACCCACCTCTCCCGTTTGAACCTCCCCAGTTGCTTACCTTGTCTCACTGGTTCTGCCTCTCTTACATCTACCTCACCCTTCCATGCTCTACAGTTCACCTCATCTATCCTACTGTCTCTTACCTTTCTCACTGATTCTGCCCCTATTACATCTAACTCTCACCTCCCTGCTATACACTTCACCTCTCATCTTTCACATGCCTCTAACCTTTTCTCGCTGGTTCTACCTCTTTAACATCTACCTCTCTCCCGCATCTCTCCCCCAGTCTCTTACCTGATCTTTAAGGTCCTGGCCACTTGCATCCTCTCCTCACCATTCCCTCTCCTCGTTACTTTTGCGGATGGTTTACCTCTCCTATCCAAGCACTGCCTTTCCCCTTTCATCTTTCCCTCCAGCCTCAACTTTTTTCACTGGTTCTGCCTCTTTTGTGTTCACCTCTCCCCTCCATCCTCTACTTTTCATGTTTCATCTCTCCCTCACCTCTACCCTCCTTTTGCTGTTTCTGCCCCTCTAACATCAACCTCTCCCAGGTGCTGCTATTCACCACAGTTCTCCCCAGCCTCTTACCATGTTTCACCTCTTGAGCAGGGGTTTAACACAGGCCCTTGTAGCCCCTGCGGTGCTGGGAGGCCCCTAACACTTCAGTGGGGCCCCAGCCCAACGGGGGGCCCCACCCAGCCAATGGAAAATAAATATCTGTGAGATATGGGAGACTCAGGCATCCCTCATAACATTCTGCTCAGGCATCAGTTTGTGTTACATCACTGCTCTTTGTTTCTTTACATCAGGCTCTTCCTTTCCATTCTCCCCAAGCCTCTTACATTTCTTTGTGGATTCTACCCTTCTTATATTCCTTTCTTCTGAAAGCTATTTTTTTCTACCTTATCTCTCTCCCACACTCTTTCCTCACCAATTATGCTCTTACATACACATCTATGATTTTCCCATCTCCCTTTCCTCCAGCATCTTGCTCATTCTTGCTGTTCTGCTTCTTAAGTTAATCTTTCCTCTCCCTGCTATACTCTTCACCTATCCTCTCCCCCACCTCTTACTTTCTTTTGTTTGACTTACCCCTTTAAATTCGCCCCTCCCTCAATACTTTTACTAAAAGCAAAAGGGTACACCAGAACTCTTCACGTATCCCCGGGAACATGGGAAGAGGGATATCATATGTGAACGTGCATGATGCTGCAAATTAGTGCAATTTTTTCGGATGTGCACAACTATGACTTATAGGTGTTGGGTGTGTCCTTGAGGGTTTGTTGTGCTTCTTTTGGAGTGGTATTGATGAATGTGGGGCCAATTCACCTTCTCTTCCCACCCCCTTCAACTCCATCTCTACTTGCTCTGTTATTGCCCCAGTCATTCATTATTCCTTTGTTTCATGTAAATTACGCAAATGTAAAAGACACCACTCGCTTATGCCCAGCTACAGCTAATGCTTATGTTTAACTGTTAAACTTTTGGATGCACATGCTTATATGAAAGAAACAATAAAAGAGAATTGTAATAAATAATAATTTTAAATCACCTCTCCCTCCGTTCTCTGCTCTTCTCCCTTTCCCTTCATACCAGGCGACCAGTGGCTATTATGATGCAAGGTCGTTCTTCCTTTTGTTGCGGACACCCTGCTTTCCATTCATGCAGGGCAGGGCTCACTTCCCAGCTAGGGCAACTTCTTTTTTTTTTTTTATATATTTTATTTAATTGATCAGGTAGAAAAAGTCCATCACAAAACAATTGCCATGATTCAAAATTCATAAGCTTTAGCACTGATATAGTACAGACATTCGTACAGCGAGTATAAAAGCAGCAAAAATTATCAAAAAGACCACAAGCTAAAACCATTTCATGAAGGGGGAGATCTCCCTTACGCACTGACATTTGGACATAAAAACAGGAAGCTTATATAACACGAGCACAGTCAGATGCCTTAAATCATAATACTGGAATTGGTCTAAAACATCGCACCAAGGGGCATATTCTCAAGGACCTATCGCCGAGTTAGCGGCACTTTATCGCAGCCAAAGTGGTGATAAATTCATCGCACCATTCACAAGCTGGTGCTAACAGCCGATATCACCAGTTTTCCCGCGATAGCAGCAGCAAAAAACATCGCCACGGATGATGCCGGCAACTAACGCTAATGAGATGCAGAGTAGGCGTTCCCGTGCAAAAACCCGCGAAAACACCACTCCGCAACATTCCCAACGACCAGCCAGATCGGCGATAAGAGTCAAAAACATGCGATATGGCGCGTTAGCAGCATGGATTTAACACCTGCTCCTACCTCGTGTTAAGTCGGATGAAAACCTGCACCATGAAAGGGGGCCCAGCCCAGAGCCACACCTGAAGAACAACAGATGCCATGGAGCCACTGATCATGCAGCTCGGAGCCCCAGGAGGGCCACAACACCCACCGCCACCACACCCAGGCCCCTCACCCCCCCCCAGGACCCCCCCCGCGGGGCCCCACCCCGGGCACCCACCCCCCCGGACAAAGACATCAGACATCTACCTTACAAATACATGAACACAACAATTCGCCTGATGTCGCACAAGTACAACAATTAGCATTCATGGGTGGTCAGAAAAAGGAAAAACACTCATACATCTTAGAATTACAAAATTAATTATTTTATTCAAATTTAACTCAACACCAATAATTGGAAGAGTCATGGTGGGTCTTCTCTGGACAATCTGCAAGTCAAAGCCTGCAAGACAAAATTGAAGATAAGAAGGTGCGTCATGGCCCAACAAAGGACAGAGAGAGAGAGAAAGAAATGGAGAGAGAGAGAGAGAGAGAAAGGGGGAGAGAGGGAGAAGGAGAGAGAGAGCAACAGAGGGAGAGAGAGACAGTGAAAGAAAGAGAGGGAGAGTGAGAGAGAGAAAGAGAGAGAGAGACAGTGAAAGAAAGAGAGTGAGAGAGAGAAAGATAGGGAGAGAGAGAGACAGTGAAAGGAAGAGAGGGACAGGGAGAGACAGTGCCGACACTGCGCACCTAGGCCTCACAGCTCACCTGCTGCCACCGGTGTGTCTCCAACCACGTGCCGGTATACACAGCAGTCCACCAGGTCCCTCATCTGAAACAGAGTCCACAGCTAATGATGGCAGAATACATATCATTGCACACGGCAACATCGCTTGGCCGCCCCTGTGCACACAGGCTGCTGCACCCCAGCCCCTCCCGCCGCCCAGCGGGGATTGCCCGCCCCTGCGCACCCCGGCCTCACTGCTCACCTTCCGCCACCGGCGTGTCTCCAAGAGGGCCCACCACGTGCTGGTGCAAGCTCCAAGCCCGGGGCCCGCGACCTTGGCAGCCTCCACATCACGCATCCCGCACCGCGGTCCACCAGGTCGCACACTTGATTCTGGGACTTGATTTTGCAATGGCAGAGATCATATCAGTGCACACGTCATCATCGCAGGCTGCACACCCGCTCAGCTCTATAGGTGCCACTAACTCTGTGAACCGCGAGGCAACGCCACGTGGCGGTAGGCCCGCGCTGCCCGCTGGCTCAGGCCTACACTGCGGTCCACCAGGTCGCACACTTGATTCTGGGTCTTGATATTGCAATGGCAGAGACCATATCAGTGCACACGGCATCATCGCAGGCTGCACACCCGCTCAGCACTTTAGGTGCCCCTACCTCAGTGCACAGAAAGTCAACGTCCCGTGGCGGTAGGCCCGTGCCGGCCGCAGTGTAACTGGTGCCACCGACTCCGTGCAACGCAAGTCATGGACCCTTTCTGATTGAGTCTCATCATATGGCAGGCGGATGCAGCCATGTCACCTCAGGCAGTGGGGAAGAACTGGGACACGTTGCATCGTCCCCCCCCCCTTTATACGTAAGCCGAGTGTGCTGGCTCGGCATACGCCAGGCCGGCATAGGGGTGTGAACAATTATCCCTGGCTTCTGGGTATGGTTCATATCTGGGCTGCACAGGAAACCAACTGATGCGTGTGTCTTTGTTGCTGTGTCTGCGCCACACGGCCCGCAATTGACAATGTTGCATGCACCCGGAGGGCGTCCGTGCACTAAGGGATTGTACAAGGAGCGCAAGGCCGCCCGGGGTCTTGGCTCATACATGCCAACTGTTGTGTGTGTTCATCGCTTTTGGTACACCATGAGCCCAAGGCCTAGCCTCAATTGCAGCGCGAAAGCCACATCACATTCCCAGTATACAAGCAGTAGTCAGACTAACATTAGGGATGAAAGCCCCTTTGTCTCAATACAGAAGGCGGAAGGACGTCTGCACCTACGACCTTGGAATTGCATGCGGCAGGCACCCCCTGGGAGAGATTCCATGGCAGATGATGACGACTCCCACACTACACACAGCGATAATGAAAGATCAACGTATCCACATCCCACACACA
Source organism: Calotriton arnoldi (assembly GCA_963921515.1). Taxonomy (NCBI): domain Eukaryota; kingdom Metazoa; phylum Chordata; class Amphibia; order Caudata; family Salamandridae; genus Calotriton; species Calotriton arnoldi. The sequence goes on along the minus strand of CAWUFW010005261.1, from coordinate 426,943 downwards.
GAAGTCCTTGCTCGAGGTACTCCTGCATGGAATGGCCTTGACACTTACGTACAGGACAACCCATACGTCCAAACTCTGCACACTCATACGACTCATTGCTCCGAGCTGTGGCATATCATCCACATAACAGCCGCAGGTCAGAAGGGTGCCAGTTCTACGGGAGCGAACAACGAAATTTCAGAACATCCCGGGCGCATGCACAACGCCTGTCACGTGGAACTGTACCGTGACCGAATGCTGCATTTGTTGGGGGCACTGCCACTGGCAGTGTTGCGCATCAGTTACCGTCTGAGCTTCCGTCTTGCGTACGTCACCTGCGTCCAGCCCTGGTTCCACTGTCGATCATGCATATTCGAGTGGCCCATGGATGTCTGCCTATCCAACACAACGGTAGCTGAACTGTATTATGGCATGTGTGTGTGCCCCCTGTTGGACCACAACCCGGAGTGTAACCGTGATACCCGTTCATGGGATGCCTTGGTAACTGGCGTATGTGCTGGCAGTTGGCATGTGAGATTGCACACTTCCTCGTGTGCAGTGACCACATCGAAGCGCTCCCCTATTGGGCTGTGTTGCGGATTGGTGAAATGGCGTGGACGGAGCACATCTGTCCGGACCAGCTAATGGATTGGCTCGCCCCCGTGTTCGTTGAAGTCGACAACGACGTACTCTTGGAACTGATTGCCCATGAAGCTGCGCTCGCTTTCATGGACGAGTAACTACGTTCCTGCAGCCACAAGTGATTGTAACCCATAGGGCAGGTCCCAACACCCTTTTGCATCTTGGAGAAATGGACACATATCCCACCATAACAGTGTATATGGCTGCATTCGCCTGGACTCAGAATGCATGTGCGTGCAAGACTGCGGGTTGACACACACCTGTGCAAGGTGAGTGGACAGTGGCGCCTGGAAACGTTCCTCAACCTGACACACCGCTGGAGGGAGAGTACACACATGGCAATGTGGTACTACATGTGACCTTGTTGGACTCCTTCACCTGCTCACTGTCAGCAGAGCAGACAGTCAGCGCAGTCCGGTGGTACAGGACTATGCAGATCCCATGGGCTGAGTGGTGTCCCCTGACACGGTGCAATGAGCATTCGCCAAACACCACATGACTCGTCCAGCAAGGCAAGGTGGGCTGAGACCGTTGGCATCCGTAATGATTGGTGTTCATTTGTGCATCCCCATGTCTTGCACCTCTACATGTTCCTTTGCTGCCTGTTAGTGTATGATGCATTGGTCTGCATGTTGTGGCCCTTGTCTTGCCCGTACTGACACGCACATGCTAATAAAGTGTACGTAACTTCAGTAGTGTTCAACTGTGATGAGTGTTGATTAGCATGCCAAATCGTGTGCCTCAATGAGCATTGTCCGTACACAGGGAGGGACTGACTGGCGCATTTCACTTAGGGGTGGGTCCCTATTGCCAGCTCCACCTCCGTGAGCCAGACATTGTGGTTGGGAGAGTTGCTGGTAGACCTGTGCGCTTACGTGTCTCCAGCAATGTGAGTATGGTGTCCAACTTCTTGCCATGTGGATCAATGTGTTCCATCAAACCAGGCTGTGTCCACACAGTTGAGTGTGTGTAGGTATGCGAAGAGATGTTCTGTTGTCACATGTGATGTGGGACACTACTTTAAGCCTCCTACCGACTTTGACATATTTGAAAATACAGCCCTATTTAATACATGGGCGTGGGGCTACGTTGGGGGGTGGTGAGATTGTTGTTCATGATCAATGAGGCCACAGTTAGTTCACACCTTCACAGTCATCAAATTGGCCATGTGTGTCACGGTCAAACATGCGCATTGTGCAATCAATGTCCCTACAGTCATCCATACTGTTATACTTGATTGAACATAGACATGGAGCTGGAGCTGTACATGGCCATGCACACCCCACATTGCATGGTTTCCCAGTGGAGGTCCAAACAGAGTTCTTTAGGGAATGACAAGTTCATCGGCAGAGGAAGGGTTGAGTCTGCAGCCTGTTTGCTGTGTCATTGGTAACCAGAGCAGATATGGCAGTCCATGTCGGGGTCCAGGTGAATGTCGCAGAGTGTTCCGGGGGACAGTGGAAGGTGTTGTACTAGGGCATGATGCAGAGGGCTGTACCAAGCAGAAACAGGCCATATGGCGGGGGATGAATGCTACAACCTCCGTTTTGACACAGAGTCATTACCATCCACATCTTCGTCCTCTGATATGTCTTCTGTGTCAGGTGTGCCAGGGGTATGTGGTGGTGTTATGGCTGCATCACTGTGTGCCACTGACACATCAGGGGGCGGAGGTGGTATGGCTGCATCACTGTGTGCCACTGACACATCAGGGGGTGGAGATGTGTGTGTCGAAGTTCCTGCAGCAGTCATCTGGGACAGGCTCTGTGGCAGCAATGGCAAGATGAGGATCTGCAGGGCATGGAAGATCCCAGCTACATCTCGCTGGTGATCAGCCGTGGCAGCCATCCTTCCTGCCTGCATCCGCTCCATGTTCTCCATTGTCCTGCACATCTGTGCCAACTCTGTGCTGTCGTCGCTGGAGCCTCTCTGACTAGACAGTTCTTGTATCCGAGTAATGGCTCCAGCGAGGTCAGCCAAGGATTGTTGTAGGGCATGGAGTGGACTGTGGGTGTCCGTTAGGGACTGTAAGTGGTCCCTGATGGGACTAAGACACCCACGTATGGCATCTAGTTTGGCTGCCATGAGGTCAAAACCCACCCGCACCTGTTCAGCCAGCCCCCTCTGGCAGTCTGACACACGGCGTTGGAATGCCATGTGTTCTTCGGTGAGGTGCTGGGAGCCAGCCGTGGTGGTTGGTGCTTCCTGCTGTGTGGTCTGTGCAGGGGGTGGGATCACCTCGATGCAGCTGGGCTGCCCTGCTCCTGGAGGTGGGGTGCGGAGGCTGTCCATGAGCCGTTGGAGGGTGTCGGAGCAGATGGCCAGGGGGTCCTCCTCATCATCACTGAAGAGATGTCTGGTCTGCTCTGCAGGAGGTGTTGATTGTCCCTCTGCAATGTGAATGGGAGATGCAGGTTAACAGTGTGTTCCATGTATGTGCACGCATTGTACATGTTTACATACAGACTGCATGGCAATGTACATTGTCACTGTTTTGGAGGAGCTGGGTATTTGATGGGAGACAGTGGACATTTCGACTACATGACGGATGTGAGGTTGTACTCGTACATTATCATCTGTCAGTTTCCTGCTATGCCTGATGTGGTTGGCCAGTTTCTACGCACATGCGGCACCAGTTGTGTCCTCTGTTCTGTGGTGTAAGTGTGGCACTTTGTACCACATTGTCGTCAATGTTGATGTGCTGTGATTGCTAAGTGTGTGTGCTGCATTGTGGGAGGGTCGCCCCTGCAGCTCTGATTTTGCGGCCCCTTATCCCTTTGAGGCGGTGTGCCTTTGACTTGTGTGCTTTTACGGTGCTGAGATGTTGGCGACTTAGGTCATTTGTGCCCTTGGACGGATTTTGGACTCTTGTGCATTGTTTGTCTGCAGATGTGTTGTTGACGTCAGGGGTTGTATGTGCACGTGGATGTGTCAGGGTGTGACCTGCTCCTTTGAGGATGTTATCCACACTGGGCCACCTCAGTGTCGTGCGTGCACCATGTCATGTATTTTGACTGCAGCCATGCTATTGGTCATGCAGTGTCACTTGCATTGTCAGTGTGGCTCACAGAGCCGCTGCTTTGCTGGGTTCAGCACATGTGCATGGGTAGGTTGTGAGATTGGTGGGGGGGCATTTGTGCACATGGTGGACGGGGGCCTACTTGGTGTTTCTTTGTGTGCTGCAGTGTGCCAAGGCCATCAGGGACATGTTCCACAGTCATTGTGGGTGTGCAGTGTGCTACACATAATTGTGCATGTGTGCCATTGTGCCCGTCTCCCCCCGTCCCCCCAGTCCCTGGTCGTTACTCACCCTGTTGCTGTTGGGTCAGGTCATATCGAGTAGTGTCCGGACCCCGACTCCTTGCACCATCTCCGCACTGATGACTGTTGTCACCATTTCCTCCAGCTCATCCAGCTCATCAAGCTCCTCCTGTGGCGCAGGACTCCCACCTCCAGTCGCCGTTGCTGCCTTCCGGTTGGCATCGAGTTTCTGCTTGGTTTGGCTTTTCACATCATGCCTGCGCCTCTTCACCTCCTCCATTGTCTTCCTCAACACTCTGACTGCATTCACGTTGTTCACGATGGACTGCCATATTTCCGTTTGTGTTGCCGATGACACATTGGAGGTGACGAACAGTTGTTGGTAGTGTTCTGTCACCTCCGTGACGATGATCCGGGTTTCCTGCGGACTGAACCACGTCTTCCTCTTCCTCTTCTCCTTGCCCTTCCCCGGCCCCGGGGTTCCTGGCTGGTCGTCTGTGGGGCTTGTGGGGTTCGCGTTGTCCTCTGCACTCGGCCTGGGTGCGTCCATGGTGCTAATCAGTTACATTTTTTTTTCTCAGCCTTTATAGTGCATTCTCACGCATGACGCGTGGGATTCGCAGGCCTGTCACTGGTTTTTGCTGATTTTTGTATCGCCATTGGGGACATCGCCACTTTTTTCGCGTTCGTGTTTCGCATTTTTTCGGCGTTGCATTAATTTTAACGCGGACATTTGTCGCGTTATCGTGAGACTCTCGCATGGTGCGGCCGGGTTGGGAATGGTGCGTTAACACGGTGTTATTTTCCCGCAGTAGACTGCGATGTGAGAAGTTGCGTTAGGCAAATTTGGCGATAGTTAACACATGTTCTTGAGAATATCCCCCCAAATGTCCCTGAATTTTTTAAGGGCCCCAATTCTTTGTGCGTAAAGATTTCCTCATTGCTTAACCTGCTTCATTTTGCCTACCATTGAATCGGAGGTAGGGATCTCGGAGGACTTCCACTTTTGCAAAATTAAGGATTTGTCTAACAAGGTGGCAATACAGAGAAATTTTTGCTGTCTGGAACTAATTTGCCTGTGTGGAGCAGACATACCAAATAGCGCCCCGAGGGGACCTAGCGTTATGCAAACCTATAGCTTATCACTAATCAACAAGAATATTTTTGTCCAAAAGCGAACAAGGGCTGCACAGGTAAAACATACATTGAACCAGTTGCCTTTGTCATGTCCACATCTGAAGCATGCAGCTTAGTTATTGGGATACATTTTCTGGATGCGGTAAGGAGTGTAATATAACATTCATTTGGAATAGAAAGCCATTCCTTTTTATTTGCACCCCAGATAGCTTTGTGAACCATTTGATTGTACCAGACCCAAGAGTGCTGATCTAACTTACATCCTGTGGAGGTTGTGATCTTGGTCAATGCAGCAGAGATAACTACTTTGCGTAATTGCTGATGGAGCAGGCGTTACAAGTTGCCTATTCCAGTATGGCTGTTCACAAAGTAGGCTTTGCTGATGCCTTCCACAAATGTATTGGTTGTTTGCTGGTTGTTCCGCATGTAATGATTGATTCACAGATAGGAGAATGCTGGTTCAGAAGGGATAGCGCAATTACTGGCAATCAGTTGTTCCCAGGTTTTCACTTTCCCGGTCAGCATAAAATCGCTAAACCTAACAAAGCCTGCCTTTTCCCAACCACTAATGACTCTGATCTCTAATTGTATTCCTAAAAGAGTACGTTCTCTTATATACATGTGGGGATGAAACTGGGGAAACTGAAATTCCTCTTTGACTTTCGCATTTCTAAAATCGAAAAAGTGCGGGAGGTTATATCTGGTACGCTTAGGCAGTTTGGGGATTTTAATAAAAATCTGAAGCCAAATGTTGGCCTCTCACAGCATTTTCTGTAGATAAAACAATTCAACTGATTACCCATGGCCGTTGCTTGAATGAGCCAGTCAAGAAAGGCTGCTTGATAATACGTTTGAATGTGTGGAAGCACCAGCCCGCCGTCTTCTGTATTCAACTGTATAGTCATCAAGTTGGTACAGGCCTTCTTTCCCTACCACAGGAAATGGCGTAATGCTTGGTCTGTTTCATTAAAAATAGATGGATGGACTTTGATCATGACATTAGAGAAAAGGAAAATGCCGGTAGAATGGCCATCTGGATTAGAGCTACACATCCTATAATAGTCAAGGGCAAGGATTGCCATTGAAGTAGTAGACCTCACACCTTATTGAGGGTGACAGTGTAATTTAGTTTGAATAGATCCGCAAAGTTATGTGAAGCATAAATTCCCAGATATCTAATGGGGCAAGTAGCAGAATAGTGCGACCTCATTTCGATGGGTAGAATTGAGGAGGTGCTGTTAAACAAGAGAACTTTGGATTTGGCATGGTTTATTTTGTAGCTCTCAATATGTGTAAATGTCTGGATTTTGGTAAATGCATTGAGGATATTTTGCTCCTCCGCTGCTAGATAGAAGATCATATCATCCACAAAGAGCTTGATCTTAGACACTCCTTGGAGGGGGGCCATAATTTTTGGATTTTGCCTTAATGCGGCTGCCAAAGGCTCTATGAAGAGGGCAAAGAGAACCGGAGACATAGGGCACCCTTGCCTTGTACCTCTTCTGATTGAAACATGCCCTACAGTTTGCAAGTTAACCACAATTTTTGCCTCAGCCTTTTTTTTATAGGTTTTCCAATAAATGAACCAGCTTCAACGGGAATTGAAAAACTAAGCATTATAGCGAACAACACCTCCCACTGCACTAGATTGAATGCCTTTTCGGCATCAAGCATAATGATGGCTGCTTTTAATTTATTGTTTGATTAATAGTCAATTGCCTGCAACAAGAAATTAGTGTTTGATGAAATCAATCTTGCAGGTAAAAGTCCACTTTGATCTCAGTGAACCCCAGTTTCAGCTAAAGGGGCTAGCCTAGACACTATGATCTTTGTAAACAGCTCGCAATCACTATTTAATACTCTGATAGGATGATAAGAGCCAGGTTTCTCTGATGGTTTGTCCTTTTTAATAAAGCTAAAAATCACGGCCTCCATGAAAGAGCTAGGTACCTTGCATCCTTCCAAAATTTCATTAAATAGGGTGACTATCAATTTTGCTACCTGTACCTCAAATATCTCATACATTTCTGCCAACAGGCCATCACTCCCACACGCTTTAGCATTGTGCGATTATTTAATCGTATCTTTCACTTTGGCTAGTGTGATGGGAGCTATGGCTGTAGCTTGGAGGTCCCTCTTTAGAGCAGGTAGCCTGATTAAATGCAAGAACTCCTTGATCTGTTTGAATGTAGTGCTGTTAGTGGAGGCATACAGGCCTGTGTAGTGTTCAAGGAATACTTTGCTAATTTGGTGCTTTAACGGTCTCGCTGTTCCTTTTCTTCTTCACAGACCAGGCCAAAATTTGCCCAGAGTGCTCGCTTTCCTCACAATATGCATGTATTCTGATTAACTAATTCCCTGGACATGTAGTAATCTTTTAGGTTTTGGCTTGCTTGCGAGACCTTGACTCTAGAAGCCACAGTGTGAAGTGCGGAGTCTTCGAGTCTTTAACTTAACTTGGGCCTTGAAAGAGATCGCCTCGCCCTGAATAAAGGCTTTAGAGGCCCTCTATACTACATAGGTAGAAGCTGTAAATATATATCTAAGAAAAAATGCATCTATGGCTGAACGTATGATCATAACGCTGCTTTCCTCCACTAGCAATGATTTGTCGAGCGACCATTGAGGCCGTTTGGCCCGATGATCATTCAATGATACATCTAAAAAGGCGACAGAGTGATCAGAAAATGGACTCGACAGCATACCTGATCTGTTTCTGTCCCATTTATGAGATACTAGGAAGAAATAGATTCTAGAAGCAGAGTTAAAGCGTTTAGAAAAACAGATATATTTTCTCCCTTGGACGTGATCGATCCGCCTGTGGTCAACTAAAGTGAAATCGCTGTCAATTTTGCTAAAAAGCGTGATGCTCTCGTCTTATTTTGCTGTTTATTACTGTGAGAGCAATCTAATCTAATATACTGAATAATATTGTAGTCTCCCCCAATTATCAATAATCCATAGTCCTCGATTGAACCATAAAAACTTACAAGGTGGATGAGCTGTTTATGGACCACAAGGCTAACCAGTATCCACCTGGCCATAGGAAAGGGCCTCTTACTACTTGTTGCACTTCACCTGGAAAATCCTGTGAGACCAAGATTGCCACCCCCCTAACTGCCGCGCTAGCTGACACATAAAATGGATGTGAAATAAAGATTGGAGTGTTTGGTTGCTTGGCCACAGCCAAATTTCCTGGACAAAAATTATCTGAGCTTTGAATATCTTGAGCCACACCAGAATGGACCTAAACTTGGCCCGGTTGTTAATACCATTGGCATTTCAAGACACTACCCTAAAGCACCTGGACTTCATGGTTAAGGGGTTTCTTTCTGACTTGGACGGCTGTCTCCTAACCCTCTTGAAGCTTTGACCTTCTAGCACACTGCTGGACTCACCCATACTGAACGTGAAAGCTTGGAGGGTTTTCTGTCAAGCCTTTTGCGACCCCCAGCTCCAAGAATCTTGCTGGGACTGTTCACTAATAGCTCTACTTAGCAAGATAATAAACTTTCAGACTTCTCTATCTCGACAAGCCACGTAGAGCTCCCGTCATGCTCCGTGGTTGAGGCTGTTTCCGGGTGATAGTGGACGTCTATCTAGTTGGCGGGCGTGTAACACTCTGCGTCTTTCCGCTGCCTAACCAGCCGCAAGCCAGATCCTTGTTCGTTGGTCCTCGACAACCTGACCCAGAGCGGGGCCGCCCCCAGGAGGGTGTAAGCCCACATGCTCATATTTCTGCCTCCCGCCAAAAATCAGAGCAACGTGCTCTAACAGCGTGCTGCTGCCAGACCCATTCGGAAATCAAAAACGCCTCACTCCTGCCCTCCCTCTCCCTCTTCGATCATTGCCACAAGTGTCTCCAGCCCAAACCCAAGCCGACATCGACAGAGGGTCAGTTGGCCCTAACTGAGGTACTGGGGCATTAGTTATCATAACTGCAACATTTATGCAGCTTTGCATTTTTACAGCGGCTTTGTAAAGTGACTTGCCTGGGAAGGCAGGCAAAAAGTTGCACTTCTTAGCAGAGGAATGGGAATTTGGCATTCAGTAACTGCAACAATCCATTGAGTCACAACTGCAACTGGCCAGCGGTGAGCAGGGTTAAAGCGGGCAATGTAAGCTAGACTTAGGGACTATACCCATACAAGAGGGGAACAGCAAAACATGGTCAACTGGGTGTTCCAATGCAAAACACTGTGCTACCTTCAGCCCTATAGCAAGTTTGGCGATTATGGGTGCATGGGGCGGCCTGGGTGGGCTCACTAGGCACCCTCTCAGGTGGAGAGAACCCAAGGAGTGTTGCAGAGACAGTCCGTGTAGGAGCGGATGCGGTTTGTGACCCCGTGGGGGATACCCCTAAACCTGTTCACAAGTTCAAGACTGAGCCTCCTGTCGTCTGTCTCTCAGGCTACTAGTAGTTCCTACCCACCCCTGGCATCAAATGAAGTTACTTTCTTGGGACACCTCGGCAAGAATGCATGCGCCTGGCAAAATTACAAGGGGTGCCAAGCATCGCATCCATACAACATCCATCTCGATGCAGAGGTCTAGGACCTTAGAGGATGCACAGCAGATCATTTCCCCAGATCAACTGCCTCGGGAGATGAACTTTCAAAAGCTAGCAGTACTGAAATAACAGGCAGGTCCTGGGGAAGGATCTAATGAAACTGATCTTATCTGTCCATCAACGCCGGAGTTGTCCCCTGATATATCCACCATAGGAGTAGGTAGGCAAGCGAAGGCCTTGGACAACAATCCTGTGGTGCGTTCCAATCTTGAAAGTGCTTTCTGTGTATTCTCGCTCAGCGATACCAAAGAAGCTGCCAGCCTATCCTATGTTCTCGGCTGCTGGCTCCAAGTGGCCGCAAAGGGAGGCGCTGGATTTAGTGACTGAACAGAGCAAGATGTACAAGGTAAGCAACACTATGAAGGGCCCAGAAGGGCTACATCACATCTCAGCAGCCCTATCAAACTCTGCGCATGGTACAGCTGCACAAAAGACATCTGAAATCCCCCAAGGGGCAAACAGAAAATCTTGTTGAAGATCCTAATTCCCCTCTGGCACAGCCGGCAGCAACAGCTCAAACTCTTTTGAAGGAATCGGCCCAGGTACCTCCGATCAAGGCGATCCTACATCAAATATTAGGGGAACTTAGGGAGATGAACATCTCTCAGGAGGAATACCATAAAAAGATGAATGACCAATTGGGTCAGATCAATGCCAATATTCAGCTGCTTACCTCGCGGGTTACTCAAGTGGAACAAAGAGTCTCTGACCTAGAGGATTTTAGGGACCAGCAAGGCTCTACCACCCTAAAAATTCAATTAGAATTGGCTGAACTACAACTGAAACTCGATGATGCCGAAAACAGATCTCGGCGTTCCAACTTGCGGTTTGTTGGAATTCCTGAAGTCCGCAAAAATGGCCAGACTGTTATCAAATTAATTATGGATCTCATCAACAAGCATATGTGCCCAGAAACAGCAACCAAGGACATTGATCTTACAATCACCCAGCAGCACTGCATCCCTGCATTTCAGCCCCCCAATTCTAAATACCCATGAACTATCTTGGTGAATTTCGGTGACTTCTGCATGAAAGAGCGAATTCTGTCCAATGCTATTAGGGTCAAAGCGTACCATACTCCAAAAACGTACTCCTTTAAAATGTTTTCGGATATGTCGTTATCCTCTGCACGGCGGCTTAAGGAGTTCAGAGACTTGATCGATAACTTCAAGAATCAAGAGGCTCCAGAAGGGATTGTCCAACAATCCAAGTTGAAAGTCTTCTATAAGGTACAATCACAAATCTTTACTTAGTGAACCAGGCCAAGGACTTTCTAAACTTAATACAAAAACCTGAGATGGGTGAAAGTATGATATGTTGTCCTATTTGACAAACCCTATAAGGCTACATTGCACACTGGGACGCTCTTAATCATTCCTGTTTGCAGCCTCATGAGGGCTATGTCAGGGTACTCACTTAAGGGAGGGAAAAGTGGGGGGCACACTCAAGGGTGGGAGGACAGCTTCTTCTGAGGGAGCCCATGATGGGTGGGCTCCAGAGGCAGACGAAGCAGGTGGGGTTGCAGGGTCACATCAGGTCAGCTAAGGCAACTTCAAGGGTGGCGGCTAATCACTCTTCTCATGCAGAAGGGAGGGGTACCAGCAAAGAGAATATGTCATTAAAGGGCAAATAAAATATTTTCATCTGAACTGGCAGCTGACAGGTAGTTGGGGCGATCATTTTGTTCTCCCAGGGGAGCGGGAGTGGGGGCCGGAGCTCCCTTGAACATCTCAGTGCTGCACCATGGCTGTCAGACCCAAGGTAGAGGGCTGCTCACCTGTAGCTCTTAACATCGTTATAAAGTCAGTGCTCTGGTGGAAGCCCTTAGTTTTGAGCAGGCACGGGCCCTGGGCAGCCTCCCATGCCTAGCGCCGGCACTGCCCAAGGGGAGCAAAGGACACAGCCTGTCTACCTCTGGAGGACTTCATGACACAGGCCAATTGGGTTAGGGGCCATGGGATAGGATGGGGATGGCTAAGGGGTGGGGCTTAGGGCAAAGTTATATAAGTGAGGTGTGTGAGGGGATTTTACTGCCTTTCTGGCATGCCATTTGCGAGTGGAGAGTGGAGAGTAGGGAAAGCTTAGTTTGATTTTCTTATTTATTTATTTATAGTTGGTTTTGTGGAACTAGGGTGCCTTTTTGTATAAAGTTGTAGAAAGTGACCCATATTTCCAAATTCCAGATTTATCTATAAAGTGCATAGTTAATTAAAACCATTATGCATACCATGGGTTAAAAAGTCTCACACACATATTACTATTAGAAGCAAAAGTGTAACAGAAAAACATCTTTTTACAATTATATCTGCACCAAATAATGCACAACCTGCAAACTCAATGTGTAGATACCAAGGTGATAGTGCGATACCATGATAAAACATTTCCTGTGTTAAATATAATTAAAGCTGGACATCATAGTGCCTTTATTACAGTCTGATTATATGGGTCCCACTACAGATGATATAAAGGAGGATCAGTTTGATTACCATGAAATTCATTAACTTTGGTCATGTGTCATAATATTCTATCTGGTCCTCAAGTGCTTTTACCTTTGTGATGAATTTTGCCATATACTTGACCAACCGCACATTTAATTAAGTATGCTCAGGGTTGAGTGCTGTAATAAGGGCTTGTCTGCATGTTTGTATCTTAAGATGATTGTATATGCCTTGTAGCATTTGGAGCAAAGCAATTTAGACTCCACCCTTACACATCACAGATATGCAGTTAGATACATATAACTGACATTATATTCAGTGTGTGCCTTAACTTCATTAATGTGTGTGAAGCATTTAAATGCATTAATGAAATGTAATCCTCGTAAGGATTAGAGATTTATACATGTGCACTAATGTTCAGTTTAAACATGTAAGCATGTATTCTTTATTCACGTTTTTACACTTATACTTCACGTTATTTTTTCATATGTAAACATGTACTCCTTTACTCAAGTTCTACATTTATTCTTCAAGTTACATGTGTGCATGTACAACCATGTATTTGCAGTGTGTATTAAATGCTTGGTTAAACTTAGTCTGACTACAGGCCTCAAGTAAAATCCATTTTCTTTTGCCAGCATGTTCCCTCTTTCCTTGCAGATATATTATCATGATTCTCGTTAGTTAGAGAAAGGCTTATTGTTTTTATCACACTGCTGATAGAGAGGCCTGGAGATAAGAACGCAGCAGTGAATGTGGAGAATTTACGGTTGAAAGAGGCCTTCTGTTCATCATGTATCAGGATGAAAAGCTGTTTAAGGTTGTGAACTACAGTCCCAGTTTGATGCGATGGGAAACTGAAGAGATGTTGCAGATGCACTCGAGCAACGATTTGGTTGGCTCCTGGTGGTGTGAAAGGAGATAAGGATGGTTCTGAATCTCCTGTTATTTTTAAATTAGTGTTCTCACAGTTGGAAGATGCTGAGATTCCCTTTAGACTTCGAGAGCTACAGATCTCTCTGCTTGCCCTATTCTTGCAAGTGTGAAGCTTTATGCTAAACACTTATTTCCTTTTTCTAACACTTCTACTGAAGTCTGATTTTGCTGACACCTTCTAGGCTTTATGAATTAGAGACCCTTAGTAGATGATCTTATAATCTGATTTATGTTTAGAAGAGAGAAGGGAAGTTTCTTTATGGAACACCTGTTGCTTTAATCTGTTTCTTTATTGTTGTGGCTATCACAATTCTGTATCTCATTCTGTTGCACCTCAATCTCCTGAGCTATTCCAGCTTATCTGTCATATTTCTGTACTTTTTGAACTTATTATTGGTTTGCTTATATACTGGATTCTTTGGTAATCCAAATAAAACCCTTTAATCATATTTGGCGATTTCTGGTCCTTATTGTGGAGTCTCATTGGCTCACAAGTCAGAAATGTACTGTTGATGTCTTCTCCCTTTCAATGCTTCACGTCAACCAACAAAGGCCCATATGACCAATGGGGAAAGATCTTTAACGACTTGACTAAGAGATTACGTTGTAAGGTGCAGCGCTCTTTCACATCTCTCTTCGTTCTAGCAGCATCAATGGGCAAATGCAGGCAATATGAATCATAGACACTTTACACAAGCCTCAAAGCCTGCAGATTGTTGTATCTGCATTTTTTTAACCATTGTGGCCTCATATCCAGTGTCACATGACTGCCTAGTTGGAGTCGCATAAACTGTAATTGTATGTGGTGCGCATAACCTGGTTCAAAATAAGGCTGAGGCTTAAGAGTACTATAAGTGTTAATGACCTGCCATGCATGTGCCCGCTTTACAAATATGGCTTTATCCTCTTGCATGGAGAGTGTCTTAGTATTATTATTGAGCTGCTTATTAAATACAATGAGTGATGACCCGGCCTCCCACAGGTTAGATTGTACAGCTTCTTATAGAAACCGGCTGAATGTTAGTCTCGAGCCTTGTACATTTATTTCCTGCCAAACTCGTGATGCTAGCGAGTTTTCATCCGCTAGCTTGAATTTATAGCACATATCGAGGAAGCAACCTTTATCACCTAGGACTGCTTTATCAACCCGATCTTCAATCGTACCTGTGCTGGTGAAGAGCAATCGGGGAGCTGGTGCATCGTCTTGTACATTCTGACTAATAATTGATCTAAGTGCCTTGCCTGGTCTAATTTCACATACAAATGAGATTGCCGGGAGGAATTTAGCAACCATGGGGCAGATTTACAAGGCCCTTGCGCCACTTTTGCGTCACTTTTCCAATGTTAAAAATGACGCAAAAGTGGCGCAAGGGCCTTGTAAATCTGCCCCCATGACTTTCTGTAGTGAGCCCATTATTGAGCCTGGCACAAATCTTGAAAAGGAATTAAAGCTGGCAGTCAGGAAGGCATCTTTGTATTTAATTGATTCTAGATGCATTAGAAATGAGCCTCTATCATCAAATAATACCCCCAGGTATTTATACTGTCTGGTACAAGTAACTCGAGTACCATTTACACACCATGAGTCATGTAGTTTTATTGTTTTACTTAGCTTCATAATTTTGTTTTATGTAAAATTAATCTCCAGGCCATTCAATGTTGTGAAGGCATAAAGCGCGTCCAGCAAACGTTGCATCCCCACAGGGTTCAAACTCATTAAAAGCAAGTCATTGGCATGTAAAATGTGTGTAGGATCCAGCTGCTGAGTTTCGGAGCATGAGAGTTTATTTTATCAAGGTTTCTGGACAATTATGTCAAATAATGTGGGTGCCAAGAAGCACCCCTGCCTGAGTCCGTTCTCAGGGGAGCTTAGCGCCATCTCTGTAACCAGGGTGCGGAGTATAAGAGTTGTATGGCCTTTAGTAGTGTTGTGGGAATGCCGGCTGTTGATAGTTGCTGCCAGAGGAGACTCCATCGAATGCAGCCTTATAGGGTTTCTATGAACCAAGTATAAAACGTAGTTTTGGTGTAGGGAGCTTTTTCCATACAGACTGTGAGGGCGGCTAAGTTAGATAGAGTGTCCTGCCCTGCCGAAAACCCATTTGGTCCCAGGGAATGAGCTCATGGCTATCTGGCATGCTATTCGACCCTGTAGTACCAGACTAGCATAGGACTTTGATTCTGTGTCGAGGAGTGCAATCACCCGATAATTGGAAGGGGGGCTCCTTATTTCCTCCATTAAAGTTGGAATAAAATATGGTGCCACGCCAGAAATCTGTTGCAAACATGCTGCACTATGTATGATTGCAAGATTTCTAGCCCAGAATTTGATGTTAGACCTTAAGAAAGCTGAAGGTAGGCCCAAGCGTGCGAAATGCCGCATAGCTATTAAGTGGTTTGCCGCGGAGCCCCCGAGTTTCAGGGATTGGCTCAGAGACATGTGGGTGGTGGAGGAGGAAGTACGCATGAAACATACCAGAAGGGACGAAAAAGTTGAGGATGAGTTGCGGGCAAAGGCAGCCATGCTGGTTGATCTGAGGGACCTTCTAGATGCCAGGCCGCCATGAAGAATTTAGAGGTGGGGCGAGTGCGGATACTAGAATATACAGGCATAGGGCTGACTCTGGTGGTTTGGGGACCGACTGAAACCCGCCTTTGCTCGCCTGGTGAGAGTGAGTGAGCGGGGCCCGCAGGGGGGCAGCCCACTCACAGGAGAGAATGGGGTGTAGGACTGGAATGGGGGCGTTGCGGCTCTCAAGAGAATACAGTGTCTGATTGCCACTAGGGATTAATGTCAAAAGCAGAGGGATGGGGAGTGGGGTTGTTGGGGAAATGTTTTTGATTTAGTGTTGGACATTAAACAGATTGAGAGAATCTGGTATGACATGTATGTACCAATGTGTTATATGTCCTTACAAACCTTAATAAAAACTATATAAAAAACGTATCGGCCAAGCGCGGGTGTGATATTATAATGAACCCTCAAATGCTCCACCTAAGTATCCTCTGATATATTCACATTAAAGCCAGCGGTACGGTCATTAATTATTCTCCAAAAGGCTTTACTGTTTCTTGATTTACATACATGAAAAATGTTTTGCTCACAATTTGTCCGTTTGCTTGTTTTGTGCCTGCCACACTGCCTTTTCCTAAGATTTTCGCAGTTTCTGCACCTTTTCTTCCTTGTCTTTATCAGGGTAGTTACTTTTCAATCGTTGGTATTCTCTATAGCACATTTTTCAAGGTGGTTAAGTGGTTTGTTACCCTTGGTGGGTTTTTCCCCTAGGCCGTCATGTGGTGTACTTCTACCTTCTATCTGCCATATTTAGTCTACATCACCTCAAGGTATTGCTCCCAGGAAGAAATAAAGTTGGATAAGCTAAACGTGTAATCGTCCAATTCGCTAGTGCATTATTCCAAGATGGCTTTCTGCGATTTTGTTTGCCACTGTAGTGGCTTCAGACTATCTGTGGTTGGATCGAACATTAACGCGGTGACAGATTCATGGATTTTGGGTTTACAGATCAATGTTACGATTCGTGTATTGTGTTCTCTGTCCTCTCGTATGGCAATCATGAAATTGCTAATGTATTTGAAGACCGCAGAATAATCTGTTATATTGGTGGACTTTTGGGATATGTGTGCCTAAAGAGGTGGCCTATCCACTGAAAGTCCACCATTCAGTATGTGCAGGCCTAGTGCTGAGAGGAGAGAGGCTAGACGGTACCTTAAGAGTCTTTACATCTAGTAGCTGGAGCTGCCTGGGGTGGTAGGTTCCAGACTTCATTCTGGGCAGCTATGTTTTTTCCCTAATAGAATGAAAAAGATTTGAGTTAAAATCCCCTGTTATTAACGTATAATGTGTATTATAGTCCTTCATGAAAGTATCCATACCGGCCTCTAGTTTCATTATAGCGTCTGATTTTGCTCCAGACTTTGGATTAATGTAAACATTGATCAAAATAAGTGGCTGAGGGCCTTCACTTGTCCAATTTTAGATGTCAACGGCTGCATCCAACTTCCCGAGATGTTTAACTGTACTGACTTTACATTCAGTTGTGCTGAAACATATATAGAGAGACTGCCTTTTGGCCGGTCCTTGGAGCTTATTTCTTAGGGCTGGCTTATTATATTCCAAGTGCCCAATAATGGCCACTGTGTGTTCTGCCAGGTTTCCTGGTGGATGATTATTAGAAATTTCCTTTGGGGGGGATTATGGTTTCAACTTTGAGGATTTTGGTTAGAACTCCTGCTATATTCCATGAGCAGATTTGTATTGAGGTCACCTCTTTTGTGCAGTCAGCGCAAGTTAACCAGTTTGCTTGTCAGGAAATAGGCATTGCATCCTCAGGTCAGAAAGTTCTTTCTGGTAAAGAGCTGAGGGCAGCCATGACCAGTCTGAAGTGACACCAGTGGGTAGTCTCCAGAGCACTTCTAGATTAGCTTTAGGAGCCCCCAGAGTGGAACCTGTATATTTGTGTTTGCAGATGTTTGTAGATCTAATGCGGTTCCTCAATACTGAGAATATAGAGTTACTTGATATGCTCTTTATTTGCTCTTGATTTTGTGTAATTGTTTTTAGTATTCTTTCATTCACTGATAACGAGTGTTGAGTTACTACTGAATGTGGTTTCAAAGACCTCAATGGGGTATTTTGAGCTGTAGTATCAGACACAGAGGGCGCTAAAATCATTGGATAACAGTTTTCTTGATAAACGTGAGATTTGAATGCCCCAATTCCAAAATGTTTCTTTTTCCCCAAACACCTTTTGAGCAATTTAATTTAATGCAAACGATATCAGAGTAGGTTCTGACTCTTGTACTCCTCTGGTTTTAGAAATACCACAGATGTTATATCTGAGGAGAACAGGTTTCCAGGTTCTTTAGTCTTATCAAATTTTCTCTATTTAGGACATCATGCAGACTCTTAGAGGTGTATTGAGGTGTGAACAGACGCTTATGAGATGTAATCGGGTTCAGCGCCTGTGTTGCTGAGACCTGATAGGGGCTTGATCTTCCCATCTTGTCTTTATTTTGAACAGACAGCATTGCAGAGGTGACAGATTGAACTGTGTTCTCAGCTAGACCCACTGATCTTAGTTCCGATGGAGGGTCTACGCATGAGTCTTCTATCTCTTTAATATTTTGTATCTTCTGCTTACTTGCAGTCTCTGTTTTTGGGACTAGGTTTGTCTTTAATGATTGGATTCGATGTTTAGATGTTTTTACTAAACTTCATTGGCCTGTCAAATTATCTTTAGACCCACTAATGCCCTTTATTGGTGATCTCTCCTCCAGAGACACAACACATGGATCCAGATTGAGCCGTCGATCTTGAGTCTTAGCAAAAATCAGAAATAATTTTCTGTTGCTAGTGATTTTTGCTTGCTCTGCTGATTTTGTGTGTCCTTTACATCTTCTACAGAGCCTTTTACGTTCCCTTTTAGTCAGCATTTTTGGTTGATTGTTAGGTGTTTTGATTGAATTGGTCTCCTCAGCATCATGATGGACTTTCCTCGATTGTTTTGAGGAAAGCACCAAGGTGTTTGTCACTTTGAGACCATGATTATTTTCATCTTGTTGTTTTGAGGCATGCATTTTATTGTCTGTTAGCATGTGTGAGGAGTCCTCTCCCGTTTCAAAGTGCCCTAGTAGACCTTCATGCCCGTTTTTGGAATCGCACGTCTCCCCTTTCCCTTTCTGCAGTTCTATGGGGTAGGACATATTCGGGCTTTCCTCTTGGGCGGATTCCCTTTTTTCTAATATACAAGTATTCAGAGTTTCTGGGGGAATTAAGGCTGCAAGAGACCTGGAAACATGACATGATTTCATGGGGCTCGTAGTTGTTAACGTGTAAGTGGCCTTGGTCTCTGTCTTATGTTTTAATTCTGCAGCAGTGATCCAACTATTATTTTGTTGAAAATCTGTACCAGACTGGATTCTATTAATCCCCTTGTCAGAGTATGGTGCTCTCAGTGTTGGCACTGGCCACATGCTGCTACTTTCCTTCATTTCTGTTACCAAACTGCCCAAAACGTGAGGTAATGTGCTTAGCTTATCTAGGATCTAGGATTTGCGTGAAGGGACATGTGGTAGAAACTGTATCAGGTCCTCTGTGTACCCTAGATATCAGGCTGTTTAAGGCCTCTAACTTAGCATCAATTCCTGTAATAAATAATGCACAGGTATTTAAGAAGTCGACCTGAAAGTCTAATTTAGCTGAATGCAACTTCATTGCGTCGAAAGTGGCTTGCATGGTGTCCAAAAGGCTTGTCCAGAGAGTTGTGTGATTTATGTTTATGCTTGCATTGTTTGGCGGGTTTGAATCTGCTATTCTTTTTAGGTTCAGATCAGAGAAGAAACTGGAGTCCATAATGTCATGATCGAAACTAGTGATTGCTTTTGTGATATTAGCCACAGCATTGAAGATAGGTTTCTCCCTGCTTGCTAGAAGCCACATAGGCTATTGACAGCAGTCTCCTTTTGCAGGTCAGTGCCCTGCATAAATTCTGTGTGTACAGGTGGGTGCATAAGACTTAGTTAAAATGGTGAGCGTCCAGGTCCAACTCACCCTCCCTGTTGAGTAATACCCATAGATGTCGATGGGTAGTCCACATGGTGAGGTTTGGACCCACTTAGCCTCTATTTTTGAATACTGTTGGTGAAGATTAAGTGTATCTACCCCTATTCCAAGTAGATAGCTATCTTTTATTGCCTACTCGTCTACTTAAACAGATCACCAACACTGCAGATATAGGTGTCAAAGAAACTATCTGCAGATATAGGTGTGAGATCACCATCACTGCAAATATTGGTGTGACATCACTAGCACTTCAGATATAGTTGTGACACCTCTAAACTGCACGGGAAACAACCTTGAGAACGCATGCATTACATCGCATGCCATTAGATTGCGGTTTTTTCAACGAAAGTCGTTACAACGACTTTCACTGGAGGGCGCTATAGGACAAGGAGTAGTTTAAATTACTATCCAACACCTTCCCTACTGTACGTAGCCTGGAGTTGGAATAGTAAATTAAACTACTCCTAAGTCCAGCGCCCTCCAACGCAAGTCGTTGTAACGACTTGCGTTGTTAAAACCGCTATCTAATGGCATGCGATGTAATGCATGCGTGGTATCGTCATACATCCAACTGCACATATAGGTGTGAGATCTCTATCACTGTACATATTGGTGTGACATCACTAGCACTTCAGATATAGGTGTGACACCTCTAAACTGCACATATAGGTTTGAGATCTCTATCACTGTACATATTGGGATAGGATCACCGTCTGCAGATATGCTGTGATAGATCACTTTCACTGCAGATAAAAGTGTGAGATCTCTATCACTGTAGATATTGGTGTGAGGTCACCATCACTGCACATATATGTGTAAGGTCACTATCACTGTAGATATCTATGTGAGTTCACCATCGCTGCACATATAGGTGTAAAATAACCATTACTGCTGATATAGGTAAGAAATCACTATCACTAAACATTTATAGGTGTGAGATCGCCAACATCACATATAAGTGTGAAATTACTATCACTGCAAATATAGGTGTGAGATCACTATCTGCAGATATAGGTGTGAGATCAACATCACTGCAGATATAAGATCACTATCACTGCAGATAGATAGTTCCAACATGTTCAGTATACAAGAGTTTAAGCTATTAGCATTATAAATGACAATGCCTTTTATTTATGTTTTCAAAACAAAAACACAAATAAAAGGCATTGTCATTTACAATGTCAATAGCTCAAAGTGGTAAAAAGGAATCCTTTTTAGGTCCCGCCTGCGGCAGCACATGTGCTGCATTCACACTTGCTTGCAAGATATGTTGTAAACAAGGGGCATGCAGCCCGCCCTTTAACATTTGTTGGCTTCATTGTCACTCTTATTTGTTGCCCTCTAATTAGCCACCACATGTTGGCTTAACGTCCTCTTCTTTCGGCTGGAGTATGGACACAGTACTGTTTGCTTAAGCGTGATTGTTGTCCTGCTGATCGAGCTGTGATTGAGGTTCTTCTTACATTTTTCTTCGTCCCTCTTGTCCTTGCTGAACCGCTTGGCATTTGTAGCTATGTTTTGCTATGCCAGACAGACTTCAAAGATGCCCTTTTCACCTTTGATATGGGTGTTTGTGATAAAAGATGTGATCTGCTTTTATTGTGACAACAGCTGTTATCTTCTAATTGTATTTTCACTAAGATATGGACATGAGTGCAATTGCTTTCTTTATGTGCTAAGATATTTTGCCAAATAACTTTTTTTTTCTATTTCACGGATGGGAAGATTAACTTATTTGCTCAGAATCCCAGAGATGTTGTGTTGAGACCTAGCAAACATTGGCAAAGCCAATAGGTCCTGTCTTTGAGACTAGTGGTTCTGCCATTGCCTTTTGTTCATGCTGTACAGCATGGGCATTGGCAAGTGTGGCAATGATTTGTAGCCATGTGTTATAGCCGTGTGACTGCAGTGCAGCATGGCTAGAAATAATAACAAGCAGTGGCATAGCCAATAGGTCTCGCCTTTGGGACCTTATATGTGTTTAGCCATGCAACAGTTGATGTTGTTGCACCAAGGATATTGTGCTGCATAGCTAAATACTTATAAGGTCCCAAAAGCAAGACCTATTGGCTATGCCAATGCTTGTAGTACAATACTTCAGTTGTATATAATGTTTTTTCGGTTAGATATAAGGTGACAGAAATAGGTATAACACTTTTTTTATCATAACTTATACATTTTCAACATGCTGCACAACATTCACAATGCTCTACAACACATATTAAAAACGTTAACAAAGCCAATAGCTCTGTCTAAACACTTATAACGCCCCAAAGGCGAGACCTATTGGCTATGCCAATGCTTGTTTATTTTGGTTGATGACAGATTATTTATTCCAACATGAATTTAATCCAACATTATGTTAGACATGTACTGTGATACTATTCAGTGAGCAGTCGACACGTGTTTCGACCCTTACGTAGCTCGATAGTCTGGGGCTTTCTCACACCAAATGCAGTGCTCCCGAGGTCACAGTACATGTGTAACATAATGTTGGATGAAAGGAGCGGTCTGGATGTTAGTGTCCCTGCACCACACAGGTTACAGTGGTGCAGCGTCTTTTACCATATGCTTCTCTTTTCTTTCAGTGTGTGGTAAGACGAGGGCATCATAATCTCCTCTGTCTGCCTCGCCCTGATAGTCCACCTAGTTACCCTTGCTGTTATTAACTTTAAAAAAGTTGAGCATCGTCGGTGAAAGTGTACTCTGTGAGAGTATGCTCTTTGGATCATCACATGATTGCTTTCGTGTAACTTTGGCTGGGACAGATCCAGAGTTATATAGTTTGATCTGGCTGGAGGTCTTTCGCTTTCTTGAGGAGGTCCCTGAGTGGGCGGATCTTATTCTTCCAGATCTCATGGTGCGTTTTAATCGCCTGCTCGTCCTCTCAAATCTCCCTTGCCTTTGGCGTGCTTCTGAGATTGTGCTGATTAATGCTGATTAATGTCACATAGCTATTTTGGATGAGACTATGCTGGATTCCTTAATGTTATATCCTAACAACTATGTTATATCCTACAACTTATGCTGACCACACTGGATTCTAGATTGTGGAATCCAGGGTGGTCAGAGTCCTGATGGTTGCTGCTGTGAGAGGATGTGTAATGGGTTGCTGGCGGACACACTGTCATGAGGTGCAACTTCCCAACATGGTACAAAACCTGTACTGTATGTGCACAGTGACCTTACTCATGAACAAACATAGTCATTCAACCAAGATGGTTTTGTCCTTAAACGCACCACTCTATCATTTCTCATTCCAACCACACCGCTTGGCTCTTTAATAACATTATTTCTATGAGCATCTCCGCTCGTACTTTTGAGCCAAACCATGCGTTTGAGCTCATTTCACCATGTTACCTTCCGGGTATTCCACCTTCTCCCATCATCCAACCATACATTGTTTCCAATAACTTTTTTGATACGTTTGGGCTTGGACCACTTGAATTGGTCCGTTCTTTGACCTCCCAACACACTTGTTCTCACCCAGTCACCACACACAAACATACATGATTTGTTCCTCATTCTATCGTTATGTCTATGCACATACTTTTTCGTGATACTCTTTCACCCTACGTTCCAGATTCTCCTTCATTATTTTTTTGTGATTGACACGTTTATCTATGCTGGAGCTACCTTAGTGTTTGCTTGCCTGCCTTTAAGAAGACTGAAAGGAGTTTCTAACATGGCTGTGTGAGGCGTATTTCGATAACTTCACAACATCTCCTTGACTGCATTCTTTCTTTCTTTCTCACTTTCTTCAGCTAATTGCACACACTCTTTCAGCACACAGTTAAATCTCTCAACGAGACCATTTTCCCTAGGAGTATAGACTGCTGTAGTGTGCTGAGTTGCTCCAAACTCCCTTACATACCTCTTGAACTCTTCAGCTAAAAATTGTGGCCCATCATCAGTAAATACACACTCCGGGTACCCTTCCTTGCGAAACACCTCTTCACAAAAATGTATGATGTTAGAAGCCTTAGTTTACCTCACAAAAGCTACCTCAGACCATTTGGAAAAAGAATCTACTAATACAATAGCATATTTATTTTTAATTCCAATATCTCTAAATGGTCCACAAATGTCCATAGCCACTCTCTGCCATGGTTTGTCAGGCAAACATGTTGCTCTGATGGGAGTCTCCTCAGACCTATAAGATTTGTCACTACACGTAAACGCCAAGCAATTATGAGCACTCTATTCGATTTCCTTGTATGCCCGGCCACCAAAAGTTGATGAGCGCTCTTCTCTTCATGCCTTACGTACCACTATGTCCGTCGTGCAATAATGCCAGCAATCTGGCTCGCAGACTTAAAGGCACCACTAGCCTGACATCTCTTCTTACAATCCCATCTGCCACCAACAACTCCGACCACACCATCCTATACTCCCCTAGCTTCTTTTTTGCCTTCACCACTAGACCAATTGAACTGACCAAACTATCTGCAACTTGCTTCAAAACCTCGTCCACCGATATGGCTTGCTTCCATTCATCCTCACTTATGGCTCCTTTACAAGATTCTCCCACATTATCTACCAACCATTATTACCTGTCTTCCTCTTCATCTTCCATTCTAAGATCTTGCAAAGGCAAATGTGACAAACAATCAGCGTTCAAATTCTTACTTCCAGGATCATACCTGAGTGTAAAATCATATTCCTGAAACCTGTACCACCATTTTGCAATTCTTGGTGTTGCTTTACCTACACCCTTTGTTGTAAATTCGTCAATTAACGGCCTATGGTCAGATCTTAGCTCAAAACTGTTCCCCCACACAAATGTTTTGAAATAACTGACACCTCACCAGCCCGCCAAGGCCTCCCTCTCAATGACCGAATATGTAACCTCCACTCCCTTGAGAGTACGCTATGCAAATGCTACTACAAGCTCAAGACCATTACTCCTTTGCATCAAAACAGTTTGGGTGGGGCTGTCCGTTGACAATGACACTGGTGGGGCTGGCCAGCCTGTAGCTCCATACTTGACGCTCTTTACTATGTTACACTTGGTTTCAACACTCTTGGTTCTCTTGTTTCTTGTAGTTGCTCTTTGTTTCTGTATCCTTGTCCATAAGTAAACAGCTTTTAACTCTTGAAAAACGCTTGGGTCCATGTCCAGTCGTCGCCAAAATATGTTGTGCCCTCACACACAGGTTGACACAGGTAGCCAGTTAGAGTTTTGAAGACTTCTTTATTGGTTCCATGCTCAGATGTACATCAGTCCATATTCTTGTTGTCAGCCCTTATTCCAGCCCCACCAGGAGCAGCCTCCCTGCTGCTCAGCCCATCTCCAACTGTCACCACTCATCCACACAGGCACCCAGGCATTCCATTCATCACAGTCACACCAACATTCCGATACCATCTCTCACTCTGGCTGAGCAGCAAGGAGACAGCTAGGCTGGATTACATACAATGACACTTAAGAGGATATAACACAGTTCCCAAGCCATATGCACTTGCATCGGCTACTACTATGCTTTGATCACTGGGTCAAAGGGTTTTAAAGCAACTGCTTTCACTATTTCCCGTTTAATTTAATTAAACGCTAGTTGACATTTATTGGTCCACTCAAACTTTACTCCCTTCTTCATCAACGATCTTAAAATGTGTTCCTTGTCCACAAAATGTTTTTTTTTTTTTGTAAAAAAAATTATTTTCAAAAAAAGGACATCACAATACATCCACAACAACATAAAAATAATCATATAACATATTAACACTATGCATAAATAATCATAATCATAAATGTCCCCACAAATCCAACAAAAAACATAACCACACCAAATTATAAAATTGATGCAGCGCGTACAATAAAAACTATTCTCCTCCTAGGTTACTTATAGGTCATCCAGGGGCAAACTATATTTCTCATATCCACATGACGATGGGGCCCATAAACATCGCCTAACACACACACACTCCTGGATTTCCTTTTACACCTTTATGAAATTCTGTACTCCTAGGAGAAGCATGAGAACTAAATGGAGAACACCATTTTTGTGTACCGCTGGAAGAGCAAGGATATCTATTTACCTTAATTTGTCACTTTCTTTTAGTTATTTCTTAAGATATTCCTGCTCATTGTTTTGTCGATGAATCATTCATTTAAGAAATTAGTTCATAGTGATTAAGACCAGCTGAATCACAATCAACCAATTACTCATGTCACAATCATTTAGGAAAATAACCACTGAGTCATTTTGGGTTTAAAGAATCTTAAATTTTATATAATTTTAAAAGCATGGAAAGAATTTAATACTTTATTCAATTATTCATTTTTAAATTCACAATTTTATTAAGCATAACCAACTTATTGCAGAAAAGGAATTTTTGTCATGAAGCCAAAACCCTAGTTACCTGCCTAGCTTCCTAATTTAGCCTAAAGATTTCTAACCTAACTTTTGGGATTAGAAATAGCCTGATTCTCATACTCAACTGTAAAGTTAAGACAGCAACAGCAACTTCAGCTCGTCAGCATCAGCTACCTGCAACCCGTCTCCTCTACTGCAACCACGACTCTCGAACTGCTTGGAACTCTGACTGGAACTCTCTGGAACTTCCCTGGAACTGACTGGAACTGACCCCTCCCACTAAGAGTAGGCCCTCTTATACCCCAATTCTAACTTTGCTAACTAACTGTTGCAACATTAATATCACGCTTTTCTTTCATTGGTCCATGCATGTCAGCTTATTCATTCTTTAATCAAGTTCTCTTGGATTCAAGGGTCCTTGGATCATTTCCTTTCCCATACGCTTAAACATTTCCATCCGATTCGATCAGTCCATTTGTATCTTCTTTTGACACATTCAAGAACTCCGCAGTCATTGTCCTTTCTCTTGGGCTCCTTTCCCACGGACTCTCTCCTGATCATCACGGCACACTATCAGTTCAATTAGGTCACACCAGCCTTGACCATTTCTTGCATCCTAGCCTCTCAGAGACATCACGAGGCTCCAGATTTCTTCAATCTCATCCCGTACCACGTGTCCCCTTGCGCCTGCGCACATCTTCCCACTGGCGGCCATTTTATCTCGCCACTCGGTTCTACTTTAGAAGCACTAATTTGAGGCAAATAAAACATAATTAAAATAGAGAAAAATATCCCTTTCGTTTCCCTCCCGTCTACGTACCCCAATTAGTTGTTACCTAGCAAAAAGCGACATTTAAGCTGCTCCTTACTTACCATCACTATTGTTTTTGCAACGACACATTTTATTTCTATGAAGCACAAACATGCATTTATTTTATTTAGTACGCTTTTTATTCTTACGTTATGATTAGACACACGGACATTCATTAGTAGATTATTTAGCACATACATTGGCATATTACCATTCCCACATATACAATGTTGATTAATACATTTAAACGAACATTTTTAATTAATTAATTATATAATTTGTTAGGGGTTAAAATTTTTATTTTTACTGCTCCATCAATCCCCCTTTGGTGATTTTTAAATCACCACATAAAACCCAAGTCATACTTCTTTTCAGGCAGCATGTCTTTCATCCTTTACTTTCTGTTATTCATATCTCTGTCTCTTCTTCATCTTGCCTTTTAGTCTCTTTATACATACTTTCTTTCATTTTCTCCAACTCAATTTCACCCATTTCTCTCTCTCTTTCTCTCATTATTCTGTTATTTCTTCTTATCTTATTCTGTCTTACTTTTCTCTTTATACATGTTATTACTATTTTCAATGTCATGGCTAACAATATCACTATAGTTGCTACTATTATAACTTTCCCTATTACTAGTTTACTCATCCTAGTTAACCAATTTGCTACTGAGGAAAACCCTCTACCAAGTTTTCCCAAAACACTTTCAACCTCCAGTGGAACTAATTCTTTGTGCAGACTTGTAATATTTGTAATATACTTTTGTATATTTTCACTGTTATCCGGAATGTAAGTACAACAATGTTGGACTTTCAACATTCCACAGACTCCACCCTCTTTTGCCAAAAGAATATCAAGGGCAAGCCGATTTTGCATCACCATAGCTCTCATGGCAACCATTTCGGTATTTACCATTAAGAACCCTCCCGCAGTATCTGTAGACAAACGATCTACTACTGTGGATAACTTCCGAATTTTAAATGCATTCAAAGATATTCCCACTGCTGGTATTAATGCTCCAAAAATATCACCTACAATTTCTGAAAAACTTTCCCTTTTTCTACGTGTAAATCTATTAATCATCTTGTATTGTATCTTTTCTTCTCTGTCCATGTGAAAAATCTTTGGAAAGACCAGGCCTACATAGCAAGTTCCATACCAATGGTCCGGTAACCTGTAATAAGCTCTATTCCCACAAATATAATAGATACCTGGAAATATTGGGTCCTTTCCACCTTTGAATCCCCAACCTCCCAGAATTTGATAATTGTCATGGCAGATACTGGAACCTACAAAGTAATTGTCATAGACTGTCTTATTTCTCTTAATGCACAACTTTCCTGTTTGTGGCCAGTCTAATGTCATTGCTGCATTTATCCTTTTCCCTTCATGATTTCCTTCCTCAAACGTCCATAAACGTTTTCCTTCCTCTTTCATTGCTTCTTTTTGAAATTTCATTCTTCTTTCTTCAACCATATCCAAAAATACTTTTTCTTCTTTCTTTAACTCACAGGTAAGGTTGTTACTAACTATTTCTTCTAACGTTAATTTTCTATGTTCTAAAAAGAATTCTCCTAAAACTTTTGCTGGTTTTACTTTGTTAAGTTCTGGTACTACTGGAATGTTTGCAAATATCTTATCTATATCAGTATAATAAGATTCTAATCTACCTGTTTTATAAAATAAACTTGCTATTACACTACATGTTATTCCATAAGTCAAAGGTAAGTGATGATAAGTCACACCTTCCGATACTGATGCAGGCAACTGCATACAAACATAACAATCTCTTACTTCCATTGTTTTTACGTACTCATACAACAACTTTGTAAAAACATTCTTTGAGAAATCTGTTACTGACCTATCCTTATGCAACTCTGCACTACTTCTTAAAACAACTTGTTCTTTAATATTAGTTTCTTTTTCTTGTTTAGTATCATTCTTTGCTTCTATCACAGCTACACTAATAGGAATTGTGATTGCTAAAACTATCCATATGGTCATTAATAACCCTGTACAAAAGCAGCACATTTTGCACCATCTCTTTATAAATTCACATTTATCTCTTCCATCCCTATTATTTTCCATTTTTCTTTTTCTATTTATTAAGTTTCAGAAAATTGTGTCACTACACCTCAGAAATGACTTAGATGCCACTCTGCTTTCAAAAAAAGTCTTTGCTTGGTACTTTCTTTAATTCTCTCCAGAATTCTTTCGTTGTCACATCCGGTGATTTGTCACGTCCAGTAAATTTGTCACGTCCGGCAGAAGCACTATAAGTCTTCACTTCAGTTTCGTTGCATCTCACCTTTTCCCATCCGACTTCTCAGTCTCTGGTTTCCGTGAGTGTTTTCTTCTTCTTCTTTGTAATCAGTTAATGCAATATACAGCCACTCAGGTGACTTAAATTTTGAATTCACTTTCTTTGTCCTTTTGGACTTTTGTAATCTTTTTCCACTGGGTTTTTCTTGTCCCTTTTGACTTGTTACCTCATTTACTTGTTCAGCATCTTCATCTTCTGCTCTTATTATTCTATATCTCAATTTTCTTACATAGCTGTTGGGCCAATTATCTCCTTTTCTTGGCCTTTTGGCTTCACCTTCTCTTTCTTCTCTTTCTGATTTCCAATTTCTTTTTCTTGATTCAGTCTTTGCTTTTTCCTCTCCTCCACTTTCTTCTGTTTCTGTTTCAACTGTCTCACTATTGTCTCTTATTTTGAAACTTATAATCTCGTCATCTCCTACTGGTGGATCTGTCTTCTCCTTTTTGTTTTCCCTTATCACTGTCCCTCCTCGGGGTTCTTCCGATTTGGTGTTTTCCTCCTTATCTGTTTCTGAATTTCCCTGTTCTCCTGTTTTTCTATCTATCCCTATTGCTCCTCGGGGTTCTTCTCGATTTTCTAACTTTTTGTGTACTTCTTTCCCTACTTCATCTATTAATATTGTTTCTGAAGGATTTCCACCATAACTTGTACTTGGTTGTTCATCTAACTCAATTTCTTGCTCAGTTTCTTCTCTAATTGGTTTATAACCCCAAGTTCTCTTTCGGAATTCTTCCCAATTTGCAGCTGAATCATCAGATCCTGAAGTTGTGTCAGATATTTCCAGATGTCGACTTACAGGTCGATCTTCAAGTTCTGGAACTTCTGAATTTCTTTCTTCTTCTTCTTCTTGTTCCTCTTCTTCTATAGAGGTGTTTTCCGTTGGGGTCTCCAGATGTCGACTTTCAGGTCGATCTTCAAGTTCTGGCACCCTTTCTTTTATCTTGGTTGTTCCCGCCGTTAAACTTTTATCCCACACTTCCAGACGCCGACTCACATGTCGATCTGTAGGTTCTGGAATTCTGATTGTGTGGCTGGCATGAACCCAGTTCTTCACTCCTGCACACTTGACAGCAGTCGTTGTTACTAGGATTACCTGTCTTGGCTCATCCCAACGCGGAACTAGACAGTTTCTTCTCCTGTGGACTTTAATACGGACCCAGTCTCCTGGATTCAAGTCGTGGGCTGGTTTTCTTTCAAGAGTGGTCGCATCCGGTCCAACCTGATGAAACACAGAACGCACCACATCAGCCAGTCCTTTGCAATAATCCAGTATTAGATCATCAGTTATTGTTAATAACTTGTTGACTGGTACGTGGGCTTGTCTCATTGCTCGTCCCATGATCATTTCATGAGGACTGAGTCCCGTTTTCTTTTCAGGGATGCTTCTGATGGTCATCAGAACAAGAGGCAGTGCATCTGGCCATTTGAGTCCTGTAGCTTGACACATTTTCCCCAATCTGTTTTTAATTGTTCCATTTATCTGCTCTACTACCCCAGAAGCCTCTGGTCTGTAAGCACAATGTAATTTTTGTTTAATACTCAGTGCTTCACAAATCAATTGGATCAACTCATTTTGAAAATGTGTTCCTCTATCTGTCTCGACTGTGACTGGAAAACCATACCTCGGAATGAACTCTCGTAGCATAAGTTTTGCCACTGTTGTTCCATCATTCCTTCTTGTGGGGTATGCCTCCACCCAACGAGAGAACAAACAGACGACCACCAGAACATATCTTAATCTGTTACTAGGGGGCATCTCGATAAAATCCATCTGTATTCTTGTGAATGGACCTCCTTCTCGTCCTATTGTTCCTAGACTCACTACGGTTTTCCTTCCTGGGTTAAACTGTTGACAAATAAGACATCTTTGACAAAGACTTTCAGCAATGGCTCTGAATTTTGGGTTATACCAGGTCTGTCTAAAAAGTCTGATCATTGCATCTCTCCCAATATGAGCTTGTCCATGGTACATCCGTGCCATGTCTGCAATCATGCTATCAGGCATAACTGGTCTTTCATCTCTGTATACCCACACTCCATTATCTTCCTGTCTTCTACATCCTGCTTTAATCCAGTAATCCTTTTCCTCATCTCTTGCTGTTTCTTGTAACTGCCTTACTTCATCCCATGTTTCGACTGCATTAGTGAAAAGCAAAGGACAAGAGACATGCTCCCTTTCTCTATTTTTGTTCAGGGACGCCATGTTTTCCGCACAATATCTAGCGATCTCATCAGCATAATTATTGCCGACCGCTATGTAGTCTTCGTTTTTCTTATGCGCCTTGCACTTCACTACAGCTATTTGTTTAGGCAGCTGTATCGCCTCAAGCAGTTTTTTAACATAATCTCCATTTCTGATAGGTGTTCCTGCAGATGTCAAAAATCCTCTTTGTGACCAAATCTGGCCAAAATCATGTACGATGCCGAAACCATATTGGCTATCGGTCACAATCGTGATTCGTACATTTTTCCCCAATTTACATGCTTGAATCAAAGCAATTAGTTCCGCAACTTGGGCTGACCTAACTCCTTTCAGACAAGACGCTTCCATCACAGTTGCCACTGTGCATACTGCATAAGCTGCGCTTAACACTCCTTCCTTTGTGCGTAAACATGAACCATCTACAAACATGACATAATCGGATTCCTTTAACGGTTCATCTTTTATGTCAGCTCTTGGTTTTGTGCAATATTCCAGCACATTCAGACAATCATGATCTACTTCATCTTGTTCAATTATACTCTCTTCATCTGGCAATGATGTCGAAGGATTTACATTTATGCATCTATCTATGGTCACATTTTCTGCACTCAAGATGACTTTTTCGTACTTAGTCAGCCGACTATGTGTCATGTACTGTGTTTTTGTTCTTGTCAAAAGAATTTCTACTGAATGGGGAACATATACTCTCAGTGGATACCCCATCACTATACCTTCACTTTGTTCCAGACTTACACAAGTAGCAGCAACTGCTTTCAAACATCCAGGCAATGCTTTTGCTATAGGATCTAAAACAGCTGAAAAGTAAGCTATAGGCCTCTTCATGGTGCCGTGTTTTTGTACCAGTACTGAAAATGCACATCCATCTCTTTCACTGCAGTATAACTCAAAATCCTTCTCATAATCAGGCATGCCTAATGCAGGGGCCTCACACAGTTTCTTTTTCAATTCTTTGAAAGATTTCATTTCTTCTTTGTTTAACTCAAAAGGGTCTTTTACATCTTTCTTTGTCAGTTTTTGTAATGGTTTTGCAATCAAAGAAAATCCACTTATCCATTGTCGACAATATCCAACCATTCCCAAAAACATTCTTACCTCTCTTTGAGTCATTGGTGCTCTCATTCCTTGAATCATTCTTACTCTTTCTGTCGCTATTTTCCGCACTCCTTTCTCAATTTTATGCCCTAAATACTGGACTTCTTTCTGACAAAACTGTAATTTTGAAGGGGACACCTTATGTCCTCTTTTCTCCAAATGGTTCAGTAAAGCAATTGTGTCACTTACACATGCCTCTTTGGTTTTCGATGCTACCAATAGGTCATCGATATACTGCACCATCACTGATTTTTCTGGCATTTTTAAATCTTCCAGAGATCTCTTTAGAATCTGATTAAAAATTGAGGGGCTTTCTGTATACCCCTGTGGAATTCGGCACCATGCCAAAATACGCTCTCCGAAACGGAATGCAAATAATGGCTGGCTATCTGGATGCAAAGGAATAGAGAAAAATGCATGACACAAATCTATCACAGTGTACCACTCTGCTTCATGCGGAATTTGATATAGAATCACTGCAGGGTTTGGCACTATTGGACAGCATGGTACAACTATTTTGTTGATCTTTCTCAAATCCTGTACTATTCTGTATGTTCCATTTGGCTTTTTCAGTCCCATAATAGGTGAATTACATGGACTGCTCATGATTTCTTTCAGAATTCCCTGTTCAATCATCTTATTTATCACAGGAGTTATTCCTTCAATTATTTCTGGAGTTAATTTGTACTGTGGCGTGTTTGGATAACTTATCCCTTCTTTCACTGTCACTTTTACGGGATCAACTTCTCTCATTAATCCAATGTCCTCTCCTGTAAAATCCCACACACTTTCTTTTACTGCACCTTTTAGTTCTTCTGGAAGTTTTTCTGCATCAAATGCAGGAAATAAACCATTCGTTTCAGGTTCTTGATTCATCAAAGTTACTTTATACAAAACATCTTCATCCGAAGTCTGAAAACCTATTCCTTCTGGTGTACAATAAATCGTGCAATTCATTTTACACAAAAGGTCACGACCTAGAAGATTTACAGGACTACAATCGCACACTACAAATTTATGCATTTTTCTAAAAGAACCAATTTTTACTTCTACCAATTCAGTAAGTGGGGTTTTAATCTGCTGATTGGCTACTCCTACCACTTGGATGCATTCACCTGAGAGAGGAAGGTTCGGAATTTCCACTGACCTAACAGTAGAACGGGTAGCTCCAGTATCGACAAGGAATGTTACGTTTGCTCCATTCACTTCTCCATCCACAAAGGGACCAGACTGATCTACCTCTAGAGTTGCGCCAAGCACGCACTCTTTCCCCTCTCTTGCGCACCGTCAGAAACTTTCATCCGGGTCATCCTCACTCTGATGCAACCAATACTGGGAAATGTTAGCTGCTCTCGGCAACTGTGTTACCTGCTCTCCTCCGTAGAATCCTGTTTCTGTACTGTATCTTTGCTGGTTAACAGTGTTGGGAAGTGGTGGTTGTGGCACCTGACTTTGTTGAACAACTACCTCATTCTGCACCTGTGGAGTTAATGATTGATGTTCCGGATTAGGTTTAGGTGGGAACTTACACTCATTTCTCCAATGCCCTAATTTTCCGCAATTATGACATGGCCATTTCTTCTTTGCCTCTTCTAGACTCACTTGTCCTTTTCCTTTACCTATATTTGGTCGCATCTTATTCTGTCCTGATTCGTTTCCATTATTATTATCCAATTGGGCTTCTTGTTTTTCTGCCACTTTCACTTGTGCCCACATTGCTTTTTCTTTCAACTTACGCTGTTTACTCTCTATTTCATCACTACAATACTTAGCATACCTCAGCACCTCATCTACACTTGCATTCTGCCAGTTTATCATATGTTGCTTAATCATATCGCTTATTTCTTGTTTCAAGCCAAATACAAATCGGTATACAAAATGACTCATATCCTTCTCACTTAATTCCTCATAACCACTATACTGTTTGAAAACCAACAACAATCGCTCATAATATGCATGTACACTCTCCTTATTTTCCTGTGTGGTTCTATCAATCTTAACCCAATCTGTCTCTTTTGGAGGAATCTTATTTTTCAAAAAGGTAATCACCTTGTCGTATTTCTTCATCACATCTGGTCCTGGAGCTCCTGTCTTAGGATCTCTTGGATATTCTGCAGTTGGCCAGTCAACTGTAATCTTACATTCTGACCACAGATCCGTTGGTACCACTATGTCAAACAATCCATCCAAATCTATCCACAACACTTTCGAGACCTTTACAAACCTTTCTACCTGTCGATACCACTCAACTGGCTTTTCTCTTAACTTTGGAAAGTCATTTGTAAATGACAGGATGTCCTGCCTAGTCCAGGGAACATGCACATAACTACCACCTGGAGTTTCTCTCATAGGGTATTCTTTAACAACAGGTTCTTTTTCTGTTATCATAAAAGCCAATGAACCTTTGTCTATACTTTTCTCATTCTTCTTTGTCCATCTAACCTTCCATCTGTCCACATCACCCCATTTTCTCAACAAAACAATCAACTCTTTTATCTGTGTCAACCTTCCTGCTGTATTCAAATTTTCAATATCTTTTTCACAAAAATCTACTCTGTATGGTTTCTGCAACGTTTTTACTTTTGCAAAATCTATTCCAATCTCACCGGCCACTTCTTCTAGTTTGTCATGTAAATTCTTTGCCCTCCATGTTATACTTTTGCACAGAAACATTATTTCATCATCCTGATAATTCTTTATCTTTTCTGTACCAATCGTTCCTAGAATTAATTCTTCCATGTCAATTTTCAATCTGATCACATCTAATGGTTTTTCTTCTGTTTCTTTTATTTTAAAAGCTTTTATCCACTCATTTAACTCATCAGGAGTCGGACCTATAGGAGTACTATTTATTTCTGTCCAATTTCCACTCTTTTCAGGTGTCACTGTTGCAGATTCAGTTACCATAGGCATTTTCCTACCGCTACACTCATTCACTGTCAAATTTTCAGGTGGACTTGGTCTGTAAGCACTAGTCAAATTGCTCGTTCCTGGACTTGTTTCCATTCTTTCCTTTTCTCTTTGGAATTGCGAACTCAAGGGAATCACCAAAGATCGTTCATCAATTTTCTGATTCTCGAAAACTGGTATTACTGGACCTATTGTTACGGGTACGGTAACTGCTTCCATATTCTTGGTTAATTCTCTAATTTTCTCAGTTAATTCTTTTGTTGTCCTTGCCAATTCTCTTGCACTATCATTTTCTATTCCCTCATTTTGGGAAGTTCTTATTTGTTCTTGTGACCTATTTATTTCTTGTCTTTTTTCTGGACTTTTATTTCGCATAGTTTCTATTGGTGGCGCATTTGGTGTCACCACTGTAGAATTCTGCTGATACGGAGGTGGATTTTTATTTAATATATCTTCCAGCAACTCGTCATCCGTTTCGCTCTCATGCATATACTTTTCTCTCTCTAAATGTTTCTTTTTCTCAGTCCGTTTTTTCTTAGTCCCTTCCTCAACTGTAAAAGCTGGAAACAAACCTCCTGTCATGTTAGCACATCTCCATCGTTTTATTCTGTCCTCATGATTCATTCCCCACAATCTTCCGGGCACGAACTCATAACCTTTCATACCTCTGAATCTTTCTTTCTCGTACATCTCATCTTCCCATTCTGTTAAAGCCTCAAACTGTGTCGGTCTAGGTCTAGGTTCCAATTTAAGCATCTTTTCTTTTAAATTCCGTAAAATCGCTACATTAAAAGAACCATTTTCAGGAAAAGCCAATGCTCCATCATTCTTTGTATATTTTACCCAATTATCCAACCATATGCACGTATGATATCCATATTTCAGCATCATATGTGAAGCTGCTGATTTCGGCGGAGGAATTACTTGTCCCTCTCTAGTCACAACCTTTTTGTCTTTCTTAAAGAAATTCTTTAATTTCGTTGTCCATGACGTTCTCTCCCTTTCATACTCGTAATACGGCATGTTTTCTATTTGTTTTCTCTTTACTTTAACGCTGTTTCTGTGTACGGAACTTCGTCCAATTACAGCGCGATTCACACTAACGTACCAATCAGAACAATTTCCACCGTCCGCGAACCAACCAATCCTAGCGCGGCACTTTTTCTACGTCACTCCTGCTCTGTATTCACGTGACTAGTGCACTAACCAATCCTAGCGCGGCACTTTTCCACGTCACTTCTACTCTTTACCCCTCCTTTACAAAATTTATCGGCAATTTTCTTTTTACTGTTTTTCTTCGTTAGTTACAACAAATAAACAATTCCATAGTCTGATTCGCTAAACAAAGTGACAGCCTTGTCCTTTTACACAAGAATCCTGTTTTTCCAGTAGGCAGCGCTTACCTCTACCCTACCACAGAATTATTTACTTTCGCCGATAAAGTAGCACTTCCCTCTACCTTACCCTTCTTTCAAACAAACAATTTACTCGTTTCTCTGGGGATAAGACACATGTGGAGACTAGGCTCCTGAGAATTAAGGCCAAAGTTTCACAAGTAAACGTGATTTGCTATTTCATTTACACACTTTTCACACCGAAATCCCTAACATAACACAACCTGCGTTATAACCAAAATGAATTCAGACCATGTACCAAATTCCATGTGACTTCTCTTGCCACACGTGTTCCACTTCCTACATCCCAGAAGCGTGAAAACTTACATATAACATAACGCGACTCAACATATAGTGTTAGTCATCAAATAATCAATAATCAATAAACAATAATCACTAAACTAATCTATAGAAAACCATAACTCTGCTACCAAGAAATCTGATGCAGCGCGTACAATAAAAACTATTCTCCTCCTAGGTTACTTATAGGTCATCCAGGGGCAAACTATATTTCTCATATCCACATGACGATGGGGCCCATAAACATCGCCTAACACACACACACTCCTGGATTTCCTTTTACACCTTTATGAAATTCTGTACTCCTAGGAGAAGCATGAGAACTAAATGGAGAACACCATTTTTGTGTACCGCTGGAAGAGCAAGGATATCTATTTACCTTAATTTGTCACTTTCTTTTAGTTATTTCTTAAGATATTCCTGCTCATTGTTTTGTCGATGAATCATTCATTTAAGAAATTAGTTCATAGTGATTAAGACCAGCTGAATCACAATCAACCAATTACTCATGTCACAATCATTTAGGAAAATAACCACTGA
Organism: Calotriton arnoldi; assembly: GCA_963921515.1. NCBI lineage: Eukaryota > Metazoa > Chordata > Amphibia > Caudata > Salamandridae > Calotriton > Calotriton arnoldi. The sequence goes on along the minus strand of CAWUFW010005261.1, from coordinate 389,486 downwards.
GTCATTTTGGGTTTAAAGAATCTTAAATTTTATATAATTTTAAAAGCATGGAAAGAATTTAATACTTTATTCAATTATTCATTTTTAAATTCACAATTTTATTAAGCATAACCAACTTATTGCAGAAAAGGAATTTTTGTCATGAAGCCAAAACCCTAGTTACCTGCCTAGCTTCCTAATTTAGCCTAAAGATTTCTAACCTAACTTTTGGGATTAGAAATAGCCTGATTCTCATACTCAACTGTAAAGTTAAGACAGCAACAGCAACTTCAGCTCGTCAGCATCAGCTACCTGCAACCCGTCTCCTCTACTGCAACCACGACTCTCGAACTGCTTGGAACTCTGACTGGAACTCTCTGGAACTTCCCTGGAACTGACCCCCTCCCACTAAGAGTAGGCCCTCTTATACCCCAATTCTAACTTTGCTAACTAACTGTTGCAACATTAATATCACGCTTTTCTTTCATTGGTCCATGCATGTCAGCTTATTCATTCTTTAATCAAGTTCTCTTGGATTCAAGGGTCCTTGGATCATTTCCTTTCCCATACGCTTAAACATTTCCATCCGATTCGATCAGTCCATTTGTATCTTCTTTTGACACATTCAAGAACTCCGCAGTCATTGTCCTTTCTCTTGGGCTCCTTTCCCACGGACTCTCTCCTGATCATCACGGCACACTATCAGTTCAATTAGGTCACACCAGCCTTGACCATTTCTTGCATCCTAGCCTCTCAGAGACATCACGAGGCTCCAGATTTCTTCAATCTCATCCCGTACCACGTGTCCCCTTGCGCCTGCGCACATCTTCCCACTGGCGGCCATTTTATCTCGCCACTCGGTTCTACTTTAGAAGCACTAATTTGAGGCAAATAAAACATAATTAAAATAGAGAAAAATATCCCTTTCGTTTCCCTCCCGTCTACGTACCCCAATTAGTTGTTACCTAGCAAAAAGCGACATTTAAGCTGCTCCTTACTTACCATCACTATTGTTTTTGCAACGACACATTTTATTTCTATGAAGCACAAACATGCATTTATTTTATTTAGTACGCTTTTTATTCTTACGTTATGATTAGACACACGGACATTCATTAGTAGATTATTTAGCACATACATTGGCATATTACCATTCCCACATATACAATGTTGATTAATACATTTAAACGAACATTTTTAATTAATTAATTATATAATTTGTTAGGGGTTAAAATTTTTATTTTTACTGCTCCATCAAAATCAAGACAAAAAAACCCCCCCACATTCTTCCTAAGCGTGAATTACAAAGTCGTATTGGAATAATAGAGCAACTCCCCTCCATTCACTCATATCACACATCCAGGCCGCACATTACCCCCTCCTGCGATGCCTAATTCGCATCACTCTGCTCAGCTTCAGCTGCCCTTTTCAGAAGAAAGAGTCTCAGGGGCTCCCAAATGTCCTTTGGTCTCGAGATTGTAGGTAATTCTTCCGCATATGTTTCCATGTTGTCTTTGCAATAGACCAAGTCCTTTATCCAGTGTTCCACTTTCGGTGTACGCCTCCCACCCCACGTAATTGCCACTCTCCGTGTAGCCATGAGCAGGGCCAGTCGTACAAATCTGCCACTCACTCCCTTGACGTGGGGCACACAACACAGCAGACAAACAAGCGGAGTGCACTGTAGCTCTACAGCTGCCATGGTCTTTAAGTCTCTCACCACAGACTCCCAGAACTCAGCCACTCTCCTCCATCCCCAAGCGAGATGCAAAAAGTCAGCGTCCCCCTGTCCGCATCGTGCACAGCAGCCAGACTCACGCAATCCAAATCTATGCAATCGTGCAGGGGTATAATACACCTGGTGTATATATTTAAAATGTATGATACGCAAATTTCCGTTCATGATAAGTGTACCCGTTAATTCGCACACATACTTCCAATCTTTCTCCGATATCGGATCAGGTAAACAGGCATTCCATCTCTCCCAACTTCTGTCCGGCTGACTTATGCTTTCTTCCTTGATCAACCTATACAGTCTGGATATCAGTTTTTTATTAGTGGGAGTGGTAAGCACGAACTGTAGGGACAGCAGTGTGGGAGGTTCCAGAGGGTAGGTGTCGTAGTGAGCCCTGACCGCATGTCTTAGTCTGTGCAAAGCGAATCTAAACAACAACGTTGGGTTACTAATATATTGCAGGGCGTCCGGTGTGAGAAAAGACCCTTCTGGGTAGATATCCTGCATCAGTTGAAAGCCTGCCTCTTTAAGCAACCGCATCGATGGCGCTTCATGGGTCACCGACAGCGCAGCATGATGTTCTATACACATGGCTGGTGCGTACAACGGCAGCTTGCGCGCCAGATGCCCTATCTCCTGCCAGGCAGCTACTGTCGTGTCCACTGCATTTATCTCCGTTCTCGGAGTTCCACGTGCCCGGTATGTGATCATGCTGTGTAATGGCACTGGGTATACATCCCCCTCCTCCACTGCGACATGTGGGGTAAACGCATGCGGTCTCATCCAATAAAATGCATATTGGGCTTGCGCACACAAATAATAAACATAGAAGTCCGGTGCCCCAAACCCTCCTTTATCATAATCACTTGTGATTACCGACCACTTTACTCGGGCATGTTTGCCTCCCCAGACCAGCCGGAGCAGGGTCCCCTGAAGAGTGCTAAAGAACCCCTTTGACAGTACAATCGGTATGTTAGTAAACAAGTACAAAAACCGCGGCAGGACCACCATCTTAATTAGTGCAATACGATCCGCCAAGGAAAGTGGCAAGGTCACCCACACATCCACCTGCTGCTCCAGTTTGGTGTATGCACTCCCATAGTTCTCACGTATCACCTTATCCGAGTCTCGGTGGACCCAGACTCCGAGATATTTTATTGGGTCCACAGACCATACCAGCGGGAAATCCATGTCCGGCTGTACCGTGGACTCCGTCAGTGGGATAACAATGGATTTATCCCAATTGACGACTAGGCCCGACAAACGACCAAACCTTACATACTCCCTCAGCAGCCGTGTCAGGTACCTGGAGGGCACGCACAAAAAGCACCATATCATCCGCATATAGCGAGATGGCAACTGGGCGGTAGTTAAAGTTTAGTGCCGTTTCCCTATGTCTCTGCCTAATAACGCACGCTAGTGGCTCCAATATAATCGCAAAAAGCAGCGGAGACAAAGGGCAGCCCTGACGAGTACCCCTCTTTATATCAGACGGGTCGGACGTCAAACCGCCAACAAGAACCCTGGCCGATGGATCCACATACAGCATTTCAGTTTCAGCTAAAGTATCATATTCCAGAATCAGCTCGTGTATGCGGGCTAAGGTATCAGCCGATGGAGCCACTGTGTAGCTACGTTCCAATATCTGAAGTGCGGTCTCAGCTTTGAGAAGCTGCGCTCTAATATCTTTCAAAATGCCTGCCGCGGTGCCAATGCACACCCCCCTGATTGTTGCCTTAAAAGCCTCCCACAGGGTGGAGGCATCATCCACTGAACCCTTATTTAGTAAAAAGTATTGTTCTATGGCTTCCCGCACTGTAGCTTCATACACCGGATCGAGTAGTGCCTCAGAGCGAAGCCGCCACGTAAATGGACGATGTATGGCCGTCGGGACCTTTATGTCTAACTGTACCGGATTGTGATCTGATAACGTACGTGGCAAGTTTGCGACCTCCAGTACCCATTCTATCGCATCCCCACCCAGTAGCCAATAGTCTAGTCGCGACCAGCTGTTGTGTAGCGGCGTCGCATGCGTTCCCTCTTTCACTTGGGCATTTCACACCCTCCACACATCACTCAATCCAAATTCTACCATAGCACTCTTCACGCAGTGGGCTACTCTGGGAGTTCGGTGTGACAGTGGATTGGACTTATCCAGTTCAGGATTCAAGTATGTGTTCAGGTCTCCTCCCCACAGAATATCTGCTTCCGGCCAGACCCTCAGTTTAGCATACATCAGTAAGAAACACTCCGGGTCATCTGCAATAGGCCCGTACATGCTGAGTATAGTTACCAAAGAGCCTCCCAGCTTCCCCTGCACCATTGCACATCGCCCCCCCTCATCCGCATATGTCCGGGTAGGTACAAATGCGACACCCCGTTTAATCAGAATCAACGTACCTCTGGCATATGATGAAAACGAAGACGCCAGTTTAAATCCCGCCCATCTTCCAGCATTACCTCGCTCTGTATGCTTAGTCAAATGTGTTTCCTGCAACAGAGCTATATGTATGTCATGGCGAGTCAAGTAGGCCAACACCTGGCGTACTTTCTTAGGAGAATTGAGGCCCCTCACATTCCAAGTCAACAACCGGTATCGCTCACCCATATCGGAGCTGAATGACCCCCGACACCCTAATAATTAACGCGGTCGACAGCAGAAGGGCAGTGCCAGTGCCGCAGGCGGCCCACTCGCCATAATGATCAGCTCTCATTCCAACCGACATCAATGCAACAACCACACAAATAAAATACAACACATACCCCCATCACCCCGCCCACCGCCCCCCACCCATTCCAACCTCCCAATTAGGTCGAGACCAGCTCCATCCCCCCTCCCACACATTTACCCCATCTTCCATACAACTCAACAAGTGGGGAACACCCGCTAGGGGGGAGGGAACGGCAGCGAACACTCACACCGTGGCCAGACTTTAACTGTGTGGCACACCTGTGCGCCATCAACCATTAATGTGGTCAACATCTAATACGCTGACCCAGCACAAGTCAATACAACTACATGCAAACATGTGACATATGTATATGGGAGTCATCCCCTATCTGCAACTGTTCAAACACACAAGATCAGATCAGCGATCGCCCGCAGCTCTATTATAAATCCAAGTATTAGAAGAAGAAGGTTATGCTGTTCCTCAAGAGTGTACGAGCAAGGGAAATTGACACCACCCTGAACGTTTGGGTTCAGAGTTGGGAGTCCATTTATTGGATTGTAATGCCCTCACACACCCAATCGGGTGCCATGCTTCATCATCTGGGCTGCTCCTCGTCGGGTCGGCGGTGCAATACCCAACGGGCTCCCTATAGTAGGGGCACTTTGGCGGAGATCTTTTTCCAATAGCCGTATGGTGAAGTGGGGGTGAGGGGCCAGAACTGTGTAGATGTATGTGTGTGATTTAAAATAAGGTTAGGAGTATCCGTGAAGACAATTTTTAATCAGTGGGTCTCTTACCCTAGTTAAAAATATAAACAATGCAGTGCTTGGCTAAGTATTATGTCTTAGATCAAAGCGTCGCTATTGGTGCAAATGAGGTCAACATGTTTCTCGCTCACTGTAATAGTCTAGATGCGATTCATCAGGACCTATATTGTGGAAACTATCTACACTTAAAATTGGCGACGTGGCAACATACTCACATCAACCAGGTAACTACCTAAATCGTGTACCTGTCAGACCTGGTCCTACCTGTGTGGGGAGAGAAGGGTGACATTGGTATTAATGGTACACATTCGAATATATATACAGTATCATTTCCCTTGTGACTCAAATTTAGTTTTCTGTCAGTGAATTGTGAAAGCCAAAGTTCAGAGAATTAAAAACATTGTAAAAACAACTGTGCTACACGGTGAGTGCCCACAGTGAGCTAGTGTGAACTACAACCTTAGTGGCACAAGTGTACTGCAGCAGGTAAATATCTTTTGGACTCACCCATTGTTGTAAGCTAACCAGGCGGCATCAGTACCCGGTAGGTCAAACTAGAGGAGTTCCTCACGAGCTACACGAGGTCAATTGGGAGAGAGCATGGATGGTGCAAAGGTCAGTCATACTGCTTATAAAAATCTAGTTGTCTTGAACACCTCAATTCATAGTCTACATACTCATTCTTAACGGGTTCATGACTTATGCAATTATATTTCAGGGGAGCTTGTTGTATTGAGAAAATCTTTTTTTGTCCACATACTCACTCTCATCGGGCTCGTGGTTCACAGAATGTATATCTAAATCACCATCAAGGGGGACAGCCAATAGCTCAGGGTGGTGGTATAAGTGAAAACTAGAGGGATTATCTATTTATAACTATTTATAACTACCATCCTCAGTGTCTGTATGGTAAGGAAACAGCGCGCGCATTGGCAGTACTCACTTTTGTGCTGTTGTCACGTATCGAGTCGACCTACCCACATCTACCGGGTCCGGGAGTATAAATCCACCCTTTGCCATCAAAAGGAAAACAATTTCACCATCACTAATCCGTGTCTTCTAAATTCGGTGAGGCTGATGGGCTCCCCGGCCTGTTCTGTCGGGCCCCTGATTTGCAGATATGTTTTGAAAATTTCAGGGCTGACTTTGAGTCCGTGAAGAAATGCGCCTGCCCCTCGTGAGAAATTTTCAATTTGGCAGGGTACAACATTGCATATGGTACAGAGGCAGTCTGCAGCAGCTTCTTCACCGTCACAAACTCTCTACGCGCTGCCTGCACTGCCGGGGTGTAATCTGGAAAAAAGGACAGGTTGTCTCCTTTATAGTTAATGGGGGCCTTAGCTCTGGCCTCCCTCAAAATGGCGTCTCTGTCAGCATAGTTCAGTAGGCACGCTATGATCGGGCGCGGCGGCGCCCCCGGTTTAGGTCTGGGGCCCAGTGAGCGGTGCGCCCTCTCAACGATCATTACTGTGGACAACACTGAGCCAAACAGTTCGCGCAGCAGGCCATCAACGAATGTCTCCATTTTGGATATGGCAGTGGATTCTGGCAGGCCAATTATGCAAAGGTTGTTGCGCCTAGAGCGCGCTTCCAAATCCTCATTTTTTGCCTTTATGACCTCTAAAATCTTCTCCATTTGTAGAATTTGGGTCCGGGATTCCGCTTGCGAGTCCTGCGTGTCCGATAGTCTGTTTTCCAGGACATCCAGTCTATGCTCATGCTTGTCCACCTTCTTCTTCACCACATCAAGGCCAGCCGCTAGCGCGTCTATTTTACTGTCTATTGATTTCCTCCCAGAGCGTAGTTCTAGCAGGATAGTCCTGGTGTCGTCCTACAGGTCTTCCACCGTCCCTGAAGCACCCTGCGTCCCAGGCTGATCCCCCATGGCTTGGCATGCGCGTGTGTAACGCTTAGTTTCAAACTGGAATTTCGGCTGTTTGGGGTCAGATTTTCCCATAATGGTGGCAGTATATGAGCAGAGTACAATGCGCCGTCTCCGCCACGTCTCTCCTCGGGGTCAAAGTTCCAATGCTCAAATCCACTGCGTCAACAGGCCAGCTCTCCAGCAGTGCAACAATTTCGCAACACCCCACAGCGGCCAGGTAAGTATAACAACCTGTAGAGGCGCTTGCCACGGTCAATCTCAGGGGGGTCAGCGTGGTCGCGAACATAGCCCGCAGTCGTCTCCTACAATCACTACCACCCAGGCAGCGGTCAGCCAGGCCTCAGGAATCGCCCCCACACAGAATGAGGCTATGGTGTTGTTAAGATATACCCAGCAGCGACACAACGAGATCCAAGAACCGCCACAACAGCTCCCCGCTGTTTTCTAGTAGAAGTACGGCCGCTCTGCCATGTATAAGGTCTGCCGCCAGTGACTCAGTCCGCACCACCCAGGATGCTCCCAGGCCGCGCCAGCACCCTCACACATGCCAGGGGTTCGAACACGGCCCCCCGCAGCTCAAAAGCACCAGCAGAGCCCCGCGCACCTCACCCCACAGAAGCAGGCTAGGTCTGGCACCAAGGCGTTCAAACCGGCACCTCCACGCCACAGGGCGGCAAGCCTGCACAACTCCCCCCTGGCAAGCAGCGGCGGTGCTGCCTCTCCGTGCCCGGTGCAGCCAGCCCGCCCTGGCCCTCTCAAATACCACCATGTACTAAGTCAGTGGCATCCAAGCAAGGCCACGCAGCCCGACCAGCACCTGGCCCAGTACGCGGCCCCGCCCCACCTACCGCACCTCCTCCGGGTCTCGAGGCGCACCGAGCTCCGTCCCGGGTCAGGTCCGCAGGCAGCTCCCAGCAGGGCTCCTCCTGTCTCGCTACAGCAGCTGCAGATCTCCGGGGCTCCCTCCGCCGCAGCCGCGGCTCCCGCCACGCTGGTTGTAGCCCCGACTCGGAAATCACCCACTGCCGGCAGAGCGCTGTCTCGTGTGATGCAGTACGCGTTCTCCCAGGAATAGGCACAACGAGTGCGTGCACCGCGCCACTTTCCCTTTTTCAGCATTGCTCTCTTGCAGCAGAGTCGCGGGCGGGCGCCATTTTCTTCGCGGTCGATCAGGAGAGACAACCCCCGATTCCAGTGGGTTCCTCCGAACCGACAGTCTCAAGAACTTCCCCGATCTTGCCACGGGGATGTAGTCACCGCCGCATGTAGTTTGTTAGCGGCACAGGTGTCCTTAACTCATGGTACTCGCCGAATAAGTGAGTCTGGCGTGCGGAGCTCCCTCAAGAGGCAGCCATTCCGCCTCGCGCCGTAACCACGCCCCTCTCCTTGTCCACAAAATGTTGTACAAATTTCGATTAATACTCGGCTAGACCGAGAAAAGAGCGCAATTGCTCCTTGTCAACAGGTGATGGTGCACATTCTATGGCTTCCAGTAAATTTTTCTTTAGCTTCACACCCTCTCCAGACAATGTGTGCCCTACATAATCAACTTGCTTCGCCCCAAACTTGTATTTGTCTTTTCTCACTGTTAACCCCGCCTCCTGCAATCTTCTTAACACCTCATTAAGAATAGTATCATGACACTCAACTTCTGCTCCCCATACTAGAACATCATCTTGAAATACTAGGACATTAGGTAATTTCTTTAATACGCTGAGCATGATTGTTTGGAAGACCACAGATGCTGATGCTAGGACGAAAGACATGCAAATAAATTGAAACGCTCCTTTAGGTGTTATAAATGAGGTGAGATGTTTAGATTCAGCATGTAAGCGTATTTGATGGTATGCATTGGATAAATCAATTGTTGAGAAATACTTGGCATTCTTTATGCTAAAAATCATTTTGTTAATATGCGGCGGAGGGTGGCGGTCAACCCATATACTGCGATTTAAATCTCTCAAGCTGTCACACATGCGCAACTTGCCATTCAGTTTGCGCGCCAAAACAATGGGACTAAGCCATTCCGACAATTCTATAGGCTCTATAACTTTGGCTTCAGACAACCTCTTCAATTCCTCCTTCAACTGTGCATGCAAGGCAAATGGCACATTCCTTACTTTGTGTATCTTCTGAACGCTCCCTGCCTTTAAGACAATGCAATGTTCAAACTTGTTTAAATAACCAAGTTTGTTGGCAAATAATTTGGGGTACTTCACACTCCACTTCACACTTTCCACATCCTCTGTTAACAGTACTTATTCTGGGTGGTTGGGATCAAGTATTACGCTTAAAACTTTCTGTTCTTTCCATCCTAACAGGGCTCTTCCCTTTTCCACCACATACACTCTCCCACGTATCTTCCTGTCCTTGTAAGATAAATTACAATCGAAATATACCACTAGGGAAAGCTTCACACCACAATAACCTTCAGGCTCTATGTCTGGTGGAAACAACTTGCTTTCGTCTAAACTCTCCCACACTTGTCTGTTGATAATAGTATACGGGGAGCATGAGTATACCCAAACAGACACACATGTCCCATTAATTTTCATGGTACATTTGGGTGGATTATACCCTTCACTAATTTCACTAATGACTTTCTCATCCTCATTTATCACTAGCACTTCGACCCTACCATCTTCCTCTTCCTCTGAAAGTTCAACCAAATACTCGTTAACAACATTAACTGCACGCTTCCAACCCTCTTGATTACCTGCTTTACACATGCATGAAAAATGTCCTATCTTTTTGCATTTAAAACACTTTGCTTGCGCAGCAGAACACCTTTCAGCATCTGCTGTATGTCTAAAGCTTCCACGTCTGTAACACACATGTTTATTCGTAACAGGTGGCATCTTTGACAACACTTCGGCTACCTTTTTTGACTTCTGGACAACATTTGCATTATTGGGATCACCTTTGACTTTGATTTGATCCTCATTGAGTTACTTGACATATCTGAATGTGTTTTCTACACGTCAAGCAACATCTATAGTTTTTTGCAAGGAGGGATCTTTCAATTCTAATAACCGTTCTTGGATCTTGATGTTATTGGTTCTGTTTACAAATTGGCCTCAAATTATCTCCTCATCGAAATCTTTAAATCTACACTTCACACCTAAAGTTCTTAATACTGATACATACTGCTTCACTGTTTCCCCTTGTTGCTGAGCCCTCGAAAAAAACTTGTGTCTCTCCGCTACTATACTGGTTTTCTTACCATAATTGTCCTCCAGAACTTTCATAACCTCAGCATATTCATCAAATGTTGTTTCCTCTGACTCCGTCCCACCCCAACTTTCACCTTCATGATTAGAGGATATAGGGGCACATGCATCAAGCTATTTTGCAACCGCAAACGTTGCGAATCGCAAAAAAAGGCCGTTTGCGATCGCAAAATAGGTTACTCCAATGCATAAAGCTCATTCGCAGAATATCACATAAATTCGCAAAAAATAGCGATTACCTAAATACTGAATATGTAATTGCGAATCTGTATTAAGTAATAGCTAATAAGAATTTGCTAATCCTATGCATCAAAAAAATCGCAAATACCGAATCTGGGAAAAATCGCAATTAGCAATTCTTAAATAAGAACAAATCCTATCAGGTGGTAACCATTTCAAATTGAACAAATCAGGTGCAAATCATCAGTAAACTACTTAAACAGTCCCACAAGGCATCAGAATGTTTCACAATGGTAGCGCTCTACGTCATGGCGAGGAGGATGAGGCTAAGAGCAGCCGCACAGAGAAGGAGGATACAGGAGTGCATTTTCAGATAGCTCGTTACTTTGCTAGGGCAGACTGAGGAAGAGATTTATGATAAATATAGGCTGAATGCAGACACAATCTATGAGCTCATAGCTGAATTGGAACCAATACTGCAGTCAGACTCACAGGACACATGCCATCCCCACTCACATGCAGGTCCTATGTTCACTGCACCTCCTAGCTTCAGGGAGCTTCCAGGGAGTAATTCCTGCAGCTGGAGGTGTCTCTCAAAGTGCCCTATCGCGATTTTTTAACTCAGTCCTTGATGCCATGTTGCAGAGGATACACCACCACATCAGGTTCCCACAACACCACAGGAATTGCAGCAAACTAAATTAGATTTTTATCATGTTGCCCATTTCCCACATGTCATTGGTTGCATTGATGGGACGCATGTAGCCATTTGTCCCCCCTCAGTGAATGAGTATATTTACCGAAACCGAAAATCTTACCATTCATTGAACATTCAAGTAATCTGCAATTCTAACAACATAATCACAGACATAGTGGCTAGTTACCCTGGCAGTGCACATGACTCCTATACCTTCCGACATAGTGGCATATACAGACGTCTACTTGCGGGGGAATTTGGAGAAGGATATTTGCTTGGTAAACATATGTAATACTCTCTTGCACACCTGTCCGCCATGGTGACACATGGCAGTGACTAATGTATTTTCTTTTTACATCCTGTAGGTGATAGCGCATAGGCTGTGCGTTCTTTCATCATGACTCCATATCTAAATCCTACTACACAAAGTGAGCAGCGATATAATGAGGCACACATCTCCACACGCAACGTGATTGAGAGGACATTTGGTTTACTAAAATCTAGGTTCCGGTGCCTCCACAAAATTGGCGGTGCATTACAGTATAGGCCGGAGACTTGCTGCAAAATAGTCGCCACATCTGCCATATTGCACAACTTAGCCACTAATAGAGGCATTCCCCTGGAAGACTCTAACAGCGAGCCTGGGGTAGACATCCAGCCAAGACAACCACCACAAGCGGCATGCGGTCCAAATGCAGCAGAGGGGAGACGGAGACGTGCAGAAATCACTCAACATTACTTTTAAGGTGGGTAATCACGAAACAACACAGTATGTGCTCAAAGGTTTAATGTGATAATATTGTGGTAGTGTTAATGCACACATACCAGGTGCAGACAAGTGTAGTGTGAATACAGACAATTATATGACATTGCCTTGGCACTTAAACGTCAGTGGGAACAATGTACATGCTGCTGGTTACCTCACCAGAATTGTACGTGTCCATGTATTTACTTTTTCCGGCCACTAACTCCAGTGGCCCTCGCAGTAGGCTCAGCCACATCCCTTATTGAGCCTTCTGTGCCAGTGTTGCTCCTGGTACTGCGCCTCCTGGGATTTGTCACAGGTGCCAGTAGGCTACTGAGGCTGGAGGCCTCCTCACTATCCCCCCTGCAAGAACATTGTTGCCACCAGCTGCAGCAGTCTGGAGTTGTTCCACTGCATTAGTGACCTGGATGAGGCCCCTGGACACATCCCCGCAGCAGTGGCTCATCTCCACTTGCATGCTGACAGCACGACGGGAAAGCTGAGCTGTTGTCGTGCTCAGCCTATTGATGGCCCTATTGTAACCGTCCAGGCGCCCCATCAAATTGTGATGCATCCTACCATGGGAGGCATGGTCACCCTGGAGGACCCTGCACAAGTCCTGCATAGCTGTTGTAACACTAGCAAAGTTTTCAGTGTTTGCCCTTTGCCCTTCCACAACAGCAGTGGTGAGCTCTCTCAGGCAGTCACGGATGTCCCCCATGTGTGTTGCCATTGTCCCCAGTTGGCCCTGCATAATTCTCATGTTTATGCCTTGCATGCGCTGGACCCTGAGCATCTTGCCCTTTAGCCCACTCCAGGCAGCAGCCCCATTGTCCTGAGCAGCTGTCAGGATTGCCCTAGGCCTTCGCCTGCGGAAATGGACGGACCTGCGCCACATTGGTACCTCTGTTGGTGGTGGTGGTGGTGTGTGGCCAGCCTTCTGTGTGGGAGTTCCTGTTTGGCTCTCTTCATCACTCTCCGATTCAGGCAGTGGTGCGACTATTCGCCTGCGTCGCGTGGGAGCAGGTATGGGTGAGGATGCTGGGACTTCTGGTTCCTCCTCAGGCTGTGCATCTGGTTCCTGTGACTCGTGGACATCAGCCACGTCACTCTCCTGCGCAGCTGCATCTGTGATTTTAAACAGTGCAAGTTCAGTTATTTTTTGTTGCACATGTTTGTGATATAGCGCATGCCACTGTCTAATAAATTAAGTTTTGTTATGGACAAAGTCTACTTTAGTCACTTCCTTGCTGTACTCTGCTGCACTAAAGCTGTTTTGGTCCCTCTTTGCCTTGCCCTTACATTTGTCTGTATACTACTCCCATAATGCATTTGGGTGTTGCAAGTAAAAAGTGGACTGTACTCAGGTGTGCTACACTATGCAGGACCTACATTAGGGGCTATTTTAGGTACATTTAACATTGGAAGATAGTTAGCAGTGGTCTTACCTTGTGAGGTACCAGCCTGTTCACAGGTGTCAATCTGGGTTATTCCGACAACTGCCTCTGGCTGCAGTGTGGATTCCACCATGTCCTCCAGGGGTGTGTTTGCACGTCCCGCAGATGGTCCCTCTCCAGTTTTTTTAGCATCTGCCAGCCTTGCAGCCACTCTCTCTTTGGCTCGGCTGTGCAGGTCGTATCAGCGCTTGCGCAGGTCTGCGATTGAGCGCTGTGTGACCCCCACAGCATTTACCTTTGCTTGGATGGCCAGCCAAATTTTTCTTTTCACAGACTATGCAACCTGCAGGGACAGTTTGCCAAACAGCTTATCCTGGCTCAACATCACTTCCTCAATGAGGATTTCCAGTTCTTTCTTGCTGAATTTCAGCTTCCTTTTCCTTCCTTCACCTTTGTTGTCCCCTTTTTCTGTGGCCATGCTGTTGTTTTCAAACAGATTCTGCTTCAAAAACAGCTTGTTCCTGCTCAACTCCACCAGTCTGCCTCCTCCTCTGACTCTCTGTGAACAGGTGTGTGCATTCCCTGATTCACTTCCTGGTTGTGATGTCATCCCAATGCAGCAATATGGGTAAATCGCTATTAATGATTCTGTAATAGCGGATTCGCTATTACCGATTCGGTAATAGCGCAATCGCAATTTGAATTAGCGAAATTTACCGATTTGCTAAAATATAGCGAATTTTATGATGCATTCGGTTTTGCGATTCCGTAATAGCTATTTCTTAATATTCGCTATTAAGGAATCGCAAAAATGATTTTTGATGCATGTGCCCCTTTGTCCTTACAGGTTTTGGTAGGGTTATTAAAACCTTCCTGCCCTCCACACCTAAATTGTGTTTTAAAAAAGCAACTTTTCGCGAGGACACAAAGGTTTTTCCCCCAATATCCTCTAGGTATGTTTCAATTGACTCGCGCCAGTCTTCCCATACCATAACAGGAATCCCAGGATCTTGTAAAAATTTAGGAGGGGCAGCAATAGAGGATACATTTATTTCTTCAACTCTGGAAATGCACGATGTTAATAACTAATATAAATAAAATATGCCCAAAATGCTATGTAGAACACACTGGATAATATCTATATATATCAAATATACCCTAAATGCTATGTAAAACACACAACTGCCATATATTGCGTTTCCCTCAGTAACTAGTATTTAAATAATAAGTTAATATAAACAAAGTAGTCACCGTCGTCTTGGATTGATTAACACTTGTACAACAATAAAACAAAGAACTCAAATAAATGAAGCAGTCACCATTGTCTTCCAGGACTCATTCAGCAGCCAGCAGCCAGCAGTTTCCTTACTCCTTTACAGCTTAAAACTGCCACTACTTCCCTTTCTTAATAGCTGACAGTCGAGCCGTGCACCTCGCGCAGCACAGGTGCCATGCAAAAGTCATCTTCTCCTAATAATGCGCGCCTCACCATTACCCAGGCAACTACGCCTACAAAGGTAATTCGCTTCTCACCGTTACCCAGACAACGCCGTGACGCCGCTCCTGACGGTCCAGTTTCCTGCACGCCACATTCCTGTCACCGACTCACCCGTTCTATGGAACCCTTCACCGCACGTTGCCTTACGGTAAGTTAAATAATAACACCAGCAGCTCGCTCTTGTTCCTCGCACTACAAAGACTCGTTTTTTGTCTCCGGCAGTGGCACATGCCAAATAAACTGAATACAGAATCACAGTCAAATGCAAACGAGAGAAAAAAAAACAGCACCCAACACTGCCACAATACTGTAGACCCACCTTTTAAAAAGAATTACGACCGGCAATCGGTCGCTGCGACTCTATGAATCGAGAACCAAGGGTTCACAATACTTGCCAGAATCCTCCCACTTCAATCCTCCTGCTGTTTCAACTGCAATTAGTGATCCCATCCTCGTCGTCACTTTTAAGACGTCGACAGGAGAATAGTTGAGATGAGTTTATTGAGCAAAGGAGCAGCAACCCCTTTCACTTCCTTTCACAGCAGCAACCGTCAGGACTCTGACCACCCTGGATTCCACAATCTAGAATCCAGTGTGGTCAGCATAAGTTGCTAGGATATAACATAGTTGCTAGGATATAAGACTTAATACAGGCGGAGACTGAGGAGTAAAAAGTGAGATGCAGAGCTCCTCGCTTTGCAGCGTCTGTCGTGCACAAACAACCAAGACTACAACCACTTTTCTAATAATTTGAGCGCTCAGCTCTCTCAAACTTACTCTACCTGCTTTGAGAGGGGATTTGAGAAGGGGGGTCATTTGGAGATGATTGGTAGAGTGTGTGTGAGATAAATTGGGTAATGCAAGGAAAGGACTGCTGATGGAAGATGAAAGATGATGTTGCGGTGTAAGGGGAGTTTACCTGTTTAGGGGAATTGTTACAAGGTTCAGGATTTGTTAAGGGAGGAGGGATGGCAGGAACTATTATGTATTAGAGAGGATGTTTTGTTGATGTACCTTTTTGTAATAATGAATTTGACGTCTACAAGCCTGTCCTAATACAGTGGCCTTTTATGCTACACAGGCTTGTGTCTGAGTCTTATTGCATGATCAGACCAAGGCATGGAAAGCTGTTCAGTGGTCATTGCAGGTATCTTATGGTAATCGGGTGACAAAGCTTTGGACATTTTTACATTCGTGGGGATCTTGTAATACGGAAAGAAATTAAGATTTTCTAACATGTTTACAGGTAGAGCATGTCCAACCTCACTAGTTCAAGATTGTTATGGTCAGGAGCGGCCTAAGCAGGTAAGAGCGGCGGGGCGGGGGGGACTCGACAGATGACAACAAGGGAAAATTACATAAATATTTAATTTTCCCTCATCGTCATCTATCGAGTCCTCCCCCACCTCACCCCACCGCCCACCCCTCTTAGCTGCACGGGCCGCTCCTGGTTATGGTATGCGAGGGTAAAACCAGACGTTTGTATTAAAATAACCATCAATGCCAAGAACGTGCAAATGACAATGTCTGACATCTAGATCTGATTTGCCAGCACTTCTACAGAAAGGAAAGATCCAAGGCCCTGCTCTAGAAGGTATTTGCATCGAACACCATGGAATAATAATAACCAGCACCAAATAAAAGAGTGAAAGGCCTTTTTATTAGGACAGGTATGCAGTTGAACTCTCTTAATACAATATAGCATTTAAACCCCACTTCACTGATATATTAAACAATCTATTCCCCCACCCCTTAAATCTCCCCCAACATACAGGACACAGCAACTGAACCAATCCAAACATTCAGAACCATCCCCTTACTTTAATTCACATGTGCCAAGGTCCCCCTAGTGAGATCCCAACCTTCTGACCTGGTGCCTGAGCCATGTGCTTGTCTGCCATCCGATCGAACCATAGAGGCAAAAGAAGCTCAACCCCATCCTACATCTGACCAAGAACAAACCCAATTATGCGACCTATCAGGAAACTAAAAACAAAACTAAACTAGACCCCAGCGAATACAAAAGAGGGTAAGGGAGGGAGGGAGAAAAAACTGACATGACAGGACCACATCGTGCCTATGACTGACCCACACCCCAAGGGTTCTGGTCCTCAACTGCCACCAGACTCTGCACCCCCCTTAAAACCACCGAT
The DNA here is from genome assembly GCA_963921515.1 of Calotriton arnoldi. Lineage (NCBI taxonomy): Eukaryota > Metazoa > Chordata > Amphibia > Caudata > Salamandridae > Calotriton > Calotriton arnoldi. The sequence continues at coordinate 372,548 of CAWUFW010005261.1, read as the reverse complement.
CCGGAACTCCCAGGGTTCCACCCACCGAAGCACCCCGGCGTATGATGCCCTTAGGAAGCCCCATTCGACCCAAGAATGTAGATAAAATATTAGAGCCCAGCACTACAACACACATTTGTCTTTCGTAACCAAGCTGAATGCTAGAAGTCACTGCAGACAACAAATCAAGCTTTTTACCCTGCTAAGTCTCAAGGAAGAGGAACTTGCTTTAGCCTCCTGTGCATTTATTAGTTTTTTTATTTAATGTATGTAGTGGTTCAACTGCTTTATACTGTATACACAAGCCTGACCTCTACTAAACAACCTGCCTTCAGGTCTGTTAAATACTAATGGCTAAGTAAAGAGTGTGTGTTGCTGATGAGTTGCTTTGAGTAAATTACGAATGTTTGTGGTGTGCTCTGGGATCACATAGAGTCTATCCCATTTGTTGCAGTGACAGCATTTCTTCACCGTCAGGGCCAGATTGACCATTTATTTAATTGCAAAACAAAACACACAAATGAGGCCTGAGGAGGTTTAGACACCGGCAGGGTGCGACTCACCTCTAACACATGAAAAACACAAAAATGAACCCCTGGGTCTAGAACTCGAACGGAGTGCAGGGGAATCCCCTTTGAAGGACAGTTTTCCTCACCCACCCGTAGGTGGCATGCTTTATCATAGGGTAACCTACTTGCACTGAGAACCTGGTCGCAGTGCGGGTTACAACACAAATCACCATGCACTCACTTATGAATCACCACGTGTTCAAGCATGTGTTATACATTGTTTTTCTAACACTTTGCCTCTTTTCAGGGAAGACGCTGACCAGCAACAATTTTGAGTGGTTAATATACCCATAAGCTGGTTGTATGCCTTTCTTACCACCTACTCAGTTTGGTATGCGTGTTTTTTTCACTTCATTCTTCACGTTTTGGTCCTGAAGAAAGCCGATACACCTCTACGGAGGGTGCCAGGCTGAAACATGTCGACCACTAGTCTCTGACAGGTTGAATTCCCCTGTCATAAGCTCAACCCTTTTAATCCTGACCTCTGGATGTCCCATTAAAGTTTGTTCTGACATACCAGGGAGTTAGTTTTAGCTCACTTTCACTTTTTATTTTACTCCCTCCACACCCTGCTCATCTTAAGGTTTTAGGATACCTCTTTCCTACATTTAAAACATCCCTGAGCTCCTCCCTCTCAGAGAGGGGGTTGTAGCCCGCACTGCGACTAGGTTCGCGGTGCGAGGAGGTGACCCTATGATGAAGCATGCCACCTACAGGTGGGTGAGGGAAACGTCCTTCAAAAGGGATTCCCCGCACTCCGTTCGAGTTCTAGACCTAGGGGTTCATTTTTGAGTTTTTCATTTATTTCATTGGGCATTTTCCCTGGGAATGAAGCTATTGGATGCTGGCTTTTGACGTCAGAAGGTCACTACCTCTGTATCCAGCTCCTCTGCACAAACGGCAGAAACGAAAAAAAAGAAAGAATCAGCCTGCATGCTCCTTTTGTACATATAGTTATGCATTTAATTTAAGTAGCTTTAAATGCATACAGAAAGAAATGGTGCAAGGGCCTTCAGTGCTCCAAGCACATAACAAATTTGTCTCTCGAAGTGCTCCTCATACACATAAAAAATGGAATGTGTGCATTTATTTGCTTTGTACTAGGGGCTCACTTTATGGAAATGGCGTCCGGGGGTATAAAAGCGTTAGCATTGCTAATAAGCTGTGGTCGGCTCTGTTGAATCATAACAGTTATGTAGAAAGATGTGTCCACAGTATTTTGCTGAAGTTTAAAAAATCTTGCTCCGATCTCAGTTCTATTTCAGGCTCATTCAAGCCTTTTTGTTCCTTCTCTCCTTATGTTGTTCATTTGAATCTTGCACCCTTTTGAAGTCGTTTGTTTGTTGGCCTTAACTCTAGAGCACGTGGGAGCCAAACAAAGAGCATCTGTAAAAATTACACAGATTACACTTTGTACAGCTGAGCTGACAACTTGAGCACATAGAATGTCACACGGGCAAGATAGTGCAGTGACATGCGCTTGTGTTTTCCTAGCATTAAGAACTTGACTCCCCAAGGTGGAGGCTGCATCTTTGGGCACTATAACACCAGCACTTGATCCAAGGGATGAGCGGCCGAGCGACACGGCCACTGGGGACTACAGGTCCCACAATCCCTTCCTGGCCCCACAGCTGACTTCAATCTGTGCGACTTAAGGAGTGCTACTGACCCGTGGCACGGGACACATGTGGAACACGCCCAGGCCAAGGGCAGGCCAAGGCCAGGCCTGTCTGCACCCATCAGAGCCCAGAGTAGGCTGGGCCACACCCCGTGGCTCGTGTGAAGAGGGGCTATCTAGAAGGGGCTACTTCGTGGCTATATAGGTTTACCCCCATAGATTATACAACTAACACAGCAAAATTATTGAGAACATTGTGAACCTTGGGGGTGATGGCTGGGTGTCTATCTGAGTGTGCTGTAAGTGATGAAGCTGACGTTATAGCTGCAAGGTTGCATTAGGCTTTTGGTTATTTCTGATTGCTAACTTGATTGGTAGCATGGGGAAACGCACAGCGTCCGAGACAGTCCAGGGTGCCACCAAACACTGCAAGGTTCTATGTTGCACAGAAACCAGACCCTAAATAAAATTGATCAATTGATTGAGGAGGTGGGATCTACCATAAGTGCCATCATGGGCCCTAAAAGTGATGGAAAGGGAAAAGGCAGGAAACTATCCCAAAATATAACCATCTAATTTGGCAAAACAACTGATCCAGCGCGAACCCAATAAATTGATCAGGGATAAATACTCAATAACATCATACTTTGGCCCATACACATTCACCCAAATCCCTGATGCGCTGGTGTCAAGTTTGTTAACTTTTCTTCAATTTATTCCTGTTACTTATGCACAAAATTTAAACATCCTTTAATTATAATCGATTTCTCATCTACTTGGTCGATGGACCAATGAGTTGAAGAGTTGATGGCAATGGTAATTCTCCAAAAATAAAGATTAACCTTTAGAAGCTGGCTAATAATGGCCACAAACTCTCGGTGAGATTTAATAATTTTATCTAGTAATAATAAATGCTCATAGCGATTACATTCATAAATTCAAACACTGGAAACCTCATGAGAGAGAAAAACAATCTAATCACAGTAACAACAGAACTATCATTTCAAATATACGTTGCAAAGAGTGGATAGATGAAGAGACATTAGATACAAGTAAAATCTATCATTTAAACCCAACGATTCGGGGGGGATAGATGAAGAGACAAAAGCTTCAGAGACAAGAATAGAACTGCAAAAATAATTTCTGCAATGCTAAGTTAGATCAAATACAAACCCAAGGGATCTGTAAGGGAAAACCACCACCCAGGCCTAGGTAGTAGTGGGGGACCCCTGAAGCAAAAGTCAGGGATCAAAGACTCAAGAACCAGGACAGGGACAGGACAGGAACAGCTAGGCCTCTCAGCAAACCGACGAACAGCGACGCATCCCTCTCTCAGACACCTTCAGCCTAAGCGACCTCCGCGACGTAAACCACACCCCTAAAGTACCTATTCTTATACCCTAAAAGTACATGTCCATCCCATAATAGTTGCTAAATTCACATTTTCTAGCTAAGGGATTGGTTAAGTTCTAGGGGTGGGATGTCACCCCACTATGAAATCATCTACTTTTGACTACTCCATTGTTCTAAACAATTTTTTTTTATATGGTCGTCAATACTTCTTCTCTCTCATAAGTATACATGCAACAATTTTTTGTACATTTTAATAAATTTGACAACAACAGGTTCCGTTTCCATGATGACACTGGCTTTGGCTGCCTTTCAATGTTCTGTCCTTCACCAGATCAGGCTTTTTCAGCTTTGCACAGCAGTTCAGTCACGTGGTCACATGGTTCATGCTCGCTCCTAATTCCACCCGCCCTCGGTTAGGCTAATTTAAAAACATGGAGGACTCGTCCATTACTAAAAGAACGAAAAAACGGACATTTATTAATTATGTGACAATTTTCACTGTTTACCACCCACTTTAGCTTTACTTCATATTAACGGTTAGCCTAGCATAGCATCAGCAGGAAAGCTGCATTATTTTATTAGTTTAAAGCAACACTCACTATGCTTTTTACCATATACACATGCAGCTTTGCCATGCAAACCTTCTAGATTCGTTCAAAACACAAAATTATTACATTTCTGGTTATTTACGCATTAATTCTGGTTAGTTCATGCATTTTGTAAAGCATAGCTTCCCTCATGTAGTGTAAAGGTGCACATTAGTTGTTTTAACACTACTTACTGTTAGTCCGTATTATAGGGGTGTTCGGTTGAGCAGGTTTTTTTCGCGAAATCCTGCTCCATCAATCCCCCCTCTGATGGCTTTTAGGAGCCATCATAAATACTCACCATACCGAGTGCCACCTTTCATTTTGTCTAGAATTTACTTTCTTTCTCTTCAATTATGGCACTCTCACCTAACTCTTTCATCATATCATAGTATTCTCCCTTTATTTTTTCTAACTCGATTTCTTCTCTCTTTCTTCCTTTTCTTTTATTCTGTTTGTCTTTTGCATCTTTTCTTTCTCTTATACATTTACAACACTTATACGCTATTAATATTACTAGAGTTACTATTGCTACTGAAAGAATTGGGATTATTATTTTTCCTAATAAACTACTTCCTAAGGTAGAAAACCATTTACTTACCGCAGAGAAACTCTTACCAAGTCTCTCCCAAACACCGTCAACCTCTAGTTGGGTTAAATCATTATGTAATTTTGTAATATTTGTAATATATCCTTCTATCCGTTTACTTTTATCCGGGATATAGGTACAGCAGTGTTGAATTTTCATCATGCCACAGACTCCACCCTCTTTTGCCAAAAGAATATCAAGGGCAAGTCGATTTTGCAAAACCATTGATCTTATTGCCACCATTTCGGTATCAATCATCAAGAACCCACCAGCAGTATCTGTTGATAAACGATCAACCACTGTGGATAATTTTCGAATTTTGTGTGAATTTAAAACAACTCCAACTGAGGGTATCAGTACACCAAAGATATCACCTACTATTTCTGAAAAACTTGCTCTCTTACTTCGTATTAGTCCTTGTTTTATTTCATTGACACTATTGTCCTTACGGTCTACTTGGTAGACTTTTGGGAAAACAATCCCAAAATAACAGCTTCCATACCAACGTGCTGGTAGTCTATAATAGGCCTTCTTACCACACACATAATAGATTCCCGGGTAAACCGGATCAGTTCCACCCTTTAATCCCCATCCTCCAGTAATTTGGAAAGTATGCTCACATTCACTAGTGCCAATGTAATAATTATTATAGTTAGTCTTTGATCTATACAAACATAGTTTCCCCTTCTGTGACCAGTCCAGGGACATCGTAGCGTATGTCTCTCCCTTCTCATAAGTTCCTTCTCTAAATGCCTGTTGGACTTGGCCCTTTTGGCAGGTTCACCCCTAAACTTTTTGCCTGTCTCCTAGCCTTTTTTCTGTGTAGTGTTGGTGGTTTTAGGCCTTTGCGCACTTTAGCACTGTGTCCCAGTGTAAAGTGCGTGCGCACTCTGAGTGCGTGTGGTGAGATTGTCCTGCCCTCCCATAGGAATGCATGGGGGATATGTGTGTCCATGGTAATTCCTGGTGTGAGAGGAGTGCAGGGGCGAGTTTAGTATGTGCGAACTCGTGAGAATAAATGCTGCGCAATGGTGTGCGCAGATTTATTATAACTGGTGTAGAAATGCCACTTCTAGAAGTTGGCATTTATGTGTGCTCTGTGTCTGCCTGCCTGATGTAAATTGCATGTCTGGCTTTGTGAGTGACAGGGGCTGGGAGGTGTGTGTGGCTCCAGGAGGGGCAGGGTGAGTCAGCGCAGGGCTGAATAGGGAGATCTGCATCTAGATGGGAGGGAGGAGTTGCACCTGGGACCTGAATAGGGCTGTGCCTTCCCTCCACAATGCTGGCTCCACCCCCTGTGGTTCGTCTGATGTCCCTAGCCTGTCCTGTGAAAGGAGAGAGGAGCTGAGCAAAACAAAGTGCTCCAAAGCTCCCCCAAAACCAGTTGCACCTGGTTTTTCCCCAGCCCTGTGCTATGTGACAAAGGAAAAGGGTGTATAAAAGAGGGGGCTGTGACCCCATGAGGAGGTTCTGTTCTGTTGTGCTGACTGGCAGGGGACACTCTGCCAGGAGGAACCGCCGCGGGACCCAGCTGCTGTTTCCTGGGGGTCCCTGCGTGCTGGCCTGCCTGGCTGCGCTGTGCTGTGGTCCCCCAGTACCAAGGACTCTTTCTTCTGACCTTTTGGGGCCACTGCTGGAGCTTGTGCTGCTTCTAGCGCCTTGTGAGCGCTTTGCTTTTATTATTGAAGAGCGCGTTGCTCTTTGTTGCTGAGAGGAGCCTGTTTTCCCTGCAGCGCTGAGCTGCGATTGATTTTGAGGGAATCCCGACGTAGGGATTCCCCCGCATTTGCGTGCACTCGAGCGGGAGCCCACCCCGCGTATTTGTGCTCTCGAGCGGGTGCCTACCCCGCCAGTGCTTTGCCTACAGCGGGAGCCCACCCCGCCTTGCACCCGAGTGAAGAGGGAAGCCGCCGAGAGAAATCGCCGGGCCGCGGTGAAACGCGACCCGGAAGCCAGGCACGAGCTGCCTGGTTGGGGGTGGAGCCACGCGCCCTGGGCGGAAGCTGCGGCCAGGAGGGAGGACGGGAGCCTACCCCGCCTCCCAGGGCGTCCCGGGCCGAACGAAGAAGCGGGCAAGTCTGCACGGGGCTCTCGTGAGCTGAGAGAGCCCCGACCGCTGCCCAGAGGGAAGTCCCACGTGTGCGGAGGGGAAGCGGAGAAGGTCTGCAGTCGTCAGCAGAGCTCCCCGGCGTGGAAGAGAGCCCCGCATGCTGCAGAGTCCTGAGGGGTCTACAAGACGGCCCCCCCGTGTGAGGAGAAGCCGCGAGAGGAGTCCCCGGTGAGTGGGGCTCAGTAAGGGTATTGTTGGTGCGTCGGGGCACATTTTCGGTGCCCGCCCCCGTAACCAAGCCTCGGGCGCTGCAGGTGCCGTGCTCAGTTTTCTTTCCCGCTGCCCCGCTTGACAGTGGGCAGCGGCAGCGCTTTGGGGGCATTATCGTAGAAGTCCCGGAGGGGGGCTGAGAGGCACGTTAGTGCCAGTTTCCTTGCCACAGGCGGCCCCGCCTGACAGTGGGCATATTCTTTTGTGGTGGAGTCCCAGTGGGGCTCACAAGGCACAGTGGTGCCAGTGCCATTCCCAGCTGCCCCGCTTGCAGGGGGCAGCTGCACCGAGGGGGTGACTTTATTTAGAGGCCCCTTCGCTTTGCTCACAGCTGCGCCGCACCAGAGCGGGCAGCTGTAACGTTGGGACATTGGTTGATTGAGTCCCAGAGAGGGGCTCAGGGGGCACGCCGGTGCCCGTGTTAATTATTCACAGCTGCCCAGCAAGTAGTGGGCAGCTGCCACGTTTAGGCTTGTGCAATTGCGCACTTTGCTTTTGCTGCCTGTGCAGCCAGCCCGGACATTCTGGACAGTGGGCATTTGAGCCCCGGTGAGAGGCCAGTTGGCCTGGGGCCAGTGTCAGTGCGTTGTGCCCCCGATTGGGGCACACTGTGTTTAGGCTTACGAGGCCTATTGCCTCATGTGATTTATGCCTAATGTGATGTAGGTGTCCCATCTTGTAGGTTACAGGATCTCGTGCTAAGTTCCTACCTGTACCAGTAATTACTGGTTGTGCGCTACATGTATTATTTGCATTTACTTACCTGATCTGATGGTTCTGACCGTGGCCCGATTGGCCTGGTCCTGTATATAATTCCCCTGTGAATATTGCCTAGTGCCAGGTGGCACAGTGTAAATATGTGATTACTGTTTCTAAGGTATTTATGATAATACAAAGGCTATTTTTTATATAACCTTGTGTGGAGTTCCTTTTGTGGTGTGCCTAGTGTGTTGCTGCTGTGTGAGTGTGCTGCGCAAACGCTTTACACATTGCCTCCGGGATAAGCCTGACTGCTCGTGCCAAGCTACCAAGGGGGTGAGCAGGGGTTATCGTCGGCGTGTAACTCCCTCGCCCTGACTAGAGTGGTGGTCTCTGCCTGGCTTTGGCGCAAGCCTTAGCCAACCAGAGATCCCATTTCTAACATTGGTTGTCAGCGGTGGGGATTTGGACTTGCGTTTGCGCAGTACCACAGCGACAACTGGTTGCACTACAAACTCTACATTTAGATAATCACGTGTTTGGGGATTATTGTTCTGAGTTTTATTTTAATTCTTCTCCTAAAAGTGTCATTTGTAAATTGTATACTCTTGCTTCAGCTCAGAAACCTAGGTCTCCTGTGTTGCACGTGTCCCTGAGCGTCCTGCCAAAATGGAGTCTGCTTTTAATTTTTGTGGTCTGTTTAGATACAGCATGTGGGAGTTGGTGGATTTCTGTAAGGAGAGAGACATAGCAGTGAGTGGGTCAGACACCCAGTCAAAACTTAGGGACAACCTGATCCAATGGCAAAAGGATGAATGGGAACGTGAGCGCAATGAGGAGAAGAGGGCCCTGGCCGCACGCCAAGAGGGTGGTGGGTCTGAGGGGAGCCCTGAGGAGTCTGAAGAGGAGGAAGAAAGTGACAGGACAGGGACGCCAGTAGATAGTGAGGACCCCATGGATAGGGAGTCCCTTGCTGGGTCCAGTGTCTGGGGCAGTGCCCCATCCCTTTCCCTGTCCCCAGAGGAGTGGGTGGATAGGAGGGAAGAAAGGGAGCATCAACTGGCTTTGGAGAAGCTCAGGTTAGAGCATGCCAGGGAGATAGCGCAGCTGAGTATGGAGGAGAAAAAGCTAGAGACCGAGAGGGTCTTAGCGCAGGAGAGGATGGCGGAGGCTGAGAGGGCCTTCGCCAGGGAGAAATTAGCTCGGGAGGGTAGATTATCCCCTGAGTGCAGTTTTAGTTTTCTGGATTCCCCAGTGAGGGTGGAGTCCAGTGGTGGCAGCAATATACAGTCCAGTGCAGGAAGTCCCATTCCCAGTTCCCAGAATATGGTACTTGGCTCCCAGGCAGAGGAGTACAGGTTGAAGTTCAGGGGCAGTAGGAAACTGTCTCACCAGTCTTGGGGGAGGTTTGTGGATGACTGTCATGATGCACTGGTTGACTGGGTAAAGTGTACCACGGAACAGGATTTTGAAGAACTGTTCAATCTGGTTATTAAAGAGCACCTGCTCAGTTGTTGTTTTCCAGGGTTGCGCCAACACCTGTTGGAGTGTGGGCACCCTGATCCATGGGATCTTGCAGAGGAAGCAGACCTCTGGGTGGAGGCCCAAGGTTCTGAAGAGGCATTGGGGAGTGATCCCAAAAGTAGTGGCTCAGGTATCTTCCCGTCCTGTATGGGGGAAGAGGTTCAGTGTAGCCCAGCTAGGTCCCAGTGGAGTAGGAGTGAGTGTGGGACTGAGTGTCCCCAGGTGCCCGAAACCCAGTCTCAGAGCCTGGATGGTTTCTTCAGGGAACACCAGGTTGGGAGCCTAGGCTGTCCTGTTAGTCCATTTGAGGAGGATCTCCTAGTGTCTGGAGAACCTGGAGCGTCTGTAAATAGAGCTCCAGTGGTTCTGGTGTCTGGCAGTGCCGCTCCAGTTGGGAGGGTACAGAAGTCCGGATTGAGGGGTGAGAGGGGGATGTGTTCCCCAGTGGAAGAACCAGTGGGTCAGGGGCCAGCCAGAAGGGCTGAGTCTCCTAGAAGTGACCATGGCGACACCACTTCTGTCGTGGGGGATCTCTACGCACTGTCAGATGGACAGGGGTCGGGAGGTCTGCGCCACGCAGACTGTCACGTAACACATGAGTCAGGTGTTACCCTCGGGGGCTGCTGCGTGCGCCCCGGAAGTCCTGGTGTGCCAGGCAAATGCTCAGCCGTGGGGTTCAGCCCCAAGGTTGGGAGGCCAGGTTCAGGATCCGCCTGATCTGGAGGAAGGGACATCTGTAATCAGTGTCCTGACCGGTTCATCTTCCAGGGGTACCGCTCCAGTTGGGAGGGTGCAGGACTCTGGAAGGGGGTGCAGAGGGAGGGAGTCCTCGCCTCTGACCCCGGTGCAACCTGAGGGTTTAGACCCTAGGTTGGGAGACCAGTTTTTGGAGAGAGGTCCTGAACTGGTGGGAGAGTTGTGTTCTGAGGGTGCCTCTCCAAGGAGGAGAGTGCGGAGCCCTAGAAGAAGAGGTAGGGGGAGGAGAGCCTCACCCGTGACTTCTGGTCCGCCTGAGGGTGCAGACCCTAGGTTGGAGGATCAGGGGCAGTCTAGACCTGCCCTGATGAGGGGAAGAGTGGAGAATGGCTACTATGTGCCAGGGGTTACTACCCCCACTCTGTGAATGGGCAAGGACCAGTGGCATCTGGATGGCCTAGGGCCTGGTCCTGGCCGCGGACAGCTGGGGAGTACCAGTGGGGTAGCCCAGTTGCTCCGGACAGCTTTTTCAGAAGGAACCACATGGGTTCACCGTGGCGTAGAACAGGAGGGTGTCCCTGCAGTTGCGGGCCCGCGTCCGTGTTCTATCGCCTCAAGCAGGGAAGCCCATCACGGTGGTGATTGGTCTGCCCTGCGTTTTGGCTGGAAGGGGGTTGTGTTGGACTTGGCCCTTTTGGCAGGTTCACCCCTAAACTTTTTGCCTGTCTCCTAGCCTTTTTTCTGTGTAGTGTTGGTGGTTTTAGGCCTTTGCGCACTTTAGCACTGTGTCCCAGTGTAAAGTGCGTGCGCACTCTGAGTGCGTGTGGTGAGATTGTCCTGCCCTCCCATAGGAATGCATGGGGGATATGTGTGTCCATGGTAATTCCTGGTGTGAGAGGAGTGCAGGGGCGAGTTTAGTATGTGCGAACTCGTGAGAATAAATGCTGCGCAATGGTGTGCGCAGATTTATTATAACTGGTGTAGAAATGCCACTTCTAGAAGTTGGCATTTATGTGTGCTCTGTGTCTGCCTGCCTGATGTAAATTGCATGTCTGGCTTTGTGAGTGACAGGGGCTGGGAGGTGTGTGTGGCTCCAGGAGGGGCAGGGTGAGTCAGCGCAGGGCTGAATAGGGAGATCTGCATCTAGATGGGAGGGAGGAGTTGCACCTGGGACCTGAATAGGGCTGTGCCTTCCCTCCACAATGCTGGCTCCACCCCCTGTGGTTCGTCTGATGTCCCTAGCCTGTCCTGTGAAAGGAGAGAGGAGCTGAGCAAAACAAAGTGCTCCAAAGCTCCCCCAAAACCAGTTGCACCTGGTTTTTCCCCAGCCCTGTGCTATGTGACAAAGGAAAAGGGTGTATAAAAGAGGGGGCTGTGACCCCATGAGGAGGTTCTGTTCTGTTGTGCTGACTGGCAGGGGACACTCTGCCAGGAGGAACCGCCGCGGGACCCAGCTGCTGTTTCCTGGGGGTCCCTGCGTGCTGGCCTGCCTGGCTGCGCTGTGCTGTGGTCCCCCAGTACCAAGGACTCTTTCTTCTGACCTTTTTGGGGCCACTGCTGGAGCTTGTGCTGCTTCTAGCGCCTTGTGAGCGCTTTGCTTTTATTATTGAAGAGCGCGTTGCTCTTTGTTGCTGAGAGGAGCCTGTTTTCCCTGCAGCGCTGAGCTGCGATTGATTTTGAGGGAATCCCGACGTAGGGATTCCCCCGCATTTGCGTGCACTCGAGCGGGAGCCCACCCCGCGTATTTGTGCTCTCGAGCGGGTGCCTACCCCGCCAGTGCTTTGCCTACAGCGGGAGCCCACCCCGCCTTGCACCCGAGTGAAGAGGGAAGCCGCCGAGAGAAATCGCCGGGCCGCGGTGAAACGCGACCCGGAAGCCAGGCACGAGCTGCCTGGTTGGGGGTGGAGCCACGCGCCCTGGGCGGAAGCTGCGGCCAGGAGGGAGGACGGAGCCTACCCCGCCTCCCAGGGCGTCCCGGGCCGAACGAAGAAGCGGGCAAGTCTGCACGGGGCTCTCGTGAGCTGAGAGAGCCCCGACCGCTGCCCAGAGGGAAGTCCCACGTGTGCGGAGGGGAAGCGGAGAAGGTCTGCAGTCGTCAGCAGAGCTCCCCGGCGTGGAAGAGAGCCCCGCATGCTGCAGAGTCCTGAGGGGTCTACAAGACGGCCCCCCCGTGTAAGGAGAAGCCGCGAGAGGAGTCCCCGGTGAGTGGGGCTCAGTAAGGGTATTGTTGGTGCGTCGGGGCACATTTTCGGTGCCCGCCCCGTAACCAAGCATCGGGCGCTGCAGGTGCCGTGCTCAGTTTTCTTTCCCGCTGCCCCGCTTGACAGTGGGCAGCGGCAGCGCTTTGGGGGCATTATCGTAGAAGTCCCGGAGGGGGCTGAGAGGCACGTTAGTGCCAGTTTCCTTGCCACAGGCGGCCCCGCCTGACAGTGGGCATATTCTTTTGTGGTGGAGTCCCAGTGGGGCTCACAAGGCACAGTGGTGCCAGTGCCATTCCCAGCTGCCCCGCTTGCAGGGGGCAGCTGCACCGAGGGGTGACTTTATTTAGAGGCCCCTTCGCTTTGCTCACAGCTGCGCCGCACCAGAGCGGGCAGCTGTAACGTTGGGACATTGGTTGATTGAGTCCCAGAGAGGGGCTCAGGGGGCACGCCGGTGCCCGTGTTAATTATTCACAGCTGCCCAGCAAGTAGTGGGCAGCTGCCACGTTTAGGCTTGTGCAATTGCGCACTTTGCTTTTGCTGCCTGTGCAGCCAGCCCGGACATTCTGGACAGTGGGCATTTGAGCCCCGGTGAGAGGCCAGTTGGCCTGGGGCCAGTGTCAGTGCGTTGTGCCCCGATTGGGGCACACTGTGTTTAGGCTTACGAGGCCTATTGCCTCATGTGATTTATGCCTAATGTGATGTAGGTGTCCCATCTTGTAGGTTACAGGATCTCGTGCTAAGTTCCTACCTGTACCAGTAATTACTGGTTGTGCGCTACATGTATTATTTGCATTTACTTACCTGATCTGATGGTTCTGACCGTGGCCCGATTGGCCTGGTCCTGTATATAATTCCCCTGTGAATATTGCCTAGTGCCAGGTGGCACAGTGTAAATATGTGATTACTGTTTCTAAGGTATTTATGATAATACAAAGGCTATTTTTTATATAACCTTGTGTGGAGTTCCTTTTGTGGTGTGCCTAGTGTGTTGCTGCTGTGTGAGTGTGCTGCGCAAACGCTTTACACATTGCCTCCGGGATAAGCCTGACTGCTCGTGCCAAGCTACCAAGGGGGTGAGCAGGGGTTATCGTCGGCGTGTAACTCCCTCGCCCTGACTAGAGTGGTGGTCTCTGCCTGGCTTTGGCGCAAGCCTTAGCCAACCAGAGATCCCATTTCTAACAATGCCCAAGGTGGTGCCTGTGATTTTTGTTCATCAGCTTTTTTCTGGAAACTTTCTCTTCTATTTTCTACCATATCTAAGAATAATCTCTCTTCAACATGTAAGTTACAAGTTAAATTATTTTTGTAGGCATATTCTACATCTAAGGTTTTAGTAATATGGAAGAACTCTCCCATATAGCGTGCATTTTTAGCACTTATTACTTTATTTAATTCCCTTACAATTGGTATTTCTGAAAATACTAAATCAGTATATTGATATTCCAGCTTACAGGTCACATAAAATAGGCTGCTGAGTACACTACATGACACACCATAGGTTAAGGAAAAGTGGTGATATGTTATTCCTTCAGAGACAGACGAAGGTAATTTCATGCAGACATAACAATCACTCACATGCATAGTATTAGTATACTCATACAACAACTTGGTAAAAACATTTAACGAAAAATCACTAATTGATTTATCATGATGGAGAATGCTTCCATCCATTTGTTCTATATTAGTAATCATAGGGGTTTTAGAAACATCTTTCATTCCTTCAATCAACACATCATTAGTGTTATTTCCAATGTTATTTACATTAAAAATGGGTATGACAACAATTAACAGGATCCATATGTGTTAATAGAAAAATACTACATAAGCAGGTTTTAATACATCTACGTTGTAGACTAGAATTTGGTTGTTCAGTCACTTCTGCTTCTGCTATTTTGATATACTACAAAAAGAAAAATACAAAAATCTAACAATCCGTTTAGTCTACAACCTAAAAAAATCTATATGGACTTTATTTTAAAAATTTCTAAAAAATAGATTTCTGTGTAATCCTACACTTAATGACTTTCTTCTTCACCCCTTTCTTTTACTTCAGTCTTTTGGTCTTTCTTAAGTCTTTATTTCAAATTCAACTGACAATTTTTTTCCTCCTTAATCTCTTTACAATTCCTTTTAAGGTGGTCTCAGTTTGTTCTCATCTTCTTTTTCAGTATCACTACTGTCGTGTTCTTCACTTAGACCTAAACTTTCAAATTCTTCTAGTATGACATAGGTCCATTCAGGAGCTTCATACTTTCTGCATGGAATTCTTATTCTTTTTGATTTTCGGGTTGCTTTTCTTCTTGTGTTTTCTGATTCTGTTTGGCGTGAGACTTTGTTACTTTGCTCTGGTCTTTTCCCCAATCTTCTCTTTACTATTCTGTACTTTAGTTTTCTTGCTCCACTTGACCAAATGTCTCCTTTTCTAGGTCTCTTTTTCTGTACTACTTTTTCACCTTCTATGTTTGGTTCAGCATTTCTTTTATTCAATCTTCTTTCTATCTGTCCCTCACTGTTCCTTTGTATTTCTGTTTCTGTAGGTTCAACACCTGTTTCTGTTTCATCAGTGAGTTCACCTTCTTCTAACTCATTGGTGACTTCATTCTCTTCTGGTCCAATTTCTGGCTCAACAGCTGTTTCTCTTTCTTCTGGCTCAACGGCAGCCTCACCTTCTTCTGACTCAACAGCAGTCTCTTCAATCCCAGTATCTGGTGCCCAATTTACTTGACTTGTGCTTGGCTGTTCATCGTCAAAATGTTCATTAGAATCTGTCACTCCAGACTCTTCAGCTTCGCACACTTCAGTTGCTGGTTCTCGATTTTGATTTACCAGTTGCTGTTCTTCAGGTCTTTCAATTGGACTTGGGACTAGGTGGGTATGGCTTGCATGTATCCAATTTGGCAAGCCAAAACACTTTACTGCTGTGGTCGTCACCAATATGATCTGGTAAGGGCCGCTCCAACGGGGTTATAGGCACATTTTCCTCACGTGCTTCTTGACTAGGACCCACTCACCAGGATTCAAATCATGTGCTTGGTTCCGCTGTGTCGTTGTGGCATCTCCTCCAACCTGGCGAGACACAGAACGCATCAGGTCAGCCAGTCCTTTGCAATAATCTAGCACATGATCATCAGACATATTCATCAGTTTGTTCGCAGGTATGTATGCTTGTCTCATGGCTCTTCCCATCAACACTTCATGGGGACTCAATCCAGTCTTTTTGTCAGGAATACTTCTAAGACTCATCAATACAAGGGGTAAAGCGTCAGGCCACTTCAGTGTTGTGGATGCACATACCTTCCCTAATCTAGACTTTATTGTGCCATTTATCTGTTCAACAATACCAGATGCTTCTGGTCGATAGGCACAGTGCAGCTTCTGCTCAATTTGCAATGCTGCATAAATCATCCGAATTATTTCATTATTGAAGTGCAATCCCCTATCTGATTCCAAAGTGACAGGAAAACCAAACCTAGGGATCAGTTCTCTCAACAACAGCTTAGCCACTGTAAGGCTATCATTCATTCTCGTTGGATAGGCCTCTACCCAGCGAGAAAACAAACAGACAATGACAAGGACGTATTTCAGCCCATTGCATGGTGGTAATTCAATAAAATCTATCTGAAGTCTGGTAAAAGGACCTCCTGCTTTCCCAATTACACCCCAATTCACAACTGTTTTTCTTCCTGGATTTTGTTTTTGGCAATTGGCACACCTTTGGCATAAACTTTCTGCGATGGCCCTGAACTTTGGATTATACCATGTCTGCTTGAACAGTCTAACCATTGCATCTCTTCCAATATGTGTGAGTCCATGGTACATCCTGGCCATGTGAGAAAGTAAAGAATCTGGCAATACTGGTCTTCCATCATAATAGACCCATACCTCATCTTCTGCATTTTTCCTACAACCTGTTTTACTCCACTCTTCCTTTTCCTCATCACTGACTTCTTCCTGAATTTGCCTTACCTCATCCCAAGTCTCAAATGTGGTTGTGAACATAAGGTGGCATTCGGTATTTTCTCTTTCAATTGATCTGTTTATGGCCATTGTATTTTGTGCACAGTAACGCGCTAATTGATCCGCGTATCTATTGCCCTTTGTCACATCATCATCTCCTGATTGATGTGCTGCACATTTTACAACTGCAATTCTTTTTGGTAACTGCAAAGCATCCAATAATTCCTTTACAGTTTTTCCATTCTGAATTGGGGAACCTGAGGAAGTCAAAAATCCTCTTAGCATCCATAGCTGACCGAAGTCATGTACGACACCAAATCCGTACTGACTATCGGTGTAGATGGTTACTTTTAGACCTTTTGCCAATTTACATGCTCTATCCAGAGCAATCAACTCTGCGACTTGGGCGGAGTTTACCCCATTCAAACAGGATGCTTCTAGTGCTCCTGATAAGGTGCAGACAGCATAACCAGCACACAATTCACCCTTTTCATTTCTCAAACATGATCCATGCATGAACAATTCACAATCTGATTCTTCCAAGGGTTCATCCTCTATGTCGGGACGAGGCTTAGTACAAAGCTCTGTCACTTCCAGACAATCGTGTTCTGCTTCTTCTTTCACCTCCTCACATCTTGAATCTGGCAACAATGTAGCAGGGTTCACAGTAGTGCACCTCACCACTGTCACATTTTCAGCACCTAGAATCACTCTCTCATATTTAGTCAGCCGACTAGAGGTCATATGTTGAGTCCGGGTGCGAGTTAAAAGGATCTCAACAGAATGTGATACAAATACTTTTACTGGATAACCCATCACAATTGCTTCACTTTGTTCCAAACTTACACAAGTGGCGGCTACTGCTTTTAAACAGCCTGGTAATGCTGCAGCCACTGAATCTAGGGTAGCAGAAAAATATGCCACTGGACTTCGTGCCATTCTGAGTTAAAACTGCAAGTGCACATCCATCTCTTTCACAACAGTACAATGCAAATTCTTTAGAGTAATCTGGCATTCCCAAAGCAGGTGCTTGACAAAGACTGTTTCGCAACCTTGAAAAGGATTCCATACTCTCTTCGTCCAACACGATTGGATCTTTCACATCCTTTCGTGTCAACCTCTGTAGAGGTTTTGCAATCTGTGAGAAACCACAGATCCACTGTCTGCAGTAGCCAACCATTCCCAAAAACATTCGCACCGCCTTTTGATTTCTGGGTGGATTCATTTTCTTGATCACACTGATTCTCTCTGGCGTCACCTTTCTGACCCCCTTTTCAATCTTGTGACCTAAATACTGAACTTCCTGTCTACAGTATTGCAATTTAGATGGTGACACTTTATGTCCTCCTTCTGCTAAATGGTTCAGTAAAGCAATTGTTTCTGTTACACATGCTTCTCGTGTTTTTGATGCCACTGGTAGGTCATCAATATACTGAAACAAAACAGAGTTTCCAGGCATGACAAAAGTCTCCAAACATTTTTTCAAGATCTGATTAAAGATCGAAGTACTCTCAGTGTACCCTTAAGGAACTCGGCACCATGCCAAGACACGGTTTCCAAACCGGAATGCAAATAAATATTGACTTTCCGGGTGCAAAGGAATGGAGAAAAATGCCTGACACAAATCAAAAACGGTGTACCATTCAGCATCACAAGGAATTTGGTAAAGAATTACTGCTGGATTTGGCACTATTGGACAACATGGCACTACAATTTTATTCACCTTTCTCAAATCTTGTACTATTCTATATTTCCCATTAGGCTTTTTGATTCCAATAATGGGCGAATTACAGGGACTGCTCATTATTTCTTTTAAAATTCCCTGTTCAATCATTTGGTCAATCACAGGTGTGACTCCTGCAATTACTTCTGGACTCATTTTGTATTGTGGGGTATTTGTATATATAGCACCATTTTTTACTGTAATCTGAATTGGATCTACATTTGTCATTAACCCAATCTCTTTTCCTGTGAAATCCCACACATCTGATCTCACTGTACCTTTTAATTCTTCAGGCAAATCCTCCTCAGTGAGGAGTGAATATAATTCACTCACTTCTGATTCTCTCTGGGCCATCATTACTTTGTACTCAACATCCTCATCAGGTGTCATAAAGGCAACACCATCCGGTGTACAATAAATGGTGCAATTCATTTTGCACAACAAATCTCTGCCCAGGAGATTAACGGGACTGGAATCACATACCACAAACTGATGCATGTCTTTGAAATTTCCAATATAAACTTCTATCGGGGCTGTGACAGGAGTTCTAATATGTTTATTTGCAACGCCTACAACTTGAATAGTTTCTCCCGAGTGGGGTAGGTTTGGAATTTCTGCTGCTCTGACAGTAGAATGGGTAGCACCAGTGTCCAACAAGAAGGTGATATCTTTACCTTCTACCTTTCCATCAACAAATGGACCTGACTGATCTACCGCTAAAGATGCGCCAAGTATGCACTCTTCCTCCCCCCTCAGGCACCGTCATTGCGATGAATCCGAATCACTCTCATTGCACCGCATCAAATACTGCGAAACTAATGGATTCTTACCAAACTGCTCTTCTCCATGGAATCCAGTGCTTGCACTGTACATCTGCATATGAGCACTCACATTACGGGGTATAGGAGGTTGTGGCACCTGTAACTGTGGAGTAACTACCTGCTGCTGCTGCTGTTGTTTCCCAATCACCTCATTCTGCATCTGTGGATTTAAATTTTGATTTACTTCATTACCTTTTTGACCAGATCTACACTCATTCTTCCAATGTCCAAATTTTCCGCGCGCATGACAAGGAAATTTCTTTTTAGCTTCTTCCTTACTCATTTTAAATTTTCCTTTACCTCCACTGTTTACCTGACCAGTCTGACTCTGACTTTGTTGCACATTATTATTTTCCTGTTGCTGTTCTCCCATCTTCACTTGTGCCCACATCATTTTCTCTTTTAACTTTTTAAGCCTTGAATCAACATCATCACTACAATACTTTGCATACCTCAAAATCTCATCTATTGACTTACTCTGCCAGCAGAGCATATGCTGCTGTATCATCGCACTAATCTCTGGTTTCAATCCATATACGAATCGATACACAAAATGTCCCATATCTTTGTCTCCAATATTCTCAAACCCACTGTACTGCTTAAACACTTGTAACAGTCTCTCATAATATGCATGCACCGACTCTTTAGGCTCTTGGGTCGTCCTGTCAATCTTAACCCAATCTGTTTCTTTAGGAGAAATCTTCCCTTTCAAGAAAGTAATGACCTGATGGTACTTTTTCAACACCTCTTCAGATGATGCACCTGTTTTTGCATCCCTGGGATATTGATCCTTAGGCCAGTAGACAGTAATTTTACATTCTGTCCACAAGTCAGCTGGAACCACTATTTCAAAAAGACCATCTAAATCTTTCAACAACACCTTTGAAACTTTTACAAATCTATCTACTTGTTTGTATCATTCAACTGGCTTCTCTCGCAACCTGGGAAAATCATTGGTGAATGATAATATGTCTTGTCTAGTCCAAGGTACGTGAACATATCCACCACCTAGAACTTCTCTCATTGGACATGCCCTTTCAACTTGCTCGGTTTCCTTTAACGGAAACATGGAATTCCCTTACCAACAGTTTCTTTCTTCGTTTTCATCCATTTACTCCTCCATCGTTCTACATTTCCTCATTTCTTCAGAATATTCATTAATTCTTTTATCTGCAATCTTTTCCCTGACATATTCAAACTCTCTAAATCTTTGTCAGTAAAAGCCATTCTGTACGTTTTCTGCAACACCTTCGACTTCTCTATATCTGTGCCAAACTCACTAGCAACTTCCGATAGTTTCTCATGAAAATTCTTCGCTCTCCAAGTAATACTTTTACATAAAAACAGCAACTCTTCCTCAGTGTAAGTCCCTAATCTGTCTGGACTTACTGTTCCAATAATCATCTCTTCTAAATCTACTTTCAATTGACTCACATTTATACTCTGTGTTTGAGCTTTTGGCTTGGTCATTTCTTTTATCCAGTTAGTTAATTCTACTGGAGAGGGACCTACTGAACTCCCTGCTACTGGTGTAAAATTTGGCCCTATTTTTCTCGGGTCTAATTGAATACTTCTCCTCGGGGTCTCTGTTAATAAATCACCAACCGGTAGGTCTAACAATGTGGTATTTTGGTCATCTTGTCTATTTTCATTTGTTACTGACACTATTTCACTCCTTACACTACTTCTTGGAACTGACAATTTGTGTACTTTTGGTAAGGTCGATTTTTCTCCAAATAATGGAACCACGGGCCCAATTGTCACTGGTACCGTTAATGCTTCTGCATTCAAATTTAACTGATTTAGTTTCTGTACCTGTTCCATTCTAGCTTTGTTTAACAAACTCACTTCATTTTCTCGCAGTATCCTAGCTATTTCGGTAACTAGGGGAGTTAATGGGGTTGCCATTTGTAGGGCACTTGGAATCACCTCCCCTGAATTTTCTTCATATGGTGGAGGTCTTTTAGTCATAATATCTTCTAACAATTCATCATCAGATTCATCCAAGCCTTCTCCAGACGTTTCTATATTTTTCTTTTTCTCTTTACACTTTGTACCTTTCTGACTCCCTGCTGTCAAAACTGGATATAGACCCTCGGTCACTACAGCTCTTCTCCATCTTTTCATTTGATCTTCTCGCCTCTCAAATGGATATCTAGGCATAAAACCTCTGAATCGTCTACCACTTCTATCTTTTTCTCGCTCAAAAGCTTCTACTTCCCATTTTTCCAACACTTCATACTGGGTAAGTCTAGGATTTGGTTCTAGCGAGTTCATCCTATTTCTCAAATTCTGTAAAATTCTCACATTGAATGTACCAAACTCAGGAAAAGCTAACATTCCATCATCCTTCGTATATTTCATCCAGTTTTCTAACCAAACACACGTATGGTACCCTCGCTCCATCATCATATAAGAGGCAGGCGTTCTTGGGGGTGGAATTGGAATTCCCTCTCTTGTCACAATTTGTTTATCTTTCTTAAAGAAATTCTTTATTGTCTTTAGCAAACCCATTCTCAAACTCTTCTTTACTAATGGGTTTTTCACAATAACTCAAACAAAATTTTCTCCGTAATTCTCTCTTCCCTATTCGTTAAGTCCTGTCCTATACCAGCGCGACTCACACCAACCAACCAGTCACAGCTCCCTACGTAACCACAGTCTCAACCAGTGTCAGCGCGACTCGCACCAGTTAACCAATCAGAGCTTTGTTCATACCCGCTATCTGACCAATGCCAGCGCGGCCTTTTGTGACGTCAGTTTTTACTCCTTCTACTGACCCTCCCATTACAATCTACTCTCGATACACGCCCGCTGCTTCGACCAATACCAGCGCAGCCTTTTGTGACGTCAGTATCACTCCTTCTACTGACCCCTCCTTTACAAAATCTTACAACAATGTTTTTCTGATTTTTCTTAATAAAATTCCGTTAGTAACAACAAAAAAAGACAATGCTACTTCGTCTGTTCCGCTAAATAAAAAGATATTCTTTACTCCTCCAAGAGATCCTTACACTGCAAGTAACAATAACGACCAGCGTTATCTCACTTCTCTAACAAGCTCCGGGGTGACCTCTTACTCCGCTAGGGATAAAGCCGAAGTTTCACAAGAGGACTTTTTTGGCCTTAAAAAGGTGTCCTGTTACTCCCCCGGGGATACTGCTAGAGTTTCAAAAGTGGATCCTTCGCTATTTCAGACACTTTACTTACATACGAATTTTCCCTAATTATAACACTAACAGCCCTATGTAGCTTTTCAGTATTATTACAACAGACAAAGTACTTCTGCAGTGTGATTTCTTTACCACACTCTTCTTCTGCCTACTTCAGGCAAATTCCTTCCCGGGATTCCTCAGGCAACTCCGTACCTGTACTTCTAGACAACATAAAACGTGACACTAACTCTTCGTGTTAAGACATATAATCAATATTCAATAACTATTTACCAAACTAATCAATAATTACACCGTCCTCTGCTGCCAAGAAACTGATCCAGCACGAACCCAATAAATTGATCAGGGATAAATACTTAATAACATCATACTTTGGCCCATACACATTCACCCAAATCCCTGAAGCGCTGGTGTCAAGTTTGTTAACTTTTCTTCAATTTATTCCTGTTACTTATGCACAAAATTTAAACATCCTGTAATTATAATCGATTTCTCATCTACTTGGTCGATGGATCAATGAGTTGAAGAGTTGATGGCAATGGTAATTCTCCAAAAATAAAGATTAACCTTTAGAAGCTGGCTAATAATGGCCACAAACTCTCGGTGAGATTTAATAATTTTATCTAGTAATAATAAATGCTCATAGCGATTACATTCATAAATTCAAACACTGGAAACCTCATGAGAGAGAAAAACAATTTAATCACAGTAACAACAGAACTATCATTTCAAATATACGTTGCAAAGAGTGGATAGATGAAGAGACATTAGATACAAGTAAAATCTATCATTTAAACCCAACGATTCGGAGGGGATAGATGAAGAGACAAAAGCTTCAGAGACAAGAATAGGACTGCAAAAATAATTTCTGCAATGCTAAGTTAGATCAAATACAAACCCAAGGGATCTGTAAGGGAAAACCACCACCCAGGCCTAGGTAGTAGTGGGGGACCCCTGAACCAGGACAGGAACAGCTAGGCCTCTCAGCAAACCGACGAACAGCGACGCATCCCTCTCTCAGACACCTTCAGCCTGAGCGACCTCCGCGACATAAACCACACCCCTAAAGTACCTATTCTTATACCCTAAAAGTACATGTCCGTCCCACAACAGTTGCTAAATTCACATTTTCTAGCTAAGGGATTGGTTAAGTTCTAGGGGTGGGATGTCACCCCACTATGAAATCATCTACTTTTGACTACTCCATTGTTCTAAACAATTTCTTTTATACGGTCATCAATACTTCTTCTCTCTCATGAGTATACATGCAACAATTTATTGTACATTTTAATAAATTTAACAACAACAGGTTCCGTTCCCACGATTACACTGGCTTTGGCTGCCTTTTAATGTTCTGTCCTTCACCAGGTCATGCTTTTTCAGCTTTGCACAGCAGTTCAGTCACGTGGTCACATGGTTCATGCTCGCTCCTAATTCCACCCACCCTCGGTTAGGCTAATTTAAAAACATAGAGGACTCATCCATTACTAAAAGAACGGAAAAACAGACATTTATTAGTATGTGACAATGCAATTTTCACTGTTTACCACCCACTTTAGCTTTACTTCATATTAACGGTTAGCCTAGCATAGCATCAGCAGGAAAGCTGCATTATTTTATTAGTTTAAAGCAACACTCACTATGCTTTTTACCATATACATGTGCGGCTTTGCCATGCAAACCTTCTAGATTCGTTCAAAACACAAAATTATTACATTTCCGGTTATTTACGCATTCATTCTGGTTAGCTCATGCATTTTGTAAAGCATAGCTTCCCTCATGTAGTGTAAAGTGCACATTAGTTGTTTTAACACTACTTACTGTTAGTCCGTATTATAGGGGTGTTTGGTTGAGCAGGTTTCTTTCGCGAAATCCTGCTCCATCACAACATTGCCCCATGATGCTTCTAAGCAATGTTTGGACCCGCCTGCTGTCTCTTTCCCTCGTTCACCAATAGCATGTGAAAATAACTTTCTTCCCTTAGTGGAGCTGACAGCAGATCTGTACAAGCTCCAAAACTTGTAGACCCAGCACTAGTACCCGCTGACAGTGACATTTATATTCTACTCATTAATGAGCTAATGGTGCAGGTAGGGGAATTAAAATTGGTGGTAGGCCATCTAACTGCCAAAGTGGACCAGATTTTGTCACCTAAGAGAAAAACTATGCAACACGCAGGTTCAGATAACCCAAAGGGGGGACAAAAAACCAATGCCACTGTGCAAGATCTAACTGTTAACCCCGTAGAAGAGTCTAGAGGAAGTCTTATCTTACTCAGGCCACATATAAAGGCTCTTGCAACAATAGGCCACCTAATAAACAGACACCCCTTAGGGTACCATCTGGATTTAACACCAGTAACCTAATCCCTAACCCCCTTTTAAACACAGAAACTCGAAATAAGACTCTTCAAAAAGTAAATACTGTCCCCCTGCACCTCGTTTAGTTATGACCAACGCCCCGAAACTGCCTGAACCAAATAGACCAGAAGATGAGGAGTCCATCAAAAATAAAGTTATCCACTGGATAAGGCATGTAAGGGGTTGCCTCTCAGTAATTAGAGATTACATCTTTGGAGCAAGGAGACGTTCTGATAATACTTCACCCCATGATATTATCAAGTTATGCTTCAAAGATAGGAAGATTGCTGATGGCTTAGTTGCCCTAGATATTAGATATTGTCCCCCTACCAATTGTAGCATCCAGTTCAAGTGTATGGGCCAGGTCGACTGTAGGCAGTCTGGTCCAGGGAATGCAGCTATCCTGCAGTAGTTCAGTCTGGGCTGGACACTAATAACTGACTTTGTGGAGATCTTAGTAGTTGCATCACTTATGGTGGCAACCTGTACGGGCCCAGTTCCTCTCCTAATTTATAATCCCCGAAAATATGTTCTCACGACCATATACATGTGAAATGAGGGATATAGTTATAGACACTAAGTTGAGTTCAGCTGTCACAATTAAAGGGGATAGTACCCTAGTACTGTATTACAAGGTCTAGAACTTTAATATACCCTCAGGGGATATTTCACATGTGTCTGACAGCCAGAGGCGCAACTAGAGCCACATTTCAGGGGGGGGGGCTACTAAAAAATTCGGGGGGGGCTAATTCTTTCAGCAATAGGAAGAGTGGAGATGAAGGGGTGAAAAAACAACAAAGCCTCGTTAACACGTAAATGGTCTTTTAAAGTCCTGTGAAGTACTCGGGTGCAGCTGCGATAAGCTCAAAAACTGTCTGTGTGTGTGCCCGGGAAGCTGTCTCAGCCCGGGCTGACACACGACGTGGGGGGGGGCTGAAGCCCTTTGAGCCCAATGGGCGTTGCGCGCTTGCAGACAGCTGTGATATTGTCGAGACCACACCCAAAGTGGGTACAGTTGACTCTCTCTATTTGGTCAAAATCAAATAGATTCAATCACCTTGGATAATGTAATTAACATCGCAGCAGATTGCTCTATCCCTCCTATTAGCCCCCGGCTAATATTTCATCATCTAAGACTTTGATTATGTACTGGAATATAGCAGGCCTAAAGGCCAAGCTGATGTTACCCCACTGGTGTGAATTTATTGAACAGCACGATATATGCCTCTTTCAAGAAAAGTGGGGTACAGTTCCCTTCTTCAAACCCGGGTATCTATCACACCAGATTCTAGTAAAACCTAGTAAGGTAGAGAAGGCCTGCGGGTAGGATAGCAATATTGGTGAAGTCTTCCCTAAAATGTAAGATCTGGCAATTGGAGGTTGATAGCCCAGCTATTTTTGGCATTGAACTAAGTAGAGGTGGGAACCAAAGTTTGAAACTTTTCAATATCTATGCTAGAGGGGTTAACGGCAGCCTTGCATCCCCAAATATCCAAGTGCTTGAAGCTTACTTGGATAAGCATCAAGCAGGCTCAATGGTGATCTTAGCTGGGGATTTCAATACGACATTCAAACCACTTGACCAAGACGACATTAATCTTACGTCCGTGGAGGATGAGTTATGGGCTATTCTTCAGCTAGGGATTCACCCAGTAAAAAGATGGACCCAGGCAGCTCTCCAATTATAAGCTCTTACTATTGAATTGGGTGTCAGGGCCGCAAACGGTCAGACCAAATCAGATACTATGGGTGCATATACATTCAATAATCATATAAACAAAAGCTGAATTGATTATCTTCTGGTGGACCTGAAGTTACTGTGTTTAGTGGGAGACATGATCATTCAGGAAAGAGTGGAAAGTGGTCATAACCCCCTCTGTCTTACGATGATTGATATCTCTATTCAATATTTGTAGTGGATGCCTTGACCCTCGTTAGCACGGGAGAGATAGGCGTCGCTTAAAATGGCACCAGATGATGTTGAAACCAGAACTTTTACATAACATTAGGAATGATGTGCAAGAGATAGTATCTAAAATAATCGATTATAGTGATTCAGATAAATACCTAACGACCATTGTCGAGATGCATACAATCCTTTTTGAGAAAATAGTAGCTTATTTCGCAATACTCCCTGCAACTAGTAAGAAATTATCGCAGAGAGGTAATGTTTGGAGTAACAGGGAGTATAGGACCATAAGGCATGTATTAAGTTTGGAGTGAGAGCGTTCACACGCTCCTCCGATCAGCTGGGTCGAGCCCCCGGGCAACATCCAATCATGATGCAGGCACCGGAAGCCGGTGCTGCACACCCGGAAATGCCTCATACTCCACGACGCGGTAGATGAGGATATTTACCCGGAGTAGCCGCACTCAGTATCAGGACAAGCAGGGGAGCAGAGCAGACATTAGGTTGCTGACAGCGACTGACCTTTGATGAGGTAAGTGTCTTTTCTTTTACCAACGAGGCATTTGTTTTACTTACCAAGCCTCGAGTGAGAATTCATCTAGCTTTTTCTTTAAGCATGACTTTAACATAGTCTGCTCATTTTCTCGCCCACCCCCACTTACAGTGTGTGACTACAAGGCGGCCCTCTCATGCTCCCGTTGGGAGCAAAAGCCCTGTTAATGTGGGGTGAGTGCTACCTACCACTATAATCAGACTTTACTCACAATACTAGGATTAGTTGTTTATGTGTGATATACAAGTTTTTGATCACTAATTGTGAATGAGTGTGAATGAATAAACCGCATGTGTGTTCATCCAATGAATCACTTGGTGTTTTAAACAGGTGTGCTTGAGTGTTACTGGTATACAGTTTCTCTGGCGACAAGATTGGATCACGGTCCTCTCTGGTACATCCTTATTCAATACCAGTCACCATCACATTTTTTATATATTTTTTCCTAAGGGGACGGCACTGTGAAGCTCAGAAGCAATAAAAACATGCAGCACCTGGCTTTACAGCACATTGATTACAAATGGTATTTTATGTGTATATGATTGTCCTTTTCTTCTTCTACAGGTAATTCCTCGTAGGAACAGCGGCAAGTATTAGACTTGTTCCAAAACAAAATATTTTTTTAAACATCACATATGCAAGTTGCATGCTCACTAACTCTAGTTTTACACTCACGTCTTTGGGGGAAGTGACTTCATCGCATCCCACCCTGACGAAAGCCCCGGACCTTTGTTAGGCCATTAGGAAGGGCTGAAACATGTTGGTGTCTCAGTTAGGGTCATAGGACCATAACATCCTCAATTTTGTTTTTTAACCTTCCCTCCCACTCCATCAATAAAGGATACTTTAGAAGTGGGTGAGGAATTTTATCTTTAAAGTTATGCCCCCATACACCAAGTCTTCATAAGTGCTCCCTGAAATATGGTTGAGCCCTCCCCGACCTTTAGGAGTAGGGGTGAGCCCAATGATGAAGCATGTCACTATTAGAGTGAGTGAGGGCTGTATTAAGAAAAGTGCTCTTTTCCCTTCCCACCCACCAAAGTGGGTCGGCAAAAATCTGGCGTAAACTTCCTCGGTGTCCCCTGTAATTTGTTTTCTTGAAGGAACCAGTCTGGTTTCAGAAGGGATACTTTTTGTGTTCATGTATTAACAAAGGCCATTAAACAAATAAACAAAGCTTTGATTACAGACACAAGGAAAGCTTACAAGCTTAGCATGTTTAAGGCAAATAGAGAGTGGGATATTAATAATTGGCAAGAGTTGACAGAAGCCTGCATCTCTAAGGATCATACATGATTTTGGAAATTGGATGCCAAAGTTGAGAGTGTAGTTGAACGAGAGTCTCAGAACCTTTTCGCACCTGCCGATTGGGTTAAACATTTCTCAGCCCTGTATTATAATGAGGCTGATAATGCTGTAGAGGATCCAACATTGTGCAGTAGTTTTTCAGGCTTCAACACTCCCCCATTTACACTAGCGGATTTAACAGACTCCTTTTCTACCTTTGCCAGAGGGAGGGCAGCCGACCCTGATGGCTTACCAGTAGATGTGTTTATCCATGATCTTGATATCTGCACCGACTATATATTAGCTCTTGCAAATGTTATCGCTATGGTGGTTCCAATTCTTGAGTCATGGCAGGGAGTGGAGGTGATACCTGTCTACAAAAAGGGGGACAAGAGTCTGCCAGCCAATTATAGACCGATTAGCCTTAAAGACTGCAGTCAAAATGTTTTCTGTCGTATGGTACTAGAAAATATTCAGGCTTGCGCCACAGAGAATGATATTATCAGCCCATTACAAACTGGGATTCATCCTAAAACATCAACAATAGACCAGGTCTTTCAATTTGTTACAATATATTGGAAGACGTTTTTTTTGGCAAGGGCAACTTATATGTTGCCTTTGTTGACCTGAAATCTGCCTTTGATTTGGTACCATGCTCAAGGCTATGGCAGGTCCTTAGGGCACTAGGCTTGCCTTCCGAAATGTTATCCTTGTTGATCAGGCTGCATGAAAAGAATTACACCCAGGTGCGGTGGGGATCCCATGGCCAATTGACGGATAAGATTCTGGTCACGGGAGGTGTATGCCAAGGGTGCGTACTGGCGCCTACCCTTTTACTTTGTACATAAATGGCTTAGTTAACTATCTTTCTGAGACCCCAGCCAATGCCCCCTTGATAGCTAATACTAAGACACCCATATTGTTATTCGCAGACGACACCTTATTAATCTCAAAAACACAGAGTGGTCTGCAAAAACTACTTAACCGATTTAGCGACTTTGTGTGGAGCATGGCCTAGAGGTTAATGCCACCTAAACTAAATTTATGGCATTTAATCACCATGCAAAGTACAAAGGAAGTCTAGTAATGGGGGACAAGGCATTAGAAAAGGTAGCATCCTTTGATTATCTGGGTATCAAAATCTTGTGCAATATGTCTTGGCGCCCTCACATCAACAAAGCTTTAATAAAACATAAACAGGTTGTGGGTGCAACCCTAAGAGCACATTGTAATTCTCACTCAATGTGTATCGCCCTGGTGCTACAAGTCTATTAAGCTAAGGCCCTGGGAGGAGCATTGTATGGAGCGGAGTTATGGGGGTTTAGTGACATCTCTGACATATCGATATCAGAGAACACATTTTTTAGATCAATTGCCTCACTCCCACCCAGTACACGGTTGCTTCCCCTATTCATGGACATGAGGCTGAAAAAAGTAGCCCTCAAAGCCCCACTACGGCCATTGCTATTCTGGCTGATAATCTGGGCTGCCTCAGAGCTGGCACACTATGCAGCCGCTCTAGAAGATATTATCAAGACTGACAGGTACCATAAAATTCCCTGGTTGTTATCAATCAAATATTTGTTTACCCCCTTGGGGTTCGGTAATCTTTGGCCTGCACAATGGTCGATAAAATTCCACCCAAAGGAGTACTTAAAAAACACTATTGGTCATTTATGCTCTATAGGGAGGAACAGAAATTTCTGGGCACTAAGTTGACTGGGTAATTCTTGAATTCCAAGTCCACTTACGGCCTAAAGCAGTATTGGGACCTTATTACAATACCATTGGATAGGAAATTGTATCATCAGTTCAGGGTGGGGTCTCTCCCATTGCAGTCTTTCAAAGCAAGGTGGGCGGGTTCAGCTCAAGGAGATTGCCCATTCTGTGAAGGCCATGTTGAATCTGTACAGCATGTGCTATTCGCATGTTCTGCATGTGCTAGACTTCTAAATTACTGTGAAGCCCTGTGGATTTTAAGAACTGTCCCTTATTCTCTGTTTGTGTGTGGGGTGGCAAAATAGTTGGGCTTGATGTGGGCGAAAAGAAGGTCTGCATTTAAAGCTCTAGCATAGCTCTGATTGACTGGAAATTGTTCTGACTTGTAATATTATACATAGTAACAGATGGCTACATGCTTTGGAATTATTGTTTTAGGCATGAGTACAACATAAGTCACGATGCTAATGTGATTCCTTATGCCACATCTCAATATGTTGCACATATTATTGTAAATCTAACATTGGTGCTGATTTTGCTGCTAAATATATTTTTAAATTATTACAAGACTGTATATATATTATTGCAAATTTAAAGTATTTTATGCTTTTATGGCTGTAGCCAAAATAAAGCTATATTTGACTTGATTTGCTTTGAATTTCTATTAGGACAGCTATGTTGTGTGTGATGTGACATCTGATGTAAAGCATGTCATTTCTTGGTGACATATGCCCGGGCCTTAATATGCAGCAAGCAGTGCTTCACTTACAGGTTTTGAATCTTTAAAACTTCAAGCATTTGTGTTAACAAATATAGTTCAAACTGTTGGAACAAGATACACAAAATAATACACATATACTAGAACCATCCACAAACAAGCAATGTATTTATGTAATGTAATGTAACATAATGTGATGTATATATGTATGTGGTATTTGTATAGCACAAACCTGGTCAAACGGCAGCGGAGCACGGAATAGGGCCAAAGGCACGCATGCAGTCAAAGATATAGGCGAGGAAGATAGTTTCAGGGAGTAGAAGTGGACTGTTACTGCATTGTGATACTTGTGTTCTTTAACCCTTTCCATGCTCATGACGGAGCGGTTCCGTCATGAGCAACGGTGGGCGTGTGCTCATGACGGAACCGCTCCGTCATGGCACCCACCCATGGGGAAGCGCTGGCGCTCCCCCCATGGGCAGCCCATCTACACCCCCAAGCAGGGATGGCAGCGGAAGAGTTTCCGCTGTCACCCCCGACCCCCCCCTCGGCGATCCTGTGTCGTCAGCGCGCACAGCGCGCGCCGAGGTCATCAGGAAGCGCTGGACGCCTGGAAGCCATTTGCTTCCAGGCGTCCACAGAGGAAACATGTATGTTTCCTTGCTCCGGTGGGGCGGGGGGCAGATTTTCATGCATTGAGGCATCGGGGGAGAGGAAAGAGTTTTTCCTCTCCCCTGATGTCTCAATGCAGGGCATTCCTGCTGCACGATCGCGCACAGCGTTGCAATCGTGCAGCAGGAATGCCCCCACTAGGCACCAGGGATTCTTTATTTATTTAAAGGAAGCGACCCCTTGGGCAAGGGTCGCTTCCTTAGGGGGCACATTATTTTTAAGACTTTTCTGCCCCACCTGGGGACAGATCGCCTGTATTTTTTGGCGTTTCTGGCCGGGGGGAGGCAGAAAAGCCCACTAGAGCCAGGGATGTTTAAAAAAATAAAATGGAAGCGACCCCTTGGGCAAGGGTCGCTTCCAGGGGGCATATTTTTTTAATGTGTATTCTGCCCCCCCTGGGGGCAGATCGTCCCATTTATTTGGCCTTTCTGCCTCCAGGGGGGCAGAATACCCCACTAGACACCAGGGAGTTCTTTATTTATTTAAAGGAAGCGACCCCTTGGGCAAGGGTTGCTTCCTTATGGGGCACATTATTTTTAAGACTTTTCTGTCCCCCCTGGGGACAGATCGCCTGCATTTTTGGGCGTTTCTGGCCCCAGGGGGGGAAGAAAAGCCCACTAGAGCCAGGGATGTTAAAAAAAATAAAATGGAAGCGACCCCTTGGGCAAGGGTCGCTTCCAGGGGGCATATTTTTTTTTATGTGTATTCTGCCCCCATGGGGGCAGATCGGCCCGTTTATTTGGCCTTTCTGAATACCCCACTAGACACCAGGGAGTTCTTTAAAATTTAAATTG
The DNA here is from genome assembly GCA_963921515.1 of Calotriton arnoldi. Taxonomy (NCBI): domain Eukaryota; kingdom Metazoa; phylum Chordata; class Amphibia; order Caudata; family Salamandridae; genus Calotriton; species Calotriton arnoldi. The sequence goes on along the minus strand of CAWUFW010005261.1, from coordinate 340,727 downwards.
AAGCGACCCCTTGGTCAAGGGTCGCTTCCGAGGGGCCTTTTTTTCTATGTGTATTCTGCCCCCCTAGGGGCAGATCGGCCCATTTTTTTGGCCTTTCTGCCCCCAGGGAGGGCAAAAAAAACCACTAGACACCAGGGACTAATTTTAAAAATAAAATGGAAGCGACCCCTTGGGCAAGGGTCGCTTCCAGGGGCATATTTTTTTTATGTGTATTCTGCCCCCCCTGGGGGCAGATCGGCCCGTTTATTTGGCCTTTCTGCCACCAGGGGAGGCAGAATACCCCACTAGACACCAGGGAGTTCTTTAAAATTTAAATTGAAGCGACCCCTTGGTCAAGGGTCGCTTCCGGGGGGGCATTTTTTTCTATGTATTGGCCTGTTTTTTTGGCCTTTCTGCCCCCAGGGAGGGCAGAAAACCCCACCAGACACCAGGGACTAATTTTAAAATTAAAATGGAAGTGACCCCTTGGGCAAGGGTCGCTTCCAGGGGGCATATTATTTTTATATGTGTATTCTGCCCCCCCTGGGGGCAGATCGGCCCGTTTTTTTGGCCTTTCTGCCCCCAGGGGGTGGGGGGGCAGAAAACCCCACTAGGCACCAGGGATTTTGTTTTGCGTGTAATGGAAACGACATGGTTGCTTCTAAGGGGGTAAAATTTGCTTAATGTTTTTTCTGCCCCTCCTGGGGACACATCTGCCCCTTTTTTTGGCCTTTCTGCCCTTGGCGGGATGGGGGAGGCAGAAAACCCTACTAGGCACCAGGGATGTATTTCTTTTGCAAGGGGGGCACATTTCTGTCTGCTGTTTTCTGCCCCACCTGGGGGACAGATCGGCCTGGCAGACAACCTCACCCGATCCCTTGGGCAAGATCACCCCCCATTTTTCTCAGCCCTATTTGAAGGCCCATCTGGCAGATTGACCATTTGGGTAGTGACATAGCGTGTTATAATGTTAATTGTTTTATTTCTTGTGAATTGCAATTGTAATGCTTTATTTCTCCCTTTTTGTTCTAGTTCAAGGCTTTTGCTCTTTAGACTGTTCCAGGTTGCGGTTTTGTTACTGGTGGTTCTGCTATTTGTGTAGTTGAATGTGTTTGGTAAGAGACTTTTTTTTGTACAATGTAAATGAGTTTCACTTCTCTGCATGAATGTGTTTTTTGCAAATGGTGTAATAATAGCAGTATGTTTGGCTTCTGTTTTTTGAGTGTCAAAAACTTTTTGCATCTGTGCTCAATGTGTATTTTGTTGTCTTGTGAGTAATTGGTTTTGTTTTTTTCTTTCTAGTGGGATATCATTGGTTTTTGCTGTCTCTCTGCAGAGTAGGTGCTGGTGAGTATAGCTGTCTCTTGCAAGTGAATCGTATAGTTTTTGAGTATATAGATCTTTGTGATAAAGGCACACATTTTTTTACTTACTTATTTTGCACAGTGTTGGTTGTTGTTGACTTGTTTGTGCAGTCTCCTTTCTTAGTAAGGATAATGGCTAGCCGCAGGATTACTGCTCAGCAGGTTGTTGGTATGCTTTTTGAGTCTTCCTCTGACCATGGTTCAGAGACTGACTCTGCATCTGAGGCAGAGGAGGGAGTGGAAGATTCAGGCAGTGAGTTTTCTCTCCAAATGGAATCATCGGTTGATGAAGCTACTCTCAGTGCGGATGAAGCTACTCTTAGTGCGGATGAAGTGCCTGTTTTACAGGAGGACATTGATGTGCCGATAGTGCAGCAAGAGGCATCTGGGATGCAGCCTGGGGCTGCAAGGCTTCCGGTTGGAAGTGCTGACCTCTGGGTTGCCCCAGGCAGGGTGCAGCCGGCATTGCCAGACTTTACTGGTGTTTCAGGGTGTAGAGTGAATACTGAAAACTTTTTGCCGATAATTTTTTTTCAGTTGTTTATGGACGATGTATTTTTGGCAGAGATTGTTGAGCAGACTAATTTGTATGCCGAACAGTTTTTGAGGGACAACAATGCCAGCCTTAAGCCCCACTCTAGAGCTACCCGGTGGACTCCCACAAATCTGGAAGAGATGAAGAAGTTCTTGGGTTTAACTTTTTTGATGGGCTTGCTAAGGAAGCCATCAATGTCTTCATATTGGTCTACTAGCCCTTGATGGCAACGGCTATATTTCCGGCAGTCATGAGTCGTGATAGGTATTTGCTTCTGCTTCGGATGCTGCATTTCGTCCATAATGGTTTAGCGTTCCCACGAGATCACCCTGATTGTGACCCTCTTTTTAAGATTCGGCCTGTCATTGATCACTTTCTAGATCGAATTTCTGAGATCTATGCTCCAGGGAAAGAAATAGCAGTGGATGAGTCTTTGGTCTTGTCAAGGGCCGCTTGGTTTTTAGGCAATACATTCCTAGTAAGAGGGCACGCTATGGAATTAAGATGTATATGCTGTGTGACTTTAGGACTGGATATGTCTCTAATTTCAGGGTGTACACCGGTGAGGAGTCCAGGATTAACCCACCTGGTTGTCCGTCCACTTTTGGAGTGACTGAGAAAATTGTGTGGGAACTTGGTAGAGGACTTTTTAACAAAGGTCACCATTTATATGTAGGTAATTTCTACACTGGTGTGCAGTTGTTCAGGGAATTGGCCAAAGTGGACACTGTTGCTTGTGGCACAATCCGCTCTAACCGTAAAGTTTTCCCAAAAGAACTTGTTTGTCAAAAGCTTGTGCGGGGACAGTGCAGTGCGTTGCGTTGCGTTGCGAGGAACTTCTAGCTGTGAAGTTTTCAGACAGGAGAGATGTCTACATGCTGACTACCATCCATGATGAAAGCACTTCACCTGTGACTGTTTGGGGTCAGGTTACTGAAGCGCGCAAACCTGTGTGCATTTTAGACTATAATAGGCACATGGGTGGTGTTGATAGAGTAGATCAGAGGTTGGAACCTTACACTGCTCTTCGTAAGGCTTACATTTGGTATAAGAAGTTGGCTATCCATCTTTTCCACTTGGCAACCTTTAATGCTTTTGTTGTATTCAAGGATTCTAGTCCTGAGTCAAAGATGACTTTTGCTAAGTTTCAGGAGTCTGTAATAGGCAGCCTTGTTGTAGTAGAACAGGCAAGTGTTCCTAGAGTTGGAGTGGTGGAGGATGTGGCTAGATTGAAAGATCGCAACTTTCCTGATCACATTCCTCCCACACCCTCAAAAGACTTTCCCAGTAGGAGATGTAGAGTCTGTTGGCGAAGAGGTATGCGGAAGGAGACTCGTATGTACTGCCCCGAGTGTCCTTCTAACCCTGCGCTGTGTGTGCCTGCTTGTTTTAGAATGTACCACACGCAAAATAATTTTTGGGAGCATCCATGAGTGGTAAAGTGAACTGCCTGGTCTCTATTGTTTTATATTTTTTGTTCAGTTTCAAGGTTGGCATTTGTGCAATGTATTTAGTTTCAGATTTTGTGTTAGTAGATTTGTATCTATTTGCAATTTGTTTGTGTTTTCTTTCTTTGTATAAAAAATCCTAAATGTGATGGCGGTGTGTGTAGGCTGGTGCTTGGCTGGCAGTGTGCGTGGACTGGCGCTTGGCTGGCGGTGTGCGTGGACAGGAGCTTGGCTGGCAATATGCGTGGACTGGCGCTTGGCTGGCGGTGTGCCTGGACTGGTGCTTGGCTGGCGGTGTGCCTGGACTGGCGCTTGGCTGGCAGTGTGCCTGGACTGGCGCTTGGCTGGGGGTGTGCCCTGACTGGCGCTTGGCTGGCGATGTGCGTGGACTGGCGCTTGACTGGCGGTGTGCGTGGACAGGCGCTTGGCTGGCGGTGTGCGTGGACTGGTGCTTGGCTGGCGGTGTGCGTGGACTGGCGCTTGGCTGGCGGTGTGCTTGGACTGGCGCTCGGCTGGCGGTGTGCATGGACTGGCGCTTGGCTGGTGGTGTGTGAGTAGTGACTTGCTGCTGGTCACTAGACACACTGCTAGCCAAACGCCACTCCACGCAATCCGTGAGCTGGTGTGGTTGCTGTGTCAGGAATGTGGGTGTGTGAAAGTGATGGGCCCTTGAATGGCGCTGTCTGCTGGTGTGAGTGTTGTAATGTGCTGGGTCCGTGGCTGGTGGTGTGAATGGTTTTGTATGTGTCACACGTATGAAAGGTGTATGAATGGCCTGTAAAGAGGTTGGTGCCTTGTCGTGGCTTTACAGTTCACGAGCTGTGAGTCAATGGTTCAGTTTCTCGTCCTTTCAATTATTAACAGTGCATTTCATTTTTGTGAAATCTCTGGTTAATACAACTGTATATACTGAACCATCACTCACCCTCGTGCCAAATCCAACCGGTATGTATGTGTGCTTGAGGAATAGGTGGTTGTGCAGAAATATTTTTCTTTTCTGTCTTTCTCAAGCAGGGTGTACCTTGTCCCTTTTTGTGAATGTTGTAATGTGTTGGTTTTGTGCCTGGTGGTGTGAATGGTCTTGTGTGTATCACGTATGAAAGGTGTGTGAATGGCCTGTAAAGCGGTTGGGGCCTTGACGTGGCTTTACAGCTCACGAGCTGCGAGTCACTGGTTCAGTTTTTTGTCCTTTTAATTATTGACAGTGCATTTCATTTTTGTGAAATCTCTTGTTAATAAAATTTTATATACTGAACCATCACTCGCCCTCGTGCCAAATCCAACCAGTATGTGTGTGTGCTTGAGGAATAGATGGCTGTGCAGTAATCGTTGTATTTTTTGTCTCTCTGCCAAGCTGTACATTTCATCTAAGAAAAAACTACCAACTGTAGATATTGTCATAAACTAAACACCCATGGGAGTACATGGTGATGTCTCTCTTGTGGATCCCAACAAGTTATCTTACCCACAATGTCCTGCAAACCTCAAAATGTGACTGTCACATTTTCCTTGCATTATTGTGCCAAAATGTTCACACTGCAGAAAGAAACAACAAATTTCCAACACCCCAGCATTTCTCCAAGTATCCCGATAAAAATGGTACCTCACTCGCGTGGGTGGGTCAAGGACCCGCGACAGGCAAGGGCCCAAAACCTAGTGAGGCGACATCAAAATTACCTATCACAAACCAACCTGGTTTTGCAAGGGGGTCCCATAAGTTTTTGGCCCCGGGCTCGGCGGCCATCTAGGAAAACCTACCAAACCCACACATTTCTGAAAACTAGACACCCGGGGGAGTCCAGCGAGGTATGGATTGCGTGGGTCCCCCAACATTCTCCTACCCAGAATCCCCTGCAAACCTCAAATTTAGCTGGAGAAAATCACTTTTTTCTCAAATTTCTGTGTGGGAAAGTTTTGGAATCTGCGTGGATCCACAAATTTCCTCCCACCCACCGTTCCCCCAGGTCTCCCGATAAAAATGGTACCTCACTTGTGTGGTTAGGCATAGTGGCTGCAACAGGAAATGGCCCAAATCGTACTGTGGAGACTTCAAAAGTACCTATAACAAAACTACCTGGTTTTGGGGGTGGGCACCTGGGCTTTTGGCCCCGGGCTCGGCGGCCATCTTGGGAAACTACCAAACCCAAACATTTCTGAAAACTAGACACCCGGGGGAGTCCAATGAGGTATGGCTTGCGTGGATCCCCCAACGTTTTAGGGATTAAGGGTATAGCACCGAGAATTCTAAGCGCTACATTTTTAAAAAAAATACGTTTTTAGCCAATTATGCATTGGACACCCACACAAGTGAGGTATCATTTTACTCGGGACACTAAGGAGAACGCTGTGGGGTAGGACATTTGTGCCGGCACGGTGATTCCACACAAAAATATGTGGAAAATGTGCTTTTTCAGCTAAATTTGAGGTTTGCAGGGCATTCTGGGTAGGAAAACGTTGGGGGATCCATGCAAGCCATACCTCATTGGACTCCCCCGGGTGTCTAGTTTTTAGAAATATTTGGGTCTGGTAGTTTCCCAAGAAGGCCGCCGAGCCCGGTGATGGAGCAAGAACTCACAATGAGACTTGCTCATAAGCAATCCTCTCACAGTATTAATTATTAATCTTTGTAATGTCTATACTAACAAATGCACCCATGAACATTATAAGAATGAAGCTTGCCTATGTGTTTAAAACTAATAAATAACGCTTGTCTAATCTAAAATGGCCGCTAAAGCGCAGGAATTTCACTGCGCATGTGTCAACCATATCATGTGGTATGACGTCTTTCTTTGCTTGGAGGGAAACCTTTGCTTCTGCGCAGTGTGTATTAAAATGGCTGCTTAATGTTTTCACGTGCTACAGCTTGCTCATATGTCGCAAATAAAACTGTGATATTTTAACGCTATTAATGCGGGATAGATTTAATTAAACGGGAATAGAGTAGACATAGTGGGTATACAGTGAAACCATTTATTTGTGATTTTAATATTTTCTTCTTTGACTTTATTAGTTCATAAATGGTCCTGGGTTGGTTGAACTGCAGCTCGAGAGACATTGGTTCTGCACATGCACCCTGAAAGGCTGACCAGAGAAAGCGATGAAGACAACTTGGAAGCCCTCCAAGGAAGCGAAGCCTGGTTCACAAGTTCATCTGAAATATATCTGAACTCGATACAAATGTATATAAAATGTATTGCGGAATCAATGGGAAACGGGTGGGAAATAAAGCAAATGTATTAATTATGATGGGCGGTACTTTAAAACAATGGGCTTAAAGAAATTGAACCAAAGTGACATGGTGTGAGGATCCAATTAGAAGTAGTGGTCCCATATTTTTGCAACATTAATGGGAGGTACATGGGCGTAGAAGGGTATAATAGATATAGAATTAGAATTAGCATTAGCTTAAGGCATTAAGGCTGTCAGCTGGGAGAACCACAGAATGAGCTGATCGATTGCAGACTGAACCGCTGACCAGAGAGGTCCTGAGGTGGGGGCGGCGGAGTCCATTAGGAGGAAGACACGGGAGAAATCGAGGAGAAGCGAAGTACCAGAGAGGGGAACGACGCAGGCGTCGTTGATAGAGAGGTCACCTGTCCTGTCCTGAACCTGGTCCGGAGGTCTTTGCCCTTCATCCTTCCTGAGACATATCTTTCCAACTCCTTGGCCAAGGGGTTTGGTTTCTCGCACCTTTAGGTAAATATAAATGTACCTTTAGCTGTGCTGCTGTCTCTATCTTCTCCTTTCTGAAGGGACCGTCATTGATCGATAATTGATTCAATCAATCAATCAAGCATTTGTATAGCGCGCTACTCACCCGGAGGGTCTCAAGGCGCTTGGGGGAGGGGGGTCCGCTACTGTTCGCCTGGGGTGGCACGGTGGCAGCCGGGGATGCGGCCGGTGTTGAGTGCGTGGAGGGTGGCGGTGTCGTAAGTCCGGTGGGTGGGTTGGCTGCTGCGGGGGCCAGGGGGTTTGGCGCTGGGCGCGGTCCAGGTGCGGACGGGCGCAGACGGGCTTGCCTTAGGCGCGCCTTCGGCGCGCCAGCGGCACGGCCGCACAGCGGCCGCCATTTATGGGGAGGTGGGAGGGAGGAGCAGCTGGGAGGCGGGAGGCAGGGGCAGCGAATGGGCAGTCAGGGGGGCGGGGCCGCAGGGGACGCAGCGGCGGGAATGGCGAGAGGCAGCGAGGGGTACAGAAGGAAAAGTGGAGAGAAAGCGGACACAAATACGGGCACAATTCAAAATGGGGCAGCGAGGGGTACAGAAGGAAAAGTGGAGAGAAAGCGGACACAAATACGGGCACAATTCAAAATGGGGCAGCGAGGGGTACAGAAGGAAAAGGGGAGCGAAAGCGGACACAAATACGGGCACAATTCAAAATGGGGCAGCGAGGGGTACAGAAGGAAAAGTGGAGAGAAAGCGGACACAAATACGGGCACAATTCAAAATGGGGCAGCGAGGGGTACAGAAGGAAAAGTGGAGAGAAAGCGGACACAAATACGGGCACAATTCAAAATGGGGCAGCGAGGGGTACAGAAGGAAAAGGGGAGAGAAAGCGGACACAAATACGGGCACAATTCAAAATGGGGCAGCGAGGGGTACAGAAGGAAAAGGGGAGAGAAAGCGGACACAAATACGGGCACAATTCAAAATGGGGCAGCGAGGGGTACAGAAGGAAAAGGGGAGAGAAAGCGGACACAAATACGGGCACAATTCAAAATGGGGCAGCGAGGGGTACAGAAGGAAAAGGGAGAGAAAGCGGACACAAATACGGGCACAATTCAAAATGGGGCAGCGAGGGGTACAGAAGGAAAAGGGGAGAGAAAGCGGACACAAATACGGGCACAATTCAAAATGGGGCAGCGAGGGGTACAGAAGGAAAAGGGGAGAGAAAGCGGACACAAATACGGGCACAATTCAAAATGGGGCAGCGAGGGGTACAGAAGGAAAAGGGGAGAGAAAGCGGACACAAATACGGGCACAATTCAAAATGGGGCAGCAAGGGTTACAGAAGGAAAAGGGGAGAGAAAGCGGACACAAATACGGGCACAATTCAAAATGGGGCAGCGAGGGGTACAGAATGAAAGGGGAGGGAAAGCGGACACAAATACGGGCACAATTCAAAATGGGGCAGCGAGGGGTACAGAAGGAAAAGGGGAGAGAAAGCGGACACAAATACGGGCACAGTTCAAATGGGGGCAGCGGGGGCACAAAAGGGAAAAGGGAGACAAGCAAGCAATACGGGCACCGAGGCCACAAACGGAAGGGCGATCTTACCAGCAGCAGCAGCGGGCGGCCAGCACAGGCGGATCTGTGTGGTGGGGGAGCGACCTACCTGGCAGGTCAAGGGTCGCTCACCCCACGCGCAGCGGCCGCCATTTATGGGGAGGTGGGAGGGAGGAGCAGCTGGGAGGCGGGAGGCAGGGGCAGCGAATGGGCAGTCAGGGGGCGGGGCCGCAGGGACGCAGCGGCGGGAATGGCGAGGGGCAGCGAGGGGTACAGAAGGAAAAGTGGAGAGAAAGCGGACACAAATACGGGCACAATTCAAAATGGGGCAGCGAGGGGTACAGAAGGAAAAGTGGAGAGAAAGCGGACACAAATACGGGCACAATTCAAAATGGGGCAGCGAGGGGTACAGAAGGAAAAGGGGAGAGAAAGCGGACACAAATACGGGCACAATTCAAAATGGGGCAGCGAGGGGTACAGAAGGAAAAGGGGAGAGAAAGCGGACACAAATACGGGCACAATTCAAAATGGGGCAGCGAGGGGTATTATTATGCTTCATCCTTGATATACGATTTAAGTATCATGTGGTTCTGTATTTTACTCTGCTAAAACTATAGATAAACATTTTAAAACTTCCTGACTCAGTGATTATTTCAGGATTATGAATTGTAATGAATGTCACTCATTTTAAACTTCCCAATTAGCAAGGGGTCCATTGGTAAGTCATTACTCTTCACTCAAGGAAAGTAATTGGTAGCAGGGATTTTGATAAAGAGTACAACTGACCCACCAGCGGAAATTGCTAGCGTAGTATGAATGTATGGGCCCAGGTGTATGAATGCTCGTTGCTAGTAACCCGGTGGATCACCGGGGCCAAAACCCCAGGTGCCCCCCCCAAAAACCAGGTAGTTTTGTTATAGGTAATTTTGAAGTCTCCACAGTACGATTTGGGCCATTTCCTGTTGCAGCCACTATGCCTACCCACACAAGTGAGGTACCATTTTTATCGGGAGACCTGGGGGAACGCTGTGTGGGAGGAAATTTGTGGATCCACGCAGATTCCAGAACTTTCCCGCACAGAAATTTGAGAAAAAAGTGATTTTTTCAGCAAAATTTGCGGTTTGCAGGGGATTCTGGGTAGGAAAATGTTGGGGGACCCACGCAAGCCATATCTCGCTGGACTCCCCCGGGTGTCTAGTTTTCAGAAATGTGTTGGTTTGGTAGGTTTCCTAGATGGCCGCCGAGCCCGGGGCCAAAACTCATGGGACCCCCTTGCAAAACCAGGTTGGTTTGTGATAGGTAATTTTGATGTCGCCTCAATAGGTTTTGGGCCCTTGCCTGTCGCGGGTCCTTGACCCACCCACGCGAGTGAGGTACCATTTTTATCGGGAGACCTGGGGGAACGCTGGGCGGGAGGAAATTTGTGGATCCACACAGATTCCAGAACTTTCCCACACAGAAATTTGAGAAAAAAGTGATTTTTTCAGCCACATTTGAGGTTTGCAGGGGATTCTGGGCAGGAGAATGTTGGGGGACCAACGCAAGCCATACCTCGCTGGACTCCCCCGGGTGTCTAGTTTTCAGAAATGTGTGGGTTTGGTAGGTTTCCCTAGATGGCCGCCGAGCCCGGGGCCAAAAACTCATGGGACCTCCTGGCAAAACCAGGTTGGTTTGTGATAGGTAATTTTGATGTCGCCTCAATAGGTTTTGGGCCCTTGCCTGTCGCGGGTCCTTGACCCACCCATGCGAGTGAGGTACCATTTTTATCGGGAGACCTGGGGGAACGCTGAGTGGGAGGAAATTTGTGGATCCACGCAGATTCCAGAACTTTCCCACACAGAACTGTGAGAAAAAAGTGATTTTTTTAGCTAAATTTGAGGTTTGCACGGGATTCTCGGTAGGAGAATGTTGGGGGACCCACGCAAGGCATACCTCGCTGGACTCCCCAGGGTGTCTAGTTTTCAGAAATGTGTGGGTTTGGTAGGTTTTCCTAAATGGCCGCCGAGCCCCGGGCCAAAAACAAATGGGACCCCCCTTGCAAAACCATGTTGGTTTGCAATAGGTAATTTTGATGTAGCCTCAATAGGTTTTGGGCCCTTGCCTGTCGCGGGTACTTGACCCACCCACGCAAGTGAGGTACCATTTTTCTCGGAAGGCTTTGGGGAATGCGGGGTGGGCGGAATTTTGTGGATCTGCTCGCAGATTCCAGAACTTTCCACCACAGAAATGTGAGGAAAATGTGTTTTTTTTTTTACAAATGTTGAGGTTTGCAAGGGATTCTGGGTAACAGAACCTGGTGAGAGTCAGTCAAGTCACCCCATCCTGGATTCCCCTGGGTGTCTAGTTTTCATTTCCTGTCGCGGGCACTAGGCCTACCCACACAAGTGAGGTACCATTTTTCTCGGAAGACTTTGGGGAACGTGGGGTAGATTGAATTTTGTGGATCCACGCAGATTCCAGAACTTTCCACCACAGAAATGTGAGGAAAATGTGTTTTTTTGACAAATTTTGAGGTTTGCAAGGGTTTCTGGGTAACAGAACCTGGTGAGAGCCAGTCAAGTCACCCCATCCTGGATTCCCCTGGGTGTTTAGTTTTCAAAAATGTATAGGTTTGCTAGGTTTCCCTAGGTGCCGGCAGAGCTAGGGTTCAAAAGCTACAGCTAGGCACTTTGCAAAAAAAGGGTCAGTTTACACTGTGAAAATGTGGTGTGTCCACATTGCTTTTTGGGCCGTTTCCTGTTGCGGGCACTAGGCCTACCCACACAAATGAGGTACCATTTTTCTCGGAAGACTTAGGGGAATGCGGGGTGGGTGGAATTTTGTGGATCCACGCAGATTCCAAAACTTTCCACCACAGAAATGTGAGTAAAATGTGGTTTTATTTGGACACATTTTGAGGTTTGCAAGGGATTCTGGGTAACAGAACCTGGTGAGAGCCAGTCAAGTCACCCCATCCTGGATTCCCCTGGGTGTTTAGTTTTCAAAAATGTATAGGTTTGCTAGGTTTCCCTAGGTGCCGGCAGAGCTAGGGTTCAAAAACTACAGCTAGGCACTTTGCAAAAAAAGGGTCAGTTTTCACTGTGAAAATGTGGTGTGTCCACGTTGCGTTTTGGGCCGTTTCCTGTTGCGGGCACTAGGCCTACCCACACAAGTGAGGTACCATTTTTCTCGGAAGACTTTGGGGAATGCGGGGTGGGTGGAATTTTGTGGATCCACGCAGTTTCCAGAACTTTCCACCACAGAAATGTGAGGAAAATGTGTTTTTTTTTTACAAATCTTGAGGTTTGCAAGGTATTCTGGGTAGCAGAACCTGGTGAGAGCCAGTCAAGTCACCCCATCCTGGATTCCCCTGGGTGCCTAGTTTTTAAAAATGTATAGGTTTGCTAGGTTTCCCTAGGTGCAGGCAGAGCTAGGGTTCAAAAACTACAGCTAGGCACTTTGCAAAAAAAGGGTCCGTTTTCACTGTGAAAATGGGATGTGTCCAGGTTGCGTTTTGGGCCGTTTCCTGTCGCGGGCACTAGGCCTACCCACACAAGTGAAGTACCATTTTTATCAGGAGACTTAGGGTAACACAGAATTGTAGAGCAACTGTTATTACCTATTGACTTTTGATGCATTTCTGCCTTCCAAATGAAAGACAATGTGTAAAAAAGAAGTCATTTTGAAAAATGACCTATAATTCTCATGCTAGTATGGGTACTCCCAATTTCGGAAATGTGCAAATATCTACTGTTTCTAAACTCTACATTTTGTTCCAATTTCAGAAATAAATAGGTGTCTTCATACCGATTTTTCCATATATACATTTTCCCAAAATAATTGCTATATACCCGGTACATAATAAAAAACCATTGCAAGACGCTGCTCAGTTATTGGCTCTGGGTTTGTCGGGTTCTTGGTGAACCTACAAGTCCTATATATCCCCACAACCAGAAAGGTCCATTAAATGTAACGGTATATTGCTTTCAAACAACTGTCTTAGTTAGAAGAAGTTACAGGTGAAAACGTTGACACAAATGTCTGTTTTTTTCAACTAGTTTTCAATTTTTCCTATATTTAACTGTTAGTTTCTATTAAGAAACCTTGAAGGATCTACACAAATGACCCCTTGCTGAATTCAGAATTTTGTCTACTTTTCTAAAATGTATAGCTTTCCTGGATCCATTATTGCTTTCATACCAATTTCTACCATTAACTGGAAGGAGGTTGAAAGCACAAAAAATAGCAAAAATAGGCTATGTCCCAGAAAAATGCCAAAACTGTGTAAATTTTTTTTGTTTTCTGAAAAAAGTCTGCTTGTCCCTGAAAGCTGGGAAGATGGTGATTTCAGCACCACAACCCCTTTGCTGATACCATTTGCAGGGGAAAAAACAGACGCTTTCAACTGTAGCCCTTTTTTCCCCATTTTTCCCCAAAAAACTACAATTTAGCTGTATTTTGGCTAAGTTCTGGGTCCCCTCCAGGGGAATCCACAAACCCTGGGTACCTTTAGAATCCCCATGATGTTGGAAGAAAAGGACGCAAATTTGGCGTGGATACCTTATGTGGTCAAAAAGTTACAGGGGCCTAAGCGCGAACTACCCCAAATACCAAAAAAAAGGCTTAGCACAGGAGGGGAAAAGGCCTAGCAGCGAAGGGGTTAAAGAGTTGTATCTTCAACTCTTTTCTAATTTGGAGCAGCACTGGGGCAGTGCTGATGTATTTGGACAATGTGGAGTCTGGGAGGCCTTGGAGCAGGGTGTTACCAGATGCAAGAGTACAAGGTTTCTAACAGCAGGTAAAAGAGAGAGATGGTACCAGGCCATCTTTGTTTTTTATTGTATAAACAACAACAATGGTTTTGGTGGATTTACTTAAGTCAAGTCATTACACACATTTGGTTTACCCTGATAGGGGTTCTTAAGAAGTAGTACTTGAGACTAATTGTACAACAAAACTGGTGTAGTCCCATTTTGATGTTGAATGCATTGGGTATGGTGGAATGTAAAAAGGAGTGGCCCTTCCTTAATACTTCCATTTCAGGGGCACTCAATGTATACTGTGACAGATTTAAAATAGATGCCCTATTATTAATGTCAGTGGGTAGCTCTACCATCTGTAAAACTATTGACAACAACAAATTATAATCACAATATACCCATCAATCATTGTTGCTTATAATGTACTAGAAGTCCAGATTCTGAGACATACAGGGTTACCCCCATGTGATATTACTGATAACTTTGGGGCATATTTATGTACTTGTAACGCAGCGCAGCACAGCACAGCACAGCCAGTCACCTTGCTGTGCTGCATTGCAGTGAAAGGGCAGGAATGCACCGTATTTATTACAATATGATGCATTCCTGTCCTTTCCCCAGCTCTGGTATATATTGGGCTGCCTATCACCAATATAGGCCCCCTTGCACCATGGTGCTAGGGGGCCTGTGTTGCATGCAGGATTAGGAAGTAACGAGGAGAAATTAAGATATTGCTCCTCATTACTTACGCCTTCCCTGAGAAGGCTTATCTTTTTGACGCTATCCCAGGTCAACCAGTTATGGTAAATATGAGAGTGCATCAAAATCCATGGAAGTTTCATGCGAACACCCACCCAATGCCAATGGAATGCCTTCCCAGGGCAGAGTAACGCAGCACAGCGATTTGCGTTGCGTTGCCTTACTCCAGATTTATGAAGCCACTCATGGCCGCACAAAGTGGCCTTGCATGGCTTCATAAATCGCATTGTGGAGTTGTGTCGCTGTAGGAAACTGAGGGGTATATTTACTAGAAGATGTCAGAGCATGGAGCTGAGCCACATATGGCAGTGCCGCTCTCTGACATTTTCAAAACGCAGGGATGCACTGTATTTACTACATTACGGCACACCCCTGTGTTATCCCTTGCTCTGGAGCTAAAATTAGCTGATTAGCGTCAACGCAGGCACCCTTGCACCATAGTATAAGGGTGCTTGATTTGCCGGTGAATAATTGTTTATGTGCAGGAAGGTGTACCTTCCTGCACATAAACAATCCATAATGGCTATTTGCTACTTCTAGGTGTGCTGCAGAATGCAGCACACATAGAAGTAGCAAATCACCTTTATTTAATGATTGTTCATGAGCAGGAAGGGATGCCTTCCCACACATAAACAATCATTAATGGCTTTTTGTTATTTCTATGTGTGCTGCAGTCCCCTGAAAACCTACCAAGCACTGGTGTGGTCTCTGACTTGTTTTCACCAGTTTGCAACTAACAGACATGTTTCTGACGTCATGGTGTGAAAGCCAGTGCTTTTAAAGGACAGAGACAAAGCCTGCTCTGGGCAGTGGTGTTTCACACCTCTAGGACAGGACGGCCTTCCTGGGCAGGAAACTTCAAAGGCAATGCCGCTTTTGAAATCCAACCCAGGAACCAACAGATTGTGGGTGAGGCCAAGCACCCTTTCCTGCTCGACTTTTGGCAGGAGGAAAGGCGGGAAACTTAGTTAGATTAGGAGGAGGGTTCCAACTTAACCTACACCACTTCTAGGGTGGGGCAGGCAATATGAAGCCCTCTACTAAAATTCCACCATCCTGGGAGAGTGAAAAACAACCTATCAGGGCTAGGGTAGGGTCCCTTCCCACAGGAAGTGGTCACTGGAGGGTGTAGACAACCTAAAGGTAGGAAACCCATTGGCTACTACCTGTCTCCCTTTGTAACGCCCCTAAATTCAGTATTTAGGTGGTACCCCAAGACCTGAACATCAGATTCGATGGACAAAAGAAGACCAGGACAAAGAAGATCCGCTGGATGAGAACTGAAGCCCTGCTGCAGAAGAAAAAGGCTCCAACCCCTGTCTGCTGCCCCAAGGACTCAACAGTCGCTGCCTGCTGAGTCGTCTTGAACCTGAAAGGACTCCAAGAACCCTGCAGCACCTCCAGCCTGTGAGAAATTGCCAAGAAGCTCCCTTGGAGTGAAGGTATCACTCCCCTGCACACCGCAGGCATGGATCCCGTGAAGTCTGGTTGGTTGACTTGCTGCTCCACGACAACCTCGACAAAGCACCAAAGTAAGAAAAGGTACAACAGCTCTGGAGGGCCAGATCTTTCTTCTTATCAAGTTTGGAGACACCAGAACATACCAGAGCCGTGACGTACCAATACCCGGGGTACCAGACCCCCAATGGCAAACACCAAAAAGAAGAGTCCACACCCGACTCCCAAAGCACCAGAAGCAAGCCCTCATAGAGGGACATTGAGACCTCCGAAATCCACTACCTGAGTGGCACAGCTGTCCCGAAATTGCCTCTCCAAGTTACCTGCTCCTGACCACGAAGACCTCAAGACACACGACCCCTGGCTTATCCGTTCCCTCTGTACCCCACAGGCACCGACTAACCAGCTGTGCTCCTGTGGTCCCCAAGCCCTTGTGACCTCCTCCCTCCAAGGAGACCCACCAGACTTACCTATGAGTCCTCCTGTGCATTGTACTTTCAAGTGGCCCCCTTCATCTTTGCGCAGCAGCTTCCAAGACCCCGAGCACTCTGCTCCTGGCCTCTCCAGGATGCTCCCACATTTTTCCTGCTGGAACTTTGGACCTGGTCCCGACATTGACCTACAATGAGAAGGTGAACTTTGTGAAAGCATTGCCTGAATTTATGTGCATTTTTCTACTTTTTCCCCATTGTTTTCAATGGTGCACAAAAGTGATATATTTTCTAAACTTTGAAGAATCGTAACTCTGAAAGTACTTACCATAGAACTGTATTCCTGATCTTAAAAATTGCATAAAAATGTATACAAAAGGTATACAAAATTTATACAAATTGGTATCGAATTTATTTTTTGAGTGTGTGTCTCATTTATTGCCTCTGTGAGTACAACAAATGCTTAGCACCACCCTATGATAAGCCTAGCTGCTCGCCCGCACTACCACAAAAAGAGAATTAGTATTACCTATTTTTACCTCTGTATACCAATTGGGGATTTACCGGACTCTCTACACAGTGTAATTCATTTTAGTACACTATACAGAGAGCCGGCTTCCTACAATCGCGCATGCACCACGTTGCGTGGTGCAAGTGCGACCCAACTCCTGACATAGATATGCCCCATAGTTTTTTTACATTGTGTTCATTGGGGGTGAGATTGGTGTCCAGGGGGAATCCAATTGACTTGGCAGTCACTGAAAGTCAGGGTTCAAAGCCATCAAGGCCCATGTCATTGAGTCATGTTTGTACTATTTTGTGGTTGTTGTTCTTGGCAAGCTACACAAATTCAGTACTGGTGGGTTTGAGCTTTAGGCAGGCGCTGGAGATCCAGGTCTGGATGAAGTGCAGGCAGCTTCTGAAGCTTTGGATATTTTCAGAGGAGGAAACTTTCTAGTAGAGCTGTGTATTATTGGCACATTGGTGAATTTAGGGCTCCATGTAGATGTTGAAGATCACAGGGAACAGAATGGAACCTGAGGGACTCAGCAGGA
The DNA here is from genome assembly GCA_963921515.1 of Calotriton arnoldi. Classification (NCBI taxonomy): domain Eukaryota; kingdom Metazoa; phylum Chordata; class Amphibia; order Caudata; family Salamandridae; genus Calotriton; species Calotriton arnoldi. The sequence continues at coordinate 323,734 of CAWUFW010005261.1, read as the reverse complement.
GACAGGGATATTTAAGGATCTGGAGGTGCCCAGGTGTCAGTTGGAAAGGCAGGGGAATACAGTGAAGGATATTGCCAGGGAATACCATTTGAGACTCCAGGGTGTGGAGGGCGGTGAGATGGTCAACTGTGTTGAAGTCAGCTGAGAAGTCCAGCAATATTGGTAGTTGGGTTTCTCTTTATATGTTGTCAGAAGGGCGTCACCTATGATGTGTAGTGGTCTCTGTGCTACAGCATGGTCTGAAGCCAGATTGGTAGCCATGCAGGAGATGGTTTGCATAGAAGTGATCTTGGAGTTGAGCTTAGACTGCTTTTTCAATGATCTTGCAGAGGAAGTAAGTGATGGGCCTGTAGCTGGCAAGATCTAGTGTAGCTTTTTGTCAAGCATAGGAGGATTTGGCCTGTGTTGGGAGTTTCTGGGAAAATGTCTTGAGAGAGAGAAAAGTATAGTCAATGCTAAGCAGGCATTAGAGAGCTTCCACTGAGAGAGCTTTGATGAAGAATGGGGGGGGGGGTAAGACATTATCATCATAATCACTGGTAGAGCCACTCTATCCCATTGAGTAAATCTGGGTTACCTTATTACATTTAATAAGTGATAACTTTTGATTAGAGCAGATAAAGACATGGTCTTTACATTCAAATGGATTGTATTTTAAATTTGCTTTAAAGGTAAAGTTGAATTTGAAGTCACAATTCTGAATATGCCACTTTTAGAAATTTGGCATTTTCTTGTCCTGACCATCGGTGCCTTCTGCCAGTATCCTTATTTATTTATTTAAGGAGTTTGTAGAGCGCACAGCTACCCCCAACGGGGGTGTCCCGGTGCTGAGGCAGTTGGCTGATGACAGGCGCAAAGGAGTAGATGCTGGTGAAGAACCAGGTTTTCAAGGCACGCCGAAAAGTGAGTTCTGTCTCTGATAAGCGGATGGAGAGTGGTAGGGCATTCCAGAGTTTAGAGGTTCTAACCGCGAAGGCTCTGTCCCCAGTCCTGGCCTTACGAAAGCGGGTAATGGCAAGGAGACACTGATGGTTGGATCTCAGGGTCCGGTCGTGATGGTAGTGCTGGAGTCTAGCTCTCAGGTACGCAGGGCCTAGACCCCGGAATGCTCTAAATGCCAGGGTAAGGGCCTTGAATTTGATGCGCTTAGCCATAGGTAACCAGTGTAGGTTTCTCAGGAGGGGGGTAATCGTGTGGCGGAAAGGTGTCTTACAGATCAATCTGGCAGCCGCATTTTGTATGATCTGCAAACGCCGAGTCAGATAGGCGGGGAGACCCAGATAGAGACTGTTGGTGTAGTCCAGGTGGGGCGTGATTTGGGCATGGACTACTGTTCTTCGGCACTCCAGAGGAAGGAAGTGGAGGAATTTCCGCATCGTGCGGAGCTTCCCAAAGCATGACGAGGAGACTTGCCTGATTTGGGTTTTGCAGGAGAGTTCATTGTCGAATCTGTAACCCAGATTTCTCACCGAGGCAACGGGCTCAGGAGAAGAATTCATCTCCTGTGGCCACCATTTCGCCGAGGAGGGAGGGGATTTTTGGTTGAAAAAGAGTACCTCGGTTTTATCTGAGTTAAGTTTGAGACAGTTCAGTGACATCCAGGCCGAGATGTTACTCAGGCAATTTCTAAAATTAGCAAAGGCAGCTTCTGATTGCTCCTCAACGCCGCAAGTGGTGAGAGGTAGGTGTTGAAAAGGAGAGGGCGTAAGGCAGATCCCTGAGGAATCCGCAGAGCAAGGGTTTCTCGTCAGAGATGAAAGGGCGGAGAAAGACTTGTTGAGACCGGTTACCCAAGAAGGACCGGATCCAGGACAAGGCCGTGCCTTGAATACCCATGTTTCTTAATCTATCCATAAGAATGAAGTGGGCCACCATGCCAAACGCTGCGGATAAGTCGAGTAGCACAAGCATAGCTGCTTTGCCCAAATCGATGCTCTCGCAGACACTCTCGGATACTTCAAGGAGGGCAGTCTCCATGCTATAGCCGGCTCTGAAGCCGGATTGAGAGTCATGAAAATGATTCCTAGATTCCAGATGATTGGAGAGTTGCTCTTGGACTATTTGTTCAAAATTTTTTGCTGGTGCCGGTAATAGGGAAATGGGTCTAAATTTTTTTAATGCAGTAGGGTCAGCATCTGGTTTTTTAAGAATCGGCAGGAGATAGGCCTGTTTCCACACTGCAGGGAAAATTCCTGAGCTCAAAGAGGGATTCCCGATTTGATTCAGTGGGGCATTAATGCATGGTGCCAAGAGTTTAAAAAACTGTGCTGGGCAGGGATCGCCAGGTGACCCAGATTTGCAAGTTAAAAGTTTTTTCAGCGAAGCATCAAGAGAGAGAGGGCGGAATGTGGTCAGCGCATCTTGCTGACCGGCCAAGCCGTAGGCTCAGGGGTAATCTGTGGGGAGGAAAAGGTGGTATATATCGCTTGGATTTTGTCCTGAAAGAAGTCTGACAATCCGGTGCAGAGAGAAGCGGAAGGGAGAACTGTACTAGCAGTGGCAGGTGGCTTAGTGAACTCCTGTACAATTTTAAAGAGTGTTTTTGATGAGTTCCCCACTAAGCTGATCTTGTTGGTGAAGTAGTCCCTCATAGTACTGCGCTTGAGTTTGTGAAAATCTTTTAAGGCTTTTTTGTATGCCAACTTAGCATAGGGGTCAAAGGATAGTCTCCAGAAGCGCTCCAATTTTGTACAGTGGATTTTCTCAGCACGGAGCTCAGGGGAGAACCAAGGGGCTGATGGTCTTTGCCTAGAAGAAGAGACTGAGCTGAGGGGGGCAACAGTGTCTAAGGCTGAGGATAGCCAGCTGCAAAAGCTAACTGAATCTATGTCAGGGTCACCTGACAATATGAAGGGAGTAGTAGAGATGGTCTGGAAATACGGGAGTTCAGTTCCAAGCTAAAAGGTGCTAAGAAGTGATCAGATCAAGTGAGCGGTAAGGGGGGGTGCAACAATCAGATTGGGATTATTAGAAAAAATAAGGTCCAGCGTATGGCCTGCAGAATGTGTAGGACCGTTAACCAGCTGTGTCAGGTTAAGGCCGTCAAAAGTATTGGCCAATTGACTAGCTTTTGAGCAATTGTCATCATCCATATGGACGTTGAAATCCCCTAAGATCGTAAAACTGGCGTGCTTGAGCGAAAGGTGCACTGCTGTATCATATAGTTCTAACAGGTGACAAGCTGGGGAGTTAGAGGGTCTGTACACTAAGATACCGGCCATCGCAAGGCCCGGAACGATCTTAACACAGAAGAGCATAGCTTTTAGGGGCCCCGTGTTCTCAATCTTACTGTGTGAAATTTCCCAGCCTGCACGGAGGATCACCACAATGCCTCCCCCGGTTTTGTTACCAGCCCTGTTTACCCCTTGCAGCCGGTATCCAGCCGGAATGGCTAGTGTAAGGTCAGGGTTTGAGCTGTCTTTGATCTAGGTTTCGGTGAGGAACATTAAATCCCATGAGTGTGCTTCCAGAGACAGCTAAATTTCGTCTGCGTGTCTAGGGAGGGATCTGCAGTTAATCAAACAGGCCCTTATGGGGGGGAGTGAGTCTGAGCCCGGTCAGTGGGGACGGGGTTCAAAGAAGGATCAGATTTGTGTAGCTGGGAACCTGACACAAGTGCGTATGGGCAGATACTGCAGTCTGTTTGAGGTGGAAACCCCATACTGTCTAGTTTAAAGGTGTGCTCACAGTTTCTGATCTGCATATTCAGTAATTGTTCCCTGGACTAGTGGATGCATTCGCCGGGAGAGCCACGGGCAGCATGGCTGGCGCTGGCCGCGGTCCGGACGCGGACGGGCGCAGACCGGCTTGCCTTAGGCGCGCCTTCGTCGCGCCAACGGTGCACCCACTGCGAGCGGCCGAGCTGCGGCCCCAATTAAATGTACCAGCATGAGCGGGAAAAAGCTAGTGCGCTGCCCCGCAATGCGCCTGCTTCCGCCCACAAGGTGATTTCCGGGGTGGGAGGGTCATGAGGAGAGAACCTGCCCCCGATCAGGTGAAGGATACCGTGAAGCAATGCCAAATTCAAAAACAGTCACAGTAAGTAACGTTGTACCATGCAACAGATTCAAAACACAGTTTAAAACAAAATGCTCCACAGTTTTTAAAAGAGTTAAAAAGAGTGTGTCTGCACCATTACGGCAGTCGGCAGCCTCGAGCGTTCTGCGCTGCGGCCCCATTTAAATGTACCATCATGAGCGGGAAAAAGCTAGTGCGCTGCCCCGCAATGCGCCTGGTTCCGCCCACAAGGTGATTTCCGGGGTGGGAGGGTCAGGAGGAGAGAACCTGCCCCCGATCGGGTGAAAGATACCGTGAAGCAATGCCAAATTCAAAAACAGTCACAGTAAGTAACGTTGTACCATGCAACAGATTCAAAACACAGTTTAAAACAAAATGCACCACAGTTTTTAAAAGAGTTAAAAAGAGTGTGCCTGCACCATTACGGCAGTCGGCAGCATCCTTGATTACATGATGGTGAATGGCTCTGCTGTTGGGGTTTGTGTATTCCTTCCAGACAGTGAGACAAAAGGTGACTAGTTATTGACAGGATGGACCATCCTGCCAGGATGGCAGGAGCAGAGCAGAGCTGTGCATTTCCCCACTTACACTTCAAAGGGCTTGCCTCAGGCACACTCCAAGGAACCCGACACTAGTCTTAAGTCACCCCAGACTTCTTGGAGCCTTGACAGGAGAAGGGAAGAATTTTCCAGAACCAGATGTGGGGCTAGTATAGGGAATCCCCCCACTTCAAAGGCTGGCACGAGGTATAAATAAATGTCCTCCTAAGTACCCCATTAGTACAATACTGGACCTGTGAGCATTATAGAAGAAGGACTTCCTTGTTCCCCAGAGGACTGTCCTGCTGCTTGAAGCCTGCCTTGCTCCCACGAGGACTGCCCTGCTGCTACCAGAGGACTACCCTGCTGCCGGAGGACTGCCTTGACCCTCAGCGGGCTACCCTGCTGCCGGAGGACTGCCTTGACCCTCAGCGGGCTGCCCTGCTGCCCGAGGTCTGCCCTGCTCTCTGAGAAGGAAGACTGGACCTGCTCCCTTCATCCCAGGCTACATGAGTGTCGTCCGAGCTACAGGGACACAATAAGATCCATAGGCCTTCCTGCAACTGCCCAGCTGACCTGCTGTACTGACTTATAAAGAGAATATTAGGAAAATTGCTCTCCCAAATATTTCCGTGTGATTTTAACCTTTAACAGGGCCCCTTGAATAAATTAGTTTTATAGGGGATCACTAGTTAATGTTAAGCTTTGCATTTACCAATCTACCCTTATCGTGATATCCATCCTTACATATTATTGTGAGGCTCTTAGGTTCAATTAACTTGGTCAGTGCAGAATCAAAAAGATCTCTTGCAAAGAGCCCCCTTCTAGGGGGCCTGTTGGGCATTGCAGCACCAGCCCAATAAGGAGCTAAGCCCGATGATGAAGCATGCCACCCTAGTGTGGGTGTGAGCTCTTGCTCCATAAAGTGAACACTTTCCCTGGCCATATCTGTCTTGGGCACCAGGTCGGGGTGCCACGACGTTGAAAAGAAACTGCACACTTTGGTACATTATTGTAAGATAAGGGGAGTGAGTGTGCTGGACCTGAATTACTCTCCACCCCTTCATTGATTACTACTATAATTACTGGAACTCCATAGTCACTCATCAGTACACTCCTGGACCTGTGGACATTACAGAAGGAGGACTTCCTCATTACCCAGAGGAATGCCCTGCTACTTGAGGCCTGCCTTGCTCCCCAGAAGACTGCCCTGCTGCTTGAGGACTGTCCTGCCCTCTGAGAAGGAAGACTTAACCTCCTCCCTTTATCCCAGGCTACCTGATTGACTCTAAGTGTCAGTTGGCTGACCTCCCGCCTGATCTACAAGGGCCCACATGCTCCACAGGCGTTCCTGCAACTGCCCAGCTGACCCACCTGTGCTAAGTAGGGGGGTGGAATTTCGCTTAGTTACATAAAAATCCAGCTGGCGGAAATATGCATGTTGCGCTGCTTGCACGGCGATTTTGCGCCAGTAGTGCGTTCCTTGCTGGAAAATCAGCACAAACAGCACCACATGGTGCGCAAGAGCACGCAGCCATTCAAGTTGATTTTGCTGGCACTCAAGTAGAATAACTACTTGAGAAGCAGCCCTTTGATCACTCCCACGACCGCTCGCATCCGTCCACTTTAGAAAATCCTGCCGGAAGTCCTCCTAGCAACATGAAATTGCGCTAGAGGATGCCAAATCCCGCTCACATTCACCAGCTCACGTTTCTGGAGCCTTGCAGGACAAAACAATTCACCACACAGTGATTGGTGGAATTTGGCTGGAACTCCGCATTTCCGCCCAAGCCTAGCACTAACCCTGCCTGGAGCTGCAACTGGACCTGCCTAAGCCCTGCTGGCCTCTGCTGGAGTGATTCTCAAGACATGCCTCACCAGGTCCTGGAGCCTTGACTGGCATCATTTGAGCTTCTACTGTGAAGAAAGGACAAATCCTGAAATTTTGAGTTCTTCTGGACTGCAAACCGGCCCATTTGTGCCAAGATTCCGCTGCCTGCGATGAACGCCAACACAAAGTTCCGGTGAACCCAACTCTTTGTGCTACATCAACCGCCAGCGACGACCGGCAATGCGAGATCTGCATTTCGCACTACAACAGCGACAGCCCGTTGTGACCACCTTCGCGAAGCTCCAGCAACGGCCATCCACGATGCCAGACCAGCTCTTCTCGCTACAGTAACGACAGCGCGCACCGCCCATCCTGCTCTTTGTGCTACAGCAATGCCCATCTGCCACACGCTCCCTGCTACTTGCTGCCTCCTCCACTGTGAATGGAACTCTTTCCACTAGATTTTGTGCAGGTAACGTTTTCAGTGTTGCTAACCTGGTCCTTGTGTCCGATATGCGCTCCATCGCTGTCAGCCTGAACTTTTGACTTTCCCCAGGTCTAACACGACCAGATGACCGCAAGTGGCACGTTATGCTTTTAGGTGCTATATCTGCTTAAAACTTTGGAACTGCATATCTCCAGTTCTACTGATTTGATTTTTGTTGTTCTGTGTTGTGTTCTCACTTTATTACTGTTTGTGCGCTGCATAAATACTTTACACTTTGCCTCTAGGTTAAGCCTGACTTCTTTGTGTCAAGCTACCAGAGGTTTAAGCACAGGTTAATTTAGTGATTTTTTTGGTTGACCCTGACAAGGATTGTGGGTGTAGCCTGAGTAGGGCTTCCACCCCCTCAACCAACAACCAATTTCTTTCAGCCTTTCTTTAATGAGCTAACACATGCAAACACAGGCTTGCGTAAATGTAAATTACATGCATTAGCAGATTAAAGCAAGACCCACGGACATTGACAATGTTATGTGCCCTGAGAGTAAGCAGTAAAAGACTAGAAACACAGGCTATCACTAGGTGCACCGAATGTGAGCAGCCTAATGCTGTTCCTACGTGTTACGAGAGTGGACAGCATAAGCTTGCAGCCCCACAGGCTGGTACTAGGTGTCTAGAAAGTGAAACACAAAACTGCAATACCACAGGCTCTTCTATGTGTCCCTAGATTGAGCAGCAGAAGCCCCCAGTATATCTTTAAAAAAAAAATTTTTTAATAACATGACGGCAATACAGGGTCAAGATAACAGGGTTTTATTTCAGTACTCTAAACAGTTATGAGAATAATGACAATTGAACATTTACTCAACTACATCCCATGTCAATCTCTAAGCATTCATATAGTTGAACGTGTCTTACAGGATCTGACATGCCTGCTGAGTAAGTGAGAGTGAAGTAGTATCTGTGATGAAGTGTATTCGCCAACTGTGATGAAGATGACTGGACAATGTAAGTGGGGGGTGAAGCCCTTGGGTATGGATGATAGTTTCAAAGATTGTGGTGGCGGTGAAGGTGTTGTGGAGCAGTGAAGTGAAGCAGTAGGGGGACAGTGCTGAAATATGGGAGATCCCCTTGTGTTAGGTATCATAGATCATGGCATCACATTGCCTAGAGTATCCTCGGCTAGTCCTCCCCAGTGGAGTCATTGTCTAACACTGGAAGCACATGTCCCACATCATCTATGTGGGGGCAATCTTGGAGTATCATGTCCCATGATAATACTTGGTCAGGGTTTTGCAGCCCTTTCTCTGCCTCTGTTCTGAGCAGCGTGCCTTCGCAAGTGACCCACTTGGATAATTCTTTCCCCCACCATTGGAGCATGGATCCTCTATGAGATTTCCAAAATAAAGTGAGCTGGCGCAGTGCAAGCACCAGGCCTAGATCGGTGAATCTTGAAGTGATCATATTAGCTTTAGTTTTTGGGAAGAAGCCCAATAGGCAGGTCATTGGCCATCTGATTATATTGAGGTCCATGGCAGTGTTAATTTACAGTACCACTGAGTCCCAGTACGAGGTGAGGGTCACACCCCCCCCCATACAATGTGTTAGAAGTCCACCACAATCACTTTGCAGTGGGGGCATGCTGCCTGTGTTCCTGGGAACCTAAGATTGATGCGTTCACCTGTTAAGCACACCCTGTGGACACAGTAGGTCTGGATAAGTCTGAAATGAGTGTTGCAGGATACGTGTAGGATGTTTTGCCAGTCCTTATCTGCGAGTGCTTGATCTATGTCCTGCAACCAGCAGTCGCATAACTTGATGAGCGCACTCTGAGTCTGAGCCACCTGCGCTCTATAAAGAAGGGTAATCACATAGGATTGGCCTGTGGTGGAACTGATCATATCCAGGCCTTTATGTTCCCATGGTTCCTGGCCATCTTCCACGCATTTCCACTGCATGTGCACAGCCATTGCTGTATAGAGTAGAAAGTGGTGGGTGGATATGTCATATTCCTCAATAATATCTTCAAAGTCTTGCAGTTTCCCATCCCTATACTAATCCCCAAGTACTCTCATGCCTTCTCACTCCCAGTCTCATAGCCCTGACCAATTTCCCTCGTGCGGGAGGTGCAAAAGGGCTGTCATAGGAAGATTCTTTGCTTATGGGGTTTTATCTGCATCTGCTGGAGTGCCTTGGATCATGCAAATCATAGTGTACTCAGTAAGAAGTCTGAGCTGTTGCTACCTGTACAAGAATGCAGATTAATCAATATGGTCAGCAGGGAGGCGTGATTCGGGATACAGCTCACCCCTAAGGCATTTCCCCCTTCTACAATGTCTCCAGAAAGCCACCCACTTCAATTGTGCTGCAACATAATAAAGTTCTAGGTGAGGGCCAGGCAACTCACTGCGATCAGTGGGAAACGTGAGTTTGGCCAGAGCTAATATCCAGCTTCCTGTCCCCCAGATGTGGTAGAGTAGTAGGCTATCCATCTCACGAAAGATGGATTTTGGGAGCCTTATCAGGAGTCCTGCAAACAAATACAAGAGGCAGGGAAGGAATATCATTTTTGACAGCGCGACCCTACCCTCCACAGATAGAGGAAGAGTCAGCCAGAAGGTGATGGAGTGTCGGAGAGACGATAGCGCCACCGCAAATTTCCCTTAAGTGTATCAGCCACTGTGTGGTAGATATGACCCACAGGTAGCGGAGAAAACTTGGCATTAAATGGAGATCAGTTTGAATCTCTAGCAGTGAGGCAGGTGCCTCTGGGGTGTGGATCTGGAATGAGTTTGATTTATCCCAATTCACGTGGATGCCCGAGAATCAGCAATTGATCCCCAGGGTGTGGCAAGCCCCATGACATCTGAGTGTTCTCCTCAAAAATATAGTAGCAGATCATTCATTTATAGGGAGACATAAAGAGAGTGACGATCAACTCGTTCCCTTGATAAAACTGGCCTTTGTGGAGTGTTAGGGCCAAGGGTTCTGTAGGCGTCGCAAAAAGTACTGGTGACAGTGGGCAACCCTGTTGTGTGCAGCGCTGTTTCTTACAAGGTGTTGAGATGCCTCTCCCTATCTTAATTCTAGCCATTGGTAATGAATAGGGAAGCTGCGTCCAAGAAAGAAGGTCCCTCCCCAATCCCATGCAAAGCCATAGTGGCATAGAGAAAGTCCTAGTGCAGAGATTCCAAAGCTTTCTCCTTGTCTATAGAAATAGCTAGTGCCTTGGGATGTTCTTTAGGAGAGGTATTGGTGATGTGCAGGAGTTGCTGGATGTTGGGGATCGTGCTAAGTGTGAGTATAAATCCCGTTTGGCAGATTGCTTATGTGGGGTAGAAGTCTGGCAGCCAGGATTTTGCTTAGTATTTTATATTCTACATTCAATATAGAAAGGGGTCTATAGTATGTCACTTGGTTCCCATCCTTTCCTTTTTTGAGCAGGGGTGCCAGCAGTGCCTCCCCCATGGATTGTGGGAGTCTCCCAGTTGTTCTGGCTGTGTTGTACTGTGTGGTCGAGACAGGAGTCAGGGCCTCAGTTTACATCACATAAAATTCTAACAGGAGCCCATCCGATCCCGGTACTTTGCCCCTGGCCAGGGACTTAACCGCTCCCCTTAACTCTTGTACTGTGATTTAATCTCCTAAGGAGTTTGCCAATGTAGGTGGAGCCTGTTCATATCTGTTGACAGCACATAGTCGTGGAGGGTCTGAGTAGGGGCTGTTTCGGAGCAGCTATAAAGGGAGGAGAACTAAGACAAAAAGGACATAATTATCTCATTCTGACTATAAACTAGATTGTTGCCTGCAGTGCACAATTGTAATATTTAAGATCCCTGACAGTCAGGGTTGGCCAGCCATGGCAGCAATCTGCCAGCTTTGTCCCGTTCCGAATGAGCCCTAGTGATGTAGGCTCAATAATCATATGCACAAAGGAGTTTAATGAGTTCAAAGAGCTTTTCCCTGTTTTCTCACGATCTATCCCGTAGTGCTGAGGCGCACTCCACAGGGAATTCCAATCGTGTCAGCAGTCGTTCCTTGGCCAGAATCTCCACATGGTTTTGAACGCCTCCTGCTCCACAGCGGGGAGTAGGTTGTGTCCATGTTTTCTCTGAAATAATTGCCAATTTTGTTGCCAAGCACTGTTTTGAAAATGGGGCCGTCATGGGCAGTGACACTGAGCTTCCAGTTCGGGATGCAGTGCCTGGCATTGATCCAGGCCAGACACAATAGTAGCGAGTTATAGTCAGAATATGTTTTCGTCAAGTATTCAATTCCTGTAACCCTTTCATGGGCATTGGGAGAGCAGAGGAAAGTGTCAACGCAAATTGATATCTCATGCATACCCGAATAGTGGGAATAAGTGCTGCCCTCCATGCTATGGCCCCTCCAGGTATCAGTGAGTCCCCACCCATCTATCCACTGGCAGAATAGTTGGGCTGTTGTATGGGTCGATTATATTGGCAGCAGGGGGTGGGATCAGTCTAAAGCGGGGTCTGCTACACAGTTGAATTTCCCACAGCTAACAGTGGGTAGCAATGACTATGGGTAATGAGAGGATTTAAAGAGACCAGGAAGGATGGTTGTCCTGCATTAGGGCCGTATATGTTCACCAGGGCTATGTCCTAGCCATCAAGTTTCCCTGCTAGTACTACATAACTGCCATTGGTATCTATGATCTCAATTCGAGATAGGAAGGGAATCCTTGGAAGGACCCGTATTAATACTCTCCACTCAAAGGCAGAGTATGTAGTAGCATTAATCTTTCTCCTCCAGCGTTTTTTTAAAGTCAATCCCTCTTCTCTTGTTAAGTTTGCCTCCTAGAGAGAGGCAATGTGCGCTTTTCGTCATTTGAGATACATTTGGATTTTATGCCTCTTGGAGAGGGAATTAAGACCTCTGACATTCCAGGTGATCACCCTAACAGTAGAGATGAAGCTATACATATGGGTGATACATGTAGAAGAACCCGTGGCCCAAGGCACCCGCCCCGCAACCCCGTCAACATCTGTCGGAAATGTATAGATTCATCAATCATCTCTAGACAACCTGAAAATATACCAGAAACTGTTCCCCCACGAGGGAGCTACAACAACTATAGCATGACCCAACTGTATACCTCTGGACAGAGCTCTGTCCAAACAACACAAAACGAGTATGTAAACACTTCTTCAGTGAGCTTATGGTCAACCACCACTCAAGTTCGGGGGGGTGGGTGGAGGGAGAGTAACATATAGCGACTGTAGTCAGATAGACTCCCCCTGCCCAACTCTGGGGCCAAAAGTAAGAGGAGGAAGAGAGGAGAAGCAGCAGCCCTTCACAAGGAGGTTGGCTAGCAGCATCCCCCTCATGTCCTCCATGCTGCCGCCCATCTCAGCCCATCAAGGGCATCCTTATTATCACTAGACAATGTCTTCTGCTGATTGTGGTGTGATCTTGGGTAATACGACGCTGGAATCAGAGCCAGGAACACTGTCTGTCCCAGGTCCAGTAATGTCCCCGGGTGTAGTCATGTTTTTACGGTCCCCCCAGGGGTGCCCCACCAGAGCCGCCAAGGCCTCGTCCCTGCCTACCCAGGCCTGCTGCTGAGTCCTGGGGCGAGGGCATTTATGTCCTCATGACGCAGGTAGGTCACCCTGGAGATGTGGCCGCCCCTGGGCATCATAGGTTAATCCATTCCCACACCGGTCAGGGTGTTGAAAACCACTGATTTGCCATCCTGCTGGACCTGGAGTCTGGCTGGGAAAAGCAGTGCATAGAGGATAGTGAGTTCCTGTAACCTTTTCTTGACTGTGAAGAATAAGGCTCTGAGTTTTTAGACAGCAGCAGTGAAATCCGAGAAAACAGAGACTTTCACATTTTCTACTTGGCAAGGGCCTGCGGTGCATGCCTGTTGTAATATATGTATTGGTTTTGGAAATGCAGGAGCCGGGCCACCTCAAGACGGGGTGGCATGGCCGGCGCCAGGGGTCTGGCAAGTACCATGTGGGCCCGCTCCAGCACATAGAACTAAGATAAGCCCCCGGGGGCTACCATTTTCTGCATTCAATCCTCCAGGAAAGAAATCATTGAGTCTCCCTCAATGCTTTCAGGAAGGCCAAACTCTTTGTCCTCGATCCTAGCCTCCAAAGTGTGGATCTGATCAACAATGCTATGCATTGCGATTGAGTGCTCTTTTGTGGCAGGCCATGGCAATCTCAACAGCAGTGACTCAGTCTACCATTTTCTTGTGATCTTCGCAAAGGAGGCGCCGATCCATCACCACAGAGTCTATTTTGGTTTCTAGTGCCTCCCTGGTGAAGGTGATTGTGGCCAGTATGGTGTCCAGTTTATCCCCAGGTGCAGTGTCATCGCATTTGGTGTCAGAGGGGACGCACCAGAGTTGCTTAATTGGGGGAGCATGAGGAGTCCTCTTTGGCTCTGTGAGTCCGCCCCACGAGGGCAGGAGTAATGGCCTGTAGGTGTCCCTCCCAGGTGCCCCTGGCACTACCCAAGGAGTTAGAGTCAACTAGCACAAAGAGCAGATGCTGACTCTGTGTGTAAGCCCCCAAGGTCCTGGGGGCATGAGCTGAGTGCCTCCGTGTCCAGAGTAAAGGTAAGGTCTCAGGCTTTTCTCGGGTCCCACTTACATTTATTATCCCCTTTGGGCCCCTTTGGAGTATACTTACTTGCCCCACAATAGTCCCAGTAGCAAAGACCGGTGATCACCAATTTGGCGCCTGTCTCTGTGAAGATCCGAGTGCATCGATGTAGAGCAGAAGGTCAAGCTCCATCATAGTCTTCCAGGAGGGTTCTTTGCCCTGCAGCCAGTGTTGGAATTCTTTTGCAGGGTAGTGAGGTGAACTCAATGTGGGGCCTCCGGGCACACAGCGTCACGTCCAAATTTCGAAATTCGAAACGGAAGCCCCCACAGCGACGAGCCCGGCTCGCTCTCATACAAGGCAGCAGGGGGTCAGAGGTGAGCCGAGCAGGAAAGGATGCTGTGCCCTGTAGGCCTCAGGAGCCCCACTTCCCCCGTAGTCCTGGAGAGGCTGCCCCAAGTAGGCCCTCCCAGTTTGTTGTCACTCAGTGGTGCTCGGCTCAGGGGGCTATTTCCATCCCGCTGGGACCAACTCCAGGGACAAAATTGGGGCAGGAAGGAACAGTACACCCTGCAGGGCTTGGCAGCCTCTCCTCCTTAGCGGCCTCTCGATCAAGCAGATCCTGGCCGGGCTGTTAACTCTCCGACCTCTGCTTTCTCAGGCCACCTCACACTGGGCTTGTCCCGCAGTCAGAGTGGGGCTCATGGGCTGGTGGTTTCTTGGTGCCCCCAGTTCATCACTGCTCGCTGCACTCTCCAGTATCCTATGTTTGCTTTCTGCGCGCTGCCAGTCATCCGCTGCGACCAGCTACCACCAATTTGGCAGGGCATGGCAGGTTGTGCAAAGCGATCTGGGGAAAGCCACTCTTGGGGAATCCTCTCAATCTGCTGACCCTCTGATCTCCTGAACCTCTACGGGATGCTGGGGGGGAATCGTTTCCACCACGCATGGGCCAGCTCCAGAGACAGGATTATGGGAAAATCTACAAGCTGGGCAAGGAGTGGCATGGTAAAGCTGCTTACTCCATGGTGGTTAGCTTCGCCCTGCCCTTCAGTCTAACTTTGAGATGTAATATAACATAAGGACCACACAGGAAACTCAAAAAGTAGCAGAATTTGGCATTTAGAGTATGAAAGAACACATATCCCAAAATATTAGGATACATTTGCTTAGGACTGTGGACATATCGATGTCCTTGAGGAGGTTATTTGCAGACCCACAATCCTTTACAAACTAACCATCATATTCATAGGGAATTATGTAATAACACATGCACTGATGAGAATGTTTTCTGCAGCGGGGAGAAAGAATCAGCGGTGGCAGCCATAAACAAAGGGTGATGGGGTGGGTGGGGTCATGCGGTAGGCGTTGCATGGGTGGGATACAATATTTAAAAAGATATAAAACTTATCTTTTGCCACCGCGGACGGCCTCCTCCGGCATCACGTCTCGTTCGCCACCTCTCCTCTTCCTGGGTCCCAGCAGCCCCTGGGACCCAGACTCCCATCCAATCCCCGTGCTGCAGAGCAGTGCAGGGATTGGTCTGAGCAGGCAGGGAAGATGCCCTGCTCAGACCAGGGAGTCTGTGGGGTTTCTCCAGCCCAGCTGCATTGAACCCTAAGTGTGCATGTGTGTTTTGGTTGGCCTGAGAGGGCTGGCCAAAACACATATGCGCACTTAGGCAGTGGAGTACACGTAGCACTTCTCCTTCCTCCTCCCATGCCTAAGCCCCACCCCTTCCAACACCGCTGGCAGAGCCGGCAAATGTAAAATAAAACGATGCAAGAGCATCTTTTTATTTTACATTTGCTGGCTCAGAGCCAGGCAGTGGGGCGACGCTCCTCCGCCATCGCGGAGGAGACACCACTAGAAAGAATTGTCACTTTATAAAAATGTTTGCTTTGCTCTATAAACAGTTGGCCTGGCAACACATCTTAGGTAGCAGCCTAAACAATAAACAATACATAGATGTTTGGCTTTGGTGACATAACACCCGCTGGGGACTACTTCAATAACTTGCAATAACTTGCTATCTTGCTGGACCACACATTTCTTATTGTTGATCTCCCACAGGGCTCTCCCAGTGGCATGGTAGAAAAGCTGTTTCTTCAATAACATGAAACAAGAAACCGTCTTGCAAGATAGTGGTTTTTGTAGATGTTGATCTCCTAAAAGCATCCCTGGAAGGCACCTAGGCTTTTAGTAGGGAAAACAAAAGAAACAGCCTGATAGTAAAGAACACAAGAAATGTTTCCAGTTTCGATATCTTTTGCAAAGAAAAAATATTTTGTTTAAAAATCACAACTGAAATACATTACATTGTATTAACATACTTATCTAGATTTTACTTCAAGTATGTTATAATGCAAAATATGTTGCACTAGTAGGGAAGACACATTTCCTAGAATGTTTCAGCATTTACCAAAGAGTTCCTGTATGTTGATGAATACAATGGACCTCATGCATTGGAATGCAAGCAATCCCTACACTACCTAAGAGGAGGAATGATGCACAAACCAGCCAATTGGATAAGGTGAGAAGAGGAGTGTGCTCCGTGGAAGCCATCTCTATGTACATATATATATAGTTTTTGTTGTGACAGAAGCTTTGCCAGATAGCTGCGCTGTCAAGCCAGACCTCAAAGCTGAGCAAAATGTAAGCTGTTTGTAGTACATTGTAATGACTCTGATCCCTTGCTGAACTCATATTGACCTGAGATTGTATCAGATCAATAATTACAACAGACACAAAGCGGCTGGTGGCAGACATAGAAACCTAAAGGATGTAGTTACATTTGCTTTTTTATTTATTCAAACAATAACAAGTCAAACTAAAATGCAATTTCTATGTAAACAGATAATATTACCAGATTGTCTACAGTACATTGTGTTCCCCTGTGAAGGAAGTGATATAAAACACAAATTTAACTACAGATTTTATATGCATAAATGTTCACAATTCTACTTGGGGTTGTTGTTCAAAATAGCTTTATGAAATTAAGTAAATCATAGCATAGATGATTAAAAGTGTGCATGTGAATTTTTTGTTGTGGCAAAACCTCTTTCAGACAGCTGCGCTGTCAAGCCAGACATAAAAGGTGTGCTATGTGCAATCTGTATGTAGTACCCTTAATGAAACTGAATAAAACATAGATGATTAAAAATGTAGTTACATTATTTTCTTGACTTTTTAACTTTCACTTATGATGAAACTCTGTTTATTCTATCTATTTATTCACTATTTAGCTTTTGATCTTCAACTCTGATGGTATTGTTCATTGGTGCCTTTAGAGAACATTCACCTTATTAATTATATCCATTGCTGTCATGAGCTTTATGTTGAATTTCTGGATAACACAGACCTTTAATGATGTCGCCCAGTTCCTTGTAGCACCCCATAGAGCATTTTGAGGGTTGTTCTATTGTGTTTCTTTATGGCATTCCCCATTGTATAAGATTCTGATGCTTTTGTTTGGATTTTGATGGTACCATTTCATGAACGCATGATGGATTACTTCTCAGTAGAATTAGGGGTCACGTTGTCTAATGTAACAGATGGTCAGATACTTTTATTTCCATAAACAGAAATCTCTTGTCCTTTCTTTAAATTTGATTCTGATATATTTGACATCCCTTCACCTCTTTGAAGAGACATGGACAAGGATTGTTTAATCTAATAAGTATTATGTATCAACTTATTGCAAGGTCCTGAATCACTCGTGGGGCCAGGCCCTGGCTGTGACGCTGTTTAACTTTGCTTTCATTAAATGAGTGTGACTCAAATGTTGTGGCACGAGGCTCTGCTAAAATCAATGAACAAGTTGGTACATTGTACTAATTAGATTAAGCAATAATTGTCCATTTCTACCATAGGAGGATGAACCTAAATAGGTGTCTTCAACAAACACCAAATGCAGTTAGTCCTGAGGATGGTCTGGCGTATTTAGTACTCCAGGAGACAGAAACGTTGACGCAGATTCAACTACTCATCTGCAAATCAACCCACACGGGAACATATTCTACATCCCACGGATCAGCTCTCTGGGTTGTTCATCTGAGTAGAATGGAGTTTACACACACATGAAATATTATGGGCAATCAGTACACTGGGTTAGTGAATTTTGATTAACTTTCAGAGTTTGACTCGACGTGGCTTAAATGTTGATCATTAATTCTATTTGTTATTGTAAATGATCACGTTTTAGGCCATTTCATTCAGTTGATTCTGTTACCTAAGCTCACCAGGGGTTATTGGGTTGTCCTTTCTTTATAGCATTGTAAGCAATATCCATCAAAAACAGCCATTCACAAATCTCTAATCACCCCTCTTGAACATTTGCACACAACTATGAGAGCCTGTTAGTTGTATGCAAATAAGGTGAGTGGGCATCAAACTTACGAGTACTTTCAGGTGTAAGTTTCGGGCACATATTTGCTCCTACATTGCTTCCCATTTTCCTGAAGCACATCCAACAGAAATGATTGGGATTCAATTAGCCGTTTCAAGATTGAATGTAACCAATCTGTTTTCCGATTGTTGCTGTGTTTATTGCCCATACTGAGTTATGTGTGCATCTTATGCTGGAAAATGGCTCTAATTATGGCAAGGCTACAGAACTTGCTATTAATGAAAGTGAGATAAAGGCAATCACCTGGTAAAATTGGGCAGACTTTAAGACATTTGCCTAAAACTAATGGGAATCACTGGGAAAGATCTTGTGCCTTTGATTGCTTGAGGATGCTTTTGCTACAGTCTCAGGGGCCGTATTATAGAAAGAGCTGTGAGGGTGCAATGGGCATGTGCACCTAAATTGTGCACCTCTAGGGCACTTTAGTTTTACAGAAGGGCTGCAGAGGCTTGCGCAGTCCCTTTTGTAATACAGATTTTCCTGACGCTAAATGTGCGCTGGTGAGATCCGAAGGGGTTGTTAACTTATTTTCAAGGGGGCATGGCCACATTCAAATGGGGGAATCCCTTGCCTTTATCCCTGCACCGAATTACAGATGTGAGTGTAGAGGCAAAGAGACCATCAGTCTGTATGCCACCAAAAGTCATCCCTTGAAATGGGGGAAAGAAGGTCCTAAGAATCACTCAAGTATCACCCAGCAGAGGGTGCAGTCACTCACTGCATCTGTATTCAGGAATATCTCTGCCTTTGAAGCTTAAGTCGGTTTTCTGCCTATACAGAGAAAGTCATACCTGCGATATCAAACAGCTGGTCTGCAATCACTAAAGCGCTATTCCGATGGAAGGCTCGAATTTGCCCCTGAGTAAAAAGAGCACATTCAGGGTAAAAGAGCATATGGGCCTGGTCTGTGGCCAGTGCACCACAGTGCAGACCAGTAAATTGTGCCCCATATGTAATAAGGAAACTGATTGCCAGGTCTCTTAATTTGATCTTGTATATCTCTCAAGTGAATGCAAACAGCACAGCAAACTACGAAGCTTTAATCTACGTCTGAAGGGAGTGTCATCATTAATCAGTGGTGGCCGGCATGGTTCGCGGGTGGCGGGGCGGGCGGGGGGTGTCGCGGGGGTGTCATGGGGGGTGTTGCGCAGGGGGGGGAAATAAAATAAAATAAACTTACCTTGAAAGTGTATCCCGGGTCCCGCGTCTCTGCTCCTGCTTTCCTTCCTCTGACTCCAGGAACAGGAAGCAGGACGCCAGGCTCCCTCCCCTAGGCCAATCACGTGACACGGCGCTCAGCCAGGGGCTGGAGGGATGGGCATGTTCTCCATGCAGGCTGTAATGCAGCCTGCATGGAGAACGGCGAAAGTGCGCATGACTGGTTTGGACGGCCCGAGAGGGCCGACCAAACAGTCGTTGTGCATTTAGGGGTGGGCAACCCACTCCTCCCCTGCTTCGAGAGCAGAGCAGCCCCGCCTACCTGCCCACAAAGCCTCAGGGCACAAGGCATAAAATGATAATAACTCTAAGTTATTATCATTTTATGTTTCTACTTGGCACTGCTTAAAAACATTGGGGCGACGCTCCGCCATAGTGGAAGAGCCGCCACTGTCATTAATTGTCACTGAATGCATTTTTTGCAGTTTATTGAGTTTGGAAGCAAGCCCTCCTTGGGCCATCTAAGATTGGGAGGGCAAGGAAATCCATTTCTGACATTGTTGAACTGAACCCTGTTTTGAATTGGGTGAGACTGTGTTTCGCTTGGGCTCAAGAAATTAATGAAATGTCCGCTTACCACCTGGCTGATGTTCTTTAACTACAGGTAAACCCCCAAAGTTCCTGTGATGTTTGGGCTGCTGAATGGATGTGGGTGCTCCAATTTTTGTTTCAGGCAGATACCTCATATGAATGGGATTAAGTGTTTATAATTGGGCGGCCTATAATCAGGAACAGGTACCAATCTGGTACCAATTACATTTGATCAACCAGGTAAGTTTGTCAGAAAGCTAATATACACACACCACACCATCTGTTTCAGGTATTAGTCAATTAGGTGTAAGAATCTCAAGCCATTTTTATTGCTCATTTAACAGTTTTTTGGAGTAACTATAATTGGTTGGCTTGTTCAGCAGAATATATGGTAACTATGAGGTGATATTCAAATTGTTTTAAATGAATTGACTTCATTTATGTTGTCCAACACGTAGTTCTCCCATTTATAAAGGTTTTCTTCCAAAATTAATTTTCAGAGGTCACAGTTGTGAGCCAATAGTTTGAATAGGCTTAAACAATATTTACAGGGCTTTCGGGCTTATGATGTCTCGTATCGGTGAGCGTGTGAGCGAGCTGTGTACACCTAACAAAGCACACAAGTTAAATTTACAGTTGAAAAGTGTCTCATTTTCTGGTCAGTATTAACAAAGGCTAAGTGTAAATAGAGTGTCAATCCTCCACCCACCGACCACCACCTCCAGAATTCACTCATGACATTTGTTGAAATAATTTCTGCCTTTGCATGGACTAATACTCGCAGACATTCTCAGCATTTGCACTTGTCAATTTCTCTGAATATCATTAACAAAATTGTTACAATTTCTGGAAATAAATGTTAATTTGTATCTCTTCTCTTTTTCTGCACAGTTGAAAAATTATTCTTAAACTGCCCTTGGAACTTGTAACGCTATTCTCAGCTAATCAAATTTTGGATAAGCCACAAGCATGATATGATGTCTATTTAGCAAATTTATCAAAAGAATGTCTTGTGTAGCTTCATATTTGAAAATAATTGAAATTGGTACCAACCATATCATATGAACCCAAAAAGGGGGAAAAGTGGATTCAGCCACAAATGAATGTGAGCCTATCTTCCTTAGAATTCCACATATGTCACTGCTAGGAAATTTAAAGTTACTATCGCAGCAGCTTTATGTATTCCATGCTTGAATGTAATCAGAAAATATGTCCTTTGCTGTAGTTTGTTTTGTTTTAATGCAAATAATTCACATTTGTTTTGATTATTGTTTTAAAAGAAAATAAGAATAAAAGAAGATGACTTTATTACTGTTTTAAAGAAAACTTGTTAACTTTAGTTTTTGAAGTTCATGATAATTCTGTTTTTTAGTCTCAGAAGAAGATTTAATGCAACAAATGCTGTAAAATATCAATTTTATTGCCTTAATAATGTTATTTATAGTCTTGGTTGGGTTGTTGTTAAGCTTACTTTCTCCAATCGGATACATCTTCACAAAGGTTAGATTGTCTACAGTACATGATAAAGCGAAACATAACTAGGGTACCCTGTTTTCAGTGTTTATTTCTGGTGGATTTCAGTGGCATTTTCTCAAGGTTTTCCAACCCCCTTGATATCAGTTTTCAATAGTGTTTATTCAGCTGCCTAACCCCTAAAATAGACAAAATATTTTTCCAGTGTATAAAGCATGTTTTTGCCATGATTTTTATAAAGCACATTTTTAATTCAATGTAGAAGTAAAGCTGGGTAAGTAGTGTCTTCCCATTGGAAGTGTATCCAATGGACTTATGTTAGAATGTATTTAACATATAAAGTCTGTGTATTGCACTTCCACTCTCATCTCATTACCCTCTCTCATACTCATTCTATCATAAATCTGTCTGGTTTACAGGACTATTAATGGATGAACCCCTTCGCTGCTAGGCCTTTTCCCCCCCCCCTGTGCTAAGCCTTTTTTTGGCTATTTGGGGTAGCTCGCGCTTAGGCCCCTGTAACTTTTTGACCACATAAGGTATCCACGCCAAATTGGCGTCCTTTTCTTCCAACATCATGGGGATTCTAAAGGTACCCAGGGTTTGTGGATTCCCCTGGAGGGGTCCCAGAAATTAGCCAAAATACAGCTACATTTTTTTTTTTTTTGAAAAATGGGAAAAAAGTGCTGCAAATGAAAGCGTCTGGGTTTTTCCCTGCAAATGGTATCAAAAAAGGATTTGTGGGGCTGAAATCACAATTTTCCCAGATTTTAGAGAATGACAGACTTTTGTCAGAAAACCAAAATGTTTTACACAGTTTTGGCATTTTTCTGGGACATAGCCTATTTTTGCTATTTTTTGTGCTTTCAACCTCCTTCCAGTTAATGGTAGAAATGGGTATGAAAGCAATAATGGATCCTGAAAAGCTATACATTTTTGAAAAGTAGACAAAATTCTGAATTCAGCAAGGGGTCATTTGTGTAGATCCTTCAAGGTTTCTTTATAGAAACTAACAGTTAAATATAGGGAAAATTGAAAATTAGTTGAAAAAAACAGCTTTTTGTGTCAACGTTTTCACCTGTAACTTCTTCTAATTATGACAGCTCTTTGAAAGCAATATACCGTTACATCCGCAGGACCTTACTGGTTGGGGGGATATATAAGA
Organism: Calotriton arnoldi; assembly: GCA_963921515.1. Taxonomy (NCBI): domain Eukaryota; kingdom Metazoa; phylum Chordata; class Amphibia; order Caudata; family Salamandridae; genus Calotriton; species Calotriton arnoldi. Next base: position 301,526 of record CAWUFW010005261.1, on the reverse strand, counting down.
CTTGTAGGTTTACCAAGAACCCGACGAACCCAGAGCCAAAAACTGAGCAGCGACTTACAATGGTTTTTTATTATGTAGCAGGTATATAGCAATTACTCTGGGAAAATGTATACATGGAAAAATTGGTATGAAAGACACCTATGTATTTCTGAACTGGGAACAAAATATAGAGTTTAGAAACAGTAGATATTTGCACATTTCCGAAATTGGGAACACTCATACTAGCATGAGAATTATCGGTCATTTTTCAAAATGACTTCTTTTTTACACATTGTCTTTCATTTGGAAGGCAGAAATGCATTGAAAGTCAATAGGTAATAACAGTTGCTTTACAAATCTGAATTACCCTAAGTCTCCCGATAAAAATGGTACCTCACTTGTGTGGATAGGCATAGTGCCCACGACAGGAAACGGCTCAAAACGCAACGTGAACACACCACATTTTCACAATGAAAAATTACCCTTTTTTTGCAAAGTGCCTAGCTGTAGTTTTTGAACCCTAGCTCTGCCGGCACCTAGGGAAACCTAGCGAACCTATACATTTTTGAAAACTAGACACACAGGGGAACAAAGGATGGGGTGACTTGACTGGCTCTCACCAGGTTCTGTTACCCAGAATCCCTTGCAAACCTAAATAAATGTCTAAATAATCACATTTTCCTCACATTTCAGTGGTGGAAAGTTCTGGAATCTGCGTGGATCCACAAATTTCCACCCACCCCGCGTTCCCCAAAGTCTTCCGAGAAAAATGGTACCTCACTTGCGTGGGTAGGCCTAGGTCCCGCAACATGAAACGGCGCAAAACGCAACGTGGACACACCACAATTTCACAGTGAAAAATGACACTTTTTTGGCAAAGTGCCTAGCTGTAGTTTTTTAACCCTAGCTCTGCTGGCACCTAGGGAACCCTAGCAAACCTATACATTTTTTAAAAATAGACACCCAGGGGAATACAGGATGGGGTGACTTGACTGGCTCCCACCATGTTCTGTTACCCAGAATCCCTTGCAAACCTAAATAAATGTCAAAAAAACCACATTTTCCTCACATTTCTGTGGTGGAATGTTCTGGAATCTGCGTGGATCCACAAATTTCGACCCACCCCACGTTCCCAAAAGTCTTCCGAGAAAAATGGTACCTCACTTGTGTGGGTAGGCCTAGTGCCTGCGACAGGAAACGGCGCAAAACGCAACGTGGACACACCTCAATTTCACAGTGAAAAATGACCCTTTTTTGGCAAAGTGCCTAGCTGTAGTTTTTGAACCCTAGCTCTGCCGGCACCTAGGGAAACCTAGCAAACCTATACATTTTTGAAAACTATACACCCAGGGGAATACAGGATGGGGTGACTCGACTGCCTCTCGCCAGGTTCTGTTACCCAGAATCCCTTGCAAACCAAAACAATGTCAAAAAAACCACATTTTCCTCACATTTCTGTGGTGGAATGTTCAGGAATCTGCGTGGATCCACAAATTTCGACCCACCCCACGTTCCCCAAAGTCTTCCGAGAAAAATGGTACCTCACTTGTGTGGGTAGGCCTAGTGCCTGCGATAGGAAACGGCGCAAAACGCAACATGGACACACCTCAATTTCACAGTGAAAAATGACCCTTTTTTGGCAAAGTGCCTAGCTGTAGTTTTTGAACCCTAGCTCTGCCGGCACCTAGGGAAACCTAGCAAACCTATACATTTTTGAAAACTAGACACCCAGGGGAATACAGGATGGGGTGACGCGACTGCCTCTCGCCAGGTTCTGTTACCCAGAATCCCTTGCAAACCAAAACAATTGTCAAAAAAAACACATTTTCCTCACATTTCTGTGGTGGAAAGTTCTGGAATCTGCGTGGATCCACAAATTTCCACCCACCCCACATTCCCCAAAGTCTTCCGAGAAAAATGGTACCTCACTTGTGTGGGTAGGCCTAGTGCCCGCGACAGGAAACGGCGCAAAACGCAACGTGGACACAACACAATTTCACAGTGAAAAATGACCCTTTTTTGGCAAAGTGCCTAGCTGTAGTTTTTGAACCCTAGCTCTGCCGGCACCTAGGGAAACCTAGCAAATCTATACATTTTTGAAAACTAGACACCCAGGGGAATCCAGGATGGGGTGACTTGACTGCCTCTCACCAGGTTCTGTTACCCAGAATCCCTTGCAAACTTAAAAAATTGCCCAAAAAACACATTTTCTCTACATTTCTGTGGTGGAAAGTTCTGGAATTTGCGTGGATCCACAAATTTCCACCCACCTGCGTTCCCCAAAGTCCTCCGAGAAAAATGGTACCTCACTCGTGTGGAAGGCCCAAGTACCCGCGACAGGCAAAGGCCCAAAATTTAGTGAGGCGACATCAAAATTGCCGATCACAAAACAACCTGGTTTTGCAAGGGTTGTCACATGGGTTTTTGGCCCCGTGCTCGGCGGCCATCTAGGGAAACCTACCAAACCCACACATTTCTGAAAACTAGACACCCGGGGATTCCAGGGAGGTATGGCTTGCGTGGATCCCCCAACGTTTCCTACCCAGAATCCCTGCAAACCTCAATTTAAGCTGAAAAAAATCACTTTTTCATAACTTTTGTGTGGGAAAGTTGTGGCATCACCGGGCTGACACAAATTTCCTACCACCCAGCGTTCTCCGGGTCTCCCAATAAAAATGGTGCCTCACTCGTGTGGGAGGCCCAAGTACCAGCGACAGGCAGGGCCCAAAACGTATTGAGGCGACATCAAAATTGCCTATCACCAAACAACCTGGTTTTGCAAGGGGGTCACCTGGGTTTGGCCCCGTGCTTGGCGGCCATCTAGGAAAACCTACCAAACCCACACATTTCTGAAAACTAGACACCCGGGGATTCCAGGGAGGTATGGCTTGTGTGGATCCCCCAACGTTCCTTACCCAGAATCCCTGCAAACCTCAATTTAAGCTGAAAAAATCACTTTTTCACACATTTTTGTGTGGGAAAGTTGTGGCATCACGGGCTGACACAAATTTCCTACCACCCAGCGTTCCCGGGTCTCCCGATAAAACGGTGCCTCACTGTGTGGGAGGCCCAGTACTGCGACAGGCAAGGGCCCAAAGCGTATTGAGGCAACATCAAAATTGCCTATCACAAAATGTTTTGGGCCCTTGCCTGTCGCGGGCACTTGGGCCTCCCACACGAGTGAGGCACCATTTTTATCGGGAGACCCGGGGGAACTCTGGGTGGTAGGAAATTTGTGTCAGCCCGGTGATGCCACAACTTTCCCACACAAAAGTGTGAAAAAAGTGATTTTTTCAGCTAAAATTGAGGTTTGCAGGGGATTCTGGGTAAGGAAACGTTGGGGGATCCACGCAAGCCATACCTCCCTAGAATCCCCCGGGTGTCTAGTTTTCAGAAATGTGTGGGTTTGGTAGGTTTCCCTAGATGGCCGCCGAGCACGGGGCCAAAAACCCAGGTGACCCCCCTTGCAAAACCAGGTTGTTTGGTGATAGGCAATTTTGATGTCGCCTCAATACGTTTTGGGCCCCTGCCTGTCGTGGGTACTTGGGCCTCCCACACAAGTGAGGCACCATTTTTATCAGGAGACCCTGGGGAACGCTGGGTGATAGGAAATTTGTGTCAGCCCGGTGATGCCACAACTTTCCCACACAAAAATGTGTGAAAAAAGTGATTTTTTCAGCTAAAATTGAGGTTTGACGGGGATTCTGGGTAAGGAAACGTTGGGGGATCCACGCAAGCCATACCTCCCTGGAATCCCCCGGGTGTCTAGTTTTCCGAAATGGGTGGGTTTGGTAGGTTTCCCTAGATGGCCGCCGAGCACAGGGCCAAAAAACCAGGTTGTTTTGTGATAGGCAAATTTTGATGTAGCCTCAGAAGGTTTTGGGCCCTTGCCTGTCACGGGTCCTTGACCCACCCACGCGAGTGAGGTACCATTTCTATTGGGATACTTGGAGAAAGGCGAAGGGGTAGGAAATTTGTTGTTTCTCTCTGCAGCGTGACAATTTTGGCACAATATTGCAAGGAAAATGTGACAGACATTTTGAGGTTTGCAGAACATTGTGGGTAAGATAACTTGTTGGGATCCACAAGAAAGACATCACCATGTACTCCCATGGGTGTTTAGTTTTCGACAAAATCTACAGTTGGTAGGTTATTCTTAGATGAAATATACACCTTGGCAGAGAGATAAAAAAGACAAAGATTACTGCACAGCCATCTATACCTAAAGCACACACACCTACTGGTTGGATTTGGCACGAGGGCGAGTGATGGTTCAGTATATATAATTTTATTAACAAGAGATTTCACAAAAATGAAATGCTCTGTCAATAATTGAAAGGCCAAAAAACTGAACCAGTGACTCGCAGCTCGTGAGAAGTAAAGCCACGTCAAGGCACCAACCGCTTTACAGGCCATTCACACACCTTTCATACATGATACACACAAGACCATTCACACCACCAGGCACAAAACCAACACATTACAACATTCACAAAAAGAGACAAGGTATACCCTGCTTGACAAAAACAGAAAAGACACATTTTTCTGCACAACCACCTATTCCTCAAACACACATACATACATACTGGTTGAATTTGGCACGAGGGTGAGTGATGGTTCAGTATATACAGTTGTATTAACCAGAGATTTCACAAAAATGAAATGCACTGTTAATAATTGAAAGGACGAGAAACTGAACCATTGACTCACAGCTCGTGAACTGTAAAGCCACGACAAGGCACCAACCTCTTTACAGGCCATTCATACACCTTTCATATGTGTGACACATACAAAACCATTCACACCGCCAGCCGCGGGCCCAGCACTTTACAACACACACATCAGCAGACAGCGCCATTCAAGGGCCCATCACTTTCACACGCCCACATTCCTGACACAGCAACCACACCAGCTCACGGATTGCGTGGAGTGGCGTTTGGCTAGCAGTGTGTGTAGTGACCAGCAGCTAGTCACTACTTACACACCGCCAGCCAAGCGCCAGTCCACGTACACCGCCAGCCGAGCGCCAGTCCACGCACACCACCAGCCAAGCGCCAGTCCACACACACCGCCAGCCAAGCGCCAGTCCACACACACCGCCAGCCAAGCGCCAGTCCACACACACCGCCAGCCAAGCGCCAGTCCATGCACACATCCAGCCAAGCCCCAGTCCACGCACACCGCCAGCCAAGTGCCAGTCCACGCACACCGCCAGCCAAGCGCCAGTCCACGCACACCGCCAGCCAAGCGCCAGTCCACGCACACCACCACCCAAGCGCCAGTCCAAACACACCGCCAGCCAAGCGCCAGTCCACGCACACCGCCAGACAAGCACCACTCCACGCACACCGCCATCACATTTAGGATTGTTTTATACAAATAAGAAAACACAAACAAATTGCAAATAGATACAAATCTACTAACACAAAATCTGAAACTAAATACACTACACAAATGCCAACCTTGAAACTGAACAAAAAATATTAAACAATAGAGGCCAGGCAGTTCACTTTACCACTCATGGATGCTCCCAAAAATTATTTTGCGTGTGGTACTTTCTAAAACAAGCAGGCACACACAGCCCAGGGTTAGAAGGACACTTGGGGCAGTACATACGAGTCTCCTTCCGCATACCTCTTCACCAACAGACTCTACATCTCCTACTGGGAAAGTCTTTTGAGGGTGTGGGAGGAATGTGATCAGGAAAGTGGCGATCTTTCAATCTAGCAACATCCTCCACCACTCCAACTCTAGGAACACTTGCCTGTTCCACTAAAACAAGGCTGCCTATTACAGACTCCTGAAACTTAGCAAAAGTCATCTTTGACTCAGGACAAGAATCCTGGAATACAACAAAAGCATTAAAGGTTGCCAAGTGGAAAAGATGGATAGCCAACTTCTTATACCAAATGTAAGCCTTACGAAGAGCAGCGTAAGGTTCCAACCTCTGATCTACTCTGTCAACATCACCCATGTGCCTATTATAGTCTAAAATGCACACAGGTTTGCGCACTTCAGCAACCTGACCCCAAAGAGTCACAGGTGAAGTGCTTTCATCATGGATGGTAGTCAGCATGTAGACATCTCTCCTGTCTGAAAACTTCACAGCTAGAAGCTCCTCGCAACGCACTGTCCCCGCACAAGCTTTTGACAAACAAGTTCTTTTGGGAAACCTTTACGGTTAGAGCGGATTGTGCCACAAGCAACAGTGTCCACTTTGGCCAATTCCCTGAACAACCGCACACCAGTGTAGAAGTTATCTACATATAAATGGTGGCCTTTGTTAAAAAGTCCTCTACCAAGTTCCCACACAATTTTCTCAGTCACTCCAAAAGTGGACGGACAACCAGGGGGGTTAATCCTAGATTCCTTACCGGTGTACACCCTGAAATTAGAGACATATCCAGTCCGACTGTCACACAGCATATACAGCTTAATTCCATAGCGTGCCCTCTTACTAGGAATGTATTGCCTAAAAACCAAGCGGCCCTTGAACAACACCAAAGACTCATCCACTGCTATTTCTTTCCCTGGAGCATAGATCTCAGAAAATCGATCAACAAAGTGATCAATGACAGGCCGAACCTTAAAAAGATGGTCACAATCAGGGTGATCTCGTGCCAACGCTAAACCATTATCGACAAAATGCATCATCCGAAGCAGAAGCAAATACCTATCACGACTCATGACTGCCGGAAATATAGCAGTTGCCATCAAGGGACTAGTAGACCAATATGAAGACATTGATGGCTTCCTTAGCAAGCCCATCAAAAAAGTTAAACCCAAGAACTTCTTCATCTCTTCCAGATTTGTGGGAGTCCACCGGGTAGCTCTAGAGTGGGGCTTAAGGCTGGCACTGTTGTCCCTCAAAACTGTTCGGCATACAAATTAGTCTGCTCAACAATCTCTGCCAAAAGTACATCGTCCATAAACAACTGAAAAAAATGTATCGGCAAAAAGTTTTCAGTATTCACTCTACACCCTGGAACACCAGTAAAGTCTGGCAATGCCGGCTGCACCATGCCTGGGGCAACCCAGACGTCAGCACTTTCAACGGGAAGCCTTGCAGCCCCAGGCTGCAGCCCAGATGCCTCTTACCGCACTATACCAACGGGAAGCCTTGCAGCCCCAGGCTGCAGCCCAGATGCCTCTTGCCGCACTATCGGCACATCAATGTCCTCCTCTAACACAGGCACTTCATCCGCACTAAGAGTAGCCTCATCCGCACTGAGAGTAGCTTCATCATCCGATGATGCCATGTGGAGAGAAAACTCACTGCCTGAATCTTCCCCTGCCTCCTCTGCCTCAGATGCAGAGTCAGTCTCTGAACCATGGTCAGAGGAAGAATCAAAAAGCATGCCAACAACCTGCTGAGCAGTAATTCTGCGGCTAGCCATTATCCTTACTAAGAAAGGAGACTGCACAAACAAGTCAACAACAACCAACACTGTGCAAAATAAGTAAAAAAAATGTGTGCCTTTATCACAAAGATCAATATACTCAAAAACTATACGATTCACTTGCAAGAGACCGCTACACTCACCAGCACCTACTCTGCAAAGAGACAGCAAAAACGATATCCACTAGAAAGAAAAAAAAACAAAACCAATTACTCACAAAACAACAAAATACACATCGAGCACAAATGCAAAAAGTTTTTGACACTCAAAAAACAGAAGCCAAACAGGCTGCAATTATTACACCATTTGCAAAAAACACATTCATGCAGAGAAATGAAAAACATTTACATTGTACAAAAAAAGTCTCTTACCAAACACAAGCAACTACACAAACAGCAGAACCAAAAGTAACGAAACCGCAACCTGGAACAGTCTAAAGAGCAAAAGCTTTCAACTAGAACAAAAAGGGAGAAATAAAGCATTACAATTGCAATTCACAAGAAATAAAAGAATTAACATTATAACACACTATGTCACTACCTAATTGGTCAATCTGCCAGATGGGCCTTCAAATAGGGCTGTGCAAAAATGGGGGTGAACTTGCCCAAGGGATCGGGTGAGCTTGTCTGAGGGTGGGGCAGAAAACAGCAGACAGAAATGTGCCCCCTTGCAAAAGAAATAAATCCCTGGTGCCTAGTAGGATTTTCTGCCTCCCCCCTCCCGCCTAGGGCAAAAAGGCCAAAAAAAAGGGGCAGATCTGTCCCCAGGAGGGGCAGAAAAAACATTAACCAAATTTATAAAAAAAATCTGCCCCCTGGGAGCAACCCTTGCCCAAGGGGTCGCTTCCATTTTAATTTCAAATAAGTCCCTGGTGTCTAGTGGGGTATTCTGCCCCCCCCCGGGGGCAGAAAGGCCAAATACACGGGCCGATCTGCCCCCAGGGGGGGCAGAATACACATTTTAAAAAAACTGAGGCCCCTGGAAGCGACCCTTCCGCAAGGGGTCGCTTCCATTTTTTTTTAAAAAAAGATCCCTGGCTCTAGTGGGCTTTTCTGCCCCCCCTGGGGCCAGAAACGCCAAAAAACCAAGGCAAACAGTCCCCAGGGGGGGCAGAAAAGACTTTTAAAAAATGTGCCCCCTAAGGAAGCGACCCTTGCCCAAGGGGTCGCTTCCTTCAGATAATAAAAGGACTCCCTGGTGTCTAGTGGGGTATTCTGCCCCCCGGGGGGCAGAAAGGCCACATACACAGGCCGATCTGCCCCCAGGGGGGGCATAATACACATTTTAAAAAAATGAGGCCCCTGGCAGCGACCCTTCCCCAAGGGGTTGCTTCCATTTTTTTTTTTTTAAATCCCTGACTCTAGTGGGCTTTTCTGCCCCCCCTGGGGCCAGAAACACCCAAAAAATCAGGCTATCTGTCCCCAGGGGGGGCAGAATATAATTTTTTATTAAATTTGGCCCCTGGAAGTGACCCTTGCCCAAGGGGTCGCTTCCATTTAAAAATAAACAAATTCCCTGGTGTCTAGTGGGGTTTTCTAAAGGCCAAATAAAAAAAACGATCTGCCCCCTCAGGGGGCAGAATATACTTTAAAAATAATTTGGGCCCCTGGAAGCGACCCTTGCCCAAGGGGTCGCTTCCGATTTTTAAAAAAAACAATTCCCTGGCTCTAGTGGGCTTTTCTGCCCCCCCTGGGTCCAGAAACGGCCAAAAATCGGCCAATCTGTCCCCAGGGGGGGCAGAAAAGTCTAAAATTAAATTTCCCCCTTAGGAAGCGACCCTTGCCCAAGGGGTCGCTTCCTTTCCACTCCTAAAACGAATCCCTGGTGTCTAGTGGGGCACTCCTGGTGCACGATCGCGACGCTGTGCGCGATCGTGCACCAGGAATGCCCTGCATTAAGACATCAGGGGAGAGGAAACACTGTTTCCTCTCCCCCGATGCCTCAAGGCATCCAGATTTGGCCCCCCCGCCCCACCGGAGACCAAAACCTACCTCCTCCTCTTGGACACGCTGGAAACAAATGGTTTCCAGCGCGTCCAGCGCTTCCTGATGACGTCGGCGCGCGCTGACGTCATGGGAAAGCGTGGGGGGGTAGGGGGGTGGCAGTGGAAACTCTTCCGCTGCCATCCCCCTCTGTGGGGGCAAGATCGTTACCCCTGGGGGGGAGCGCCAGCGCTCCCCCCAGGGGCTGTGCTCCTGACGGAGCGGTTCCGTCATGAGCACAGCCCAACCCATGCTCATGACGGAACCGCTCCGTCATGAGCATCGAAGGGGTTAAAAAGTAAGTGTCCTATATTCAAAGGTGGCCAACCTTGCCACTTGAATTGTTAGGCACTTGAAACTTAATGCTATAAGAATGCTTGACACAGCTTTTCCGCACTCTTTGCATGACTACATTAAGACAAGCGTCACATTGTATTCTGGGACTGAACGTGTGCTGTTAACGCTAACTATGGGCTCAAAAACCTCAGCAACAAAGTGCAGTTGGGTAAAAAGCCAGGATTAGCTGAATGTATCACACATAACAATGGAACACCTTACAGCTATGAATTATGTTGGTATGTGGAAAGACTTATGTTATTGCTTCACCACTATCCCATGTGCATAGTCACAACACACTTTTAGCATGTACCTGTCCCTACACCTTGCACTGAATGTTTAAAGCCTGGGGTGTTTGGCAGTTAACCTGCTATTAATACTGACTTGTTAGAAAATGGGGACTGTTGTATTAAAGGGATTTATCCATTCTGTATCTGTAGGTAAATTTGATAGTACATAGTGGCTAAGATTCTTATGAACCAGCCATGTCATCAATCAGTGAAATAATTAAACACCGCCAAAATATCAAATATGATTTTAAAATTCCCAGATTCTCTACAGTGCATTAAATAATAAGATCAGACATAGAACATGCTTCTAAACCCTGCACCTTTAATCTAAGCATGCACATCTGCAGGAACAAAGGGAAGAAGAAACAATATTTTAGTGACATCCCTAAATAACAAATTCAAGCAGAATTATGTTAGACCAGTCTTTCTTGCTTCTCCCTTGAATAACAAAGTTATATTGTGTTGACCCCTTAAGGAAGAAATAAAAATGACTCATTCACTCTCACTTTCTGTTCCTTGAAGGCCATTTTAGTTAGTGGTTGTGCAACTGATCATATTTTTACTCTAATGAGGGCTGTTTCCCTTCGGTGTGGTTTTATCAGTTATTGTAGATTTAAACCTAAAACAGGTTAGCTTAAACAAAGCACACTGACATGTAGGGTAAGGTTAGTTAGTGGATTTCAAGATAATATTTATGCTAAAATGTTAAGAGAATAGTTCCTATTTCTGACAGTCTCTACTGTCAGGCGATTGTTAGTATATTTAACAATATTTAGTTTTGTCTCCCTATTTGTTGAATTTTAAAATCACATTGAAGGATTTACAAGTCTCTGAAGATTATGGTGCTAACAAGGGTCTTAAGTATGGTCTATTTTTTAAAACAATTGCACAAGTTTAGCATGGAAAAAAATAATGTGGGGTGTATGTCATATAAGTAAAGAAGAGCATAAATTTGTTCAAGAAACAATGAGACGAGACTAAAGGTTGTGAGAGATTGGAGAGATGAGAGAAAGATAAGAGAACAGATGACGGATAAAGAAGAAATTTGATTGTTAAATCAGCATCCTAGACAGAGATTTGAACATGAGGGATAGGGTGAGATGCGTATGGTGCGTCATGAACCTTCGAAAATTGGTAAAGTTGAATACGTGGGAGAAAGTAAGTGTAAAAGAACTCATGTTATAAATGGTGATTTTCCTGATTGGAGAAGAGATCGTTTTGAGAGGAATTTATTATGTGTGTGATAAGACTGCATATTTCAATTTGCTACGTAATTGGGTTGGATCATGTTTTCTTGCTTTGGTGTTTCCTAGAGTCTATCATATGAGTGGAATGGAAGATGCAGTTGGTGTGAAGAGAGTGAAACATAGATTTGGACAAATAGCATTAGAAAAAAATGATTTGCTATTATTGCTCCTACATGTGTGACTATGAATAATGTGAAAAATAAACTATTTTCTACAGTAGTGGACAGGCTTGTTTCGAGTACTGCTGGAGCCCTAACCTAAATTAATTCTGAGTTTATCATTATAAGAGCAATAGTAATGCAAAACCATTTAACGTTTGCTATCCTTCCTGCGAAGGAAGGTGATATTTGCGAGGTACTGAAGGTTAAGAAAAGCTGCACCTTCATACCTGAAAACAGCAGGGTTATTAATGAATGAGCTGGCCTTCTATCATAGCACAAATGAAAAACTTCAAATAAAGGACCCTCCCCTATTACATTCCTTTCTGGAACTCCAGCTGGAAGAATCATTGTCCCTTATGCAAAGTATTAAATCGGGATCCCCGTCCGACCCCTGCCCAGCAAACATTCTGGCTTCTCTAGCCCCTTCGATTAATCCCTTAGTACATCAGCTCTTCAATGTCTCCCTCTCTTCTGGGACCATGCCAAATTTATGGAAACATGCTATGATCCTCCCACTGATAAAAAAGGCCAATGGCAATCGGATGGATCCGGCCAATTATAGGCCAATATCCCTGCTTCCAGCCTTCTCTAAAGCATTAGAGAAGCATGTTAATAAGGCCCTACAAAGACATATCGAAGATGGCAATCTTCTCCATGAATCCCAGTCCGGCTTCAGAGCCAATTTTAGTACTGAATCAGCTTTGCTAGAGGTGACGGAGTCCATCAGGGACTGCTTGGATCAAGGAGGCAAGGCTGTTCTGATTCTGCTCGATCTGTCAGCGGCCTTTGACACAGTCCCAAACTTTAGGCTCCTAAATAGGCTCAAGGACATCGGCCTACGTGGAATGGCCCTGTCATGGCTGTCCTCCTTCCTGGGAGAGAGATCTTAGACCATCTGGCTCCCTCCGTTCTCATCACCGATACCATCCTTGGATGTGGGTGTCCCCCAGGGTTCCATCCTTAGCCCCACCCTTTTCAATATCTACCTATTTCCCCTGGCATCTATGGTAGAGGAAGAGGGTGTCAAGATCATCTCTTACGCTGATGACACTCAGCTGATTTTTACCTGTGACTTCGACGGGCCAAGATTAGGACTTGCTTAACAAAAGTTTTCAACTGGCTGAAGATTAATCAGCTAAAGTGCAACCCAGATAAAACTGAGGTGGTTTTCTTTGGTTGCCCAGTTATTCCGAAATGGACCGCCTGGTGGCCAAATGATTTTCCACAACCCTCGGCTGAAAAGGAGAAAGCAAAAAATCTGGGAGTCATTATAGATAAAGCACTTTCTATGCAGTCTCAGATCCAGAATCTTACTGGCACCTGTTTTGGTACACTTCGCAGGCTCAAAACATTCCTGCCACTTCTCCCAATGGAGAGCAGGAAGATCGTGGTGCAGGCACCGATAACCACAAAACTGGATTATGTCAATTGCCTGTATCTGGGCCTCCCTAAATCGCTGATCCAGCGATTGCAGGTGATTCAGAACGCAGCAGCCAGAGCTATTACCAAGCCTAAACCAAGAGCCAGGATGACTCCGATTTTGGCATCCCTTCACTGGCTCCCTATAAAAGCACGGATTGGTTTCAAAGCCCTTACCATCTTCTTCAAGGCATTCCATAAAGTAGGTGCAGGCTATTTAATTAAACGGGTCTCATTACTTTCCCTCGAGGCCTCTCCGCTCTTCAAATGCCAACCTGGCCTGCATCCCCAAGATACGTCTGGCTCGCACAGGAGGCAGATCCTTCGGCTATCTGGGTGCTAAGTTGTGGAACAGCCTTCCTGAAGCATTGAGATCAAATACAAATCTTCTGTCTTTCAGGAAGAACCTGAAAACATGGCTCTTCAGTCTTTAATCGGGGTCTTTCTCACTCCTTTCCACTGTTGTCAAAGGCGCCAGGACACTCTAGTTTGAGTAGCTGTGCGCTTGAATAAATTCCCTATTTCATTTCATAAACAATATTACTAGTGTCTCTCATGAATTTCAAGCTTTAGAAGAGCATGGATTGTGGGAAAGTGTAGGTTCGTGGGTTAGTGAAATAGGGAAGGGATTTAGCAATGTTGGTGAATGGATTGATAGTTGGGAGGGGGAACTTTACGAAAATCCTAACTCCTGTAATTATTATAATGATTTGTGCAATTGTATTATAATGATTTGTGCTCAATTTTTTGGGTGTGTTTGAAATTGTGGCTGTAAAAATTAAAGAAATGTTTTGAAATGGAAACAAAAAGAAACTGAGATGCAGAGCATTAAAGATCATGTTTATAACCAGCTGAAGATGATGGAGGAGAATACTAGAAGGAAACAGAAAGAGATGCAGATTGTCCTAAACCCAATGTCGACAATTTTTTTTTAATTTAGAATGGGTTTCATGAGGTTGACGAAACAAACTTGGTGAAAGCTTTTCTTGTTGAAAAATCCTTTCATACAGCTTTTTGGCTCTTTCGGAGATGATCAGGACCCCCTTTACTTCTGTCCTTTTTTCCTGTGTTTAAAGACCTTTTTCCCTCCCTTCCATGCCCCTTGTAATACTCTCCTCCTGCTTCACTCTTTTTTATAAACCCCTTTTCTACAAACCCCTTACTCCATCTCCCTCTTTACTCTTGTTTTTTTTTTAACAAACCTCTTGCCCCTCCTGTCTTACTTCCTTTTTAGGTCGAGCCTAGAGTCAGCGCACAAGTGCTGCTCTGGTGAAGATCTGCTGTAGTTCACTACGTGAGAGAAGCAACGCCCACTCCCCCGCCCATATGTTTCATTGGCTTGTGTCATTGTCCCTCCTAAATGCTGGCTTCTGATTCATCAATATGATATGCTTGTTAGTCCCTCCTTAGTACGGCCATGACGTCACTTGTCACCTCCCATGGCTACTGGCCCCTTTACTTGGTTGTTGCACAGTGCGTGTACTTTTTATTTATTGAGTTTCTCTTTCTGCCGACAGGTTCCTGGTGGACACGGATCTACCGTATCTGTGTTAAAATGCTCTTCGGCGGCGCTTCGCCCGTACTGTAACCTGTGAATAACCCCTCGATGCTGCGTTCCAGCTCGGCGCTCTCGCGGGCTGGGTCTCTCCAAGTTGGGCTCGGTTCTGCGCACATGTGATAATGGTAATGAAGCGTGTTCTGTGTGTCTTCGGCTCTGAGCTGTCGGCGCTTGTTTTGTACAGCTGGCGCCGAGACCCGAACACGGGTTCCCCAGGCCCAAAGTCGGACGCTCGGTGGAGCCAGACTGCATCAGCCCTTACATTGCTCATAACCGAGCAAATACACTCCTGTATGTTTGACCTAGCCACTAAGTACTAAAATACTTTTTTTTTGGCCGGGCGAGGTTTCGCAGACTTTTACAGTAACCCCACCTTACCGATCGCGTGGCTGGGATCCGGGTTCTCGTTCTGCAGCATTCTAGTCCGTAGCTCCCGTTCATGGCTCAGGGTTTCTGCTCTTAGATAGGTCATGCGGCGACAGTGTGCTATTAATCCCCGAATGGGGAGGGTGCCGACCCCGCAGCAGAGCTCTGCAACCATCACTTATCTCTCTGTCCTCCTTAAAATTATGCCGGTGGCGGGCGGAGAGATGCTGAGAGTGGGAAGTTGCAGTGTGACTGTGCTCTTAGCCCTCCCCGCCTGAGCGGCTCAGCTCCAACTGTTGCGTCCTACCAGTACTTCTAGAACTGCCTGTCCCCTTATATCCCTGGTTTGGACAGCAGGATACAGTTGAAGGACGGCAAGAAGGGACACTTGAAAGATGCACTGCGCCGATCCCTAGCTGTTTACCTCACACCACTCACTGCCCCTGTCATGCTCTGCCCTGTCTGTGATGCACTTTTCAGAATTGTGCTAGTCCTCCGAAGTGATGAATCTCGATACGGAAAAAATAGTGTAAAATGTTCTGTCATATTTCATCCAGAAAGCTCACCTCATTGCTAATCGGAAAATACGTGCCGTCTGTCAGTGTGTGATAAGGAAACTGTAGGAGAGGCATTCGCTCATATCCCCAACGTATCCAAATACTTGAGAGCCTGATGTGCTTTGCTTGAGTAACTGTTATGCGTTAGACAGTGCTTGGAAAATATTGTTATGAAGAGGAGTGTGTGAGAAGGTGGCTTGGTATATGCTGTCCACTAGTTAAAGTGGGCACCCTGTACCAATCCACACGACCCTTATGATGTATGAGGTCAAAGATAACCTTTATGAAAGCTATCCTAGTGGTAGCTATGGAGAGCAGCCATCAGGCTTAATCTTGAAGGAATGTAAAGCAGCTTGTTTTACCAGAATATCATCTCCTGAATGACTAAATGAAGGAGAACCACACAGTAGTTATATAAAAATATGTATTTATTAGTATAACACTCTCGACTATCCTCTACATGAGGGTATAACACAAAGCACACAATACTGGATCAATAGAACAGTTGTAAGTAGCACAATACACAGCGGTCTCCAGGGGGAGACAGAACCATATACTAAAATAGTGGTATAACAATCACGACTTGACTAGACACAGTGCCTAGAGCACGTAGAATCGCTGGGACCCCAAGGAACCACCCAAGGTGATGACACAGGAGACCCACGGAGGACGGGTGCAGTGAGGAAACACGACCGCCTGCTCCGTACAACTCAATGGGAAAGTCGCGATTGCAAAGTTAAAGTTTAAGGACCCTTCTAGGAGGACTTCGAGCCAACCCTTAGGAACTTAGGAGTTTAAAGAGCCACCTCACCCGTGGATACCGTAGTATCGGAGTTACCTAACCCAGGGAAGCCGGGTGCATAGGTCTGAAGTGGCGTCGGAAACTCTTGTTGTACTCTATGGAAGGAAGTGAAGAAGTGCTGCTGCCGTGAAGGTGAAAAGGGTCCGATGGAATCCAAGCCTGCATTCTGGATGGAAGGAACCTGAAAGCAGAGGAGACAGAGTCTGGGTCACTTCAGTGTGACCAGGGGCTTGGGAGACGAATGCCCACCGACGTCGGGTGCTTCAGGTGCGAAGAAGGGATGCTTGACTCTGCAGCCACGAGGACCAGGAGACGTTGAGGACAACCAGGAGCCGGAGGTGAGCTGTCCCTCATTCATTAGCCAGCTACAGCAGCAGCAGGACGTTCTAGACTGCACGGCTTCAGGCATCCATTCAATGCCCTGTCGCCCTACCAAATAAATTGATGCTGCCCAGGTTGACTTTAGCACTGCCCAGCTGCACAGCATAAGTCCAATTTATTTCGCCTGAAGAAACCCATCTGGCTGTTTAAATATACTGCCTACGGGGAGCCCTCGACTCCCGTCCTGAAGTACTGACCCCAGGAACTACTCAGCCATACACATGGTTAAACTCAACTAGCTCACCGTTGTCCTGAAGATGAACCCCAATACTTGGGTTCGAAACGTCGTCGACCATTTCACAACATGAACTCCTAAAAACCTGTATAAATCATTTAGGGAGTTCTACCATATTGTTGTCAATGCGATGTCTTTTTAAAAATTCACTACCACTCTTTCACAGCACGTTTTCTTTCACTTACTGTGTGAGCACCATAAAAACTGAAATTGCTACGAATAAATTTCTGTCATCTTGTGACCTACATGACCCTTTACAGACTCTTTTTTCCTGCTCCCTAGTGAATTAATTTCTTTGCTGGAAATAATAAGTGCCCCACTCTGGGTCACGCTTTTTGCTTTTGGACCTTTTTAGGCCACACCTGAACCATTGTTTTTTATAAATCCATTATCACCCCAGGTTCATATATCGGGGTACTCTTGTCTCCCATCAACCCCCTAGTCCCACAAAGGATGTCGAGTGCTGAGGGGTCAGTGTCCGGCGGGAGCACCAACAAGCCTTGGCAACAGCAACCCATGCAGGAAGGACAAACAGGTTACGGTGTGGACCAGCAAGGTCCAGGGGACTCTCCAAGCAATGGAGAGTCAGGGCATGTCTGGAGCAACCAGGAAAGCCCAAGAATAATCAAGATGACCCTCAGAGGGACCCGCAGGCTGAAGGACCAGGAGTCACGAGGGGACCTCGAGCAAGTCTGCAAAGGACCAGCCCACGGAGCACACGGTGTGAGGAGGCCGGAGTTCTTTGGTGCAAATACTGCTCAGGGTGAGGACCATACGGGGTCCAATACACAAGCCCAGGAATTGCCAACAAGCATATGCACTTGCAAATGGACACTGTGCACAGGGGTACGGGTTACGCAGCCCCCACGAGGGATATTGGCCTCAAACTCGGTGAGACGGCAGATCAACCTCAGGGACTTTCAGAAACCCACCTCCTGTGTTGCTGAAATCTTCATAGTCCACAGGAGCTCAGGAGCAGCTACTGGTCAGTTGCACTTTAGGAGCCTGCGAAGCAGGGGAGTGACTCCTTCACTCCAAGGGAGATTCTTCTGTTGTCTTAAGTGCCCCACAGGTCCTGCACGGAGCCTGTATGGAGTCACGGCACAAACTAAGCTGTGGATGGAAAGGGGGACGAAGTCAAGCCCAGTCGAGGTCCAGCGAAGTCCAGGTGTCCAGACGGTCGAAGGTCAGTGGTTTCTTCTTTGTAGAATCTTGTCCACGTAAAATCCAATGTCCTGTAGTCAGGTAACCCATTTTATATCCACGGGAGAGGGTTGGACAGATTCAGAGGGGTGGCTACACCCATGTCCTTTGTCCAGTTTTGCGCCAGAGCAGGAGCAAATGGCTCCCAGAACTGGTTTGAGCTGGACTATGGACAGGGACACCAAATGTGCCCCCAGTGCAGACTTTCAGGCACTCAGAGTGCACCCACCCAGCCCCAATACACTAAACCCTGTCTGGGAGGTGGTCACATCTCCCTGTGACAGGATGCCTATTGTGCTGCCTTCCTCTGCTCGAGCTTGGCTCAGCAGCAGGAGGGCAGAAATGTGTCTCTGGCTGGCAGCATCCATTTTGTGCTGTCCGGGTCGAGAAGGCTGGTACAGGGTAGACCGGTGACCCCACGAAGCTCGCTTCTGAAGGGTGGAATCATACCTCCCACACCAGTTACTGGTGTGGAGGTATGATTCCAAGGTGTTTGACCCCAAACTCGATATGTTTCCATGAAGCCGTTTTCGAGATAGCATTTACCGCGAGGTTATAATGCACCTCTACCTATATGTCCGGCTGAGTCACAGACAACCCGGGAGAATGGTCTCTGAAGGCTGCAGAGAGGCTCTGCTCATGCAGGGGCACCCTCCCACATAAAACCCAGCACCCTGCCTTCAGGATTGTTAAGGCCTGCTATAGGGGTGACTTATAAGTTTTAAGTGTAGTGGCCATTAGATATAGTGAACCTATATCTAAAGTAAGTGGTGCAAGCACCATCTTACATAGGCTGCAGTAGCAGACCTAGAGTTCCATTTTGCATTGCCTCTCATGGGTGGCATAATACATGCTTCAGCCCATGGGAGGCCTCTGGGGTACCTATGCCCTGGGTACATGGTGTACCATATACTAGGGAATTATAAGGGTACCCCAGTATCCAATCTGGAGTGTACCAAAGTACATGCATGTCAATTTAAGGGAGAAAGCAGATAGGCTGGGGTCCTGATTAGCAGGCTCCCAGCCAGACTAGTCAAAAACAGTGAGACATCAAGCAAAAAGTGGGGGTAACCATAAGAAGCAGATCCTACTTTCCTACACAACCCCCCCAAACGAAAGGACATTAAACTAACCTTGACCAGTTCAATCTTCATTTTCTAAGTGGAAATATCTGGAGAGTCCATCTGCATTGGCATGGTTACTCCCAGGTCTATGTTCCACTGTATAGTCCATCCCCTGTAGGGAAATGGACCACCTCAAAAGTTTGGGGTTTTCACCCTTCATCTGTTTCCATAAGAGGGGCTTATGGTCTGTCTGAACAATGAAGTGCGTGCCAAACAAGTATGGCCTCAGCTTCTTCAGAGCCCAAACCACAGCAAAGGCTTCCCTCTCAATAGCTGACCAACGTTTCTCTCTGGGGGTCAGCCTTCTGCTTATAAAAGCTACTGGCTGATCCTGACCCTCTTCATTCAGTTGTTATAACACAGCCCCTACCCCCAACTCAGATGCATCAGTTTGAACAACGAATTGTTGGGAATAGTCAGGACTTTGCAGAATGGGAGCACTGCACATGGCCTGCTCCAGGTCATCAAGTGACTTTTGACAGCTAACTGTCCACTGAACTTTCTTAGGCATTCTTTTGGAAGTAAAATCATTCAAAGGGAGCGTGGCTTCGCGGCGAAAGAACATGGCCGCCTGTTAGAGCGTCTCCGAGGCCCCCTCTCCTGCCCCATATATCCGGCCTAAATATCCGAACCTCCGGTGCTAGAATCGCGCGCCGGAGGTGTAGCGGTACACATTGCCGTGATCCCGAGTGCTGGCGGTCCCCGGAAAGCGGAGAAATCCCGCCCGGAATTTGCGGCCTTCAGCCCTGGAGAAGCCGGGACCTCGAGTGGGCACGTCTGCCTGACTGGGTGCCTGGAGCGACGGCAAGACCTCCCCCGCATACATCCGCGGAGGGACGCAGGCAACTGAGGTGGAGGGGCATTCACACCTTGCCATAACCTACGTGGGTGGGGCGCTGCCCGACGGAAATACGGCCTGAAGACTACCGGTGGGGCCGGCTGCATCGACGCCAGCCCCGGAGCACTGACCTGAGGGACTCGAATGATCGGCGGATGTAAGGTACATCGGCGCGCAGGGGTGGAGGAGGTGACTGACATATAAGCCCAGCGCCGGCGAGTGCGCCTGAGATTGGACCCGTGGCCCCCCCCCTCCCCCTGGCGGTGCGGAGCGGGCCCTAAGCCAAGTGTGCACACGGAGCCTACTCCTCGGCGCCTGCAAGAGGTCCACCGTTAGGTTGCGGAACAAGCATTCGACTACACAGTCCGTTACCGGGAGGAATATACTCGAAGGCCCACAGTTACGGCGAGGTGAGAAAGGCACAAGCCGAGCAGAGCCCCCAGAAACTGCGCTACGCGCTGGCGGCGCGGGCCCGGCCCTGATCATGGCTAACCCGAGAAGTACGAAAACGTCTCAACAGAGCAAGCTGGACCGCTACACCTGCCCAAGGGCGGAATTGCCCGAACGAAAGGGGCCTGGCGACACACAGCAAGGAGGGACAGAGCACGATCCGCCAGAACCCACTATGAAAGACCTGATGGCGGCGATCACTGGAGTGCGCACATCTATAGACAACCTCTCCTCGGAAGTGACGCTGATTAGAGCTGACCTTACAAAATAGAGAGAAAAACAAGCAGCTGGAGCTCACCACCACGAATTTAGTAGAGGACACCTCACAACTGCGGAAGGACATTGTGGAACTCCAAGCGTTCCGTAAAATCGCTGAAGACAAGCTGGACGATTACGAGGGGCGCTCGAGACGCAATAACATACGCGTTATTGGAGTGCCGGAGAAATCGGAGGGGCCCGCTGCTGACCGGTTCATTGAACACCTGGTGACGACAAAGCTACAACCAAAGGGACTGTCCAAGCTGTTTGTGGTGGAGAGGGCGCACAGAGTACCTGGGGGACGCCCAAAACCGGGAGCCCCCCCCCCGTCCCATACTGGCCAGGCTATTAAACTACAGAGACAGAGACACGATCCTACAGGCCGCCAGGGTCGCCCCGCCGATAAAAGTGGATAACTCAGAACTCGCCTTCTTCCCTGACTTTACCCAGGCAGTACAGATGCGTCGACGCTCTTTCCTAGAAGTCAAACGAAAACTGCGTGATAAGGACCTTAAGTACGCTATGCTTTTCCCGGCGCGTCTGCGAGTTGAGGCGGAAGGGAAAGCGCATTTCTTTGACCAACCTGAGTTGGTTTCTGACTGGCTGGACGGCTGGAGGACCTCACCGGAACGGAACCCAAACAACCACTGAACACTAAGAACTGCCTTTCTTGATTTGCAGCTTGAACGCTCTATTCCGTATGTTCCTCCCAAACGTAGAACAAAATACGCAATCTCTTAAAGGCCTGAAGACCTTGACTAAGAATCTCTGGTACTAAAAGATGGATCAATTTGTCGCAGGGCGCAACACCACAGAAAAGTACCTATGTCTTGTGTTGGCAGGAGGGGGGACCAGAGGGGCACTGAGGCCTCCCCTCATTTTCTCCTATTAGTACACGTTGGGCGACAGGCACTCTGCATTTGATTAATATGGGTAGTTTGGAGCCCAGAGTGCAGGGGAGCAGGGTGGGGGGTTGTTGGGAGGGATTATTGTGTTTTATTGTTTTTCTTTGTTTGAGTTTTTTCAATGGTACAGTCCGGATTTGTGCAAGTAACAGTCAGTATGCGTCACTAAGACATCAATGGGTAAGCAGTGGAATAAGGAAGTCAAAATACTAAGTTGGAATGTGAACGGGTTGGGGGACAAAATCAAGAGAAGTGTAGTATTGCAATATATTAGGAGATTGTCGCCAGACATAGTAATGCTTCAGGAAACACACCTGGTGGGTAACACATGCAAGGCCATGCATAGATGGGGTTACGCAATGGTGGCACATGCAGGTTTCGCATCTAACTCCAGAGGGGTGGGCATCCTGCAAAAGAAATCATTCCCCCTGACTCTCACGTCCACCTATACAGACGACCGTGGCAGATATGTCGGGATCACGGGCACTTGGGAGGGCCGAACGATCACATTCATGTCCATCTATGCTCCCCGGGGCTGCAAGCTGCAACCTTTGCAGACCTAAGCGCCGTGTTGATAGCACTGCCAGAGGGACACTTAGTGCTCGGGGGTGACTTTAATTCAGTAATTTCGGGCTCCCTAGACAGACACCCACCCCGCACACTCCCACATACAGCGCATTCTTTTTCCAGTTTCCTAGAGGCAATGGGGCTGGTGGACGGGTGGAGAACCTATAATCCTGATAAGATCCAATACACCTTCCACTCAGGGGCACACAGCAGCTTCTCTCGCCTGGACTACATAGTCATCCCGGCTACTCAGGTGATGGAAATCCAGGAGATCAGACATCTGGCTAGAGGTATTTCAGACCACTCCCCGATCTGGGTCCATATGGCCCTGGATAGCGCACAAGTAGGACGCATTGCCCCTATCAACCCATAGTACTTAAAACACCCCAAAATACGCAAGGACCTCACAAAAGCCGTGGATAACTACTTCCTAGAGAACGAGAATTCGGTAGACTCCCCGCAAATACTATGGGAAGCCTTTAAAACGGTGATCAGGGGCCAGGCACTCTCTCTGATTGCGGGAACAAAAAGAGAAAACATAAAGGACGTATCAGAGGTAGAACACGAACTTTACCGGCTGGAACAAGAAGTGAACACTGACCCGTCCCCTGAACTACTCCATAAACTTCGCCTCCGACAGGCAGAATACCGAGCGCTGGTCACAGACCGCGCCAAAATAATGGGGCAAAACAGGCTGGGCCGGATCTATGATTGGGGGATAAGGCTGGAAAACTAATCGCCTGGTTAGAAAAAAGAGAGCATGCTAATCGGCTGGTTCCAGAAATCAGGAGCTCGGATGGCTTCCCCATAACGGACCCACAAGACATAGCCGAACAGTTTGCAACGCACTTTCACACAGTATACAGCGCGGTGAGCCCACACACTGAAGAGGAGTCCACGGCACTCCTACAGGATATCTCCCTCCCAGGGCTATCAGCCACTGATCGGGAATACTTGGATAGTGAGCTCTCCCACGATGAAATAGCGGCTGCAATCCGAGCGCTCCACTCGGGCAAGGCCCTTGGCCCCAATGGCATCCCGATTGAGCTCTACAAACTCCGTCCGGATAAGTTGGCCCCATATTTGAAAACTATGTTCGAAGACAGCCTTGAAGGGGGATTGCTACCCCCAGATCAGAGAATAGCAACCATAGTTACAATCCACAAGGAAGGGAAGCCCAAAACAGACTGCGCCTCCTACCGTCCTATCTCGCTGCTCAACGCAGAACCAAAAATCCTTGCCAAATTACTAGCCAACAGGCTGATTAAAGTAATAGGGGACTTAGTACATCCTGATCAATCCGGGTTCATGCCAAAGAGGAACACGGCGTTAAATCTGCGTAGAGTGCATGGAGTGTTGGGAAGGGTGCCGACCATACGAGAAGATGCAGTCATCGTCTCCCTAGACGCCACAATGGCCTTCGATACACTTGAGTGGCCCTATCTATTTGCCGTGCTTAAAAAACTGGGATTCGGAACGAACTTTAGACGATGGGTACGATTACTATACGCCACACCTATGGCACAAGTGGTTGTGACGAAACAAAAAATCCGAGGCCTTCACACTTGGCCGAGGGACACGGCAGGGATGCCCTCTATCTCCTTTACTCTTCGCTTTGGCCCTGGAACCACTTGCCGCATGGATCCGCAAAGACGTGAGGATCCGTGAAATGCGATGGTCGGCAGATTGGGAAGACCGTATTTCCCTATACGCGGACGACATCCTTCTATACCTCACGTCACCTCAGAGATCCCTCATAGTAGTATTTGATATCCTATCCGTATTTGGCCGATTCTCTGGGTTTCGTATCAACTGGCAGAAATCTCTTCTGTACGTCCTCTGTGGAAACTCTCCGCCCCTTCCCCGGCACTGCCCCGTCCCAATAGCAATAGACGGATTCAAATATCTGGGTATATTCGTCTCCCTAGACCGCACACTCCAATATGCTCGGAACCTGGCTCCCCCACTGCAACGGCTCAAAAGTGACATTGCACACTGGAAGTCCCTCCCGCTTTCTCTCCTGGGCAAAGCGGCCCTTTTTAAAATGCTGTCCTTACCCCGCTTCCTATATGCACTGCAGAACTCGGCAAACCCTGTCACAAATACGTACTTTACAGAAATAGAAGGACTCCAGCGAGACCTGCTTTGGAATGGAAAGCCACGTATTGCTCTGCAAAAACTCACGCTCAGCTGGTATGACGGCGGAATCGGACTGCCGGACATTAAAAAATATTACTGGGCAGCACAACTGGTAGCAATAAACCATGGCACCTATGGGCAGCCGGACAACCCGGGGTTTACTATGGATAAATGGACTCTCCCAAACGGGACATATGCCAGGGCACTGTACTCCAAACCAAATAGGTTCCCACTCACGGGTCCAACCAACCACACAGTTAAAATTTGGCATTCGGCAACCAAATCGTTAGGATGGCACAATAAACTAACTCTCGCCACACCACTATGGGACTCCCAAAAACTTGGTGACCTAAGAAAATCCAAGGGCTTTAGCAAATGGGACTTAATTGGCATCTCTCACATCAGAGACCTTTGGGGTAAAGAGGGTGTGCAAAAATTTGAAGCCCTACAGGGTCAATATGCCCTAGCGGATTCCGAGCGCTTCCGGTACCTGCAGGTCCGACACGCACTACAAACAGTATTGCCCAATGACACGGCTCCACCAGACGCCTCCCCACTGGAGGATAGGATATTGGATGGGCACTTACCTGAAAAAGCCATCTCCCTAACCTATCGAAAACTCATCCATAATATGGAGAATCCCCTACAATCGCTACGAGAAAAATGGGCAGAGGACGGGGTGGAAGTAGATGATGAAGACTGGCAGGTAGCGGTCTCCTCCCCCAGAACTGTTGCTATTTCTGCACGTCTTCGCCTGGTGCAACTAAAGGTACTTCATAGAATATACATGACAGGTCCCCGATTGATGCACATGGGATTTTCAACAGATGGGTCTTGTAGGAGGGGATGCACACAGCTGGGCACATTCATCCACATACTGTGGCACTGTGAACAGATCCAGGAATATTGGCGCAGGATACACGAGGTAATGAGCATAGTAACGGGAGTCGAACTCACACCACAAGCCCCTAGATGCCTCCTCAACGTCTGGGAACCCACTGACCTTACCACACACGCCACAATATGGGCCACACTCGGATACATGGTGGCCAAGAGAAACATTGCGCAGCTATGGGGGGCTACAAAGGCACCTACGAGTTCTGACTGGGAAAGAGACCTGGATTGGTGTATGCTGCGGGAAAAAACGGTGTATATGACAAGAGGTTGCCCGCGCAAATGGTCTAAGATATGGGCCCCCTGGAACGAATACCGAGGCAATATATGCACTCCTCCCCGATTGCTGGAGTCTGATGATCCCCTCTCCCCTTGAATTCCAATGCATTATCTTGTAATATTTATGTGTATGATTGAACTCACAGTACTTCCTTCAAGTGAAATATGTGGAACTGTACCATGTTTTGAAAATTGTTCAATAAAAAGAGTTATAAAAAAAAAAAAAAAATCATTCAAAGGGGTCACTATGGATCCATATCCTTTGACAAACCTCCTGTAGTACCCAGTCAGGCCCAAGAAAGCTCTGACCTGAGTCTGGGTGGTTGGAGCAACCCATTCCATTATGGTCTGGATTTTGCTCTGCAATGGTTGAACCTGTCCTCCACCCACAAGGTGGCCTAGGTATACAACCTTACTCTGCCCTATCTAGCACTTAGTGGCCTTGATAGTGAGGCCTGCCTTTTGCAGGGCCTCCAAAACATTTCTCAGGTGGACCAGGTGATCCTCCCAGGTGGAGCTAAAGACAGCAATAGCATCAAGATAAGCTGCACTATAGGCTTCCAGGCCTGTGAGAACTTTATTCACCAACCTTTGAAAAGTGGCAGGTGCATTCTTCAAACCAAAGGGCATTACCACAAATTGATAGTGCCCACTAGGGGTTGAGAATGCTGTTTTGGGCTTAGCATCCTCAGCTAGTCTGATTTGCCAGTAGCCAGCTGTGAGGTCAAATGTACTCAGAAACTTGGCTGAGGCCAAAGTATCTATAAGTTCATCTGCCCTTGGAATAGAATGAGCATCAGTCCTAGTGACTGCATTGAGCCCCCTGTAGTCTACACAAAACCTCATCTCTCTCTTACCACCCTGGGTGTGAGGTTTGGGTACCAGGACCACTGGACTAGCCCAAGGGCTACCTGAGGGTTCAATTACTCCCAATTCCAACATCTTTTGGACCTCAGTCCTGATGCAGTCCCCGACATGGTCAGGTTGTCTGTAAATGTTGTTCTTTACAGGTAAGCTCTCCCCTGTGTCCACTTCATGGGTACACCAGGTGGTCTGACTGGGAGTCAGTGAGAACATGTGTCTGTACTGATTGAGGACCTTCCTGCAATCAGTCTGTTGCTGCTCAGTGAGGCTGCCTGCCAAGGCTACACCATCTACTGAACCATCATCAGGGTTCTGTGAGAGAAGGTCAGGGAGTGGGTCACTCTCTTCCGCCTGTCCCTCATCAGTAGCCATGAACAAGCCCATGTCTGCCCCATATGGCTTGAGCCTGTTCACATGGAGCACCCTGTGGGGGCTCCTGGGAGTTCCAAGGTCCACCAGGTAGGTAACCTCTCCCTTCTGCTCAAGTATGGTATGTGGTCCACTCCATTTGTCCTGGTGAGCTGCTGGGGCCACAGGCTCCAACACCCATACCTTCTGTCCTGGCTGGTACACAGTCAAAACAGCCTTTTGGTCATGCCAAGCGTTCTGTAATTCTTGGCTAGCCTCAAGGTTTTTGGATGCCTTCTTCATGTACTCAGCCATCCTGGAGCGGAGACCAAGTACATAGTCCACTATGTCCTGTTTAAGTGGTTTGAGAGGTAACTCCCATCCCTCCTTCACTAAACACAAGGGACCCCTAACTGGATGTCCAAACAGAAGTTCAAAAGGGCTGTAACCAACCCCATTCTGAGGAACCTCTCTGTAGGCAAATAGAAGGCAGGGCAACAGGACATCCCATTTTCGCCTAAGCTTTTCTGGGAGGCCCATGATCATGCCCTTCAGGGTTTTGTTGAATCTCTCAACTAACCCATTGCATTGTGGGTGATAGGGTGTGGTGAATTTGTAATTCACTCCTCACTCCTTTCACATAGCAGTTATGTAACTTGACATGAAGTTTGCACCTCTGTCAGTTAAGACCTCCTTAGGGAAACCCACTATGGAAAAAATTCCCAGGAGGGCCCTGGCCACCACCGGAGCTGTGGTGGTTCTAAGGGGTATTGCCTCTAGATACCTAGTGGCATGGTCCACCACCACTAGTATGAATCTGTGCCCAGATGCAGTCGGAGGATCCATGGGACCAACAATGTCAATCCCAACCCTCTCAAAGGGAACCCCCCCCACAGGTAGTGGTATCAGGGGGGCCTTTGTGGTACCACCTGCCTTACCACTGGCTTGACAGGTGGTAGAGGAGCGACACAACTCCTTTGTGTCCTCTGACATGAGGCCAGTGAAAGTGAGGGACAAGCCTGTCCCAGGTCTTACTTTGGCCTAAGTGTCCTGCTAAAGGGATATCGTGTGCCAGTGATAATAGGAAAACCCTAAACTTCAGATGTATGACCAACCTCCTGGTGGCACCATGCTTGGGGTCTCTACCCTCTGAGTAAAGGAGTCCATCATCCCAATAGATCCTGTGGGACCCACTGGCACTCCCAGCAGCCTCAGCAGCAGCTTGCTGTCTGAGAGGTTCAAGAGAGGGGCAGCTGTGCTGCTCCTGACTCAGCTCTGCCCTGGAAGGGCCCCCTGTCCCCAAGAACTCAACCTGATCAGGTTCAAGTTCCTCTGAGACAGTTCCTTCACAGGGACTTGGATCATCTTCCTCAGGAGACTGATCCTCACTCTGAGTCTGGGGGGAAGACACTGCCTTACCCCTTCTGCTCCTACTCTTGGAAGGCACCTGGTCCATTTTTCCAGGATCCAGGGCATGGCCCTGTGGAAGACATTTTTGCCTGTGACCTGGTCACAGCAAACACATTTGCAGAGATGCCCAACATTGCTGCATGTGTCCTGAGTTCCACTTCAGCCCAGGCTGAAGTTTCCAAATCATTGCCCAATAAGCATTCCACAGGGAGGTCTGAGCTAACCCCAACCTTCTTAGGACCAGTTACCCCACCCCAGCTGAAATTCACAACTGCCAAGGAATGGTCTGTCCTGACATTGCTTGCATTGGTCACTTGGTACATCTCACCAAGTATGATCTGATCAGGTCTCACAAGATCCTTAGTCACCATTGTGACACTGGCTCCTGTGTCCCTGTATGCCATGGCCTCCTGTCCATTTATTAATGGCTGTTGTCTGTATTTGCCCAGGTTACTGGGACTGACAAATAAGGAGGCAATATCCATGCCTCCATCACAGACTAGTACAGCCTGAGCTGGAGTTCTGACTAGGCCAGAACCCACCTCAGTTCCCAGGGTCAACCCTACTAAACCCTTGTTTACAGTACCACCACTTGTAGCTGCACTAGTGGGAACAGTTGCCTTAGGGGCAGTCGTGTTGGTAGGAGGATCTTTGGCTTTGGCACAATTGGCATCCCTAGGCCAATGTGTCTTTTCCTTACACAGGTAACACCAAGGCTTCTTTCTGCCTTTTCCCTTGTTGGATTGTGAACCACCCTCAGATGCAGGTTTTTGGGGCCCTGAAGAAGACTTCTGGTCTTTACCCTTCTCCCCATCCTTATCTGCTGGTTTAGAATCAGACTTCTTTTGGTCACCACCTTGTTTCTGAGTTTTCTGCTTCACCCTGGCTCTGACCCATCTATCTGCCTTCTTTCCCAATTCTTGGGGAGAAGTCAGATCAGAGTCAACCAGGTATTGATGCAACAACTGATTTTGGCAATTATTAAGGATCTGGTCTCTCATAATTAAATTGTACAATCCTTTGAAATCATTCACTTTACTACCAAGTAACCAGCCTTCCAGAGCCTTAGTAGCACAATCTACAAAGTCAACCCAATCCTGAGTCTGTGCTTTCTGGGTGTCTCTGAACTTAATCCTGTATTGCTCAGTGGTTAAGCCAAACCCATCAATGAGAGCACTCTTCAGCACTGAATAATTATCAGCATCCTCTTCTCTAACAGTGAGGAGCTTATCCCTACCTTTGTCAGCAAAGGAGAGCCACAAGATAGCTGCCCACTGCTCTTGGGGGACCTTCTGTACCTTACAGGCCCTCTCCAAGGCAGTTATCCATTTGTGGATGTCATCCCCACTATGGTTGGGAGGGACTATCTTGCTCAGGTTCCTATGGTCATAAGAATAATCCTTAACCCTAGGGACACTGTTGCTGCCACCATGGGACTCTAGTCCCAATCTCTTTGTAGCCCTCTGGAGCTCTAGGGATTCCCTGTCTAGGGCCAATTGCTCTTTCTTGAGCCTGAGCTTGACTTTTTCAAGCTCTAGAAATTGGCACTGTCTATCATAAGAGGATTCCCTCTTATTGGATATGGAAGTCCCTACAGAAGTTCCTGAGTGTCGAGATTCTACAGAGGGAGATCTGGATCTCCTAGGTAAACTCTGTTTTCTTCCTGGTGGAGTAAAGAGAGGGCCACTGGGGCCTTCTCCCCCACCTAATGGAAGATCTATGTTGCCCAGGTTGGAATCATCTTGATCCCCCTGGTCAGGGTTTGATTCCAGGTCAAAGAAGGTTTCACTTCCTGGCCTTTCCTCATTCCCTGCACCACTCACTCTATCTACCTCATCAGACCCTGGGGTCTTTCTAAGATCATCTAAGAGTAACACCCTTAATGAGACGTTGGGTGTTTGCATTTCTCCCTGTCCTCAACTTCCCAGACTCACACATGGCTTTCAATTCCTGGAATGAGAGGCCATTGTACCTAGTTGGCAGAGAGCCACTGGCTTCTCCTCTAGAAGACATACTAGTGTTATGTGGTGTAGGCACCTACCTAACCTAGTGGAGACTAAACTCTCTTGAGTTGGAGAAAGGGTGTGCTAGACCCTTGACTTACCCAACTCCCAGTTCAGTAGAACTTACTTATTCAAATCTTGAAGTATTATACGTGCCTAATACTTTTAGTGGTTTTTAGTTAATCACTCAATGAGATTTATCTGGTAAAACAATAGCAAGCTTGAATCCCAACCGCTGCACACCAATGTGAGAAGGTGGCTTGGTATATGCTGTCCACTAGTTAAAGTGGGCACCCTGTACCAAGTAAGTAAGTAATCCTCAAAGGTTAATCTGCACGAAGGGGCGGGGACGCGCCACAGGAGTTTAAAGTAGAGTGAGGAGAAAACGGGGCACTAGAATGGTTTTGAACATGACAGAAAGCAATCACCAGAACAGTTTGTGAAGGTATGGGCTCGTTTTGATAAAGTTTCGCTGGAGGGATAACTTGGTTGAAAGAGGTTTTTTTCCATACACTAACAGGAATCAAGCAGTGACATTTTAAATAGGCGGAAAGAAAGCAAGTGATTTTGTGATAGTCGGGGAGAGGCTGCTCTGGGAAAATGTTTGAATTCAGCGGGCAGACGTCGATTGTGGGGTGAGTCGCAGTTTAAGGCATGCATTTTTAACATTTGGCGCATTGTTTAACATGCTTAGGCAGTTTAAAGACGTAGTCTAACAGGAATGTTTTGAATTTGTAGAGAACCCCTGACGAAGGGCCAGGAACGGCCCGAAATGCATTGGGTGATACAGATTAACCTTTGAGGATTACTTATGCACACTCCGTGCTCCAGAATAAGGCCTGGATGGGCATTTCGACAGCATTTAGGACATAGTGAATAAGTGCCTCTTATGTGATTGGAGAACAAGCAATGAATCTTGAAAAGACGTGGATTTAATTGGAATAAAAATTTTGAGAAACTGGATTAATTGTGGCATCTTTGTTATGCATGAAGCAACGCTGTTCGTCCGGCATTGGGGCGTCACCTCGCCCCATTTCTTCAAGTGTCTCACGTAGAATCAACCATGCTCCGCCCCTGCCACTGACTCCTCCCTTTACTCAGTTTCCTTTAGTTACGTCACCTGTCCTCCTGATCATTTCACGATGGTGGTGTACGCACGTGAACCCTGGTAGGTGATACAGAATCACTACTTTTCATAGGGCATCAGAACATAGGGCGCAGCACATGTGGTCGATTAGTGTTGGAGCCGTGGCGTTCTTTCCCTACAGTGTAATGTCTTATGTGCGCCTCATGCTTCCTGTCTGTGAGAACCAGCGCCTGTATAAACAAGTAATGAATGGGCGAGACTGGGGTGACCTTGTCACTGCCCAATCTCTTCGTTACCATGGAGGGTGGCGTCGGGGGTCGGGAATGCAGTCATAGTGAATAGTTTAGCTTAAACCAGGTTATCCCCACGTTTACTCTGTAGAATAAACATGTTAATGTCAGAGTTGTACGATTGCATTTCTCTTGTGGTAGGCCAGGAAGCTGCACGACCAACGATGTATATGTAGTCGTGGATATTTTTGTTATCAGCCACAGTGCTTCTAAACAGCTCAGAGTCGGGCAAAATACATTATTTGGTTCGTACCGATCTTGGGCGAGGGAATAGTCGAATGGATGTAACAAAAGCGCAGAGCAAGGGGTGTGATCTGAGTGGAAATATATCACGTCCAAAAGGAAGAACGCGTTATGACTGTATGGTGTGCCGCCAGGTAGTGAGATCTAATGTGGGCAAGTGATGTGTTTCCTTAGAAAAATGTCTAAATTTTACCTTGTATTAAAAGGATAATTAAACAAGCATTTGCAATACACTGGGTCTCGCATTTACGCGAGTTTGAGCTATTGGCATTGTAAATGACAATGCCTTTTATTTAGGTTTTGGTTTTTAAAACATAAATAAAAGGCATTGCCATTTACAATGCCAATAGCTTAAACTCGCGTAAATGCGAGACCTATTGCATTGCAAATGCTTGTTTACAAACCCTTCACTCCTCCACCCGCTTGACTCTTTTTACAAACCCTTTACTACCCCTGACATTTTACTCCTTTTTTGCTAATAACTTACTCCCCATGTTAATTTTCTAGCCATTTGTTTTACATACTTCTTACCCCCATACCGCTTTACTCCTTTTGTGAAACTCCTTCAAAAAAGGAGTAAAGCAGGATTGGTAATATTGGGGTCCTCAAGCTTTGCTTCCCCTACAAACTCCTATTCCCAGTACCAATTAACTGCCTTTTTTATTTTTTAGAAACCTTTACGATCACCAGTTCCCCATCCAAGCTTTCGTGTCCTGTATACACACTCCCTTTCCCCTTTTTACCTCTTTGTCATTCTTTCCTTTAAATTAAATATTAATCTTTTCCACGAAAACATTATATTTTCGTGAAGAAGGTGTTTCATTATTTTAACTTTTCTCTAACATTAAGTTTTGTTAGCCTGCTTTGATCAAGCTGACTTTCTTAATTTTAGAAATACACCAAGAAAACGAATTACCCATTAAACAATGACTAGGCAGTCCAAAGAGTGTATTAAATTGTTCATATACCACCCTAAACAGCAATTTAACCGGAGCCTTCATCAAGAGATGTATATGACATTTCAAAGGTCTCCTTACATGGCTATATAAAAGCACTAGCGGAAACTTGTGAGGCTAGGGAGTTCAATAAAGGAGCTAGGATTTAAAAAACAAAAAACTCATATATTGACTTAGCTTATTGCTGAAACCGTTTTAATTGATGAAAACAAAATTATAAAAGGATTAAAAGAATGATAGAGTAATTAGTCTTTGCCATAAAACCCATGATCCACACTAGTGAAAAACTGGGCAAACTGCTGAGTTTCTGGAAAGGATTGCACAAAGGAGTTGTCTAAATTACACCCAGTGAGACAGATGATCATATCCATAAGGATGTTAAAATGCTTTACCTCCTGCAAAATTGAAGGAATCAAGCGGGCTTCAGTGTCATAGGCGAACACAGGGCCTGACACTGAGAAAGAGAAACTGTCTCTCTCTACCCTGCACTTTTTCTGATTCGCTCTTCAGTGATGGGACTGTCAAATATAATTTCACTTTAACGGCAGCCATCTAGGAGGAGTCTAGAATTCCCTCCCCACCCAGATGAGGTCAGCTCCCTCCCTCCTTGTTTTCAGTAAGTAACTGAAATGATTGCTCTTCATACAAGGCCTCATCCATGTGCAACCCTCTGGATTATGGACCCCGGATCCGAATCACCTCTGATCCTCCCTGCTTTCTGCACCATACTCTGTGGTCCTTAATATAACACCAACTTTGTATAGTGAACTGTTGCTTTGTAGCTAAGGTTGTGCTATACAAATTCCCATTCATAGAAACGACAGTCGCAATTCTTTGTCAGCCCTCTCTTCGTGTAGATACAACAGTGACAGTGTATTAATCGGTGTGGATGGAGCTAGAATGACACTCCAGTAAGGTTTGAGTACAACAAATAGAAGGGTAAAAGGCTGCTGCTGGATGCCCCGCCCCTTGGGCTTTCTCAGAGACAGTGTTAAGGCAGCTATGGGGCTAAAGGCCACTGAAGAAAGACGGAAAGCCTCTGCAATAGCATGGTATCATTCATTTTACTAAAAGCTAACCAAGTTGATGCTATAAAGGGCCCAGGAGAAAAGAGACTTCAGCAGGGGGCCCAGTCACTCCTGCCCTGGGGACGCCGCTGAGACCTGCACACCTGGCTGCACCGACCGCAACCGATACCATACCCAGGGATGGGCAGCCTGCGAGTTCTTCATATTTTAAACATCTAATCCCAACTTCCAGACTTTAGTGCTGCTGAATAAGTGTTCTTTTTATCTGCTACAACATGTATATTTTGCCAACATAAGTATGTGCGCTGTATCGATATATTTATATCAATCAAATCAGTCTTTATTTCGATCCTTTAGATCATAAAAGACACAAATATTATTAACGATAAAACATTATGACTAATAAATCTGAGTAAATTAATACAATATTATGGTACAGCAGCCAAATGGGAAAAACTATCATTATGAAAATATATACTATGCATATTTGAAACTCAATCGTATACAACATTAAAAATTGTTAAAAATGTATAAAAAACAATAAAACACATCTGTGTAAATTCTCATCTTTAGCTACCATTTAGATACAGCTTCCATTTCATCATGGGACATAATCCTAAACACTATGCAGACAAATCCCAATAGACATTATACATAATTCCTTTTGACAATAATCACGGTGCTTTAAAAACAAGAGTGCCATTCATATATTTATATCAATTCAGTATG
Organism: Calotriton arnoldi; assembly: GCA_963921515.1. Classification (NCBI taxonomy): domain Eukaryota; kingdom Metazoa; phylum Chordata; class Amphibia; order Caudata; family Salamandridae; genus Calotriton; species Calotriton arnoldi. The sequence continues at coordinate 267,198 of CAWUFW010005261.1, read as the reverse complement.
TTATCATACTGAATGCAATTTCATCAATGTGCTTTGTGATGTGTGGATGTTAGTTTATTGAGTAAAATATACATAAAATCAAATTTAGCATGTGACTCGAATTTGGTATTGCTGCGTGGGGCAGACGTTTAAACCAATGGGCTTATTTACAACCCCTTGCGCCACCGGTACGTCACTATTTCCCATATTAAAAGTGACGCACCGGCGACGCAAGGGGCTTGTAAATAAGCCCCTATAGGTTTTCACTGACTCAACGAACGTGAGTATTTTGCAAGAGTACATTTGATTAAACAAACTGGGGCAGATTTACAAGCCCCTTGCGCCACTTTAGCGTCATTTTTAACATGTGAAAAATGACGCAAAAGTGGCGCAAGGGGCTTGTAAATCTGCCCCACTGTTTTTAAGCAGCCCCTTTCTCGCATCTCCCTCCCCTCCCTCCCCCGACTTCCCAGCCACCCCTACCACTTTGCAGCATTCATTTGTTCAATGATAATCCTCCTAATAGATATGCCAAGACTTTCAGCTGCCTCATATAATGGCCATGCTCGTTAAATTAACAATTTACTTCATTTAAATGAACGTATTTTCTTCAGTTCTACATGTTTTATTGAAAAGCTTTGATTCCGCTTTGCTTAACACAGCGTTATAAAATGTGACAATGGTAATATAATAACTCTCACAGTAGCAGAAAAAATAAATTGCTACCATGGCTAACGAATGCAGAGCTGTGCTTGGCTGTGTGCAGCCATGAGAAAGAAAAACTGTACTTTCCCCTTGGTCTGCGAACTTCTGATAAACCAGAATATTAATCATCAAATACATTGTATCTTTCTCCTCTGTGGGGCAGCAAATGAATAAATATAACAAACAATGCAAATAAGCACTTATCACTGATATTTTGTAAAACAATAGCAATTTATTTACAAAATGTTCTTAAAAGTAGAAAGTATTATCATTACTATGCCTGAATTATATTTTGCCATAGTATTATGTGTTGAGGTGCATACACAGATGTGAAAGGGTTTTTTCCATATTAAATGGTTTACATTTTATTAACATTAACGGGTACACACGGTGTATTATTCATGCTTAGATTGACCATAGCTAATGTAGGTCTCCATTTTAAAAAGGCTAACGTCTGGTTGCCTTCTTACTTCCCAAGTTGTGCCAAAGGCAAGCTCGCATGCGCTTGTCCGCTCCTGGACGGCACCTGATGCCTGGAACCCTGGCCCTTCCACTCCCACCGATACCCCTCTGTGACCCTCCGCACCTTCAATAATGGCTGCCCCTCCTCATGCTGCTGTCTTCCCACACTACACAACACTGAGGGAGCGTTCTCCTACACTTCCTGCATGTTTTCATGTTGCTTTCTCATAACCAACACTCACCTCACCCGGACCCACACGTACACCAACAGCACCAAACACCCCACATTCTCAAACTCACATAGTCCTGCAACCAACCAACCACCCACACAACACTCCACTTTTGCAAGCCTGCTCCTCAACACCCACTCACTCACCAAACACGCTATAGAGATCTGGGGCCTGCTGCACAGCAATGCCCGGACCTACTTTTCTTCATGGAAACCTGGCTGAATCTTGCATCAGCACCTGACATTGCCACAGCCATCCTTCCCCCGACTACAAGATTGTCAGGCAACACAGACTTCACAAGCTGGGAGGCAGAATCGCCATCATACACAAGAATACCGTCATCTGTCCCACCTCCATGGACACCTGTCATTCAAGCTCCACATCACAGCCAACTTCACCGTAAGCGACACTCTCATCTACAGTCCACCAGGACCATATATCAACTTCACCAATACCATCACGGATTTCTTTGCACCACTTGCCCTCGATACTAATAATTATATCCTACTCGGAGACCTGAACTTCGACCTGGAAGATCACACTGAGCCCAACTCAAAAGCACTCAAAGACCTTGGATGCCTGGGCCTCACCCAACGAGTAAACCCTAGTCATGTCACCGAAACCCTCTTGGACCTTTTTTTCACCACCTTCTACAGCATCTTTGTTGATGAGCCCACACCAGTCTCCCCGGTCAACCACAGCCTTCTTATTGAAAGTCTTTCAGCCCTGGGGATTAGGGGTAAGGCACTTAGTCTTCTTTCATCTTTCCTTACAGACAGGGAACAGTTTGTGGAGCTTAACAGCTTTAGGTCTAGGGCCTTCTCGCTTCCTTGTGTGGTTCCTCAGGGATTTTCTCTGAGCCCTACGCTCTTCAATCTGTTACACCATTAGCCAAGCTTATAAAGGCATTTGGCTTAACAGTGGTATCTTAGGCCGACGATACACAAATTGTAGTATCGCAGGCCAGTGACCTGGAGAGCATGGCTCTCAGATTTCAGGATTGCATGCGAGAAATTGGTAACTGGATGTCAGACAACTGTCTTAAATTGAATTCCGGCAAGACAGAGGTTCTCTTGTTTGGGAAGGATACCTCCTTTTGGTCACCAAATTGGTGGCCTTCAGAGGTGGGCGAACTTCCCACCCCGGTCAGGAAGGTAAAAAATTTGGGACTCTACTTTGATGATGCCCGCCTTTGACGGCCAAATCAATTCTATAACATCCTCTTGTTTTCTAACATAAAAAAGTCTCAGGAAAGTCCTGCCATTTATTCCCCTGGACTTGTAGAAAGCTGTCATCTCTGCTTTAATACCGTCAAAAATTGACTACTGCAGTACGCTGTTTTTTTATAGCCGGATCAATTTTTTAACTAAACTCCAAGTTCTTCAAAATGCACCTGCCCAACTGCTGCTTGCGGTATCAAAATGTCAGCCAGTATTCCATCTTTTGCCACAACTGCATTGCCTTCCTATAAAAAACCTATTCAATTTGAGTCCCTTTGTATCAGCTTTAAGGCATCGCATGGTCACGGTTCTGACTACTTCAAACACAAATTCCTCTGCTGTGTTCCCACAAGACATCTTCGATCTTCATGCGCCCTCAATATTGTGATTCTCAAAGTCAGAACAGCCTCCGGGTGAGGGGGGAGAAGTTTTATAGTGGGTACAGCTAGACTTTGGAACTCCTTGCCAAACTCTCTCAAGGTAAAATCGGTTCTTCTTTCTTTCTGTAAATCTTTTAAAACCTGGCTGTTCAATAATTAATACCCCACTTCTATCTCTATTTCTCTTTTCGCTTTAGTCAGAGCTTTGGTGCCGAGACACCTTCAGGTAGTAGAGAGCGCTATAAATTTTTATTTCATTTCATTTTATTTCCTGGACAGACCATGGCTTATCAAGCTCAGCATCCCCCATCCCGGTCCAACGTGCATGCACCACCTACAGACCAATCCACTGAAACTGTAACAGCATCACTGACAAGGGCTAGAACCCTGCTCTTAACACCCACTGACCCAAACACAGCAACAGCCCTCCCAAAGCTATCAAGAATTCCAACAATTGGGTCACTTCCTGTGCTGACTCCCATGCCCCCCTTAAACAGAGCAATGCAACAAGATCTGGACACCAGGCAAACTGGAAATCAAATAAAGAATGAGCCAGGACAATGCATTTACAACAACTTCAATCCACAACCTGACCTGACAGAACATGCCAAACGCCTCCTGATCTTATCCAAAGAACCAATGCTAACTACATGGCCGTCATCACCTTAGAAGGGACCATGAATTCCATCCACTCTGAGGCCCCATCTGACTTATGCCCCCAGCTTGCCTACTCCAGAGGACTGCAACTCATCAGCGCCCTGATCACACCCATTCTGAATGCCTTTACTTCTTCCGTGGCCTCCCAGATGCTTGGAAAACTGCAATTGTCCTCCCATTGCTGAAGAAACCATCCGTGGACCCTTCAACACTCACCAACTACAGACTGGTCTCCCCGCTACCATTCCTGATCAAGGTCTTAAAGAAAATCACTAACAGGTGCCTTACCGAATACCTCAACGCTTTGACACCAGCAGTCTGGTCTCAGATCCAACCACAGCATGGAAACTACCCTCATTGCTGCCACAGATGACATCCACATATGCACAGAGGGGACATGGCAGGCCACTTTACTCTACTCTACTTCACTCCTCTCTACTCACTCCACTCTACGACACTCTACTCCACTCTACACCACTCCACTGTACGCCACTCTATGCTACTCTATTCTTCACAGCTCTATGCCACTTCACTCTACGACACTCTACTCCACTCTGCGCCCCTCCACCGTATGCCCCTCCACTCTATTCCCCTCACTCTGTGCCCCTCCACTCTCGGCACCACCATTCTATGCCATTCTACTCCACTTCACTCTACACCACTCTACTCCAATTCACTCCACTCCACTCTATTCCACTCTACTCCACAAAACTCCACTTCACGAAACTCCACTCCACTCTACGGCAGTCTACTTCATTCTTTGCCAATCTACTCCACTCCACTCCACTTTACGACACTCACTGATGTACAACATGGCTAAAACACATTGGTAAGGTTAACAGCTCTTGCATATGCAAGATGTATTGGCTTTGCCAATGCTTGTTATATTTTACACTTGCTCAGGAAAGCCTTACTACCATTCATCCCCATGGCCTCACATAAACAACAATTTACTGCATATGTCCTTTCACAGATTAACTACTGTAATCATTTGTCACTATGCAGGGGCACAGCTAGACCCGACCTTTGGGGAGGGGCTAACTCTTCAGTCAGTGGGACGGGACAAGCATTTCAAGCAATGTAGGCAGAGATATCTTTACAGCCAATATGAGGGAAAGAAACCCCAAATTGCACAATCATAATATGAGTGACAGACTGTAGGCCGTATTTATTCATAGATTCCTCACTTAGACTCAGTTGTTTTGTGGCTGGCCTACTTGCCAAGGCCATATTGTTGATTGGTGGTGTTTGATCCATGTACTGCATATGGATATTTCGATTTGTGACATGTTTATTTTGCTGTGGTTAGATATCATCCATTATTTGACTTTGAGATATTGCCTGATTGAGTCTGAGTCAAAGTCAGATGAGTTTTAATACTTGAGTATGATTTGTTTATTATCTGTTTAACAGTAACACTTGAAACTGAAGGAGCAGATTGGGTGCAATATAGAGCTAAGGCAAATGTTAAAGAGGAGGTAAAGATGCTTGACACATTAGTTGTGAATTAATGGAACTGATAAGGGAGCAGTGAGATGATGATCCGTCTGATAGAAAATATGCTATCTGCTTCAGGTATGAGCCCTGCACTATGATGTTGTCAGGTCTCTGTAGAAGCTGAACAGTATCAAAGGCAAAAGGGAGCTCAAGTAATAGGTATGGCAGTACTCCAGTTTTAATACACTGTTGTTTTAAAATCATCCCAGGTGGAAATCCTTGCTGCTTCTGAGACTCAGCCATCCTAGAATCGGTTTTAGAAATCTGAAAGCAGGTTATTTTCTTTGAATGTAGGTATATGTTTTGAGGCAGATCTTTCAATCGTTCTTTCTTTTTGACTAAAAACAGACTGTTATTGGCCAGCGGTTAGAAGGATCTCTTGGATCAAAGCCTGTTTGGTTTAGTGAGGGTTTTCTGTAAGACATTTAGAGTTCATTTCGGAAAATACCTGTAGGAGAGTAGGATCTGCTTCACATGGGTACCCCCACTTTTTGCTGATGCTTCACTGTTTTTCGACTTTAGTCTGGCTGGGGCCCTGCTAATCAGAACCCCAGCCTAGCTGCTTCCTCTCTAAAATGGTTTCCATGTGCCTTAGGCACATCTCTGATTGGAATATGAAGTGCCCTTATAAGTCCCTAGTGTATGGTATACTATGTACCCAGGGCATAGGTACCTCAGAGGCCTACCAGGGGCTGCAGCATGTATTATGCCACCCCTGGAAGGCCATCCAAAATGACACCACAGGTCTGCTACTGCAGCCTGGGTAAGGTGGTGTATGCACCCCTTACTGTGATATAGGTTACCTATATCACTGCATATGCACACATATAAACCTATAAGTCACTCCTATGGCAGGCCTTATCAATCCTGAAGGCAGAGTGCTTTGTTCTTATGTGAGAGGGTGCCCCTGCATGAGCAGAGCCCCTCTGCAGCGATCGGAGACCCTTCTCTGATGCTGTTTGTAGTGCAGCCTGACCATATACTCTTAAGTGCATTATATCCTCGCGGTACAATGCTAACTTTGGACTGGCTGCACCAAAACATGTCGTGTTTGGTGTCAAACATCTTGGAATACTACCCCCCGCCAGTTCTGGCGGCGGGGGTAGCATTACACCCTTCTAGAGGGAGAGACATGTACCCACCGGCATACCCGGTAACTTCTTTCCAGAGCCCTGGCATCACAAAATGGATGCCGCTGCCACAGACACGGGTCTGGCCTCCTGCTGCTGACTGAAACTCCGGCAGGGGAGGCCTGGACAATAGGTTTCCTGTCCCAAGGAGGTGTAACCACCTCCCCAGACAGGATAATGTGTATTGGGGCTGGGCGGGAGCACTCTCTGGTGCTTTGAAGTCCTGCACTGGGGGCGAATTTTGGTGTCCCTGTGCATACCCCAGTTCAAACCGGCTCAGGGGCTTCCAGCCCCTGCTCTGGCGCGAAACTGGACAAAGGGAAAGGGGTGTAACCACCCCTCTGCCCTGACCCTCCCATAGGTGGGTCCCCAGAATATGTCCAACCCCCTAACTTGGTATAAGTATGGGACCCCAGTCCTTAGGACTTTAGATTTACCTGGACGAAACTCTGATACAGAATCCTGGACCTTCGACGCTCTACTTCAAGATTAGAGGACTGAAGAATCTCCCTTGGGGTCAAGGAGTGACTCCCCTGCTTGGCAGGCACCTAAGAAGCAATTGTCCGGTCTGCATCGCTGAAGCTCCTGCCAGACGCCGAAGTCTTTGCATCACCAGAGGTAGATTTCCAGACTTCCCCGAGGCTGCCCTGAGTCCCCAGCAAAGCTGAGGCCCGTAGCTGTCGTGGGTAACGTGGAACCGTGACCCCTGGACACCAAGCACATTTGCAAGTGCATCCTCTTCTGGGTCTCCCACGAAGTTGTGCTTTGGGCTCCGAGTAGCCCTCACCTCCAGCACCGACTGCACTGAAGATCACTGGCCTACACTCCACGAGTGTCCTGTGAGCCAGCTCCAAGTGCGTCCACTCGAGGCTCCTTTGCGGTCGCTAGTCCGTTGGCTAGTGGGCCCTCCCGAAGGCAACTCTTCTTCTGCTTGGGCTTTCCTGGTTGCACCAGATGTGCCCTGACTTACCCTTGCTGGGTGAGTCCCTCAGACCTTGCTGGTCTGCACCACCGTCCTTCTTCTATTTCCACGAGACTTGCCGTTGCCAAGGCTTGTTGGGTCCAATCCGGTCGCCGACACCCCTGCAATTGACAGACGTCGTGGGACAGCTCGAATCCAGCTCCTGGTTGTCGTCGACGCCTCCTGGACCTCGTGGCTGAAGAGTCAAGACAACCATCAACCTACCTGAAGCACCCGACATCGGTGGGCATCCGCTCATCGCCTTCCTGGTCACTGGCTAGTGACCCAGACTCTGTCCCCTCTGCTTTCAGGTTCTTCAGATCTTCGATCCACCTTTGGATCCACCCGAACACTTTCGACTTGGTCGCCAGCAGCACTTTGCAGCAGATCGCCATTGAAAACGACGACGAAACCCGACCCCGAAAGACACCTATGCACCCGGCTTCCCTGGGTGAGGTAACTCGAGTACTCCGGTGCTCCCGTGGGTATAGACTCTAGAACGACCTAGTTCTAAAGGGGTTTGCTCCAAGTCCTCCTCTAAGTGTCCCTTTTCTTTAAAATTCCAACCGCGACTTTCCCCATAGAAGTCAACGGCGATTCGCGGCTGTGTTCTCACACTGCACGCGTCCCCCGTGGGTCCCCTGTGTCACTACCTTGGGTGGTTCCTTGTGGTCCAAGCACTTCTACAGGCTCTAGGCCTTGTGTCTAGCTCAGTCGTGGTTCTTATACCACTTTATTGGTATATGGTTTGGTACGCCCCTAGGGCTCAAACGTGTATTTGTGCTATTACTGTTGATAACTAACTTATAACTTATGTACTTCGAACTCTAGCCTCATAAAGAGACTAGAGGGGTGTGTTTAGCAATAAATACATATATTTTGAATATATACCTGGTGTGGTCCTCTTTCATTTGGTCACTCAAGAGATTATAGACTGGTAAAACAAGCTGCTTTACATTCCTTTAAGACTTAGCCTGAAGGCTGCTCTCCATAGCTACCACTAGGATAGCTTTCAATAAAGGTTGTCTTTAACCTATCTCCAATAAGGGGTTGTTTGGACTGGTGCAAGGTGCCCACTATAATTAGTGGACAGCATATACCAGGCCAACTTCTCACATTGGTGTGCAGCGTGTGGGATTCCAGCTTGCTATTGTTTTACCAGATAATCTCAATTGAATTGATCAACTGAAAACCACTAAGGGTACCTTAGGTACATATAAATCAAGCTTAGGATACAGTAAGTTCTACTGAACTTAGAGTTGTGTGTTAAGGGATAGCACACCCTTTCTACAACTCAAGAGAGTTTAGTAGGCCACACTAGAGTAGGTAGTGCATACACCACACCTCACTAGTAATGTCTTCAAAGCCAGGACCCAGTGAGTCCTTGCCAGAAGCCAGTGGGCTTCTTCCCTCCAAGTATGATAATCTCCCATTCTTGGAATTGAGAGCATTGTGCAATACTAGGAAGCTGAAGGCAGGCAAAAGTGCCAGCACCCAACACCTCAGGGAGGTGCTACTGTCAGATGATCTCAGCAGACCCCTAGGGTCTGAAGGGGTAGGCAGACAGGGTGGGGCAGAAGATGAGGAAGGGGCCAGGGGTGAAATCACCCAGGACCCCCTCTGAAACTGGCCAGGAAGGTGAAAATGACCTTGACCTGGAAAACCCAATTCCTCCTGTGGATGAGGAGGAGGATCAGAATGACCTCCCCTTTGTCCCCCAGGAAGAATTGTGAGTGTGCCCAGAAGGCCTAGATCTCCTTCTCAGGAGTCTAACCACTCTGACACCTCAATAGGGACCTCTGTTTCCTCTCATAGGAGGGAATCCTCCCATGAAAGGAAAGAGAGACTGCTCAGATATGGAGAAGCTCAGTTGAGACTCAGAAGAGAGCAGTTGGCTATAGACAGGGAGTCCCTAGAGCTTGAAAAGCAAAGAAAAAGATGGGACTAGAGTCCCATGGTGGCAGCAATTTCCCCAGAGATAGGGAAAGGTCTTATGACCATAGAAACCTGAGCAAGATTGTCCCTCCCTATCAGAGTGGGGATGACATCCACAAATGGATAACTGCACTGGAGAGGGCCTGTAAAGTACAGAGGGTCCCTCAGGAGCAGTGGGCAGCAATCTTGTGGCTCTCCTTTGCAGACAAAGGTAGAGACAAGCTACTCACTGTTAGAGAAGAGGATGCTGACAATTACAAAGTCTTGAAGAGTGCTCTGATTGTTGGGTTTGGCCTAACAACTGAACAATACAGGTTAACGTTCAGAGATACCCAAAAAGCACAGACTCAAGACTGGGTGGACTATGTGGATTGTTCTGCTAAGGCTCTGGAAGGTTGGATATTGGGCAGTAAGGTATGTGACTTCACAGGATTGTACAATCTTATCATGAGGGAGCAGATTCTTAATAACTGTCAAAATCAGCTGTTGCATCAGTACCTGGTGGACTCTGATCTGACCTCTCCCCAAGAATTGGGAAAGAAGGCAGACAAATGGGTCAGAACCAGGGTGAGGCAGAAAGTACAGAACCAAGGTGGTGACCCAAAGAAGCAAGATTCTAAGAACTCTGATAAGGGTGGGGAGAAGGGTAAAGACCAGAAGTCTTCACAAGGCCCCCAAAAATCTTCTTCAGGTGGGGATTCACAGTCTAACAAGGGAAAAGGCCAAAAGAAACCATGGTGCAAAGTCTGTAAGCAAAAGACACACTGGACCAGTGATTGCACCAAGTCCAAAGACTCTATTCCAGCCCCCACCAATGCCCCTAAGGCACCTGTTCCCCCTAGTGCAGTTACAGTTGGTGGTGGGAATACACAGGCCAAGGGTTTAGTAGGGTTGACCCTGGGTAAGGAGATGAGCTCTGACCTAGTCAGAGAACTCACTCAGGCTGTCCTAGTCTGTGATGGAGGCATGGATGTGACCTCCTCTGTGAGTCCCAGTAATCTGGGCAAGTACAGACAACAGCCCTTAATCAATGGAAAAGAGGCTTTGGCATTTAGGGACACAGGGGCAAGTGTCACCATGGTGACACAAGACCTTGTGGATCCTGGGCAGATTATACTTGGTGAAATGTACCAAGTGACCAATGCTAGCAATGTCAGAACAGACCATACTCTGGCAGTTGTTAACTTCTCCTGGGGAGGGGTAACTGGCCTTAAGAAGGTTGTGGTGAGTGCAAACCTACCAGTGGAATGCTTGCTTGGCAATGATCTTGAAACTTCAGCTTGGGCAGAAGTGGAGCTCAGGACCCATGCAGAAATGCTGGGGATCCCTGCAGATGTGTTTGCTGTGACCAGGTCACAGAGCAAAATGTCTAACACTGAACAGGCCTTAGATTCTGAAATAATGGACCAAGTGCCATCCAAGAGAAGGAGTAGTAGGGTAAAGGTAGTGCCTTCCCCCTTGGCTCAGAAGGAAGATCAGTCTCTTGAGGGGGATGATCTCAGTCCTGAGGAAGGAACTGTCCCAGAGGAGCTTGAACCTGACCAGGTTGAGTTCTTGGGGACAGGGGGCCCTTCCAGGGCAGATCTGAGCCAGGAGCAGCAGAGCTGCCCCTCTCTTGAACCCCTCAGACAGCAAGCTGCTGCTGAGGCTGCTGGGAAAGCTAGTGGTCCCCATACAGTGTTTTGGGATGATGGACTCTTATACTCAGAGTGTAGAGACCCCAAGCCTGGTGCCACCAGGAGGTTGGTTATACCTCTGAAGTTCAGGGGCTTCCTATTGACCCTAGCCCATGACATTCCCTTAGCAGGTCACCTGGGCCAGAACAAGACTTGGGACAGAATTGACCCTCACTTTCACTGGCCCCACATGTCTGAAGACACCAAGGAGTTTTGTCGCTCCTGTGTAACCTGCCAGGCCAGTGGCAAGGCAGGTGGCACTACAAAGCCCCCCTGATACCACTACCTGTGGTGGGGGTTCCCTTTGAAAGGGTGGGGATTGACATTGTTGGTCCCATGGATCCCGAAACAGCATCTGGGCACAGGTTTATCCTGGTGGTAGTGGATCATGCCACCAGGTACCCAGAGGCTATTCCCCTTAGGACCACTACAGCACCTGTGGTGGCAAGGGCCCTCCTGGGAATTTTCTCAAGAGTGGGCTTCCCTAAGGAGGTTGTATCAGACAGGGGTGCCAACTTTATGTCTGGATACTTGAAAGCAATGTGGAAGGAGTGTGGAGTGACTTACAAGTTCACCACACCCTATCACCCACAATGCAATGGTTTAGTTGAGAGATTCAACAAAACCTTGAAGGGCATGATTAAAGGGCTCCCAGAGAAGCTTAGGCGAAGATGGGACATACTCTTGCCCTGCCTTTTATTTGCATACAGGGAGGTGCCTCAAAAGGGGGTTGGCTACAGCCCTTTTGAACTTTTGTTTGGTCACCCTGTCAGGGGTCCATTATGCTTGGTAAAGGAAGGATGGGAGTTACCTCTCAAGCCCCCAAAGCATGACATAGTGGACTATGTACTTGGTCTCCGCTCCAGGATGGCTGAATACATGAAAAAGGCAACTAAAAACCTTGAGGCTAGCCAGGAACTGCAAAAAGCCTGGCATGACCAAAAGGCTGTACTGACTGTTTACCAGCCAGGACAGAAGGTGTGGGTGTTGGAGCCAGTGGCCCCAGCAGCTCTCCAAGACAAATGGAGTGGACCCCATACTATTGTTGAAGAGAAGGGTGAGGTTACCTATTTAGTAGACGTAGGAACACCCAGGAGTCCCCACAGGGTTCTCCATGTCAACAGACTGAAGCCATATGTGGACAGAGCAGACATGGGCTTGCTCATGGCTACTGATGAGGGACAGGAGGAAGAGAGTGACCCACTCCCTGACCTGCTCTCACAGAACCCTGATGATGGGTCAGTGGATGGTGTAGCCTTGGCAGGCAGCCTCACTGCTCAGCAACAAACTGATTGTAGACAAGTGCTCAATCAGTACAGACATATGTTCTCTCTGACTCCAAGTCAGACCACCTGGTGCACTCATGAAGTGGACAGTCTGCCTATTAAAAATAAGATTTATAGGCAACCTGACCATGTCAGGGACTGTATCAGGACAGAAGTCCAGAAAATGTTGGATTTGGGAGTTATTGAACCCTCAGATAGCCCTTGGGCTAGTCCAGTGGTCCTTGTGCCAAAACCTCACACCAGTGGTGGGAAAAGAGAGATGAGGTTTTGTGTGGACTACAGGGGTCTCAATGCAGTCACTAGGACTGATGCCCATCCAATACCTAGGGCAGATGAGCTAATAGACACTTTGGCCTCAGCCAAGTATCTAAGCACATTTGACCTGACAGCTGGCTACTGGCAGATCAGACTAGCTGATGATGCAGCAAAGACAGCATTCTCAACCCCTAGTGGGCATTATCAATTTGTGGTAATGCCCTTTGGTCTGAAGAATGCACCTGCCACTTTTCAGAGGTTGGTGAATACAGTCCTTACAGGTCTGGAAGCCTATAGTGCAGCATATCTAGATGATATTGCTGTCTTTAGCTCCACCTGGGAGGATCACCTGGTCCACCTCAGAAATGTTTTGCAGGCCCTGCAGAAAGCAGGCCTAACTATCAAGACCACAAAGTGCCAGATAGGGCAGAGTCAGGTTGTGTACCTGGGCCACCTTGTGGGTGGAGGCCAGGTTCAACCATTGCAGAGCAAGATCCAGACCATCATGGACTGGACTGCTCCAACTACCCAGACTCAGGTGAGAGCCTTTTTAGGATTGACTGGGTACTATAGGAGATTTGTCAAGGGGTATGGATCAATAGTGACACCCCTGAATGACTTAACTTCCAAGAAAATGCCCAAAAAGGTTCAGTGGACAGTTAGCTGTCAAAAGGCATTTGATGACCTGAAGCAGGCCATGTGCACTGCTCCCATTCTACAGAGTCCTGATTACTCCAAGAAGTTCATTGTCCAAACAGATGCATCTGAATTGGGGATAGGGGCTGTACTGTCACAATTGAATGATGAAGGTCAGGATCAGCCAGTAGCTTTTATTAGCAGAAGGCTGACCCCTAGAGAGAAACGTTGGTCAGCCATAGAGAGGGAGGCCTTTGCTGTGGTTTGGGCTCTGAAGAAGTTGAGGCCATACTTGTTTGGTACTCACTTCCTTGTTCAAACAGACCACAAGCCCCTCCTATGGCTAAAACAAATGAAGGGTGAAAACCCCAAACTGCTTAGGTGGTCCATTTCCCTACAGGGGATGGACTTTACAGTGGAACATAGACCTGGGAGTAACCATGCCAATGCAGATGGACTCTCTAGGTACTTCCACTTAGAACATGAAGACTCAACTGGTCAAGGTTAGTTTAATGTCCCTACGTTTGGGGGGGGTTTTGTAGGAGAGTAGGATCTGCTTCTCATGGGTACCCCCACTTTTTGCTGATGCTTCACTGTTTTTCGACTTTAGTCTGGCTGGGGCCCTGCTAATCAGAACCCCAGCCTAGCTGCTTCCTCTCTAAAATGGTTTCCATGTGCCTTAGGCACATCTCTGATTGGAATCTGGAGTGCCCTTATAAGTCCCTAGTATATGGTATACTATGTACCCAGGGCATAGGTACCTCAGAGGCCTACCAGGGGCTGCAGCATGTATTATGCCACCCCTGGAAGGCCATCCAAAATGACACCACAGGTCTGCTACTGCAGCCTGGGTAAGGTGGTGTATGCACCCCTTACTGCAGGGGTCTTCAAACTGTGGGGCGCGACCCCCAGGGGGGCCGTGGAGCGATGCAAAGGGGATCGCGCCTTCCCAGTCACACTTCTGCCGAGGCCCAAGGGTTTCAGCCCCCCCTCTTCCCCCGTCCTGCGTCTCAGCCCGGGCTGCTGCAGTGCAACTCGAGCTGCTGGGGGCTCAGCTGGGCAGTGTCTGGAGTCTTATCTCCGGCACGCCTGAGTTTTTCACAGGTCTTTAAAGACCATTTGCATATTTACATGCCTTTGTAAACTGGTTACAGAGGCTTAGTTTTTTCCTGGTTCCAGTACCCCTGGGCCCCCACTCTGCCTATTCCTTACATTTGTATTTTACATTTACTGCTGCAGTGTGAGAATGCATTTCATGAAAAGGAATATAAAGTAGGGTTGCCAAAAGAACAATGCCTGCTGTGTTTTGTTTAAAGAGCCTGCAAAGACCTCCTCTTGACACTAAATAGACTTATAAATAAAAAAGTATGTATGCATTCGTTATGTGACTTTTCTGTCTTTGTTCTCTTTAATTATCAGTCATGGATCATTGAGGCAGCCCTAGAACACAATTAAAAGTGCTTTCTATTTATATTTGCTGTTCGAAGTATGCACAGATAAGTGCTTAAAATACAGCTTTAGGTGACTGCTTATTTTTGTACCGACTGGGCCATCAAAATAATCTGCTGGCAACCCTAACCATAGGACTGGAAGTTTGTTGCAGGATCAGCACATTATTTATTTCCTCGATCCCCGATTAATGCCATAATAGCAATAGTTTAACTTAGATCTTACACCCTACGCCGCCGTCCATAACATGCTGAGTTACTTCAAGTGTCTGGGAATGCACTCTGCATTCAGACAACTCACTCGTCATTCTCGCCCTTCACTTTCACGCTCACCCTGCATTCACAGCGATCACAATGCACTCACACCATTCACCCGCTCACCCTGCACTCACAGTGATCACTCTGCACTCACAATGCACTTGCGCTGTTCATCCTATACCTCACCCTGCAGTCACACGAGTACACTACTCATCCTGCACTCATGTGACACTTCACTCACCTGTCCCCCTCACTGCTCAATATGCAACTCACTCAAACAAGCCCATCAGTAATCATACACTCATTCGTCCCATTCTGAACTTGCATCCGCACCTAAATTCATAAGCCACCTCACTCACCCTGCAGTCACTCCTCTTACCCTACTCTCACACTGTTGCATCGCTCACCGTGCACTCACATGGGCACTCTTGTCACCCACACAGTGCAGAGGGTTAACATTCCTGCTACAAAGAATATGTACCATGCAGATCACAGAAATGAGTGTGAGTAAACTATGAGTAGCGCTATAAAAAAATGAAATGTTTGTCAGAAAGGTGCTATAGAGAGATGAGGTGAATTGTTGGTGAGTGGCAGTGAAGGAATTCATGGAGAAGGAGGAAACGGGGGTGGGGCACCAAAAAGACTGTTGCACCGTGTGCGACCAGTGTTAGGACCAGCCCTGGCTGGGAGTGTTAAAGGTGAAGTGAGAGGTTGAATGGGGAGAGTTCAGAAGTTGTAAAAGGGGTGAAAGAAAATGGCCTGCAAAGTGAGAGAGGGATCCGGGGTTAGGAGAGGACAGAGGGATGGAAGGGAGGGGTGAGAGGAAAGCCGCATGGGTAAACTGCTTAACTCTGCACAAAACCGCCAAGGTTTTAAGGGACCCCTGCTTCTCCCGGCCAGGGCCAAGTGAGCTTCTAATGTGGCAGCACGTATTCCTGCGGAGTGGAAGGCCCTTCACAAAGGTTGACTAGAAATCTTTCTGATGTTAATTGCTGTATTTTGGTTATACACTGGTACTGATGGGGTGAAATCTTTCCTCAGTGTTACTGTGTACACGGCATCACATAACATCATTTACCTTTTCTTCCCACACAATTTAGTCAAGCCTGTCACGTAATTTGGTCCTCACCTGCCTCATAATTCCAGTAGCCCTGCCTACAGTTTTTGAAATTTTTGTCAGGAGGCGGTCCTTACGCCTCAAAATGTTGACAGGGGGGTCTCGGCATCCAAAAGTTTGAAGACCTCTGCCTTACTGTGATATAGGTTACCTATATCACTGCATATGCACACATATAAACCTATAAGTCACTCCTATGGCAGGCCTTATCAATCCTGAAGGCAGAGTGCTTTGTTCTTATGTGAGAGGGTGCCCCTGCATGAGCAGAGCCCCTCTGCAGCGGTCGGAGACCCTTCTCTGATGCTGTTTGTAGTGCAGCCTAACCATATACTCTTAAGTGCATTATATCCTCGCGGTACAATGGTAACTTTTGACTGGCTGCACCAAAACATGTCGTGTTTGGTGTCAAACATCTTGGAATACTACCCCCCCCCGCCAGTTCTGGCGGCGGGGGTAGCATTCCACCCTTCTAGAGGGAGAGACATGTACCCACCGGCATACCCGGTAACTTCTTTCCAGAGCCCTGGCATCACAAAATGGATGTGGCTGCCACACACACGGGTCTGGCCTCCTGCTGCTGACTGAAACTCCGGCAGGGGAGGCCTGGACAATAGGTTTCCTGTCCCAAGGAGGTGTAACCACCTCCCCAGACAGGTTAATGTGTATTGGGGCTGGGCGGGAGCACTCTCTGGTGCTTTGAAGTCCTGCACTGGGGGCGCATTTTGGTGTCCCTGTGCATACCCCAGTTCAAACTGGCTCAGGGGCTTCCAGCCCCTGCTCTGGCGCGAAACTGGACAAAGGGAAAGGGGTGTAACCACCCCTCTGCCCTGACCCTCCCATAGGTGGGTCCCCAGAGTATGTCCAACCCCCTAACTTGGTACAAGTATGGGACCCCAGTCCTTAGGACTTTAGATTTACCTGGACGAAACTCTGATACAGAATCCTGGACCTTTGACGCTCTACTTCAAGATTAGAGGACTGAAGAATCTCCCTTGGGGTCAAGGAGTGACTCCCCTGCTTGGCAGGCACCTTAGAAGCAATTGTCCGGTCTGCATCGCTGAAGCTCCCGCCGGACGCCGAAGTCTTTGCATCACCAGAGGTGGATTTCCAGACTTCGCCGAGGCTGCCCTGAGGCCCCAGCAAAGCTGAGGCCCGTAGCTGTCGTGGGTAATGTGGAACCGTGACCCCTGGACACCGAGCACATTTGCAAGTGCATCCTCTTCTGGGTCTCCCACGAAGTTGTGCTTTGGGCTCCGAGTAGCCCTCGCCTCCAGCACCGACTGCACTGAAGATCACTGGCCTCCACTCCACGAGTGTCCTGTGAGCCAGCTCCAAGTGCGTCCACTTGAGGCTCCTTCGCGGTCGCTAGTCTGTTGGCTAGTGGGCCCTCCCGAAGGCAACTCTTCTTCTGCTTGGGCTTCCCTTTTTGCTCCAGACGTGCCCTGACTTACCCTTGCTGGGTGAGTCCCTCAGACCTTGCTGGTCTGCACCACCGTCCTTCTTCTATTTCCACGAGACTTGCCGTTGGCAAGGCTTGTTGGGTCCAATCCGGTTGCCGACACCCCTGCAATCGACAAATGTCGTGGGACAGCTCGAATCCAGCTCCTTGTTGTCGTCGACGCCTCCTGGACCTCGTGGCTGAAGAGTCAAGACGACCATCAACCTACCTGAAGCACCCGACATCGGTGGGCATCTGCTCATCGCCTTCCTGGTCACTGGCTAGTGACCCAGACTCTGTCCCCTCTGCTTTCAGGTTCTTCAGATCTTCGATCCACCTTTCGATCCACCCGAACACTTTCGACTTGGTCGCCAGCAGCACTTTGCAGCAGATCGCCATTGAAAACGACGACGAAACCCGACCCCGAAAGACACCTATGCACCCGGCTTCCCTGGGTGAGGTAACTCGAGTACTCCGGTGCTCCCATGGGTTTAGACTCTAGAACGACCTAGTTCTAAAGGGGTTTGCTCCAAGTCCTCCTCTAAGTGTCCCTTTTCTTTAAAATTCCAACCGCGACTTTCCCCATAGAAGTCAACGGTGATTCGCGGCTGTGTTCTCACACTGCACGCGTCCCCCGTGGGTCCCCTGTGTCACTACCTTGGGTGGTTCCTTGTGGTCCAAGCACTTCTACAGGCTCTAGGCCTTGTGTCTAGCTCAGTCGTGGTTCTTATACCACTTTATTGGTATATGGTTTGGTACTCCCCTAGGGCTCAAACGTGTATTTGTGCTATTACTGTTGATAACTAACTTATAACTTATGTACTTGAACTCTAGCCTCATAAAGAGACTAGAGGGGTGTGTTTAGCAATAAATACATATATTTTGAATATATACCTGGTGTGGTCCTCTTTCATTTGGTCACTCAAGAGATTATAGACTGGTAAAACAAGCTGCTTTACATTCCTTCAAGACTTAGCCTGAAGGCTGCTCTCCATAGCTACCACTAGGATAGCTTTCAATAAAGGTTGTCTTTAACCTATCTCCAATAAGGGGTTGTTTGGACTGGTGCAAGGAGCCCACTATAATTAGTGGACAGCATATACCAGGCCAACTTCTCACAATACCTATATTCAATGAGTTGTTGACTGTTCTCACTGGATTGACTGCAGAGCTAGCCATCAATAAGAGTTTGCAGGCAATTCTACCGGCCCACAGGCATTTGCAACATTGAAGGATTAATGAAGCCTTGATGTCATTAAAGGTGAGTGACTGTAGATGTTTTTCTGTTTTTTTGTCTGGTAAACTATATAAGCTTCTGGAATTATGGTTGAGCAGGGACAGGGGATGCAAGAAGAATGAAACTGAAGGATGAGACGTAATGCAGGTTTGCCCTCCAAACAGCAAGGGCCAGTCGTGAGGAGGACTTCAGCTGTACTGTCAAGGAATCAGGATACTCTAAGGTACTACCACTTCAGGTGTCATGGCTGGCGCACCCTGTTTCCTCTGAAATCTAGTGGAGCTGTTGTTTGTGACCATGAGGCCTCTCATCACGTCTGAAGGCCTCTCAACAGCTCTCTATTCAAATCTTCTGCCCCATGTTAAGAGCTTGTGGCTACTTTCAGCTCTGCAGTCTGTAGGTAAGCTCTCCAGGATATAGGGCAGGTCTCCCTGCAGCAAGGCAGCCACCAGGCCACAAGGAATGTTAACTTTACTAGCTCCAGTCAGCTTTCTTTGTTACCAATTCATCATTCTTGTGTAGAAAAGAAAACAAAGCATTCAAGCTACTCACCATTTAGAGGGTGAGGGACAGCTAATCCTGTATGTGTGCACTGTGTAGAGATGGACAATGATCTGAAATAATGTATATTTACATCATTGATTATACATTGAGACACAAATATGCACTTGTTTATCCACACAGTAGCATATTTATAGGAGTCAAGTTAACCCTTTCGCGGCTAGTCCTCTCCCCCCCTTGTGCTAAGCCTTTTTGTGGCTATTTTGGGTAGTACGCGCTTTAGCCCCTGTAACTTTTTGTCCATATAAGATGTCCATGCCAAATTTGTGTCCTTTTCCTCCAACATCATGAGGAGCTTAAAGGTACCCAGGGTTTGTGGATTTCCCTGGAGGGGACCCAGAAATTATCCAAAATACAGCTACATTTAGTTTTTGGGGGGAAAAATGGGAATAAAGTGCTGCAGAAGAAAGCATCTGTTTTTTTCCTGCAAATGGTATCAACAAAGGGTTTGTGGTGCTGAAATCATCATCTTCCCAGCTTTGAGGGACAGGGAGACTTTTGTCAGAAAACCAAAATTTTCTACACAGTTTTGGCATTTTACTGGGACATATCCTATTTTTGCTACTTTTTGTGCTTTCAACCTCTTTCCAGTTAGTGGTGGAAATAGGTATAAAAGCAATAATGAATCCCCGAAAGCTAGACATTTCTGAAAGTATACACTACTCTGAATTCAGCAAGGGGTCATTTCTGTAGATCCTTCAAGATTTTTTTCTAGAAACTAACAGTTGAAAATAAGAAATATTGAAAATGAGTTGAAAAAAACAGCCATTTGTACCAACATTTTCACCTCTAACTTCATCTAAGTGTGACATATTTTTTAAAGTAATATACCGTTACATCCGCTGGACCCTTCTGGTTGTGGGTATATATAGGACTTATAGGTTTACCAAGAACCTAAGGGAACCCAGAGCCAATAACCGAGCTGCGTCTTGCAATGTTTTTTCATTGTGTACCGGGTATATAGCAATTTATTTGGTAAAATATTAAGAGTGAAAAAAGGTATCAAGGACACCTATGTATTTCCGAAATGGGAACAAAATATAGAGTTTAGAAGCAGTAGTTATTTGCACATCTCTCAAATTGTGGGTACCCATACTAGCATGTGAATTATAGGACCTTTTTCAAACTGACTTCTTTTTTACACATTGTCTTACATTTTTGACAAGTTAGGTATCATTTTACTCGGGAGACCAAGGGGAACGCTGGGTGGTAGGACATTTGTGCCGACACGGTGATCCCACACAGAAATGTGAGGAAATTTTTATATTTTCAGCTAAATTTGAAGCTTGCAGGGGATTCTGGGTAGGAAAACATTGGGGGATCCACACAAGCCACACCTCTCTGGACTCCCCGGGGTGTCTAGTTTTCAGAAATATGTGGGTTTGGTAGGTTTCCCTAGATGGCCGCCGAGCGCAGGGCCAAAAACTCAGGTGCCCTCCTTGCAAAACTAGGTTGTTTTGTAAAATTGTGGTGGGTGAGGTTTATTTGAAGGTGTGTGGCGCTCAAAAGGTCTATACACAAAAATAGTGTTAACCCTTGTTCAGTTACAGTGCTTGGGGTAGGGAGATCACCCACTCCCCAATAAGGTGACTGAGGTCAACAATAATATCAATTATTTTATCCTCAAGCACATGCTAATATTATCATGCAGAAACATATTTATGTAATAGCATTAAATAACAAAATCTCCAGTTTCTTGTTTTTCTTGTATTCTTTAATTTGTTCTTAGAATTCTTGGTCTTTAGCCAACACAAGTTTCGTTGCCAAAGGGAAGTACCCGCAACTTCCTCAGGGCTGTTTTTTTTAGTTGAGTTAGGCTTTTCTTTGAGCCAGTTTTAATTCCGTCCCGGTTCCCACATTTCCCGTATATCGGCTGAAATTCCCCATTTTCTGAAAACATGACTAATCTTATGTCTGTTGCGGTTAGCTTCATTGATTTTGACTTAGTAAGAGTGCCGATTTGGATTAACGTGGTCCAAGCGAGTGCCCTCTGTTGGTTGGCAGGTTTGCAGGGGTTTCTGGGTAGGAAAACATTGGGGGATCCATGCAAGCCATACCTCCCTGGACTCACCCGGGTGTCTAGTTTTCAGAAGTGTGTGGGTGTGGTAGGTTTCCCTAGATGGCCGCCGAGACCAGGGCCAAAAACGCAGGTGCCCCCCTTGCATAACCAGGTTGTTTTGTAATTGGTAATTTTGATGTCTCCACAATACGTTGTGGGCCCTTGCCTGTCGCAGGTACTTGGCCCACCCACACAAGTGAGGTATCATTTTTATAGGGAGACCTGGGGAAATGCTGGATGGTGGGAAATTTCTGTCAACCCGGTGATCCCACAACGTTCCCACACAGAAACGTGAGAAAAATGTGATTTATTTCAGCTAAATTTGAGGTTTGCAGGGGATTCTGGGTAGGAAAACGTTGGGCGATCCACACAAGCCATACCTCCCTGGACTCCCCCGGGTGTGTAGTTTTCAGAAATGTGTGGGTTTGGCAGGTCTCCCTAGATGGCCGCCGAGCCTTCGGCCAAAAACGCAGGTGCCCCTGTGCAAAACCAGGAATTTTTGTAATTGGTAATTTTGATGTCTCCACGATACTATTTGGGCCCTTGTCTGTTGCGGGTACTTGGCCCATCCTCACGAGTGAGGTCCCATTTTTATCAGGAGACCTGGGGGAACGCTGGGTGGTGGGAAATTTGTGTCCGCCCTGTTATCCCACAACGTTCCCACACAGAAACATGAGAAAAATTAGGTTTTGTCTGCTAAATTTAAGGTTTGCCGGGGATTCTGGGTAGGAAAACGTTGGGGGATCCACATAAGTCATACCTCCCTGGACTCCCCTGGGTGTGTAGTTTTCAGAAATGTGTGGGCTTGGTAGGTTTCCCTAGATGGCCACCGAGCCCGGGGCCAAGAACGCAGGTGCCCCCCCTGCAAAACCAGGTTGTTTTGTAATTGGTAATTTTGATGTCTACACAGTACGTTGTGGGCCTTGCCCGTCGCGGATACTTGGCCCACCTACACAAGTGAGGTACCATTTTTATCGGGAGACCTGGAGGAATGCTGGGTGGTGGGAAATTTATGTCCACCTAGTGATCCCACAACGTTCCTCCACAGAAAGTAAGAAAAATTTAATTTTCTCAACTAAATTTGAGGTTTGCAGGGGATTCTGGGTAGGAAAACGTTGGGGGATCCACGCAAGCCATACCTCCCTGGACTCCCCTCAGTAGTTTGCAGAAATGTGTGGGCTTGATAGGTTTCCCTAGATGGCCATTAAGCCCGGGGCCAAAAATGCAGGTGCCCCCCTTGCAAAACCAGGTTGTTTTGCAACTGGTAATTTTGATGTCTACACAATATGTTTTGGGTTCTTGCCTGTCGCAGGTACTTGGCCCACCTATACAAGTGAGGTACCAGTTTCATTAGGAGACATGGGGGACCACTGGGTGGTGGGAAATTTATGTCCGCCCGGTGATCCCACAACTTTCCCACAAAGAAACGTGAGAAAAATTAGATTTCTTTCTGCTAAATTTGAGGTTTGCAGGGGATTCTGGGTAGAAAGTGTTGGGGGTCCATGCAAGCCATACCTCCCTGGACTCCCCAGGTGTCTAGTATTCAGAAATGTGTGGGTGTGGTAGGTTTCTCTAGATGGCCGCCGAGCCCGGGGCCAAAAACCCAGGTGACCCCCCTTGCAAAACCAGGTCATTTTGTGATAGGTAATTTGATGTCTCCACAATACGTTTTCGGCCCTTGCCTGTCGCGGGTACTTGGCCCAACCACACAAGTGAGGTGCCATTTTTATTGGGAGACCTGGGGGAGCGCTGGGTGGTAGGACATTTGTGGCGGCCTAGTGATCTCACAACTTTCTCACACAGAAAAGTGACTAAAATGCGATTTTGTTTAGCTAAATTTGCAGGGAATTCTGGGTAGAAAAATGTTGGGAGATCCACGCAAGCCGCACCTCTCGGGACTCCCCTGTGTGTCTAGTTTTCAGAAAGATCTGGGTTTGGTTGGTTTCCCTTGGTGGCCGCTGATCCCGGGACCAAAAACGCAGGTGACCCCCTTGAAAAACCAGGTTGTTTTGTGATAGATAGGTGGGAACCTGTGTTTTTGGTCCCGGGCTTGCAGGCATCTAGGGGAACCTAAAAAACCCAGACATTTCTGAAAACTAGACATCCGTGGGAGTCCAGGGAGGTGTGGCTTGTCTTTTAATGTTTTGTGTATAATTGTGTGCTTTTATGACCTAAAACGTTGAATAAAGCTATTTGTATTGGTATTGGTATTGGTGTGGCTTGCGTTGATCCCCCAAAATTGTCTTTCCAAGAATTCACTGCAAACCTTAAATTTAGCTAAAAAGTCACATTTTCCTCTAATATCCGTGTGGGAAAGTTGTGGGATCACCGCACGGCACAAAGTTCCTACCACTCAGCGTTCCCCTCAGTCTCCCGATAAAAATGATACCTTACCTGTGTGGATGGGCCAAGTGCCTATGACATGGAAGGGCCAAAAACGTGTAGAGATTGAGGGGGGCCCAAAGCGGGTCCAAAAGGGCAATTTGTTTATACGTTTTTAGGCTGATGCTACTTTGGGCACCCACACAAGTGAGGTACCATTTTTCTCGGGAGACCAAGGGGAATGCTGGGTAGTAGGAAATTTGTATCTGCGCGGTGATCCTACAACTTACCCGCACAGAAATGTGAGGAAAATGTGACTTTGTAAGTAAATTTGAGGTTTGCGGGGGATTCTGGGTAAAAAAACGCTGGGGGATCCATGCAAGCCATACCGCCAGCCAGGAGTCAATACATGCACACCACCATCCATGCACCACACCAGCCAAGCGCCATTCATGCCCACCGCCAGCCAAGGACCATCCCTGCACACTGCCAGGCAAGTGCCATCTACGTACACCGCCAGCCAAATGCTATCCATGCACACAGTCAGCCGAGCAATATCTACGCACACTGCCAGCCAAGTGCCACCCACGCACTCCGTCAGCCAAGCGCCATCCGCGCACACCACCAGCCAAGCAGGACCAGACTGGGAACAGCAACCAGCCCTGGCAGATTGCTGCTCAACTGGTCCTGGCAGGGGGGGCATGCTTGTAAAAAGCACCGCTCCCGCTTTTGTTACTGGGGCCCGATATTGCAGCACTGCTGCAAAACCGGCCCCCAGTGAGAAATCCGCCCCCCACGGCCAAAAAACCGCCCACACCCCTCCGGCCCACCAGGAAACACCCGGTGCCCACTATGGCCAGTCTGGCCCTGCAGCCAAGCACCATCCATGCACACAGCCAGCCAAACACCAGTTCACGTACACCGCCAGCCAAGCGCCACTCCATGCACACCACCAGGCAAGCGCCAATCTACACACACTGTTATAAAGCGCGAGTCCACCCACACCATTAGCCAAGAGCAGGTCCACACACCGCCAGCAAAATGCCAGCCAAAGGTCAGTACATGCAGACCGTCAACCAAACTCCAGTTTACACACACACAAACTCTCCCTGGTTTCTAGCGGTTTTCTGCCCCCGCTTGGGTGGAGATGAGAATAAAAATATCACTGAAACAGCCAAAATGTGTGCCCAAAAAAAAGGGAGCGACCCTTGCCTATGGGGATTCTCACTTGCATGCCCATAAACATATCCCTGGTGCCTAGTGGGCTTTCTGCCGATAAAGGGCTATTGCCCCAATCTGCCTTCCGGGGGGGGCAGATAGACTTTTTTGGCGGTGGGGGCATTAGCATGCCCATTCTCGGCAGCACCCACCCCTACGTATAAAAAGAAAAACAAAATCCCTGGTGCCTAGTGGGTTTTCTGACCCCCCTGGGGTTCCAGATTAGGGACTATTGCCCCCATCTGCCTCCCGGGGGAGGCAGAAAGACTGTGGCTAATTTGTATGGAGGTGGTGGCATTGGCATTCTGGGCAGCCCCCACCCCTACGTATAAAAAAACAAAAGCTGTGGCAATTTTTTTTGGGGGTGGGGCATTTGCATGCCCATTTTGGGCAGCCCCCACCCCTATGTATAAAAATAAAAAACAATCCCTGGTGCCTAGTAGGCTTTCTGCCCCCCCACCCTCGGGGCAAGTCAGGGGCTATTGCCCCATCTGCCTCCTGGGGGGACAAAGACTGTAGAATTGTTTTGGGGGGTGGGGGCATTGGCATGCCCATTTTGGGCAGCCCCCACCCCTACATATAAAAAAAAACATTCCCTGGTACCTAGTGGGCTTTCTGCCTGCTGAGGAGCAGATCAGGGGATATTGCCCCATCTGCCTCCTGGGGGGTCAAAAAGACTGTGGAATTTTTGGGGAGGAGTGGGGGCATTAGCATGCCCATTTTGGGCAGGCCCCACCCCTATATACATTAAAAAAAAAGTCCTGGTGCCTAGAGTGCTTTCTGCCCCCCGGGGAAGGAGATCAGGGCTATTGCCCCCATCTACCTCCCAGGCGAGGCAAAAAGGCTGTGGTAATTTTTTGGGGAGGGTGGGGGCATTGGCATACCCATTTTGGGCAGCCCCCACCCGTATATACATTTTAAAAAATCCTGGTGCCTAGTGTGCTTTCTGCCCCCCCTGGGGAAAGATCGGGTTATTGACCCATCTGCCTCCCAGAGGAGGCAGAAATGCTGTGGCAATTTTTTGGGGAGGGTGGGGGCATTGGCATGCCTATTTTGTGCAGCCCAACCTCTACGTATAAAAAAACAATTCCTGGTGCCTAGTGGGCTTTCTGCCCCCCAGGGGGGCAGATCAGGGGCTATTGCCCCATCTGCCTCCGGGGGGGGCAGAACGACTGTGGATTTGTTTGGGGGGTGGGGGCATTGGCATACCCATTTTCGGCAGCCCCCACCCCTAGATACATAAAAAAAATCCTGGTGCCTAGTGTGCTTTCTGCCAACCCCCGCCCCCGGGGGGGCAGGTTGGGGTTTTTGCCCCATCTGCCCCCCAGGTGAGGAATAATGGCTGTGGAAATTAATTTTTTTGGGGGGTGGGGGCATTGGCATGCCCATTTTGGGCAGCCCCCACCCCTATGTATAAAAAAACCAATCCCTGGTGCCTAGTGGGCCTTCTGCTCCCTGCCCCTATCTGCCTCTCAGGTGGGGCAGAAATACTGTGGAATTAGGTGGGGGCATTGGCATGCACATCTCCGGCAGCCCCCACGCCAAAATATGCTAAAAAAAAATCCCTGGTGGCTAGTGCGCTTTCTGCCCCACACGGGGGGTAGATTGGGGGCTATTGCCCCCATCTGCCCCCTGGGAGGGCAGTAAGACTGAATATGCCAGAAATTATTCGGGGGGAGCAAAGGCACTTGCCCAAGGGGCCGCTCCCACCTCCCAAGTGTCCAGTGGGTGGATCCCTGCTTGGGGATCGCCCTCCTGGGGTGATCCTCAAGCAGGCATCCACTAGGGAGGGATCCCATTGGAAAGGGAAGATTCTCCCCTTTCCACTGATACCTCTCCTGTCTTTCTATGTGCTCGGGGGGGCTGAGAAAGCCCCACGAGCACGTCGAAAGTGAAACTGAAACGAGCCTATCAGCTCATTTCAGTTTCGGTTTCTCTGAAATGACGTCAGAGCGAAATGCGTGCTTATCATCGTTTCAGAGAAACCAGGGGAACAGACTCGGAAGCTGCTGAAGCTCTTCCCCAGCTCCCGAGGCTGTTGGGGGGGAAAAGGAAATCCCTCTGGTGCCCACACCAGAGGGATTTCCAGTGCCATGGTTTCAGACACGCGGAAGCCGTCCAACGCACATGAGCACTTTTGTGTTGGAAGGCTCCCGCGCGTCCGATGCATGGAAAGGCTTAACATATTTGTAGTGAAAAGACTGTAAGATAAGCGGTATTAATTTTGGAAAAACATAAAATTGCCTGAAGATACTGTTGGGTGAGAATGTTCCCTGCGGGGTGTAAAGTCATGTTGCCATGTTCTAAGTGTTTGACTGTGACTCACTTATATCTCAATTTCTGATTTTGGCTCTAGGCCCATGCTAATATAACATGTGCAGAGGCCTATCCCTGTCTCTGACACAAATAAAGTCTTGCAACTGTCCTGCAAACCGGAGGGGTGAACCAATTGTGCTCTCATTTTGCTGACAGTGGAATACCGCCCCTGTCGTGGGTTTTTAGCATATACAGAGGTGGTGGCAGCATAACATGGTTTGTGAATCCACAGCTGTCATCAGACCTTCTATCTTTGTAGCCGGCCTCACTTGTGTACAGTTCTGCATCAATGTGTCCCCTAGATCCTATTACTAACATCCAAGTGGATTGTGTGTGTTCATAGCTTGTGTAGTGCATGCAATATGTGCAAGAGTGAGCAAGAGTAATGCAGGCCTGCAGGTCCCATTTTTGGAAGCCCCTAGGCTGGTCTTGTGCACAAGATGTAGGTGAGCCTTTTCACAGACAGTGGAAGAGTATTACTGTCATTCCTGAAAATAGAGGGTGGCGACAAGGCTCCTTTAAAATTCTCTTAAGCAGCTCCTGCTGAGTGGAGCTGCTGATTAGTTTTCCTTTGGTACTGTCATTTAGTAGGTGTTCTGGGTGGGACTCTCATCTTTGTTGTTCAGGGTGAGAGAGATCTTTTAGGTGAAGCCAGACTTTTGCCTTCATCCTGATAACTGTTCAGTATGTATGGTGAAAAGCCTGTTGTAAAAACTTCTCGCCTCTTTGGGCCTATGTTGTGAGTACTTCAGACTGGAGACTACCCTGCTTTCAAGAGCATTACTCTTCACAAAGCCTCTATCTGGAGAATAGCCTAGAGAGGACACTTGATAGAGGATCTGCTGCAAACCTGTTTTGAGACTACAGAGAATCCACATTCCTTATCTGCTTTGACTGCATAAAAGTAAGAACTACTTAAATCTTTGTTGTTTCAGTTCCAAGTCCTTTCACCAAGGAAGCAAGTATTCCACAGCATACTTTGAGGACTGCTGTACAACAACCAGAACTGGTGGCTGTGTGACAGCCAGCTTCCCAGATTAAAGGGGACATCAACTGGAGTCTTTACTTGCTAGAAGAGCTGTGCCCCTGACCTGAAGCACCTAGAAGCCAGCCTGCCTGGTGAGAGAGCGTGTCAAGCTACACGAGGTGTGACTGTCCAGGTAGTGTTAGAAACTGCCAGATCCTAGTTTGGAGGGTCTACCAGGAGAAAGCAGACTGCAGAAAGCAATCTGCCAGTTTGAAGAGGTTCAGTGCAGTCTCTCCAGAAGTGCGGTTCCAAGAAGGAATCACTAGCAGGCAGCCGACCTTGCAATAGGAACAATCATGGTTGACCTTGCTGCTTAAATAAGAGCTGTGCCCATGGTGAGTGTAGCCACCAAAACCCAGAGCTGTTCTTGTGGCTGACGTCGCCACAGAAGTTAAAAACGATGTCCATGGTGAATATCACCGCCGTAGACAAGGCTTGTGCACATAACCGTCACCACTGTATTATTTACAAATCATATCCCGTGGCTGCTAGCGCGCTGTTGTGACACGTGTAAGTGGTGGCCCATCTGCTTCCCAGTGACCCAGAAGAAGGTCTGATGCATGCCATGAGCTCTCACTGACTTCCATTACTTGCATTCACCAAAGGTATCCTAAGTGGCAGTGCATATTCTTATACCCACGGCAGTATACCATTTTAAGCATGTCTATTAAGGCATGTTTCTTATCCTAATAAAGCACTCGGTTGGACAAATCGATATTGCTCTGCTGGGTGATCTGAGTTCTGAATTTCCATACCACTACACTACCTCCCTGAGAAGTGTGTGAATGCTCCAAAGTGCTACCACTGAAAGTCAAATGTGAAGGGGTTTTATGTGGCTCAGTCTGTGATGCCAAAGTAGGACAGATTCTGGGACATCCAAGGTAAACCACCCCTGCCCCCACGCTGAAGCCCAGTAGTTCCTGCTTGCCTCATGCCCCTTGAACTGGATCTGACACATGCCCTGTCAGAAAGGATATGTATTCAGAGTGACCAACTATACACTGTATGCCACCTAAGTCTATATAGTCAGTGTCATTCACTTAATGCTAAGTTTTCAATGAGAGTCAAGTGCACAATGGGTTCAGGTAGGAATGGTGCAAGAGGCCCTAAAGGCATTGAAGGAAAAGAATGAAACCAAAGGTTTATGAATAAAACTAATACTGTTTTAAATTTTAAAAACCACTTCACAACTTTTGGATGATCACCAGTACTCCACAACGCATAACATAAATCCTTTAATTATTCTTAAAGCGTTAATGTATTTAAGTTAATGTATAGTGCTATGATGTGAGTTTTTAAGCACCATATTGATTGTGTTTAAATACTTCTGAGATGTACTTTTTAGGTCTGGCTACCGCTATACATTGTGTAATCAATAAAAAAAGCTTTAAGAAACACAGCTGTCAGAGAGACTTTAGTTCCTCCCACATGTTTACCTTGATTACAGCATTTGATTGGGTAGAACTTGGGTGGTGCTGCCGAGAAAGATTGCAGTGCTTGTTGCACTTCTATTGACTCCTGAGCAGTGTTCCCTAACCTAACATGGCTACCTCATTAAAACGAATGAATAATGTGCTTCCCCCACGGGGGAGTGTCACTTACGTGCACTGCCGGAATTCCCAATGGAAGACAGTATTCGCTTTCAATCTTTAGTAGATATCCATTTTATTCGGGTTCAAATTTTCAAAATGTGTTCCTCTTTTTTGAGGTTACTTCTTCAAATATGGCATTTGATGTGTATCCAATATCAAACACTTTCTGTAGATACATTGTTTAAACGTGTCCATAATAGGATCGAATATCACTTGTTTTTATGCATCCCCAATGCATTTCATGCTCACATCTGCCCTTCATCAGGGGACAACTTCCTAAAAAACAGAAGATGTAAACTGAAATAAAAATGACTGCCTTGGTGAGGAACTAAACCATCACCATGTCCTCGGTGCACTATAACGTCACGTGACGACCGTTGTGTTTCTTAGCAGATCCAGCGTGTTTATACAAATGTTAATGGTGTTCGCGTATCCGTGGTAATGTGATGGCACAACTGTCACTCATGCTGATATTTTGTAAAGGCCCCCAGTGGTATCACTATATATTATTGTTATAAGAAAACAAATCATTGTGAGTGTATAAACCGGTAATAAGAATAGATTATACAAGACATATTCTTCTATTGAACGAAGTGTGTGTCTTTAACGTAAATTACCGTATTGCCACGCTTTACATCCAGCATGGTCCTGTGAATACTCTTGACCATCTGGTAATGTGCGGATTATGCCGGCGATATTGTGTCAAACAAAAAAACATTGTGCAAATAAATTAAACAGTCTGATATCATGTGGTCTCTATCCGCCGTGCCTCTGTGCTCATGTGTAAGCTTAACTAACCCCGTGTGGGTCCTACACATCGTGAAAAAGTGCGACTTACAGGAACTTGGTTGCTCGAGACCTCGCGTCCTGTTCAATAGCCGTTCGCCATGCATGTGTTTACTCGAAAGTTGATAATATCGACATTGAAGGCGGACTATGGCTATAAACCCAGTGTGTGGCCGCCATCTTGGAACTATAAAGTATTCAACTTACAAGTTAAAGTTAATAATAACACCAGTGGTAGTATAGCCTTTAACTAGTGTTAAAAAACATGATAGGAAGGATGTAATAATGTAATATAACCAGTGTGTCCCCGTCATCTCGAAATTATAGAGTATTTATTCATGGCAAAGTGGTGCCTGTGGTCTTGTAACATTTCCAATGAAAAAACGGTGATGTTGAGATTTGGCCATCGATTAAGTGTGTGGAACGAAAAACATATTATAGGTCAACCACGGTATGTGCAACAATGCTCCTCAAAAGTAGGGGGGGGAGGATGTAAATATTTCCTCCACTGCACCACACCCTTAGCCTGTAGTACCAGTCAACTTTCACACCAGATCACAGTCACAGTTCCAGTGCTTCATCCTTAGCCTGTTGTGCTGCTCCCCATCCTGCAGCCTTCGCCTGCTTTCACCACTCCCTCGTGGCTGATCCCCACAGCCTAAGACTGATCCCAGCTCCCACACCAGCCCCAGCTCAATCTTCTTTCCAATACCATCCCACAGTCTTAGTACACTCTCCCCTCTTGCATTGCACCTGTAGTTATGCATGGATCTGAATAAGCATCTAGTATTGTGAGAAGGACAGATATTCTGTGATTGCATTTGTAGACATGTGTGCATGTTCACAAGTGTTCGGTAGTTTGATGTGTACTGTGTTAGAGTTGTGGTCTGGAAGTGCTGAGTGATGGTGAGTGGTGTCAGTGCAGGATCAGCACTGTGAGTATAGGATGAAAGGAATGCCTGTGTAAGTGCAGGTTGAGAGGTGTGAGTGAAGGGTGAGTGGTGTGCCTGTGTGAGAACTCAGTGACCAGTGTGCTCTTGGGAGTGGATGGGGAGAGTAAAAAGTGATCCTGTGTGAGCGGAGGATGACTCCTGAATCTGTGTGAGTGTAATGTGAGCTGTGTGAATGCAGGATGATGTATCCCTAGACACTCTAAATAATTCACCTTATCCTTGGCAGTTGGCAAGTGGGAATTCAGGTGTAATTTGAACTATGATTTTCGAAGCTGATCCCGCAACCAAATGTCAGCCCTTGGGACATGCCGAAATTTTCTTTTCTAGAGGTGAAAGAGTCATTGAAGGCCAGGAAAAAGGCCTCTTGGAACATCGAGACAAGACTTCTTGTGGATTCTGCCACCCATGCCCTTACATCAGTCACCAAGCTCCTTCCTCTTCATCTATTTGCTAGTTGTGCACCGTAAAATCAGGAAACCTGGTTTCAAACACGGTTGACCTGCTAGACAAAATTTGTTTTACCCTAGGCAATTACCTTATTTCACTGTACCTTCATGTCTTCTATCGTTCGTTTTAAGAGTACCTTAAAAAAACTCAATTTAGGATGTTCCCTCTACAATAACTTTACTTTTATATGCTTTAACCCGTTCACCAGGTGCACATTCCCCCGCTGTGCGGGCGAATTCCACGCGTGCGCAAACCGGACAGCTCCCGGCCGTCCGACTCACACGCCCACCGTGACGTCGGACGGCCGGGGGCGGTCCGACGCATGGAACGGGTTAATAGACTTTAATGTTGCTCCATATGTTATAAAAATCTAAGTGGGGTTCACATGGCAACTGACTTGCATCTTGGTCCACTACTAGCCAGGGCCACTGGAATTATCTGGCAGAGGAGGACCAAATTCTGTTGACATAATTATGTGTCAAGAAAAGACAAATTATGCGGCGTAATCCGGCACATTTTGTCATAGTATTGCCTCATTATTTTGCTATTTTTACACATTGTAATACTGTCTCTGAAAGGTTTCACCTTATTAATACCAATTTAATATCGAAATACAGCATTAAGCATCTGAAATATGACCATTTAACCTTTGCGAAGGGCCTTCCAGAGCACAGGGACACGTATCAAAATTATTTTAGTGAATTTTGATCCATTTGAGCTCGAAATATTTTTTGGGTCAAAATTTACCGATTATGCAGCAGACGAAGGATTATGTGGTAAATGTGGCAAATCTAATATTATTAAAAAAATGCGTGAATTGCATAATTCCACTGGCCCTACTAATAGCATCCTCATCGCAGGCATGAATGTTTCAAAGTTTACATTTGGAAACTGTGAATTCTGATAAATGTCAGTCAATGGAGACATTAATTTTAGTGTACTTAAGTGAAACACTTCCAAGTTAAAGCAATATACTTTTTGAAATGTGAGTCTTTGGCGCATTTTTAAATGATGAATTATTGAGGGCTCAGTATCTGTTTTGGAGCTTAGAGGCAAACTAGGCCAATGGCTAGGCACTTAATATTAATGTGCCACGTGGCCACGCTTGTATTGCAAATGACATTCTTTCATCCTGTCTTCTACTCTGGCAGCAACTGTCCATAACAAGAGTGGGGACAGCATAGCTGCCAAGGTTTCAGATTGCTTATGTGTGACATTTTCATAATTTCAGTGTAATTATGAGTGACATTCAACGACTATGAGTGACACTTTCTCGCGAGCAAAATCAAGCAATGAAGACGAGGGAAGCATATAAAATACTATCCTCCTTCTTTCTCCTTGTTGTTTTTCTCTCTCTTACTCTGGGTCAAAGTCATGATGAAGAAAAATAAGTGCTGGCCTCCAAAAATTAGTGTTGGTGGGCCCCATCTTAATTAAGCATTGGCTGGGGGTGTCTGAGGAGATATAATGCTGACATATGTACTGGGACTGATGGCTAAGTTCTATTGCTTCGCACTTCGGGGCATATCATCAAGGGCTGGCGATATAATTATCGCTGCTTTAGCGTCCGTTTTCGGGCGAAAAGCGGCGATAATTATATCGCATTATTTACAAGGACACGCTAGCGCGTGTTTCCTTGATTCAGCTCCCGTTTTGTTCACGCCTCGCTTTGCATCTCTAATGAGATGCAAAGTAGGCGTTCCCAGATTAAAAATGATCGCTAATTGTCCTTCTCCGTATTTACAATACGGCCCAGGACACCCATAGCGATATTTAAACCCGCGCTAACGGCGGTTATCGCCGTTATTGTACGTCTGCATTTTTCCTGACTAACCTATCTGTGACATGGGAGGTGGATTGAGTGGCTAAATCCACATCTCCCTATCAGCAAGGATTCCCCTATCGCTGCAGGATTATCGCTGGATTCCCAGCGATAATCCTGCATTTCGCGGCTATCGCCGGATTTCACATCGCCGTGGAGATAAACGTTGTAAATAACGCGATATCTCGGCGATCTGATCCGGCGATAGCCGGCGTTAAGCTAAATCGCACTTAGCGCGCCCTGCGATCTTTATCGCAGTTCGTTGCTAATATGCCCCTACAATTCATAAGTAATATGTCAGCTGACATAAACCTATGGAAGAAAGGAAAGTAAGTACCACCAAGAAACGTGTCACCCACCTGAGGGGAGGCCGTAGCATCACATCTTTAGCTCCTGAGTTTAAAGAGAGGATTAGCGAAGAAGGTCAGAGATTTATCACCACCACACTTGGCAACTACAACAAACACTCACTATCTCACTCCGCCAAACACTTGTCTTGACACACATAATTACTCTAACAAACACAACTGTACACCACCAAATAAATAACATCACACACACACACACAGTCAAATCATGAGGAAAGCTTGCACTGCTGAATCTGAGTGTGGTGAGCTGAAAGCTTTCCCCCATTTATGCGTGTACTGTGCTGCAGCTGGTGCCGTTATTGAGATCTGTAAACTCTTCCATAGAACACAACAACTCCAGGGTCTCTTCACTAGACTCTGAACTGTCCATGATGGTGCCATGAGTGACCAAAACAGCATCTGTTGACCTCCAGTTCAATACTGAAAACTCGCACATGACACTCAGAAACTTTCAAAACAAAGCGTTGCTTTAACATTACCTTTTTTTTCCTTCTGTGTTTGAGCTATTCATTTCTTTTATGCTCCTTCCGTATATCTTTCATCCCTATAACTCCACTTCTCCCTTCCGGTCCCTAATGCCCTTCTTTCACTTCCCTTCCTTACTTTCTTCCTCATTTTCAATATTTACACGTTTTTTTTACAATGATATGCAAATGTTTATTAGTGTCACAGTTTTGCGCATTTGTTGAAAAACAGTCCTGTGCAACGAGTCCCACGGTTTGTGAATAGCTCTCTGCTGCATGATTTACGTGGCAAATATTTGAAAGGCTCGGCTCGTGCACAGGCTCTTAGAGTCAGAGCCGGCCTCGGCTCTGGCTCGGCTCTCCCTGTTTTGTTGTTGCCTCACTCACCGGGCAAGGTCCACTTGTGCCAAGGAGCCGCCTGAGTTTCAGGCTGCCTCTCCACGCCAGCTGAAGTGGGGAGACTGATTAACAAACTGAAATAAATCCAGCAGCTCGCCTCATCTCATGCACAACACCAAGATACCCGGCATCACACTGGCTAAGAGGCATAAAGCAGGGGGGATGCTGCCCACGGGCACGGGTGCCAACGAACACCAGTTACAGAAAAGGCCACAACGCGGTGTCACTTGGTCCGGACGTGGAGTGCAGGGCACAGGAAACTAGCAGAGAACTGCCGCCTCCTAACCCAATAAACTCCGCCGTGTCCTGTACACAAGAGCTGTCGAATCACATGCGCGGCTGATAAACAGCCTCACATTATAACAGCTGCTCTGTCTTCGCTTTTATTTATCAGCACCCAGCTCTGCCCGGAATGTACACTTACCTGGACCCTGTCCGTTTGGCGACCCGTTTGTTGTGACAGCCAAGTCACGTAAGGCTGCGCCACGGCCGGGCTGAGAGAGTGAGGCTCGGTTGATGAATGCAGCCAGCCCCCAGGTCGCGGCGAGGTGGGTGCCTGCCAACTCAGACTCTCAAAAGATAAATTAGTTTGCAATGCTTCACTAGGTGTGCAGCAGGCGGAGGTCAGATAGCTCACACTTTGTCCACTGCATGCTGCCAGCAGCGCACCAGGCTCATGCCGCTTCTCCTAGTGGAGCACAGCTTCTACTACCGTGGTAGCACTTCACAGTCAGAGTGCTGAGCCTCTACGCATATGCGTGACAATGCATTTCAGTGCGGTAATGCGGATTACCACACTGAAATGCGCTAGTGTCACGCCTGATGCGTGATACTTGGCAGGCATGGGACAGCAGAGGGGGCGCAGTAGCAATTAAATCACACAAAGACCCGTGAACCTTTAAATGGTCTTTTGAAGACCTACAAAGCACTTTGGATGAGGCCGATTCTGAGTCTCAGCCCCTACCCAGGACAGTTCAAGAACTGCCTGTGCACTCTACAGCCTGGACCACGGCAGACGACGAGGGGGGGCTAAAGTCCTTTCAGCCTAATGGGCGTAGCACGCCTGTCACTAGGCCTGCGAGGTAAACCATTCCAGGAATTACAACACTGTCAACGTTTTACAGAAAGAATAGCTGCAGCTTTACAAAAGTTTGATCATGTACCCGAGGCAGGAGAAACTTTCACTGGCTCTCAGTGAAACAAACGGTTTAGTTTAAAGCAGCATGTATTATGCTCAAAGCTGTATTTGATTTTAAAATATGCAGTGTATCCAGGCAGTCTTAGCAAACACGTCCCATAGCGTTCTCTAAGATCTGGCACGCAGGCAGGCTTGTCAGACATTAGTGTGAGGCCTTGGGCCAAAACTTGATGTGGGGCCATCTGGAAACTTCTTCCGTTTTGCCAGGTACAGTAAGCAGCTCCTGTTTCTAAGTATTAAAAAATATGTACTTCAGGGAAAGAGAAAACGTGGCATCTGGTGCATCTAGTGGTCTGGCCACACAAGCTGCTGCATTATTAATGAAGATGGCAGGCCTGCTTGCAATTGAAAATCTGCACATAAATGTTACTGAAGGAGAGTGGGGCTCTGGAAAATGTCTCCACCCCTCCTTTGTGACAGCCCTGCAAGCAATGGCTTTTCCAAGTGTCCAGAATTTAAGAATGAGGGTGGGAGGCTGTGTCTTACTCTATGCAGGGCCTTTACTCTGGAACGCATTCCTGATTATGGTTCGGCAACGAGTAAAATATCTCTGGTTCAGGAAAGCTCCAAAACTCTATGGTCTGTTAATTCCAAGCTTGACCTGTATCAGGTTTTTTTTAATGATTTAGTCCCGAAGCCCATGACGCTTCCTGGAGTGAACGTGTGATTATTAATAAATAATAATAATACTGATTGGGTGAGCAGTATCGGATCCCAGAAGAGTCCGTTTCTTGCTGGGAAGAGAGGGTGCATCTCTTTTTATGGCTTGCAAGAAGCGTTGTCTCCTGAGAGATCAGCGTCCCCACTTTGCACTCCTTTGAATAAATTCTCTTTTAACAGTTGCTTCTTGGTAATGTATGTTCAATCACCAAGTAGTCATAGATTGTATGGCAAAGTTCATTTATTTTAATTTGTTTTCAAATCATGTTATTTTCGTGTTCAGAAGTTACACATATCCATAGGAATCAAAATTCAAGTGTTTCCATTGTAGAAATCCCAATGCATTTCGGGACAACGCCCTTCATCAGGGGAAATTTTCTGAAAGTTACCACAAAAACAATAATAAATGATACAGGAAGTAGAAAATCACGGTTTAGTTAATGATATACGATGTGAAAAAAAGGATGTTAACCCAAATACTTTCATGCTTTAGGTTAAGTCGAAAAACTGTGAGAAAAATAAAGTTGTAGAAAATTAGGTTGAGAGCGTGAATTGTGTGCAAAGAAAACGAGAAACAAAAAGAAAGTGTGCCTCTGCGAACCCGACTGTAAAATGTGATGGTCAAAAGAAGCCAAACGTTCATGCTGTAGTTTTCCAAAGGCGCAATTTGATGTGACCCCCGGTGCTTTCACATCGATATACGTGAAATTCGAGAGAAACCAAACGTTCATGCGACCGTGTTCAAAAAGCGTGAGTTTTTAAACCGAACTCAGTGTGACCCCCATGTTTTACCTCCGATATATGTGAGGTTTAAAGTGCATCACTGTGTAATTATAGATCCGTTGTTCCATGATTAATGCCAAAGAGGCTACGCAAGTGAAATGAGGCCAAAAGCGCCACAGATTTAACTAAACTAGTTTGTAGAAAAAGGCGTCCGACTACTTATAAACGGTACGCAGTGATTGCAACAAGGTGATATTTGAGTGCCTATTTTTCAGCCATGGTGAAACCAACAAACCCTGTACGATACACCCGACACTTAAAAATTTGCTAACATTCGTGCCAAGAATTTTCAATTCTATTAAGGACACGGAGGCGAGGATTATGCTTCTCATTTCTTTACTTAGAAATGCTCAGCAGCCAATAAAAACACAGTAACAAAATCACATGACCAACCATAGAGTCTCATGGTATATAAGGACCCAGCACAACCATAGTGTCCTCTTTCTTTGTAATCATAGCAGTTAAGTCCAATCACGACCTGCTCTTGAAGACCAACCGGCGGATGAGAACGTCTCCAAACCAGCAAACTTGAAGGCCCAAAGAGGCTGCACTTCCAACATGGGACTCGGCCCAGGAACTCCATCATTGTGGAAACACGAAGAACTGTATAAAACCCAGCAGCAGCTGCACGATTATTCAGGCCTTATTTATTATCAGCACCTGAAACAATAAAAGAGTAGCCCGTAATAGCAATCCATCACCCACTGTAAAAACATCAACAATGCAGAAGAAAGGGTGGGATAGCAAGAAAATACAATATAAAATAGCATGATGAATCAGACAGCATGTCATACAAAGCATCATAGTTTTGGGTGGGATAATCCTCGCCTCCGTGTCCTTAATAGAATTGAAAATTCTTGGCACGAATGTTAGCAAATTTTTAATTCTATGTCAGGACCGGAGGCTCCGATTATGCTTGTTCAGAGCTTAGTCACCACCACAGAAGCAACATCCACAATAGGTTTGTAATAAAAGGCTTTAAATGTACTCTCTGTAGACCAGTCAGCTGCGTTCATGATATCTGACAGACTGACTCCTGCTGAATAAGCCTTAGAGGCCATAGCACCACGGGCTAAATGAGCCCCAAATTTTGACACATCAATACCCGCTTCACCCATGAGCCAGCGCATCCATCGTGACAAGGTAGCTGGAGTCACTGGGCGAAAGGGCTTCTGCAAAGCAATTAATAGTTGACCTTGCATATCAGCTCGAAATTCTGCAGTACTCACCTCGTAATCCTTAACGCATTGCACAACACACAACTTGGAATTGTTAGGAAATGCTGGGTAAGACACCAAGGAAGTGTTACATTTAGTTCTCCGAGACAGAGTGAAGAACACTCCTTCAGGGGAAAATCTACGCCCCGCTAAGTCAAGAGCACGAACATCAGAAACTCTTTTACAAGAAACTAGGCAAAGAAACATGGTCAATTTTACCGATAACTGCTTTCTAGAAAGGTATTTATTAGAAGGCCAGGCTTCTAGAAACCTCAAAACAATAGATACATCCCATAACTGCGAGTATTTGGGACAAGGGGGCTTAACAATCCGGACGCCCCTAAGCAGTTTACACACAACGGGTGTTCCCCGATCGGTTTGCCATCTACTTGACTATGCCCTGCTGAAATGGCTGATCGAAAATTGTTGACCGTTCTATAGGCTAGGCCGGAGGAAGCAATGGACGCCAAAAAGTTAACAACTAAAGAGACATGCGCCTTAAAGGGATCCACCTCCCGTTGAGAGTACCAATCACACCATCTTCTCCAGGAGGAGGAATATCTCTTGTGAGTGCTAGCCGACCATGCCTCATTGATGAACCTGTCTGGCTCCCTTGAAAGGCCTGGGACTTTCCATCTGTCCCGGAAACCCGCCAAGCCACCAGAGGAAGCTGGCCCGACTCCATCAAAGGATGAGGAGCTTGTAGAGGGTCCAGCAGTAAGTTCCACCACCAAGGAAGGAGAAGGGGGACTTCGCAGATCATCTCTAGAAGGACCGGGAACCAAGGCTGTGCTCGCCAGAGAGGAGTGATCAGAATCAATTCTGCCCAATGCAATCTGGTTCGTGCCAGGACCCTGGGGATCATTGCGAACGGAGGGAAGGCATAACACACAGAAGTCGGCCACTCCTGTAGGAACGCATCCGTGGCAAGAGCCTCCGGATCCGGACGCCAACTGTAAAAAGACAGAATCTGCCTGTTGAGACGGGAGGCAAAAAGATCTATCTGACATGGGCCCCAAAGATTGTTCAAGGCTTGAAACACCTGGGGATGCAACCTCCAGTCGCTGAAATCCTGCAGATGACAGGAGTGCCAGTCAGCCACCTCGTTGCTGGCACCCGGCAGATATTCTGCTATCACAGAAATTTTGTTCTGCAGGCAAAAGTGCCAAAAGTCCTTGGCGATCTCCACCAACATGCAGGAATTCGTGCCGCCCAGTTTGTTCACGTACCTCACTGCGGAAATGTTGTCCATCCGAAGAAGAATACAACAATCCGTCTTTTGCAGCGAAAGGCAGCGGATCGCAAAGGAACTAGCAAGGAGTTCGAGGCAGTTGATATGAAGAGCGAGCTCCTCCTGCGACCAGCGACCACCCGTGGACACTTGGCTGCACCGGGCTCCCCAACCCCACCGGCTGGCATCGGATTCGATCACTATGTCTGGTGTCGATCCGAACAGTACACAGCCGTTCCAGGCCTCCATGTGGTTTAACCACCAACACAACTCTAGCCTCGCCTCCTCTGAGAGGGGAATCTGCTCTGAATACCTGAGGCCTTTCCTGAGGTGTTGAATTTTCAGCCGTTGAAGAGCCCGATAGTGAAGGGGACCCGGAAAAATCGTCTGAATCGAGGAAGCCAACAAACCCACGATCCGGGCTATGGAGCGTAACGACACCGTCCGTTTTTGCAGGGCGGACCGCAACTCCTGTTTGATCGATCTGATCTTTTGTGCCGGTAAAAGGAGCTGGCAACTCAGAGAGTCCACCTGAAATCCCAGGAACTCGATCGACTGGGATGGAGACAGAATCGACTTCTGCGAATTCACAATGAACCCCAGGCTCTGTAGGAGAGTGACCGCCCATTCAAGGTGCGTCAACACTAGACGAGGGGAGGAAGCCATAATAATGATGTCATCCAAGTAGACGATCATGCGGACTCCCCGGGCTCTCAAAGATTCCACTACCGGGCGGAGAAGTTTTGTGAAACAGCACGGTGCTGATGCGAGGCCGAACGGGAGAACCTTGTACTCGTAACATACTCCCTGCCAGAGAAACTGTAGGAACCGGCGATGAGGGGAGAAAATGGGAATGGATAGGTACGCATCCTTCAGGTCCAAACGGACCATCCAGTCTCCTTCCCTGAGGAGGTCGCGCAAAAGATGGATGCCCTCCATCTTGAAGTGTCTGTAAACTAGCCAGGCGTTGAAGTCTTTTAAATTTAGGACTAGCCTGTAACCACCCCTTTCTTTTCCACAAGAAAGATATTGCTGAGGAAACCTCGGGGGTGCCGAGACGAGACCACTATAGCTCCTTTCCGAAGTAAAGAGTCTATCTCTGCGGAGATAAATGTCAGATCGTGTTGAGAAAAAAACATTTGCATCGGAGGAGCGTTCTGAACAGGGGGCTCATACAGCTCTAACTTGTAGCCTTGAACTGTTTCTAAGACCCATGCATCCTGCGATATTGCGCGCCAATTGTCCAGAAAAAACATTATTCTGCCCCGCAGCGTTACCTCTGAACTCGAAATCAGTCTCACCTGCATTTCCGGTAGTCTGCTGATTTCCATATCGGTTCTTGCGGAACCTGTTCCTGGAACGTCTTGTGGGGTAGAAGGAGGAGTTGGAGTTGGTATCCTGATACCCTCCTCTCTGCTGACCGTGCGGGGCGCCCTGATTGTACCCCCGGCCGAACGAGCGCCCCCGGAATCGTCCGGCCCTGCCAAAAACCGGGCGGAACGCCCTCTTGAGTGACCCTTGTGCCTTATCTAACCCACTAAACGTGGCCACAAATTTAGTTAGCTCCTTAAGAAACGGCTGTCCAAATAAGAGGCCCTGGGCTAAGGGGCCTGATTCAGATGAAGAGAGCTCGGCCAGCTTGGGATCCAATTTCAACAAGATGGAGCGCCGTCTCTCTGTAGATAGTGCACAATTGGCATTGCCCAATTGGCACACAGCTCTCTGAGCCCACCCAATGAGCTCCTCGGGATCAATTGCTAAGGAAAACTCTTTAGCCCTGAATCCCATCTCCAAGATCTTAGTCAGGGGCCCGGCCATATCCAGAACCTTGTCTTGGCACGAACGCCATGATCTATCAAGGCCCTTTTTTGGATCCTTAGAGTACTTTTTTAAATAAGTAAGCATGGATGGATTCACCTCCGGGGTCTCTGCCACCTTGCCCGCCAGATCAGGCCTGGGACATTCCGAGCGGAGGCGCGTCCTTACGTCCTTGTCAAAGGCCTGGCGCAAATGGGACTGGAGATACTCGGCCACTTCCTGGGGTGGAGTCCAGGTGGTAGAGTTTGGGTGAACGATCTCGGTCGGCTCAAAGTTGAGGACCCTAGGGGTAGAGGGCACGTTGGCGTGCTTCTCCTTTCTTGCCTTCTTGGACGGTCTAGGGGCCTCTTCTTGGTCGGTAGACGGATCTGAAGAAGTATCCTGATCATCCTCATCCTGGGAAGCTCAGTGATGGTAGCCTCCCTGCTGGGGATGATATACTCCGGTTCGGCCATAGCTTTTGCTAATCTCGCAAAGTCTGCAGCGTGTGGGTTCTTTCCCCCACTACTACCTGCTCTAGGGCGATTGCCTGCAGTAGGTAGCCAGCCTTGTTGCTTGGCATAGGTGCAAAGGTGACGCTTAAGGGGTTCTATGGCCCTCACCAAGGCCTTGTTCACTGATTGTTGGACACCCGCGTCCAGAGCCTCAACGAGGTCTTGCTCCATGGAGCCTGAGGGCTCCTCATCATAATAATAATAGTCCTCCTCCAAATAGAATTCAGCCATACTAGCCACTCAAAGAGTAACAATTTTCCCCCAGGAGGAATGCCTGTGAGTAACAAGATCAGGCAGCAAGTAATCTAGATATACCCAAAGATATAAATCAGGGGGAGTGGAACCCCAGACAAGCCAACTGAGATCCTCGAGGGTCTCCAGAAACAACTAGGACGTGGAGGGAGGGCTTGCCACCACTCTAGGCAAAGCCTATGCAGATTGTACGGCCCCAACTCAGTCCAGATTGATAGGGGCGTAAAGGGGAGCACCAGCGGTCCGAGCGCGTTTAAAACGCTAAATATTTGGGGTCAGAGGAGCTAGGGAACGCAGCTCCGGCATTCATTAAAGCTCGAATGGATTCAAGCAACAAAGATGGCCGCCGCGCATGCGCGGTACCAGCCAGACGCTGGCAAAAAAAAGAGGACTACGTGTCACCGAGACGCGAGACCTCGCTCCCCGTGAGACTCCCACTCCACACAGCACCGAACACCGGG
Organism: Calotriton arnoldi; assembly: GCA_963921515.1. Taxonomy (NCBI): domain Eukaryota; kingdom Metazoa; phylum Chordata; class Amphibia; order Caudata; family Salamandridae; genus Calotriton; species Calotriton arnoldi. The sequence continues at coordinate 224,243 of CAWUFW010005261.1, read as the reverse complement.
CAAGGAAACAGCCCGAACCGAGATGCGGAACGCGCGTACTCTAGCGCGCGAAACTCAAATTGAAAACGCACCTACAGCGCAAGCGGACACCGACCCCCGAAGGCCAGGTAAACCTCACCGCAATAGCAGCGGCGCTGAAATAGAATACTCGCATTAACGCAGCACACATCAAATCGCGAAATAGCTACAACAAAGCGGCATACAGCAATCAAAATGCACACTGCAAATAGCGATCGCGTAAAATGAGAGAACTCTTGTAACTTAGAAATAAAGGGAAGAGCACTTAACTGGCTGCGGAGCAGCAAAGAAAGAGGACACTATGGTTGTGCTGGGTCCTTATATACCATGAGACTATGGTTGGTCATGTGATTTTGTTACTGTGTTTTTATTGGCTGCTGAGCATTTCTAAGTAAAGAAATGAGAAGCATAATCGGAGCCTCCGGTCCTGACATAGAATTTACTTCTCTAAACAACATACCTCTAGTCACGAGTATCGTATGTGCTTCCTAGCGTGTGGGATCTACCGAAGTGATGTGGACACGCAGTGTCCCAAAGTAGAAATAGAAAAGGGTGCACCACAGAAACTAAAGAAAGCCCTCATCTGCTAGTGTCCCAACTGAATGACGGTGAAAGAAGCCGCCATTTTGGAATGGTGAAAAAAGTTGTGAATCACTGTGAAAGATGAAGTCACAGGTGTGTTAACACTAATATATCAGTCAAAATAAAACATCAAAATACAAGAAAAAACGTTAATAGAACAAAATTACAATGAAAGTATCAATGTCTGTGTGATGCAAAAAAGTTTGACAGGTTACATGTGCAAAGCGTTTTGTCAAGTTATAAATAACAATTGAAGTCCAACCGTTCGTTAAGACCTTTCGGATTGCACAAGTCCAGTATGCTTATCCAGAACAGTTCTCGTTGTAACAACCATTTTTTATTGTCTCTCCCTTCCTTCACTGGCACTTTTTCTAAAACTAGAAACCTCAATTGGCTGACGTTGTGTTTGCATTTTGTGAAGTGTACAGCGACAGGTGATTTGTCATAGTGGTTCCGTATGTTACTTTCATGTTCAGTAATCCGCGTTTTGATTTTACGCTCCGTTTTTTCCACATATGCAAGGCCACATGGGCACTTAAGCATGTATACAACTTTTTTTGACTCACAAGTAGCTGAGGTGTAAAGCTTTATAGAAGTTCCCTTTGTGGGGTGTGTCATAGATGCTCTTTTTATTATGTTCTTTCATCATCATCATCATCAAAAAACTTTATTACGATCACCAGGATCCAAAAAAGTACACACAGCAGAGGTATAAAAACAAGATGTAAAATTTGGGAATAAAATTTTTAAAAGTTTTAAGAACAATTTCATTAGGTAAATGTGCAAAATACGAGATACAACGATTCTTAGCAGAGAAAAAAGTGCTTCATACAAGTTTCTTCCCTATAAATATTTAAAAACAATTTCATTAGGGAAATGTGCAAAGAAGCAAAATACAGTAATTCTTATAGGAAAAAGGTGCTTTGTACAGGTATCTTCCCACGCCTGATCCACAGTGCATACCAAAATCTAGAGAGACCAAAGACCATTGGTATACGGGTATCAGTACACAATAGTCTCAATACATCGAGATAATGACACGGACCAACAAGTCTACACAATGGAAGTATCCATTTTTTCCTCAGTGATGAGTAATGAGGGCAGAAGAAAAGTAAATGGACAATAGATTCTGGACAGGCCTTACATGCAGGGCACAGATCATCTTGGGAAGCACTAAAACACCACTTAGAACAAAATAATCTTGTAGGCAAGGTCTTGTAGCGGAACTGTAGGAAAAGTTTACGTGCCATCGATGGGGTAATTTCGTCAATAGTTGGCTCAAACAATGGAACAGATTTAAAAATCAAAAAGTATTTTGTCAAACCTATCGAGGATTCTACCAAGTCCATTGCAAGCGTTTTTTCCCAATACAGTTCTTTCAGCTTCACCCTCCAAATTTGCACCATGTTTTCCGGGTTGGACCAGAAGGTCTCCATCCCCAGTCTCCCCAATAGTTCACGTAGACAGATGAACCACCTAATCGATGTTGCCTGGGGAAATTTCAGGAGATCCTTCAAAGCCTCTCGATAGGTCTCCAACTCTTCCACTGTCCATAGCCTAAACCAAAACATTAGCAATTTACAGTTCAGCTTATGCTTTAGCTGCCTATGGGAGAGATCTAGGTAAAGAGGTTTCAGAGGGGAGCTAGCAGGAAGATCGACCAGTGATCTTAGGAAGCGGTTTTCTGCAGTAGTTAGGGAGGATTGGATGCCCGTGCCCCATAGCTGGGCACCATAAAGTACCCCTCCCAGAACCTTGGTATTGTAGATTTCAAGTGCAGGGGCAATTTGTCGGGATACCGTCTTCCTGTGTATTTTGCTGATATGGGCACATTGATGAATTAGTTGTGGCTTTGCCTTTTCCATATGTGGGCCCCAGTTAATGGATGAGGTCAGGCGAATGCCCAAATAGTCAAAAACGTCTACGTGCTCCAACTTAGTGCTACCAGCCCACACAGATCTAGTTATTGCTGTATTTCTTCCTTTGTTAAAAATCATGTACTTGGTCTTTGTCTCATTAAGAATGAGACCCCTATCGTCGCAGAACCTTAAAAAATTATTTAGGAGTTGTTGAAGACCTTGTGGTGATTTAGAAATTAAAAGGGTGTCGTCTGCAAATAATAGTGCAGGCACTCTTCTCAAACCAATTTTAGGAGCATCACAGCCGTCCCTATCTAGATAGTCAACAACTCCATTAATAAAAAGAGTAAAAAGGGTGGGTGCCAACACACATCCCTGTCTCACTCCATGTTGGACAGGGAAGGTTTCAGTTACTTGGTTATTCGCACCCCACCTGACCTGTGCTGTGTTGTCTGAGTGTAATCGAATTAAAATATTTAAAAGATTGGTAGGGAGGCCCATCTCTTTTAGCACCCTCCAGAGTCTGGCTCGCGGGACTAGATCAAATGCAGTGCGCAGATCTACAAAGGTCACATATAATTTACCCCCCTTAACAACTACTTCCTTCCAGTAGGTACAAATAAGGCGGTAGACCTGATCCAAGGTGCTAACTTTGGTGCGAAACCCCGCCTGGAAGTCACTCAGAATTTGGGACTCCATCATCCAATCCTGTACCCTTCCTAAGACCTGTTTACCAAAATGTTTTTGGAGAGAGTCAGTAAGGCTTATCGGCCTATAGCTCATTGGCTTGGATCTGTCCCCTTTTTTGTAGATGGGCACTATTTCTGCGATCTGCCAAGATGGTGGGATGGAGGAACCAGACAAAATCAAATTTGTGACCAAATTTATGTACGAGTCCCAGAGCATTTTGTCCTCTCTATACAGGTCATTGGGAATTCTATCTGGACCTTGGGCACGCGCTGGCACACAGGAAGAGATTGGTATCCGTGTTTCCTCTAATGTGAAAACCAAAGTTTCACCATCCCCTCCCAGGAGCTCATCCCTCTCCTCAGTTATCTCACTATTTGTAAGAGTATCATTACCATAGAGAGAACCAAAATAAGCAACCCACTCTTCAGGCTGAACGGTGTATTCCAGAGTTTGCCTTGTTCCCTTTAGCCAATATGCTGCTTGTCTCCAGAACGCCTTGGGGTCTTTATCGGTTAGTGCAGTGTGTAAGGAAGTCCAGAGAGAACCCTCCCACTCCTTTTTAGCTCTACCGATGGCCTTTTTGTACTCTACTCTACAGATTGTGATTATGTTATTACAGTGTCCGCAATTAAGACATGGAGTGGTCCCTTTGTGTGTCTTGTTGATCAATTTGGTGGGGTTTTTTAAACGTTCACCAAGATTGCTTGTTCTTTGATATGAGAAGAGTGGAACATTCTCAAAAATTCCTTTAAAGTCGATCTCAGTTTTGACCATTGGCCAGTGCACTAGCACGATTTTCTTGATTTGGTAACTCCGGGTAGAGTATTTGGAAACAAAGACCGGTCTTTCAAGATTGTGTGCCACTTTTTGTTCAGTTAACAGTTTCTTTCTTTCTATGTTTTTAGCTCTTTGTACAGCTTTTTCAATAACACTGTTCGGATAATTTCTTTCCTGAAATTTCTCAACCATTTTTTGGCTGTTGATTTCATACTGTTCTTCTTTGGATGAGATTCTCTTAATTCTTAGTAGTTGCGAATATGGTAGATGTTGTTTGAGCGCATTCCTGTGACAACTATTGAAATGGAGTAAATTATTTCTGTCAGTGACTTTGGTAAATACGTCTGTTTCCAATTTTCTCCTCTGCACTGTGATCTTTACATCCAGCAATGTAAAACTTTTGTTGCTGATTGTCTTGGTGAATTTAATACGTTCATCTACTGTGTTTAGGTGTTCAGTAGCTGTGTTGCTTTCAAGCTCCTGACCCTTCCATATTAGGAAAATGTAATCTATGTATCTCCAGTATGCTATCAAGTTGTGAACCCGCTCTGACTTGTGAAGGATGTTATCAATTTCAAACCGGTACATGAATGTATTAGCATAGCAAGGAGCTGCACAGTTTCCCATAGATGTACCCGACAACTGCAGGTAGTACTCTTTGTTCCAGGTGAAATAACTATGGAAAAGCGAAAAATTTAACAACTCTAGCAAAAATACTTTCAGGTCTTCATTCATCTCTTGATGTGCCAAGAGGGATTCCACTGCGTGTATTCCTTAATTGTGGGAAACAGAAGTATATAAAGAACATACGTCAATTGTGCAAAGAATTGGAATGCTGTTCCCTTCAAACTCGATAGATTCTATTTTGTTCAGAAAGTCTGTGGTGTCTCTCAAATATGTGGACATACTTTGGACTAGTGGTTGTAAATGACGATCTAAGTAGCTTCCTATGGATTCATGGATAGAGTTTCTGGTGGACACTATTAACCGAAATGGTAATTTTTGTAAGCTTTTATGTATCTTCGGCAACATGTACAGATACAGAGTTTTTGGGTGATCTTGGATAAGGTACCTTTTATCTTCTTCTGTGATTGTACCCGCTGTCAATGCCTTGTCCAAAATGATTTTTAAAATTTTCATGAATTCTTGTGTCGGATTTGAGCTAAGTTTCATGTAGGTGGAACTGTCCTGTACATGTTCATCATGTACAGGACAGTTCCACCTAGTGTGGCATCTAGTTCTTCCTTTGACATGTTGTTTGATAGGTCACTTTTGAGTTGGTTTATCTCCTTATTCAAATCTTCTAATAGTTTGGATAATTCCTCAACTATTAATAAGATTAGATCTAGGGAGCATTTTTTCAGAATGGCATACCAACGTTCAGTGGATTTGGAATTATTTTTGCACAAGGTTGATTTTAAAGAAATTCGTAGTCTCCTAGGGATTCGTTGCGCTCTGTGGTATCTGATAAGCATGCTGGCATGCAACCGCTGGTTCACTTCTCGCTTGGTAATATATAGTAATTGTTTAATGATGCTTTGCATGGAACCTGTACCAGTTGTGATTGGATCTACCTCCTGGATCAGAGAATATATAAGTTGTGCTTCTTCAGAAGTAAAACAGAAGGTATCCGCTCTGTTGTCTGTGATGTTTGTGATTTCTTCATAAGACATGTTGTCAAAAATGGGTGCACACAATAATGTGGATCAGAAATGAATCAAAGAAAATATATAGATTGGCTGTTGGTTTCATACTGTTCTTCTTTGGATGAGATTCTCTTAATTCTTAGTAGTTGCGGATATGGTAGATGTTGTTTGAGCGCATTCTGGTGACAAATATTGAAATGGAGTAAATTATTTCTGTCAGTGACTTTGGTAAATACGTCTGTTTCCAATTTTCTGCCCTGCACTGTGATTTTTACATCCAGGAATGTAATACTTTTGTTGCTGATTGTCTTGGGGAATTTAATACGTTCATCTACTGTGTTTAGGTGTTCAATAGCTGTGCTGAGTTCAAGCTCCTGACCCTTCCATATTAGGAAAATGTCATCTATGTATCTCCAGTATGCTACCAAGTGGCTATTGGTTGTTCCTTGGTTTTTGTAGCCATGACTCCTCCGGGGTCGACGCCGATGTTTTGGCCTCTCCCTAAAAAAGGCACACCAGTAGTAGATGAGGTGGATGCAGTTGTAGAAGCCGTTTTTGCAGTGACTATATCTTTGCTTGTGGTGTCTCTCATAGGTCCAACTCTATCTATTGATTCATTCGAAGTTGAACTTTCCCCATCTGTGGATTTGGTTGAAAATGGCTTTTGTTGATGTCTTTGGGCGTAAATTTCCACCCAGTTGTACACCTCCCCCATTTTATAATCGATGGTGTCTCGTTTGAATTTCCTTATTTTTCTTTCATTTATTTATTTCGTATAAGCTTCAAGTTGTTTATTAATGTTGGCTAGTGTGGCATCTAGGTCTTCCTTTGACATGTTGTTTGATAGGTCGCTATTGAGTTGGTGTTATATTCATACATTCTAATGCATGTGACTTTCATTATATTTGTCCCAATGTACTTCATTACTGTGCATCTTATGAAGTGTATTCTAATTCCATTTGGAACTTTGTAGCTGTGCCAGCTCGGTGGGTTCAGTTACGATGGTCCTTCCTGCTGGCCAGTTGTTACATGTTGCTGTGCTGCATTAAGGAAATAAATTATTTGAAAACCCTCTGGATTATCTTACTTTCAATAAGTGGCGACGAGCTGAAGAACACCCCTGTCAACAAGCAGTAGCAGCACAGGAGCGGTGTGTTCTTGAACCCAAGGAAGACCTTCGTGTGGTATGCTGAGAATTTTATAACAAAGAAAAAACTGGACACGTAATTCTGAGGCATCCGGTCGAAACCTGGATTTTGGGTGAGCTTTGGGGCCTGAGTTGGATATTTTGATGTTTTTAGGTTTTGTTGAATATCAGCGTAGGTGTTGGAATCTGCATGCGAGGAGCGAACGTTGAATATTTTAAAAGCAAATACCTTGTTGCCTGGAGGTCACAAGTGAGGCAGGAACGTGCATCGCTGACGAAGGATTCCAGCTCTATCTCCGTTCCATGTTGTCTCCGTTCTGAACACGCTAACGTGACGCACGCTACGCGATGATGTAGAACGCAACGTGGCGGCCATTTTAGTTTTTCTGCTTTGTTCTGTGTGACCATAGCAATGTTCCTTAACAACGCGCATCGCGCAAAAACTGCAGGCAAGACAGTTTACAATGAATATGCGTGTATAAACGACAAAGATTGCATTTAAGTGCAAAAGGAAGAGAAATTTCGTTCCAGGAGGATTCATAAATTGAGAGTTAGTTTTTAATTCATCCACAAGTAAGTTTACCTTTTGGAATTAACCTTTCAAGAACAGTTATAAAAGTTCATACACCAATATTTTTATTACAGTTTGTTCAGTTATTTGACAATATGCAAATTGATCTGCCTGAAAAATTTCTACAAAGCAAAGGAGATTCCCCAATTCCTTGTACAAGGTGGAAGGAAGAATTTTTAAATTACATGAAAGCGATCGATGGGGAACGCATGAGGGCGGAAAGGAAAAAGAGTATTTTTTTACATTGTTTGGGATCTGAAGAACAAGTTGTCTTTAGAGCTTTACCTCAAATCACTGCTGCGGAGGTTGATGTTGATGCTAATATTTATAAAGAGGCCATACTAAGAATGGAACAAAGATTTAAGCCTACCACAAACATCGCACTTAATAGATTCAAATTCTATACAAGGGCACAAAATGAAAAGGAATCTTTTGATGATTTTTTAACTGCTTTAAGATCTCTGAGCATGCAGTGTAATTTTGGAAATATGTGTGATGAGATGATCAGAGATCAGATAATTGTTCATGTGAAAAGTAAAAAAACACAGGAACAATTATGGGTACTGGGAGACCCAAAACGTTCTGAAGCCATCTCAACAGCCAAGGCATTAGAACAGTCCAAAAAGTGGATGCACACTGTAAGGAATGTGAACAATAAGACAGAAAAAAATGAAGATGTCTGCGCAGTTAAACGTTTGGATTTTCAGCGCAATGAAGCTTCAACTTCAGGATTGAACACATCGCGCATGAATAGCTATGGGGGTTTAAAAAAATTTGATAAGAGTGATAGCCCTGGTGCTTGTTATAGATGTGATAGTAAAATACACATGGCACCTTATGGGGGATGTCCTGCAAAAAACAAGGAGTGTAGGAAGTGTGGTAGAATGGGACATTTTGCCACTGTGTGCAAGGATCAAAGGAGAAACACAACTCAAACACGTGGCAAAGTATCTTGCACATCAGAAAGATGTGACAGTATATATAAGTGTGAATGTTGTACGGGTGCAGAGGAGACAAAGGTTTTGTGGTATCTCTTTTGGAGAAGGTTTCCAATGTAAATGACACTGAGTATAAGTATACCAAGAAAGCCCCCATGTGTACTGTGGAAGTCGCAGGTGTAGAGTTAGAACTCATGGCAGATTCAGGTTCACCATGGATTATAATTTCAAAGCAATATTTTATGGAAAAACTAAGTGATGTTTTAAATTTTAGGGAAATATTACCGCCTGACATTATAGCGGAGAGTTATGATGGCAATAAGATCGATATGGAAGGATTTTTTTAGATTAACTTACACTTCAAAAGCAGAGTTGCATCGATTAAACTTTACGTTGCTGTTAAAGGGGTAAACGTTTTAGGGTGGAAAGATCAATGGAAATTAGGTATTATTCTTAATCCCAGCTCAAAAGAACCTGTTTTGTTAGATGGAAGTATTTATTTTGAAAATGTAGCAGTCACAGGGTGCGAAGGCAAGGAAGCTTTCATAAAAGAGAAGTTTAAGGATGTGTTGTCTGAGGAACTAGGTAAATTGAAAGATTACTCACACAAGATCAAACTTAAAAATAACACAATACCTGTTAAACAAAAACTTAGAGGGGTACCCATAAATGTCAGGGAAGAATTGAAAAATATGCTTAATGAATTGGTTAATGAAGGCATCATTAAACCTATTGACTCAGCTGAATGGGTTTCTCCCATTGTTTTAGTTTGAAAACCTGACAAAAAATTAAGAGTCTGTGTGGATCTCAGAGCATTGAATGCTGGGATCGTTGTGGATTGTCACCCTCTCCCTAACATAAATGAAGTTGTGTCAATGTTAGAAGGTGCTTAAGTTTTTTCCACATTCGATCTAAGGTCAGCTTATCACCAAATGTCACTGGCTGAGGAGCCTAAGATGTTAACAGCGTTTATTACTCCGCAGGGTTTATATCAATATACAAGGATGCCGTTTGGGTTAGCATCAGCTGCCTCAGTGTTTCAAAGAGTCATGTTCAATATTTTTAGAAATACAGATATGTTTGGAAGATGTTTTCAAGATGACATTTTAATCTTTTCATCCAATGAGGAGGAGCACCTGAAACATTTGATGGAGGTATGCGAAAGGTTAAGAAAAAATGGTTTAACTCTTAAAGCAAAAAAGTGCAAAATGTTCAAAAACATGGTGGAATATTTGGGGCATACGTTGCCAGGTAATGGGGTAGTGCCTAAGAAATCAAATGTAGATGGAATTGTCAATGCACCAGCTCCCACCAACAAGGAGCAATTGTTGTCTTTTGCAGGTATGTGCGAGTACTACAGTAAGTTTGTTAGTAATTTTGCATCCAAAATGGAACCTTTAAGAAAGTTATTGAGACTTAAAGCACCATTTGAGTGGAAAGAGGAGCAACAGAAGGCTTTTGTATCTATCAAAGAGGATATTGTCAAGGCTCCCACTCTGAAACCGTTCTGCGTGAACAAAGAGTGTGTAATCACAGTGGATGCAAGCTTGTATGGTATTGGTGGGGTATTGTGGCAGAGGTGTGGAAAAGAGGAGTGGAATGTGTGCTTTGCTTCCCGTACTTTGAATGAAACAGAACGCAGATATGCTGTAATCGAAAAAGAATTATTGGCTTGTGTCTGGGCGATTGAACATTATCGGAATTATGTCTGGGGAAGTAAGTTCATTTTAAGAACGGACCACAAACCTCTCGTTAATATTTTATCTCCAGGACGAAGATGGAACTCTACCGCACGCATTGCGAGACTTACTTCCAGGTTACAGGAGTATTGTTTCAAGACCGAGTTTGTTCCTGGGAAAAATAATGTTATGGCCGATTTCATGTCGCGTCATCCTTGTCAGCAAGATGTTTGTGAGAGTTTAGATGATTCTGATGTAGTTACCACCATTCAAGATGTTGTCTCTGGTGAGTTTGAAGATATTTCTGAAGACAAGTGGAGATTGAGTGAAAAAGAAGATTCTTTATGGCAGACTATCAGGCAGTATATTCTGAAGGGATGGCCAAGGAAGAAAGATCTTTGTGCTGAAGTCATGCCCATGTTTAAGGTTGCAGATGAGTTAGAGTTAGAAGGGGAACTCATGTACAAAAGTGGCAAATGTGTGCCACCCTCTGGAGTGCAAAATTTAATATTGAAATTGGCACATAAGTCTCATCCTGGCATGTCTGCCATGAAACGTCTAGTAAGGAATTACTTTTGGTGGCCAGGAATGGATCGCATGGTCGATCGCACAGTCAGGGAATGTGAAGTGTGCATGTCCAGTGAGAGAATGTTGAAACTTAAGGTTCCTCCTTTAAAAATTTCAGAGTGGCCTGATGAACCATGGAAAAAATTGGCTTTTGACATTTCTGGTCCTTTCATGTGTTTGGCGTATGATTCACGATATGCATTGGTACTTGTCGATTACCATTCAAAGTGGCCGGAGGTGAAGTTTGTACCACACTCAACAACCAACATTGTTATGGAGTTTTTTAAAGAGGTATTTGCCAGAGAGGGTTGTCCTTCAGTTCTTGTTACAAATAATGGAGTGCAGCTTACTTCAATAGAGATGGAAGAGTTTCTTAAATGTCACAATATTAAACATGTAACAACCTCATTATATGAACCACACGAAAATGGTCAAGTCGAGCGCTTTAACCAGGTTTTGAAGGGTTATGTATCTGATGTCATTAAGTTGGAGGTGATTGGAAAAACTTACTAGGAGAAAGGTTGTGGTTATATCGCATCACACCACATACTGTCACTGAGGTTAGTCCTTTTCGTCTTTTAAAGGGAAGAGATCCTGCGTCCAAGCTATGTCTTTGGTGGTTCAAGGAGAAGTGTAAAAAAAATGTTGTTTCTGATAAAATGGTGAATGGTGCTGCACAAAGAGTGAAAGCTAAGCAGTTTAAAACAAAAGTCTGGTATGACAATAAGTGGAAAACTTAATCTCATGATTTTAAAGTTGGAGACTGGGTGAAAATCTGAAAACCTGGTCTCACTAGTAAATGCTCAGATAGATTTAGTAAGGCCATGAAGATTATTAAAGTTTTTGATAACAGTGTTATCACGCAGGATGGAAAGTTGTGGAATGTTAAGCGTGTTGCCAGATGTCCAAATGGGTCCAATATTGTAAATGTTGATGATGAATCTCCAGAATATTCTTTGGTAAGATTTGAAGATTCTGGTCATAGGTTTAATCAGGAATTGACTTTAAGTTCACGCTCTGAAGCACACAATAGTTCAAAAGATACTGTTGCTTCTAGAGTTAAAGATTCAGATCGCATCAGACAACTGCCCAAGAGATTATCTGACTTTATTAGATAGGTTTTTGTCTGTTTCCTTTTCCTTTTTATCTTTCTTTTCTACTAGTTAAGTTTTTCTTTTTATTATATAAGGGAGGTATGTTATATTTATACATTCTAATGCATGTGACTTTCATTTCATTTGTCCTAATGTACTTCATTACTGTGCATCTTATGAAGTGTATTCTAATTCCATTTGGAACTTTGTAGCTGTGCCAGCTCGGTGGGTTCAGTTACGCTGGTCCTTCCTGCTGGCCAGTTGTTACATGTTGCTGTGCTGCATTAAGGAAATAAATTATTTGAAAACCCTCTGGATTATCTTACTTTTTTTTTTTTTGCAAAATCATTTTTATTGGCATTTCTTAATTTTCATACAGTACAAACATTGCATTTACTCCAGGATTAGTCATCCCGCAAATAGTAATACAAGTCAATTTGTAACGCCATACTTCAGTTTTTGACACATACAGCATTTACTTATTGTCACAGGCGACATGGGAAAGCCTATTGGTGCGAGACTTGTGTCTGCAGGTGAGTGCCTATAGTATGTACTGTGAGCTGAGCGCTAGGTGCTAGTACTGTGATCAACATCTTGTTATGTTTGTGATAACAAACGGAACTCTTCAACCGGGGTGACTTAACTTGGGTACACTGTAACCAGGACAATGTCGTTTAATAGGAACCGGTAAGCTGTTGCGTTCTAACTAGACTGTAGACTGTGTGTGCGGTTGGGGGTGAGGGGGCGGGGCTGCCAATCAAGGGGCGTTATAAGTGCTGCATGTCCTTAGTTTTGAGCCTTATCTCATTGTACCTCTGCTGTCATGAGGGCACTACAGCGGGCAGCGCCGTGTCCCGCCTCTGCTATGGGGGTTCCAGGGGTTCGTGATGATGGCACCTCTGTTATTTCCTGCTTAAAGGAGTGCAGTAGGATGGCCCATTCCATGGAGATAGGGTGTTTGCGGAGACCCTTTATTTCTTCCGATCTAAGCACCTCCTCCTCCGAGGCGCCCCACTTGTTGAACGCCCCAATCCAGGCCGCCAACGGCGGTCCCTCGGGTGTTCTCCAGTGCATTGCTATGCATCTTTTGGCCAACAGAAGCACCAGGGACGCAAAACTTGACTCTACCTTTTGGTGCTTACGGCGTTTGGTGATGCCCAATGCGCAGGCCTCCCATGTGTGAATATCAGTAAGCCCTGTGACTGTTAGAAGGGTGGTGTGGATTTTGGTCCAATATACCCGGAGCACTGGGCAGTCCCAAAACATATGAAAAAAGGATGCGTTGGGTTCTGGGCATCTTGAGCATGTAAAGAGTGTGTCTGGATAGTAATGTTGAAGTTCTGGATTATCTTACTTTCAATAGTTGGTTTATCTCTTTATTCAAATCTTCTAATAGTTTGGATAATTCCTCAACTATTAATAAAATTTGATCTAGGGAGCATTTGTTAAGAATGGCATACCAACGTTCAGTGAATTTGGAATTGTTTTTGCACAAGGTTGATTTTAAAGAAATTCGTAGTCCCCTAGGGATTCGTTGCGCTCTGTGGTATCTGATCTGCGTGCTGGCATGCAACTGCTGGTTCACTTCTTGCTTGGTAATATATAGTAATTGTTTAATGATGCTTTGTGTGGAACCTGTACCAATTGTGGTTGGATCTACCTCCTGGATCAGAGAATATATACGTTGTGCTTCTTCAGAAGTAAAACAGAAGGTTTCCACTCTGTTGTCTGTGATGTTTGTGATTTCTACATAAGACATGTTGTCAAAAATGGGTGTACACAATAATGTGGATCAGAACTGAATCAAAGAAAATATATAGATTGTGGCACTCCTTGGGTAAACATGTAAATAGAATTTTGTGGTAAACCAGTTGACTGGTATAGGGTACAAGTGGGTGCCGCCCTCCGATCCAGGGCACGAAAAATACAGATTGTGAGATGCATTGTCTCCTGAGAGATCAGCGTCCCCACTTTGCACTCCTTTGAATAAATTCTCTTTTAACAGTTGCTTCTTGGTAATGTATGTTTAATCATCAAGTAGTCATAGATTGTATGGCAAAGTTTGTTTATTTTAATTTGTTTTCAGTTATTTTCGTGTTCAGAAGTCACACGTATCCATAGGAATCAAAATTCAATTGTTTCCATTGTATAAACACCAATGCATTTCGGGACAACGCCCTTCATCAGGGGAAATTTTCAGAAAATTACCACAAAAACAATAATCAATGATGCAGGAAGTAGAAAATCATGGTTTAGTTAATGATATACGATGTTAAAAAAAGGATGTTAACCCAAATACTTTCATGCTTTAGGTTAAATCGAAAAACTGTGGGAAAAATAAGGTTGTAGAAAATTAGGTTGAGAGCGTGAATTGTGTGCAAAGAAAACTAGAAACAAAAAGAAAGTGTGCCTCTGCGAACTCGACTGTAAAATGTGATAGTCAAAAGAAGCCAAACGTTCATGCTGCAGTTTTCCGAAGGCGCGATTTAAAAAAAAAAAAACGAACTTGATGTGACCCCCGGTGCTTTCGCTCTGATATACGTGAAATTCGAGAGAAACCAAACGTTCACGCGATCGTGTTCAAAAAGCGTGAGTTTTAAACCGAACTTGGTGTGACCCCCATGTTTTATCTCCGATATATATGTGAGGTTTAAAGTGCATCACAGTGTAATTATAGATCCGTTGTTCTGTGATTAATGCCAAAGAGGCTAAGCAAGTGAAACGAGGCCAAAAGCGCCACAGATTTAACTAAACTAGTTTGTAGAAAAAGGCGTCCGACTACTTATAATCCGTATGCAGTGATTGCAACAAGGTGATATTTAAGTGCCTATTTTTCAGCCATGGTGAAACCAACAAACCCCGTACGATACACCCGACACTTTACTTCTCTAAACAACATACCTCTAGTCACTAGTATCGTATGTGCTCCCTAGCGTGTGAGATCTACCGAAGTGATGTGGGCACGCAGTGTCCCGAAATAGAAATAGAAAAGGGTGCACCACAGAAACTAAAGAAAGCCATCATCTGCAAGTGTCCCAACTGAATGATGGTGAAAGAAACCGCCATTTTGGAATGGTGAAAAAAGTTGTGAATTACAGTGAAAGATGAAGTCACAGGTGTGTTAACACTAATATATCAGTCAAGGTGATCGTTATAGGCTCAATTACACAGGATTGCGCCGCATAGATGGTCTCATATCAGCCGAGTCGAGGCCATCTATGCGGCACAATACCGTGCAATTTTGCCAGACCTTTTCGGCTACCCTATTTTAGGATCATGCCCCAAGTTAAATGCAGCTGGGCAGCTAGCATTAAGCCTATAACGATTACCTTGACGGTTTGAGCTTGACTGCTCCCCTACTCTTTATGGAATTGCTCTCTTAGATGTTTTCTCTATTGCGGATTTGCAGTGGGAACCTATATAATTCATCCTTCTGAATCTGTCATTTTCCAGAAGTTCTCTTTTTAGAAGAATGATAATCTTAACTTTATCCTTACATACTCCCAAAAAACCAGTTTTTTTGAAGATTGTTGTGAGCCCCCTGTTATTTGCAATGTTCTATTGAATAAGTCCTGACTGGATGGCAGTTTGCCACCGACATAAAAACACACACAGCGCCCTGATGAAGGTGGTTGTCATAGATTTGTAAACTTCCGAAACGCGCGTCGGCGCACTTCTGTCCATTTTTGTCATAAAATATTACTGTAGCATTTTCATTACTGTATTATAACTGTTATTACAATGAGTAATAATTTTTAGAACCTATTGATGTTTCCTGTTGTTGATATCTGTTATATGTATATTCTTCTGTAATTTCCATTGTGTGCGATCTTTTCTAATCGTCATGTAGTCGGTCACTTGTGTTCCTGTTTTTATTGTATTTACATGAATTACATGAATTATTTGTCTGTTAATGTATGTGGTGCTCACTAACTCTATAAATATGTATGTTGATTAAAAATCAGTATTACATATATTAAAAAACAAAAAAACAAAATTTTATATTTAAGACGAATAAATTATAAATGTAACTGGTTTGATGTATGGTATTTGTATATCATAAACGTATTGTTCCCTACATACAGATTTTGGAGACGTTTTTATGTCATTTTGCTATTTGTATCCTTCCCTGGATTCTTCTCCAAATATATTTAGCCACTCAGGGACCCTCTTTGTGTTTTTGACAGTCTCAGTTTATCCCTAGTACATTTGACTCACATGTAAATATCTGAGATCCAGAAAACTGCTCTTTTTCATCAACGGGACACGACGCCGCTTTACCGCCATACAAGCGTTATCAGAGCTGCCAGTCGGACCATTTTATGCACTGTTTACTTGGAATTTCAGAAAACATTTTCCAACGGGGCAGATTTTGTTGGCCAATTTATGTAAGCAAACTGTGAAAAAGGATACAGCAGAAGGGATCACTGACAGAATATCGATAACAAGAATATCGACCTACAACAATATCGAAGTAAAAATATCGAATGCCAAAATATCGACTCCCTATCTACAAACAGGTAAGTACAAAAATATCGACTCCAAAATATAGTTGTAAAAAATATAGTCAGTCAAAATATCGAATTTTTTAAATGTATGAAAAGTAATGTAAAATTAATGAAATAATATATATAATTAACTAAAACATACTTAAAAATACTTAAATAACTTTAAAATTAATAAATAATTAATGTAACTTAAAAAAAATAAACATACATTTTAATTTTTTAATACATAAATATATTAACGTAATATTTATAAAAAATATTCAATATTTTTAGCGTAGGATAGCGGGACGGTAAAATTTACTATTACCACTTCAGTCAGTGCAACAGTAGGGAAAGCATTGGATAGCGTAGGAGTAAAAATTACTATTCCCACTCCAGAGAGTGCAACAGTAGGGAAAGCGTTGGATAGCGTAGTGGTAATAATTACTATTCCCACTCCAGAGAGTGCAACAGTAGGGAAAGAGTTGGATAGCGTAGGGGTAAAAATTACTATTCCCACTCCAGTGAGTGCAACAGTAGGGAAAGCGTTGGATAGCGTAGGGGTAAAAATTACTATTCCCACTCCAGTGAGTGCAACAGTAGGGAAAGCGTTGGATAGCGTAGGGGTAATAATTACTATTCCCACTCCAGAGAGTGCAACAGTAGGGAAAGAGTTGGATAGCGTAGGGGTAAAAATTACTATTCCCACTACAGTGAGTGCAACAGTAGGGAAAGCGTTGGATAGCGTAGGGGTAATAATTACTATTCCAACTCCAGAGAGTGCAACAGTAGGGAAAGCGTTGGATAACGTAGGGGTAATAATTACTATTCCCACTCCAGAGAGTGCAACAGTAGGGAAAGAGTTGGATAGCGTAGGGGTAAAATTACTATTCCCACTCCAGTGAGTGCAACAGTAGGGAAAGCGTTGGATAGCGTAGGGGTAATAATTACTATTCCAACTCCAGAGAGTGCAACAGTAGGGAAAGAGTTGGATAGCGTAGGGGTAAAAATTACTATTCCCACTCCAGTGAGTGCAACAGTAGGGAAAGCGTTGGATAGCGTAGGGGTAATAATTACTATTCCCACTCCAGAGAGTGCAACAGTAGGGAAAGTAATATTTTAATATTTTACTAAAAATAATTAATTATCAATACTAATAAATATTATTAATAACACTAATTACCAATTAATGAATTCAATTTTTTTTACCAATTATCAAAATGTAATTACCAATTAATAATTAATTAACAATGAAGTAATTATCAATACCAATTAATATTTATTAATATGTACTTAATTTCAATTAAATTACTTCCCACCCTATTCCCCTATAAACCCACATCCCGCTACAACTATTTAATTAATACAATTAACATAATTACCATTTAATCAATTAATTTTTTTACCAATTAATAAAATTTAATTACCAATTAATAATTAATTAACAATAAATTAATTATCAATACCAATTAATATTTATTAATATGTACTTAATTTTAATTAAATTACTTCCCACCCTATTCCCCTATAAACCCACATCCCGCTACAACTATTTAATTAATACAATTAACATAATTACCATTTAATCAATTAAAAAGAAATTACCAATTAATAAAATGTAATTACCAATTAATAATTAATTAACAATAAATTATCAATACCAATTAATATTTATTAATATGTACTTAATTTTAATTACATTACTTCCCACCCTATTCCCCTATAAACCCACTACGGAATTAAATTACGCAAAAATTAAATAACATAAAATTCATTGCTTTTAAAAATTAAACATACATTACAACAACTAATATACACTTTTAACACATATACTAACATACAATACACTTAGAAAAAATTCGATATTATTAAAAATTCGATATTTTTTAATGCCTATATTATGTACTTCGATATTTTAACTATCGATATTACTTACCTTAATTTCGATATTTTTAACGACTATATTATGTCCATTCGATATTATGTCCATTCTATATTTTAGACTCGATATTGTGTCCATTCGATATTTTTGTTTCGATATTATGTCTGTTTACCCAGCAGAAGATGCTATTTTACTGGCCAACCTCTGGGACAAACTGCATTTTTAGTCTCTAGCACTAATGCCCCCGCTATGGGAGATCGACTTCGTAAAACTAGGCAACGTGGGTTTCCAGTGCCTGGGATGTACCCAAAATCGTAAATCACCCTTCTCACCTGCACCAAATCTCTATACAGGTGGGACATCATGTGGCTCGAAGTGTAATGATAGAATTATTAATTTGCTACAGCTCACTCGTGACCTCCACTCAAGAAGCACCATCCCTACGGTGTGTCAGTGTGAGAGGCAGAAGGATTCTCTCAGCAGTACTCAGCTGAGAGATCTCCACTTTAGCAGCAGCAATCTGGGGGAACATGACTTCCTTCCCTAGAATCCCTTGCAGCAGGAATGATGCAGAGGAAGAGGGTTCCATTTCATCCCTTAGCGCTGTATAGCGTCTTTGTCATCCCCGCACTGTGAAAGCCTCACAGCAGCAATCTGGGGGAAGAGGACTTACAGACCCAGAATCCCTTGCAGCAGGAATGAGGCAGAGGAGGAGGGTGCCATTTCATTCCTTAGCTCTATATAGTGTCTTCGTCATCCCGCAGTGCGGAAGCCTCGCAGCAGCAATCTGGGGGAAGAGGACTTACAGCCCCAGAATCCCTTGCAACAGTAATGAGGCAGAGGAGGAGGGTCCCATTTTCTAGCACAGCACTATATAGTGCATACCTCCCAACTCATACAGTGCCACTGTGTGACACACAATATTGGCTCCCATCACACATTCTCCCAATCAGGGGCTGATATCACACAGTGGCAGGGAAAATGAGCTGAAAACCACTGTTAATAGTGGTTTTCCAGCTCGTTGTTTGAGGCTTTGAACTGCTGACATCCATTAAGGGGTGTGAAAACAACCCAGGACATCGGCACCAGCCTCAGAAAGCTTTTTTTTGGAAGGAAGGATCTTGGGGGCAGGGTGGGGTTCAAAAGTGCCTTGTAGGTACTTCTTGGCATGAGGTCCTGCCCACTTCAAGGCACTGCCCCCTCCTCACAAAGTGAGATTGTTCTTCAATGGCAGGTATGTAAAGTGCCTTTGACATCCCTGCAGCAGAAACCTCGGAATCATCATTGACAACAAGCTCACCATGAAATCACAGATCAATGCCGTCTCCTCCGCCTGCTTCCTCACTTTGCGCATGCTACGTAAGACCTTCAAGTGGCTACCCCTACACACAAGATGCACCGTAACACAGGCCCACATCACTAGCCGACTGGACTACGGCAATGGCCTCTACATAGGACTTGCCGCACACCTCCTACAGAGACTTCAGACCATACAGAACGCCAAAGCCGGTTTTCCCCGACAAACCCACATCACAACCCACCTCAGGCAACTCCATTGGCTCCCCGTACAGAAGAGATGCCAATTCAATCTGCTGACACGCACACAAGGCTGTACACAACCAAGGACCCGCCTACTTTGACCACTGCCTGAACTTCCACCGACCGTCGAAGACTGTGCTCCACCTTCCTTTCACTTGTCCATCTACCGCAGCAGAAGTGGAGGACTCTCCTTCTCCCACATCTCAGCAAAGACCTGGAACAGCCCTCCCCACACACCTCTGGACCATCACCTTACTTCCGGAATTCCGAATGGCCCTCAAGACCTGACTGTTCGAATAAGCCTCCGGTACCTACAAGTGTCTGGATACCCTCTTGGGTGATTATCCGTGCTTTATAAATCCTGATTGATTGATTGATTGATTCCACAGAAGTCCCATTACTGTGTCTTACTCAAGCGTCCCAAAGCACTGTGTCCCCAAGCACTAATTGTCTACTATGACAATACCTCCCCATGTATTCCAGATACAACCTATCTGTCAGCATTCCTTTTTTGCTGCTGCTTGTCGACTTCTGCTGTGTTACCAGGTTTGAAATACTAAGCAAGAACAATCCCCCTTAATAAAAAGCCTAAAGCTAGCTCAAGGCCTTCCATAAGAAGTATAAAAAGCCCCCAGACCTAAGAAATCATCAATATAACTTTAAAAATACAATGTATTTGCATGAGTAAATAAAACATTTATGTAACATGCTTTAAAACCATACTCATTATTCTTTGCAGACTGCCTTAGACTTCTAGACTGCAATGCAAAATATCTGTGTCATATCCTGCAGCTTCTAAAACAGAAGATGTCATTTAAAAAAAATAAGTGGTTTTATACAAAATAGATCTCACTGTCTTTCAACTGTAAATAGCTTAGCTTAATACATGCACTTACCTTTGTACAAACTACTGTACATCTGTATATGCATTAACTTTCAAATGCTTCATACATGTTGCATCCCAATTACAAGATGGTCACCACTCTACCATTGCCGGGAGTCTTTTTTTCTTTATGGCTAGCTAAATAAAGGCCTGCTTCACACTAATTATCCAGCTGCTGGTCAAATTGCACATCATCTCTACTACTTAGCCTGTGGCTGGCTAATCAGCAGAGATTATGTACTAACAACAGAACTCAAGCGGTAGGGCTCCCGGCACTAGCGCACTAGGCGTATTCAAATGTTGAAAAAAGAGTAAGTAATAAGGAAAAAAGTGCTCACTTCTCGTGGTTTACCGCAAAACACCCACACTAACAAATACTAAATTACAAGAAGAAGGAGCAACACAATTTAAATACAATAATGTCTATATTAGAATCAATTCTTCAAAGCGAAAGAAGTCATTAGGCAGATAATTCATAATGTAGATCCATTCTTCTTTATTGTAATTCAAATCAAATTTTTTTCTCTGGAAATGGTCATTCGATTATTCAAATTATAGACTTGCAGCTTTGTGGTATATATCAAATCATTCTTCATTGCAATACTTAATTCAGCCAACGCGTTTCGTCTAAAAAAGACGTCATCAGGGCTTTGTAATTTAAGGTGAATATCCTCTGGCAGCGGGATTTATCGGGCCAGGCTGACGATGACGGTTAACTACTAATAACCACTACTATTATTGAGAATTTCACATCATAAAGATTTGAATCAGATCGCTTGCTTGAAAAATAGACGCGCAAAAATAACAGAGATTAAATAGATGAAACTCCTCTATGAGTACTAGCGTACTCAAAATTAGATTCATGCGGTGTATTTGAGAATTTTTTTTTTTTTTTAACGAGGATATTCACCTTAAATTACAAAGCCCTGATGACGTCTTTTTTAGACGAAACGCGTTGGCTGAATTAAGTATTGCAATGAAGAATGATTTGATATATACCACAAAGCTGCAAGTCTATAATTTGAATAATCGAATGACCATTTCCAGAGAAAAAAATGTGATTTGAAATACAATAAAGAAGAATGGATCTACATTATGAATTATCTGCCTAATGACTTCTTTCGCTTTGAAGAATTGATTCTAATATAGACATTATTGTATTTAAATTGTGTTGCTCCTTCTTGTAATTTAGAGATTATGTACTACTTTTTCTGTTGCTGGATAAATAGCAGAGTTTATGTACGATTTGATCGGCGGCTTTGTAAATAGCCATTTCCTTTCTAAAAAGACTGCGCAGGTAATTTACTTTCTGGGCAAATAGACTTGAACATCTAGGGATAAGGGGACAAGGTTTTAATGGGCTATTTTGCTGTTTTCAAATGATCCAACTTTTAACTTTTCCAATGCAGTAATATCTTTCAAACTGGCTTCAGATACTTTTAAGCGTACACTGGCCTTGAAACCACCTTTTGAATTACACTGTTGCGATTCTGAAAGTCAGCCACAATGATATAAATAATTTTGCGAGTCTATATTTTTACACTCCACTGACTTGCCCAAATCCTGCCAAATACATCAAGGCAAGAAGTTGGATGCACTATACTGGAGCCTTCTATTCTAAAGAATCACGTCTCTCTGCTTTTTTGATGCTGTAGTAATGTCCAGCTCTATCAGACTCACAGTTCGGCTGCAGAATGTCTGGACTTCGATGCTGCTCTGTCTTGCCTACCTTGTACTCCAATGAGACTAAAAACAACTCCTGAGAACCCAGGAGAAAATGGGGAATTCGGAAAGAACTTTTGCCACTACAAAACACCCTCTCTTTGGCCTGGCATAGTGTCATCTAATGCATTCAAATCCAGAATAGGGTGAACATACAACATAAATATTTATTCTTCTCGACTGAACTATATAACAAACTGTATATGAAATACCATTGGAGTTGGGTAACACTCTGCAGCTATGCATGCTTGTGTCTACGAGTGGTTCAGCTGCAACATATAATGGGAAATATTAGGTTAAAGTATAACGCATCAGAGTGTAATAATATATGAATGCAAAAACAAATCCTTCAACTATCTTAAATAATATTGAATGCAGTTCGCAATACATTTAAAAAGCCAAATCAGTTATGCAATTCTAAGTCTTTAGTAGGAATGAGAGATTGTCCCTCGAAGCAAAGAATGTAATTTTAGTTCAATAAAGTCAATCACAAATAATACTGCATTTGAAGAAGGTGTCCAAGTCCATATAAAATTTGATGGGTGTACTCTAACAACATGAATATTACAAAGGATAGTTGGAGAGCAATTCAGTCTTCTAACTGAACAAGATGTGATCAGACACCAATACAGCCATTAGGAAGCAAGGTTCTTCCATGTAAATGTCTTGATATACTAGAGTTCAAAGATGGCCGCCATCTTCTAGCTCATGTTTGTTCTAGCTCTTCATTATGATGTTCTGAAGAACTAAAATGTAAGAAAGACTAAGTACACCTACAGTCTCCATCCATATACCCTCATTGGCTTCTGTGATGAATCTTCGTTAGCATTATTGGTGCCGTTGTAAGAAATATGTGTGGGGCTAGCTGGAATGCAAGATCCAAAGCAATCATTTAGTTGATGAAATTCTATACAGAACAAATGCTCTCTTAGCAATACGCCCTTTTAACTAAGTAACTGTTGGTTAAAATTAGCTGTTGGCATTCCCCATAAGTAGTAGCAAACAGGTTACAATTTAAATCTCCAGCCATTGTAATAAGGGTGTTTGAAAAATTATCAAGAAGAACAAATAGTATTCGTAACAGCTCATGTACTAACTATCCTGTATGACGTAACTTTAGAGGGAGGGAGAGAAATCTCACAAACTCTTTCACTCACAGTCCACTCTCATTCATTGAAATTTCTAAGACTAAATTTTTCATAGTCTCCATTGCTGGGCCTAAGAGACCAAAGTGATTAGCCCTCGCTTAGCTCTTCCCTTGCTTAAATATTGGTGTTTTCTTATTGAAAATCTCAAACCCTTCCATTACTGTCTCTTCTAAATCTGTTATTGCCAGCTATATTCCAGGAAATCAATGTCCCTGTTTTAAAAGTCGATTTAAGAGTGCTTTGGTGCAGTCTTGATTATGTGAGGACAATGGCAGGTTGTGTTGTTTTCTTACAGTAATGCTTCAGATTCACTTCCAATTGAAGCATTCTTTATCCAGGACCAAGTGTCAATCAGCTCGTTAGACACTGGTGAGCAAGGTATATTTATTGTACAGTTTAATCTTATAATACAGACCTTACCTTCAGCCGAAACAGGAATCTATAATTTCTGATTGAGACTATGTGAAAAATGGAAGTTTTTGCAAGTGTGGTTCAACAAGCCAAACTTTTTATGGTAAATTGGTACACTGGATCGAGGAGGGTTTCTATTTCTTTTCCCCTGATTTAGCAATGCAGTCCTCAATATTTCAGGGTAGGCTGCCCCTTGAAGTTTCCCCATTTTTACACTAATTTCTGAACAGGTCTCATTACTGTAATCAATGAAAGAAGTCCTTCTTGCTTCAGTTTTGGTCACAACCAAAAGTACAAACTCAACAGATTGTATATCCAGAGTGCTAATTTGTGGCAATCCTTTATTACTAAAAAACATTTTCATGTGATTTTTTACAGTTCTGAGTCAGGGCTACACTCTGAGCGAAAAAGAGGCGAAAATTCTAAAACAGTCCTACAGTGTAAGAATTTAAATGATCTATTTCTGTTATTTGGCAGTGTGGTTTCGCTTGCGATTGAATTATGATACTAGCTTTCTGAAAGGGTTTGGACTATCTTTGTTCAGTAGAATTGATTAAATAAGACAATGTCGCTTTCTTAAATTTAGGGTATCACAGGATTGTGCATTTTCATTGTTCTGTGGTCACTGGGTGTTGGGGTATTTCTAATGGCATGGCCATAAGGTTATCTCAAGATCTCCAAATTGTCCTACACATGAAATGTGTAGTTTCAAAAGGCAGCTCACACTGGATGTCTCCGCTCTATGTTGACACCCCTTTTTAAGTCAGTTTTGGACAACTTCATAATATTCAAATAATGGCGAGGCTGTATACTCCATCCATTTTAAATGAAGGGTAATACAGACTGACCTAGAAGACTGATGGTTCAAGCATTGATTCTTTCCCGGCTTGATTATGCCAATGCCCTTTACCTGGGAGCCCCTTGCTTCACCACCAAAAAATTGCAGACTGTGCAAAACTGCGCAGCACGCCTGCTCCTGAACATCCCCAGTCGCCAATCAGCAAAGCCCGCCATCGCCACCCTCCGCTGGCTTCCCATTCAGGAGAGGGTCCAGTTTAAGGCTCTGTGCATTGCACACAAGGCAATGTCAGCAAATGGACCGCCTATTATTCGTTCCACCATCTCGCCCTACCGGTCTAATAGAGCCTTGCGATCGGATAGTAAACATCTGGCGGTAGTCCCTAAAATCAAAAGATCACGTAGTGGCATCCGGACAGCCCGAGTCTTTCAGAGCCGATTCGTACAGCTCTATGGGCACGGTTTCCGGACGAGCGATTACGATGACCAATTCGGACAGCCGATTCAGTTTGCCCGAGATGAAACGGCTGTCAGAATCTGTCTTTGGGGGCCTGTTGTGGGCCCCCCCTTCATCCGGAGGCATCCGAGTGTGGCCTGTGGGGGTACCCAAGGGACCCCTCTTCCCAACCATGCACAATGTGGTATGCACCATGGGGTGCCCGCCACAGGGTGCAAGGTTTTCCCCAACCACCCCTTTCTTCAATGGGAGCCTGTGTTTGCTTACAGGACACAGGCTTCCATTGAAGTCAATGCAAGTCCGACCGAACGATGCTGGGAGGCATCGTAATCGGTTGTCCGGACTCACAGGACCCGATTCGTTTGGAAACTAGTCCAGAACCAATTAGTTCGGGACAGTTTCCTGACGACATCGGAATCAGCTCCATAGTCGTAAATGTAGGAGGAAACACTGAGAGTGAAGAAGAATAAGGAATATCTACTACAAAAAGGACCAAACTTTGGCAGTCCATGATTGATATTGGGGTAGATAGAAACATTGTTTATTTTTTAGAAGATCTTCATCTTGGAACCAAGGTTCATGTTAGATTTTCGCAGGACTTAAGAGTCTCATGCAATTTTGACATGAGGAGAGGTGTACACCAAGGGTGCATTTTAGCGCCCTTTTTGTTTAATCTATATATCAATGATTTAGATAAAGCCCTATTGTCAACAGGGGTAGATTATCCATACGTTGGCCGCCATGGTCTTCCAGTCCTCTTATACGCAGACAACGCTGTCCTTATTTCTAGGACCGCCAGGGGGCTACAAACCCTCCTTGATGCATTCTTTGCCTTTATGTCAGAGCGGGATCTATCTATAAATGACTCTAAATCCTACGTCATGCAGGTGGGTGTCCGTCCCAAAAAATCGCCTCAATTTTGGGTTGGATCTGCTAAAGTACCCCGCACAGATGTCTTTTCGTATTTGGGGGTAGTAATGGATGAGCATATGAAATGGGGCCCTTTAAAACAAAGAAAGAGGGGAGACTTGGTACGGGTGAATGCAGCTATTTTTAATTTTGCATTGAAACTTGGAAAGAGACCTACCGCAGCTCTTCTTAAGATCTGTCAGGCCAAGAGTGTTGCGACAGCTTCTTATGGTAGCGAAATATGGGGGCACGTTACCACAGATGATTTACAAGTAGCTGAGAATGCATTCCTGAAATGTTTACTGGGTGTCCCGCGTGGCACCTCTAACCTAATGGTACATGAAGAATTGGGGGTGCCTTACTTAAGTGACACACTGGCCCTCCGCCCCTTAACCTTTTGGATGAAAACATGGTTGAGTGAGGAATCATCATTGACTCAACAGATCTTAAAAGAATGCATGACCCTTGACCACACCCTTCGCATACCATGGCTTAGATATATCAAGAACAGTTTTGTAAGGCTAGGAAGAACCGAACTGTATACTAACCCTGAATTGGTAACTAAAAAGGATGTGGGGTTAATAAGGGAGTCTTTTAGCAGCTTAAGGAAAATGGAGAGGGAAGAATTGGAGCTGAAGAAACCCAGTGTTCGTAAATTCATCATGTTGAAAACAACACAGTTAGTTGAGCCGTATCTCTTGGGGGTTTTAAGTATATATGAACGGTTTTTATTAACCAGGTTTCGACTGGATCTCTTTCATTTTTTGTTGGCTATCCCGAGGGGGGGTAGCTGAAGCCAGGTGTTAGCACCTTGTGGCTGCGATGATGAGTCTCCACAGGATCTGCTTCACTTCACATTATTTTGTAAACTTTATGATGTCCCTCGAAAAACGTTTATCGCCCCGATTTTAAAGAAGATGAATTTTACACAGGCCCGTCCAGCTTTTATCTATTTACAGATGTTGCATGATGAATGTATTTTCTTTGTTCTCAGTTTCCTGAAATCCGCTATGAAGGCTAGGTCCTGCCTTGATTAAATGTCAGCATTGGTCAGGGTCTATGCCACCTCAATGACATAGATACTCAAGAAAGAGGCCCCGGAACTCACTGTTTTAACTGTTTAAAATCTTAATTGTGGGTCAATGGTACATGTATTTAACTTTGCACCCTAGGCTCTGAATCAACAAGGACTCTAGTGGAATGTGTTTTAACTGTGATGAATTGTGTTATCTTTTTATGATATTTTATGTATCGATAATTTTTAATAGTGATAAATTGGGCTATCTTTTTATGATATTTTTATGTATTGATAACTTTTATGGTTTTATATGTTGAAACCGAATAAAGTTGATTGATTGATACTACAAAATGGTAGGGGTTCAGAGAGACATATGGAGGGGTTTAGGGAACAGTAAGGAGGGGTTTAGGAAGAGACATGCTAATACAAAAACCCATCAACAAAAGAATAAGTCTCTTGCTATTCATAAACAATACTTTTATAGTTACTACAGCCGAAAAGCAACACAACAGTTGTAAATATACTCCTGCCCAGACTTGGATTAAGTCTAACAACGCAAATGACCACTCACAGTCACTACAACTGACGTCCATGGAAAATAATGGCGGCAGGGACTTATTATAAGACCCCATAGGAAATAATGTTAAAATAACTAAGGGCCTGATTTAGAGTTTGGCGAAAGGGATATCCCGTCCGCCATATTGCAAGTGCCATTGGATATAATGCACTTGGAATATGGCAGCCGGGATATCTGTCATGTTTGTGACAGAGTAGCCAATTAGCCGAACTTTAAATTAGTCCCTGAATTATTTTGAGTTTTAAATTATGTGTGTATATGTTTGTATATAAGTGTATTTTAGTGTTAAAATTATGCAAAACTAATAAATATTTTATTTGTTTAAAAATAGTTAACTCATTTGAAAACAAATTCAAAATTTAAACATTTATAAAAAAACTTGAAATGTAATTTACTTTAATTAAAGGAAGCTTTAAGGGGTGTGGCTTGACGCCAATGTAGGAGGAAGCGGGTCTCGGGGCTCCGATCCCGGGTTTCCTCGTTTACCACAATCCTGAGCCCCCAGCGCCTCCGACGACGGCGGAGAGGGTAGCTGACCCCCTCGGGCACCAGCGGGCGCAAGAAGGTGAGACGACCAGCGGGGCAACACCGTGAAATGGCGGGGACTGGAGGCGCGGAGGCCTCAGAGCACGGTGACTAAGATGGCAGCCCGCGAATTGAAGACGGGCCGCGGAGCCCGAGAACCTGTGGAGGAGTGCGACGCGAGTGGCCAGCGGGGAGCGCTACTACTGCCGGAGCCTATAAGGACCATCGAGGGACCGCTCCACAGCCGGCAACATAGGAAGGTGAGCCGGGCTCTGTGACCGGGGGGAGCGGACCAAGCAGCCCGGTGCACACAAGTGGGGCGTGGCCATCCGAGGCCTCTGCGCCAGAGTGCGCTACCGAGAGAGAAGAGAGAAAAGGGACCCCCTGCCCATCAGCTTCTTCGGAGTAAACGCTGTGGGCCCTGGAAGGAGTATTAGCCTTCAGGATACAGGGGCCCACAGCTAAGTGACAGAGAAGGCTTCCGGGGGCTTGAAGTGAGGACCCTAAAGGGCACCGAGTGGGCGAGAGGACTCTAGACCCTCCTCTGAAGTGAGCTGCATCGGGTCTGACAGTGGAGGGAATCCCCTGCGCAGCAGCCAAGGCAGAGCGTGTGCAGTGGCCCCAAGAAGCGCGAAGGCCCTCAGACCATTTGGACCAGGCTTAAATGAGAGGGCAAACTGGCTGAGACCTGATGCTAGAGCCCTGTGCGGCGCCTGGTCGGACCATGGGAAGTGAACCAGGGCCCTTGTGAATACAGAGCCGGAGTGGTGTCTGGCATCGGTGGCGCACTGGGTGGGGTCAACGAAGGCTAGGGCCCCCCGGGCAAGATACCAGGGAGAGTAGCGAGGCCCCAACGGGACGAAAGAGGAGACATGTGGTGGAGCGGAGCACTGTGAGGGACCATTCGAGGCGCATGTTGCCTGCTGCGTCTAGGCGAGCGACTAGGGCTCAACTGCAGGGCCCTCATTGTGGGTGCAGGTGAAGGTAGTCACTGCACCAATCACTCGCAACCACCAAGCACTTGGCACCGGGAGGTGAATACAAAAGAGGCGAACAGTGAACAAGCTGAGAAGGCCCACGAGCAGCAGGCGCCACAGGAGGAAGACGACCATGGGGAAAGTTTCCAAACGAAGGGGCCAGGGCACTGTGACTGCAGGAGGTGAGGCGCCCAGACTGAAGTGGAGGAGGATCCCATGGACCCTGTAAAAGAAGGATCTGCTACTAAGCCCACACTAGCCAATATAATGGAGGCCATTACAGCGTCCCGAGAGGATTTTGAGACTAAAATAGTCTCTATTGGCACTGACCTTGGACTCCTGAAGGATGATCATCGTTGCCTAGCAGAACGGGTCACTGGCATGGAGAAAATTATCGCAGATATTCCCTCGGAGGTTACGGAATTAAGGAAATCTCTCACAGAGGTGGCGACAAAAGTTAAGATATTAGAAGCCCGCCCAGAAGACAGTGAAGAGAGATCACGCCGCAACAACATGCGCATAATTGGATTACCCGAAAGAGAAGAAGGAGACGATAGAGTACAGTTTCTGGAGGACTGGATCCAGAAAGAGGTAGCACCTGCAGGGCTGTCTCAATTCTACGCCATTGAAAGAGCGCATAGAGTACCAGCCAGGCCTCCCAAACCCGGAGCTCCCCCAAGACCAATTATTGCTCGCTTACTACATTTCAGGGACAGGGACCATATCCTTCAGAAGGCTCGACAGCTACCAGACCTGCAAATTGGGAACGGTAGGGTGATGATATTCCGGGACTTCACCAGGGAGGGGCAGCGGCAAAGGTCTACGTTCCTAGCAGTCAAGAGGAAATTGCGCCAACTTAAGGTTCCCTATGCCATGTTGTTCCCGGCCAGACTGCGGGCCGTGGGGCCCAAGGACACAGTATTCTTCCAGTCGCCACAAGAAGCCTGGGATTGGCTGGATGCTATGCAGGAACGGAGATCGGGGGGCAACTCGCCGAAATCGACTACATGAGATGGGGGAGCGAATCGTAATCCGATAAGAGCCCCAACCCCGACGGAGGCATGGGTCGAGCGCAGCAAGGTCATCAGAGCAGTAGTGGAGCTTAGTCAAGCGGGATCCAGTCCTAGTTCAACGAGGAGTGACCAGGAGGATGGAAGATCTGGGAGCTCTCCAACACTGAGTGCTGCGGAGGAGTCGGAAACGGAGTTGCCTGACGTGACACCTCACACTTCAGATGAACTGGGCTGACTCTGTTGCTCCGCAGTTCAGAGACTAAACCTTTTGGCAAACTATCTCCTTTATTAGGAAGTTACGCGGGGGTCATATCGAAGAAGGTAAGAAGGGGGGGAGGTCTTGGTGAATTATATGTGAAAATCAAGAGTTGGGGTGCTGGGGGAGACTAATAACTATGGTGTGGAAGGAGTCCGGGGTGGGGGGGTTCCGGGGTTGGGCGACAGCCACTACACCCATATATATATTTTGTTGCAAAGTTTGGATGGGAGGTGGGGTCACTTCTACCTGTCCTGGGGAAGGGGAGTTGGGTAGTTTATTTGTTGTGGGAATGTTCACTGGGGACCAGGCGTGACTGAAGGAAACGTGCTGATAGATTTGGCTCAATTCCATTCCCATGGGATCCAACATAGATTATAAATGTATCTCCTGGAATGTACGTGGGATGCACTCCATTTAGAAGAGGCACAAGGTGCATGCACTTTTGGTGCGTATAGGAGGAGCACAAATCGCATTATTGCAAGAGACCCATATTAATGCAAGAGAGGGGGCTGCTCTGAAACGACGATGGTGAGGTCAACTGTTTTACACGAGCTTTTCAGCTTTTGCTAGAGGGGTGCTGGTGTGGGTAAGAGCTGGAGTCCCCTTCTAATGCACCACGGAATTTATTGATCCAGAAGGGAGGTGTAGGAAGGTGGAATCTGACTATATGGTTGCCCCCACTTTTTTCCTGGTGTTTTGCTGGTTTATGACTTAGTTGGACTGGGATCCTGCTATTCAGGGCCCCAGTCTATCTGCTTCCTCTATAAAATGGTTTCCATGTGCCTTAGGCACATCTCTGATTGGAATCTGGAGTGCCCTTATAAGTCCCTAGTATATGGTATACTATGTACCCAGGGCATAGGTACCTCAGAGGCCTACCAGGGGCTGCAGCATGTATTGTGCCACCCCTGGAAGGCCATCCTAAATGACACCACAGGTCTGCTACTGCAGCCTGGGTAAGGTGGTGCATGCACCCCTTACTGTGATATAGGTTACCTATATCACTACATACATACACACATATAAACCTATAAGTCACTCCTATGGCAGGCCTTATCAATCCTGAAGGCAGAGTGCTTGGTTCCTATGTGAGAGGGTGCCCCTGCATGAGCAGAGCCCCTCTGCAGTGTTCGGAGACCCTTCTCTGATGCTGTTTGTAGTGCAGCCTGACCATATACTCTTAAGCGCATTATAACCTCGCGTTAAATGCTAACTTTGGAATGGCTGCACGGAAACATGTCGTGTTTGGTGTCAAACATCTTGGAATACTACCCCCCCGCCAGTTCAGGCGGCGGGGGTAGCATTCCACCCTTCTAGAGGGAGAGACATGTACACACCGGTATACCCGGTACTGACTTTCCAGAGCCCTGGCATCACAAAATGGATGCCGCTGCCACAGACACGAGTCTGGCCTCCTGCTGCTGACCGAAACTCCGGCAGGGGAGGCCTGGACAATAGGTTTCCTGTCCCAGGGAGGTGTAACCACCTCCCCAGACAGGATAGTGTGTATTAGGGCTGGGCGGGAGCACTCTCTGGTGCTTTGAAGTCCTGCACTGGGGGCACATTTGGTGTCCCTATGCATACCCCAGTTCAAACCGGCTCAGGGGCTTCCAGCCCCTGCTCTGGCGCGAAACTGGACAAAGGGAAAGGGGTGTAACCACCCCTCTGCCCTGACCCTCCCATAGGTGGGTCCCCAGAGTATGTCCAACCCCCTATCTTAGTATAAGTATGGGACCCCAGTCCTTAGGACTTTAGATTTACCTGGACGAAACTCTGACACAGAATCCTGGACCTTCGACGCTCTACTTTAAGATTAGAGGACTGAAGAATCTCCCTTGGGGTCAAGGAGTGACTCCCCTGCTTGGCAGGCACCAAAGAAGCAATTGTCCGGTCTGCATCGCTGAAGCTCCCACCGGACGCCGAAGTCTTTGCATCACCATAGGTAGATTTCCAGACTTCCCCGAGGCTGCCCTGAGTCCCCAGCAAAGCTGAGGCCCATAGCTGTCGTGGGTACGTGGAACCGTGACCCCTGGACACCGAGCACATTTGCAAGTGCATCCTCTTCCTGGACTCCCACGAAGTTGTGCTTTGGGCTCCGAGTAGCCCCCGCCTCCAGCACTGACTGCACCGAAGATCACTGGCCTCCACTCCACAAGTGTCCCGTGAGCCAGCTCCAAGTGCGTCCACTCAAGGCTCCTTCGCGGTCGCTAGTCCGTTGGCTAGTAGGCCCTCCCGAAGGCCAATCTTCTTCTGCTTGGGCTTCCCTGGTTGCCCCAGGCGTGCCCTGACTTACCCTTGCTGGGTGAGTCCCTCAGATCTTGCTGGTCTGCACCACCGTCCTTTTTCTATTTCCACAAGACTTGCCGTTGCCAAGGCTTGTTGGGTCCAATCCGGTCGCCGACACCTCAGCAATCGACAGCCGTCGTGGGACAGCTCGAATCCAGCTCCTGGTCATCGTCGACACCTCCTAGACCTCGTGGCTGAAGAGTCAAGACAACCGTCAACCTACCTGAAGCACTCGACATCGGTGGGCATCCGCTCATCGCATTCCTGGTCACTGGCTAGTGACCCAGACTCTGTCCCCTCTGCTTTCAGGTTCTTCAGATCTTCGATCCACCTTTGGATCCACCCGAACACTTTCGACTTGGCCGCCAGCAGCACTTTGCAGCAGATCGCCATTGAAAACGACGACGAAACCCGACCCCGAAAGACACCTATGCACCCGGCTTCCCTGGGTGAGGTAACACGAGTACTCCGGTGCTCCCGTGGGTATAGACTCTAGAATGACCCAGTTCTAAAAGGGTTTGCTCCAAGTCCTCCTCTAAGTGTCCCTTTTCTTTAAAATTCCAACCGCAACTTTCCCCATAGAAGTCAACGGCGATTCGCGGCTGTGTTCTCACACTGCACGCGATCCCCCGTGGGTCCCCTGTGTCACTACCTTGGGTGGTTCCTTGTGGTCCAAGCACTTCTACAGGCTCTAGGCCTTGTGTCTAGCTCAGTCGTGGTTATTATACCACTTTATTGGTATATGGTTTGGTACGCCCCTAGGGCTCAAACGTGTATTTGTGCTATTACTGTTAATAACTAACTTATAACTTATGTACTTCGAACTCTAGCCTCATAAAGAGACTAGAGGGGTGTGTTTAGCAATAAATACATATATTTTGAATATATACCTGGTGTGGTCCTCTTTCATTTGGTCACTCAAGAGATTATAGGCTGGTAAAACAAGCTGCTTTACATTCCTTCAAGACTTAGCCTGAAGGCTGCTCTCCATAGCTACCACTAGGATAACTTTCAATAAAGGTTGTCTTTAACCTATCTCCAATAAGGGGTTGTTTGGACTGGTGCAAGGTACCCACTATAATTAGTGGACAGCATATACCAGGCCAACTTCTCACATTGGTGTGCAGCGTGTGGGATTCCAGCTTGCTATTGTTTTACCAGATAATCTCAATTGAATTGATCAACTGAAAACCACTAAGGGTACCTTAGGTACATATAAATCAAGCTTAGGATACAGTAAGTTCTACTGAACTTAGAGTTGTGTGTTAAGGGATAGCACACCCTTTCTACAACTCAAGAGAGTTTAGTAGGCCACACTAGAGTAGGTAGTGCATACACCACACCTCACTAGTAATGTCTTCAAAGCCAGGACCCAGTGAGTCCTTGCCAGAAGCCAGTGGGCTTCTTCCCTCCAAGTATGATAAACTCCCATTCTTGGAATTGAGAGCATTATGCAATACTAGGAAGTTGAAGGCAGGCAAAAGTGCCAGCACCCAACACCTCAGGGAGGTGTTACTGGCTGATGATCTCAGCAGGCCCCTAGGGTCTGAAGGGGTAGGCAGAGAGGGTGGGGCAGAAAATGAGGAAGGGGTCATGGGTGAAGAAACCCAGGGCCCCCCCTCTGAAACTGGCCAGGAAGGTGAAAATGACCTTGACCTGGAAAACCCAATTCCTCCTGTGGAGGAGGAGGAGGATCAGAATGACCTCCCCTTTGTCCCCCAGGAAGAATTGTGAGTGTGCCCAGAAGGTCTAGATCTCCTTCTCAGGAGTCTAACTACTCTGATACCTCAGTAGGGACCTCTGTCTCCTCTCGTGGAAGGGAATCCTCTCATGAGAGGAGGAAGAGACTGATTCAGTATGAGCAAGCCCAGCTTGAACTCAGAAAACAGCAATTGGCTATAGACAGGGAGTCCCTAGATCTCTATAGAGAGAGAAAAAAGTTGGAACTAGAGTCCCATGGTGGCAGCAATTTCCCCAGAGATAGGGAAAGGTCTTATGACCATAGAAACCTGAGCAAGATTGTCCCTCCCTACCAGAGTGGGGATGACATCCACAAATGGATAACTGCACTGGAGAGGGCCTGTAAAGTACAGAGGGTCCCTCAGGAGCAGTGGGCAGCAATCTTGTGGCTCTCCTTTGCAGACAAAGGTAGAGACAAGCTCCTCACTGTAAGAGAAGAGGATGCTGACAATTACAAAGTCTTGAAGAGTGCACTGATTGATGGGTTTGGCCTAACCACTGAACAGTATAGGTTGAAGTTCAGAGACACCGAAAAGGCTCAGACTCAAGACTGGGTTGACTTTGTAGATTGTGCTACTAAGGCTCTGGAAGGTTGGATACATGGCAACAAGGTGCATGACTTTTAGGATTGTACAATTTGATTATGAGGGAGCAGATCCTTAATAATTGTCAAAACCAGCTTTTACACCAGTACCTGGTGGACTCTGATCTGACCTCTCCCCAAGAATTGGGAAAGAAGGCAGACAAATGGGTCAGAACCAGAGTAAAGACTAAGAATCAGGGTGGTGACCAGAAGAAAGATTCTACCAAGTCCCAAGAGAAAGGTGGGGATACATCTAAGGATATATCCACTACAGGGCCCCAAAAGTCCTCTTCTGGGGGTGGGTCCCAAACTCCTTCCTCTCCTGAAAAGAAACCCTATTGCCATGTCTGTAAAAAGCCTGGACACTGGAAAACAGATCCCAGTTGCCCCAGGATTGGCAATAAAGAAAATGTTCCTCCAACAACTACTACCACCCCTCCTGGTACTACCAGTAGTAATCCTCCAGTTGGGAGTAGTGCACCCAAAAAGTTAGGTGCTTTTGCAAGAGGAACAGAGGTGGGCCCTAGTTTAGACAGTACCCCCTCAACAGACTCCTCTGACTCTGATGGTGGTATAGGATTTGCCACCTTTACCATGGGTCCCAATGCATTGGGCAGGTACAGACTGGAGCCAATAATTAATGGTCAGAAAGCTGTGGCATTTAGGGACACAGGGGCTAGTGTCACCATGGTGGCAGGGAAACTAGTCCCCCTCACCAGCTTTTACCTGAGTTTAAATACCAGGTAACCAACATTGATGGTGTCAGAACAGATCACCCCATGGCCATAGTCAATCTCAGCTGGGAAGGGGTCACAGGCCCAAAAGAGTGGCAGTGTCCCCAACCTTGCCTGTAGATTGCCTGATGGGCAATGATCTGGAAATTTCAGCCTGGGCTGAAGTTGAACACCAAACCCATCTGAGAATGCTGGGCGTCCCTGTAAAGGTTAGTGGGGCTGTGATGGCCACAGCCCAAGCCCAGGGAAATTTTGAAGAGATGGAGCCTGGAAGAATGGCTCACTCTCCCCCAAAAGAGAGCACAAGGGTTGAAGAAAAGTCTTCTTCCCTCCAGACAGTAGGTAAGGGTCAGCCTCCTCAGGGAGCTGACCCTACCCCTAGTGAAGGAACTGCCCCAGAGGTAGTCAGGCCTGGCCTGGCCACACCCCTGATGGCAGAGGACCCTTCCAAGGTGGTACCCAGTCTGGAGCAGGTAACCTGCCCCTCTCTACCCTGCCTCAGTCAGCCCAGGGCTGCAGAGGTCAGTGGACCCCCCAGGGCCCCCTGTCCAGAGGAACCTCCCCATCAGCAGATTAGGGGCACCCAGTCTAGTAGCCCTAGCCAGGTGAAAATTCCTCAACACACTGAGGGATCCCCCATACCTTTGTGTAGGGACCTCCCCCAGAAGGACTCTGTTAGGCAAGGGCAAACCTGGGACCAAAAGGTTCCAAACCTGCCATGTCCCTCCAGTGTTCCATCCAAAGGGACCCAACCCCCAGCTGTAAGCAGCCAAAGGTTGACCCTTAGAGCAAAGTGCAACTCAGTCATGGAAAGACAGGCATACATGGTGACCAGTGATCTGAGGAAGCTGAGACCAACCTTCCTAGGGCCTCCCTTCCCTTCTCAGACACCTCACCAGCCTTGTACTTTACCAAAGCACACCACAGGTAGTAATTCCCCATGGTGGAGACCCTCTCATACCCTTAGGGTGAGGGATTGCTTAGTGGACCATAAGACAGGGGGCAACCATGCTAGTGCAGGTGCTTCCTTATATGGCCACTTAGTCAATAAAGGCTCAACTGGCCAAGGTTAGCCTTATTCGTTTGGGGGGTTATGTAGGAAGGTGGAATCTGACTATATGGTTGCCCCCACTTTTTCCTGGTGTTTTGCTGGTTTATGACTTAGTTGGACTGGGATCCTGCTATTCAGGGCCCCAGTCTATCTGCTTCCTCTATAAAATGGTTTCCATGTGCCTTAGGCACATCTCTGATTGAATCTGGAGTGCCCTTATAAGTCCCTAGTATATGGTATACTATGTACCCAGGGCATAGGTACCTCAGAGGCCTACCAGGGGCTGCAGCATGTATTGTGCCACCCCTGGAAGGCCATCCTAAATGACACCACAGGTCTGCTACTGCAGCCTGGGTAAGGTGGTGCATGCACCCCTTACTGTGATATAGGTTACCTATATCACTACATACATACACACATATAAACCTATAAGTCACTCCTATGGCAGGCCTTATCAATCCTGAAGGCAGAGTGCTTGGTTCCTATGTGAGAGGGTGCCCCTGCATGAGCATAGCCCCTCTGCAGCGTTTGGAGACCCTTCTCTGATGCTGTTTGTAGTGCAGCCTGACCATATACTCTTAAGCGCATTATAACCTCGCGTTAAATGCTAACTTTGGGATGGCTGCACGGAAACATGTCGTGTTTGGTGTCAAACATCTTGGAATACTACCCCCCCACCAGTTCTGGCAGCGGGGGTAGCATTCCACCCTTCTAGAGGGAGAGACATGTACACACCGGTATACCCGGTACTGACTTTACAGAGCCCTGGCATCACAAAGTGGATGCCGCTGCCACAGACACGAGTCTGGCCTCCTGCTGCTGACCGAAACTCCAGCAGGGGAGGCCTGGACAATAGGTTTCTTGTCCCAGGGAGGTGTAACCACCTCCCCGGACAGGATAGTGTGTATTAGGGCTGGGCGGGAGCACTCTCTGGTGCTTTGAAGTCCTGCACTGGGGGCACATTTGGTGTCCCTGTGCATACCCCAGTTCAAACTGGCTCAGGGGCTTCCAGCCCCTGCTCTGGCGTGAAACTGGACAAAGGGAAAGGGGTGTAACCACCCCTCTGCCCTGACCCTCCCATAGGTGGGTCCCCAGAGTATGTCCAACCCCCTATCTTAGTATAAGTATGGGACCCCAGTCCTTAGGACTTTAGATTTACCTGGACGAAACTCTGACACAGAATCCTGGATTTCGACGCTCTACTTTAAGATTAGAGGACTGAAGAATCTCCCTTGGGGTCAAGGAGTGACTCCCCTGCTTGGCAGGCACCAAAGAAGCAATTGTCCGGTCTGCTTCGCTGAAGCTCCCGCCGGACGCCGAAGTCTTTGCATCACCAGAGGTAGATTTCCAGACTTCCCCGAGGCTGCCCTGAGTCCCCAGCAAAGCTGAGGCCCGTAGCTGTCGTGGGTAACGTGGAACCGTGACCCCTGGACACCGAGCACATTTGCAAGTGCATCCTCTTCCTGGGCTCCCATGAAGTTCTGCTTTGGGCTCCTAGTAGACCCCGCCTCCAGCACCGACTGCACCGAAGATCACTGGCCTCCACTCCACGAGTGTCCCGTGAGCCAGCTCCAAGTGCGTCCACTCGAGGCTGCTTCGCGGTCGCTAGTCCATTGGCTAGTAGGCCCTCCCGAAGGCCAATCTTCTTCTGCTTGGGCTTCCCTGGTTGCCCCAGACGTGCCCTGACTTACCCTTGCTGGGTGAGTCCCTCAGACCTTGCTGGTCTGCACCACCAAGACTTGCCGTTGCCAAGGTTTGTTGGGTCCAATCCGGTCGCCGACATGTCAGCAATCGACAGACGTCGTGGGACAGCTCGAATCCAGCTCCTGGTCATCGTCGACACCTCCTGGACCTCGTGGCTGAAGAGTTAAGACGACTGTCAACCTACCTGAAGCACTCGACATCGGTGGGCATCCGCTCATCGCCTTCCTGGTCACTGGCTAGTGACCCAGACTCTGTCCCCTCTGCTTTCAGGTTCTTCAGATCTTCGATCCACCTTTGGATCCACCCGAACACTTTCGATTTGGCCGCCAGCAGCACTTTGCAGCAGATCGCCGTTGAAAACGACGACGAAACCAGACCCCGAAAGACACCTAGGCACCCGGCTTCCCTGGGTGAGGTAACACGAGTACTCCGGTGCTCCCGTGGGTACAGACTCTAGAACGACCCAGTTCTAAAAGGGTTTGCTCCAAGTCCTCCTCTAAGTGTCCCTTTTCTTTAAAATTCCAACCGCGACTTTCCCCATAGAAGTCAACGGCGATTCGCGGCTGTGTTCTCACACTGCACGCATCCCCCATGGGTCTCCCGTGTCACTACCTTGGGTGGTTCCTTGTGGTCCAAGCACTTCTACAGGCTCTAGGCCTTGTGTCTAGCTCAGTCGTGGTTATTATACCACTTTATTGGTATATGGTTTGGTACGCCCCTAGGGCTCAAACGTGTATTTGTGCTATTACTGTTAATAACTAACTTATAACTTATGTACTTCGAACTCTAGCCTCATAAAGAGACTAGAGGGGTGTGTTTAGCAATAAATACATATATTTTGAATATATACCTGGTGTGGTCCTCTTTCATTTGGTCACTCAAGAGATTATAGGCTGGTAAAACAAGCTGCTTTACATTCCTTCAAGACTTAGCCTGAAGGCTGCTCTCCATAGCTACCACTAGGATAGCTTTCAATAAAGGTTGTCTTTAACCTATCTCCAATAAGGGGTTGTTTGGACTGGTGCAAGGTGCCCACTATAATTAGTGGACAGCATATACCAGGCCAACTTCTCACAGGAGGTATGCTGTGGTGGTGGGTAAATTAGACGCTAAAGACGTCACGATTTGGAGTATCTATGCCCCAAATGTGGATCAGGCTTCATTTTTAGAGGACCTTTCCAGATCGCTGGCGCAGGTACTGACGGGGTCGGTTCTCCTAGGGGGGGGGACTACAATAGTGTTGAGGATCTGGGTCTTGACCGATCGCATCCCGCACTTCCTGACTCCCCTGCTCACAGAGCGGCGAGGGCGCATAGTGACTGGCAACAACAATGGGGATTGGTAGATTCCTGGAGGGCACAACATGCAGGAGAGCGGGATTATTCCTTCTTCTCTCCCATGCATGAGCTACATGTCCGATTAGATGCCGTTTAATGCATGTCCGATGTGCACGAATGTGTCAGGAACAGTGAATATTTAGCATGTACGATATCGGACCACATCCCCTTGCTTGTCTGTTTTAGGTGGTCTAGGACTAGAACAGGGATTCCCACTTGTCGTCTTAGGCCGGAGAATTTGGAGGACCAGGTGTACCAGGCCGATACGCGAACATCTATCGAACAATATTTTGCAGAAAACGCGGAAACGGCCTCGACACTCACGGCGGAGTGGGAAACTTTTAAAGTGGTGCTCAGGGTTAGATGCATCGCAGCGGCGGTGGGGGTAAGGAGAACTCTGTTGCCAGACACACTACAGGCACAGCAAAAGCTACATCGTATTGAACGTGACAGGCTAGAGAATGTAGCAGCGCAGAGGGAGCTACTAGAGGCCAGGGAGGAGGTAGCGAGACAGGTGGAAAGGCTGCGCTGTTTTGATTATAAGAATTGTATGGCAAGGGCGCACTCCGAAAGAGATAAACCAGGAGCCCTACTGGCCTGGCTGGCCATTCCAGCTAAGAGGGGATCCGTCATTCTAGAAATGAGGACGAACCTGGGGGAAGTAGGGTACCGCCAGCAAGATATTAACCAGCATTTCTGTGACTACTATTCCGATCTCTGTAAGAGCAAGGCATCCGCCACGGCTGCAGACCTTGCCAACTTTATTGAGGATGTTGAATTACCATCACTTGATGCAGAGGAAGCGGAGACCTTGGGAAGGGAGATAGAGCTTAGTGAGGTTAGAAGCGCTGTTAGGACTATGGCCAGGAACAAGACGCCGGGCACGGACGGGTTCCCTATTGAATTCTATGCAACATACATAGACTTGCTGGGACTCCGATTAGTAGCCTTATACAATCAGGCAAAACAGGAAGGAAAGCTTCTGGGAACCACTAGGGAGGCGCTGATCATTCCCCTATTAAAACCAGGGAAGCAGGCATGGGACAAGACGGCATATCGCCTCCTGTCGATGCTTAATCTTGATTATAAAATCCTGAGTACGATATTGGACACTCGCCTATTGACACATATGACAGATCTCATACATTGGGATCAAGCTGGCTTCATACCGTCACACAATACCGCAATGAATATACGAAGACTGCTACGAGTGATGGGAGCGAACTCTTATTGCAAAGCAGAGTTTGCTATCCTGGCAATCGACATCGAAAAGGCTTTCAATAGCCTTGAATGCCAATATTTATTTAGTGTGATGCAAGCCTTTGGATTTGGACAGGAATTTGTAACATGGACTGCTCTGCTGTATAGGGACTCCACAGCTCGGGTCTGGACAGGAAAACTTATTTCAGATAGGTACGTGGTAGAAAGGGGAACGAGGAAGGGGTGCCCACTGTCGCCCTTGTTGTTTGCAATGGCTATGGAGCCATTATCTGCTAAGGCCAGGACTGGGAATTGGTACCGCGGACTCAATGTAGAGGGCCGTGCCCACCACATAGCCCTATATGCAGATGATCTGATTTTGTTTCTCAGCAACACGGGAACAGACCTCGAGGGAGCCAGGGACCTGCTGCTGGCTTTGGAGAGAGTGGTGGGCCTCAAGGTAAACTGGAGTAAGTCCTGTTTATTCCCCATCATGCAGGGACGGGAAAAACTGCAAACAGTGGAGGGTATCGACTGGGAGGAGAGATGTATCCCGTATCTAGGGGTGCACATATACCATGACAGAGCAGATCTCTTAGAGGGAAATGTGGGAAAGGTCATACGGGGACAAAGACCAGCTTTGACTTTTGGGGCACCCTCCCCTTGTCCTTAATGGGCAGGGCTTCCCTACTAAAGATGGTGACACTCCTGAAGCTCTTGTATGTGTTTGGGGTACTACCGGTGTGGATCCCTGTGGTGAAGTTTCAGCAGCTTCGGACACTGGTGACGGAGTTCCTGTGGGGGACTGGCCGGAGACGAGTGGACTTAAAGACTTTGTTGCGCCCCAGAGCAGACGGGGGATAGCGGTGCCGGACTTTGAATATTACTATATTGCAGCTCAATTCCAATGGTTAACAAAATGGGTGGCTGGCCAGCTTCGGGGTACAGCACAGCAGGGTGATGGGTGCCCTGCACCAGATCTCCTGGCTAGAATAGTGCTGCTATTACCTGCACCAGAAAGGGATATATCGGCGGAACTGCGTGTAACCCATAAGTGTTGGGTTCGAAGCGTGCAACGGGCTAAAATGAGGCGTCCATATGCGCCGGAGATCCCTTTGAAATATTGCATGGAACTACCACATGGGGCAGATTGGAGGAGGCTGGAGCTGTGGGAGGAAGTTGGAATACTCACTGTGGGGCAGCTATATGAGGATGGCATGCTGTTACCATTTGATATATTTAGTGAGAAAAACGAGATACCTGGGGGCGACTTTTTGCTTCATGTGGCCCTGACAGCCGCAATCCGTAAACATTGGGGAAGCGGTCTGACTGAACCTCCTTTAAACGAAGGGTGTCAATATGTGGTGTCGGCGGCAGGGACATTTAAAGCGGTTACCTGTTTATACAGAAGACTGAGCAGGACGACACTCCTGCCGCTTCAAGGGCTGCAACAGAAGTGGGAGGAGGATATAGGGGAGCCCATAGAGGATAAAGTGTGGACAGAGCTAACGGAGAGGGTTAGTAAGATTTCCAGGAATGCTAGGTTCCAGCTGGTGCATTTTTACATCTTCCATAGAGCGTACCTCACCCTGGGCGTCTAAACAAGTATTTTAATATGGTAACGGCGGCTTGCCCCAGATGTGGAGAAATAGGCGCAGAATTCCTTCACATGTTTTGGAGTTGTCCCGAGATAGGGCAATTTTGGAGGGAAGTGATGGAGATATTAGCCGAAATTACTGAGAAGGAGGTGCACTTGAACCCAGGACATTGTTTACTCCACAGATTCCCACACACTGCCAAGAATAAAGTCACTAGTAAGTTTCATGATCTGGGACTGATACTAGCAAAACGGAATATCACGAGTCATTGGAAGGCGAGAGGAGGTCCTAGTATAGGCAGGTGGAGAAGGAAGTTTGAGCGCTGGGCAGGTAACGAGGGAACGACACGGCTAAGAGATGCTAGGCGTAATGGGAGTGAGAAGACGCTAGATGCAGCCAGGGCCTGGGAAGCTTTGACGCTGCACCTTAAGCAGCTAAACGACATCACAGATGAGGGTGATAGAGATGCCCCACAAGCAGACGGTTTGTAAGCTGCATTGGACAGATACATGGGGGAGAGGGGGA
Source organism: Calotriton arnoldi (assembly GCA_963921515.1). Lineage (NCBI taxonomy): Eukaryota > Metazoa > Chordata > Amphibia > Caudata > Salamandridae > Calotriton > Calotriton arnoldi. The sequence continues at coordinate 181,312 of CAWUFW010005261.1, read as the reverse complement.
ATGGTGAAGTGCTCCTCTATTGACGACTGATTGGAGACCATGGATACTACGCCAATGGGGTGGAAATTATAAAAGAGTAGACCCGGGAAAGTTCCCTGAACATGGGAATCCACGGCATGCCTGAGGGGAGGGGGGAGGGTAGAGTAGGTAGGGTTGTTAATAAGGCTGAGGATGGGGGGTTAGTTCCTGTTAATTGCACTAAGTGTTACTGTGAGCTGTGACCTTGGGTATAAGTGAACCTCCTGAAAAACTATTGACTCACTTTGAAGAACTATCCAGCAGTGATAAGTGATATACCTGTTAACAGTGGATTTGTATTGGCTCACTGGCTCGTACCAATGATTATGCCATATTGAGATATGTACTGCAAATGCCTAATAAAATTTGTTTACAAAAAAAAAAAGGAAGCTTTAATTACATTTACAAAATTTAAATTTGTATTAAAATTGCTATATATAAAGTTTTTATTTTATTTAAAAATTAATATTTATAAAATAAAATAATATATTTAAATTATTTAATTATGTAGTACACAACTAACATGTCACAATAAAATAAATAAATATTTTTAAAACTTAATGGACTTTAATAATTTTCCCTATTCTTTTCTATAGGGTGATCTTCACCTCGGAGGCAGAGAGCTCCACCAAGATGGTGGAGATATCTTCATATGTGTGAAAAGCTACAAGTAGAAACTTTATACTTGTAACTGTGGCTCCAGCCCCTGGTTTCAGGGTGTGGAAGCTTGTAAGTCTACAATTTGGAGTGAATTTACACTCTGAAATGGTAAATAGCCAAAAGTAGTAAATTTACTTGAAGTGTAAGTGTAAATTTACACGTTTAGATTTACTTATGTGTAAATTTACCTTGGTGAATAGGCCTCAATGTGTACATACATGGGGCTAAAGCAACGGTGGCCACTAGCACCTCTATTCTTTAGCCTTTACGCTGATGAAATGAAAGTTGTAATTGAGACTGGACACTTAGGGGCATATTCACAAGCCCCTATTGCCACAGGAACGTCACTTTTTTCGACGTTCCTGTGGCGATAGGGGCTTCACCTTATTCACAAGGCAGCGTTAAGCCACTTAACGTGGCTTAACGCTGCCTTGTAAATAAGGCACCCTTTCACGCTATACTTAGCGTGAAAGGGAGGGCAATGGGTGTTGCTGTGGGCGTTCCACCGCAACACCCATTGCTTCTGATGCTGCCTCCTATTCACAAGAGCAGCGTAAATAGGAGGCAGCGCCAGAATTAAGACCAGGGAAACCTGGTCTTAACCTGGTGAGCGAGGAGAAATGTTTAATTTCTCCTGGGTTTTGCTGTTTTCATGTGTGCTGCGTTGTGCAGCACACATGAAAACAGCAAAAGGCTAATGATTGTGTATGTAGAGGAAGGTCCCCCTTCCTGCACATAAACAATGATTTTTTGAAAATGCTGTTTTGCAACTTCTGTGTGTGCTGCATTAAGCAGCACACATAGAAGTCACAAACGGCATTTCAAGATTGTTTATGTGCAGGAAGGAGGACCTTCCTGTACATACACAATCTTCCTTGCACGCAGACACCCTTGCACCATGGTGCAAGGGTGCCTGCGTTGGCGCTAAGCTGCTACACTTAGCGCCAGCGCAGGGGGAAACGCAAGGCTGCACCATATCCTTGTGAATATGGTGCAGACTTGAGTTTCTGAAGTGGCGAAGTGAGGCGTTAAGCCATGACGCCTAACGCCTCACTTCGCCACTTCCTTGTGAATATGCCCCGTAATGCCTACAAAGCTGGGGAGCCTGCATATAAAAATTTACCAGTATGCAGAGCACATGGATGTTTTAGATAGAACTGCTGTGGACCTTCAGCAGACATTAGTTGAGCAGCAAACCTACAATGAACAAAATAAAATAAAGGTTAACATTATTAAGACTGAAAATCATAGCGTTCAATGGGAAAAGGAATGCCTTTTATTTGCATATGACTTCAATCAATTCTGGTTAGTTCATTCATACAAATATTTGGGAGTTGTAATCAGTGCCATGGAAACTTACAAAGCACACCTGAAGTGTTTAAAACGAAAAGCATCTTTTTTACCATTTGCCTTGTTTGTTTCATAATAAACTTTCCTCACGACCATTACGGCCACTTCCTGAAAGTTATAATGAAAATGCATTCTACCCTCACTACATGGGGTCTTAGCATTTCAGGGTGAAATTTTAAAGTGGCTCAATGGTGCTCTGTGTAGATGTCATAAGTAATTATTTAATCTGATTAAGTAGAGCTCCCACAACTATATGTATTTAGAATTTAGACCTGTAAGGCCTAGAGGAAGCTTAGATGAGGCCCTTTTCAATTCAATTCAAAGAACTTTATTCGGTTACTATGAGAAAAATAACCATAAAAGCACAATTGATAAATCCCACAAAAATTCCACAATCATAATAAAAGACTATGCACAAAAGCTAAAAACATTTTAAAAATCATATCAAAATTGATGTACGAAATTTAAAAACATTTTTTAAAAGGCAATAACAGAAGCAATAATAAATACATTATCCAGAAATTGCAACGCTAGGAATGCTGGGCGACATTGTCTCAGTCCCAATCTTTTTAACACAGGGATAATCCATTTTTTCCTAGGTATAGAGTAGAATGTGCAAAAGAACAATATATGTATAGTTGACTGGGCGGACATGTCATCACATGGGCAATTACAAAGTGTTCTCGACCAATCATTAACTTCGGGAAAACTTAACAATCTGTGCACTATATTCAGTCTAAAACGTGTTAGCAGGAATCTGTCATAGTCTCTAATAATTAGCAGAATATACGGTTGTATAGTTACTGATGTCAAAGTAAGGTGATGTGCTATCACCGTAGTTTTACCCATTTCAATCATAGTTCTGGTTTCACTAAGGAATAGCATACAGCTACCTTTAAAATCCTTCCTAGGCACGCCACACATAGTATAGGGGTCATTATAATATTCTGGATGGCCTATTCTAGATAAAAATGTTTTAACATATTCTAGCCATCTTATATATTTGACCCCATCAATTCCCAGTGCATCCTTCAGAATATGGCGATTAAAATCGGACTCGTCCGTGGTCCAAATCCTGTGCCAAAGGAGTAGAGGCTGTAACTTAATCACGTCTTCTAGGTATGGCATGCCAAGTTCTGTATGACAGATGAATGTTGACGTACTATCTGGCACTGCCAAAAGAAACCTGAAAAAAGTATTTTCTGCTATCTGCAGTGAATTGACATTAGCATAGCCCCAGATACCTGCTCCATAAGTGGCAATAGCAACGCATTTTGCCCTATAGATACACAACATTTCCCCAGGAGAATGTCTGCCTAGTTTCCTGCTAAAATTTGTTAGTGCCATCAGTGATTTAATAAATAACAGCCTTCTGGCTTTAATTGCCCGACTCCAGGAACCTGATTGTTCAAATAAAATCCCTAGATAAGAAAAAATACTAGTATTCTCTATTGCCTTAGTGTTAATAAAAATGGTATTTTTCTTTTTATTTAACCCGATCCCGCAGTGCATTGAGAACGTTTTTGTACAATTAATTGCGAGACCCAGATTAGCCATAAAATTTGTAAAAGAAGTTACTACTCTTTGGAGACCGAGGGGCGTACGGGCCATCAGGACCGCATCATCTGCATAAAGGAGTGCAGGGATAGGACGAGTTGCTACTAATGGTAAGTACCTGCACTCCTTGAGCAGGGTGGATTCCAGTCCATTTATATATAGCGTAAATAGGAATGGGGCAAGGACACAGCCTTGCCTCACTCCTCTCTGTACTCTAAAATTCCTGGTGCATTCTCCACCCTGTCCAAAACGGACCCTCGCCCTTGCCCCTGAATAAAGCTGCCTTAAAAAGGAAATAGAATTATCTACCCCCAGCCCCTCTAAAATTATCCAAAGCTTCTCATGCACAACACAATCAAATGCTGACGTTAAGTCAACAAAAGTTAAAAACATCCTTTCCTTTTTCGCTTTAGTATTTTTATCTAATAAAATGTGTAAATTTAGGCCCTGATCAATTGTACCCAGGCCCTTGCGAAAACCGTATTGAAGGTCACTTAAAATTGAATGCTCCCCTGCCCATCTCTGTAGTCTATCTAAAATCACTCGCCCAATAATTTTGACTGTAGAATCCAGTAAAGAAATCGGGCGATAGCATACTGGATTCGCCCTGTCACCCTTTTTAAAAATAGGGACGATTATAGATTCATACCAAGACGATAAAAACCCCTGGAACAGCATGCATTAAAAAGTTGCGTTAAAAGTGGTCCCCACAATGCCATATTAGTTTTAAATAGGTCAACCGGGATGCCATCAGGCCCCGGGGCCTTACCACCCAAGCTGGCAATTATGGCCTCGTTAACCTCACTCAAAGAAATATCCAATGCAAATTTTTGAAAGGTAGGAGAGAGCTCTGGGTCAACTTCAGTCTCCGATGCTCCCTGATCAGCTAACAGTTGATTAGTGTAAAGCTTTGAGTAATGTGATACCCACTCTAATTCTGATATCGCGATCTCTATCGTAGCTTTATCTTTCTCAGCAAAAATGGCGCATTGACCGCCTTCCAGAATGCAGCAGAGTCTCGATCGATTGAAGCCTCATGTAGGGCATTCCAGGTTTCCTCTTTTAGTTTTTCCTTCCTTGCATATAATGTCCTTTTATAATTTCTTCTGGCTTCCCTAATTAAATCCTGATCCTTCTCTCTGGCCTTTAATGTGTATTTTAGTTTAGTATAGGCCTTAGTACATTGAGAGTCAAACCACCCTTCGCTATGGTTATTCTTCCTTTTCATATTTACCCACAGCGTTTCTTTAATTTGATTTGAAATAACTAAAAAGCTCTCTATGATTTCTAAATGAGAAGAATTTTCATCGAGGCAGGCAAGAAACATATTTTTACACTTTGTCACTAGTTTGGTGACAAATTCCTCCTGATTCAATTTCACCCATTTTAGTGCGTACCCATTTTGCCTACTCAAGGTAATATTCTTCAGATGCTGCGTAGAGTTACCTTTTGTATTAAAATCCTGTTTATACACCATGACATCAATACTTAATGGAAAATGATCGCTTAAGCGATATCATGGGTAATAAAATCCTTAAGTCGAGGAAATATCTACTCGATATCAAAATAAAATCTATAGTAGAAAAGGTACCTCGTCCATTGAAGGTCGGGCTAAAAGGGACCACAGGTAAACATAAGTTATTTGAAATGGCTTCTTTCAGTCATTAACCTGAGTAAGACCTGGGAGTTGGATTTATCAGTAAAGAATTGTAAACTTATGTTTAAAACGTCTGTTGAGAAGGTCTCTTCTGTGGAAGATAGGACCCAGTTTGAAAGACTGAAAGGGAAAAAGGAAAGTATGTCTCAGTCACAAATTTACAAAGCTGAGGTTTATACTGTTGCATATACCTAGGGCCACTGGAATTATGTGGAAGGAGGATCAAATTATGTGGCAGGGATGACTAAATTATGTGGCAAGACAAGCCAAATTTTGCAATTATGCAGCGTAATACAGCACATTTTGGGATAGTATTACTTCATTATTTTGTCATTTGTACATGTTAGCACTACCTGGACAAAGGTTTCCTCTCATTAGTCTCAGTTTAACACACAAACACAGCAATAAGCAACAGAAAAGTAACTAGGCAACCTTTGTGATGGGTATTCCCCTAGACTTTTTGCCTTTATTCCCCATTTTTACTGAACCCGTTTTTGTTGGCATTGGGACTTTGTGCATTTTATCTCTGCTAACCGGTGGTCAAGTGCTTGTTTTCTCTCCATTACATATGATCAAATTGGCACACACAATTGGCGCATTTATTTGATTTATAAGTCCCTAATAAGGGGTACTACATGTACCCGGTGTCTATAAATTAAATGCTACAAGTGAGCTGCAGTACTAATTGCACCACCCACTAAGGTAGTACTGTAAAACATCTCAGGCCTGTGATCCAGCGCGGCTAATATAAATTTCTCCTTATGACACCAATCCAGAGAACACCTACACAAAACTTATATCGGTCGGGCCCATGACACCGCATACATACATTCATTCAATTTCTGGATTAAACGACAAGGAGAAAGAGCTGCTTGTCAAGCGGGATACCTTATTAAAATGACAGAATTATATCCTATACATTATATACATTGACTTCGAATCCTGTCAGTTCTAAACATCAAGGTACTCCGCTATTCGGTCAATGGACCAACTAGTAGAATCAGTTGATGGTGATTAAGACCAGCTCAATCACAATTGAAACCTTTAACATTTATTAAATCATAAACTTTGTTTTAAAGAACCACAGACTCATTTTAGAGTTAGAATATAATTTTATCTAAAATTCTTCAAGCAAATAAGTAAAATTCTTTATTAAGCAAAACATTTAGAAATATCAATAAACATTTTAAGAAAAGTTTTTAGGAAAAGTGAGAAATTATGCATTACCCTCGGCCATGGGGCGATGACAGGAATGGTTCACCAAAAGAAGATGAACTGCAGATCACAGGATAGGACTCCCAAACTGACTGTCTGTCCCACTAACCTCCTCGGACGCACCTCCCGGGCAGAATTCCCACAACGATCTCGTTCCTTCCCCAGTCAAAGTTCAGAGTCCAGAATGACAGAGTCTCTCGCAGCATCAAGGTGGAAAAATAATAAGCAAGTTTTTTCACAACGTCAGAGCAGACTCTCTTATACCCTATTCTCTGGCTCACTACATTCAAAAGTTGCAATCTTTAGGGGCAAGAATCACGCTAATTGGTCCATTGGAGGGGTGGTGATGGTCACCTCATCGCCCTCCTTGTTCGAACCGGTTTGGGGACAATAAAGCAAACAATAAATATCATGGCCATGGTGTCCAAAAAGTAGTCCAATTTGTTAATCCATTTTGCAACAATCTTTGATGGTCACACATTAGTTCATCCCCTGTCGCTTGTCTTTTCCATCCGTTCCCAGGCATATATGCTGAATACTTGGCACGCTCCTTGTTGCAGGGCAGGTCAGATTGGCTTTGACATCTCTCACTCAGAGCACATGCCGCATACACGTGACTGGAGCATTCGTACTGAGGCTGCGTGGGGGCCATCTTGTTCAACGCACGCAATCTCATCCTTTCCAGCATGGCCTAGCAGGCCCGAACGGAACTAATATAAGAACAACACAATAGAAATTAAAATATGGAAAATAAGCCTTTCTGTTTACCACCCGCCATTCTAAAGACCCGTGTTAGATATTACCTAGCAGAAGCGACATTTAAAGCCATTTTACTTACCATCTGCATTCTTTGCCACAATACAATTCTATTACGCAACACAAATCATGCAATTCACTCTATTCTTTATGCAAATCACAATACTAATGTTAATTGCTTCGCATTTTGTAAATAAATTAGATTGTACTACATTTAGCAGTTTGCCCACGTGTAATGTCTACTAAAAAGGTGTATTTGTTGATTAATTCATGCATTTTCAAACGGTTAGTATCATTAGCGTTATGAGGTCATTAATTTCATAGGGGTAAAAAAATATTTAGTTTCCCCTGCTCCATCAATTCCCCCCTTTGGTGATTTTTAACATCACCACTAAAACCTATAACATTTTATCAGATAAATGTTTCTTGTCCACTTGCATTTGTTAATTTAGACAATCGTGTTCTTTTCATCTTGTCTTTTAGACCATTTGTACATGTTCTCTTTAAACTCTTCCAATTCGATCTCTCCCATCTCCCGTTCTCTTTCTTTATTTTTCTCATTTTCTCTTTTTACTTTATTTTGTCTTTTTCTTCTTTTAACACACATATATGCTAATCTCAATACAGATATTATCACTATTACTAAAGTCACTGGCATTAGTATTTTCCCAATAAGAGAACTACCTATTTCGGTGAACCATTTCTTCATTGAGGAAAAACTCTTACCAAGTTTCTCCCAAGCACCTTCAACCTCCAGTGGGGCAATTTCTTTATGCAAATCAGTAATGTTCTTTATATACTTCTGTATATTCTGACTTTTGTCTGGAATGTAAGTGCAACAATGTTGTACTTTCAGCATTCCACAGACTCCACCCTCTTTTGCCAAAAGAATATCAAGGGCAAGTCGATTTTGCATCACCATAGCTCTCATGGCAACCATTTCGGTATTTACCATCAAGAACCCTCCAGCAGTATTCGTTGATAAACGATCTACTACTGTAGGCAATTTCCGAATTTTGTATGCATTCAAAGATATACCCACTGCTGGTATCAATGCTCGAAAAATGTCACCTAATATTTCTGAGAAGCTTTCCCTCCTCCTACGAGTTAATGGTTTACCTATCTCGTGAATTCCTTTCGTTCCTCTTTCCACATGAAAAATCTTTGGAAAGACCAGGCCTAGATAGCATGTTCCGTACCAATGGTCCGGCAACCTATAATAAGCTCTATTTCCGCAAATGTAATAGATCCCTGGAAATACTGGATCTTTTCCTCCTTTGAATCCCCATCCCCCTAGAATTTTGTATGTATCTCGGCACTCACTAGAACCCACAAAATAGTTATCAGACAAAGTGTTATCTCTACTAATACACAATTTTCCCTGTTGGGGCCAATCTAGAACCATAGCTGCATTTGTTTCCCCTTTGTCATAACTTCCCTCTTCAAACGCCCAAGGTGGGGTTTTTGTCTTTTCTCCAGTTGCCTTTCTTTGAAATTTAGCCCTTCTGTCTTCTACCATGTCCAAGAAAACCTTTTCTTCTTTTCTTAACCCACAAGTAAGATTATGTCTAAATGCATATTCTAATGTTAATTCTTTTGTTTCTAGGAAAAATTCTCCAAAAATCTTTGCAATCTTCACCTTATGTAGTTCAGGGATTACGGGTACTTTAGCAAAAACAGAATCTGTGTCAGTGTAATAATACTCTAATTTACCAGTTTTATAAAATAAACTAGCTAAAACACTACAAGTTATTCCATACGTCAAAGGAAGGTGATAATATGTCACTCCTTCTGTTACAGACGCAGGTAACTGCATACATACGTAACAATCTCTCACATCCATTGTCTCCACGTATTCGTACAAAGGTTTCGTGAAGACATTCTTGGAGAAATCAGTTATTGACTTGTCCCTATGGAAATCAGTACTATCTACCAGTGTTGCAGTGTTATTTATGTTAGATTTCTTGTCACTATTTGTGTCATTCACGATTACAGATGTATTTTTCTACAACTAACCTAAGTGGGATTATTATTGCCAAAATAAACCAGATAAGCATTAGAAAGCCTGTTCAATAGAAACACATCTTACACCATCTACGGAAAAACCCACATCTAGTTCTTCTATTCTCAGTGTCTACCATGTTGAAATATTATCTAATTATATGTACAGGAATGTGTTTTCACACCTCAAATGACTTAGCGTTGACTGGGATCAACTGCTTTTAGCGCACTTTTCGGTTTCTCAGACATTTTCTTTGTCTTATTCAGTTTGTGTGTCTAGTCCGGTTTGCTTTCTTTGACTTTTCAGGGTTGGCGCATTTCATTCTCATCCATTTGTTCACAGTCTTTGTCTGGGTTCTCGTGACTGCTATCCACTTCTTTAATGTCAGACAGTGCTATGTATACCCATTCAGGTGACTTGTATTTCAAGTTAGGTCTTTTCACTCTTTTGGGTCTTGGCAATTGTCTTTTATCTGTTTTTCTTTGTCTTTCTTGACTTGTTATTTCATTCACTTGCTCTGCATTGTCTTTGTTCAAATTTATTATCTTATATCTCAGTTTCTTAATTTCGTTGGGCCAATTGTCTCCTTTTCTTGGCCTTTTCAGTTCACTTTCATTTTCTCCTCGTTCCAACCTCCAAGTTCTCTTTCTTGGACCTATTCTTTGCCTTCTTTCGTCTTCACTTTCTTCAGATTCTTTTTCAGATCTCACTTCACTTTCTCTAACCTTGAATTTTATGATCTCAGTCTCTTTGTCTGAATCTGAACCTTCTTGTGTTTCTTCTGCTTGAAGTTCTGAGTCTAATCCTCCTCGTGTTTCTTCCGCAATTTCCCCAAACTCTCTATCTAAATCTAGATCTTCTTGAGTTACCTTTACAATTTCCGGAGGAATTTTCCCATAACTTGCACTTGGCTGATCTCCGTCACTGTCTATTGGTTCAGTTTCTCCTGTTTCAATATCAGTTCTTTTGTTTTCTGATTCTTCTGTTTGTCTTTTACTGCATTCAGGTTGGTCTGTTTCAGATGCTGAACTAGTATCTGATATTTCCAGATGTCGACTTACATGTCGATCTTCAAGATCTGGAACTCTAATCGTTTCAGGTTCTGCTTCAGATGCCGAACTGGTACCTAATTCTTCCAGATGTCGACTTACAGGTCGAGCTTCAGGATGTGGAACTCTGATGGTTTCAGTCTCTGCTTCAGATGCCGAGCTGGTATCTGATATTTCCAGATGTCGACTTACAGGTCGAGCTTCAGGATCTGGAACTCTGATTGTATGGCTGGTATGAATCCAATTTTTCACACCTGCACACTTTACTGCAGTCGTTGTCACCAGAATCACTTGATGTGGCTTGTCCCAGCGTGGAACCAAGCAATTTCTTCTTCTGTGGACTTTTATGCGGACCCAGTCTCCTGGACTCAGATCATGAGCTGGTTTTCTTTCAAGAGTGGTCGCATCCGGTCCAACCTGATGAAACACAGAATGTATCACATCAGCCAATCCTTTGCAATGGTCCAGTATGAGATCATCAGTTATAGTCAGCAGTTTGTTGACAGGTACATATGCTTGTCTCATTGCTCGTCCCATGATTATTTCATGAGGACTCAGACCTGTTTTTCTGTCAGGTATGCTTCTTATGCTCATCAACACCAATGGTAAGGCGTCGGGCCATTTGAGTCCTGTGGCTTGACACATCTTACCCAACCTATTCTTTATGGTGCCATTTACTTGCTCTACCACTCCAGAAGCCTCTGGTCTGTAGGCACAGTGCAGCTTTTGTCGAATGTCTAGTGCTTCGCATATCAGTTGGATGAGTTCGTTCTGAAAATGCGTTCCTCTATCTGTTTCTATCGTTACTGGAAAACCATATCTAGGAATGAATTCTCTCAGCAGGAGTTTAGCTACAGTAACTCCATCATTCCTTCTTGTCGGATAGGCTTCCACCCAACGAGAAAACAAACAGACGACCACCAGAACATACCTCAGTCTATTACTCTGGGGCATTTCAATGAAATCTAGTTGCATTCTGGTAAAAGGACCTTCTTCACGTCCTATTACTCCCAAACTCACTACCGTCTTCCTTCCAGGATTTATCTGTTGGCATATAAGGCATCTTTGACAAAGGCTTTCAGCTATAGCTCTGGGTTATACCAAGTCTGTTTGAAAAGTCTGATCATGGCATCCCTACCTATGTGTGCCTGTCCACGGTACATCCGTGCCATGCTAGAGATCATGCTATCAGGCATAACTGGTCTTTCGTCCCTGTAAACCCAAACTTCATCTTCTTCTCTTCGCCTGCAACCTGATTTTATCCAAATATCTTTTTCCTCATCACTTGCCTCTTCCTGCAATTGTCTTACCTCATCACATGTTTCAACTGGGTTAGTAAACAGCAAGGGACATGAAACATTTTCTTTCTCCCTTCTCCGATTCATTGAAGTTATATTTCTGGCACAGTATTGAGCTAATTCGTCAGCAAATTTGTTACCTACCGCAATATAATCAGCTCCATTTTTGTGAGCAGAGCATTTTACCACCGCAATTTGTTTAGGCAGCTGTATCGTCTCAAGCAGCTTCTTCACAAACTCACCATTCCTAATAGGAGACCCTCTGGAAGTCAGGAATCCCCTCTGGGACCAGATCTTTCCAAAATCATGGACCACTCCAAAGCCGTATTGGCTATCCGTGATCACAGTGATTCGGAAATTCTTTCCCAGTTTGCACGCTCGAATCAGAGCAATTAGCTCAGCAACTTGGGCTGAGCGTATTCCTCTCAAACAAGACGCTTCCATTATGGTTGCCACCGTACATACAGCATACGCAGCACTTAAAGCTCCCTCATCTGTCCTCAGGCATGACCCGTCCACAAACATCACATAATCTGACTCTTTTAGAGGTTCATCCCTGATATCAGGGCGAGGCTTTGTGCAAAATTCAAGCACATCCAGACACTTATGATCAACATCATCCTTGACTTCTGTATTTACTTCATCTGGCAGTGAAGTGGGAGGATTCACACTCGTGCATCTTACAATGGTTACATTGTCTGCACCCAAGATCACCTTTTCATACCTAGTCAGCCGACTATGTGTCATGAATTGGGTTTTTGTTCGGGTCAGAAGGATTTCGACCGAATGTGGGACATATACTCTCAAAGGATATCCCATCACAATGCCTTCACTCTGTTCCAGACTCACACAAGTAGCAGCTACTGCTTTCAGACATCCAGGCAACGCCTTTGCTACCGGGTCTAAAACAGCTGAGAAATAGGCTATTGGTCGTTTCATTTTCCCATGCCTTTGCACTAACACTGAAAGTGCACAGCCGTCTCTCTCGCTACAATACAGCTCAAATTCTTTCTCATAATCAGGCATTCCCAATGCTGGTGCCTCACACAAACTTGTTCTCAGATCCTCGAAAGCCTTCATTTCCTCTTCATCCAATTCAATCGAATCTCTGACATCCTTCTTTGTCAATCACTGTAAAGGTTTTGCAATCAATGAAAATCCACTTATCCACTGTCGGCAATATCCAACCATTCCAAGGAACATTCTCACCTCTCTTTATGTCATTGGGGCTCTCATTCCTTTGATAATCCTTATCCTTTCTGTTGTCACTTTTCGCATCCCCTTCTCAATCTTATGACCCAAGTACTGTACTTCTTGTTGACAAAATTGCAGTTTTGATGGGGACACCTTGTGTCCTCCTTCTGCCAAATGATTCAATAAAGCAATTGTGTCCATAACACATGCTTCTCTGGTCTTTGATGCCACTAGTAGGTCATCAATATATTGGACCATCACAGATTTTTCTGGCATTTTAAAATCTTCTAAGGATTTCTTTAGAATCTGATTAAAAATTGAAGGACTCTCAGTATACCCTTGAGGAATTCGGCACCATGCCAAAATACGCTCTCCGAACCGGAACGCAAATAATGGCTGGCTGTCAGGATGCAATGGAATCGAAAAGAATGCATGGCACAAATCAATGACTGTGTACCATTCTGCATCATGTGGGATTTGATACAATATTACAGCAGGGTTTGGCACAATTGCGCAGCAAGGAATAACAATTTTGTTAACCTTTCTCAGGTCTTGCACTATCCTATATGTTCCATTTGGCTTTTTCAATCCCATTATAGGAGAATTACATGGGCTGCTCATTATTTCTCTCAAAATCCCTTGTTCAATCATCTTATTAATTACAGGTGTTATTCCTTCAATAATTTCAGGCGTCAGTTTGTACTGCGGTGTGTTTGGGTAATTTGTTCCTTCTTTTACAGTAATTTTTACAGGATCAACTTCTCTCATTAGTCCAATATCTTCACCTGTGAAATCCCATACATCAGGCCTTACTATTCCTTTCAATTCAGTAGGGATTTTCTCTGCATCAAACACAGGAAACATATAATTCGCTCCTGGTTCTAGTTCTGCCATTGTCATTTTGTACAGAACATCCTCATCTGGTGTCTGGAAAGCAATACCATCTGGGGTACAATAGATGGTACAATTCATTTTGCAAAGTAGATCACGTCCCAATAAATTTACAGGACTACAATCACACACCACGAAGCGATGCATCTCTTTGAATGGTCCAATTTCCACCTCTATTGGTTTTGTAAGAGGGGTTTTAATCTGCCTGTTTGAAACACCTACAACTTGGATAGATTCTCCTGAGAGAGGAAGTTTTGGAATTTCCACTGATCTAACAGTAGAACGGGTAGCACCAGTGTCCACAAGGAATGTAACATTTACACCATTCACTTTTCCATCCACAAATGGACCCGACTGATCTACCTCTAGAGTTGCGCCAAGCACGCACTCTTCTTCCTCTCCTAGGCACCGTCATAAGCTTTCATCCGATTCATCTCCATCCTGCCGTAACCAGTACTGCGAAATTGCAGCTGCGCGCGGCAATTTTGTTACCTGCTCTCCTCCGTAGAATCCTGCCTCTGTACTGTATCTTTGAGGATTCACACTCTTTGGAAGAGGTGGTTGCGGCACCTGACACTGTTGAGTAACTACCTGCGGCTGTTGCAGCTGTTGGTAACTCACCTCACTCTGCACCTGTGGATTCAATGATTGATTTTCTGTATTAACTTTCGGAGGAAATTTACACTCGTTTCTCCAGTGCCCTAATTTTCCGCAATTATGACATGGCCATTTCTTTTTAGCTTCTTCTATACTCATCTGACCCTTTCCCTTACCAATATTCGGCTTGGACTTAGTCTGTCCTGCATCACTAGACTGATTATTCATCTGAGCTTCTTGCTTTTCCGCAACCTTTACTTGTGCCCACATTGCCTTTTCCTTGAGTTTACGCTGTCTACACTCAATGTCATCACTGCAATATTTTGCATACCGTAATATCTCATCTACTGTGCTATTCTGCCAACATAACATATGCTGCTTAATCATTTCACTTATTTCAGGTCTCAAGCCATACACTAATCTATACACAAAATGACTCATGTCTTTCTCACTCAAATTCTCATATCCACTATACTGCTTAAAGACCAAAAGTAGTCTTTCATAATAGGCATGTACAGATGCCTTACTCTCCTGAGTTGTTCTATCAATCTTTATCCAGTCCGTTTCTTTTGGTGGGATTTTATTTTTCAGGAATGTGATTGCCTGTTCATATTTTCTCATTGCTTCTGTACCTGGGGCTCCTGTTTTTGCATCTCTAGGATATTCTTCCTTCGGCCAGTCAATGGTAATCTTACATTCTGTCCATAAATCTGCAGGAACAACAATCTCAAACAATCCATCCAGATCTTCCCACAACACTTTTGAAACTTTTACAAACCTTTCTACCTGTCTATACCATTCTACAGCTTTCTCCCTCAATCTTGGAAAGTCATTTGTAAATGATAATATATCTTGTCTGGACCATGGGACATGTACATAACTTCCTCCTGGAGTTTCTCTCATTGGACACTCCATTACCGTTGGTTCTTTCTCTTTTACTGGGAAAGCCAATGATGCTTTATCAGTTGTTCCCTCCTTTCTTCTTATCCACCTACTTCTCCACTTTTCCACATCACCCCATTTTCTCAATAAAACAATCAATTCCTTTATTTGCGTCAGTCGTCCTGAAGTGTTCAGATTTTCTATGTCCTTTTCACTAAAATCTACCCTGTACGGTTTCTGTAATCCTCTAATTGTTCCAAATTCTACTCCTGTTTCGTTCGCTGTTTCTTCCAATTTTTCATGCAAGTTTCTAGCTCTCCAAGTGACACTTTTACACATAAACATTAATTCATCATCTTGATAGGACTTCAATCGATCTGTACCATTAGTTCCTAGGATTAATTCCTCCATGTCTATCTTTAATCTGACCACATCCAAAAGTTGTGGTTCTGCATCTTTTTTCTGCAAGCCCTCACCCAAACATTTAATTCCTCTGCAGTCGGACCCACAGGGGTTTTGTTTATTTCTGCCGAACTTACACTTCTCTCTGGGGTTTCAGTTGCTGACTTGGCTCCCATAGGAATCCTATTTATCAGACTCTCATTAACTGTCAAATTTACAGGTGGACTTGACCTAAATGGACCAACAGAATCTTCTTTTTCTTTATTTTCTGAAATCATCTCTTCTCTTACTCTTTGCATATTGGAATTTAATGGAATTGTTAAGGAGTGTTCATCTATCTTTTGATTTTCAAATACTGGGATTACTGGCCCTATAGTTACTGGCACAGTCACAGCTTCCATATTCCTTGTCAGTTCTCTTATCTTTTCAGTCAACTCTCTTGTGGTCCTAGCTAATTCAGCTGTATTACCATTATCATCTTTCACAGTCTGTGGTGTTTCTGGTTTATTAAACGGACTATTTATTTCAGACATTCGTTCAGGGCTTTCATTTATTACAGTTCTCATTGGCGGTGCATTTGGTGTCACCACCGCAGAATCCTGTTGATATGGAGGGGATCTTTTATTTAAAATGTCCTCTAGCAACTCATCCTCTGTGTCACTAACTCCATACCCGTATCTCTCTGTTACTGCGTTTCTTTTTCTCCGTACACTTTCTCCCTGCAAATTCTTCAACTGTTCTGACAGGAAACAAGCTATCCGTCATGTTAGCATACCGCCATCGTCTCATCCTGTCTTCATGATTCAAACCCCATACTCTTCCATGAACTAAACTATAATTCTTTGCACCTCTGTGTCTTTCCCTATCATACATTTCATCTTCCCATTCACCTAAGGCTTCAAACTGTGTCGGTCTAGGTCTCGGTTCAAGTTTCATCATCTTTTCTCTCAAATTTTGAAGTACCGCTGTGCTAAACGGACCATTTTCTGGAAATGCCAATACTCCATCGTCTTTGGTATACTTTGCCCAATTTTCCAACCAAATGCAAGTATGATAGCCATATTTCAACATCATTTGAGATGCTGGCGTTTTCGGCGGAGGAAGTACTTCTCCTTCTCTCGTCACAACCTTCTTATCTTTCTTAAAGAAATTTTTAAGCTTCGCAAACCATGACGGTTTCTCTCTACCATACTCATAATAGGCCATATTTTACTGTTCTTTTTCCCAAGACAAATACACGCATTTCTTCACCACTCTGTTTTTTCTACTGCTCGGCTATTCGGACCTATCCCAGCGCGTCTCGCACCAACGGACCAATCCGGAAACTCTTCGTTCTTCCACAACTGGCCAATACCAGCGCGGTTCTCGTTGACGTCAGTTCTACTCCTGCTTCTACTGACCCCTCATTTACAAAAACTATCGGCAGTTTTCTTAGCTTATCTCTTCGACAAAATCGTTATACAACGTAAAACACATTACCATTGTCTGTTTCGCTAAACAAAAGAGATAGTTTATTCTGACTTACAAGCATACTGTTTCGTTCGATAAGTGTAGCACTTCTCTCTACCTTACCCTTCTCTCAAGCAAGGGGTGAACCCGTTTCTCTGGGGATAAAACACATGTGGAGACTACACTACTCCTGAGAATTAAGGCCAGAGTTTCACAAGAAAACCTGTTGCTATTTCACTCAAACGCAATTCATACGTGAAATATCCCTAACATAACACAATCCTGTGTTATCACCAATTTGAAATCAGACAATGCACATTTCCGTGTGACTTCTCTTGCCACACGTGTCCACTTCCTATTTCCCGGAAGCTTCAAAATTTCGACTTATACATAACATAATACAAACTCAACATAGAGTGTTAGACACGAAAAATCAATAGCCAATAATCACCAAACTAATCTATAGAAACCATCCTCTGCTACCAAGAAATCTGATCCAGCGCGGCTAATATAAATTTCTCCTTATGACACCAATCCAGAGAACACCTACACAAAACTTATATCGGTGGGGCCCATGACACCGCATACATACATTCATTCAATTTCTGGATTAAACGTCAAGGAGAAAGAGCTGCTGGACAAGCGGGATACCTTATTAAAATGACAGAATTATATCCTATACATTATATACATTGACTTCGAATCCTGTCGGTTCTAAACATCAAGGTACTCCGCTATTCGATCGATGGACCAACTAGTAGAATCAGTTGATGATGATTATGACAAGCTCAATCACAATTGAAACCTTTAACATTTATTAAATCATAAACTTTGTTTTAAAGAACCACAGACTCATTTTAGAGTTAGAATATAATTTTATCCAAAATTCTTCAAGCAAATAAGTAAAATTCTTTATTAAGCAAAACATTTAGAAATATCAATAAACATTTTAAGAAAAGTTTTTAGGAAAAGTGAGAAATTATGCATTACTCTCGGCCATGGGGCGATGACAGGAATGGTTCACCAAAAGAAGATGAACCGCAGATCACAGGATAGGACTCCCAAACTGACTGACTGTCCCGCTAACCTCCTCGGACGCACCTCCCGGGCAGAATTCCCACAACGATCTCGTTCTTTCCCCAGTCAAAGTTCAGAGTCCAGAATGACAGAGTCTCTCGCAGCATCAAGGTGGAAAAATAATAAGCACGTTTTTTCACAAACGTCAGAGCAGACTCTCTTATACCCTATTCTCTGGCTCACTACATTCAAAAGTTGCAATCTTTAGGGGCAAGAATCACGGTAATTGGTCCATTGGAGGGGTGGTGATGGTCACCTCATCGCCCTCCTTGTTCGAACCGGTTTGGGGACAATAAAGCACACAATAAATATCATGGCCATGGTGTCCAAAAAGTAGTCCAATTTGTTAATCCATTTTGCAACAATCTTTGATGGTCACACATTAGTTCATCCCCTGTCGCTTCCGTTCCCAGGCATATATGCTGAATACTTGGCACGCTCCTTGTTGCAGGGCAGGTCAGATTGGCCTTGACATCTCTCACTCCGAGCACAGGCCGCATACACGTGACTGGAGCATTCGTACTGAGGCTGCGTGGGGGCCATCTTGTTCAACGCACGCAATCTCGTCCTTTCCAGCGGCCATTTTAGGAGCATGGCCTAGCAGGTCCGAACGGAACTTATTTATTTATTTAATTTATTTAAACATTTCTAAAGCGCCTGGTTATGCCACCGGCATGTCCCCGCGCTGAGCGGACTCGCGAGTAGGAGACGGTCTGGAATTGCCCCAGAGTTACATACAGTCACATTCCTGCCGCATTCATTCACTTTAGGATCTAATATAAGAACAAACACAATAGAAATTAAAATATGGAAAATAAGCCTTTCTGTTTACCACCCGCCATTCTAAAGACCCGTGTTAGATATTACCTAGCAGAAGCGACATTTAAAGCCATTTTACTTACCATCTGCATTCTTTGCCACAATACAAATCTATTATGCAACACAAATCATGCAATTCACTCTATTCTTTACGCAAATCACAATACTAATGTTAATTGCTTCGCATTTTGTAAATAAATTAGATTTTGCTACATTTAGCAGTTTGCCCACGTGTAATGTCTACTAAAAAGGTGTATTTGTTGATTAATTCATGCATTTTCAAACGGTTAGTATCATTAGCGTTATGAGGTCATTAATTTCATAGGGTTACAAAAATATTTCGTTTCCCCTGCTCCATCACCTGCTACTGCATCCTGTAGTGCAGTTTTAAACTGACATTTAGACCTGGCAAATACATTTTTTGCCATGTATGAACCTTCCATTTTAAGACATATAGGTCACCCCTAAGGGAGGCCGTAAAGGCTCCTAGGTCAGGGTATATAGTATTTAAAAAGTAGGACATGTGTTTTTATGCTTTACATGTCCTGAGTGTGAAAACTTCCTAATGTCGTTTTTAGGTCGAGCCTAGAGTCAGGGCGCATGCACTGCTCTGCGAGGCATGCTGTATTCAGTCTGTGGAGTTTGGTCACACCCACAGCCTTTCATTGGTTCCTTCCTGTGCCTTTAGAGCTGCCTTTCTTTTGTGTGGTGAATTGGCGCCATTCGTCCCTCCATTTTGTGTGTTTGTCACGCCCATGGCAACTGGCTCTGTTACATGAGTCATTTCTCTTCAGGCAATTTCTCTTACTTGCGGCGCACTTTTTTTTAACATTTGTTTTTGGCCGGAACACTAGCGCTCTTGTTTTGAGTCGTTGTGCCCTTCACACATGCGATCGTGTTTTTGCGTGCATTTGCAGTCCCCTAGAACGAAGGCTTGAAACAACGATCTCGCCCTACTTTTTCTTTTTTTGCAGTTTTATATAGTGCAGTCTTGGAGCGCTTTACATGAGCACCAGTTACATTACACAGGGACACATTAATTTTTGGTAGGCACTGGGAGATTGAGTGATTTGCCCAGAATCACAGGATGTTGAGCCAACGCAGAGACTCGAACCTGGTTCCCCAGCTCCAAAGTCAGCAGCTCTGGTCATTATGCCACATCTTCTCTTTGCACACCCCACCGTCCGACCCCAGGACGACTCCTGATTTGTTTTTGAAGAGCCTCCCAAAACACTCTGACAGTGAGCTTTCGTGCCCTTTGGCTGAAGCACTGAAAGGATAAGGGCTATCAATAAAACCTCCGCTCCTGGGGTGGCAGGATTCTTCGCAATGCAACTATAATTCTGTTAGCCCGGCATCAGCTTGCTTTCTTTAGTGTTTTGCAGCTCACAGCCAAGCCACACCTGGCTTCTTTCTGAGGGAGCCGGGATAGCGGCGGTGTCCTGGCGGGCAGCAAACCCATTCGGAAGCCTCTGAACCTGCTGTGCAGGAACCCCAACACAAAACAGGGATACAGGTTGTGCTGATGCATCAGGCTGAGAGCAGAGCCCCTTTTTGCCGGCATGGTTAGTGCCTTGTTCTCTTCTCCGTCCATGTCCTCTCTGATTCTTGGAAAGCTTTATCAGCCCGGTGAATATTTGGCCAGGATAAACTATTGATCAGTTTGTCCACCTTCTCTAGTCGCAGTTCTCTACGCCTAATATGGCCGCCTTCCTAACGTGATCTGTTGCGCAGTTGTTTTGAAAAACGCAGTCTAGTCTATAACACGTGTGTAAATGTTTTTCGGAAGGGGCTTGTTTTGGTTTCTTTGTAAACATTGTTAATTAGTTTTGGCAACTGGCTTGAATTCTTTCTGTCCGGCCAGATAACCAGACCTCTTGTAATCGCAATAGAGTATAGAGAAACTGGCATTTGCTCCGTGCATTTCCATCTTCCTCTTCATGGCCATTTGGTTGGGTACCAGGTACACTAGACTGCTTGAAAAATAGTTCATTGCAGTCTCTGGACAGAGCTACCAAAATTTCAGTCCAAATATGTGGGACATTTCCATGTTTCGATGTGCTTTTGTGTGACATTATAATGCATTCTGTGTGACACTACGAGAGACACTTTCTAAAGGAAAAGAGCAAATCAGTTATAACAATGAAATAAGGTAAATATCCGACATTACGTCCATTGTACAATATACTGCTTTAGAAATGGTCCTCGAACACCCTAGAATGCATAGTATGCTTAGCTAAAAAGCCACACTAGACCCAAAAAAGTCACTCAAAACACGTTCCAGTTATGCCATGGGCTTGCCACGTTCACATCACCCAACTACAGATTCCCATTCACACTGAAATACACACCAACACAAATATACATGCACACACAGAATTTCACTTACAGGAACTTGTAATGTTTAGTTTTGCATTTTTTGCTACATAAATGTAGGAGTTGCAAACATCAATTTTATTTTCAGCGGAAACACTATAGTTTGGAGTAGCACAAATCAAGTGAACCAGAACGACACCTTCCAGAATGCATTATGTTATTAGCGCACTACTCCAGCCTAGGCTGTGAATTTTACAGTGACACCATCAGTGAATTAATTATTAACAGCACTGGCTTTCTTCAACTTACATGCATGAAAGACAGAGTAGGGTTTCAGGGATGTAAACCCCATGATTTTCAGATTATGGATTGTCCTTGACAGCATGGGTTCAAACTAATGAGCTACATTATGATAACATTAAATCTCAAACAGACTACTATCACGCCAAATCTCACTTAAGTACCTGGAATGACAACAAATCAGCTTGAAACAGAGAGTCGGACACTGAGAAGAAAGAATGCATAGAGGGATGAGCATGTGTTGCACATTATGTAATGGTACTGTTTCTCATGGAATCAGCAATAAACCTTCATCTATAACAAATGAAGTAGAAAATCTATTTCCTTTGTCTGGCATGTTATCAAAGCACAACAGCTCCCATATGACCCCGTATCATATGTGACAGCAGCAAGTCCAGACTGTTTATGTAAACATTTCTTTGCCTTCTGGGACATGTAGTTTTCGTTTTCTCATTTAAATGCCTGGGCTTCCCAGGCACAGTGTGCTAGTAATGTTCGATGACATGGCAAATTTGGCTAAGGGTCACATGTGTAGCCTTAGAAAGCATTGACATGTTCTTAGAGTTTTGGTATAAAGCAATTAGATTGTGCTTTTAACTTGGAACGCTTTATTTAATAGCTACTCTTCACAAAATATGCAGATACTGTGATATTCTCTCATAGTATGTATATGGAACATAGAAAAGCATTTACAGTATTGACAGCAATTGCTGGACATGGAGTTTGCATTGTAATTGCGCCAGGAGTTAAAATAAACGAATACACCCCATCTGAAAACAGCAGGGTTCTCCATGTCTTTGTAGGGTACAAATTCTGCATGTTATAGTTCTGTCTCGTGCAGTGGGGAAGATGTTTCCCAAGAAACCACTATGTTTGAATTTGATGAAAACAGTTTTCACAATGTGAGGCAGAAAAATTATAATATGCTGTAATGTGATTATGTTTTTAGGCTTTCTGTTACACTACATCTAAATGGATGACAAAAGACTATTGAATCTGACAAGTAAATGGGAGGATACCCTTTATTTTACCTTTTCATGAAGGTGATGGCCTTTTTTTAGTTGTAGTTGTCAGTCTTTATTATTTAGCTGAATATATTGGAGCCTCTTGAACTATGTTTGCATGCAGCAGCTGCATGTTGTCTGGAACAGTACTTACCCTTATGTGAGGCACTGAAGTGCTTGCGTACATGGGTAGCACGCTAAACTGTGTAGGTTGTGTGGTTGGAAGGGTGTTGTCTTTGTTTTGAACCTATGTAGGAAGTGTTTCCATGTTGTGCGTGAGGACCACCGGGTATTTTGGAAACAGTCTCATCCATGGCTCAAACCATGCAGAAAAGCAGCTCTGCTCACCCATGACGGACGTTCAGTGTGAACTTCGTCAAGTCACATTCTAGGGTGAATTACACAGAGAGAGCTCATAAGTACTACTAGGCACTCTAACCTCCCCATCTCAACTTTACCCTCCTTAGCCCCCCCACCCCAAAGGTAAATGCGACTGTGTTTTACAATACCCCTTCTCCCTGCAACCAGTTAACTTACATGGCCAGGTTTTTAGTGATTATCATGTGGAAGAGGCCGGGGGAGCACCAATCATTACTGTGCAAGGAAAGGGGAATTGGTTCCTTATATGCAGCCAGGCAATTTTATTTGCTCAGCGAATTCTAGCCCGGCCAAGTGTAATGCATTTGCGTGACCGTATTCAAGCTTTGCGGGAATGTGGTGACATAATGTGTAATGTGTTAGTCTAACATGAGATGTGTGACACTTGGTAGGGCTGTGTGGACGAAGTGTGCATACATTGCTTTGGAGGCTCATTGATGTAATACATACTCCCCATCCTCTGTGCCTTAGCAGAAACCGCCCCAGCTACTGTCAGATCACCCCAGAAGCCATGCCGACTTTGCACCAATGTTGAGTTTCCACCAAGGGTGATTTTTCGCCTGAATGTGTTTTTCCACCTAAGTGTTTTCAAACACTTGCTGATGTTGCACCAGTGGCGGTTTGCACATACATGTAATTTTTGCTCCAAGTGCTTCGACATCCATGTTGATATCACACCTAGAGGTGGATTTTTTTCCAAAATGCGTTATCCTCTCAAATGTGAATTGTACTCGTAAAAGGTTTTCCACACCCCTGCTGATGATGCACCAAAAGTAATTTACACCTTAAAGTGAATTTTCGCATACATGTATTTTGTTCCTCAATGTAATACCACAATGCTGCATACTTTGCACCTAGTTGTATTTTGTGTACCTAAAACTTTCCACGCTCATGTTGATGTTGCATTACACATGATTTTGCACCTTCTTGTTGTCATACTGATGCTGCATGGCTAAATACTTATAAGGTCCCAAAAGCGAGACCTATTGGCTATGCCAATGCTTGTTGACTGTGGAAAGGTTATCTCTACCATTTACTAACGCTGGGTTACCTTATTACACTTAATAAGTGATACCTTCAGTTTGGGCACAGATAGAGAAATGCTTCTTTCACTCATTTGAATTGCAATTTAAAATCATCTTTACTTGCAAAGTCAGATTTTAAGTTAGTCTTCTGAAAATGCAACTTTTAGAAAGTTGGCATTTTTCTGCCAAAACCAAGTGTGCTTTTCTTCCAGTGCCCAGAGTCCCATGACTGTCAATGTCTCTCCTGCTGTGGCTTGTGTATTCCTTCCAGGCATGGGGTTAAAGGGGGCCTGGGTGTATAGGGAGTGGGGCTTCCTGACAAGATGGCTGGGGAGAAGCTGTAGCCTTCCCTGATTACATTTCAAAGGACTCTACATGCAGCACTCATAAAGGAACCTGGCACCAGGCCTGCCCTTGCCTTTGTCACCCTAGACAGTTTGGAGCCCAATCCAGGGGAAGGGGAAGCACTGACCAGAACTATTTTGGGAGTAGTCCAGATATGTCCCCCACACAAAGGCTTGCACCAGGTATAAATATGAAACCTTCGGAACCTCTCATCAGAACACTCCTGAACCTGTGTAAGATTCAGAAGAAGCACTGCCCTGCTGTCTGAAGAAGGAAGAGTGGAACTGCTTGCTTTCCAGAAGTGAATCCAAGGGTATGTTGGCTGACCTCCTGTTTGAGCTACAGGGACACAACAAGCTTCTAGAGGCCTCCCTGCAACTGACCAGCACCAACTAGACCTGCCTGGACCTGCCTGAGCTCTGCTGCTGGCCGGTGCTGGAGTGAGGCCTGATCCCCAAGAGGTCCTGAACCCTTGGCTGGTGTCAAAGTGTACTGCTCCAACCTGCACACTGCAAGAAATGGACTACAGGCAAAAATCCACTGCTTTTGGGCTGGCATCAGAGTGTATTCCTCCTCTGTCAAATCTACAGAAATCTGTACTCAAGGTGAAAATCTAGAGGTTTGGAGTTGTTTACGACTGCAAGCGGACTTCTCGCATCCGCACCGATCACCACCTCGCCTGCCAACTCGAAGTTCCGATGGTGACCTGCTCTTAATGTCAAACAGCAACCTCCCACATAAATTGCCAACGCAAAGCTACAGTTTGTGGTTACAAAGCAGAGACTAACATTTGTGTGTTGTTCACGTCTAATGACTTGGACATAGTAAGGTAATATTGATTACGGACGATTTTTAGTAGTACGTGAATTAGGTCCACCACAAAGGTACTTTTAGGTGCCATGGAAGAAAGGAATTTACAACTAAGGGGAGAGCAGTGACGTTAATTGTTTATGCCATTAAGTCCATGATAAGATGAACTTCTCACCTGTTACTTTTCTCATCATCTTTTAAAATCATGGATGTGTTCTTGCACGTATGGTAACATTCTTGTAGGTTCTGCGTTAATGATTGCAAATAACCCTTTTTTCTATGTATTTCCTCTCTTATAGCGTTCTGTATAATAAATATATATAATCTTGATTTGTTGGAGGGGTTTAAGTTATTGGAAAGGCGTTGGTTAGCCTTAAATAATACATTTGGTTTGACTTCGACAAAGTTGGCCAAATGTGTTAAACGTGCCATTGCTCCCGGGTTTGGGAGAGCTGTGTCAGATGGGCATGATCGTCCTCTCTTTGGGGATGAACACCATTCTTCAACATGTCCCAGGCAAGCTCAACACATCTCAGATCTTGTGAGGGCAGTAACTGTGACTACCTCTGAAGTGTGTCATGCAAATACAATCCAGTTCCTGAATAATTACTACCGCAGAAACCCTGCATTCATCAGTCAGTCATGCATGGGAAGAAAGACGGATATCCACTGCTGACGTAGAAGGAAGACCTCGGGTACCAAGGGTTTTGTGACGATTCGAACCTGAAGGGCAAGAATTCGAACTAGTAATGGAGATATTCCACCTCAAGACAGTGAAACTCCCAGTGGCATCTCCTGATGAAGAAATGGAGACTGGTATTCTTAAGAGCCACAGTTGTCAAAACGCCTCCTTGTGAGATATGTGGGAAAAAAACCTATAGGATTTCCATTTAGAAATGAACTGCCCCAATGATGAAGTTGTGATGCTCTTCAAGTTCATTGCAGCCAAAGCTCTCCTGTGTCCTTGAACATCAGAAAATGAATCATGTATGTCCCTCTCCCCTTCTCACTTTTTAGCACTCAGGAGCTGGACTTCTCCATAGATTCCGGAGCTCCGCCTGATCAAACTGGTTGTTTTGCTTTCTCAAGCGGCCATACATTGGTCCAGCAGCCAGAATCGGACTGGCTTATAGGACAATCGGGCAGTGCCTGATGGGCTGGTATGACAGATCAGTGGGTAGGCTGAAATTTTGCAGTTTGTGGGCCTGTTTTATGGCCACTTGGGCCGGTTTTTACTGTTGATTTCCTGATATTACCACAAACATTGCCTGCAGAAAACACAAATATATGCAGACTCCCATACTTTGTAAAATCACCTTACAGCGTGTTGTTACAAGTTCAGAACTGGCCTGATTTGCTAATGGGGACCACTTTTATTTTGGTGCCAGGGCTCATTTTTAGTCCCAGTCGGACCCTGGCAGCAGCTCTACTGTAATGTGAGCAGCATGTACCACCCAGACTCTTGAGATAGTATGGACATACCTTAATTTGGGACTCCCGCTCAAACGCTCGCCCTAGGGTGAATTCACCATATTTCCAGAGCTTCGAACCATTAGCCTCGCGCAGTAGACCACCACACCTGGGTCATGACTTCCAACTCCAGTCGAGCATGGGGCAATATAGCAACTTCTACGTCTTGAAACAGGAAATGTAGGTAGTGTGGGGGTCGTGATGGGTATGTTATGGTGCTTAGGAGTAGGCACAGATATATAGGACATTGTGGCGTAGATAAAGTAATGAGATGTTCTTGTTCCATGAGATGGACCTCCTCATAAGTAAGGAGTGCGGTGAGAAAGAGAGGCACAGAAATAAGAGCAAATAATTCAGTTGGAGTACTGAGTCGCAAATATTGAAATGCATAGCTACTCAAATCCCAGCCAGTAGTAACGTTTACCAACCCATCACACTGCGACCAGTTAGAGGGCGCATGCAGGACATCTGAGCCGGCCACTGACCCCGGCCGATGCCCACTGCAGCTCACACAAACCAGCACAGGTGAAAGGTGTGACAGCAGCAGGAACCCACGCGGGCCTTTAGTCAGTGCCAGGCGTGATCACTAGAACTGCATCAGTCTCTTGCAGAATCGGTAGGAGGGACAGGCTAACAGGCGAAGGATCACACTATTTTAAATGATAAGATGAGCTAGGCATAGCTGCCATGACCTTTCATTCTTTACACATGACAGGCTGGGAGGGCGGGCTGACATCACAGCTGCCGGCTCTCATGCGATTCCAGCCCATTGCAAGCTATTTTCTGTACTTAATAAATGGTCACTTGCTCCTCCAAGAGGACCGCGACCATCACGGCGGGCATCCTCCAGGTGAGCCAGTCACAATGCCTGCCTCAGATAAACATGCAGCGTGATGTCACCATGCCACATCCCACACCCTGCAGATAGCGTATAGTGCAGCAGTCTAATGCTGGTCGCCTTTTAGAACGTGCTAGATGCACGCAGCTGCACCTGTGCCTCATTACAGCTCCCACGATAATTAGAACATCAGTTTCTCAATCATCCCCTCTGGCATGCCACGTGCGTACAAAACCTCTAGAATGCCTCGGGGCCCCTCATGCATGGTAATGCAATTTGCTTGGCGTACAAATGTCAGATGTATTTTTCTGTAATTAGTGATTTTGGCACACCTGAGGGCTGGACAACATCACAGAATCTGTCGGTTTGGTGAGTAATGACACAATCAGTTGTGCAGAGTCACAAAATATCCATGACCCACTAACACCACATGTCAGGTAACAGATGTCGATAAACATTAGGGTACTGGGGCGCACGCTGGTCTGCCTGTTCCGTCATACTGGCAATACTTGGATTTGTGACAGCGGATCACACAAATGTGCATCCCTGCGCACTCTGACGGAGCCTATCGCCCCCTGACCCCTGCAATACTCTTCCAAGTCACATTCCGTGTCCTGCAGCACCACCACACAGAGGAACAACATCGCACCTGAACACGTTGGAAGTATATTTTTTCAGACTCTTATATTAGTAACTAACGTTTTGTTACTCTTGAGTTTTGCGTCTACACTCCTCACCTCTCGCGTGAAAGATTATTTTTGGCCTACTGTGCTATGCAATATTGTGCTGCATCAAGCCATATGTATTGGCAGGAACCCTGTGCACAGCCCACATCCAAAGCCTGCTGTCCTGGCTGTAACAGTCATTCGCACAGTCGGCAGCGAGGAGGAAGACGCCGAACGCAGCTGAACCGCGGCCCCCGGCTTTCAGCTGAACCGCGGCTCCCGGCTGAACTGCGGCTCCCGGCTTTCGGCTGCGCCTTCTGCCCTCTAAATAGTGGGGGTCTCTGCACAACTTTTGGAAGCCGCGGTTGCTGGCGGCGCATCGTATCTATTGCTGCCATTTAACCGCCGCTCCAGCAATAGCATTGACGGGGGAGCATAGGAGCACAGGTGAGCATTGAAAGGCAGACGACATGCGGCAAGTGGCATACTGCAATTAGCAAAAGTAGTGACTGTGGCTAGCCAGTGACTCTGTGTACTCTGTGTGCCCTGTGAGCCCCGCTCACCTCCCCTTCATCTGCTTCCTGCTCCCGCTTCCACGCTACTTGGCTGGAAACAACCCTACCATTTGGTGCACATGGACTATTAACTAAACTAATCTTACGAGCAAAGCATGGAGTAAAGCATGGAGAATCTGGCTTGAACTCCGGCTCAGGTTTTTACGGTGATACGGCACAGCAGCAGCAGAGGAGCGGGAGCACTGCAGGAGTCCTGCAGTCATACGGCGGGGGCCCCTGTGATACGGAAGACGGAGGCACTTTGGGAAAGTCGCGTTGATATAACAGTCTCTGAGAACCTCGCGAACCCCCCACTGTGCACAAAGGACCACAGGGAAAGGTGAGCCCGGCTGCCATTAGAGGCAGCCGCTGAGTGCGTACCCAGTGAGTCCGTGGAAGCGGCCCAACTAGGTTCGGTGCGGCCAACGGGTCACCAGTGTGCCCTGCTCACAGCCTATTTACGTCCATCTACGCTTACCCAGTAATTACTTGATCTACCTAGTTTACCATCCTATTTCGTCCTAGGATTAACCATCATATCACGCTGCACATTTAAATTGCCCAAAGATGTTAAAAAGGATTCCAGTCACCAGGTCAAGGTCAGCAGTTGACGCCAATGGAGGCGCAGCCCCAGCAGGGCCATTGACTAATGATCCCAGCATAACATGCATAAATGCTCAGAATCCAGGCCAGCTTTCGGAGGCCCCTAAGACACAGAATAACCAAAAAATTGCCAACACTGGCCTGATAACTAAATACTTGCTTTCAAAGCCCTCAAATGGAGTTTCAGCCAATGGCAGGGCAGACCACCTAAGTATCAACTCAAGTGTCAAGGAAGACTTCTTCCCCTCCGCAACAAACTCCCAGGGCCTCTGCCCTACGAAGACAAAACGCTGCTCTTTTTCTTGCCCAAACATGGACATTGTCAACAGTCTCACCCAACTGCCCTTGGGGCCAGACTCTGTCCCTAATGCTAACACAAGCTCTGCTTCAATGGACCTTCACTCATCATCTCTTATTGACAGTTCTAAATCAGTCTCACGTGTGCCAAGAAGATCTATAATAATTGAGGCACAAATACACCAATCTCATTCACCCATTCGGCAGCATCCTTCTTTGATCGCTGCCACAGGCTCTCCCGCTGTTTTGAAAAAACAAGATTTGGGAGAACTTTCAGCATCATTTTTACAGCAACTTGAAACCAAAATTGAGCAAACCCTGGAGTCCACTCCACAGCTGTATAGACTATCTAGTGGAACAAATCACTATCACTGCACTTCTCAAAACATAGAAAACCCAAGTTTTATGGCTGCCTCCGAATCGCAAAAACTCACTAACCCACAACACATAACGGCCAAAGCTTTACTTTGGCAATCCTCCAAGATGGATTTGCAAATGAATCTCTTGCAGGCAATAGCTCTGTGTTTGGCAGATTTGAAAGGAAAAATGGACCATATCACAAACTTGATCCTTACTTCACAAACAACCTGCTCATGCTCATGTGCGGCCATTGTGGACCAGTGGGTAAATCTTCCTGAGGTTTTGACCACCTTAGTAGACTCAGTCCGGGTCTCAAGAGCCCCCTCTGGTCCATCCCCACAACTGACTCCAACTAAATCAAATACAGAACTTATCAATAATCTAGCTAATTTACTTGAAGACCGCCTGCAAGCTCAATTAAAACATCACATTTGCCATCACCCACTGTCTTAAGTTTAACATCTTCAATGAGGCCCATAACTGCTGTGCCCTGTCTTTCAACTAGCTGTCAAATAGTAGAAGAACTTGATGGCGCTCCAGAGATCAAACAGAAGGAAGGTTCGCTCTCTAGGAAAGCAAAGAAAAAACTGAGGAAAGCCCAAAAAAGGGCAAAAGCCAAAAATCGAGCGCCGTCCCTTCTTACTCGTACACATACAACTAAGACAGACATTGGCCCTGCTAAGCTCTATCCAATTTTTTCAGTAAAGACATCAGGTAAGAAAGACAGAGAAGTGACATCAAATCACCTACAACTCAGCAACCAACCATCAATTAAGAGTCTAGCTGATGATTCTGCCCGAGGGGCAATTTCCTCCAATGCCCCCTCCATTTCTTTTCCTGATAATGAGAAAGGGGAAGCTCATACAACATCAACTCAGTCTAAGTCCATGGAAGGCCCAGATGTGAGGACTAACCTCGTCCCTGGGCAGACATTGTTGCCCACAACCTTAGGGTCACAGGCGGAGGCTGGTATGCAACCATTGTCTAGTGCTGCATACAGCACTAACATGCAGCATCAACAGGCGGTAAAATCTCCTCCTGGACCAATGGTATTTAGAACCCCCCCAATATATCAACCAACACTTGCACTTGACAACCAAGTCATACTGGGAACCTTAACGAGCAGCAGCCGTTCAAAACCAGGAGTGGTGGAGGTCGTACTTACACCAAGATACCATGCCAAAGGCAATTATGATGTTTTGAACAGAGGCAACATCCTGCGCTTATTTACTCACATACCATCATTGGAGCATATAGGCTCGACAGATGTTGCCTGGGTTAAATTCCAAAGCCTGTCAGGCGACTCCCACGACGAATCTACAGTGGTCGGGCTATATCAACAGTCACACCAGACGGCAATGCTGTGTGAAGCCAACCAATTGGCAGACTGGGGTATTGAGATTAGGCACTTACCTCAAGACAGATACCCTCATGTTTTAGTTAATAAATCTTTAAATACTTACTCCATCTTAAAATGTGCTGATGATACCCGTTCTGGTAACAATCTTATCAGCACTCTTTCCCAACATGAACCTCTGAGGATCACCTGCTCCACTAATCAGAGAAGAGTCTTTACCAGCAAACAGGGCACTAACAACCAACTTGGACATCAGGCCGAATGTGGCCGTCATTCGGCCTGACGGCACCTTTAAGTCCCTTAGAGGCAACACAGTCCATACATTGAACAAGCAAAATAATTACTTAACGATCATTTCTTGGAATGTGGCTGGCCTTCAGAAACTGATTAAAAATGACTCGGCCCTAGATTACTTTCAAAGCAGCGATATAATCTGTCTCCAGGAGACATGGGCAACGTCTACTACAGCTCTTTCCGGGTACTTTGAAATCCATGTCCCGGCTTCAAGACGCAACATTTTTGGGCGGCCAATGGGCGGCCTCTCTGTTTACATCAAGCATTCTCGAAGGTTGGAAGTAACCACACTTGCACCTCCCTCACCTGGAATCCAAGTAATACTCATCAATGGAATAAAAAATCACTATAAACCGTTTCGATTGCTATTATTCAACTGTTATGTCAACCCAGTTTTGCACCAGAGAAATCAAGCACTCGATGATCAGGCAGCCATCATTGGAGATCTTCTTATCAAATATCCTTATCATAATCCACTTATAGTCGGGGATTTTAATAATAGATCGCTTGACAAGACTGGAAAGGAACATAAACAACCTAAAGAGGTCGCTGTACTACAAGCCTTATTTGACGCCTGTTCTATATCATCCGCTCATAATCTCAAGAAAGCAAAGGATGAGACATGGGCCCCGCTTCCAACATACAGGAATATCTCTACAATCGATTATCTATTCATCGGCAGAACACTAGCTTTACATCTGAATGACTTTGATATTGACAATCGAGTAGAGAGCGATCACAGGCCCCTTAGAGCATCTTTCAGTCTTTCCATTGCTGCATCTTGCGAATTCATACCTGTAGGCGAATCTACGGGCGAAGAATGTGATAAAGTCCAGCGCAGGATAAAATGGACCACTAATCTCGGTACAAAACTGTCCGCATGGACAACTAAAAATGAACAATTAATAACTGCTTTTGGTTCGCAAGCCCTCTTAGACTACTGGCCCATTCTCCTGATGGACCTGCATCGGGCGCAGGAGGGGAACATTGGACGCTCAACAAAAACAGGGGCCTAACGATCTAAACCAGCACCCAAATAAGGAAAGGCCGGAAAGCAAATGGAAGCGTCAAAATCCCCCAAATGCAAAACAAAGATGGGAAAAAGCGTTGCAGGGCGCCGTAATTGGGTCACTTCGAGCTGTCTATAAGAAACGCGCATGGGAGCAACGTACTAAACGAATAGAGGATGCCTGGCTTAAAATTTTCTCTCTTCTCAAGGATAAAAATCCAGCTCCATTTTGTAAATATATTAAGCAAGTCAGTAATAGTGGTCAGTCTAAGGAGAATGGGGTACCCGAGAATGTCTGGGTGAATCATATCAATCAGCTCTACAGCAGTGGGACAGGGGAGCTGTCAGCCCTCTACTCGCCTCAAGCACCAAATCATGAAAACATCCAGGGTCCAGGCATTTCTAAAGCCGAAGTAATCAAGATCATTAGTCGCATGAGGAATTATGGTGCGCCAGGGCCAAATGGAATACCCGCTACAGTTTTTAAATCAAATCGATCCTTTTGGGCAGAGCTCCTTACACCGCTCTTTAAACAAGCCTTTCTTACAGCTACAATTCCATCCACCTGGCAGGGCTCAATATTACATCCACTTTACAAAAAGGGTAACCGCTCAAATCCGGCCAATTATAGGCTAATAGCTTTATTGGACATCGAAGCTAAGGCCTATGCTCGTGTCTTGCTGGCAGAACTCGAAAACTGGGTTACAGAAAACAGCATCCTCCCCCGTACTCAGCCAGGCTTTAGATCAGGCTGCTCCACGACAGATAATATAATAGCGCTGTCCTACCTGTTGTGGAGAGCCACTTTGACCAATCATCTACCTCTATTCTGCTGTTTTGGGGACTTCAGTGCAGCATTCGATACAGTCAATCGAGGGACGTTATGGAACAAACTAAATTCCTGGGGGATACCATCCGCACTTCTCTCTGCACTGATGTCATTGCATCAGAAAACCTGGGTGAGGATTAAAACAAGTGCCATAACAGTATCTGCAAAAATTGCAACAAAAAATGGTCTAAAGCAAGGCTGCGTATTAGCCCCACTACTTTTTAATCTTTATACCGCCGACTTGCCTAAAGAATTGGCAGGTGCAACTTTGGTCGCCCCAAAATTGGGTGGCATACGACTCCAGATCATGCAATATGCTGATGGCATTATTATTATGGACCATACAAAAACAGGTCTACAAAGAGCGCTCACTGCCCTTAACACATACAATATAAAAAACAATCTTCTGATGAATGAGTCAAAAACTAAAGTCATGATTTTTGGGAAACATCAAAAAAAGAAAATCCTGTCTTGGCGAGCAGGTGATTTACATATAGCGACCTGCACTAGCTATAATTATCTAGGAGTTTGGTTTAACGAAAGAGCAAATCAAGTAACCCATCTCAAACATCTTCGGCCAAAACGATAAAAAGCCAAATTACTTTAGTGTCATTCGAGAGAGACATTGCTCGGCTTCCCAAAAAAAACCCACTCCTTACAGCTCTGGATGCTTCGTATATCAAGGGGAAACCTCAACCATATTTTAATTACTTTCTCCAATCACAGACTCGTAATAAAATTATTTATATGAGGCTGTTAGCCCTTCCAATTCATGATTTTAACCCACTGTGGGCTCGGAGGAATGGTCAGCTAACATGTAGGCTCTGCAATTATCCACATGAGTCCTGGTTACATCTGCTATGTTGTTGCCCTCATCTTGCCAACGATCGCCGACGTCTATTGATCCCAGTCTATCGGGAAAAGTTACTGAGACATTGTAGGGAAGCATCTGATTTGTGCTTTAGTAATAATTCAACCCAAGTTCTAGCAAGGGCTGGGAAGTTTGTTAACATTATTTTAATTGCACTGCATAATGCCCAGCACTAAGAAACAGACAAGTTCTATTCTTATTGCACAAATGAACGTTGATGAAAGTTAACTATCAGTAATAAGCACTGTGATACTTTTGTCATTGTCTTTCATACTACACACTTCCCTTTTGGACTAAACGGCTAATTGTGATATATTGCCATCAGCCTGAAATGCTGCTTTTGGAATTGACATTTATTTCGTATTGCCAGATTTTATAAATGTGTATACAATTTTTAATTCTTAAATTTTATTAAGTATCAATATGATGTTTGTATGTTACGGTTTTAATTAACTGTATAATAAAAGAATCCAGGCTGTAACTGGAGGCACAGAACAAGGGTGCTGGTGGGAGGAACCGTCTGTGGACCTTATTTCTCTTGTGAGCTCTTCAGTTGGCAATAGCATCCGGCGATTGTGCTTCAATGATGCTAACAACTTATACCACTGTACAAATATGGCGTCCTGAGGTGTTATGTCAGTTTCACCCCAATCACAGTCACACAACATCCGCTATGCAATGCTTTTGCTATGTATGGCTCGTTAAATCTGGACAGCAGGCACCCTGCACAAACATCACGTGATTCACAAGCCATGCCAACACCGGGCACCTTCTCAAGCGCACCCCAGCCCAGTGCAGGTCTCTAAAGTACTGTCATCATTGTTTGCAATCAGTATTGGATTCTATCTGCATTTTATAGCGCTACCCTATCCTTGATGGGGCCATAGGCACTTTCAGGATGGTTGAGTAAGCAGCTCCTCCGTTTAACATGCACGGTTGAAAGGGAGTTGGTTGTGTTATGGTCTAGGATAATGTGTTTTGCTGCTGTGCTGACGATCCTTACTTTTTCACGATAAGTAGCTCCCACCAATGCGTGTGTTCGCGTGAAAGGTGAAGCAATCAGGAGCAGGTTCTTTTGCATGTGAGGTCCCTCCTTTAACTGTAGAGTCTGGGTCTGGATTTTAATAATATTCTGTGGGTCATTTCCCGTTAATTGCCCTGTGGTCAATGCGGAGAGTTTTCAGAGTCTTCTTGTGGCAGGTAGGTAGTTTGGAGTCTCCAGGGCTGAAGTAATGCAGTCAGTTGGCTCATCTTTAGCACTAGCCTAGCTGTGGGATTCTTGATTTGATGTAGTCTGCACATCCAGAATCTTTGGTAGTGTCAGGGTGGTTGGGGTTGTCAAATCCTCTAAAGCCGCGTCTTGGTTGAGTCATATTTTTTCTTTGATCCAAGAGTGAGGATCATCATTTTTGGGAAGTTGAGGGTCAAGTGGTTCGGTAGCATCCAGAGGTCCACTGCCTGTAGGCATTGGCTGAGTCCTGATGAGTCCAGGTCCAAGTGGTGTCCGAGTTTTACAATAATCTGGGTATCGTCATTATAGTTGTAAGAGATAAGTTTGAATGAATTGATAAAGTTTGACAGTGGTAGGAGGAATACATTAAAAAAAAGAGGAGCGATTGTTGAGCCTTGGGAACCCCTATCCAATATGTGAATCGTGCTCAGCAGAAAGAGGAATCATGATGATTTGGGCTCTGATAATAAGGTAAGACTTAATTCTATTAAAGGTGTGTCCCTGATACCTGTGGTGTCTAGGTTTTGCACTAATCGTTAATAGTCAGCAGTGTCAAAGGCTGATGAGGGATTGAGTAGGAGAGCAGCAGCTCCGTTAGAAGCAACAATGAGTGATCTTGGATTGTTCCAGGTTGCAATTTGTGCAGATTCAGTAGCTGTCCTGGGTCATAGACCTGCCTGTCTGCTGGATGAAGGTTTTTTTCAAGGAAGTCAGAGATCCTAGTAAGATGTATTTTTTCATTGAGCTTTAACTTGTCTGTAGTTTTCAGGTTCTGACTGATCCCAGGTCACACCCTTGCTCCCTTACAACCTCTTAATGAAGGCTGTTTTTAGGTCGCAGCCTATCCAGACAGCTCAGCTTTCTGGTTTGCTAAAGACATATTGGGGACAATCAGAAAGTTGACCTATGACATTGATGGAGCAAGGTTTCACAAATGAAACTTGCTCGTATGCAATCTTCCTCATTGTATTAATATTAAAACTTGTATTGTCTGTATTAATATTTGCACACACTACATGAATAGTTAGGAAGCTTGCCTATGTTGTTTTTCTAACAAATAACGCTTGTTCCTAGTCTAAAATGGCCGCTTAGCGCGGGAATTTAACTGCGCATGTCACAACCTGATCACATGGTGTGACGTCTTTCTTGCTTGGTGGGAATTTCTGCTTCTGCGCAGTGTGCAATAAAATGGCTGCTCAATGTTCTCACATGCTTAAGCTTGCTCCTGTGTCATTACTAAATTGTCATTTCTTAACACAATTAATGCGGGATAGGATTTTTATAATTAAATGGGATTAGAAATAAGATAAGTGGGTATACAGTGAAACGTTTTATTTTTGATTTTAATATTTCCTTCTTGCACTTTTAGTAATTCGTAATCTTGGGCCTGGGTTGGTGACTTGAAACTAGAGAAGCAGAAGGTTCTGCGCATGTCCCCTGAAAGACTGCCAAAATGAAGTCAACTTGGACGTCTCACAAGGCCATGACCTATCGGCCGAAGAGGATGTTCTAAATGTACAAATTTGTAACAAAAGATACAATTGCTGTAGAAATTGTATATAATTTGTTGTGAGACGGGTGGGAAATAAAGTAAATGTATTAAATTGAAGGGGAGGGAACGTTAATACAATAGGCTTCACAAATTAAGCCAAATTTGTCATGGTGCGAGAATCCACTTCCTGTCCCTGCCCAATCAGAAGTAGTGGTCCCATATTTTAGCAACATTAAGGGGAGGTACATGGGCGTAGAAGGGTATAATAGAATATAGCATTAGTAGTTAGTTAGCTCAGACTCTTAGAAGATACAGAAGAGCTCCAGACTGTCCAGCTGATCGATTGCTGACTGAATCCCTATCCAGAAGAGGTCCTGAGGAGGGGGCGGCGGAGTCCATTAGAGGGAAGAATCGATGAGAAGTCGAGTGCCAGAGAGGGGAACGGCGCAGGCGTCGTTGTAGAGAGGTCACCAGTCCGGTCCTGATCCCGAAGAAGGTCCTTGCTCTTCATCCTTCCAGGGTCCTATTCTTTCAAACTCCTTGGCTAAGGGTTTGGTTCTCGCATTTAGGTAAATATATGCAACCTTTAGTTGCGCTGCTGTTCCTATCTCCTCTTTTCCTTAAACACCGTCATTGATTAGAAATAATCATTCTATGGTTTTCCACGAGTATTCTAATCAAATACCGTGTCTTTTTCTGTATTTACTCTGCTAAAAACTTTAGCTAAACCTTTTAAAACTTCTTGACTCTGTGGTTATTTCAGGGTTATGTATTATAGTGAATGTCACTCATTTTAAACTTCCCAATTAGCAAAGGATCCATTGGTAAGTTATTACTCTTCAATCAGAAGGTAATTGGTAGCAGGGATTTTGATAAAAGAGTATATCTGACACCCAGCGTAAGTATTAGTGTAGTATGAATGTATGGGCTCAAGTGAGTATATGGTGTATGAATTCTGTTTGCTAATATCGCGCTGGATCAGTTTTCTGGTAAGCAGAGGACGGTTTGTGTTACTCTTTGTTAATTGGGTAATGAGAATTTTATTTGTATTTTTATGAACTAATACCCGTTATTCTTGAGTATTGTTTTATGTTGTCCAGAATACCCCGGGAGAAAGAATAGCGGATGGCAAGTAGAAGCCATACTGCAGTGAGGTTATCTGTCAGGCAGAAATAGTACTGAATAGTTAAGCAGGACTATCAGCACTTGTTAGGGATTCTATGAGTGTAAGTATAGCCAAAGGAGTACGCTAGTGAAAATTTGATGTTATATCACCTAGAAAGGGTAACATTGAAGAAGTAACAGGTATTTCAGAAGCTTGCGTGAAGAGTAAACGGAAGGGTTTTACTCGTAGTATATGTTCTAGTAAACGGAAAGGTTTTACTAAGTGTGTAAAAGAACCTATCTTTCTGAATTAGAGAAACTGGCACGATAGCGAATGTTTTATGTTGTTACTGAATTTTAATTAAGAACTATAGAGAAAATAAAGTTTGCGTAAAATTTTGTAAAGGGAGGGTCAGTTGCCGGAGAGGGAGCTGACGTCACAAAACGCCGCGTTGGGATTGGTTGGATCCGCGGGCGTGGTAAAACCCTTGTAAAGGAGGGGTCAGTAGTCAGGAGTAGAACTGACATCACAGGTGCCGCGCTGGGATTGGTTGCATAAGCGTGAGAACAGAAAAGAGCAGATTATAAAGGAGGGGTTGACAGAGAAACGTCACCAAAAAGGCCGCGCAAGGATTGGCTTAGAATTAAAAAGTTAGCAAAGATTTGATTGGTTGAGAGTTTAGAAGCAAAATTCTAAGTGGATAAGGATTGCATGTTAAAACGCGATCCGACTTTAACAGGGAATCGTCCAGATAGGAGATTTCTAGGGTTTGCAGAATATAATTTTATACATCGGTATTTGCCTAAGATGTACGGAGAAAAGAAGAAGATGTCAGTTTTACAAAAGATTAAAAATTATTTCAAAAAGGATAAACCAATCAAAACTAGAGAGGGAATTATTATTCCCCCAGCCAAAACGCCCGTATCATATATGATGATGGAGAGAGGTTATCATACTTGTGTATGGATAGAGAATTGGAGAGAATATACTAAAAATGACGGGATACTAGAATTTCCCGAGAATGGCACATTCAATGGGCGAATTCTTCAAAATTTGAGACAAAGGATGAATGATTTAGAACCTAAACCCAGATTAACTCAATACGAAGCTTTAGAGGAGTGGGAAACCGAAGCATTTGAGCGTGATCGATCTCGAAGTAATGGGAGGTATCCAGGATTTTTCCCCAGATATTTACGTGAAAATAGGGAAGGTCAGATGAAGCAATGGAGAAGGGCAATGCTTGTTGAGGGATTATATCCACTACTCACAGAAGGAGAGAAATCAGGAGGCAAGTGTATAGAAAAGACTAAACATTTAATGAGACATGAAGACTCAGAAGATGAGTTTATGGAAGAAATATTGAGGAATCCTCCACCGTATCAGGAAGGGTCAAGTGGAATTCCTCCTAGTGCCCCACCACAAACACCAATGGTACCTCAGGTACTACATGAATTCACCCCGAATAGAATACTTCATGAGAAAGAAAAGGAAGCATTAGAAAAGAACAGAGCAGAATTAGTACGGAAAATATCCCAAATAAAAACACATCCTGATTCATTGACTATTCCTGTAACAATTGGTCCAGTAGTACCATTATATGGTATACAAGGAAATTGTCCTCCTCTGATACCCGTATCTTCTCCTATGAATACTCCCGAAAATTTTCAAAAATTTAAGCTCCAGTTATAATTGAAGATCATTTTAGTGATTGTGATTCCACAATATCTCTCATGGATTTACCTGTCAGAGGTCCAGTAAAGGGTACTCCAAGAAAAGAAATACCTGAGCGTTCAAAAGATGTAAGTTTAATAACTTCATCAGGGGCAAAGAGTGCTACCATAGTAACACCTGAAGATTTAGAAAGGTGGGTACAAGGATCAGATAAATTGTGCACTCCTCCAAAATTGCTAGACATTCAGAAATTAAAAGCTGAGTTAGAAGAAATGATAGCAGGAAATATAGGAGTAGAACGCTTAAACACTTATGATGAAGAAGAATTGCTGTTCCTATGCAGGAGTATCACTAGAAATGTAAGGTTATTTCATGAAAATTGTCCAATCTAGCCCTACAAATGGGAATTGAAATAGGGAAGTCAAAAGTACTACAGAAACCCTATAGAGCAGAATTCTCAGACAAAGATTTAGAAAATATGAATGCTTCTGGAAGAAGACTGCAAATACGAGAATTAATGTTAGTTTTACAAAAATGGGGAGACCTAGATAAATGGAGAACTAGGTGGGCAAAGAAAAAGGAAGAAGCTCGCTCAAGTCGAACAGCTTCTGAATATATAATGAAGGAAACAGAAAAAGTTGACAAAATGTACCCGATGCGAGAAGTTGCAGGAGGAGGTTATGTACATGTCCCATGGAGTAGACAGGATATTTTATCATTTACGAATGATTTTCCAAAGCTGAGAGAAAAGCCAATTGAATGGTACAAGCAGGTTGAAAGGTTTGTGAAAGTATCAAAAGTATTGTTGAAGGATTTGGATGGTCTGTTTGACATAGTGGTACCTGCAGATTTATGGACAGATTGTAAGATCACAGTCAATTGGCCGAATGATGAATATCCCAGAGATCCAAAAACAGGTGCCCCGTCAAATGATGTGATGAAAAAGTATCAGCAGGTAATAACATACCTGAAAGGGAAAATACCACCGAAAGAAACAGATTGGGTAAAAATAGACCGAACTACCCAAGAAGCCAGTGAAACAGTACATTCGTATTATGAGCGCCTTTTACAGGTGTTCAAACAGTACAGCGGATTTGAGGACATTGGAGACAAAAACATGAGTCAGTTTGTATACCGATTTGTGTATGGTTTGAAGCCCGAGATTTGCCAGATGATTAAGCAACATATGCTCTGTTGGCAAGGAAAACCAATTAACGAAATTTTGAAATATGCAAAGTACTGTGAGGATGACATTGAGGATAGACACAAGAAATTGCAGGAGAAAGTAATGTGGGCACAGGTGAAAATGGCTGAGAAACAGGGAATTAATTTAGACAATCCCAATGAAACGCAAGGAAAAGACTCTGGAACGAATGGTGATTCGGGAAATGGTGGGAGAATGAAAGGACGAATGAGTAGAGAAGAAGCCAAAAAGAAATTTCCTTGTCATGGATGCGGAAAATTGGGGCATTGGAAGGACGAGTGTAAAAAGATTAGAAACAATAATGGCCCAAATAAAAATTTAAATTCACAAACGCAGAATGACTCACAGCAAGGAGTAAATCCTCAGAGTCAGTTGCCACCTCCACCTGTTCAGGGTAATGTAAGCAGAGCAAAGCACGGTACAGACATCAGTTACTCGGGGGGAAGTGGTAAGAATGATTATATGACCTCACAATTTCTTTTGCAGGATGATTTTTGCGGGTTCGACGCATGACGGTGCCTAGGAGAGGGGGAGAAGGAATGCGTACTTGGCGCATCCCTGCAGGTAGATCAATCAGGTCCATATGTTGAAGGAAAAGTGAGAGGTAATGATATTACTTTTCTTTTGGATACTGGTGCTACCAGGTCTACTGTGAGAACAGTAGACGTCCCAAACCTTCCTCTCTCTGGTGAAGATATTCAAGTTGTAGGGGTTGCTAACCAAAGAATTAGAACACCACTTACCGAACCAATGGAGGTTAAAATTGGAAATTTCAAAGAAATGCATCAATTTGTAGTATGCGATTCTAGTCCAGTAAACTTGCTAGGTAGGGACTTGTTGTGCAAAATGAATTGCACTATTTTCTGCACACCGGATGGTGTGGCAGTACAAACCACCGAAATCTCGGTTATGGAAACCTAGCCAGTTTTTTCAGAAAATTAAATTTACTAATATAAGATTCAAAAAAATAGTTAGTAAAGGAAAAATGTCCTTTCTTGAGTCCCCTCACTCACCATGGTTTCCCATGGTGACATGCTTCATCATAGGGGCCATCCCAACCCGCTACGGGCTGAGGCGTGCTACGACTTGCGACACTACGTAGGAGCACTACTTGTGAGTGACTATGTGTGGTGCAGTGATGGGGGTGGAGTGGGTGAGACAAAAATATCTAGCTAGTGGGCAAAAAGAATTTATTCAGG
This sequence comes from Calotriton arnoldi, assembly GCA_963921515.1. NCBI lineage: Eukaryota > Metazoa > Chordata > Amphibia > Caudata > Salamandridae > Calotriton > Calotriton arnoldi. Next base: position 139,212 of record CAWUFW010005261.1, on the reverse strand, counting down.
CTCCTAGCCGATATATTAAAAACGGGGTTGGTCGCTAGGGTGTCTGTTTTTAATTAGTCAGGGGTCCCTAGTGAACGTCAACTAGTTTCGAGCTACCCCAGTGCTCTTCTTCAGGACAAACAGGGTCCAGCCCTGTTTAGTACCACTCCAAAGTGACCTAAGGATAGGAAAAAATGCTGCAAAATACTAGCAGGCAAGAGTTAATACATACAGTACTTTGATCACGTAGTATCTGTAATAGAGAAAGGAATAAAAAGCATTATCAAGTACAGTCTATGTACTGTATAGGTAGTTATTGAAACCATGTTGATGCTGATCAATTGAATCTAAAACAGAAAACGGCATACGAGACCTACTTCATGCTATGTAGGTAAGTGAAAACGCCATGCTGCACATTAACTACATATAATCAGACACTCACTGCTGGTGTGTGTTGTTAAGAGCTCTCCCATAAGATCCTTGTGTGGTTATGAGAGCTATGGGCATCTCAATAGTCATGTTATACTATAGGGCCAGCTTAGTTTAAACACAAAAAACTAAAAACCAAAAAAGGAATACCACATGACATTACCCTTAGTGAGTAGAATGTCAGTAATCTGAGACATGACAGGCAATTAGGTGAATGCTTATTTGCCAGGAAATAGAATGAAATGAAAGAGCATAAACTTAGAAAAACATACTAATATGTACAGACAAAACAATACGACAAAGAAAATACAGTGACATAATTAAACACATACTAATTATGGAGCAACAATGTGCTTCATGGTCTGAGAGGGGCTGGAGAGATCATCGCCACTGTAGGAGAAAGGAAAAAACAAAGCGATAATGAAAGCTTTGTAGCAAAAAAGGGGGGGGGGTGCACTGTGAGAGGCTCTGCTGTCTGCCCGGTCCGGTGCTGTGGAGAAAATAACTTACTTGAGAATGAAAACTGCTCCGGCTGTTGCCTGCTTCTCTCCCGACCGCATATTAACAAGTGAGTCCCTACTGCTTGTTTTTAAAGGGTGTTTTCCCGCCGATTCATGATTAGGAGACTAGAGCGGAAACTAAAGAACAAAATGGCCGCCTTCTATGGCTCAATGTGGCTGCCATTTTGGGAAGGTAAAATACTCATTACTGCCTATTGGGAAGGGTATAAGGTGATTAGAGGCAATACAAAGGTGATGAACAAATACATACAATGTGCCTCACAATGATATACAAAAGAGGTCTAATACGAGTTCCTATCATTATGGGAAGGTAAAATACTCGTTAGTGCCTATTGATAAGAGTATAAGGTGATTAGAGGCTAAACAAGGAAGACGAACAAATACATACAATGAGCCTCACGATGATATACAAAAGAGGTCTAATACGAGTGCCTATTGAGGAATCACTAAGGTGATTAAGACGTACTCATATAAAACAAACATACAGATGAATACTGTATTTACACTCCCTGAAGAAGTGTTTGATTATGAACGGAGAGTAATTGCAACTGATCGGCTGACTCTTAGCATGTCATATATAGGGTGACTGGTATTTGCTCAGGAGTTTCCCAATAGATGTAATGCCAGAGGAGATTGATAGCTTGACCTCTGGTTAAGAGGGAATTTGATCAGATGACTTTTCTAATTGCAGGGTGACTGGTATTCTTTCAAAAAACATACCCCTTAGATGTAATGTCAGAGGAGACTGTTATTTTGAGAACTGACCCCACGGAATATTATCATTCAAGCCTTGAGTGTCTGTACGTAATTTAAAAACCCAGCGTTGTTCTCTCTCTAGAAGTCGCTGTTCGAGGTTGTCATTACATTTGATATGTTCCAGGACCACCCACCTCATGTCGTTAGGTGTATGTTGTTTTTCGATAAAATGGGTTGACATTTTTGTTGTCGCCCGCTTGCACCTGATGTTACTACGGTGCTCCACAATCCTAGTACTGACTTTTCGTGTAGTCATGCCTACGTAGTGGAGATTACAGGTGCAGGTAATCAGATATACCACACCTGTGGTGTTACAATTAGTGAAACTGCGGAGTTCCCATGTCATTTGATTGTTAAATGTCACTCTTTTAGTTGCTGACGTGAGGTGACATACGCTGCAGTTATTACACGGGTAATGTCCTGTAGGCAGAGTTTGTAGGATTCTTTGTCCATCAGATTTGGTGTTAATCTTGGGACGAGTGTGGACAAAGTAGTTCTTAAGGTTTTTTCCTTTTCTGTGACTGAACATTGGTTTGGGTATGTCTAGGTTGGCACTGTTCAGTGTCCGCCAGTGTTTTTTGATTATTTTAGACACCTTGTTAGATGCTATGTTATAAGTTGTTATACATATTGGTCTCTTTTCTTGTGTGTTTTTATTTAGTCTGGGTTCAAGGAGGGAATCTCTGTTGTTATTGCTCGCTCTTTTCTTGGCTGCTGATATGAGGTGCTTAGGATACTGCCTGGCTGTCAATTTCTCCGCCAAATCCTTTGCTTGGGTATAGTAATCCGTTTTCTCAGTACAATTTCTTCTTAGACGTAGAAATTGACCGAAAGGTAAATTGTCTTTTAGTTGTTTGGGATGAAAACTATCGTAAATCAAAAGACAATTTCTTGCAGTCGGTTTGAAATGCGTGGTTGTGGTCAGGCTACCTTGGTTCGCTGTGATGTTAAGGTCCAGAAAGACCACTTGGGACCTGCTCATAGTGTTGGTGAACTTTAAAAATGGATCCTGTAAGTTCAACCAATTAATGAAACTGGTGGCCTCGGTCTCATTGCCTTCCCAAATCACAAAAACATCGTCAATGTAACGTCTCCATACTTTTAAATTGTTGAAGTACGGATTGTGAGGATTTAGGATCTTCTGTTTCTCAAGGTGGTGGACATAGAGACCCGCCACACTCGGCGCGAAAGTGCTTCCCATGCTAGTTCCGTGCACTTGACGGTACAACGTATCTTCAAATCTGAAGTAGTTCTCAGTTAGGGCCAGACGGCAGCATTCTAAGACCACGTGTCTTGGTGTGTGGTATATCCAGGAATTCTCGAAGAGTACTTCTTCAAGGATTTGCAGGGTTTCCTTATGCGGTAGACTTGTGTATAAACTTTCAACATCAAGTCCCATCAGGATATTGATTTCTGGGTCAAAGGGTAGATCTTGTAAAAGGCATAGGACAGCTTTTGTATCCTGTAGGTATGTGTTAGTACTCTGTACTATAGGTCTTAAAAAAGCATCAGCGAACTTTGAGAGGGGTTCAAGAATTGAACCTATGCCCGATACTATTGGTCTCCCAGGAGGACTATCCATAGATTTATGAATCTTTGGGATAGTATAAAAGTAAGGGATCGTGGGTTTTTTGTTTTCCAAAAAATCTCCTTCTTTTTTGGTTATCCAACCATTTGCAGTAGATTCTTCCACTAGATAGGCAATCTCCACACGTAAGCGTTCTGTGGGGTCTTCTTTTATTTTGACATAGTTTCTTGAGTCTGCCAATAGTTTGAGGCACACTTCTCGGTACGTCGTGGTATTCTGCAGAACTATGGTGCCGCCTTTGTCTGCTGGTTTTATGGTAACTTTTTTCTCCAAGGCTAGCTGTTGTATAGCCTCATGTTCCTTTTTACTTGTATTATGGTAGGTTGTTATAGACCTAGGGTCTATTTCAGATACTTCCTTCATGACAGCTTTTTCGAAGGCCAACAGTTCCACAGGGAGGCTCACTGAAGGTGGTACAAAGTTGGATTTCTTGTGGAGACCTGTGTCGCTTTCCAAATCACTAGTGGGAGGTTTATCTTTGAAGAAAACTTGAAGTTTGATTTTCCTAATGAATTCATTGACTTCGCTACAGAGTCTGAATTTGTCCAGAGTAGGAGTTGGTACGTAGCTCAGACCTTTCTCTAAGACTGTTATTTGTGTGGTAGTTAGGTTGGTATCCGACAGATTTACCACTAAACCAGGTTGTTGCTGGTTGTTGGGTTGTCTGGTGGACCCATACTCCTGGTATGGCTCCTGGAGGTTTCCAGGGGTTGAGCCCATTGGACCTGTTGGGTTCTTCTTGATTTTCCCCTCTGTGGGCCCTTGCCTCTTCCTAAAAAAGAATGATTTTCGGGGGTGTTTGGTTGTGCTTGATCCCATGGCGTGTGGGATTGATATTGATACGGATGTTGGTGGAAGGGGGTGGTGGTCCGTAGAAAAAGGCGGTGGGCCTCCATATGGTGGTGGTCCTTGGTATGTAGGCCAGCCATAATTATATCCTCCCCGATTCCTCATGCGTCCGCCACGTAATCGCCTGTTCCTATTTCTGTTCTGTTGGTTGAGGTTCCCATCTGAGTTGTCTGAACCAGTATCTGATCCATCACTGTCAGTGTTATACCCCGCGTTTCTCCCTGACGGGATATATCCTTCCTTTGTGTAGGGGTAAGCTTTTTCATGTGAGAAGGATTTCTGGTCTTTCTTGAATTTGGTATATTTTGTGTCCTTCAGGGTTATTTCAAAGTCTGTCATTGATTTATTAAGTTCTTCCAGGCGTTTCTTAAGCTCTGTAACCCCTTGGAAGGTCTTTAGGCGAATTTCTAGTGTTTGGATCTCTCCTTTCATTTCCTCCGATAAACGTGCAGCCGTCTTGATGATAAGGACCAGCCAGTCCCTGGTGCAGTGCCAGGAAATAAGCGACCAATCCTTTTTAAAAATGTTGTCTTGCTGGAATATGAAAGGCTCATTGTGTACAATCAATCCTCGTGGGGCAGTATTGGATCTTAAATACTCAGTCATCATGATACCATGGACTAAGGTTTTAATTTGATTCCTTTTTAATTCCGATAATTCATCCCAACATTGGTTAGATTCGTCTGAGTCTCTATGTGACGCCCCTGCTAATGGAAGCATTGAGGCAATTGTTCTTTCAATTTCCTCTTCTGAGAATGTGAGTCCAGTGATTTCAGCCATTTTATCAAGAAGGTTATTTTTTATTTTAAAAAAGGTAGTGTCAAGGGTAAACCTCAGGAAGGATATAACTCTCACAGCTGGGCGCTGTAGATCACAAAATCAGAAAAATAAGGGGAGAAAGAGGGATATGCTAGGTCCACCCTCCAAAAATGATCAAGAATTACAAAACACCGAAATCTCGGTTATGGAAACCTAGCCAGTTTTTTCAGAAAATTAAATTTACTAATATAAGATTCAAAAAAATAGTTAGTAAAGGAAAAATGTCCTTTCTTGAGTCCCCTCACTCACCATGGTTTCCCATGGTGACATGCTTCATCATAGGGGCCATCCCAACCCGCTACGGGCTGAGGCGTGCTACGACTTGCGACACTACGTAGGAGCACTACTTGTGAGTGACTATGTGTGGTGCAGTGATGGGGGTGGAGTGGGTGAGACTAAAAATATCTAGCTAGTGGGCAAAAATAATTTATTCAGGCTCCTAGCCGATATATTAAAAACGGGGTTGGTCGCTAGGGTGTCTGTTTTTAATTAGTCAGGGGTCCCTAGTGAACGTCAACTAGTTTCGAGCTACCCCAGTGCTCTTCTTCAGGACAAACAGGGTCCAGCCCTGTTTAGTACCACTCCAAAGTGACCTAAGGATAGGAAAAAATGCTGCAAAATACTAGCAGGCAAGAGTTAATACATACAGTACTTTGATCACGTAGTATCTGTAATAGAGAAAGGAATAAAAAGCATTATCAAGTACAGTCTATGTACTGTATAGGTAGTTATTGAAACCATGTTGATGCTGATCAATTGAATCTAAAACAGAAAACGGCATACGAGACCTACTTCATGCTATGTAGGTAAGTGAAAACGCCATGCTGCACATTAACTACATATAATCAGACACTCACTGCTGGTGTGTGTTGTTAAGAGCTCTCCCATAAGATCCTTGTGTGGTTATGAGAGCTATGGGCATCTCAATAGTCATGTTATACTATAGGGCCAGCTTAGTTTAAACACAAAAAACTAAAAACCAAAAAAGGAATACCACATGACATTACCCTTAGTGAGTAGATTGTCAGTAATCTGAGACATGCCAGGCAATTAGGTGAATGCTTATTTGCCAGGAAATAGAATGAAATGAAAGAGCATAAACCTAGAAAAACATACTAATATGTACAGACAAAACAATACGACAAAGAAAATACAGTGACATAATAAAACACATACTAATTATGGAGCAACAATGTGCTTCATGGTCTGAGAGGGGCTGGAGAGATCATCGCCACTGTAGGAGAAAGGAAAAAACAAAGCGATAATGAAAGCTTTGTAGCAAAAAAGGGGGGTGCACTGTGAGAGGCTCTGCTGTCTGCCCGGTCCGGTGCTGTGGAGAGAATAACTTACTTGAGAATGAAAACTGCTCCGGCTGTTGCCTGCTTCCCTCCCGACCGCATATTAACAAGTGAGTCCCTACTGCTTGTTTTTAAAGGGTGTTTTCCCGCCGATTCATGATTAGGAGACTAGAGCGGAAACTAAAGAACAAAATGGCCGCCTTCTATGGCTCAATGTGGCTGCCATTTTGGGAAGGTAAAATACTCATTAGTGCCTATTGGGAAGGGTATAAGGTGATTAGAGGCAATACAAAGGTGATGAACAAATACATACAATGTGCCTCACAATGATATACAAAAGAGGTCTAATACGAGTTCCTATCATTATGGGAAGGTAAAATACTCGTTAGTGCCTATTGATAAGAGTATAAGGTGATTAGAGGCTAAACAAGGAAGACGAACAAATACATACAATGAGCCTCACGATGATATACAAAAGAGGTCTAATACGAGTGCCTATTGAGGAATCACTAAGGTGATTAAGACGTACTCATATAAAACAAACATACAGATGAATACTGTATTTACACTCCCTGAAGAAGTGTTTGATTATGAACGGAGAGTAATTGCAACTGATCGGCTGACTCTTAGCGTGTCATATATAGGGTGACTGGTATTTGCTCAGGAGTTTCCCAATAGATGTAATGCCAGAGGAGATTGATAGCTTGACCTCTGGTTAAGAGGGAATTTGATCAGATGACTTTTCTAATTGCAGGGTGACTGGTATTCTTTCAAAAAACATACCCCTTAGATGTAATGTCAGAGGAGACTGTGATTTTGAGAACTGACCCCACGGAATATTATCATTCAAGCCTTGAGTGTCTGTACGTAATTTAAAAACCCAGCGTTGTTCTCTCTCTAGAAGTCGCTGTTCGAGGTTGTCATTACATTTGATATGTTCCAGGACCACCCACCTCATGTCGTTAGGTGTATGTTGTTTTTCGATAAAATGGGTTGACATTTTTGTTGTCGCCCGCTTGCACCTGATGTTACTACGGTGCTCCACAATCCTAGTACTGACTTTTCGTGTAGTCATGCCTACGTAGTGGAGATTACAGGTGCAGGTAATCAGATATACCACACCTGTGGTGTTACAATTAGTGAAACTGCGGAGTTCCCATGTCATTTGATTGTTAAATGTCACTCTTTTAGTTGCTGACGTGAGGTGACATACGCTGCAGTTATTACACGGGTAATGTCCTGTAGGCAGAGTTTGTAGGATTCTTTGTCCATCAGATTTGGTGTTAATCTTGGGACGAGTGTGGACAAAGTAGTTCTTAAGGTTTTTTCCTTTTCTGTGACTGAACATTGGTTTGGGTATGTCTAGGTTGGCACTGTTCAGTGTCCGCCAGTGTTTTTTGATTATTTTAGACACCTTGTTAGATGCTATGTTATAAGTTGTTATACATATTGGTCTCTTTTCTTGTGTGTTTTTATTTAGTCTGGGTTCAAGGAGGGAATCTCTGTTGTTATTGCTCGCTCTTTTCTTGGCTGCTGATATGAGGTGCTTAGGATACTGCCTGGCTGTCAATTTCTCCGCCAAATCCTTTGCTTGGGTATAGTAATCCGTTTTCTCAGTACAATTTCTTCTTAGACGTAGAAATTGACCGAAAGGTAAATTGTCTTTTAGTTGTTTGGGATGAAAACTATTGTAAATCAAAAGACAATTTCTTGCAGTCGGTTTGAAATGCGTGGTTGTGGTCAGGCTACCTTGGTTCGCTGTGATGTTAAGGTCCAGAAAGACCACTTGGGACCTGCTCATAGTGTTGGTGAACTTTAAAAATGGATCCTGTAGGTTCAACCAATTAATGAAACTGGTGGCCTCGGTCTCATTGCCTTCCCAAATCACAAAAACATCGTCAATGTAACGTCTCCATACTTTTAAATTGTTGAAGTACGGATTGTGAGGATTTAGGATCTTCTGTTTCTCAAGGTGGTGGACATAGAGACCCGCCACACTCGGCGCGAAAGTGCTTCCCATGCTAGTTCCGTGCACTTGACGGTACAACGTATCTTCAAATCTGAAGTAGTTCTCAGTTAGGGCCAGACGGCAGCATTCTAAGACCACGTGTCTTGGTGTGTGGTATATCCAGGAATTCTCGAAGAGTACTTCTTCAAGGATTTGCAGGGTTTCCTTATGCGGTAGACTTGTGTATAAACTTTCAACATCAAGTCCCATCAGGATATTGATTTCTGGGTCAAAGGGTAGATCTTGTAAAAGGCATAGGACAGCTTTTGTATCCTGTAGGTATGTGTTAGTACTCTGTACTATAGGTCTTAAAAAAGCATCAGCGAACTTTGAGAGGGGTTCAAGAATTGAACCTATGCCCGATACTATTGGTCTCCCAGGAGGACTATCCATAGATTTATGAATCTTTGGGATAGTATAAAAGTAAGGGATCGTGGGTTTTTTGTTTTCCAAAAAATCTCCTTCTTTTTGGTTATCCAACCATTTGCAGTAGATTCTTCCACTAGATAGGCAATCTCCACACGTAAGCGTTCTGTGGGGTCTTCTTTTATTTTGACATAGTTTCTTGAGTCTGCCAATAGTTTGAGGCACACTTCTCGGTACGTCGTGGTATTCTGCACAACTATGGCGCCGCCTTTGTCTGCTGGTTTTATGGTAACTTTTTTCTCCAAGGCTAGCTGTTGTATAGCCTCATGTTCCTTTTACTTGTATTATGGTAGGTTGTTATAGACCTAGGGTCTATTTCAGATACTTCCTTCATGACAGCTTTTTCGAAGGCCAACAGTTCCACAGGGAGGCTCACTGAAGGTGGTACAAAGTTGGATTTCTTGTGGAGACCTGTGTCGCTTTCCAAATCACTAGTGGGAGGTTTATCTTTGAAGAAAACTTGAAGTTTGATTTTCCTAATGAATTCATTGACTTCGCTACAGAGTCTGAATTTGTCCAGAGTAGGAGTTGGTACGTAGCTCAGACCTTTCTCTAAGACTGTTATTTGTGTGGTAGTTAGGTTGGTATCCGACAGATTTACCACTAAACCAGGTTGTTGCTGGTTGTTGGGTTGTCTGGTGGACCCATACTCCTGGTATGGCTCCTGGAGGTTTCCAGGGGTTGAGCCCATTGGACCTGTTGGGTTCTTCTTGATTTTCCCCTCTGTGGGCCCTTGCCTCTTCCTAAAAAAGAATGATTTTCGGGGGTGTTTGGTTGTGCTTGATCCCATGGCGTGTGGGATTGATATTGATACGGATGTTGGTGGAAGGGGGTGGTGGTCCGTAGAAAAAGGCGGTGGGCCTCCATATGGTGGTGGTCCTTGGTATGTAGGCCAGCCATAATTATATCCTCCCGGATTCCTCATGCGTCCGCCACGTAATCGCCTGTTCCTATTTCTGTTCTGTTGGTTGAAGGTTTCCCACTTGAGTTGTCTGAACCAGTATCAGATCCATCACTGTCAGTGTTATACCCCGCGTTTCTCCCTAACGGGATATATCCTTCCTTTGTGTAGGGGTAAGCTTTTTCATGTGAGAAGGATTTCTGGTCTTTCTTGAATTTGGTATATTTTGTGTCCTTCAGGGTTATTTCAAAGTCTGTCATTGATTTATTAAGTTCTTCCAGGCGTTTCTTAAGCTCTGTAACCCCTTGGAAGGTCTTTAGGCGAATTTCTAGTGTTTGGATCTCTCCTTTCATTTCCTCCGATAAACGTGCAGCCGTCTTGATGATAAGGACCAGCCAGTCCCTGGTGCAGTGCCAGGAAATAAGCGACCAATCCTTTTTAAAAATTTTGTCTTGCTGGAATATGAAAGGCTCATTGTGTACAATCAATCCTCGTGGGGCAGTATTGGATCTTAAATACTCAGTCATCATGATACCATGGACTAAGGTTTTAATTTGATTCCTTTTTAATTCCGATAATTCATCCCAACATTGGTTAGATTCGTCTGAGTCTCTATGTGACGCCCCTGCTAATGGAAGCATTGAGGCAATTGTTCTTTCAATTTCCTCTTCTGAGAATGTGAGTCCAGTGATTTCAGCCATTTTATCAAGAAGGTTATTTTTTATTTTAAAAAGGTAGTGTCAAGGGTAAACCTCAGGAAGGATATAACTCCCACAGCTGGGCGCTGTAGATCACAAAATCAGAAAAATAAGGGGAGAAAGAGGGATATGCTAGGTCCACCCTCCAAAAATGATCAAGAATTACAAAACACCGAAATCTCGGTTATGGAAACCTAGCCAGTTTTTTCAGAAAATTAAATTTACTAATATAAGATTCAAAAAAATAGTTAGTAAAGGAAAAATGTCCTTTCTTGAGTCCCCTCACTCACCATGGTTTCCCATGGTGACATGCTTCATCATAGGGGCCATCCCAACCCGCTACGGGCTGAGGCGTGCTACGACTTGCGACACTACGTAGGAGCACTACTTGTGAGTGACTATGTGTGGTGCAGTGATGGGGGTGGAGTGGGTGAGACTAAAAATATCTAGCTAGTGGGCAAAAAGAATTTATTCAGGCTCCTAGCCGATATATTAAAAACGGGGTTGGTCGCTAGGGTGTCTGTTTTTAATTAGTCAGGGGTCCCTAGTGAACGTCAACTAGTTTCGAGCTACCCCAGTGCTCTTCTTCAGGACAAACAGGGTCCAGCCCTGTTTAGTACCACTCCAAAGTGACCTAAGGATAGGAAAAAATGCTGCAAAATACTAGCAGGCAAGAGTTAATACATACAGTACTTTGATCACGTAGTATCTGTAATAGAGAAAGGAATAAAAAGCATTATCAAGTACAGTCTATGTACTGTATAGGTAGTTATTGAAACCATGTTGATGCTGATCAATTGAATCTAAAACAGAAAACGGCATACGAGACCTACTTCATGCTATGTAGGTAAGTGAAAACGCCATGCTGCACATTAACTACATATAATCAGACACTCACTGCTGGTGTGTGTTGTTAAGAGCTCTCCCATAAGATCCTTGTGTGGTTATGAGAGCTATGGGCATCTCAATAGTCATGTTATACTATAGGGCCAGCTTAGTTTAAACACAAAAAACTAAAAACCAAAAAAGGAATACCACATGACATTACCCTTAGTGAGTAGATTGTCAGTAATCTGAGACATGCCAGGCAATTAGGTGAATGCTTATTTGCCAGGAAATAGAATGAAATGAAAGAGCATAAACCTAGAAAAACATACTAATATGTACAGACAAAACAATACGACAAAGAAAATACAGTGACATAATAAAACACATACTAATTATGGAGCAACAATGTGCTTCATGGTCTGAGAGGGGCTGGAGAGATCATCGCCACTGTAGGAGAAAGGAAAAACAAAGCGATAATGAAAGCTTTGTAGCAAAAAAGGGGGGGTGCACTGTGAGAGGCTCTGCTGTCTGCCCGGTCCGGTGCTGTGGAGAGAATAACTTACTTGAGAATGAAAACTGCTCCGGCTGTTGCCTGCTTCCCTCCCGACCGCATATTAACAAGTGAGTCCCTACTGCTTGTTTTTAAAGGGTGTTTTCCCGCCGATTCATGGTTAGGAGACTAGAGCGGAAACTAAAGAACAAAATGGCCGCCTTCTATGGCTCAATGTGGCTGCCATTTTGGGAAGGTAAAATACTCATTAGTGCCTATTGGGAAGGGTATAAGGTGATTAGAGGCAATACAAAGGTGATGAACAAATACATACAATGTGCCTCACAATGATATACAAAAGAGGTCTAATACGAGTTCCTATCATTATGGGAAGGTAAAATACTCGTTAGTGCCTATTGATAAGAGTATAAGGTGATTAGAGGCTAAACAAGGAAGACGAACAAATACATACAATGAGCCTCACGATGATATACAAAAGAGGTCTAATACTAGTGCCTATTGAGGAATCACTAAGGTGATTAAGACGTACTCATATAAAACAAACATACAGATGAATACTGTATTTACACTCCCTGAAGAAGTGTTTGATTATGAACGGAGAGTGATTGCAACTGATCGGCTGACTCTTAGCGTGTCATATATAGGGTGACTGGTATTTGCTCAGGAGTTTCCCAATAGATGTAATGCCAGAGGAGATTGATAGCTTGACCTCTGGTTAAGAGGGAATTTGATCAGATGACTTTTCTAATTGCAGGGTGACTGGTATTCTTTCAAAAACATACCCCTTAGATGTAATGTCACAGGAGACTGTTATTTTGAGAACTGACCCCACGGAATATTATCATTCAAGCCTTGAGTGTCTGTACGTAATTTAAAAACCCAGCGTTGTTCTCTCTCTAGAAGTCGCTGTTCGAGGTTGTCATTACATTTGATATGTTCCAGGACCACCCACCTCATGTCGTTAGGTGTATGTTGTTTTTCGATAAAATGGGTTGACATTTTGTTGTCGCCCGCTTGCACCTGATGTTACTACGGTGCTCCACAATCCTAGTACTGACTTTTCGTGTAGTCATGCCTACGTAGTGGAGATTACAGGTGCAGGTAATCAGATATACCACACCTGTGGTGTTACAATTAGTGAAACTGCGGAGTTCCCATGTCATTTGATTGTTAAATGTCACTCTTTTAGTTGCTGACGTGAGGTGACATACGCTGCAGTTATTACACGGGTAATGTCCTGTAGGCAGAGTTTGTAGGATTCTTTGTCCATCAGATTTGGTGTTAATCTTGGGACGAGTGTGGACAAAGTAGTTCTTAAGGTTTTTTCCTTTTCTGTGACTGAACATTGGTTTGGGTATGTCTAGGTTGGCACTGTTCAGTGTCCGCCAGTGTTTTTTGATTATTTTAGACACCTTGTTAGATGCTATGTTATAAGTTGTTATACATATTGGTCTCTTTTCTTGTGTGTTTTTATTTAGTCTGGGTTCAAGGAGGGAATCTCTGTTGTTATTGCTCGCTCTTTTCTTGGCTGCTGATATGAGGTGCTTAGGATACTGCCTGGCTGTCAATTTCTCCGCCAAATCCTTTGCTTGGGTATAGTAATCCGTTTTCTCAGTACAATTTCTTCTTAGACGTAGAAATTGACCGAAAGGTAAATTGTCTTTTAGTTGTTTGGGATGAAAACTATCGTAAATCAAAAGACAATTTCTTGCAGTCGGTTTGAAATGCGTGGTTGTGGTCAGGCTACCTTGGTTCGCTGTGATGTTAAGGTCCAGAAAGACCACTTGGGACCTGCTCATAGTGTTGGTGAACTTTAAAAATGGATCCTGTAAGTTCAACCAATTAATGAAACTGGTGGCCTCGGTCTCATTGCCTTCCCAAATCACAAAAACATCGTCAATGTAACGTCTCCATACTTTTAAATTGTTGAAGTACGGATTGTGAGGATTTAGGATCTTCTGTTTCTCAAGGTGGTGGACATAGAGACCCGCCACACTCGGCGCGAAAGTGCTTCCCATGCTAGTTCCGTGCACTTGACGGTACAACGTATCTTCAAATCTGAAGTAGTTCTCAGTTAGGGCCAGACGGCAGCATTTTAAGACCACGTGTCTTGGTGTGTGGTATATCCAGGAATTCTCGAAGAGTACTTCTTCAAGGATTTGCAGGGTTTCCTTATGCGGTAGACTTGTGTATAAACTTTCAACATCAAGTCCCATCAGGATATTGATTTCTGGGTCAAAGGGTAGATCTTGTAAAAGGCATAGGACAGCTTTTGTATCCTGTAGGTATGTGTTAGTACTCTGTACTATAGGTCTTAAAAAGCATCAGCGAACTTTGAGAGGGGTTCAAGAATTGAACCTATGCCCAATACTATTGGTCTCCCAGGACGACTATCCATAGATTTATGAATCTTTGGGATAGTATAAAAGTAAGGGATCGTGGGTTTTTTGTTTTCCAAAAATCTCCTTCTTTTTGGTTATCCAACCATTTGCAGTAGATTCTTCCACTAGATAGGCAATCTCCACACGTAAGCGTTCTGTGGGGTCTTCTTTTATTTTGACATAGTTTCTTGCGTCTGCCAATAGTTTGAGGCACACTTCTCGGTACGTTGTGGTATTCTGCAGAACTATGGCGCCGCCTTTGTCTGCTGGTTTTATGGTAACTTTTTTCTCCAAGGCTAGCTGTTGTATAGCCTCATGTTCCTTTTTACTTGTATTATGGTAGGTTGTTATAGACCTAGGGTCTATTTCAGATACTTCCTTCATGACAGCTTTTTCGAAGGCCAACAGGTCCAATGGGCTCAACCCCTGGAAACCTCCGGGAGCCATACCAGGAGTATGGGTCCACCAGACAACCCAACAACCAGCAACAACCTGGTTTAGTGGTAAATCTGTCGGATACCAACCTAACTACCACACAAATAACAGTCTTAGAGAAAGGGCTGAGCTACGTACCAACTCCTACTCTGGACAAATTCAGACTCTGTAGCGAAGTCAATGAATTCATTAGGAAAATCAAACTTCAAGTTTTCTTCAAAGATAAACCTCCCACTAGTGATTTGGAAAGCGACACAGGTCTCCACAAGAAATCCAACTTTGTACCACCTTCAGTGAGCCTCCCTGTGGAACTGTTGGCCTTCGAAAAAGCTGTCATGAAGGAAGTATCTGAAATAGACCCTAGGTCTATAACAACCTACCATAATACAAGTAAAAAGGAACATGAGGCTATACAACAGCTAGCCTTGGAGAAAAAAGTTACCATAAAACCAGCAGACAAAGGCGGCGCCATAGTTCTGCAGAATACCACGACGTACCGAGAAGTGTGCCTCAAACTATTGGCAGACGCAAGAAACTATGTCAAAATAAAAGAAGACCCCACAGAACGCTTACGTGTGGAGATTGCCTATCTAGTGGAAGAATCTACTGCAAATGGTTGGATAACCAAAAAGAAGGAGATTTTTGGAAAACAAATAACCCACGATCCCTTACTTTTATACTATCCCAAAGATTCATAAATCTATGGATAGTCCTCCTGGGAGACCAATAGTATCGGGCATAGGTTCAATTCTTGAACCCCTCTCAAAGTTCGCTGATGCTTTTTTAAGACCTATAGTACAGAGTACTAACACATACCTACAGGATACAAAAGCTGTCCTATGCCTTTTACAAGATCTACCCTTTGACCCAGAAATCAATATCCTGATGGGACTTGATGTTGAAAGTTTATACACAAGTCTACCGCCTAAGAAACCCTGCAAATCCTTGAAGAAGTACTCTTCGAGAATTCCTGGATATACCACACACCAAGACACGTGGTCTTAGAATGCTGCCGTCTGGCCCTAACTGAGAACTACTTCAGATTTGAAGATACGTTGTACCGTCAAGTGCACGGAACTAGCATGGGAAGCACTTTCGCGCCGAGTGTGGCGGGTCTCTATGTCCACCACCTTGAGAAACAGAAGATCCTAAATCCTCACAATCCGTACTTCAACAATTTAAAAGTATGGAGACGTTACATTGACGATGTTTTTGTGATTTGGGAAGGCAATGAGACCGAGGCCACCAGTTTCATTAATTGGCTGAACTTACAGGATCCATTTTTAAAGTTCACCAACACTATGAGCAGGTCCCAAGTGGTCTTTCTGGACCTTAACATCACAGCGAACCAAGGTAGCCTGACCACAACCACGCATTTCAAACCGACTGCAAGAAATTGTCTTTTGATTTACGATAGTTTTCATCCCAAACAACTAAAAGACAATTTACCTTTCGGTCAATTTCTACGTCTAAGAAGAAATTGTACTGAGAAAACGGATTACTATACCCAAGCAAAGGATTTGGCGGAGAAATTGACAGCCAGGCAGTATCCTAAGCACCTCATATCAGCAGCCAAGAAAAGAGCGAGCAATAACAACAGAGATTCCCTCCTTGAACCCAGACTAAATAAAAACACACAAGAAAAGAGACCAATATGTATAACAACTTATAACATAGCATCTAACAAGGTGTCTAAAATAATCAAAAACACTGGCGGACACTGAACAGTGCCAACCTAGACATACCCAAACCAATGTTCAGTCACAGAAAAGGAAAAAACCTTAAGAACTACTTTGTCCACACTCGTCCCAAGATTAACACCAAATCTGATGGACAAAGAATCCTACAAACTCTGCCTACAGGACATTACCCGTGTAATAACTGCAGCGTATGTCACCTCACGTCAGCAACTAAAAGAGTGACATTTAACAATCAAATGACATGGGAACTCCGCAGTTTCACTAATTGTAACACCACAGGTGTGGTATATCTGATTACCTGCACCTGTAATCTCCACTACGTAGGCATGACTACACGAAAAGTCAGTACTAGGATTGTGGAGCACCGTAGTAACATCAGGTGCAAGCGGGCGACAACAAAAATGTCAACCCATTTTATCGAAAAACAACATACACCTAACGACATGAGGTGGGTGGTCCTGGAACATATCAAATGTAATGACAACCTCGAACAGCGACTTCTAGAGAGAGAACAACGCTGGGTTTTTAAATTACGTACAGACACTCAAGGCTTGAATGATAATATTCCGTGGGGTCAGTTCTCAAAATAACAGTCTCCTCTGACATTACATCTAAGGGGTATGTTTTTTGAAAGAATACCAGTCACCCTGCAATTAGAAAAGTCATCTGATCAAATTCCCTCTTAACCAGAGGTCAAGCTATCAATCTCCTCTGGCATTACATCTATTGGGAAACTCCTGAGCAAATACCAGTCACCCTATATATGACACGCTAAGAGTCAGCCGATCAGTTGCAATTACTCTCCGTTCATAATCAAACACTTCTTCAGGGAGTGTAAATACAGTATTCATCTGTATGTTTGTTTTATATGAGTACGTCTTAATCACCTTAGTGATTCCTCAATAGGCACTCGTATTAGACCTCTTTTGTATATCATCGTGAGGCTCATTGTATGTATTTGTTCGTCTTCCTTGTTTAGCCTCTAATCACCTTATACTCTTATCAATAGCTACTAACGAGTATTTTACCTTCCCATAATGATAGGAACTCGTATTAGACCTCTTTTGTATATCATTGTGAGGCACATTGTATGTATTTGTTCATCACCTTTGTATTGCCTATAATCACCTTATACCCTTCCCAATAGGCACTAATGAGTATTTTACCTTCCCAAAATGGCAGCCACATTGAGCCATAGAAGGCGGCCATTTTGTTCTTTAGCTTCCGCTCTAGTCTTCTAATCATGAATCGGCGGGAAAACACCCTTTAAAAACAAGCAGTAGGGACTCACTTGTTAATATGCGGTCGGGAGGGAAGCAGGCAACAGCCGGAGCAGTTTTCATTCTCAAGTAAGTTATTCTCTCCACAGCACCGGACCGGGCAGACAGCAGAGCCTCTCACAGTGCACCCCCCTTTTTTGCTACAAAGCTTTCATTATCGCTTTGTTTTTCCTTTCTCCTACAGTGGCGATGATCTCTCCAGCCCCTCTCAGACCATGAAGCACATTGTTGCTCCATAATTAGTATGTGTTTTATTATGTCACTGTATTTTCTTTGTCGTATTGTTTTGTCTGTACATATTAGTATGTTTTTCTAGGTTTATGCTCTTTCATTTCATTCTATTTCCTGGCAAATAAGCATTCACCTAATTGCCTGGCATGTCTCAGATTACTGACAATCTACTCACTTAGGGTAATGTCATGTGGTATTCCTTTTTGGTTTTTAGTTTTTTGTGTTTAAACTAAGCTGGCCCTATAGTATAACATGACTATTGAGATGCCCATAGCTCTCATAACCACACAAGGATCTTATGGGAGAGCTCTTAACAACACACACCAGCAGTGAGTGTCTGATAATATGTAGTTAATGTGCAGCATGGCGTTTTCACTTACCTACATAGCATGAAGTAGGTCTCGTATGCCGTTTTCTGTTTTAGATTCAATTGATCAGCATCAACATGGTTTCAATAACTACCTATACAGTACATAGACTGTACTTGATAATGCTTTTTATTCCTTTCTCTATTACAGATACTACGTGATCAAAGTACTGTATGTATTAACTCTTGCCTGCTAGTATTTTGCAGCATTTTTTCCTATCCTTAGGTCACTTTGGAGTGGTACTAAACAGGGCTGGACCCTGTTTGTCCTGAAGAAGAGCACTGGGGTAGCTCGAAACTAGTTGACGTTCACTAGGGACCCCTGACTAATTAAAAACAGACACCCTAGCGACCAACCCCGTTTTTAATATATCGGCTAGGAGCCTGAATAAATTCTTTTTGCCCACTAGCTAGATATTTTTAGTCTCACCCACTCCACCCCCATCACTGCACCACACATAGTCACTCACAAGTAGTGCTCCTACGTAGTGTCGCAAGTCGTAGCACGCCTCAGCCCGTAGCGGGTTAGGATGGCCCCTATGATGAAGCATGTCACCATGGGAAACCATGGTGAGTGAGGGGACTCAAGAAAGGACATTTTTCCTTTACTAACTATTTTTTTGAATCTTATATTAGTAAATTTAATTTTCTGAAAAAACTGGCTAGTTTTCCATAACCGAGATTTCGGTGTTTTGTAATTCTTGATCATTTTTGGAGGGTGGACCTAGCATATCCCTCTTTCTCCCCTTATTTTTCTGATTTTGTGATCTACAGCGCCCAGCTGTGGGAGTTATATCCTTCCTGAGGTTTACCCTTGACACTACCTTTTTTAAAATAAAAAATAACCTTCTTGATAAAATGGCTGAAATCACTGGACTCACATTCTCAGAAGAGGAAATTGAAAGAACAATTGCCTCAATGCTTCCATTAGCAGGGGCGTCACATAGAGACTCAGACGAATCTAACCAATGTTGGGATGAATTATCGGAATTAAAAAGGAATCAAATTAAAACCTTAGTCCATGGTATCATGATGACTGAGTATTTAAGATCCAATACTGCCCCACGAGGATTGATTGTACACAATGAGCCTTTCATATTCCAGCAAGACAAAATTTTTAAAAAGGATTGGTCGCTTATTTCCTGGCACTGCACCAGGGACTGGCTGGTCCTTATCATCAAGACGGCTGCACATTTATCGGAGGAAATGAAAGGAGAGATCCAAACACTAGAAATTCGCCTAAAGACCTTCCAAGGGGTTACAGAGCTTAAGAAACGCCTGGAAGAACTTAATAAATCAATGACAGACTTTGAAATAACCCTGAAGGACACAAAATATACCAAATTCAAGAAAGACCAGAAATCCTTCTCACATGAAAAAGCTTACCCCTACACAAAGGAAGGATATATCCCGTCAGGGAGAAACGCGGGTATAACACTGACAGTGATGGATCAGATACTGGTTCAGACAACTCAGATGGGAACCTCAACCAACAGAACAGAAATAGGAACAGGCGATTACGTGGCGGACGCATGAGGAATCGGGGAGGATATAATTATGGCTGGCCGACATACCAAGGACCACCACCATATGGAGGCCCACCGCCTTTTTCTACGGACCACCACCCCCTTCCACCAACATCCGTATCAATATCAATCCCACACGCCATGGGATCAAGCACAACCAAACACCCCGAAAATCATTCTTTTTAGGAAGAGGCAAGGGCCCACAGAGGGGAAAATCAAGAAGAACCCAACAGGTCCAATGGGCTCAACCCCTGGAAACCTCCAGGAGCCATACCAGGAGTATGGGTCCACCAGACAACCCAACAACCAGCAACAACCTGGTTTAGTGGTAAATCTGTCGGATACCAACCTAACTACCACACAAATAACAGTCTTAGAGAAAGGTCTGAGCTACGTACCAACTCCTACTCTGGACAAATTCAGACTCTGTAGCGAAGTCAATGAATTCATTAGGAAAATCAAACTTCAAGTTTTCTTCAAAGATAAACCTCCCACTAGTGATTTGGAAAGCGACACAGGTCTCCACAAGAAATCCAACTTTGTACCACCTTCAGTGAGCCTCCCTGTGGAACTGTTGGCCTTCGAAAAAGCTGTCATGAAGGAAGTATCTGAAATAGACCCTAGATCTATAACAACCTACCATAATACAAGTAAAGGAACATGAGGCTATACAACAGCTAGCCTTGGAGAAAAAAGTTACCATAAAACCAGCAGACAAAGGCGGCGCCATAGTTCTGCAGAATACCACGACGTACCGAGAAGTGTGCCTCAAACTATTGGCAGACGCAAGAAACTATGTCAAAATAAAAGAAGACCCCACAGAACGCTTACGTGTGGAGATTGCCTATCTAGTGGAAGAATCTACTGCAAATGGTTGGATAACCAAAAAAGAAGGAGATTTTTGGAAAACAAATAACCCACGATCCCTTACTTTTATACTATCCCAAAGATTCATAAATCTATGGATAGTCCTCCTGGGAGACCAATAGTATCGGGCATAGGTTCAATTCTTGAACCCTCTCAAAGTTCGCTGATGCTTTTTTAAGACCTATAGTACAGAGTACTAACACATACCTACAGGATACAAAAGCTGTCCTATGCCTTTTACAAGATCTACCCTTTGACCCAGAAATCAATATCCTGATGGGACTTGATGTTGAAAGTTTATACACAAGTCTACCGCCTAAGGAAACCCTGCAAATCCTTGAAGAAGTACTCTTCGAGAATTCCTGGATATACCACACACCAAGACACGTGGTCTTAGAATGCTGCCGTCTGGCCCTAACTGAGAACTACTTCAGATTTGAAGATACGTTGTACCGTCAAGTGCACGGAACTAGCATGGGAAGCACTTTCGCGCCGAGTGTGGCGGGTCTCTATGTCCACCACCTTGAGAAACAGAAGATCCTAAATCCTCACAATCCGTACTTCAACAATTTAAAAGTATGGAGACGTTACATTGACGATGTTTTTGTGATTTGGGAAGGCAATGAGACCGAGGCCACCAGTTTCATTAATTGGCTGAACTTACAGGATCCATTTTTAAAGTTCACCAACACTATGAGCAGGTCCCAAGTGGTCTTTCTGGACCTTAACATCACAGCGAACCAAGGTAGCCTGACCACAACCACGCATTTCAAACCGACTGCAAGAAATTGTCTTTTGATTTACGATAGTTTTCATCCCAAACAACTAAAAGACTATTTACCTTTCGGTCAATTTCTACGTCTAAGAAGAAATTGTACTGAGAAAACGGATTACTATACCCAAGCAAAGGATTTGGCGGAGAAATTGACAGCCAGGCAGTATCCTAAGCACCTCATATCAGCAGCCAAGAAAAGAGCGAGCAATAACAACAGAGATTCCCTCCTTGAACCCAGACTAAATAAAAACACACAAGAAAAGAGACCAATATGTATAACAACTTATAACATAGCATCTAACAAGGTGTCTAAAATAATCAAAAACACTGGCGGACACTGAACAGTGCCAACCTAGACATACCCAAACCAATGTTCAGTCACAGAAAAGGAAAAAACCTTAAGAACTACTTTGTCCACACTCGTCCCAAGATTAACACCAAATCTGATGGACAAAGAATCCTACAAACTCTGCCTACAGGACATTACCCGTGTAATAACTGCAGCGTATGTCACCTCACGTCAGCAACTAAAAGAGTGAGATTTAACAATCAAATGACATGGGAACTCCGCAGTTTCACTAATTGTAACACCACAGGTGTGGTATATCTGATTACCTGCACCTGTAATCTCCACTACGTAGGCATGACTACACGAAAAGTCAGTACTAGGATTGTGGAGCACCGTAGTAACATCAGGTGCAAGCGGGCGACAACAAAAATGTCAACCCATTTTATCGAAAAACAACATACACCTAACGACATGAGGTGGGTGGTCCTGGAACATATCAAATGTAATGACAACCTCGAACAGCGACTTCTAGAGAGAGAACAACGCTGGGTTTTTAAATTACGTACAGACACTCAAGGCTTGAATGATAATATTCCGTGGGGTCAGTTCTCAAAATAACAGTCTCCTCTGACATTACATCTAAGGGGTATGTTTTTGAAAGAATACCAGTCACCCTGCAATTAGAAAAGTCATCTGATCAAATTCCCTCTTAACCAGAGGTCAAGCTATCAATCTCCTCTGGCATTACATCTATTGGGAAACTCCTGAGCAAATACCAGTCACCCTATATATGACACGCTAAGAGTCAGCCGATCAGTTGCAATTACTCTCCGTTCATAATCAAACACTTCTTCAGGGAGTGTAAATACAGTATTCATCTGTATGTTTGTTTTATATGAGTACGTCTTAATCACCTTAGTGATTCCTCAATAGGCACTCGTATTAGACCTCTTTTGTATATCATCGTGAGGCTCATTGTATGTATTTGTTCGTCTTCCTTGTTTAGCCTCTAATCACCTTATACTCTTATCAATAGGCACTAACGAGTATTTTACCTTCCCATAATGATAGGAACTCGTATTAGACCTCTTTTGTATATCATTGTGAGGCACATTGTATGTATTTGTTCATCACCTTTGTATTGCCTCTAATCACCTTATACCCTTCCCAATAGGCACTAATGAGTATTTTACCTTCCCAAAATGGCAGCCACATTGAGCCATAGAAGGCGGCCATTTTGTTCTTTAGTTTCCGCTCTAGTCTCCTAATCATGAATCGGCGGGAAAACACCCTTTAAAAACAAGCAGTAGGGACTCACTTGTTAACATGCGGTCGGGAGGGAAGCAGGCAACAGCCGGAGCAGTTTTCATTCTCAAGTAAGTTATTCTCTCCACAGCACCGGACCGGGCAGACAGCAGAGCCTCTCACAGTGCACTCCCTTTTTTGCTACAAAGCTTTCATTATCGCTTTGTTTTTTCCTTTCTCCTACAGTGGCGATGATCTCTCCAGCCCCTCTCAGACCATGAAGCACATTGTTGCTCCATAATTAGTATGTGTTTTATTATGTCACTGTATTTTCTTTGTCGTATTGTTTTGTCTGTACATATTAGTATGTTTTTCTAGGTTTATGCTCTTTCATTTCATTCTATTTCCTGGCAAATAAGCATTCACCTAATTGCCTGGCATGTCTCAGATTACTGACAATCTACTCACTAAGGGTAATGTCATGTGGTATTCCTTTTTGGTTTTTAGTTTTTTGTGTTTAAACTAAGTTGGCCCTATAGTATAACATGACTATTGAGATGCCCATAGCTCTCATAACCACACAAGGATCTTATGGGAGAGCTCTTAACAACACACACCAGCAGTGAGTGTCTGATTATATGTAGTTAATGTGCAGCATGGCGTTTTCACTTACCTACATAGCATGAAGTAGGTCTCGTATGCCGTTTTCTGTTTTAGATTCAATTGATCAGCATCAACATGGTTTCAATAACTACCTATACAGTACATAGACTGTACTTGATAATGCTTTTATTCCTTTCTCTATTACAGATACTACGTGATCAAAGTACTGTATGTATTAACTCTTGCCTGCTAGTATTTTGCAGCATTTTTTCCTATCCTTAGGTCACTTTGGAGTGGTACTAAACAGGGCTGGATCCTGTTTGTCCTGAAGAAGAGCACTGGGGTAGCTCGAAACTAGTTGACGTTCACTAGGGACCCCTGACTAATTAAAAACAGACACCCTAGCGACCAACCCCGTTTTTAATATATCGGCTAGGAGCCTGAATAAATTCTTTTTGCCCACTAGCTAGATATTTTTAGTCTCACCCACTCCACCCCCATCACTGCACCACACATAGTCACTAACAAGTAGTGCTCCTACGTAGTGTCGCAAGTCGTAGCACGCCTCAGCCCGTAGCGGGTTGGGATGGCCCCTATGATGAAGCATGTCACCATGGGAAACCATGGTGAGTGAGGGGACTCAAGAAAGGACATTTTTCCTTTACTAACTATTTTTTTGAATCTTATATTAGTAAATTTAATTTTCTGAAAAAACTGGCTAGGTTTCCATAACCGAGATTTCGGTGTTTTGTAATTCTTGATCATTTTTGGAGGGTGGACCTAGCATATCCCTCTTTCTCCCCTTATTTTTCTGATTTTGTGGCAGTACAAACACCAGTTGAAGATCATGTATATAAAATTATGGTAGCAAAACAAGGAACAGAAGTAGATGAAATGTTTTCATTAATAACAAAAGATGAATTGCCAGAAGAATTAAAAGATACAGTAACTCCCATAGTATGGGATCTCACGGCAAAAGAAGTAGGATTCATGGCTAAAATAGACCCAGTTCAAGTAACTGTAAAAGAAGGTGCAATTTTCCCAAATACAAAACAGTACAAAATGAGTGCAGAAGTAAAAGCAGGTGTCATTGAAGAAATCAATCGGATGGTCAAACAAAATATACTGAGAGAAGTAATGAGTAGTCCATGTAATTCACCAATCATGGGACTAAAGAAACCTAGTGGTAAATATAGAATCGTTCAAGATCTGAGGAAAATCAACAAAATTGTAGAGCCATGTTGTCCTATAGTGCCAAACCCTGCAGTAATTCTGTACCAGATTCCTTGGAATGCTGGATGGTTTACAGTCATAGATCTGTGTCAAGCCTTCTTTTCAATTCCGTTACACCCAGGCAGTCAGTATCTTTTCTCATTTAAATTTGAAAACAAGGTCTATGTATGGAATCGTGTTCCTCAGGGGTACACAGAAAGTCCTTCCATCTTCAACCAGATACTGAAAAAGTGCCTTGAAAAACTAGTGATGCCAGGAAGCTCAGTTTTAGTTCAATATATCGACTGACTTATTGGTGGCGTCGACCACCAGAGAAGACTGTGTTGTTGATTCCATAGCCTTATTAAATCTTTTGGCTGAGGAAGGGCATAAAGTCTCACCTGAAAAGTTACAGTTTTGCAGGACAGCGGTTAAATATCTAGGACATCAAATTGAGAGGGGAAAAAGAAGAGTAACCTCTGAAAGAGTAGCATTAATAAAAAGAATGCAAATGCCAGTAACACAAAGACAAGTAAGAATGTTCTTAGGAATAGTAGGTTACTGTCGACAATGGATACCAGGATTTTCCATGTTGGCTAAGCCCTTGATTAACATGACCAAAAAGAAAGCAAAAGATCCTGTTGAGTGGGAAGATATAAGTGTAGAAGCCTTTGTAAAATTGAGAAACTCCCTTTGTTCAGCACCTGCCTTAGGCATGCCGGATTATAAAAGAGAATTCGCATTATTCTGTCATGAAAGAGAAAATTGTGCACTTTCAGTTTTAACTCAAAGACATGGTCTGGACAGACGTCCTATAGCATACTTTTCCGCTACACTAGACCCTGTAACATCTGCATTGCCAGGATGTTTGAAAGCAGTAGCAGCAACATGTTTGAGCATCGAACAAAGTGAATCAATTGTGATGGGACATCCTGTAAAAGTATATGTTCCACATGCAGTAGTGATTCTGTTGACCAGAACACGAACTCAGCATCTCACTCCTAGTCGGCTGACTAAGTATGAGAGGATAATAATGGGTGCAGAAAATGTAACCATGGTGAGGTGTACGATAATAAATCCAGCAAGCTTATTACCAGATCCATATCATGAGACAAATAAAGATGACGAAGAAGATGAACATGATTGTATACAGATTACAGAACTATGCACAAAACCTCGCCCAGATATAGAGGAACAGCCTCTTAAAAACCCAGATAAAGAACTGTTTGTTGATGGCTCTTGTCAGAGACATGAAGATGGCAAGCTAACAGCTGCTTATGCAGTATGTGAATTAACTGGAATAGTCGAAGCATCCTATTTACCAGGGGTAAAATCTGCACAAATAGTTGAATTGATTGCACTGATAAAAGCGTGCAAAATTGGGAGGAATCAGAAAATAACCATATTCACTGATAGTCAATATGGTTATGGGGTTGTGCACGATTTTGGCCAACTGTGGATGCAGAGGGATTTCATGACTTCTTCAGGATCCCCCATTAAAAATGGACAATTTGTAAAAGAATTGTTAGAAGCAATACAATCACCAAAAGAATTGGCTGTGGTGAAATGTGCCGCACATCAGTCAGGAGATGACTGGGTGGTAGTTGGCAACAGATATGCAGATCTGGTGGCTCAATATTGTGCCAAAACCAGAACATCAATGAATAAGAGGGTGGAAAGAATGGGAATCAGCTGCCAACTTATGCTATTTATGCCACCTGAAACCTGGAACGAAGTGAAAAGATTACAAGATGAAGTGGATGAGGTTGAAAGAAAAAGGTGGATCAAAACGGGTTGTTCTCAAAGAAGAGAGGATGAAGTATGGATCAGTACAGATGGCAGACCAGTCATGCCAGATTGTTTACTCTCACAAATGGCCAGAATGTATCATGGAGACACACACATAGGGAGAGATGCAATGATTAGACTATTCAGACAAAATTGGTACAATCCCAAATTCAGAGCTGTTACAGAGAGTCTTTGCCAGAGATGTCTAATTTGCCAAATGCACAACACAGGCAGGAAAACGATAATTGGGTTTGGGAAGATCGGAAAAGCAGAAGGTCCATTCATAAGACTACAGTTTGACTTCATACAGTTACCACCATGCAGAGGGCTGAAATACGTATTAGTCATAGTGTGTCTGTTTTCAAAGTGGGTGGAGGCATACCCAACTAGGAGAAATGACAGCATTACAGTTGCTAAGCTGTTATTAAGAGAGCTCATACCTAGGTTTGGTTTCCCAGTATCTTTGGAATCAGATAGAGGAAAACATTTTAACAACGAAGTGATCCTGATAATCTGTGAAGCATTTCAAATCAAACAGAAACTGCATTGTGCATATCGTCCAGAGGCTTCTGGAGTGGTGGAACAATTGAATGGCACCATAAAGTCAAGATTGGGAAAAATGTGTGCATCAACATCATTGGAGTGGCCTGATGCATTGCCACTCGCTCTGATGGGACTCAGAAGTATACCTGATCGGACAACAGGTTTGAGCCCCCATGAAATTATGATGGGAAGAGCGATGAGACAAACACACGTTCCCACAAATAGACTGGTGAATATTTCTGATGATATGGTGTTGGACTACTGTAAAGGATTGGCTGACCTAGTGCGTTCTGTCTCTCACCAGGTTGGAGAAGACGCAGTTTCCAGACAGCCTGAACTAGAACATGATCTGAATCCTGGTGACTGGGTGGTGGTGAAGAATCACACCAGAGAAACGTGTCTATCACCCAGGTGGAGCAGACCTTGTCAAATCATATTGACCACAAACACAGCAGTGAAGTGTGCCGGATTTCCGAATTGGATTCACGTAAGTCACACCAAGAGAGTACCAGACCCAGAAGAAGAAAACACTGAGACGACACCAATCACTGAAGAAGCTGAAGGTTGCCAAGCTGAAGAATCTCAAGCTCGAGGTTCAAGAGAGGCTGACGGAGAACAACCGAGCACAAGTCAGGATTGGATACCAGTGGTCGAAGTTCCTGAGGTTTTCCACTGAACAAGAAGCCAAAGAAAATTAAAAGCAATTGTAGAAGATCAGATAGGTGAAGAAGAAGGGGTTCAGGCTCAAGAAGACAAGCTAGTAAACGACCCTGAACCAAATCAGATAGGGAAAGAAAATTGGACTGAAAGCAGTGAAGAATTAATAGAATTTGAACAGGGAGAGACAGGTTTAGAAGAAGCAGGTCAGGCTGCAGAAGTACACAGTGCAATAAGCCCTGATCAGAAGCAGTTAGGACAAGAGGGAAAAACAGAAGAAATAGAGACTGAGAAAAGTGAACATAAAGAAGTAAACACAGAACAAAGTGAATTGTTGGAAACTCACAGTGGAGCTGCAAATGAGAAACCAATAAGACCAGAAAAAGAACAATTAGATAAGTTAGAGAAAACAAAGAACAGAACAGTACAAACCAGTGAAATTAAAAAGGCACTTAAAGACGAAAATAAAGAAACAGTACAAACAGAAAAGCCAAGAAAAGGAGACCAGTGGCCAAGTTTCATCAAAAGAGTAAAGTGCCACATAAAAACAAGAAGTGAAGATCCAGATCAGGTACCTGAAGTAACAAGTCAAACAGATCAAGAGAAAAAGTCTGGGAAAAGAAAAAGTAAAAGATTAAGACTTGTGAACAACAAATTCAGGGGTCCTGATTGGACGTATATTGTTCTTGAAGACTTTGAAAGTTCAGAATCAAGTGACAGTGGTGGTGAAGGAACAAGTGCAGAACTAACTTACGAAGAAGAAACAAGACCACCCTGACTAAACAAAAGAATCTATTGAAGAAAAGGAACAGAAATAAGAAGAGCAATCTTCCTTGTCGAAAAATGCCTGATGATAGGGATACTGGGAGACCAAAGAGAAAATGCTGTAGAAGATGCTGTGCAATTTGCATATGTAGTCTAGTATTGGTGCTTATAGTATGGTTAGTCCTGATTGTAGCAATTCCTTACCTGATGATAATAGATAAAAAGAACAATAATGAAACTATAGGGAGGAAAGAAAACATGAAAGGAAATAGGGTAGAACTAATGGCAGAAGAAGATGAAGGAATTCATCATGTGATAGCTGATAATGACACTAGTTTAAATGTTTTCACGAAGTTATTGTTTCAGTATGTAGATACCATGGAAATTAGTAATTGTTATGTCTGTATGAAATTACCTGAATCAGTAGCAGAAGGATTAACATACCATCATTTACCACTGACATATGGCATTTCATGTAGCGTATTAACAAGTTTATTTTATAGTACAGGTAGACTACAATATTACTATTCCAATATAGATGTTGTATTTTCTGAAATTCCTATTCGCAAGAGTATGAACCCAGTGCTTAGCGCCTTAGATGCACAGTTTATGGGAGAGTTTTTCTTAACAATGAAATCAATAGACTTAACACATGCACGTAGACACAATCTAACATGTTCTTTATTAGAAGAAGAGAAAATATTTTTGAATTTAGTAGAAGATAGAAGACAGGATTTTCAAAAGAAAGCTACAGAGCATAAAGCTCATTTACCACCTTGGGTAGAGAAAGAGGGAAGTTACACACCTGGCAAAGCTCAAGCTTCTATGGCTCTGGATTTCGAAAAGAAGGGAAAAATTTGTCTTCATAGGTTAAAGACTGACTATAACAATGTTTTCATCGGTACCAGTGATTGTGAACACAATTTTTTAATATTGGGAGGTTGGGGACTCAAAGGAGGAACAGATTCAGTTTTTCCTGGTATCTATTATGTCTGCGGGAATAAGGCTTATTTTAGGCTTCCTGCACGGTGGTATGGAAGTTGTTACTTTGGAATAGTCTTTCCAAAGATATACCACGTAAAAAGAAACACTGGAAGCAATGAAAACAATGGCGAATTAACACGTAATAAAAGAGCTAGTTTTTCAGAAATAATAGGTGATATATTTGGTGCATTGATACCTTCAGTGGGAATAATTCTGAACTCAAGGAAGATATGTAAATTATCTACAGTGGTTGATCGTTTATCAACGAATACTGCTGGAGGGTTTCTAATGATTAATGTGGAAATGGTTGCAATTAGGTCAATGGTGATGCAAAATCGACTTGCTCTTGACATAATATTGGCGAAAGAGGGCGGAGTTTGTAAATTATTGAAAACGAAACACTGTTGCACTTATATACCGGATAAAAGTGCAGAAATTGGAACATATATAAAGAATATAACTAAACTTGAGCAAGAACTTAAACCACTGGAAGTTGATAGTGTATGGGAAAGATTGACAAATAGTATATCGTCAATCGGAACCTGGTTTTCTAATATAGGTAAAGGACTTATAGGTCAAATACTAATTCCCTTAGCAGGGATAGCAATAATAGTTCTGACAGTAGTATTTTGGTGTAAATGTTGTAGAAAGAGTGGAACTTGTAAAGTGACTGAAAAAGGAAAGAAGAGAAAGAGAGATGAAATTGAACTGGAAGAATGGAAAAGTTATTTATACAAAAAGATTTGAAAGGAGATTGTAAAAATAGAAAAGCTAAAAATGAAAATGAGAATGAAGTGATTTGCTAGAAGTTGGCATCTGATTGAGGGTACTTTTTTGATGGCTCAGAAACGCCATCAGAGAGGGGATTGATGGAGCAAGGTTTCGCAAATGAAACTTGCTCGTATGCAATCTTCCTCATTGTATTAATATTAAAACTTGTATTGTCTGTATTAATATTTGCACACACTACATGAATAGTTAGGAAGCTTGCCTATGTTGTTTTTCTAACAAATAACGCTTGTTCCTAGTCTAAAATGGCCGCTTAAGCGCGGGAATTTAAGTGTGCATGTCACAACCTGATCACATGGTGTGACGTCTTTCTTTGCTTGGTGGGAATTTCTGCTTCTGCGCAGTGTGCAATAAAATGGCTGCTCAATGTTCTCACATGCTTAAGCTTGCTCCTGTGTCATTACTAAATTGTCATTTCTTAACACAATTAATGCGGGATAGGATTTTTATAATTAAATGGGATTAGAAATAAGATAAGTGGGTATACAGTGAAACGTTTTATTTTTGATTTTAATATTTCCTTCTTGCACTTTTAGTAATTCGTAATCTTGGGCCTGGGTTGGTGACTTGAAACTAGAGAAGCAGAAGGTTCTGCGCATGTCCCCTGAAAGACTGCCAAAATGAAGTCAACTTGGACGTCTCACAAGGCCATGACCTATCGGCCGAAGAGGATGTTCTAAATGTACAAATTTGTAACAAAAGATACAATTGCTGTAGAAATTGTATATAATTTGTTGTGAGACGGGTGGGAAATAAAGTAAATGTATTAAATTGAAGGGGAGGGAACGTTAATACACTAGGCTTCACAAATTAAGCCAAATTTGTCATGGTGCGAGAATCCACTTCCTGTCCCTGCCCAATCAGAAGTAGTGGTCCCATATTTTAGCAACATTAAGGGGAGGTACATGGGCGTAGAAGGGTATAATAGAATATAGCATTAGTAGTTAGTTAGCTCAGACTCTTAGAAGATACAGAAGAGCTCCAGACTGCCCAGCTGATCGATTGCTGACTGAATCCCTATCCAGAAGAGGTCCTGAGGAGGGGTGGCGGAGTCCATTAGAGGGAAGAATCGATGAGAAGTCGAGTGCCAGAGAGGGGAACGGCGCAGGCGTCGTTGTAGAGAGGTCACCAGTCCGGTCCTGATCCCGAAGAAGGTCCTTGCTCTTCATCCTTCCAGGGTCCTATTCTTTCAAACTCCTTGGCTAAGGGTTTGGTTCTCGCATTTAGGTAAATATATGCAACCTTTAGTTGCGCTGCTGTTCCTATCTCCTCTTTTCCTTAAACACCGTCATTGATTAGAAATAATCATTCTATGGTTTTCCACGAGTATTCTGATCAAATACCGTGTCTTTTTCTGTATTTACTCTGCTAAAAACTTTAGATAAACCTTTTAAAACTTCTTGACTCTGTGGTTATTTCAGGGTTATGTATTATAGTGAATGTCACTCATTTTAAACTTCCCAATTAGCAAAGGATCCATTGGTAAGTTATTACTCTTCAATCAGAAGGTAATTGGTAGCAGGGATTTTGATAAAAGAGTATATCTGACACCCAGCGTAAGTATTAGTGTAGTATGAATGTATGGGCTCAAGTGAGTATATGGTGTATGAATGCTGTTTGCTAATATCGCGCTGGATCAACTGCATTCCGCTCGTTGCTTACCATTGGCTTTGTGGTTTGTAACTCAGATTTTCTGGCTTTCTATTTGCTGGCTTTATTTGTTTTAGACTGTCTAGCTCGAGTTTGCCCCTCCTGTTGCCCAAATCTTGTTTACTGTATTCTTCCATAAACTAGCTTTCTGTAAACAGGCCTTTAAATCTTGTTCTTATCTTGCCACATTTGCTGTGCAGTCAAAGACAGAGGTCAAATGTCAGGCTTTGTCTTCTAGGGAGTTTGTTGTTTATTTTTCTTCCTCTGACTTTAAAGTGAGAGTGTTTATGTGAAAATCTGGCTGTGGGGGTTGCTTGAGGAAGGCTGTATGACGTCATATTTTTTCTAGCACACAACAAAATGTAAATGTCTGTAAATGAACAGTGCTGGCGATCACTTCAGTACTGTCATGTCTTCCAGTTAGGCCTGGAGGGAAACACTGCCTTTTTACATATACACATGTCTTTCCTAAAGTTGCCTTCACTTTTACACAATGACTTCTGATATACATTTGCAACAGAGACAGTCTAGATTAGATTCATGGAAACTATACTTGCTTACAGAATCAATTTCGCAAGAACACTATCATGCTACCTTGACACCATGTGCAAGGTTTTTAGAATATGTTTTACAAATGAGCTTGTTATTTACGTACATATGGCGACATAGCTATCTATAACACACAAACTACGGCAGCCTGATCAAGATCTCGGCCCGAGGCAAGGATGCCTTTTGTTATAAATATACATCCATTTCTGGGTGTTGGCAGAGGAGTGCTTTGCTGTCATTGGCAATGTCTCTACATGTTGATTCCTCGGCCCAGCAGCCTGCTGATATCTCTATGAGTGGTGTCCAGCTCGTGACCACGACGGGACCTACATTCTTTCCCTTCAGGTAACGGGGGTTGGATCATCCAGTAAGGGGATTCTTGGCAGACCGCACACACGCGCGCCCTAGACACTTAGGTTAGGGGACAAATTGGAGGAGTACGCCAGATTTCTATATTGTTGTATATGTTTGCATATATACATTGTCTCAGCACAATGGTGGAACTTTTCATTCTGTTCACTGTCCTAGTACTTCTAATAACCTTAATTTGCTTCTTTCTATTGATCATTACAGCACATATATTTTATACAAGAATCACGTTGGTTCAATAGATATTGAAAACTTCCCACTGGATATTCCTTGTATGTTTCTCTGAGATAAGAAGAGCTCTAGCGACTGAGCAAAAGGGTTCTAGGTCTGTTACCACGATTCCTGGGGGTCAGGGTTGTCATGTTCAGTAGTTGCCAGAACCATTTGCTATCCGCCTAGAGTTAGGGGGCTTATGGTAGCACTGTGAGCTAGCTGGCTTATAGGAGGACATATCCTGAGGGGGTGCATGGAATAAGTAGGGCACCATTCCAAAGGTTATGCCGTCCACAAACACACAGCTCCTATCGTAGGGTGGAAACTACATGACAGCACATTGGGTGATGACATTTCCACACATTATCTTTCGTGCACTAAATACTTTTATCAGTAAAACTGTATGTAGGTGCAAATCTAATAGTCATTTCAATTGAAATTGTTTTGTCTATAATGGCAGTATACTACCATTCCATGCATACTCCACATTACCCCTCTCAACTCTACTCTACACCACTCAATGCCACTGCACTCTACTCTGCACCATTCCACACTATGCTACTCCACTCCACATCATTGCACTCTTCTCTGTACTACATCACTCTATGTCTCTCTACTCTTCACCACTCCACTCTACTGTATGCAAATGCACTCTACCCTACATTACTCTACTATGCACCACTGCACTCTTTGCAACTGCACTCGAAACCACTCCGTGCCACCCAACTCTGCAACACTGCACTCAATGCCACTGCACTCCACGCCAATGCTCTCTACTCCTTACCACCCCACTGTACGCCAGTGCACTCTATGCCAATCCACTCTACACCACTCTAATCACATCTGCACCGCTGCATTCTACTCTGAAACAATCTACTCTACACCACTGCACTTAGCACCACTCCACTCTAATCTGCACCACTGTACAACATTGGATTCTATGTCACTTTACTCTGCACCACTGTATGCAACTGCACTGTACACCAATGTACTCTACACCACTCTACTCTACACCACTGCACTCTAAGACACTCTACTCTGCAGCACTGCACTCTCTGGCACTGAACTCTGTGCCACTCTACTCTATGCACTCTAATCTGTGCCACATTACCCTATGCCACTGCACTCTACTCTGCATCACTCTACGCCACTCTACTGGACTATATGCCAATGCACTCTACGCCACTCTAATCTATTGTGCACCACTGCACTCTACACCACTTCACTCTACACCACTCTACGCTATGTCAGTGCACTCTACCCCACTCTACAATGCACCACTGCACTCTTTGCCACTGCACTCTACACCAATGCACTCTACGTCACCACTCTATACCACTCCACTCTACTCTGCACCACTCAACTCTACGCCACTTCACTCTACTCTTTAAAAATCTACTCTACGCTTCTGCACTCTAAGCCACTGCACTCTACTTCACTCTTCACCACTCCACTCTATGCTACTGCAGTGAACGCTGCACCACTCTACTCTACACCACTCTACTCTATGCACTGTGCTCTACCCTGCACCACTATACTCTACCCTACACCATTCCACTTTACTCTGAAACAATCTATTCTACAGCACTGCACTCTATGCCACTGCTCTCTACTCCACTGTACTCCACTCTACGCCACTGCACTCTATGCTGCACCACTCTTTGCCTCTGCAGTCTACTCTTTCACTGTACTGTAAACCATTGCACTCTACGCCAATGTACTCTACACCACGTTACTCAAAACAAATGCACCCTATGCTGCTGCACCTATGCGAACTACTTTGCACCAATGCACTTTACGCCACTATACTACACAACATTCTACTCTATGCCACTACACTCTATGTCATTGCACTCTACGCCACTCTATTCTACTCTGCACCACTGCACTCTATGCCACTCTATTCTACTCTGCACCACTGTACTCTTCATCACTACTCTCTGCACCACTCTACTCTGCACCACGTTACTCTGCACCACTTTACTCTGCATCATTTTATGATCCTGCATCATTCTACTCTGCACCACTCTACTTTGCACTACTCTATGACCCTGCAGCACTCTACCACCCTGCACTCTACGACCCTGCACTCTGATACTCTACTCTGCTTGACTGCACTCTATGACCATGCACTCTGACATTCTACCCCACATGACTGTACTCTATGCCACTGCACTCTGTGGCACTGCACCCTATGCCCCTGCACTCTATGCCACTCTACTCTTTATTGCTCCACTCTTCGGCACTGTACTATACACCAATCCACTCTAATCGACTCTGCCCCACTGCACTCTACGATACTCTACTCTATACCACTCCACTCTATGCCACTTCACTCTACTCTGAAACAATCTACTTTATGCCACTGCAGTCTATGCCACTAAATTCCACTGTGCACCAGTCCACTCCACTCTATGCCACTGTATTGTACACCGCTGCACTCAGACTTCGAAAAATCATTAAAATGTTACTAGAGCTGCAGGTCTAGTGCACTTAAATAATCTACTTGACCTAATAGTAATGCATTTGACCCGTAAACTGGTTTCAAATGATATGATTGTGGGCAAATATTTTAATTCTCCTGGACCGAATCAAAAGATCGGCTATATTGCGCTACATCGAAATTTACAAGCTGAATGTAGTCCTATTGCTAGAAACCCATCTGCTGGGGATCCAGTAATCCTTCCTTGGTCGATTTGGATATGATAGGGTCTTCCACTTAGGTTTTGCTTGAGGCTCCAGGGTCTGGCCTTCTTCTCCATAGGTCTCTTCCAATGACAGTAACTAAAGTACATGAGGAGCCCCAGGGGAGGAACGTTGGTATCGAGGGCTGCATGGCCTCCAGGCAGTACAGCTTTGTCTCTTGTTATGCCCTCTGCAGCTGTTGCAGCCCACCCTCCAGGCACTGTGAGCTTTGTTGATGACACTACCCTCTGGGACCACCCTGGTGGGAGGAGATTTTAACGCTGTCCTGACCCTGAGAGGGACAACTCCGCCTTCCCCCACCCTGGCAGGAGGGCCCGCTCTATGTGGCTTTCGAATTGGGCTGATTCCATAGGCCTATTTGTCGCATGGAGTTCCTGGCATCCCTCAATGTGGGCATAAACACATCGATCATCAGCCCACAACGCAGAGGCCCAGATCGGCTTACTGTGGCTGCCAGTGACTGATCTCCTTGTACTGCGCTTTGTCCGTATTCTCCCGCATGGTATCTCTGACCATGCTCCCCTCCTGGCAGAGTGGGACGCCCAACCACAGACGTTGCGACCCATTTGGCGTTTTAGTGCATGGCACTTAAAGGCTCCTGAATGTGCCTCCTTCATAGAGGAAGAGCTCCAGGCCTTTTTCCAGACTAACAATGGTTCTGTGTCGTCAAAGAAGATGCTCTGGGCAGTGTGTGAACCGACTCTGAGAGGATTGATTAAAGGATATGTCTGAAGACAGGAGTCATCGCAGCAAGAACAGGTGACCGATCTGGAAAGTAAGATAATTAGTCTGGAATGCCGAACCCAACAACCCGACTCAGGGGAGGTACAGCGTTTACTGGAAGTTATGCAAAGTGAATTGAGGCTAGTCTCCCTTGAGGAGGCGAAGCACTGCTGGAGAGCCTCAACTCAAAGAGTCTATGAATTGGGGGACAAATCTGGTAAATTACTATGCTGGCTGACAACTCGAGGTGTCTCCAACAGGGTGGTGCCAGCCAAAAGAGACCTGATGGGTGACCTTCAGGAGGAGTTGCTGGTGATTGCCCAAGTCTTTGCAACATTCTACCAAAACCTTTATGCACGGTGCTCAATGCCTCCCTTGAAGATGGAGAACCCTATGCTCCGAGACATCCTGTTGCCCTCGATTCCAAACTCCCTTGCCCTGGACCTAGACCAACCTTTAACGGAGGAAATAGACCTAGCCATCTCCAAACTTCAGTTGGGGAAGACCTCTGGACCTAATGGGTACCCCATCGAATACTATAAGAGATTCTGCTTCATTATAACGCCCCACTTACTGAACTTCTTTGTAGAGGCGATACAGCCGGGATTGTTTCTTGCTGACCTGAACTGTGCCACCATTGTGGTCATCCCCAAAGAGGGACTGCATCCTGACCAATGCACCTTGTGCCGTGTGATCTCGCTTATCAATGTGGATATTAATTCTGGTGACTCGACTGACCCGTACCCTAACCCATCTTATTCACCTGGACCAATGTGGCTTCATGTCGGGTAGAAGCACACACCACTGAATTCGGCAGGTAAAAGTGGCACTATCCCAGACACAAGGAGTTGAGGGCAATCTAGCCCTTCTCCTTGTTGACTTTTGTAAAGCCTTTGACACAGTCTTGTGGGAGTTCCTGGAGGCGGTCCTGCTGCGGGCGGGCCTGGGCACAACGTTTCGAAGCATGGTCCACCTCCTCAATCACAACCAAATGGGTCAGGTCTGGGTGAACTGCATCTTATCCGCCCCCTTCGCAATCCAGCGGGGGATGCGTCAGGGGTGTCCACTGTTCCCACTATTATTCTCCTTAGCCATTGAACCACTGGTGTGCCTCCTACGCTGTGATGCGCGGGTAGTGGGATGGAGATGGGGGAATGGGCTTGAAGATCGGGTGGCATTATATGCAGATGACATCCTACTGTTCCTCGGAGACCTTCTGGCCTCTGGCACTTGAGATTCTTCATCTTTATGGAGACGCCTCTGGTCTACACATTAATACAAGCAAACCCGTCCTGGTGGAGGAGAGTAGAGATGCTGAGGGTTGCTGCTGGTGCCCAAATATTCCCCTGCGACGTAGTGCATATAAATATTTGGGGATACATATATCCCAGCTTCCAGATCTGGCCTCAAAACTTAATTTCCAGGGCCTGGCCTCAGCCCTTGACCGGGAGCTGAGCCGCTGGAAGAGATTGCCGCTTAATCCTATTGGGTGCAGTGTGGTCTTTAAAATGATGTGTCTCTTCCGCTACCTGTATGTTTTAATGAATTTCCCATACCCCATACCCAGACAGTGGTTCCAATCCTTGACCTCCAAACTAACCTCCTTCATCTGGGATGGAGGCCGCCAAAGAGTGGCTTTTAACTCGGCACGGAAGTCGCCATTTGACAGGGGGGTGGGGGTCTTTGACATCTATGCATGCTATCTAGCCACACATGGTGCTCATCGAGTGGTTCATGGAAGGATGGGATGACCCGGCTTACCGCCTGGAGCCTGATACACTGCTGGAGGGCAGCCTTATGCCTGATTCGGTGGGACCGGAGGCTGACGAAGCTCATTCCCCTGTAGCCGGGAACTTGGCTTCAACAGCTCTCTGCCCTAGAAGGATTCCACCAGTGGGATCGCATAGGTATCACATATTTAGGAGATATCTTCAAAGGCAATGTCCTAATGTCCTTCCAGTAACTAAAATAACAATTTCCCCTAGCAAATACGCAATTCTTCTGATTTCTTCAGATGCAGAATGCTCTGGGGGCGCACCTCCCCCACGATAGCCAGCTTCCAGAATATAGCTCCCTCGAGGCAAAGATACTAATGGGGCAGTTGGGGAAAGAAGCAATAACCCAGATCTATCGCTTCTTGATTACTCATGCCCCATATGGCTTTGACTCCCTTTGACAGAGGTGGGTTGGATGGGTGGGTGAACTAGATGACGATGACTGGAAAGAGGCATGCCTGGATCTCAAGGAACCAACAATATCTGCATGCTTGCATATGATACAGGTGAATTACTTCCACATGACCTACCTATCCCCATCACATAAACAGCAGATGTTCCCGGCACCCAATCTGTGTGTGAGCGCTGTGGATTACCCGCAGCTGATTTCTTCCATATGGCATTTCTTCCATATGGCATGGAGCTACCCCAAACTGGGACCATTCTGGGGCGGGATGAAGCAGGAGATCTCGGAGGTCCTGACGCGCCCGATTGAGATAACCTCCAAGATAGCATTGTTGGGACTTGTGGAGGAGCTGGGGGGACCCCACGATGAATGACTGTTTATAGATATGGCCTGCTTAGTGACCAAACGGGGCAAAACCCGTTTATGGAAGCAGCCAGTGCCTCCCTCGCTATTGGCGTGGTGCACTGGTATCTACTGGTGTGCACAGCAAGAAAACTCTGTATATGAAGCCCGTGGACGTCCTCAAATGCATGAGAAAGTATGGGGGAATTTGTGGGTTTTCCATGGTCTACCTCTATGAGCGGGTTGACACCTTGGTGGGCCGTAATATATGCTGTTGTGGATCTGAATAGCCATATTTTCTCTCTTTTTTCCTCTTTGATAATTGTAATGTATGAATGATGCTTGCTGTATCTATAAGCAAAATAAAGTTGGTTATAAAAAAAAATGTTATGTGTTAGAAACAAACTGACATCTTCAGACAGCTCACTTGACAAAAACCTGTAACTGTAGTAAGAGAAAGAAAAATAAACTCCATCTTTCAAGCAGCAATTAGTAAAAAGACAAACTGACATTTGCCCTATTTCCTTGAACACAAAACAAATGTGTCAAGAAAAAAACAAGATTTAATGGCATCTTTACTGCTCATTCACTTTCTGAATGAATAGAACACCTGTTCCTTTCCAGCTTAAGTTCACTAACCAGAACGGACTAGTAGATGATAAAAATAGTTAGACTTGATAAAATCTGCCTCGCAATTGCGAGTGGGCAAGTAGATTTTTCGAGGCCTGGCTGAACTCTATGCCACTGCATTCTACACCAATGCTCTCTATAACACTGTGCTCAAAACCAATGCACTTTATGCCACTACACTGTATGCCAATCTACTCTGCACCACTGCATCGTATGACACTATACTCTACTCCACTGCACTCTACGCCACTCACCACAATTGCACTCTGTCACTTTACTCTGCAGCACTCTACGCCGCTGCACTCTACACTAATGCACTCTCTGCCACTCTAGTCTATGCCACTCTACTCTATGCCACTTTACTCTGCGCCACTTTATCTGTGCCCTTTACTCTGTGCCACTTTACTCTGCACCACTTTACTCTGTGTAACTTTACTCTATGCCAGTGCACTCTATTCTGCACCACTCTCCTCCGCTCTACTGCACTCTGCGCCAATGCACTCTATGCCTCTCTAATCTACTGTGCACCACTAAACTCTATGACACTGCACTCTATGCCACTTTACTCTACGACTCTCTACTCTACGCTGCACCACTGTACTCTATGCCAGTGCACTCTACCCCACTCTACTATGCACCACTACCCTCTTCAGCACTGCACTTTACACTACTCCTGTCTAGGCCATTCCACTCTGCACCACTCCACTCTTCAACACTGCACTCTGCAACATTGCACTCTATGCCACTACTCTAAACTACACCACTCTGCCCTGCACCACACCACTCTACACCACTTCACTTTACTCTGCAAGAATCGACTCTATTCGACTGCACTCTATGCCACTGCACTTTTCACCACTCTACTCCACTAGTAGATGCTGTGCCACTCTACTCTACACCACACTACTCTATGCACTGTGCTCTACCCTGCACCACTAAACTCTACCCTGCACCATTCCACTCTACTCTGAATCAATCTACTCTACGCCACTGCACTCTATGTAATTGCAATATATGCCACTCTACTTCACTCTATGCCACTGCACTCTATGCTGTGCCACTCTAGGCCTCTGCAGTCTATACTATGCCACTGTACTCTAAACCATTGCACGCCACACCAATGGACTCCACACTGCTTTACTCAAAACCAATGCACCTTATGTGACAGCACCCACGCCACCTACTTTGCACCACTGCACTTTATGCCACTATACTCTACAACATTCTACTCTATGCCACTGCACATTATGTCACTCTACATCACTGCACTCTATGCCACTGTACACTACGTCACTCTATGTCACTGCACTCTATGCCACTGTACTCTATGTCACTGCACTCTATCAATCAATCAATCATGGGTTTGTTGAGCGCGACTACTCACCCGTGGGGGTCTCAAGGCGCTGGGGAGGGGGGGAGGTGCAGGATCCAGTCCATCAAGGAGGAGGTCTGTCGAAGAGCCATGTTTTGAGGTTTTTCGTGAAGATGGGGAGTGATGTCGTCTGTCTGAGGTGGAGCGGTAAGGTGTTCTAGGCTCTGGCCGCGAGGAAGGACAAGGAGCGGCCTCCTGATCTGGACTTCCTGGTGTGGGGGACCACGGCGTAGGAGAGCTGGGCTGATCATAGGGTCCTTTGGGGTGCGTGGAATTCGAGTCAGCTGTTCAGGTATGCAAGTCTGGTGTTGTGGTGGGCTTTGTGTGCGTGGGTGAGAATCTTGAAGGTGATTCTAGCCTCGATGGGGAGCCAATGGAGTGTGCGCAGGTGCTGGGAGATGTGGCAGTGTCTTGGCAGGTTGAGGACCAGTCTTGCGGCGGCGTTCTGGATGTTTTGTAGCTTGCGGGTGTGTTTTTTGTTTATTCCGGCGTAGAGTGCGTTGCCGTAGTCAAGTCTGCTGGTGACGAGGACGTGAGTGACGGTCTTTCTGTGCTCAAGGGGGATCCATTTGAGAGTCTTGCATAGGAGGCGGAGGTTGTGGAAGCAGGAGGATGCGACGGAGTTGATCTGGCGGTCCATTTTGAGTTCGGAGTCCAGGATGATTCCGAGGTTGCGTGTGTGGTCCGTGGGGGTGGGCGGGTTTCCAAGGGCGGGGGCCACCAGGTGTCATTCCAGGCATCGGGGTGTGGGCCCATGATGAGTACTTCTGTTTTGTCAGTGTTGAGTTGTAGGCAGCTGCTTTTCATCCATTTAGCGACTGCTTACATGCCTTCTTGAAAGTTGTGCTTGGCAGTGTTGGGTTTGTTGGATAGGGAGAGGATGAGTTGGATGTCGTCTGCGTATGAGACAATGTTGAGTCCGTGTGTTCTGACGATGGGGGCGAGCGGAGCCATGTAGACGTTGAACAGCGTGGGGCTGAGTGAGGATCCCTGGGGGACTCCGCAGGTGGTTGGTGTAGGGTCCGAGAGGAAAGGAGGGAGTCTGACCCGCTGCGTTCTGCCAGAGAGGAAAGAGTGGATCCAGTTGAGGGCCTGGCCCCGGATTCCTGTGTCGTGAATACTGCGTGTTAGGGTGCGGTGAGAGACTGTGTCGAAGGCCGCTGAGAGGTCGAGGGGGATGAGGGCTACTGTCTCTCCTCTGTCCAGGAGGGAGCGGATGTCGTCTGTAGCGGCGAGGAGGGCGGTTTCTGTGCTGTGGTTTTTTCTGAAGCCGGATTGGGAGGGGTCGAGGATGTTGTGCTCTTCGACGAAGGTGGCGAGTTGGCTGTTGATGGCTTTCTCAATGACTTTCGCTGGGAACGGGAGCAGGGAGATGGGTCTGTAGTTTTTGAGGTCGGTGGGGTCCGCTGAGGGTTTCTTCAGGAGAGGGTTGATCTTGCGTGCTTCCAGTTGTTGGGGAAGGAGGCGTTCGCGAGGGAGCGGTTGATGGTGTGGCGAAGCATGGGTGCGATGGTGTCGGCGGCTCTGTTGAAGATGTGGTGGGGGCAGGGGTCCGTGGGGGCCCCAGTGTGGATTGACTTCATCGTCTTCAGCGTGTCTTCAGTGGTGAGGGCTGTCCAGCTGTCAATCATTGGCTTCAGGGTGTCAGGGGTGGAGGGTGAGGGTTCAGTGTGTTGGCTGTCTTCGCCGAAGTTGTCGTAAATGTTCTTGATCTTGTGGTGGAAGAAGGTGCTGAGTTTGTTGCAGAGGTCTTGAGAAGGAGGGATGTCTGTAGATTCGCTGGTGGGTTGGGCGAACTCCTTGATGATGCTGAAGAGCTCTTTGCTGTTGTGCGCGTGTGTGGAGATTCTGT
The DNA here is from genome assembly GCA_963921515.1 of Calotriton arnoldi. Classification (NCBI taxonomy): domain Eukaryota; kingdom Metazoa; phylum Chordata; class Amphibia; order Caudata; family Salamandridae; genus Calotriton; species Calotriton arnoldi. The sequence goes on along the minus strand of CAWUFW010005261.1, from coordinate 96,577 downwards.
CTTTAATCGCTGTTTTTCTCGTATTTCTGATGAGTTGGTGGTGGGCATGTGTGGCTGCTCTGAAGTTGTTGTAGGGTTCTGTGGATTTGGAGTTCCTCCAGGTCTTTTCGAGGCAGCGGCATGTGCGTCTGGACTCTCGAAGTTCGGTGGTAAACCATCTGGCTTTCTTGGCGCGTGTGTTGTTGTTCTTCTTGAGGGGGGCTATGGTGTTGGCGCTGTCGGAAATCCATCTGTGCAGAGTTCGGGCTGCGGTGTTGGGGTCGTCGTCTTCCGCGATGGTTGGGGTGGAGTTGCCGAGTGAGGCGGTGAGCTGGTCATCGGTGATTTTGGTCCAGTTTCTTTGTGGGAGCAGGTGCTGGAGTCTGTAGATGGTGGGTGTTCTGAAGGAGAAGTGGACGCATCGATGGTCTGTCCACAGGGTTCAGTGGTGTGGCTGAAAGTGATGGAGTTTCCTGTTGTGAAGAGGGGGTCGAGGTTGTGTCCTGCTGAGTGCGTTGGTTCAATCACGATCTGGCGGAGTCCAATGTTGTGGAGGTTGTCCAGGAGGAATGTGCTGTTGGGGTCTAGTTGGCTGTCGAGGTGGAAGTTGAGGTCTCCCAGCAAGGTGTAGTTGGTGGATGCGAATGCCACTCTATTCTACTCTGTACCACTGTATTCTACATCACTGCTCTCTGCACCACTCTACTCTGCATCACTCTACTCTGCACCACTCTATGACCCTGCACCACTCTACTCTGCACCACTCTAGTCTGCACCACTCAATGACCCTGCACCACTCTACGACCCTGCACTCTATGACCCTGCACTCTATGACTCTGCCCTCTATGACCCTGCACTCTGACACTCTACTCTGCATGACTGCACTCTATTCCACTGCACTCTATGACACTGTATTCTATACCACTACACTCTGTTCTGCACCACCCAACTTTATGCCACTCTACTTCACTCTGTGCCACTGCAATCTACGCCACTGCACTCTACACCTCTGCACTCTACTCTTCACTACTCGACTCTACCCTACACCACTCCACTCAATGCCACTTCACTTACACCACTCTACTCCATTTTGCACCATTCCACTCAATGCCATTGCACTCTACACTACTCTACGCCACTGCACTCTATGCCAGTGAACTCTACACCACTTTAGACGAAACCAATGCATTCTAAGCAACTGCACTCTAATCCAATCTACTCTGCACCACTGTACTTTGCACCACTTCACTCTAGGCCACTCTACTCCACTCTGCTACATTTGACTCTACGACACTCTATTCCACGATACTCCACTGCATGATACTCGACTCTATGATGCTCTACTCCATTAAACTTTGCTCCACTGACATTCTACTTTACTTTATGCCACTCCACTCTACAGCATTCTACTCCACTCCATGCCATTCTGCGACACTACTCCACCCTACGATGCTTTACGGAACTCCCTCTATGCCACTCCATGCCACTTTACTCCACTCTGTTCTATGCCACACTACTCAACTCTACTCCACTTCACTCTATGTGACTCCACTCTATGACAATCTACACCACCCGACTCTGCAACACTATACTCCACTCTGTGCAACACTTTCTACGCCACTTCACTCTGCTCTATACCACTCCATGGCACTTTATGCCACTCCACTCTACAACACTCTACTCAACTCTGACACTATACTCCACTCTATGCCTCTCAACTCTAAGCCCTTCCACTCTACGACACTCTATTCCCTCCACAACACACCACAACACTGCACGCTACTCGATGACACTCCACTTGACTCCTCTCCTCCCACTCTACCTTACTGTACACCACTCCACGCCAGTCTATGCCACTCCATAACATTCCGCTCTACTCCACTTTACGACACTCCACTCTACGCCACTCACCTTTACCACGCCAACTTTTAGCCATGCTGAACAGCAGCCACTCTAGTGTACAACATTGTGAAAACATATTGGCAAAGCCAATAGCTGTTGCATAGGCAAGACCTATTGGATTTGCCAATTATTGTTAATTTAACAGGGACTCCTCCTGTAGAAAAGATAAATGGATAGCTGCTCAGGTCACAGATCAGCTGGCGACCCCATTCTGCTTATAACCTTCATTAGTTATCGTAGTTGGTATATTTTACGGACAGCCACTTGTGTAGTGCAGAAAGCAAGATTCAGCATGATTGACAAAAGGATTTGGCTGCTGACTACTTTCAACAAAATGTGTGCTCAAGGTGGTTGTCTTTTTCAATGAAGTGGTCCACCAGAGCTCTTCAGAGTTCCTGAGAGGAGTTGGTGCAGTCCAGTTTACGGAATTCAGATATGATTTTGAAAGAATTCTTACTTAGGTTGGACATATTAGATCCGTGTTAGCCCTGGCATCTTTTGGCGTGTTTCCCCTGTCTTTTTGCTTTCTGACCTCCTGGTTTTCACTCTGTTTTTGCTGGTTTATGGTCTCTTCGCACTTTCTCACTGCGGTTCAGTGTTAAAGTGCAAGTTCTCCTATTGTAAATTGGAATATAGATTGGTGTTTCCATGTTTGGTATATTTGATTTAATGGTAAGTCCCTAGTAAAGTGCACTGCGAGTGACAGGGCCTGTAAATCAAATGCTGCTAGTGGGCCTGCAGCACGGATTGTGCCACCCACAGGACGAGCCGTTCAAAGGGTTCACAGACCTGCCACTGCAATGTCTGCGTGCAGTTTTACTGCCATGCCGACTTGGCAAATGCACCCACTTGCCAAGCCCTAACCTTCCCTTTTATTACATGTGAGTCACCCCTAAGGTAGGCCCAAGGTACCCCTATGGGCAGGGTGCAGTGTATGTGAAAGGTAGGACATGTCCTGGTGTGTGTGACATTTCCTGATAGTGAACTACAGGGTAATTTGTTTTCACTGTTGAAAGGCTATATGTCCCACAGGATAAAATGGGGAATACTCTGTAGCATTTTACAAGTATATCTGCCCATTGGGACAAGGTAGATAAATTGGGTTTAGTATGCCTGAACTCAGAATGTCAAAATGCATCTTTTAGTGAAGATGATTTTCATGTTATGTGTTTGAAATTACCACTTTTAGAAAGTAGGTATTTACTTGCTTTGCCATCCTGTGTGCCTCTGCTGGGATGTGGATTGACTGACTGGCTTTGGAGTGACAGGGGCAGGGGATGTGCATTCTTTTCAGACAGCCACTGGGGGGGGTCGAGGTGTGTCCTGCCTTTCCTGGATGAGTCAGGGCTGGGCTGAAATAGACCAAGGCCGCATTTAGAGTAGTAGGAGGAGATTTCCTTGCACCTGAATGGGCCTGGTCTGCCTTGGACAATGCTGTTTCCACCTCCTACTGGGAAGCTGGGCCAGAGAGGACCAAACTGGTTTGGACTGAGCACAGACACTCTCTGCTGGAAGAACTGCCAGGAGGAGTACTGCCCCTTTGCTGTATTGTTGGTTTGCTGGGTTGGCCTGCAGTTGCTGCTTCTGCCTTGGGCAGTGAAAGGACTGGACTGAACTTTCTTTACTTGTTGCTGAGTATCTTCATGGGCTTGAAATAGAGCTTACCTCCTGTTCACGAAGTCTCAGGGACAGCAAAGACTTCACTTACCTCTAGGTACCGCCTCTGGAACCGTGGGTTTCAGTTGCCTCAGAGGGGGAAAGCAGCTGACACCGTCACCGAGCCGCTGCGGGCTCCGTGACCTGTGGGCACCGCACTCTGCACCGCCTCGCTTCACTCCGCCACCCTGGTCTCACTGACGACGTCCCTGCCCGCTGACCGAGACACCTGTGACTGCCGTGGTTTGGGGGCACCGCTCATAAGTCACACGACGCATTGCCCCGTCCCACAGCGCAGTCTGGGACAACCGATGCCAGCTCCCATCAACCGGCACTTTCACTTGCACCGTGACCTGTCAGCAATGCCACGAGCACCGCCTCACTCAGCAACGCAGCCCTGGTCTCACCGACGCCGCTGAACGACCGTCACTGAGCCACTGCCTGCCCCTGCAACATGAGGGCACCGCACCACTATGCTTCACATCGCAACAACGACAGTTGCAATGACCGGCCCTCACCGACGAGGTCGGCTGGAACCAAAGGTACTGTTTACGAGTCTGCTGACACTAACGCCGGTCCGCACTGACACGGTCAGCCGGAACTGTGGGATTCTGTTGTTTTCAGCACCGTGGTAGCACTGGACGGATCTACCAGCTACAAGGAACTGCATTTTTAAGTCATACTTGCAAAGAGCCTAGTTTTGATTACTGTATGTTGGTCTTTTATCGTTTTGGTCTTGTTCGCAGAGATAAATATTGGTTATTTTTCTAAAACTGGTTTGGTGTCCTTTTGTAGTGTTTTTGCTGTATTACTGTTGGTTATGTGCAAATGCTTTACACACTGCCTCTAAGATAAGCGTGACTGCTCGTGCCAATCTACCAAGTGGGTGAGCAGGGGTTATTTCAGTAGTGTACCCCCCTTATCCTGACTAGTAGGAAAGGTCCCTATTTGGACAAAGGTGCAAACCATTGCCAACTAGAGACCCCCATTTCTAACAATCCGTGATACATTCTGAGTACTGAGATTTTGCTTGTTGCTGTATAGATTATATATTGTCATTAGAACCGTATTTTCATGATCAGTTTTTGCATTTTTCTCCACTCTCTTTTGAGGCTTCCAGATTTCATTTTCTTTACCCTTACTTTGGAATTGGGTTAGCCAGCCTTCCAGCTGCATTGATAGTATTCTGAGGCTTTGAAGGGCCTCAGTTTGTCAAAAGTAACCAGGTCGAATTAATTGGTGGACATCAATTGGTAGACTTGCAATGTAGCAGAGAGATGTGACTGAAAGGAGTCAAGACTGATGATGCTCCATGGGCTAGCAAGAACATTTGTGCTAGAGGCAGCCGGTGAGGGGTGCAACGGGGGAGCAGAGGTTTAAAATGAATATGTGGTGAGCACTCCAGGTGATAAGATTGTTTCCTGTTACGGACATAAGTCCTTTTGAGGTAGACATGACATCAAGATTATGGCCAGAGGAGTGTGTGAGCCCAATGACTAGTTGGTGGAAAGTGTGATGCCTGAGACCAGGACAGCATCTGGGAACACTGCGGTGTGTGAGATGATCAATAAATAAGAACCAAGGAGACAGAGACCGCCAGAGTAAGTGAACAATAGATAAATAAGGACTCACACTTCAATGCCAAGAAATGTTCATGCTAGTGGTTGCCAAAGCATGTTTGCATGCTAGTGCTATTCTCCATTGCACTTTTTGTACAGACAGTTTCTAAAAAGGGTTTAGTAGCCCTTAGGAATGGGCTTCATGTAGGATGGGAGAAGCACCTTCTCCCTGACAGTTTCTTGGTTGAAGAGGTGGTTCGGGCTGGAATCTGATATAGGCAGTTTTGGGGGAAGCAGGTTGTCAAGTGGACTTAACAAGGTGGTGGGCAGGTGACAAGCACTTAGGCGGAGACTAATGGGAAAGTGTGTGAAGGTTAGGTTAAGGATGAATGGGGATGGTTGAGTGAGGTTTATCTACTTTTATTTCCGACATTACACTAAAGAGCAAGTTTGAGGGGTGAGGGAAAGTGTTAGTGAAATATGCAGTGGGAGATGGGGTGATAGATAAGGAAGGTGAGAACAGAAAGGGCATTCGGTAGGTAGGAGAATGGGTTTGAACAATATGATAGTATGAGGAAAAAGAGGGTGGTACAGATGCGAAGGATGGGATCACTTAGGAGAGCTGGGCATTAGTAGCTATGTGGCGATTGAGGGGACGGAAGGATGGGGCAGGGAAAGGAGATTGGGAAAGGACAAGGTGGGCAGTGGTATTGGTAAGAGGGAAAGAAGAAGTAGTAATATATTGAGTGAGGATTGAGATGTCTCCCAGAAAAGTGTCAGTGGGAGCAAGAGTGTTGATGCTATTGTAAATGATTCTTCCAGCACTGAAATATTTTTGTAAACTTGCACAACCCTAGCAGAAGCAGATCTATCTGCTTATGTGGTTTTTGGGCTAGAGGGGACAGAAATCTATGGGGGTAACCAACCCGCTAAGGGCTCTTTTACAGGCCCACCTGGAGGAAGACTTGCAGCCCACTGAAGATTATATTGGCTTAACCCAGAAGCAAGAGTTGGATAATTCACTGATGGCTATAAAGGTTCAGACGGAAGTGAGAGTAGAACAACCTACTAAGGTTTACATTCTACCCAGGAGCAACATTAGAACAATTTAGTAAGGGCTACGACACATGGGAGTGAAAGTATATACCCCAACTACGGCCGTAGGATTACTCCCAGGAGGGGAAATAGGACAATGCACTGAGAGCTACATGGAGTCCATCTAAGAGCAAGAGTAGGGCGACCCACAGATGGTTATATGAGACCAGAGTAGGGATACCCACTGAGGACTATAAGAGTCCCATAGGCACAAGGATGGGACAACCCATTGAGGTCTATATGAAGTCCATCTAGGAGCGACATTAGGGCAACCCATTGAGAGCTATAGGTGTCTACAGATGAGCCTTAGTAGAAGAACCCAACTAATGGCTAGCGCTGGCCACCGAGAAATAAGGGTAAGATGACCTGCTGAGGGCTAAATAGAGCCCATTCGGGAGTCAGAAAAGGACAACCCTGAAGCCAGGAAAAGGCAGGCGAGCAAGGTACCCAGCTTACCTGTAGTTGTGTAGTCTGTTTTGGAGGAAAAAAGAATTAAAAAAGCTGAACCTGTTAACTGCTGGTAAACTCCATTAAGGGCCAGGTCAGTGGAATTGGAAAGGTGCAGCCCACAGTAGAGATTATGGCCCTTGGCCGATCCAGGCCAAAAATCACCTAACAGTGAAGTCATCACAAAGAGGCTCTAAACTCCACTGCCCTTCACCCTGACGCCTGGGCTTGACACAATGGGATGGAAGAATAAACAGAAATAGAAAATTGAACAGGAGAGTCTGACGCATAGGAAGGAAAGGAAGGAACAGCCCAGACCAAACTGGAGAAAGACCCTGTGTATTTTGGGTGAGAGAGAGCGAGGCTTGGAGAAAAAGAGAACAGGGCTGCTTTAAAAGTAGGAGGTGACAGCATGCCCCATTTTGTTTGTTTTTACAAATGGAAAAACAAATGAAAGAAACAAACTGCCAAAAATAAATGTGAACACGCAGGTGAGAGTAGGCGGAGCTTCCTAGCAATATCACCTAAGTCTATGAACCAATGTGCAAAAATGCAAACATGTTTTCAATTAATTTAATTAAAATGTAAATGTATTTTAATTAATTGTAGAGGAACAAACCTGCCTCGCATGAAAATTAGGAGGGCAACAGGAATGGGACAGAGGAGATACAGGGTACATTCACTGGCATCAAGCCAGGCAAAGTGTTTTCTTCTTTACATGACCTCTGATGTGTCTGTCATATATGGGCATACACCTTAGCTTATGCCACTTGACGATGACCCAGTGTAACTCACATTCATGTTTTCAAAGCTTAATTTTCTTCAGCAGCTATTTCTCTGTGAGAGTTTTGTCAAGTTGAACATGCTCATAAACTGGAATGAACAGGCATTTTCATGGGGAAGTCATAGGCCCAGACACTTGGAGCTGTCACGGAACGCAGTGCAGCAGCCACAAATGCTGCGCTGCATTGCGTGTAACTGCAACAAATGATGGACGGAATGCTGAATGATGCAGACATTCTCCCCCAGTCAAGAGATCTGGGTTAAATCCATCTTTCTTTGGCCCACTACGCCACCCCAGTTTGGACCCAGCCATATGCAAATCAGTCTTCACCCTGTGCCTCATAAGAACAGTCCAGACCGAACTGCCAAGCCAGGTCCTCCCTGGACCGGAAACAAGCATCCTGGGACCGGTTTTGGGGTATATCACCCTTCATCAGCCAGGCTAGCTTGAATCCAGTGGCACAGTGAGCAAGGGACCCACGTCTGGGCTTACCCGTCCCACTTAAGGCAAAAAGTGTAACTGCAACAAATGATGGACGGAATGTTGAATGATTCAAACATTCTTCCCCAGTCAAGAGATCTGGGTTAAATCCACTGTTCTTTGGCCCACTATGCCACCCCAGTTTGGACCCAGCCATATTCAAATCAGTCTTGACCCTGTACCTCATGGGAACAGTCCAGACCGAACTGCCAAGCCAGATCCTCCCTGGACCGGAAACAAGCATCCTGGGACCGGTTTCGGGGTATATCACCCTTCTTCGGCCAGGCTAGCTTGACTCCAGTGGCACAGTGAGCAAGGGACCCACGTCTGGGCATACCCATCCCACTTAGGGTGAAAAGTGTAACTGCAACAAATGATGGACAGAATGCTGAATGATTCAAACATTCTCCCCCAGTCAAGAGATCTGGGTTAAATCCATTGTTCTTTGGCCCACTACGCCACCCCAGTTTGGACCCAGCCATATGCAAATCAGTTTTGACCCTGTGCCTCATGGGAACAGTCAAGACCGAACTGCCAAGCCAGGTCCTCCCTGGACTGGAAACAAGCATCCTGGGACCAGTTTCGGGTTATATCACCCTTCATCAGCCAGGCTAGCATGAATCCAGTGGCACAGTGAGCAAGGGACCCACGTCTGGGCATACCCGTCCCACTTAGGGCGAAAAGTGTAACTGCAACAAATGATGGACGGAATGCTGAATGATTCAAACATTCTCCCCCAGTCAAGAGATCTGGGTTAAATCCATCGTTCTTTGGCCCACTACGCCACCCCAGTTTGGACCCAGCCATATGCAAATCAGTTTTGACCCTGTGCCTCATGGAAACAGTCAAGACCGAACTGCCAAGCCAGGTCCTCCCTGGCCCGGAAACAAGCATCCTGGGACCAGTTTCGGGTTATATCACCCTTCATCAGCCAGGCTAGCATGAATCTAGTGGCACAGTGAGCAAGGGACCCGCATCTGGGCATACCCATCCCACTTAGGGCGAAAAGTGTAACTGCAACAAATGATGGACGGAATGCTGAATGATTCAAACATTCTCCCCCAGTCAAGAGATCTGGGTTAAATCCTAGTTCTTTGGCCCATTACGCCACCCCAGCTTGGACCCAGCCATATGCAAATCAGTCTTGACCCTGTGCCTCATGGGAACAGTCCAGACCGAACTGCCAAGCCAGGTCCTCCCTGGACCTGAAACAAGCATCCTGGGACCGGTTTCGGGGTACATCACCCTTCATCAGCCAGACTAGCTTGAATCCAGTGGCACAGTGAGCAAACCACGTCTGGGCATACCAGTCCCACTTAGAGCGAAAAGTGTAACTGCAACAAATGATGGACGGAATGCTGAATGATTCAAACATTTGTGGCGGGGGGAGCAGAAGAGTGCCATATTTACAAAGATATGGCTCTCTCCTACCCTCTCCCTAGCGCTGGTACTGATTTCAGTTGCAGAGCACCATGCACACACCTTAGCACCATAGCGCTAGGGTGTGTGCGTGAGTATAGCATAGGTTTTGCACAGGAAGGGAATCCTTCCTGTACAAAAATCTATGCTTAGACAAGTGAAAAAGCTTTTCCTCGTTTGTATGTATGCTGCACAGTGCAGCAGGCGTGCAAAGTCGGAAAAGCACGTAGAAATTAAAACATTTCTCCGATTAACGCCTGCTTTTGAGCGGCGTTAATTTTTGACGCTAAACCCTTTTTACTGATATTTGAGAATAGGGTTTAGCATCAAAAGGCATAGGTGGTAGCACGGGTACGCCCATGTACCACGCATGTAACGCCCCCTTGATACAAAGTAATGCAAAGCAGCGTTTCGCGCTGCTTTGCGTTACTTTTCCATACAAATTAACGCAAATACCAGTTTGCGTTAGTTTGTGAATCCTATAAAAGGTTTAGTGTTGTTTAGCATTACAAAAGTCATGCTAACCCGATGCTAAACCTTTGCGAATCTGGGCCCTAGTCACTTCTGGTACACCCATGCAAGTACACTCCTGTGCCATAAGGAACCACCTTGCTGAACAAACCTAATCTAACCTGTAACACTATCAGGGCCGGACTGGAAACAGCAACGGCCCTGGCAGATTGCTGCTCACCTGGCCCTGGGAGCGGGGGTGGGGGGTGTTAGTAAGAAGCACTGCTCCCGCTTTTGTTACAGAGGGCCAATATAGCAGCACTGCTGCAAAACCAGACCCCACTGCTCCGGCCCACTGGGAAAAACGCCCGGTGCACGCTACGGCCAGTCTGGCCCTGAACACATTTGCAGAGGAAAGGGCATTAAGGGCCAGAAATTGTATTTCAAAAGAGGTGTAGATAGTTTGGGAAAGGGCCCTCCAGAAATGCCATCTGCTCTCAGAAGAGCTAGGTGACATTACCACATTCTGTATGTGAGGAATTAGGTCTTCTCATTTTACGCTCTCTCTCTGCTATTTTTGTTACAGTTGACCGTGGCAATACTCCCTGTTGTTGGGTGTGTGACATCGCTAGAAAAGTAAATGTCAAGCATCACGATGCTTTTGACTAGCACAAGGCAAGTATACTTGATTGTCACATAGACTTGCGACCCAGAACATCAATTACCTGTTGTCTAACATATGCCCTTGCAGAACTGGGAATGTTACAATACCTTGATGGTAATTTAGCAACAAACTTTATCAGACACTGACAATAGCTGCTCAAATGTATCGATTATAGGGAAATAAATAATGTCACCATCAGGCATCGGTACCCATTATCCCTAACCCCGATCTTGCGTACTTAGATTAAAAGAGGAGTAATCTTTACTAACTTTGGACATCCGGAGCGCTAACCATGTGATCATGGTCCTTCACTGGTGAACGCATTCAGGAAGTGCTCACTAGTAGGCTTTGGAAAATAGTCAAAATTGTCTTGGCACTGCAGTGCCATCATCAGCAAGTCCCCTGGGCCCAATAGGCCCATAACCAGTTTACCCGCTCCAGGAGCAAGGAGGTTTGCAATGTCCCAGTGAGTGCCCCGGCTGTGGGCACTGACACTGCTCAAGTGCTCGTCAGAGAGTCGGCTGCACACAGCTGTCTCCTGAACATGCGCAGCTGGCTCCAGCAGCGATTGAAGATGCTCTGTAGCTCCTCCTGCAGGGTAAGTCTTGTGCTTCTCAAATGTGGGGATTGAATTGCTATGCTCCCAGCTGGTGTCCCAGTGATGCACACACGCCGTCCTCCTAGTTTCACGGGGGCAACTCCGGCTCAGTTCTCGTTGCTTCATGGTGATCTATGGGTGACGGCTCGCATTTCTCTGATGACTGCCCGACTGTAGCAACCACTTAGGTTTTGGCCGCCCCTTCTGGCATACGGGGTTGCCATAACACTACTGGCCAAGAGCACCCTTCGTGTGTACAGGGGGAGTATCTCTCACCCTTCTCCAGCATGTCTCACCAACTCATAGGAATGCAGCAATGGACAAATCTGTCTGGTGGGATTCCTCTGCTCCTCATGTCTTCACAAGGCAGGTTTGGGCTTCCCAAAATGGAACTAAGGGTCCTCCTTGTATTGTACCATTACAAGCACACGTACACCCAGTGTATGGACACAGACAATACACTGTACAGTAATATCACCTCCATGCATTGTGCCATAACAGACACACATACATTCAGCATACACATTCATTCCGTACGCACTGCTAAGTACTGTAGCCTTTATGTTTTGTGTAATGGTGTGCTACTTGCAAACTCACACACTGCCAGTACACACATTCCCCAGGCATGCACTGCACAACACTTCTCCCACCATGTATTGTACTCCTTGCAAGCACGCTTACACTCAGCACATGATTTCACTGTGGATGCACTGCACAACACTACATCTCCCATGTAATGTTTCCTCACCTGAATGCATCCACCCAGTACACACAATCACTATGCATTTACTGAACAGCATTGCTCAGTCCCTGTAATGTACCCTTCCCAGGCACATATATACCCAGCACAGTCACCACTCCTGTGCTGGGCTGCACTCGCCATCTAATGGATGTAGGCCAAGGGTGAGTTAAGCACACAGCAGTGGAACTTTAAAAAGGTGCGTGAGCCTACAAGCATCCCTCCAGTGACAGGTTAAAAAGGACCTGTTCACTTCTACTGATCACTACACAGTATACTGCTACCAACGCGCTCACTATGCTTAACTCTTGTTGAAGGCAGTAGGCCACCACTATGAGGGTAGTGCTTTGGGCACCCCTCCCTGTCCAACAAGTCTGAAGTCCGTGAAACAGGTCTATGTCATGGTGCACATGCATGATCTGTGTTTCCCTATGTGTTAGACCTGGCATCTTTTGGCATGTTTCCCCTGTCTTTTTGCCTTCTGACCTCCTGTTTTTGATGGTATACTGGACTTCGTTTTGCTGCTTTAGTGTCTCTGCGCACCTTTTCACTGCTATTCAGTGCTAAAGTGCTAGTGCTCCTACTGTATATTGTGCTATGATTGGTTTTCAATGATTGGGATATTTTATTTACTATTAAGTCCCTAGTACAGTGCACTGTGTGTGCCCAGGGCTGTAAATCAAATTATTCTGATGGGCTTGCAGCACTGGTTGTGCTACCCTCACAGGTAACCTTTCAAAGGTGTCCCAGACCTGCAACTGCAGTGTCTGCGAACAGTTTATACTGCCATGCCGACCTGGCAAGTGCACCCACTTGTCAGGCCCTAACCTTCCCTTTTCTCACATGTAAGGCACCCCTCAGGTAGGCCCAAGGTATGCCGTAGCCAGGGTGCAGTGTATGTGAAAGGTAGGACATGTACTGTTGTGTTTCACATGTCCTGATACTGAAATACTGTGTATTTCAGTTTTCACTATTGAAAGACTGTCTGTCCCATAGGCTATCTTGGGGGCTGCACTGTAACATTTTACAAGCGTAACTTTCTATTGGGACAAGATAGAGAAATGGAGTATAGGCTTCCTGAACTCAGAATATAAAAATACATCTTTTAGTAAAGATGATTTTTATATTGTGTGTTTGAAAATACCATTTTTAGCAGGTGGACATTTTCTTGCTTAACCATCCTCTGTGCCTCTGCCTGTTTGTGTATTCACCGTCTGGGTTGAGAGTGACAGGAGCTGGGAATGTGCATTCACACTAGACAGACACAAGGGGGAGGTCCTGCCTTTCCCAGGTGACTCATAGCCAGGTTGAATAGACCTGGCTGCATTTAGAGTAGTGGGAGGAGTTGTCGCTTGCACCTGAATCGACTGTGGCTGCCTCTCACAAAGCTGTCTCCACCTCCTGCAGTGAACCTGGCCTGAGTCAGGCAGGACTGGTTTATGTATGCCTGAGGAACTTTGTTTGTGCCAACTTCAAATGGAAATGTGGTATAAATATTGGGATCCTGACCCCGTGACTTTAGATCTCTTTGGGATTAAGGAACCTGCCAAGAAGAAGAGCAGGAGAAGCTGTGAATGGAGACTACCACTTTGCTGTGTGCTTTGCTGTGTTGGCCTGCAGTGGTTGCTTCTGTCTTGGGCAGTGAAAGGACTGGACTGAACTTTCTACAACTTCTTTTTCTGAGTATCTCCAAGGGCTTGAGGTAGAGCTTCAGTGGCGGCTTCTCCGCTAAGGCGGAGGAGCGCCGCCCCACTGCTCAAAGGGAAAAATAAAATGATAATAACGTATTGTTATTATCATTTTATTTTTCCTATTGCAGTCAGTGGCGGAGTGGAGCGGGGCTGGCCAGAGCATGGGAGGAGTGGTTTGCTCTCCCTAAGTGCTCATGACTGTTTGACTGGCACTTTTGTGCCTGCCAAACAGTCATGCGCACTTTGCATGTTGCATGCACAAGCTCCCTGTCCCCGTATGAGCGTCAAACCACGGCGTTCAGACCAATCACAATGCTGCATTGCAATCGGCTCTGGGGAGACTTGGTACCCGGGTGCTTCCTGCTGCCAACCGGGACTGCAGGCAGAAGGAAGATGGCGAGGACAAGGGAGAGGCGGCGGCTGGCCGTTAAAGATAAGTCCTTTTTTCTTTTTTCGACTTCTAGGATCTGCATTTTAAGTCTATTTTTGCAATCTTCGCATCCTGATAAGTCTATGTTGGATTTTTATTGTTGGGTCTTGTTTTACTCAGATTAATATTGGCTATTTTTCTAAAACTGGTGTGGTGTCCTATTGTAGTGTTTTCACTGTATTACTGTGTATTATGTGCAAATGCTTTACACATTGCCTCTGAGATAAGCCTGACTGCTTGTGCCAAGCTACCATGGGGGTGAGCAAGGTTTTTTTAGAAGTGTATCCCACTTGCCCTGACTAAAAGGAAGGGTCCCTACTTGGTCCAGGTGCAAAGCATTGCCAACTAGAGACTCCCATTTCTAACACTATGGCAACAAAAATCAGCTTTGGAAATCCAGACAACAGTACAGTTGGTCACTCAGGGCAGGGGTATACATCCATAACCATGCAGAGGACTTTTCCGTCCCAACACTGTGCAATGGGACGAGTATTATCACAAAGACACCCAGACTCCAGAGCTTTCTTTTCAAGGAAGTTCTCCACCAGTGAACCGAATTACACCATAAATGACAAGTAGTCCTAGGCAATAAAGAATTGTGTTTAGGAACAATGACATTACTTAGGGCATAGGTGGCATAACTGATGACATGACTGGTGACATAATTGTCAAATACAGCATAGAGTTACTGTGAGTACCCTTGTGGATACATAGAATGGAAATAAAGTAAGTCCTGGGGGCAAGTGTGGTTGTGCATGTTAAAAGTTATACGCTGCATCATTTACAAATCAGTAAAGTTTGGGGTGCAAGTAGTGCTCCATGTTAAGCAAGGTAAAGATTGAGTGTACCTAGTGTAGGTTGCAGACATATGTTTCAAAGTAAGTTGTGCGTTGTGCTTACACCTCTTGCCTCTTATCACTCCTTGCCTCATATCTGCGAAAAAGGGCAAGCAATATTTGATTGTGGAACTGTACATGCTATAGAACCAATGAAACTTCTGCAATGGTATCAGCATTTGCAAATCCAAGGCTCTTCCATGGACATGCCCTGGATCCATAGTTACAGTTCTTACTGTTGTGAATCCTCAAAAAAGATTATAAAATCAAAATATTGAAATATACTCCTATAGGTGTGAGTTTATTATTGTGTACAAACAATTAAAAAAATTGTTTTTCTAACCGAATACAGCTTTGTAAAAAAAAAAATGATGGTATTCGCGGTTCCTATTTTCAGGTCGACGACACTCGATAAGGAAGTTCTGCCCTTCCGAAATCCTGAAAACATGTGCCTGAAGAGAGATCTGTAGAGAATCAGAAAAGGAGATGCCTCCCAGACCATCAATCAAATTTTTCTTTAGGAGAAGAAACCAAAGTGTTGTTCCTTCTGTTGTCTTTGATTTGACCTGTTGTTATTTGATTTTTCAGCAAGGGTGTACACTCAGGTATATCACGCCGATGTATATTGTTTTTAGTAATTTTCCATAGACTAAATCAGTAATCCTCTTTCTTAAATAATAGCATTTTTTCTTTGCTTTTTTTTATAAAAGGTTTTTTAAGAGAACATAATATGCACTTACGGACATAATGACAAGGGACAAGACTTGTGCAAAGCAAAAATTACATGTCAACACTTCTCGAATACATGCGAAGGATTAATCCGGGACAAGACTTATACAAAGCAAAAATTACATGACAACACTTCTTAAATACATGTAAAGAATGAATCCAAACACATACAACAAAACACATAGAGTTGCATGTCTAGTGTCCTACATTATATTATCATCGGGACCTTTGCCGCTTCAGTCCTCTTATATGTAGTTCTAGACAGTGCTACTTTGCCCTATTGCGGTAGGGGTCAGAGCATGAGTTAATAACAGGATGAGATCATAGATTCCATCTCTCATAGTGCACAGCTTTGTGCGTAGTATGAACCAGTTTATGGTAGCTCTTGGCCCTGTTTGTGATTGCTCCGACGCATTTCGACCTTCAGGCTGGGCCTGTAGTGTATCCCAAGCCCACAGGTTAAGAACTGCTGCACCAGACAAAGCCAGAAAGCAGCAAGAAGTAGTAAAGGCCAAATGTCTTCTGGGAATGGTGATGAAATTATGGATGTGACAACAACATCAAGCACTCTTGGTGAACCTCATTAGGAAAGAGAATCTCTGGTATAGAAATTTTGTATACACCCCACAGGACGTCTTATGTCCTTTTGGACATGTTAGGGCCAGATGGTGCCTTGGGCCAGAGCCCCTGTTCCAGAAAAACTTAGAAGGAAAGATAAAAGCATGTGCCTCACCCAGCACCTCATAATGCCAATCCCCACAATCACACTTCAGATGTAGACAACCCAGACACTCAAGTAGCATTCACACAACACATAGCCCCAACCACATACACATACACATCCCACCTAAGACCACGCACCCTCAAACTACAGAACACACATTCCTACTCATGCTCATTAACGCTCACTCTGCAATACTCCATGCACCAGACATTTCAGACTTCAGCATGTATCTCAAGCTTGACACCCTATTAATCACAGAAACATGGTTCATCGCCACATCTTCATACATTCTAAATGTCCTTCTTCGCACAGGCTACAGCAGGACTGCACACATAAGAGATGAGGGCTCCTTATCGTCCACAAAATTACTGGTCCTGTACACTAGGCAAGCAAGTAACACTAAACTCCATGGAACTGTTGACCTGCTTTTTCCCACTCTCTGCAACTCAGACAACCACCTTCCAACTTATTTACAGTCCTCCAGGGACTTTATTGATGACTTCTCACATCCCCTTACCACCTCTTAAATCCAACATGCTAACACCTCTCTCTTAGGTGACTTCAAGCTCCCAGGCAACACAAGCTAAAAAGAAACAGAGACACACCCTCAATCTCATTGATACACTCAACATGGTACAGCATGTCACAAAATCAACATGCTCCAAATGTACCATTCTCAACTTTGTCTTCTCAACATCACCAACAATTCATTGCAAACCACCCTGCTTCGTGTCCTACCAACAAACCAAGGTCAACCTAAAAGAGAAGGCCAAAGCTTTAGATCCCTCAAAGATTTCTCAATAGACAACCTTATGCTTGAACTCATCTCTCACACTATCATCTCCACGTCAGATGCTAAAAAACATATGAACAACTTGAACAATTTTTTGGAAAGCTATATGAACATTCAGGCCTCAAATGCAAAATGCAAGGGCAAGCCAAAGCATTCAGCACCCTGAAACTTTAACGACCTTGCTGGTAATAAATTATACATCCGCAGACAGTAGAGACAATGGAAGAAAATCTGAATTCCTGAGGAACTCTTGTTACTGAAGTCCCTCCCCGCAATATACAGACAGCTCATCACATCAGCCAAAGTTAAGTACTATACCGGAATGCACGATCAGCAACAGGACCATTGCACCACTTCCCCCACCGCGGGACAAATCAAGGACGTACTGTGCCAAGAGGAGCTGCAAAAAGCCTCCGGTCGCTGTGGTTGCACGACCGCATGTGAGGAACTTGAGGACTGCTGAGCGTAACCCGCCAGGGAAAGGTGTGGTGAATTTAATTGAACCAGCCACTACCACTCCAGCACCTGCGGAGGAGAGGTGCTTCGATACTCCGGTATCTCTGGTCCTGTAGGTAAGACTGATTTGGCCCATTAGGCCTCAGAGGAACTTGCTTGCTAGATAGCGCGTCAGCGCAGGAATACTTTTAATTTCCATACAGAGATGGAGTGGAATCTTGAGACGTGGGCTACTAGTGGGGTGTATCTTGTATGTTGCTGTGAGAAGTTGGCCTGGTATATGCTGTCCACTAATTAAAGTGGGCACCTTGCACCAGTCCAAACAACCCTTATGGTGATTAGGTTAAAGATAACCTTTATAGAAAGCTATCCTAGTGGTAGCTATGGAGAGCAGCCTTCAGGCTTAGTCTTGGAGGAATGTTAAGCAGCTTGTTTTACCAGAATGTAACCTTATTGTATTGGTTAAATGAAAGGAGAACCACACAGTAGTTATAAAAATATGTATTTATTATTATAACACACTCTAAATACTTCACAGTATCTGATACACGCAGATAAACACAAAGCACACAATACTGTAGCACAGAAACAATCGTAAGTAGCACTAATACACAGTGGGCTCCAGGGGGAGACCAAACCATATACTAAAATTGTGGTATAAGAACCATGACTCTGGTCAAGACAGTGTCTAGAGGATGTAGAATCATTGGGACCCCAAAGAACCACCCAAGGTGAGTAAGTAGGGACCCCACGGAGGACGGGTGCAGTGTGGGAACACAACCGTGTGCGCCGTACAATTCTATGCGTGAGTCGCGGTTGCAGTTTTAAAGTTTAAGGACCCTTCCCAGTGGATTACGAGGAAGCCCTTTGGATCATAGGAGGTTGGAAAGTCACCCCACCCAAGGATACCGCAGTACCAGAGTTACCTATCCCAGGGAAGCCGGGTGCATAGGACTGAAGTGGTGTCGGAAACCGCCGTCGATCTCAATGGAGGACTTCAAGTAAATGCCATTGCGGGAAAGAAGAAAAGTGTCCGATGGAATCCAGAGGTGGATTCTTGTTGAAGAGTACCTGAAAGCAGAGGGGACAGAGTCTGGGTCACTCAGGAGTGACCAGGGGCTCGGTAGACGAATGCCCGCCGATGTCGGGTGCTTCAGGTGCGTTGAAGGGGTTCTTGACTCTGCAGCCACCGGGACCAGGAGACGTCGAGGACAACCATGAGCTGGATACGAGCTGTCCTACGATGTCGAGTGCCGAGGGTTGGTGTCCAGCTGGAGCACCAACAAGCCTTGGCAGCGGCAACCCATGAAGAGGGTCAAGGAAGGTTACGGTTCGGACCAGCAAGGTCCAGGAGACTCACCAAACACAGGGAGTCAGGGCAAGCCTGGAGCAACCAGGGAGCCAAAAAAACAAAGATGACCCTCAAGAGGACCCACAGGCCAGAGGCACAGGAGTCACGAAGGGACCTCAAGCAGAATTACAAAGCAACAGCCCACGGAGCACTCCGTGTGAGGAGGCCAAAGTTCTTTGGTGGAAATGGTGCCAGAGGTTGGGGCTACTCGGAGCCCAGTGCACTTGTTTTGGGAATGCCAACAAGCATATGCACTTGCAAAAGTACGCGGTGCACAGGGGTACAAATATTGCAGCCCCCACAAGGGATTCTAGCAATACCAAAGGGGATGATGGACGGAGCGTTTGAGCTAATCAAACACTCACCCCCAGTCAACTGATCTGGGTTTAATCCATCATCATTCTTTAGCTCACTCCACCACCCCAGTTCAGACATGGCCATATGCAAATCAGTCTGACCCTGTGCCTCATGGGAACAGTCCAGCCCGAACTGCCAAGCCATGTCTTCCCTGGACCGGAAACAAGCATCCTGGGACCGGTTTCTGGCTATTCAGCCGTCATCAGCCAGGCTAGCTTTAATCCAGTGGCAAAGTGAGCAAGGGACCCACGTCTGGGCATACCCTGCCAACTTAGGGCGAACAAAGCAATACCAAAGGGGATGATGGACGGAGCGTTTGAGCTAATCAAACACTCACCCCCAGTCAACTGATCTGGGTTTAATCCATCATCATTCTTTAGCTCACTCCACCACCCCAGTTCAGACATGGCCATATGCAAATCAGTCTGACCCTGTGCCTCATGGGAACAGTCCAGCCCGAACTGCCAAGCCATGTCTTCCCTGGACCGGAAACAAGCATCCTGGGACCGGTTTCTGGCTATTCAGCCGTCATCAGCCAGGCTAGCTTGAATCCAGTGGCAAAGTGAGCAAGGGACCCACGTCTGGCCATACCCTGCCAACTTAGGGCGAACAAAGCAATACCAAAGGGGATGATGGACGGAGCGTTTGAGCTAATCAAACACTCACCCCCAGTCAACTGATCTGGGTTTAATCCATCATCATTCTTTAGCTCACTCCACCACCCCAGTTCAGACATGGCCGTATGCAAATCAGTCTGACCCTGTGCCTCATGGGAACAGTCCAGCCCAAACTGCCAAGCCATGTCTTCCCTGGACCGGAAACAAGCATCCTGGCACCGGTTTCTGGCTATTCAGCCGTCATCAGCCAGGCTAGCTTGAATCCAGTGGCAAAGTGAGCAAGGGACCCACATCAGGGCATACCCTGCCAACTTAGGGCGAACAAAGCAATACCAAAGGGGATGATGGACGGAGCGTTTGAGCTAATCAAACACTCACCCCCAGTCAACTGATCTGGGTTTAATCCATCATCATTCTTTAGCTCACTCCACCACCCCAGTTCAGACATGGCCATATGCAAATCAGTCTGACCCTGTGCCTCATGGGAACAGTCCAGCCCGAACTGCCAAACCATGTCTTCCCTGGACCGGAAACAAGCATCCTGGGACCCAGACGTGGGTCCCTTGCTCACTTTGCCATTGGATTCAAGATAGCCTGGCTGATGAGGGTTATGAACCCGAAACCGGTCTCGGGATGCTTGTTTCCGGTCCAGGGAAGACATGGCTTGGCAGTTCGGGCTGGACTGTTCCCATGAAGCACAGGGTCAGACTGATTTGCATATGGCCATGTCTGAACTGGGGTGGTGGAGTGAGCTAAAGGATGATGATGGATTAAACCCAGATCAGTTGACTGGGAGTGAGTGTTTGATTTGCTCTAACGCTCCGTCCATCATCCCTTTGTACTCTGTTCGCCCTAAGTGGCGAGGTATGCCCAGGCGTGGGTCCCTTGCTCACTTTGCCATTGGATTCAAGATAGTCTGGCTGATGAGGGTTATGAACCAAAACCGGTCCCGGGATGCTTGTTTCCGGTCCAGGAAGACATGGCTCGGCAGTTCGGGCTGGACTGTTCCCATGAGGCACAGGAGTCAGACTGATTTGCACATGGCCATGTCTGAACTGGGGTGGTGGAGTGAGCTAAAGAATGATGATGGATTAAACCCAGATCAGTTGACTGGGGGTGAGTGTTTGATTTGCTCTAACGCTCCGTCCATCATCCCCTTTGGTATCGACTTGTTACGCCCTAAGTTGGCGAGGGTATGCCCAGACGTGGGTCCCTGCTCACTTTGCCATTGGATTCAAGATAGCCTGGCTGATGAGGGTTATGAACCCGAAGCCGGTCCCGGGATGCTTGTTTCCGGTCCAGGAAGACATGGCTTGGCAGTTCGAGCTGGACTGTTCCCATGAGGCACATGGTCAGACTGATTTGCATATGGCATGTCTGAACTAGGGTGGTGGAGTGAGCTAAAGGATGATGATGGATTAAACCCAGATCAGTTGACTGGGGGTGAGTGTTTGATTTGCTCTAACGCTCCGTCCATCATCCCCTTTGGTATCGCCCCACAAGGGATTCTGGCCTCAAACTTGGTGAGAGGGCAGCTTGGACCTCGAGAGACATGGAACCCACCTCCTGGGTTGCTGGAGCCTTCGGAGTCTGCAGGAGCTCAGGTTAAGCAGACCGGTCAGTTGCATTATGGTGCCTGCGGTTGCAGAGGAGTGACTCCTTCACTCCAAGGGAGATATCTTTGGGTGTCCTTGATGCTCCACAGATCCTACATAGAGCCTGTATGGTGCACGGGCACAGGCGATGCTTCAGACTGAGAGGGAGACGAAGTCGGGCCCAAGCGAAGTCCAGCGAATTCCAGAGTGTCCAGATGGTCGAAGTTCAGTGGTTTCTTGATCAGAATCGTGTCCACCTCGAATCTAGGGTCCTACAGCCAAGTAAGCCCTTTTGTACCCACGGGAGAGGGTTGGACAGATTCAGGGGACTCTCCCAGGGGAGGGTCAGGACAGTGGGGAGGTTACTCCCATGTCCTTTGTCCAGTTTCATGCCAGAGCAGGAGTCAATGGCTCCCAGGACTGGTTTGAACTGAACTATGCACAGGGACACCAAATGTGCCCCTCATGCAGACTTTTGGACGCTGGCAAGCGCACCCACCCAGGCCTAATACACTAAATCCTGTCTGGGAGGTGGTCACAGCTCCCTGTGACAGGATGCCTATTCTTCTGCCTTCCCCTGCTCAAGCTTGGCTCAGCAGCAGGAGGGCATAAATGTGTCTCTGGTCGGCAGCAACCATTTTGGGCTGCCCGGGACTAGAAGGCTGGTACCAGGAACACCAGGGACCTCATAAAGCTCGTTTCTGAGGGGTGGAATCATACCTCCCACACCAGTTACTGGTGTGGGGGTATGATTCCACAATGTTTGACACCAAACACGATAGGGTTACTTTCAGCCGTTTTAGAGTTGGTCATCACTTGGTCGCATAATGCCATTCTATATGTCGTAAATGGCTGCAGCACTAACAACCCGGGAGAATGGACTCCGTAGGCTGCAAGGGTGTCCTGCTCATGCAGTGGCACCCTCTCACTTAGAACCAAGCACCCTGCCTTCAGGATTGTTAAGGCCTGCTATAGGGGTGACTGATAGGTTTTAAGTGTAGTGACCCTTAGAT
Organism: Calotriton arnoldi; assembly: GCA_963921515.1. Taxonomy (NCBI): domain Eukaryota; kingdom Metazoa; phylum Chordata; class Amphibia; order Caudata; family Salamandridae; genus Calotriton; species Calotriton arnoldi. Next base: position 74,213 of record CAWUFW010005261.1, on the reverse strand, counting down.
ATAGTAAACCTATATCTTTAAGTAAGTGGTGCAAGCACCATCTTACATAGGCTGCAGTAGCAGACCTAGAGTTCCAGTTTGCATGGCCTCTCATGGGTGGCATAATACATGCTTCAGCCCATGGGAGGCCTCTGGGGTACCTATGCCCTGGGTACATGGGTACCATATACTAGGGACTGACAAGGGTACCCCAGTATCCAATCTGGAGTGTACCTAAGTACATAACCTAACAGTTTAGGGAGAAAGCAGATAGACTGGGGTCCTGATTAGCAGGATCCCAGTCAGACTAGTCAAAAACAGTATCACATGAAGCAAAAAGTGGGGGTAACCATAAGAAGCAGATCCTACTTTCCTACAGTTGCCTGTAGTGGATAGGGAATAACCACTATTGTTAGAGCGAGGAGGGTGAGGGACACAGGGAACTGCCTACGAAACACTAGAGCCCCAACCTCAGGATGGACTGTATATTTGTATGTGAATTTCATATCTACCTCCCCTCCAGGGGAGCCTTGGTCTGCTCGGAGCACGCTATTCCTGAGAGTAAAGTGCTGAAGGGGTACTTGGCCCAGTTCCTCAGGGTGCATAGTTAGGCTAGGCCACAGGATATCAGCAGTAAAAGGCCTGAGGCCCCATGACTGGGCCCAGTAACTCTAGCTTGCCCAGTGGCCTTCTGAAAGGGTTTGTGACAAAATATATATTCAAATACCTATATAAATACACACACAGAGCCACGGAGATGTATTCAGCAGTAGCGGCTGCTACCGGACCAGGGTCGGGAGGCGGGGGACAAAGGACGAAGGACGGAATGCCGAAAAAAAAAAACCACTTACCTGGAAAGGCAGGCCCACCGGCCGGCCATTCAGCCGGCACCTCTCCTGCGTCCTCCGTCATCTTCCTGTAGACTCCCGGCCGGCAACAGGAAGCACCCGGCTCCCAGGCTCCCCTGAGTTGAGCGCCGTGGTTCGGCGCTCAGACGGGGACAGGGAGGCTTTGCCTGTTCCTCACCAGGCTGTGTAATGCAGCCTGGTGGGGAATATGCATAGTGCGCATGACTGTTTGGCAGGCCCAAGCAGTCGTACGCACTTCAGGAGTGCAAACCACTCCTCTCCCTGCTTCTCCAGCCCTGCCCAACACAAGAGCCACTGACAGCTGTAGGAAAAATAAATAATAACGATAGTTATTACCATTTTATTTTTCCTTTTGTTCAGTGAGGGTGCGCTCCTCCGCCTTAGCGGAAGAGCCGCCACTGGTCAGGCTCATAAACATCTATATAAATGAAATAACTGATTCGATTACAACAGAAAATTATGAAACGAGTAAAACAACGAAACCTTTTTTTGAGCTATATAGGTAATGAAAAAGCGTCAATAACGTAGATGTACTTTCTCATTGTCTGAATGCCCTACTCCGGTCCCACCGCCTCCTCCACAGGCTTTACAGCATTTTACATATTACTGCACACACCTGCTGATGAGATCAAAGCCGCCCAGCCCAAACTCCACTGCTCGGGTCTGGCAGCGAGCTGATTCATACAGTAACCTCTGATTCAGAACTGAAGGATAACACTCAACAAGCACACAGTTTTTCCCCCCAAGGCAAAAAATGTCCTTCTTATTGCCAAGGAGACCAAATCTCAACATGATTAGCTCTACACCAGGTAAGAAAACGAAATGCAGACCATCTCCCCAGTCGTGCCTTCGCGTGGACTTTTCATAAGATATTACCCTTTCTGTGTACTCTGACAATCCCTAGGGGAATAAAAAACAGAAGGGCACAACAGCTGTGTAAGCAGGCGCTCGGTGGACTGGGGATATAAGGATCTGTATGGGATGGATTTTTTTTTATAGCGGATTAAGTCTCTGGAACAGCAGCTAAAATGAAATGCAGCTCTGCGCCCCGCTTCAGCCACAACATGAGAACAGTGGAAAAAGATACGCCAATAATTCTGGTTGAAAATCATAACATTGTGATGTTACGAATCCGCATTAACGCCACAATTGACAGTTTTTCCCCCGCGTAATTATCTCAAGCGCTGTGGTTGCTTCCGGCGCCGTGACACGCGGCTGGACGTGCACTAAAGCTCGTAGGAACGAGCTGACCTTTCAGCGCGTGCCACGGGGCCCGACATGCCATGCCGCTTGTAATGAGAAAACTCCCACGTCGCCTCCTCAGCCCTGCCACAGTATCGTCAAGAGCGCTCCTTAAAATTAGCTGCAGGTTCATTTGCATGGAGTCTAACTCTGTGCAGGGGGGGACGGGGCCACGGGGAGGTACATCAGAGTGATGTTCAGCTGTCCACCAATTATCGAATACAGGATGTTTTCAGTGAGCGTCACCTTTGTTCTTTGGCTGCTCGGTGGTCTGAATGCCTAAAGTAAGAATGCACGCCAGATATACTCATACGACGCGAGGGAACCGAAATTGAGTGAAATATAATCTAATTTAGCGCCTATCATCCCAAACATAATCCCTCTCTGTCCTTCCCGTCCCTTCATCACAACAATCCCTCACTCTGTCGCCCTTCCTCGCCGATCTCTTTACGTGACCCATATTCTATCTCCATTCCACTCTAGGTTCATCTTTCTCTCTCTCCTTCTCGCATTCACCTTTCATCTCGCATGTTCGATATCTCCTCCATCACCCCCTCTCGCCTCCCCCAAGCATTTCTCGCCCTCTCTATTTGTGTGGGTGCGTGCTTTCAGAAACTGTGCATTCTCCAGGTCTCATGGTGCTGCATTTGGATGCTGAGAAAAACTAATTACAATACACGCGTGACGCGTCCCTCCTCGGAAGTCTGGACTGTTTCCATGATGCGCTCATGATATTCTCTTGTGTCAAACAAACAAACTGTAAATAAGCAACCGGCAGAGGGGAGGTGCGCAGACGGAGCAGAGCAGCAAGGTGGGGGCCGGATATGTATTAACTGCGGCGCAGTCTGAGCAGTCGCAAGGAAATGGGCCTTAATTAATTAGCTCATTTGACAGCCAAATTACGTTTACATTGGCACACGTCCTTAGCATAATAACGGCTGGAACGCCGACGTTACATGTATCCGTGGCAGATGTTTAAATACCAACCCCGTGTTCGGTGACGACGGGAGATCTGTGTATGTGGTGGGGTGCAATACTTGCCAAGAAATACAGCAAGCCTGACGTGCTCTAGAGGGATCTGGGTGGGGGCTGGGGAGGTTCTCTCCTCATATTTTTCTAATGGGGTCAAATAGTGCGTTTTAAAGCACAGTTTTCACAGAAATCTTCTTAAAAGCCAAAGGCTCAGAACTGGTACTTATTAAATATTCCAATATTTTCACAGCCTGCCATGCGAATATAACTTGACGCTCCCTAACAGTTCACCCTATTTTTTTCAAAACGTGCAGTTGGTGCAGACAGAGTATTAGCATTGGCGAGGGAGGCAACACATTCAAAGAGAGGGTAAAACAGTGAGAGGAAAATTTGAAGGGCGACGGTTGAGAGGACCAAGAGACATGATAAGGAATGAAAATAGCATGAGTGTTACGATCTGCTTAAAGGCTCAATGGCAACGCACAGTGCACGAGCTAGATTTTCTATTTAACCACCATGCAGGCATTCACAACAATCAACTAGAACTCTAAATACTGACTTTTCATGATGCAAATTCCGTCGGAGAAACAGGCATACCTGGGTGGAGACTGGGGAGGTGAGACATGGAAAGCAAGATCTGTTCAAGTGACAAGAGTCCAGCTCCTTGCTGACACTTGGTGTGATCTTGAGTAACTCACTCAGTTTATTTATTTTATGTTCAATCATCCGTGCAATAAGAGCAGTGCAGCCTGAGGGGTGACTCCCATAAAGGCCTCAAAATTGCCAGATATGTTTATTCTAAGCCATAGGTCTGCAGGCTGAAATGTGTAAAATAGTGTGGCTATGTGAGGCCTGAGACTAAAGTTCGTGAAACCTGGGGATACAGCTCTGTGGCTGAAAGGTAGCACGTGTACATTGTCTACAATAACAGGACTTAAAGCTATTTGTAAAGATGCGCCTTTCTCTCCTGAGGGACAGCTCTGATGTCTTACGACAGAGCCTGTTGAGGTATGCTATGAATCTATATGAATAGAGTATGGTGTGAGAATAGTCATGTGTGAGGAGGTATGGGGGTGTGTGCATGGAATGTGAAAGGGTGATGTAGAATGTTGGCGCGGTGGGGGGGGGCGATAAGAACGGTGAGAGAAAGATTGAGAAGCTCAAGGGGGTTAAGAGCTTCTTTCTGCTCCTTTCTTATACTTTATCAATATATGGACTTATTTACAAGGCCCTTGCGCCACTTTTGCGTCATTTTTAACATGGGAAAAGTGACACAAAAGTGGCGCAAAGGGCTTGTAAATCTGCCCCATAGTATTTAGTGATATCCTGTCCCGCGCATCTTTCTTGCCCCTGTGGATCGGCGTAATCCACTGGGTATTTTTGCTAGGTGGAACCTAAGTCCCTTTTTATGTCATGATATTCCATCATGTATTTGTCTTTTGTGATGTAGGGGTGTAGAAGGCAAGCCTCGTTTAGACTATGGGCTCGTCGTGCCATAATCATAAACGATCTTCAAAACGTCTGTGCTGCTACGACATTATGGCCGGCTCAGTCCTGGCGCACGTTGTTCAAGGCAAGGGGCGCGGCCCACATTATGCAGGTCCCGAAGTACAGAAATAAAACGTGTGTATGTGAGGACTGAGTACAAGGAGCTGCGTCAGAAGTCGGTCCTTGTCAGGAAAAGCACGGGGTGTTAATATCTTCTGACAGGTCGAAGCCTCAGCCTAGCAACAAGCCACTTCCAGCGAGCCTTCCGCACCAGCGCGGCCAGCCTCATGTATTGATCTGCGGCCCCCCGATGGACTCCGACAAAGATACGCTGTCAGTGGCGGTATTTTTGACAACACTTGCGTTAGAGGCAGGTTGCTATGGAACCACATCGTTAAACCTTGTTAAACACGGCTTTAGCTTCTACAGGAAACTGTGCCCCCTGCTTTTATTCCTTTTGTAGATATCGACAAATGCGCGTCTAAGAACCTCAGAATCAGCCAGTCTTCCCCATACGAGAGAAGAGATGTGCGATGGAAAGGCGCTGGGGAGCAGTGACCCATACACACAGAGAAGGGGCGGGCCCCCTGCTTAATTTGTAAAAAAGGAGAAGTGCCAGAGCTCTCGTCAGGAGGCCACTGCAGCTCGCACCACCCATTGCCCCTGCCATGCTGCTAATGACAGTAACAACTCAACTACTAACCATCACACTCCTACAAGCAGGGCTCGAGTCGGGGTACCACGCGGGTGGACGGCGTCCCCCACTTATTTTACCGGGAGCTCGATAACTGGAGCAAATGGAGCCACACATTCACTCTTTGGCCTCTCTGGGGCGAGATCGGAGCTCATTCAGAACGCTGCTCACGCGCTGGCTTCTCTGATGTAATCGCATCTAAGGGGTGAGCGAGGGGAGGCAATGAGTCTGATGGTGCAAGCCACCTTTCGTGACGTCACTTCCTGTCGTGACGTCAGCGTCCCCCCCACTTCTTTTTTTAGGACTTGTACCCTGCCTACAAGTGTGACAATTCAGACTATTTCAGGCCCCCAAAGCTATAAGAATGGCTTGGGCGGCATGTAATAGTAATTTTTGAGGTATATTGAATTCATAGTTAAGTGTTGTTGTGCTCATCCCTAAATTAGCTAGACAGCACCATCTTGTGGCAGATTGTCACAAGCGCCGGTGTTGACAATTAAGTGCCGGAGCCAAGCACCGGAAACCACCGGCTCAAATTAAGCACTGGGCGGGCCTGATCAGCAGCACAGTCTGCATGAGTAATGGTGCGTTGGAACAAGGTATCACAGGCAGGCGGAGTTCAATCCCTGGGTATCATGCAGAGAAAGGAAGCCAAAGCAAGGGCCAGCCACACGTGAATCCAATAGGATTGCGAGTAGGCAGGACCTGAACAGCAGCGATGGCGGACTAGGTGAACATTTATCGGTGCATAAGCCCATAGGCAGGGAGAGCTAGATTAGCACTCTGGTCCCTTGCAGAATGGGTCTGCCATAGCAAGGGAAGCAAACAGGGGCGTCCTAAGTAGCACCCAGGCTCACACGCAGGGCTGGGACACCGGCAGGATGTGTATGTCGCCTTTCCGTATGTGTAGCCTTTTGTGCTGTTGTAGATATCATTTGGGCTGTTATCAAATGTTACGTAAGGCACGGAGAAGTTTCTCAGGTAATTTCCATTAAAAAAAATCAAAAATCTTTTTATTGGCATATAAAGGCAAACATGATCATGAATTATATAAGTCCAAATAATGAATGAATTCTATACATTGGGCAGAGGGTTACCTCCCAACTATAAAAGCACATTACAATTACCGTGTAGATCCCAGCTAAACCTAGCCCAGATGCAACCACATTTATTAATAGAGCGAGACCCCCAATGCAAGTTCCAGTTCATAGATCTGCTTCATAATTGCCCACCACTCAGCCTCCCTAGGAGGCGAAGAATAGGTCCACGCTCTGGCGATGCAGAGCCTGGCTGACCCAATAATGATAGATAATATTCGTTCAAATCCCAGGCCTGCTTCCACTCTATAACCCAATATAATCTCTTTATATGTAAACTGTGTGTCATAGCTAATGCATAAACCAGAGAGCTGAGTCACATCTGCCCAGAACTCCCCCAATTTGGGTCAGGTAGCAAACATGTGTAAAATGTTTGCAGCCATATAGGCGCATTTGGAACACTTGTTTTACTCTCAGTATAGTTCCCGGTCCACCTTGTGATTTTATCATGTGTATAATATAGCATACAAATAGTTATACATTGTTGTAATTTTCAATTATTGGAATGCACCGAACCCTCTATCGTCTCTAATGCAACAAGAATTACAGAGGGAAATATTTAATCAGAGAGAACATTACTCCATTTAGCACCAATTTTAAGACTATCATTGGTCTTATACTGACAGAAGTTTTGATAGGTGGTGCTTATTAGTGACTTCTTAGATGTCCTGTAAAGACACATAACTAGGTCGGGACTTGCGGGTAACGTTAAAATCCTACAGCCCACCAAAAAATAATCCCTATTCTGTAAAATACTTGAAGAACAAACGATGAGGAAGGTGATAGGAAGTTTAAAAATAAATAAATAAGGGGGCAGGGTAGGGATACCCTGCCCCCTTACGCCCTATGGGGCGACGCAGAGGACCCCTAGCTAGGTCCGAAATAAAAAACAAATCTGCTTTTTTCGCAACCCTGCGGAACACCCACAAGATAGTGGAAAAAAGAAAAAAAAAGAAAATGGCATCCACCATTTTCTTTATTAAATATATGGAGAGGGGTTGTGAGCCTCCCCAAGCTCATTTTGGGCCCCGGGATCCCATGCCCCGGGTTTGGGTATATGAATTCAGGGGAGGGGGCGTGCAGCCTACCTCCCCGAGTTTTGTTAGGCTCCGGGGACCCCATTCCCCGTGGCCAAAATGGTAAAAATGAATGGGGCCAATTTCATGAATAAAAGGGAGGAGAGCCACACGGCCACCTCCCCAAATCATTGTAGGCCCTGGGGATCTCATCCCGAAATAAAGTTTAATGTGTGAGGGGTCACGTGGCCACCCTTCCTGAGCATTTATAGGCACCGGGGACCCCTTCTCCTGGGGCAGGCTCATATACTGTGTCCCAGGGTGCCCACCCCGGGACACAGTCATTTTCCTGCCTGCACCAGCATGGGCAGGGAAACGTGTTTGCTCCTTCCTGGTGTGAGCATTTCACTCCCACCAGAAGGGAGCAAACATGGAAGCCTGCTCCCAGAGGGTGCTCTTGCGGCTGGGAGCAGACTTGTGATCTATTTCCCTGCATGCACCTCTGTGGCCAGGGAAACAGAGCACACATCGCTCCCGCCTGGAGGGTGCAATATGAGCAAACAGAAAATAGCTGCTTCTTCCGGGCAGAAACAATGCAGGATTGGGCAGCATGGTTGAGCCGACTGGGGCCACGGGGGCCATGGGGCTCCCCCAGTGGCTACCAACATGGTGGTTGGTGGGTGCCCTGGGTGGACACTGGGGTACTCACCTATAAATAATGCAGGCCCCAGGGGATGGGTCCCTGGGGCCAAAATACACTTCAGGAGGGGAATCATTGCGGCCCACTCCCTTTTTTATTTTATTTTACCCCAGGAATTTATTTATTTTGTTTTATTTATTTTATTTGCAGAGTTTTATATAGCGCTGGCTAGACCCGGAGGTATCAGAGCGCTTTACATGAGGATCAGCAAGTTACAAGTTACAAAATTACATCAGTTACAGGAGCCAAGTATAACATAGGAGAAAAACAGTGAATACACAATAACATGGGTTATTAGCGCATAGCATAGCCAAGACACACGTCAAATGGGGCATGGAAGGTAGGGAGCAATGGTAAAAAGGGGTAAGGAATGCATAAAAGGGTCAGGCAGACCGGCAAGAGGGAAAGTACTTACAAAACAGTCACAGTAAAAGACATACAAACCGGTTGGGGACCAACAATCATAAACATCCAGTGAATCAGTGATAGTATAAGATGGGAGGGGAGTAGGAGACCAAAGGGGGGAACGACTTGAGGAAAAGAACAGACAGGCGAACAAGGAGCAGTCCAGCAACAATGAGGATAGATCGAAGCCGCCAAGATGGTGGACCCAGGCCATGGGAACCGACAGCATCAATCGAAAATGGCGGAGCACACAAAAATCCAACACGAAAACCACAAGGCAGCAGACCCGAAGGCTTCACGTAGGGTCGGATGGGGGAGGCAGCCACATGACCACGGAGGGAGGAGGGCAGGACACCGCCGATCACAAAGCGGGTCGTCGATGTACACACACCCGGGGCTCCAGGGGCAGCAGCATCGCCATCCAGAATGCCGCGAAGACAGGGGAAAGTCAGATTCAGGCGCCAGGCAACAGCCCCGGAGAGGTGGAGGCAGCAGCGGGGACCAGGAGGGCACGCCTCCCCAAAACTCAAGAAGCAAAACAAGCTCGGGGGCACTGGTCAGCAGCGCCGCAGTACTGACCGCCGCTGAACCGCGCCGGGCGAAGCAAGACTCATGCATCTCCGTCGTCGCTAGGGAGGCGGTGCAAGAGGACAGGCAACCGCAGCAAAACCCGGAGGGTAGGGGACGGGCAGGAGGGGAGATCCCCAGCCGATCCCCTCCCCAGGCACCCAGGCATACCCCACCGGTCATCGGCCGCTGAAATGGCTCCGCCGCCAGCAGATCCTCAGCAACTCATCGGAAGGCGGGGGAGGAGAGGAAAACACAGCAGAGAGACGAGGACAAACCATGTCCAATATCCGGCTGGGTAGGTGACGGCTGAGGGGGAGAGCAAGAGCCAATCTCCTCTATAGCTGCCTCAACAGCTCCACCGGGCATCGGCCATGTTGATCGAGGCTCCGCGGTCAGCACACTACTCAAGGTTCATCAGAAGATCTCGAACTGCGTCGTGGGAACTGGAGAGCCGAATGGCCGCAGTCCATAAGAACCTCAGGTGAGCAAAAAAAGGTCCAAGGGGGGTAGATTCCAGGGGACCAGGGCCAAAAAGGAAATCCCTGGCCAGGGAGCTCCCGACCCGAGCGCCTCACCTGGCGGCCATCTTGTCCAGTATGTCATGGGATATGGGATCCCCGGGACCAAGGAGGCTCAAGGAGGGGAGCCATGTTGTCCCCTCCCCTTTTTTATTATGTTTGGTGCAAAGGGATGGGGTCCCCGGGGCCTAATAAGGCTCAGGGAGGGTGGCCACACACACACTCTTCCCTGTTTAATTGTATTTGACCCCGAGAACTGGGGTGCCTGGGTCATTTTAAAGCTTGCGGTGTGTGCCACATGACCATCCTCCCCTTTTTATTGGAATATGGCCAAGGAGGGATGGTATCCCCGGTGCCAATAAAGGGTTTGGGAGGGGGGGCATGCCCACCTCACCTTAATGTATATGTTTTGGCCCCAGGGGATAGCATCCCTGGTGTCTGAAGGCCAACCCTATGCCATGCATGCCAAAGGCCATTAGCAGCATGGGGTTGGCTGGCTGTGTATAGTTTAATGCAGGGCCTGACTTGTGCCCTAAGGTAACTATAATTCGCGCCGCTGCCATGCACATTTTTCTCATCAATAAGTTTATTGGAAATGCTACAGTGATATTATCAGTGATGTCATAGAAGATGTCATGACTGATGTGGGAGAATTAGCAGTGCATGGGAGGGTATGAGTTATAGTTCCCTTAGGGCACGAGGTACAGTTTCTTGAGATAAGCATAACTAAAACTGCTGAATTGCTATGGTTTCATATGTGTAAAATCTGAACTTAACTATAATAAACCTGTAACCTTCGTTTTTTGGGGGAATTACTAACGTTTTTTAAATTCTATTTCCTACCTATAACGTCCCTGTAACCCTTGATTTTTCGGTGAATTTCTACTTTTTTTTAACGTAAAGTGATATTCAATTACCATACTTTAATTCAATTGCTGTTTGGCTGTGCGCGGCGGGGGATTGGTTGCAGGGTAAGCTCTCGCATGCAGCCAACCCCATGCCACGTGCAACATGGGGTTGGCTACAATACTTGACCTGAGGCCTTGGTCTGTGGCCAACCTCCCAAAGACAGCCAACTTGGGGACTCCCGCCATGAGCTGGATAAGTGTGTGAGTGGGTCTGCAAGTGGCTATGTGGGTCTGTTAGTGTGTGTGTCAGTGCTTGTCTGGGTGTGTACATTGATGTGTGGTTCTGTGCAAGGGTGTGTCAGTGTGTAAATGGGATTGTGAGTGGTTGTATTAGTGTGTGAGAGAGTGTATGAGTGGGTGTGTGAGTGGCTGTATAAGTCTGAGTGTGTAGCTGTATGGGTCTGTGAGTGGGTGTGTGAGTAGTTTTGTGGGTGTGAGAGTGACTTGTGTGAGTGGCTGTATCTGTCTGTGAGTGGGTGTGTGTGTGGCTGTATGGGTCTGTGAGTGGGTGTGTGAGTGGTATTGTGGGTGTGTGAGTGGGTATGTGAGTGGCTGCGTGAGTCTATGAGTGGGTGTGTGAGTAATAGTATGGGGTATGAGAAAGTGCTTGAGTGGGTCTGTGAGTGCGTACATTTTGTTTTGTCATTGGTCTCTGGATCAGTGGATCCATTGCAGATTCACACAGGGGGCCATGCTGAGCACCGCAATGAGTCCGCGGATCATTGCATGTGTAAAAAATTTTGGGGGGATAAGTTTCTTGACCATCAGGGGTCCCTCACTGACCTCTCTATCACACTCATGGGGTCAGGGTACCTCTACCCTGATCCCCATCTATCAGTTTTCTTGTTTATTTTCAGGCCCCGGGATCATGTCCCGATATATAAAAAGGTGGCCGTAACTTTCCTCTCAGGTTGCGGCCAGCCAATATTTGCATTGCTAGTTGTGCGTGGATCCGCCGCAGTGGTACCGCGTCCCTAGATATCTATAAATCTTTTTTCTTTAATAACGTCAAAATTACTGAACGGACTTACACCAAATTACAAAAAGAGATCTTTCTGGACCAAGATCTATCTTTCTGCAAAATTTGGTGTAATTTCGTCCAGCGGTTCGGGCTGGCATCGTATCTAAAATCCCTATGGGAAATTGCATGAGGAAAATGTGTTTTGGGACCCCCCCTTTTTCCTGTCCCCCGCTTTACGAATCACCCAGAAACTTTCCAGACAGCAGCTGAAGTGAGTTGGAAACTAGTTTTGAAAATGTCATTAAGATTGTCAAACGGTGCCAAAGTTATTAGCAAAAAACACTTTTTCCTATAGAAACTAGGTACTAACTATGACTACCTACTTTCAACCAGTAGTAGGTTTTATATATATATATATTCACTGAAAAAACCATAGGTTTCAGATATGTTATAGTTACAAATTAGCATTTAAAAAACCTTTGAAATTCACTGAAAAAACCATAGGTTTTAGGGACAGTTATAGTTAGTTGGACATTTCACTCATACAAAACCCGTGAAATTCCCCCGTTATAGTTAGTTCAGCTAACTATAACTCGCGCCCCGCAATGCACTGCTGATGACGTCACATATTACATCACTCATGACATGGTCAGTGACATCACTGATGACATCACTGATGACATCTCAAATGACATCACTGATGACATCATCCAGTGACTGTGTGTTTCTGTAAAGTTTAAATATTTTTAATATATATAGGAAAAGACGTATTGAAGAATGAGTGGGTGTGTAAGTGTCTGTATGGATGATTTAGTAGGTGCGTGACTGACTCGATAAGTGAGTGATTTAACGTATCTTACTGAATGCATGGGTTAGTGACTAAACTGGGTGAATGTCTGTATCCGTCTGTCTGTTGCTGTGTAAGTGGCTGCATGGGTTTGTGAATAGCTACATGAGTGTCTATATGAGTTATTGATTGGTTGTCTGAGTATCTGTATGGGTGCCTGAGTGTTTGTGTGGGTGGGGTGTGTGCGACTCTGTGCATAGATGTGTGAGTGGGTGATTCACTGGGTGGATGGTTTCAAGAGTGCATCTGTGATAGACTGTATGGGTGGATAAGTGTGTGTAAGAGTGTGTTAGTGAGTGAATGTATGTCCCAGTGGTACATGTGTGAGTAACTACATATGTGAAAGCCAGTATATATGTGTGTTGGAGTATATAAATAGCTATAAGCGAGAGTGAGTGATTGTGATAGTGGCTGTATGGATGAGTGTGTGCTTGTATCAGTGATTGTATAAGAGCGTAACAATGTGCTAGTATTTGTATGATTAAGTGAGCTGGTGTGTGTATAACTGTATAGGTGAGTAAATGGCAGTGTGTTTAATTATTTGCATGACTGACTAGGTGTGTGAGTACCTCTATGGATGAGTGGCGGTGTTTGAGTGTCTATATAGGAGTAAGAGTGCATATGATAGTCCTGTACTGAGTGACCATAAGTATGAGTGACTGTACGGGTGAGTGAGTGGATGTGTGTGTGTAGACCTAAGAATCAGTGAGTGGGTATGTAGTTATTGGTGTTAGAGTGTCTATAGTTTTGCGAATGGCAGTCTGTAATTTAGATTGGGTGTATCAAAGGTTATATTAGGGTGTGAGGAGCTGCATCAGATTATCACGTGGATGATGTCATCAGTGATGTCATTTGAGATGTCATCAGTGATGTCATCAGTGATGTCACTGACCATGTCATGAGTGATGTAATATGTGACGTCATCAGCAGTGCATTGCGGGGCGCAAGTTATAATTAGCTGAACTAACTATAACGGGGGAATTTCACGGGTTTTGTACGAGTGAAATGTCCAACTAACTATAACTGTCCCTAAAACCTATGGTTTTTTCAGTGAATTTCAAAGGTTTTTAAATGCTAATTTGTAACTATAACATATCTGAAACCTATGGTTTTTTCAGTGAATTTCAAAGGTTTTTTAAATGCTAATTTGTAACTATAACTGTCCCTAAAACCTATGGTTTTTCAGTGAATTTCAAAGGTTTTTAAATGCTAATTTCTAACTATAACGTGTCTGAAACCTATGGTTTTTTCAGTGAATTTCAAAGGTTTTTAAATGCTAATTTGTAACTATAACGTGCCTGAAACCTATGGTTTTTCAGTGAATTTCTAAGGTTTTTAAATGACATTTTTAAATGTATTAATTTTTATATTAATTTTTTCATACTGATTTACTACATTTTTAGCAACAATTTCTTTTACATAATTTATTTTTTAAATTACATTGTAATTACATTATACATTACATTACAAAAAATACTTTCTCAGAATGAATTACTTTAGTTTAAATACTTAGCACATAGGCAATAGACTTTTAAGTACAGTAGTTACAGTTGTTGCAATGGGCAACACATTTTCAAACACAATGCAACATTCAGCTCAATGTGAATTTCTAGTTAAATGCAATTAGTTACTTTATGGATTACTTTTCTAACCACAGGACTGGATCCTAGATTCAGTCCTGGGACATCTCCTGTAAACAGTTGAGTAAAAGCGTTTTGGTTACAGTCGTGATTTTTAAGGAATATTATTGTATTTTAAAAGTTGACACTTAGAAACTTTTCCTCATAGAATCACCAATGTTATCCTATGGAAGGAAATTCACTTAGCAGGTAAAAACTGTTATCGTTACTTTTTCTTACTCAGTGTTGGATCCTGGATCCAGCACTGGTGCATCTCCTGTAAACAGTTGAAAAAATGCGTTTAAGTCATACAGGCGATTTTTAAGGAATATTTGTAGTTTGTGAAAATCGACACTTTGAAACTTTTCTGCTGAAAACCAGACAATGGATTCCTATGGAAGAAAAGATAAGTTACTGGTAAGTACGGTTAAAATTACTTTTCAGGGTCAGTGCTGGGCTAAAAGATGCAGCACTGGGTTCTCTCCTGATAACAGGTGAGTAAATCGGAATTCGTATTTCGGCTGATTTTAGAAGAATAATTTAAAGTTCCAAAACTCCACACTTAGAAGAATTTTCAAGTGAAACCAGTCAATGTTAGCCTATGGAAGGAAATTCAAGTTACTGGTAAGTACGGTTAAAATTACTTTTCAGGACCAGTACTGGGCTGAAAGATGCAGCACTGAGGTCTCTCCTGATAACAGGTGAGTAAATCAGAATTCGGATTTCGGCTGATTTTAGAGGAATATTTGTATGTTTCAAAAATCAACACTTAGAAACTTTTTCAGCAAAAAGCAGGCAATGATATCCTATGGAAGGAAATTCAAGTTACTGGGACCCTCAGGATTGAAGGGGATTTAATCCCCCAACTTAAAACGCGCCACGGAGCGCGTTTGCACAGATGTCACCTGAAGCCCCGCCCCCTCCCTTCACCACTGTGCAAACGCGCCCCGTGGCGTGTTTTAAGTCGGGGGATTAACTCCCCTTGAATCCTGAGGGTCCCTGGGGGCTAACTAGCCCAACAGGTATATCCAAAAAGCGCCACAGAGCTGCGTTGCAGAGAGGTGTAAAAGGGCGTGGCCTCTGTACACCTCTGCAACGCAGCCCTAACGCATACTGGAGGTTCCTGGTGGGCTAGTTGGCCTAGGGACCCCAGTATTCAAGGGAAGTCGTTCCCCCTCTGCAAAGCGCGCCAGGGGCGCGTTTGCAGAGTGGTGAAGGAAGGCGGGGGCCTGCGGGCGATCGTTTTTTTTGTCCCTGAAGGGGGCTGTGTGGCCCCCTTCCTTTTTCCCTGTTTTTGGGCCCTGGGGACCCCATCCCCCAGGGCCTTACCCCTTTTCCAAATTAAATTTAAAAAAAAAAACGGGAAGAGGGCGCGTGGCCCCCTTCCCTGGGCCTGTATTGGCCCCGGGGACCCCATCCCCGGGGCATGGCCTCGATTTTTTTTTTTCTTTGGAGGGGGCTGCGTGGCCCCCTCCTCAGGCCATTAAGGCCCTGGGAACCCCATCCCCCGGGGCCGGCCTTTCCGTATTTTTTTTTTTTTTGGGGAGGGGGCCGCGTGGCCCCTCCCGAGCCACTACTGCCCGGGGACCCCATCCCCCGGGGCTGGCCCTCTCCGTTGAGGGACTGTGGGGGTCCCCAATCCCCCACAGTCCCGCCGGCTCCCGCGTCCCTTGGGAGCCGGCATTGCTTTCCACATGGGGAGCTGCTAAGATGCAGCTCCCCATGTGAGAAGCAATGTGCTGGATATTGGAAGAGAGAGCAGGTTTCCCTGCTCTCTCTTCCAATATCCAAAGCAGTTTACTATGGCAGGACGGGAGCCGCGAGGCTCCGTCCTACCATAGCAAACTACAGTGTCCCGGGGTAGGCACCCGGGACACTGCAGGAGCCGACCCTGGGGGTGGCGGTCCCCAGGGCCATCAAGGGCTCCAGGAGGGGGTCCAGCGCGGCCCCCTCCCTTAAATTGCACAGCCCGGGGAGGTGGTGGTCCCGGGGCTCTGGGGGTCAGTGATGGACCCCCACATTTATTTTATAAGTGCCCCGGGAGGTGGTGGTCCCGGGGCGTGTGGGGGCTGGAGCCCCCCACACCTTATTCAAATAAAAAAGAAGCCCCGGGGAGTGGCGGTCCCGGGGCTGCGGGAGGGCAGAAGAGCCTTCCCGCACTATTTTTCAATAAAGCCCGGGGGTGGCGGTCCCGGGGCTTGGAGCCCTTGAGGCCCCCACACATTAAATTATCCCCCACCATGCCCCCGGGACTTGGGCCACCCGGGGCAAATGCTATCGAGCGCGGAGACCGCGCTCGAGTTTTTCGGCAGGATTCGCGCACCCTGAGCGCATCCTGCCGATTTTAAAAAAAAAATTCTTTATTTTTTGCCCAGGGGGTCCTTGTGGGACCCCTGAGGCAAACCTAGGGGGTCAGGGTGTTTCTACCCTGCCCCCTTTGTGCGCTTTGCGCACTTGTTTCTGTCCCTCGGTTCTACCGAGGGACAAAATGGCTGCCAACATTTCCTGAATCGGAATGTTGACAGCCAGCTGACAGCCAATTAACATGCAGCTCGTGATCGGGACGGTGCGCGCAGGGTGCGCTGAGGGTACGCGGACCCTACTCGGCCATAGATATCACTATCTTTTTACTTTTGATTTTCTCAGCAACTACTGAAGCGGATTTACACCATTTAACAAAAGGGTTCTTTCTGAACCAAGAACTACCTCTTTGCCAAATTTGGTGTAATTCCGTTCAGCAGTTCAGGCTGTAACCGTGTCTAAAGTTTCCTATGGAAAATTGCATGGGGAAAACGCGTTTTGGGACCCCCTTTTTCTCGGCCCCGCATGACGAATCCCCTGAGACTTTCAGGGTAGGAGCGGACCGGAGCGGGCCATAAAGTTTGAAAATTTTGCGAAGATACGTCAACCGGCAAGAGAGTTATTTCAAATAGAATGTCGCGGATTTCCTATGGATAATAGGTTGTAACTATAACTATCTACTGGCGACCGCCAGTAGATAGTATATATATATATATATATATATATATATATATATATATATATATATATATATATATATATATATTACCCAACTTTGCCCTGCAAACAGTCCGCACTCCAAACCAGGTAGAGTAAAAGTTGTTGTGCAACCTACCTGGTTTGGAGTGCGGTTGTTTGCAGGGCAAAGACAGTAATATTTCACACGGCAGGGCCAGCCGTGAAGTCGGCCTTTCGCCCAGAAAAGAAGGGACCCAGGTTTGGTATCATACCAGATCGACGAGGGCAAAACAGGTACTTAAGATTGATGGAAGCGGGACTTTCAGCCCCAAGCCCACTGGAGGGCTGCTCCCTCTTTGAATTTACGAAGTTTGCATACAAACCCATTGGAGGGTAAAAACATTAAAAACCACAAGTGCCGCAATGCCATGCACGATATTGGGGCTTAATTAACTAATGAAAGGAAGCCGTGCATGAGCGCACAGGAGGCTTGATTAACGATCAGAGCATGAAAGCGGCACTGTGGCGAGAAAGGTTTGGGACTTCGCATGCCTTTGAAAAAGGAGATTGGTATCTTTGAAACGCGTTAGGCAGTTGAAAGGGAGAACTCCGGACTAAAATGCTCGCTTCATCTGAAAATAAAAGTTGTTGTGCAACCTACCTGGTTTGGAGTGCGGACTTGTTTGCAGGGCAAAGTTGGGTAATATTTCACACGGCAGGTCCAGCCGTGAAGTCGACGCACCGCCCAGAAAAGAAGGGACCCTGGTTTGGTATCATACCAGATCGATGAGGGCAAAACAGGTACTTAAGATTGATGGAGGCGGGACTTTCAGCCCCAAGCCCACTGGAGGGCTGCTCCCTCTTTGAATTTACGAAGTTTGCATACAAACCCATTGGAGGGTAAAAAACATTAAAAACCACAAGTACCGCAATGCCATGCACGATATTGGGGCTTAATTAACTAATGAAAGGAAGCCGTGCATGAGCGCACAGGAGGCTTGATTAACGATCAAGAGCATGAAAGCGGCACTGTGGCGAGAAAGGTTTGGGACTTCGCATGCCTTTGAAAAAGGAGATTGGTATCTTTGAAACGCGTTAGGCAGTTGAAAGGGAGAACTCGGACTAAAATGCTCGCTTCATCTGAAAATAAAAGTTGTTGTGCAACCTACCTGGTTTGGAGTGCGGACTTGTTTGCAGGGCAAAGTTGGGTAATATATATATAAATTAAAAAACGTAAAATATACAAATTCCAACGTGACAGAATGGACTATTTGAATGGCCAGGTGTTTACATTTGCGCGCAGATTTGATGCTGTGAAACCGAAAATGGGCATCAGCCAACAAGTAACCACCAATCAGACAGTTATGAGTGAAGCAGCTCCGGTTTCATCATCTGCATCTGATCTCAGTTCTGCCCCAGAAAGTGAGACAGAAGGAGAAATGACAAGAGCTCAAGGATTGGGGTTTACAAAAATGTCCTGGGTCAGGAGATCGACTGCTTACGCCAGGACAGGAGAGAAACACTCAGACCAAGAGCTCAACCTGGTCAAAAAATGAAAACAACAACAAAAGAGCCAATCAGAAACGTGGCGCAAGGCGAAGGTGCAACCAGCAACGAAAGGCAGACTTTCAAAAACAAACAAGAGGCAGATGGAACCGCAAACAGAAGTAATAAGTAATTGCAACTCCAAACACAGTGGTCAACCTAACAGATGTCAATTTAACAACGGCGGAGAAACAAATGTTGTCTTTGGGACTGTCCTTTAGCCCAGAAAGCAGTTTTAATTACACAGAAACAAGAATGGATGTTTTTAGATTCATTAGGAAACTGAAATTACAGAAATTCCACACAGTCACGGGCGAGTAAGGACTCAGATTCCTTGGAAACAGTCAATAATAGCCCACCTCTTTCTAGCAGGAGATGTGAGCTTGTTTCAGGATCTCAGAGACCTTCAGAATGAACAAACTGCTACTACTACGTCACTGGGCCTTGAGACTATGAACATCAGCGGGACGGTCAAAACCCCGTTTAAGCCAAAGTCCATTTTCCAACCGATCATGATACCTGACAACTTGGATGTTTATCATGAACAAGTCACAAAGGATTTAAAGAACTTGTATAAATCAGTCAACAGCGTGAGGTACAAAACAAGTCAGGCCAACCATCGCTATATGCAACTCATGAAAAAATTACAGAACAATGATAACCTCATAATAAGACAATCTGACAAGGGAGGAAACGTTGTTCTGTGGCCTCGAGAACTGTACATGACAGAGGCATTATCTCAATTGTGTGATACTGAATGCTACAGAAAGAGTAATATCCATATTGTTAAATCTGCATAGAATGATTATTATCTTAAACTGTTGGCATGGAAAAGTGGGGGCTTCTCAGTGAGGATGAATATCGCTTCCCTAAAGAAAGAACACCCAGTTATCCCTGAGTTGTACCTAATCCCCAAAATACATAAAAATCAAATAAACCCACCGGGTAGGCCAATAATCTCGGCCATCAATAGTCTGATGGAGAATACATCAAAATATATAGATTACTTTCTACAGGATTGGGTTAAAAGTTGCCTTCTTATTTAAAAGATACTTCTGATTTTGCGGAAGATAAATGAAATGGCTTGGAGTTCAGATTTGCTGTTGATAACCATGGATGTAACTTCATTATATACATCCATCCGGCATCAAGATGGTATCAAAGCAATTGTACATTATTTGAATCGAAGAACCTGCATATCTATATATGCATAACAAGATGTTGATTGAGATGGTCACAATTTGTTTGGAACAGAATTTTTTTCTTTTTGAGAACCAAATATACCAGCAGACTAGGGGAGTTGCTATGGGGGCCTGCTTTTCCCCCAGTTATGCTTGTTTACATATGGGACTGTGGGAGGAGCGGGCCCTCAAGTATAAGTTTCAAAGTATTTTTGAACAGCATGTGCCCCTATGGCTGCGGTATATTGATGACCTGTTTTTTATTTGGAAAGGCTCAGAGTCAAAAGCAATCAAATTTATAGAACAGATGAATGACAACAACCTCAATCTCCACTTTTTAGCTAACATCAGCAAGGAGTCGGTCTAGTTTTTAGATGTAGAAGTCTATATTAAAGACGGAAACATAGCCACTAAATTATTCCGCAAGCCCACTGCTGGCAATACTTTGCTGCATGCCTCGAGTCAACACCCACGACATTTAATTGAAAGTATCCCCTATGGGGAGATGCTTCGGGTAAAACGCATTTGTAGCAGTAAGGAGGAGTGTCATGCAGCACAATTGGCAAGCAAGGCACGCTTTTTGGAAAGGGGCTATTCAACAGCAACTGTAGACAGGGCTATCAACAAAACCAAGCTAATCACCAGAACAGAGGCCCTTAAAATCAATACTGAGCAACAAGTTCCAATTATAAATCAAATGGATCAATCCTGTAGAATTATTCTAACCTACAGTAGACAACACCAATCTCTTAGGAGGATATTTAATAAAAATTGGAACTTGATTAGAAGTGACCCCATAGTGGGTGTACACCAACCGAAGAAACCACAGGTCACATTTAGAAGGGCCAGATCTATGGGCCAAAGCCTTGTGAGGAACAATTTGGTAACTAGACCTCCCATCAATTGGCTAACTGCTCACAAGGGCTTCACCAAATGTACTAGTTGTAAAGCCTGCAAATTTGCACAGAATATGACGAGTTTCCTTAGCCCTTTCAAAACAGAACCAATTGTAATTGACAAAAGATTAACCTGCAAAACCGAGTATGCGGTCTATGTGCTGGAGTGTCCTTGCAATTTAAGATACATAGGCAGCACTAAATTGCCAGTTCATAAAAGGATACTCCAGCACATTAGAGCAATCACCAACAAGGATCAAGCTTACCCGGTGGCCAGACATTTTGAGGAAAGCCATCACAGCAAACTGGCAGATCTGCGTTATTATGTCATTGACTCTATTCCCCCGTTAAGAAGGGGAGGCAATCGTGAAGCCCAGTTGCGACTTCTAGAAACAAGATACATATTAGAATTAGATACCAAGATACCAACTGGGCTGAACGCTAGTGAGAGATATGTTCACCTGCTTGTAGGATTTTTATCTAGATCTCTGTCTCATGTCTCTCTTTTTTCCTGTTGCCTGTTTTACATCAGCAGTAGTGTTTGTCGTTATCTTGATGCAACAGCACAGATGGCAACAGTGTTTTTTGTAATTTTCCTTCATTATTGAATCATACTGTATTTTCTTGTTTTTATTCTAAAAGAATTATTTAATAATAATTGTACATTTTTAAGGCACACAGCACTTTATCGGAACCTTAGGGTTCAAGTGGTAGCACTTTACACATCACTCATAGCACTTTTTCAATTTGACTAGCTTTACATGAAATATGTATTCTGCCCACTTGGGCTTTAATGTTTGCACATTGCGTTCTTTGCACAAAGAGGATGTCTAGAATCAATATTTTAAGAATGATTTTAGTTTCCTGGTTTTATGTGCTTTAATTTTAACATCAAAGGCTTATTATTTTTCTATTTTCTATTTTTAGAATATATGAGTAGGTTTTTCATATGTATGTGTAGAGGTATAGGTCTTACACAGAACAGTATTACAATGTTAAACCTAATATGGATTTGCTAGAAATACAACATGGTACATGTCTTTTTATGAATGTATTTGAATAGAAGTCACACTAATTGTGAGTTTCTTTATATGTGTATATATATATATTTTATGTATATATTTATTCGAAGCCATACTTTTTAAATTCATGTATTTTTAAATTCATGTATTTTTGTAAATCTAATTATGCCTTTTTGCACATTTAATATGTTAGGTCTGACGCTGTGCTTTGGTATACATACCTCTTTGAATACCTCTTCCATGTTTATAGAGTGGTCATATGGTTTATACGTCACTAATGCACTGGCACTTTAAATAGGGGTGGTAACAATCGCAACGCATCATGTGATCAAGGCCCAGGTGGGGCTGAAACGCGTTATGTTGGTGGAGATGCAGGACAAATAAAACTTTATGCACAAGGAACTTTGGGTCCGTGTTCGTCTGTCCTTGGAATGGGAAGTTTAAGACCGAAGTCAGCGATATATATATATATATATATATATATATATATATATATATATATATATGTGTATATATATGTATATTCACTGAAAAAACCGTAGGTTTCAGGCACGTTATAGTTAGAAATTAGCATTTAAAAAACCTTTGAAATTCACTGAAAAAACCATAGGTTTCAGACACGTTATAGTTACAAATTAGCATTTAAAAAACCTTTGAAATTCACTGAAAAAACCATAGGTTTCAGACACGTTATAGTTACAAATTAGCATTTAAAAAACCTTTGAAATTCACTGAAAAAACCATAGGTTTTAGGGACAGTTATAGTTACTTGGACATTGCACTCGTACAAAACCCGTGAAATTCCCCCGTTATAGTTAGTTCAGCTAACTATAACTCGCGCCCACAATGCACTGCTGATGACGTCACATATTACATCACTCATGACATGGTCAGTGACATCACTGATGACATCACTGATGACATCTCAAATGACATCACTGATGACATCATCCAGTGACTGTGTGTTTCTGTAAAGTTTAAATATTTTTAAAATATATAGGAAAAGACGTATTGAAGAATGAGTGGGTGTCTAAGTGTCTGTATGGATGATTTAGTAGGTGCGTGACTGACTCTATAAGTGAGTGATTTAACGTATCTTACTGAATGCATGGGTTAGTGACTAAACTGGGTGTATGTCTGTATCCGTCTGTCTGTTGCTGTGTAAGTGGCTGCATGTGTTTGTGAATAGCTAAATGATTTTCTATATGAGTTATTGAATGCTTGTCTGAGTATCTGTATGGGTGCCTGAGTGTTTGTGTGGGAGGGGTGTGTGCAACTCTGTGCATAGATGTGTGAGTGGGTGATTCACTGGGTGGATGGTTTCAAGAGTGCATCTGTGATAGACTGTATGGGTGGGTAAGTGTGTGTAAGAGTGTGTTAGTGAGTGAATGTATGTCCCAGTGGTACATGTGTGAGTAACTACATATGTGAAAGGCAGTATATATGTGTGTTGGAGTATATAAATAGCTATAAGCAAGAGTGAGTGATTGTGATAGTGGCTGTATGGATGATTGTGTGCTTGTATCAGTGATTGTATAAGAGCGTAACAATGTGCTACTATTTGTATGAGTAAGTGAGCTGGTGTGTGTATAACTGTATAGGTGAGTAAATGGCAGTGTGTTTAATTATTTGCATGACTGACTAGGTGTGTGAGTATCTCTATGGATGAGTGGCGTTGTTTGAGTGTCTATATAGGAGTAAGAGTGCATATGATAGTCCTGTACTGAGTGACCGTAAGTATGAGTGACTGTACGGGTGAGTGAGTGGATGTGTGTGTGTAGACCTAAGAATCAGTGAGTGGGTATGTAGTTATTGGTGTTGGAGTGTCTATGGTTTTGCGAATGGCAGTCTGTAATTTAGAGTGGGTGTATCAAAGATTATATTAGGGTGTGAGGAGGTGCATCAGATTATCACGTGGATGATGTCATCAGTGATGTCATTTGAGATGTCATCAGTGATGTCATCAGTGATGTCACTGACCATGTCATGAGTGATGTAATATGTGACGTCATCAGCAGTGCATTGCGGGGCGCGAGTTATAGTTAGCTGAACTAACTATAACGGGGAATTTCACGGGTTTTGTACGAGTGCAATGTCAAGTAACTATAACTGTCCCTAAAACCTATGGTTTTTTCAGTGAATTTCAAAGGTTTTTAAATGCTAATTTGTAACTATAACGTGTCTGAAACCTATGGTTTTTCAGTGAATTTCAAAGGTTTTTAAATGCTAATTTGTAACTATAACGTGTCTGAAACCTATGGTTTTTTCAGTGAATTTCAAAGGTTTTTAAATGCTAATTTCTAACTATAACGTGCCTGAAACCTACGGTTTTTCAGTGAATTTCAAAGGTTTTGTAAATGACAATTTTTAAATGTATTAATTGTTATA
Source organism: Calotriton arnoldi (assembly GCA_963921515.1). Taxonomy (NCBI): domain Eukaryota; kingdom Metazoa; phylum Chordata; class Amphibia; order Caudata; family Salamandridae; genus Calotriton; species Calotriton arnoldi. The sequence goes on along the minus strand of CAWUFW010005261.1, from coordinate 50,317 downwards.
TTAATTTTTTCATACTGATTTACTACATTTTTAGAAACAATTTTTTTTTACATATTTTATTTGTCAAATTACATTGTAATTACATTATACATTACATTACAAAAAATACTTTCTCAGAATGAATTACTTTAGTTTAAATACTTTGCAGATAGGCAATAGACTTTTAAGTACAGTAGTTACAGTTGTTGCAATGGGCAACACATTTTCAAACACAATGCAACATTCAGCTCAATGTGAATTTCTAGTTAAATGCAATTAGTTACTTTATGGATTACTTTTGTAACCACAGGACTGGATCCTAGATTCAGTCCTGGTACATCTCCTGTAAACAGTTGAGTAAAAGCGTTTTGGTTACAGTCGTGATTTTTAAGGAATATTATTGTATTTTAAAAGTTGACACTTTGAAACTTTTTCTCATAGAATCACCAATGTTATCCTATGGAAGGAAATTCACTTAGCAGGTAAAAACTGTTATCGTTACTTTTTCTTACTCAGTGTTGGATCCTGGATCCAGCACTGGTGCATCTCCTGTAAACAGTTGAAAGAATGCGTTTAAGTCATACAGGCGATTTTAAGGAATATTTGTAGTTTGTGAAAATCAACACTTTGAAACTTTTTGCTGAAAACCAGTCAATGTTAGCCTATGAAGGAAATTCAAGTTACCGGTAAGTACGGTTAAAATTACTTTTGAGGATCAGTACTGGGCTGAAACATGCAGCACTGAGGTCTCTCCTGATAACAGGTGAGTAAATCGGAATTCGTATTTCGGCTGATTTTAGAGGAATATTTTAAAGTTCCAAAACTCCACACTTAGAAGAATTTCCAAGTGAAACCAGTCAATGTTAGCCTATGGAAGGAAATTCAAGTTACTGGTAAAGTACGGTTAAAATTACTTTTCAGGACCAGTACTGGGCTGAAAGATGCAGCACTGAGGTCTCTCCTGATAACAGGTGAGTAAATCAGAATTCGGATTTCGGCTGATTTTAGAGGAATATTTGTATGTTTCAAAAATCAACACTTAGAAGAATTTCCAAGTGAAACCAGTCAATGTTAGCCTATGAAGGAAATTCAAGTTACCGGTAAGTACGGTTAAAATTACTTTTCAGGATCAGTACTGGGCTGAAAGATGCAGCACTGAGGTCTCTCCTGATAACAGGTGAGTAAATCGGAATTCGTATTTCGGCTGATTTTAGAGGAATATTTTAAAGTTCCAAAACTCCACACTTAGAAGAATTTCCAAGTGAAACCAGTCAATGTTAGCCTATGAAGGAAATTCAAGTTACCGGTAAGTACGGTTAAAATTACTTTTCAGGATCAGTACTGGGCTGAAAGATGCAGCACTGAGGTCTCTCCTGATAACAGGTGAGTAAATCGGAATTCGTATTTCGGCTGATTTTAGAGGAATATTTTAAAGTTCCAAAACTCCACACTTAGAAGAATTTCCAAGTGAAACCAGTCAATGTTAGCCTATGAAGGAAATTCAAGTTACCGGTAAGTACGGTTAAAATTACTTTTCAGGATCAGTACTGGGCTGAAAGATGCAGCACTGAGGTCTCTCCTGATAACAGGTGAGTAAATCGGAATTCGTATTTCGGCTGATTTTAGAGGAATATTTTAAAGTTCCAAAACTCCACACTTAGAAGAATTTCCAAGTGAAACCAGTCAATGTTAGCCTATGAAGGAAATTCAAGTTACCGGTAAGTACGGTTAAAATTACTTTTCAGGATCAGTACTGGGCTGAAAGATGCAGCACTGAGGTCTCTCCTGATAACAGGTGAGTAAATCGGAATTCGTATTTCGGCTGATTTTAGAGGAATATTTTAAAGTTCCAAAACTCCACACTTAGAAGAATTTCCAAGTGAAACCAGTCAATGTTAGCCTATGAAGGAAATTCAAATTACCGGTGAAGTACGGTTAAAATTACTTTTGAGGATCAGTACTGGGCTGAAAGATGCAGCACTGAGGTCTCTCCTGATAACAGGTGAGTAAATCGGAATTCGTATTTCGGCTGATTTTAGAGGAATATTTTAAAGTTCCAAAACTCCACACTTAGAAGAATTTCCAAGTGAAACCAGTCAATGTTAGCCTATGAAGGAAATTCAAGTTACCAGTAAGTACGGTTAAAATTACTTTTCAGGACCAGTACTGGGCTGAAAGATACAGCACTGAGGTCTCTCCTTATAACAGGTGAGTAAATCGGAATTCCTATTTCGGCTGATTTTAGAGGAATATTTGCACAATGGTGAAGGGAGGGGCGGGGCCTGAGGTGACATCTTTGCAAGCGCGCCCCGTGGCGCGTTTTAAGTTGGAGGATTAAGTTCCCTTGAATCCTGAGGGTCCCTAGGGGCCAACTAGACCACCAGGAACCTCCAATATGCGCCAGAGGGCTGCGTTGCAGAGACGTGTAGAGAGGCCACACCCCTTTTACACCTCTCTGCAACGCAGCTCTGTGGCGCTTTCTGGATGTACCTGTTGGGCTAGTTGGCCCCAGGGACCCTCAGGATTGAAGGGGATTTAATTCCCCATCTTAAAACGCGCCACGGGGCCTGTTTGCACACATGTCACCTCAAGCCCCGCCCCTCCCTTCACCACTGTGCAAACGCGCCCGTGGCGCGTTTTAAGTTGGGGGATTAAGTCCCCTTGAATCCTGAGGGTCCCCGGAGTCCAACTAGCCCACCATATACCTCCAAAAGCGCCATAGAGCTGCGTTGCAGAGAGGTGTAAAGGGGCGTGGCCTCTGTACACCTCTCTGCAAGGCAGCCCCTGGCGCATACTGGAGGTTCCTGGTGGGCTAGTTGGCCCAGAGACCCCCAGTATTCAAGGGAGTCGTTCCCCTCTGCAAACGCGCCAGGGCGCGTTTGCAGAGTGGTGAAGGAAGGGGCGGGGCCTGCGGGCCCGATCGTTTTTTTTTAATTTTTTTTTTTTTTGGGGGAGGGGCCGCGTGGCCCCTCCCGAGCCCTACTTGCCCGGGGACCCCATCCCCGGGGCTGGCCCTCTCGTTGGGGACTGTGGGGGTCCCCAATCCCCCCACAGTCCCGCCGGCTCCCCGTGTCCTACGGGAGCCGGCATTGCTTTACACATGGGGAGCTGCTAAGATGCAGCTCCCCATGTGGAAAAGCAATCGGCTTGGATATTGGAAGAGAGCAGGTTTCCTGCTCTCTCTTCCAATATCCAAAGCAAGTTTGCAATGACAGGACGGGAGCCGCGAGGCTCCGTCCTGTCATTACAAACAGCAGTGTCCCGGGGTAGGCACCCGGGACACTGCAGGAGCCGACCCTGGGGGTGGTGGTCCCCAGGGCCATCAAGGGCTCCAGGAGGGGGCCGCGCGGCCCCCTCCCATTCAGTGCACAGCCCGGGGAGGTGGTGGTCCCCGGGGCTCTGGAGGTCAAAACGGACCCCCATTGTAATTTTCTTAGTGCCCCGGGGAGGTGGTGGTCCCGGGCGTGTGGGGCTGGAGCCCCCACACAGGATTTTAATAATAAAAAGAAGCCCGGGGAGGTGGTGGTCCCCGGGGCTGCGGAAGAGCTCAGAGCCCTCCCGCACCATGCTACATAAAGCCCCGGGGGTGGTGGTCCCCGGGGCTTGGGAGGCCCTTAGAGGCCCCCACACATAAATTAACCCCCCAGCATGCCCCCGGGACTTGGGCCACCCGAGGGCCAGTGCTATCGAGCGCGGGAGACCGCGCTCCGATTTTCCGGCAGGGTTCGCGCTCCTGAGCGCATCCTGCCGATTTTTAAAAAAAAATTTTTTTTTTGCCCAGGGGTCCTTGTGGGACCCCTGAGCAAACCTAGGGGTCAGGGTGTTTCTACCCTCCCCCTTTGTGCGCTTTGCGCACTTGTTTCTGTCCTCGGTTCTACCGAGGGACAAAATGGCTGCCAACATTTCCTGAATCGGAATGTTGACAGCCAGCTGACAACCAATTAACATGCAGCTCGTGATCGGGAGGGTGCGCGAATCCTCCGTGCCCATAGATATATATGTACTTTTACTTTTTGATTTTCTCAGCAACTACTGAACGGATTTACACCATTTAACAAAAGGGTTCTTTCTGAACCAAGAACTACCTCTTTGCCAAATTTGGTGTAATTCCGTTCAGCAGTTCAGGCTGTAACCGTGTCTAAAGTTTCCTATGGGAAAATGCATGGGGAAAACGCGTTTTGGGACCCCCTTTTTCTCGGCCCCCGCTTGACGTATCACCCGAGACTTTCAGGGTAGGAGCGGACCGGAGCGCCCCACGAAGTTTGAAAATTTCGCGAAGATACGTCAACCGGCAAGAGAGTTATTTCAAATAGAATGTCGCGGATTTCCTATGGATAATAGGTTGTAACTATAACTATCTACTGGCGACCGCCAGTAGATAATATATGTATATATATATATGTATATATATGTATATATATGTATATATATATGTATATGTATATATATATATATATATGTATATATGTATAAATATGTATATATATGTATGTATATGTATATATATGTATATATATGTATGTATATATATGTATATATATGTATATATATATATGTATATATGTATATATGTATATGTATATATGTATATATATGTATATATAAAATAATCCTGAAGCTCTGCACTTCCATCCTCCTGGCGAACAGAGACACGAACCCAGCGATGTGAGGCCAGATGTTATTTATTTCAAGAACCTCGAACCTGACGCGTTTCGGGTACCTAGTACCCTTGCTCACAAGTCAAGTAAGAAACGCCGTTCGCCATTTTAAATACAATGCTGTGTTAAAGTGCTGTCACCACGTGGTTAATAAGCATAGAAAAAACACTGGCATTCTTGTGTGACAGCACTAACGAGTCTGTTTTCCAAACTTTTCATAATTCGGCCATCAATGGGACCCTTTTGCAGACATGAGTCAAAAGTATTCCTGCATAAATGCGCAAATATTAATATAACAATATTGCATTTGAATTCAAGGTAATAATTCTACATTATAAGTAAATAATTAAGAATTCATAAAACATCCTTAGCCATAAAAGACGTTACAGATTCACAATATATACGTGAAGCACTGCATATTAAGTTCATGAGACATATAATCAATATGTTGATAAAAACATGAAAATCATAATGATAATAAAAACTATGGCTGTGCAAATCGCAATAATTCTTTGTAAACAATATACATTTGTGGCTCATGTCTGTATCTTATACAGTACCAATCTGTTTTCAACTTCCTGTATATATGTATATGTATATATATATGTGTATATGTATATATATATGTATATATGTATATGTATATATATATGTGTATATGTACATATATATGTGTATATGTATATATATATATGTGTATATATATATGTATATATATGTGTATATGTTAGAAATGGGGGTCTCTAGTTGGCAAGGGCTTGCACCTTTGTCCAAGTAGGGACCCTTCTTCCTAGTCAGGATAAGGGAGTTACACTCCTAAAATAACCCCTGCTCACCCCCTTGGTAGCTTGGCACGAGCAGTCAGGCTTATCTTAGAGGCAGTGTGTAAAGCATTTGCACATAACCAACAGTAATACAGTGTAAGCACTACAAACGGACACCACACCAGTTTAGAAAAATATCCAATATTTTTATATACTTTAAACAAGACCAATACGATAAAAATCCACAGTACAGTACTTTAAAAATCTTCAGTTATCCCAGTGTCCTTAAAACAGTTCCTTGATGTCGATAGCTCCGTCCGGGGCTATCACGGCGTCGTGAACAAACAAATCCAAACAGTTCTGGCTGACCGCGGCGTCGCGGGTCAGCTACGGTGTCGGGAAGACCCGCAAACAGTACCTTTCAGAAATGCAGGGCGTCGATGACCTCGCGGTGAGCTTCCGAAAACACGGCGTCCGCAGGCGTCGGTTCCGGAGGTCGGTGCCGGCGTCGTCGGGCCCTCGAAATCACACGCGTTGCAGATCGATCTCCTCTCTGTTGAAGTCAGGAGCGCTGGCGTCGACCGGCGTCGGGTGCTGCGGTGCGAAGTGCAGCGGTGCGGCGTGCGGTGCCCTCAGGTCGCGGTGCGAGCAGCGGCTCGGTGGCGGCATCGGATGGCGTAGTCGGTGAGACCAGGGTCGCGGTGTGAGATGAAGGCGGTGCTCGTCACGGTGCTGGCAGGTCACGGTGCAGCAGCGGCGTCGTCGTTGCTGAAGCGCTGTCGTCGGCTGACGAACTGGAGTCGATGGCACCGGCGTTGGTAGGCCAAGGCTGCGGTGCGGGACGAGGGCGGTGCGTCGTGTAACTGTACGAGCGGTGCCCTCGAACCAAGGTGCAAGCAGCGGCGTCGAGTCTGGCATGGAGCGGTGTCGTCGGGGATACCACGGCGTCGCTGTGAAGCGAGGCAGTGCGGTGCCCACAGGTCGCGGTGCGAGCAGCGGCTCGGTGGCGGCGTCAGCAGGCGTCGTCGGTGAGACCAGGGTCGCGGTGCGGCGTTGCGGCGGGGCCCTCTGCGGTGCCTTCAGGACACGGAGTCGGCAGCGGCGTCGTAGACGGCATCGGGCTTGAAGTCTTTGCTGTTCCTGAGACTTCTTGAACAGGGGTCAAGCTCTACCTCAAGCCCTTGGAGACACTCACAAAGTAGATTGCAGAAAGTTCAGTTCCAGTCCTTTCACTGCCCAAGACAGAAGCAGCCACTGCAGGCCAACACAGCAAAGCACACAGCAAAGTGGTAGTTCCTCCTCACAGCGTCTCCAGCTCTTCTTCTTGGCAGTCTTCTTGATCCAAAAGAGTTCTAAAGTTCTGGGGTTTGGGTCCCCCTTTTTATCCTCAATTTCTCTTTGTTCTCTGAAGGCAGAGAGGCCTTTGCCTAATCCAAACCAGTTCTGGTCAGTCCTGGAGCACTTTGTTGACAAGTCTCCTTCTTTCCTTTGGCAGTGTAGGCCAGGGACATCAGACACACCACAGGAGGTGGAGCCAGCATTGTGGAGGGAAGGCCCAGCCCTATTCAGGTCCCAGGTGCATCTCCTCCCACCCATCTACATGTAGATCTTGCTATTCAGCCCTGTGCTGACTCACCCTGTCTCCTGGCATCCCCCAGCCCCTGTCACTCACACTCCAGACAAGGAATACACAACCTAGCAGAGGCAGGCTTGGATGGTTAGACAAGAAAATACCCACTTTCTAAAAGTGGATTTTCAAACACAGAATGTTAAAACCAACTTCACTAAAAGATGCATTTTATCATTCTGAGTCCAGGCATACTAAACTCGAATTTCTACCATGTTCCTGGGTCAGTTAGGATTATAAGCTGTAATAATCAAAACTGCCCATTCTGGCCTATGGGGGACAGGTAGCCTTGCAATAGTGAAAACGAAATAGGCTGTAATTCACTATCAGGACATGCCACACACACCAGGGCATGTCCTACCTTTCACCTACAATGCACCCTGCCCACAGGGGTACCTTGGGCCTACCTTAGGGGGGACTAACATGCAGAAAAGGGAAGGTTTGGGGACTTGCAAGTGTGTGCACTTGCCAAGTCGACATGGCAGCCCCAGGCTGCACACAGGCTCTGCAATGGCAGGCCAGAGTTACACTTTACGGGCTGTTTGCGTGGGTGGCACAATCCAGTGCTGCAGCCCACCAACAGCATTTGATCTATAGGCCCTGGCACTCTCAGTGCACTTTACAAGGGACTGACACATAAATCAAATAGGCCAATCATGGAAACACCAATCTATAACACATTTTATACAGGAGCACTTGCACTTTCCCACTGGACAGCAGTGAGGAAAGTGCGCAGAATCATTACACCAGCAAAAACAGAGTCAAAACCAGGAGGTCAGAAAGCAAAAAGTCAGGGGAAACACGCCAAAAGATGCCAAGTCTAACACATGTCCCCTCCAGCTGAAAGTAGGGAGAACTACCCAACCCCATTGGAGTTCTCTTCACTAAGGCGGAAGAACATGGACAGACCATCTGCGTTGGCGTGTTCTGTACCAGGGTGGTGTTCCACCGTAAAGTCCATTCCCTGTAGGGAGATGGACCACCTCAGCAGTTTTGGATTCTCACCCTCATTTGCATCAACCATCTGAGGGGCCTGTGGTCCGTCTGAACCCGGAAGTGAGTCCCAAACAGGTATGGTCTCAGCTTCTTCAGTGCCCAGACCACAGCAAAAGCTTCCCTTTCTATGGCACTCCACCTCTGTTCCCTGGGGAGTAGTCTCCTGCTAAGGAAGACTACAGGCTGATCCAGGCCCTCTTCATTCAGTTGTGAGAGCACCGCTCCCACACCATGTTCTGAAGCGTCAGTCTGCACGACGAATTCCTTGGAGAAGTCAGGTGCCTTGAGCACGGGCGCCGTGCACATGGCTGCCTTCAGGGCATCAAAAGCTTTCTGGCAGGACTCAGCCCAGATCACTTTCCTTCGCTGCTTCTTCGAAGTCAGCTCTGTTAAGGGGGCAACGATGGTGCCATAGCCCTTAACAAATCTCCTATAGTAGCCGGTGAGACCTAAGAAGGCTCTCACCTCTGTCTGGGTCTTGGGGGCTCCCAAGCCAGAATGGTGTCAATCTTGGGTTGTAGGGCGCCACCTGGCCGCTTCCTACCTGGTGTCCCAAGTACACCACAGAACCCTGCCCGATCTGGCACTTACTGGCCTTGATCGTGAGGCCTGCACCTTGCAGAGCCCTCAACACTTTCTCAAGGTGCTGTAAATGTTCTTCCCAGCTGGACCTGAACACAGCAATGTCATCCAGGTAGGCGGCACTGAAATCCTCCAGTCCAGCCAACACCTGATTGACCAACCTCTGAAAGGTGGCAGGGGCATTCTTCAACCCAAAGGGCATCACCCGGAATTGGTAATGACCTTCTGGGGTTGAGAATGCTGATCTCTCCTTGGCCCCATCGGTTAAGGCAATCTGCCAGTACCCAGACGTTAAATCAAACGTGCTGAGGAACCGGGCAGCTCCCAACCGATCAATGAGCTCATCAGCTCTGGGGATGGGGTGCGCGTCAGTCCTGGTGACGGCATTGAGCCCACGGTAGTCCACACAAAACCGCAGTTCTGGAGTGGCACCGGGTGCAGCAGCCTTTGGGACCAAGACCACTGGGCTGGCCCAAGGACTGTTGGAGGGCTCAATCACCCCTAACGCCAACATCTTAGAGACCTCCTCCTTGATGCTGGCCCTGACCCGGTCAGTCAACCTGTAAATCTTGTGCTTCACAGGAGGGCTGTCACCATTGTCCACGTCATGGGTACACCAGTGAGTAACACCGGGGGTCAGAGAGAACAGTGGGGCGAACTGTCCCAACAACTGGTGACAGTCCCCCTGCTGCTCCTGAGTCAGTGTAGGGGAGAGGATCACACCCTCCACTGACCCATCATGCTCCTTGGTAGACAGGAGGTCAGGGAGAGGCTCACTCTCCTCTTCCACCCCATCATCTGTCGCCAAGAGCATACTCACTTCGGACCTCTCAAAGTGGGGCTTGAGGCGGTTCACGTGAAGGACCCTCAAAGGGTTCCTTGGAGCCTGCAAATCCACCAGGTAGGTGACGTCACTTTTGCGCTCCACCACCTCATATGGCCCAGTCCACTTGTCCTGCAAGGCACAAGGTTCCACTGGGGCCATGACCCACACTTTTTACCCAGGTTGAAATTCGACCAGAGTGGCATTCTGGTCATACCACCTCTTCATTTCTTCCTGGCTTGCTTCTAGGTTCGCCTGAGCGAGTTTCCTGAAGCGGGCAGTTTGGTTTCTAAAGGCCAGCATGTAACTAAACACATCCTGGGGAGTTTTCATGGGAGCTGCCTCCCATCCTTCCTTTACCAAACTCAGAGGTCCTCTGACAGGGTGGCCATACAGGAGCTCAAAGGGGCTGTACCCAAGAGACTTCTGAGGCACCTCCCTGTATGCAAAGAGTAGGCACGGCAAGAGGACGTCCCACTTACGCCTCATGGGTTCTGTTAGACCCTTGATCATGCCTTTCAAGGTCTGGTTGAATCTTTCCACCAGACCGTTTCCTTGTGGGTGGTAAGGAGTGGTGAACTTGTAGGTTACACCACACTCCTTCCACAGGGATGTCATATACTTGGATATAAAATTGGTCCCCCTGTCAGAAACCACCTTTCTGGGGAAGCCCACATGGGAAAAGATCCCCATTAACGCCCGGACCACCACTGGCGCCATCGTTGTCCTGAGAGGGATTGCCTCCGGGTACCGGGTGGCATGGTCCACCAAGACCAGGATGTACCAGTTGCCCATGGCTGTCTTGGGATCCAGTGGCCCACAATATCCATCCCTACCCTTTCAAAGGGTGTTCCAACAACAGGAAAAGGTTGGAGAGGAGCTTTGACCTTCCTCCCACTCTTACCACTTGCCTGGCAAGTTTGGCAAGACCTACAGTGTGCATCTGACTGCCTTCGCATTTGGGGCCAAAAGAAGTGGGTGACAAGCCTGTCAAAGGTCTTGTCCTGCCCCAAATGTCCTGCCAAAGGCACGTCATGAGCCAGACCCAGTAGGAAGGTCCTGAAGCGCTGGGGTACCACCAGCACACGGGCTGACCCAGGCTCAGCAACCTTAGGCTCACTGTATAGGAGACCATTCTCCCAGTAGATCAGATGTGACCCGGACTGATTACCAGCTGCCTGGTCTGCAGCCTGCCGCCGCAGACCCTCCAGAGTTGGGCACTCGCTCTGCTCCCTGCAGAACTCCTCCTGGTGGGACCCCTTCTTGCTGCCAATGGGTCAGCTCAGAGATGTCTCCCAGTTCGGCTACCTGCTCCCCTGTAGGCACCGGGGTGTCCCCCTCGAGGTCCGCCTCCTCCCGGTCCGTGGGAACTTTGGGGGCCGGTTTCCCGCGCCCCTGCCCTTCCTCTTGGCAGGGACTTGGGCCATTGTTCCAGGCTCCAAGTCCTCTTGATCACCCTTTCTGGCTGCCATTGACCGAGTAGACACGCATGCCCACTCTGGCAACCCAAGCATCTCCAAGTGAGACCTGAGCTCAACATCCTTCCATAAGGACTGCTCCAGGTCGTTACCTAGCAGACAATCTACAGGCATGGTAGGGCTCACAACCACCCTCAAGGGACCTGAAACCCCCCCCATTCAAAGAGAACCTGAGCCACCATACACTGGCGCTCAGAGTTGTCTACAGCAACTACTTGGTGGATTGCCCCTGGGACTACCTGCTTCTCAGAGACCAGGTGACACCGGACTGAGGTCACACTGGCTCCAGTATCTCTGAGAGCCTCTACCCTGTTCCCATTGATGGTCACCCAGGTGCTATATTTCTTTGTGTTATGGGGCACCTGGTTTCCTGGGACCATCTCACTGTCCCCTATTGAGACGAGGGTCATTTCTGCGGGATCCCCACCCTCCTGTGGGTACCCCTCCTCCCCAAGCGCTACACTAGCCAACACTTTGGACTGTCCACCAGTGGGAGGCTGTGTCCCCTTTGGGCACTTGGGGTCCCCCTTGAAGTGACCCACCTGGTCACATGCATAACACTTGCGGGGGCCGGTCTCAACAGGCTTCCCTGTAGAGACCCCTTTCTTCTTATCACCGGGGGGCTGGGAACCTTTACCCTGGGTACTAGTTTGGGGCTCTTTAGAGAACTCCTGTGCTTTACCCTTGTCCCCCATGCCTTTCTGCTGCGGACCCTGCCCACCTTTGGCTGAGTCTCCCCCAAACGCTTTCTTGTGGACCCTGGTACTCACCCAGCGGTCCGCCTCCATAGCAAGCTTCCTGGGGTCAGTTAGCTTACTATCAAATAGGTGCTGGTGCAGATCTGCAAAACATAGACTAGACAAGTGCTCCCATGCAATCAAATTGTAGAGCCCCTGAAAATCTGTTACATTACTGCCCTTCACCCAACCATCCAGCGACCTACAGAACATATCCACACATTCCAACCAAGTGTTGGCCTCAGACGTTTTACTGGACCTGAACTGATCCCTGTACTTCTCAGGAGTGAGCCCATACCTAGTGAGGAGAGCATCTTTCATGTCAGCATAGGTGAGGTCCTGCCCCTTACCCAAAGCTATCAGGGTATCCCTAGCTTCTTCTGGAAAGAGAGGCCACAACCCTGCCCCCAGTTCCTTTCAGGGACCCCATTCATAAGAATAGACGACTCGTACCCTTGAAACCACCTTTGTATGTCATCACCCTTTTTGTACTCTTTACCTACATTCTTGGGGATGTGTACAATCCTGTCTGTGTGTGCTGAAGAATTGCTGCCACCATCTGAACCGGATCTACTCTTTAGCTCCAGCTCCTTGATCATTCTCTCATGATCTAGTATCATCTTCCTTTCCTCCATGGCTATTCTTTTTCTTCCCTCTCACTTTCTATTCTGAGTTTCTCCAATTCAAACCTCCTTACTTCCCGCCTGTCCTCCAGCTCCTCTGGGGACCAACTACTGCTGCCTGGCCTGGAGGGCTCCCCCCCTCCCAAAAGCACATCCACCCTAGGAACAGGCTCCTCCACCTCTCCAGTGAGATCACCAGATTGCCCACTGGCACCTCTGGCTGCTACCCAGGCCCTCAGCGCCTTTTGTAGCTCATCCTTCCTGGTGAGGCCTCTGACCTGGACTTTCAGGTCCTTGCAAATCGATTTTAACTCCTTGACATTGTAGGCTTCCAATCGATCCTCCTCAAAGGCAATTTCTACTGATGCAACAGATGATGCAATTGATTCAGGCATGTTGAAGTAGCAAGTTCAAACTGGCAAGATCAAAAATAGGCCAAAAAGAAAAAGAACCTGTATGTGGTACGTAATGGTCTGCGATATGGTAGTAGTGCACACCAATCACTGTAAGTTAAGTGCAAACACAAGTCCTATCCTCACCGCTGACAACCAATGTTAGAAATGGAGGTCTCTAGTTGGCAAGGGCTTGCACCTTTGTCCAAGTAGGGACCCTTCTTCCTAGTCAGGATAAGGGAGTTACACTCCTAAAATAACCCCTGCTTACCCCCTTGGTAGCTTGGCACGAGCAGTCAGGCTTATCTTAGAGGCAGTGTGTAAAGCATTTGCACATAACCAACAGTAGTACAGTGTTAGCACTACAAACGGACACCACACCAGTTTAGAAAATATCCAATATTTTTATATACTTTAAACAAGACCAATACGATAAAAATCCACAGTACAGTACTTTAAAAATCTTCAGTTATCCCAGTGTCCTTAAAACAGTTCCTTGATGTCGATAGCTCCGTCCGGGGCTATCACGGCGTCGTGAACAAACAAATCCAAACAGTTCTGGCTGACCGCGGCGTCGCGGGTCAGCTACGGTGTCGGGAAGACCCGCAAACAGTACCTTTCAGAAATGCAGGGCGTCGATGACCTCGCGGTGAGCTTCCGAAAACATGGCGTCCGCAGGCGTCGGTTCCGGAGGTCGGTACCGGCGTCGTCGGGCCCTCGAAGTCACACGCGTTGCAGATCGATCTCCTCTCTGTTGAAGTCAGGAGCGCTGGCCGGCGTCGGGTGCTGCGGTGCGAAGTGCAGCGGTGCGGCGTGCGGTGCCCTCAGGTCGCGGTGCGAGCAGCGGCTCGGTGGCGGCATCGGATGGCGTAGTCGGTGAGACCAGGGTCGCGGTGTGAGATGAAGGCGGTGCTCGTCACGGTGCTGGCAGGTCACGGTGCAGCAGCGTCATCGTCGCTGAAGCGCTGTCGTCGGCTGACGAACTGGAGTCGATGGCACCGGCGTCGGTAGGCCAAGGCTGCGGTGCGGGATGAGGGTGGTGCGTCGTGTAACTGCACGAGCGGTGCCCTCGAACCACGGTGCAAGCAGCGGCGTCGAGTCCGGCGTGAAGCGGAGTCGTCGGGGATACCACGGCGTCGTCGTGAAGCGAGGCGGTGCGGAGTGCGGAGCCCACAGGTTGCGGTGCGAGCAGCGGCTCGGTGGCGGCATCAGCAGGCGCTGTCGGTGAGACCAGGGTCGCGGTGCGGCGTTCCGGCGGGGCCCTCTGCGGTGCCTTCAGGACACGGAGTCGGCAGCGGTGTCGTAGACGGCGTCGGGCTTGAAGTCTTTGCTGTTCCTGAGACTTCTTGAACAGGGGTCAAGCTCTACCTCAAGCCCTTGGAGACACTCACAAAGTAGATTGCAGAAAGTTCAGTTCCAGTCCTTTCACTGCCCAAGACAGAAGCAGCCACTGCAGGCCAACACAGCAAAGCACACAGCAAAGTGGTAGTTCCTCCTCACAGCTTCTCCAGCTCTTCTTCTTGGCAGTCTTCTTGATCCAAAAGAGTTCTAAAGTTCTGGGGTTTGGGTCCCCTTTTTATCCTCAATTTCTCTTTGTTCTCTGAAGGCAGAGAGGCCTTTGCCTAGTCCAAACCAGTTCTGGTCAGTCCTGGAGCACTTTGTTGACAAGTCTCCTTCTTTCCTTTGGCAGTGTAGGCCAGGGACATCAGACACACCACAGGAGGTGGAGCCAGCATTGTGGAGGGAAGGCCCAGCCCTATTCAGGTCCCAGGTGCATCTCCTCCCACCCATCTACATGTAGATCTTGCTATTCAGCCCTGTGCTGACTCACCCTGTCTCCTGGCATCCCCCAGCCCCTGTCACTCACACTCCAGACAAGGAATACACAACCTAGCAGAGGCAGGCTTGGATGGTTAGACAAAAAAATACCTACTTTCTAAAAGTGGTATTTTCAAACACAGAATGTTAAAACCAACTTCACTAAAAGATGCATTTTATCATTCTGAGTCCAGGCATACTAAACTCGAATTTCTACCATATTCCCTGGGTCAGTTAGGATTATAAGCTGTAATAATCAAAACTGCCCATTCTGGCCTATGGGGGACAGGTAGCCTTGCAATAGTGAAAAACGAAATAGGCTGTAATTCACTATCAGGACATGCCACACACACCAGGGAATGTCCTACCTTTCACCTACAATGCACCCTGCCCACAGGGGTACCTTGGGCCTACCTTAGGGGGGACTAACATGCAGAAAAGGGAAGGTTTAGGGACTTGCAAGTGTGTGCACTTGCCAAGTCGACATGGCAGCCCCAGGCTGCACACAGGCTCTGCAATGGCAGGCCAGAGTTACACTTTATGGGCTGTTTGCGTGGGTGGCACAATCCAGTGCTGCAGCCCACCAACAGCATTTGATCTATAGGCCCTGGCACTCTCAGTGCACTTTACAAGGGACTGACACATAAATCAAATAGGCCAATCATGGAAACACCAATCCATAACACATTTTATACAGGAGCACTTGCACTTTCCCACTGGACAGCAGTGAGGAAAGTGCGCAGAATCATTACACCAGCAAAAACAGAGTCAAAACCAGGAGGTCAGAAAGCAAAAAGTCAGGGGAAACACGCCAAAATATGCCAAGTCTAACACATGTCCCCTCCAGCTGAAAGTAGGGAGAACTACCCAACCCCATTGGAGTTCTCTTCACTAAGGCGGAAGAACCTGGACAGACCATCTGCGTTGGCGTGTTCTGTACCAGGGCGGTGTTCTACCGTAAAGTCCATTCCCTGTAGGGAGATGGACCACCTCAGCAGTTTTGGATTCTCACCCTCATTTGCATCAACCATCTGAGGGGCCTGTGGTCCGTCTGAACCTGGAAGTGAGTCCCAAACAGGTATGGTCTCAGCTTCTTCAGTGCCCAGACCACAGCAAAAGCTTCCCTTTCTATGGCACTCCACCTCTGTTCCCTGGGGAGTAGTCTCCTGCTAAGGAAGACTACAGGCTGATCCAGGCCCTCTTCATTCAGTTGTGAGAGCACCGCTCCCACACCATGCTCTGAAGCGTCAGTCTGCACGACGAATTCCTTGGAGAAGTCAGTTGCCTTGAGCACGGGCGCCGTGCACATGGCTGCCTTCAGGGCATCAAAAGCTTTCTGGCAGGACTCAGTCCAGATCACTTTCCTTCGCTGCTTCTTCGAAGTCAGCTCTGTTAAGGGGGCAACGATGGTGCCATAGCCCTTAACAAATCTCCTATAGTAGCCGGTGAGACCTAAGAAGGCTCTCACCTCTGTCTGGGTCTTGGGGGCTCCCAAGCCAGAATGGTGTCAATCTTGGGTTGTAGGGCGCCACCTGGCCGCTTCCTACCTGGTGTCCCAAGTACACCACAGAGCCCTGCCCGATCTGGCACTTACTGGCCTTGATCGTGAGGCCTGCACCTTGCAGAGCCCTCAACACTTTCTCAAGGTGCTGTAAATGTTCTTCCCAGCTGGACCTGAACACAGCAATGTCATCCAGGTAGGCGGCACTGAAATCCTCCAGTCCAGCCAACACCTGATTGACCAACCTCTGAAAGGTGGCAGGGCATTCTTCAACCCAAAGGGCATCACCCGGAATTGGTAATGACCTTCTGGGGTTGAGAATGCTGATCTCTCCTTGGCCCCATCGGTTAAGGCAATCTGCCAGTACCCAGACGTTAAATCAAACGTGCTGAGGAACCGGGCAGCTCCCAACCGATCAATGAGCTCATCAGCTCTGGGGATGGTGTGCGCGTCAGTCCTGGTGACGGCATTGAGCCCACGGTAGTCCACACAAAACCGCAGTTCTGGAGTGGCACCGGGTGCAGCAGCCTTTGGGACCAAGACCACTGGGCTGGCCCAAGGACAGTTGGAGGGCTCAATCACCCCTAACGCCAACATCTTAGAGACCTCCTCCTTGATGCTGGCCCTGACTTGGTCAGTCAACCTGTAAATCTTGTGCTTCACAGGAGGGCTGTCACCAGTGTCCACGTCATGGGTACACCAGTGAGTAACACCGGGGGTCAGAGAGAACAGTGGGGCGAACTGTCCCAACAACTGGTGACAGTCCCCCTGCTGCTCCTGAGTCAGTGTAGGGGAGAGGATCACACCCTCCACTGACCCATCATGCTCCTTGGTAGACAGGAGTTCAGGGAGAGGCTCACTCTCCTCTTCCACCCCATCATCTGTCGCCAAGAGCATACTCACTTCGGACCTCTCGAAGTGGGGCTTGAGGCGGTTCACGTGAAGGACCCTCAAAGGGTTCCTTGGAGCCGGTTCCACTGGGGCCATGACGCACACTTTTTACCCAGGTTGAAATTCGACCAGAGTGGCATTCTGGTCATACCACCTCTTCATTTCTTCCTGGCTTGCTTCTAGGTTCGCCTGAGCGAGTTTCCTGAAGCGGGCAGTTTGGTTTCTAAAGGCCAGCATGTAACTAAACACATCCTGGGGAGTTTTCCTGGGAGCTGCCTCCCATCCTTCCTTTACCAAACTCAGAGGTCCTCTGACAGGGTGGCCATACAGGAGCTCAAAGGGGCTGTACCCAAGAGACTTCTGAGGCACCTCCCTGAATGCAAAGAGTAGGCATGGCAAGAGGACGTCCCACTTACGCCTCATGGGTTCTGTTAGACCCTTGATCATGCCTTTCAAGGTCTGGTTGAATCTTTCCACCAGACTGTTTCCTTGTGGGTGGTAAGGAGTGGTGAACTTGTAGGTTACACCACACTCCTTCCACAGGGATGTCATATACTTTGATATGAAATTGGTCCCCCTGTCAGAAACCACCTCTCTGGGGAAGCCCACACGGGAAAAGATCCCCATTAACGCCCGACCCACCACTGGCGCCGTCGTTGTCCTGAGAGGGATTGCCTCCGTGTACCGGGTGGCATGGTCCACCAAGACCAGGATGTACCTGTTGCCCATGGCTGTCTTGGGATCCAGTGGCCCCACAATATCCATCCCTACCCTTTCAAAGGGTGTTCCAACAACAGGAAAAGGTTGGAGAGGAGCTTTGACCTTCCTCCCACTCTTACCACTTGCCTGGCAAGTTTGGCAAGACCTACAGTGTGCATCTGACTGCCTTCGCATTTGGGGCCAAAAGAAGTGGGTGACAAGCCTGTCAAAGGTCTTGTCCTGCCCCAAATGTCCTGCCAAAGGCACGTCATGAGCCAGACCCAGTAGGAAGGTCCTGAAGCGCTGGGGTACGACCAGCACACGGGCTGACCTAGGCTCAGCAACCTTAGGCTCACTGTATAGGAGACCATTCTCCCAGTAGATCAGATGTGACCCAGACTGATTAGCAGCTGCCTGTTCTGCAGCCTGCCGCCGCAGACCCTCCAGAGTAGGGCACTCGTTCTGCTCTCTGCAGAACTCCTCCCTGGTGGGACCCCCTTCTTGCTGCCAATGGGTCAGTTCAGAGATGTCTCCCAGTTCGGCTACCTGCTCCCCTGTAGGCACCGGGGTGTCCCCTCGAGGTCCGCCTCCTCCCGGTCCATGGGAACTTCGGGGCCGGTTTCCCGCGCCCCCTGCCCTTCCTCTTGGCAGGGACTTGGGCCATTGTTCCAGGCTCCAAGTCCTCTTGATCACCCTTTCTGGCTGCCATTGACCGAGTAGGCACGCATGCCCACTCTGGCAACCCAAGCATCTCCAAGTGAGACCTGAGCTCAACATCCTTCCATAAGGACTGCTCCAGGTCGTTACCTAGCAGACAATCTACAGGCATGGTAGGGCTCACAACCACCCTCAAGGGACCTGAGACCCCCCCCCCATTCAAAGGGAACCTGAGCCACCATACACTGGCGCTCAGAGTTGTCTACAGCAACTACTTGGTTGAATGCCCCTGGGACTACCTGCTTCTCAGAGACCAGGTGACACTGGACTGAGGTCACACTGGCTCCAGTATCTCCTCTGAGAGCCTCTACCCTGTTCCCATTGATGGTCACCCAGGTGCTATATTTCTTTGTGTTAGGGGGCACCTGGTTTCTTGGGACCATCTCACTGTCCCCTAGTGAGACGAGGGTCATTTCTGCGGGATCCCCACCCTCCTGTGGGCACCCCTCCTCCCCAAGCGCTACACTAGCCAACACTTTGGACTGTCCACCAGTGGGTGGCTGTGTCCCCTTTGGGCACTTGGGGTCCCCCTTGAAGTGACCCACCTGGTCACATGCATAACACTTGTGGGGGCCGGTCTCAACAGGCTTCCCTGTAGAGACCCCTTTCTTCTTATCACCGGGGGGCTGGGAACCTTTACCCTGGGTACTAGTTTGGGGCACTTTAGAGAACTCCTGTGCTTTACCCTTGTCCCCCCTGCCTTTCTGCTGGGGACCCTGCCCACCTTTGGCTGAGTCTCCCCCAAACGCTTTCTTGTGGACCCTGGTACTCACCCAGCGGTCCGCCTCCATAGCAAGCTTCCTGGGGTCAGTTAGCTTACTATCAACTAGGTGCTGGCGCAGATCTGCAAAACATAGACTAGACAAGTGCTCCCATGCAATCAAATTGTAGAGCCCTTGAAAATCTGTTACATTACTGCCCTTCACCCAACCATCCAGCGAACTACAGAACATATCCACACATTCCAACCAAGTGTTGGCCTCAGACTTTTTACTGGACCTGAACTGATCCCTGTACTTCTCAGGAGTGAGCCCATACCTAGTGAGGAGAGCGTCTTTCATGTCAGCATAGGTGAGGTCCTGCCCCTTACCCAAAGCTATCAGGGTATCCCTAGCTTCTTCTGGAAAGAGAGGCCACAACCCTGCCCCCCAGTTCCTTTCAGGGACCCCATTCATATGAATAGACGACTCGTACCCTTGAAACCACCTTTGTATGTCATCACCCTTTTTGTACTCTTTACCTACATTCTTGGGGATGTGTACAATCCTGTCTGTGTATGCTGAAGAATTGCTGCCACCATCTGAACCGGATTTACTCTTTAGGTCCAGCTCCTTGATCATTCTCTCATGATCTAGTATCATCTTCCTTTCCTCCATGGCTATTCTTTTTTCTTCCCTCTCACTTTCTATTCTGAGTTTCTCCAATTCAAACCTCCTTACTTCCCGCCTGTCCTCCAGCTCCTCTGGGGACAAACTACTGCTGCCTGGCCTGGAGGGCTCCACCCCTCCCAAAAGCACATCCACCCTAGGAACAGGCTCCTCCACCTCTCCAGTGAGATCACCAGATTGCCCACTGGCACCTCTGGCTGCTACCCAGGCCCTCAGCGCCTTTTGTAGCTCATCCTTCCTGGTGAGGCCTCTGACCTGGACTTTCAGGTTCTTGCAAATCGATTTTAACTCCTTGACATTGTAGGCTTCCAATCGATCCTCCTCAAAGGCAATTTCTACTGATGCAACAGATGATGCAATTAATTCAGGCATGTTGAAGTAGCAAGTTCAAACTGGCAAGATCAAAAATAGGCCAAAAAGAAAAAGAACCTGTATGTGGTACGTAATGGTCAGTCAACAAAAACTTTATTCGATTCACAGAATCATTAAAGCATAATTAAAACACACAAGAAAATATTAGTAAATCAAACACATAAAATGCATTGATCCTAATAATATTTACAGTTAGCAGCAGCAAAACCATATATCAATGTACTTCATATATTTGGGAATCTTTAGTTATTTTAGTCACGAAGATTTTTGTTTGATTCATTGTATATAGTATTTAGTAAAAATTCTTTAAAGTGTCAAGTGCAAATTTGTTCGACCTTATTAAAAACAGCTATTAAACATTTTTCATCCTATTATTTACATTATATACACTATATCAAGATACAATTTTATAACATACAGCCTATACAGAATTAGAAAGCTTTGGTTAACCTTTAAAATGTTTCGCTATGTATCATGTGCAAATTTGCGTATGCTACTTATTAATAAGTACGGAATTAAAAATATAAGCAATACTTCAGTAATGCTGAGTAATTAATTATAATTAGAACTCAACAAAATATACATTCAACAATCCACAATTTAAAATACACATCATAATACCAAAGTCGTAGTACCTAAGGAGACCCCTATTTAAAAAGAATAATATAAAATGTCTTTAAAATTTAGGACCTTCTTTCCTTCTTATAAAATTTATAGTCAGTAAAAATCTGCTAACCGCGAAGACAAAAAGTTTTGAGGAATCAGTTTTTAGTATGCGCAGCATATCATTAAATTTTCTAACATTCAAGCTTCTGCCTATGGGTTTTATCCATTTTCTTCTAGGGTTTGTATATTTAGGACAGAAGAATAAAACATGGGCAATATCCTCCCTGGCACCCAAGTGGCACAACGTACATTTAGAATCTTCATCTCTATTCTGGTATTGCCCCCATTTTGATGTAAAAGCTTTTATCTGCAACGTACCATACCTGAATTTCAGGTATAACATTTTTGCTAATTGGGGTTCGATGTCATCCAAAAATGGTTCAAAGTGAGGATTTGTTTTAAACATCAGGAATTGAGTTGTAAGTGTTCCTGATGTACCATTTAAAGTGACACTGTGCCAAATGAAGTTCCAATAAATAGTTTTAATTTCCCGCTTTGAATCAGGTCTCAGCAGGCCTGGGCTTTCCCAAAATCTGCTCAGACCTAAATTAGAGAGCCACTTGCGAATGTGTGCCAGCCATGGAAAAGTAGTATGAGTGTCAAGTGCCAGTAACTCACTCAATGCTTGTCTATATGTTACTAGTTCATCGGTGGTCCAGATTCTAATCCAGTATGACAAAGTCATCCAAATTGCCTTATGTTCAAGCCGTTTTATACCCAGGTCATATATTAATGGAATCAGAGGAGTATTTTGGGGAAGTGCCACAAATCTTCTTAAAACCTTATTTTCCCCCACAATTAAAGCGGAAAGATTTTCCCCACCCCACAACTCTGAACCATATAGGGATGCGGTTTGCGCTCTGGACTTGTAAACTTCCAGGGCTGGTGATATTGCCTTTGTCATGGTTGCATACTGTTTCTTTATATTTGGAGCAGAGTTTTGCAATAAAATTGATTTTGATTTCATTATCTGAGGGTTCCATGAGAGTTTTGAATCGATAGTTACCCCAAGATAAATGAAATTAGAGACACGCTCTATGACCACTCCGTTCAATACTATATTATTTTTAAAACATTTATGGGGTTTTATAGCCATATATTTTGTTTTAACGGGGTTAATTTCCAGACCTTTTAATGTGCAATATTCATTTAGTGAATTTAAAAGGTTTTGCAAGCCCTTTGGGGTTTGGGATAGGAGAATAGTATCATCTGCGAAGGTAAGAGCGCAGATGTGGGCCCCTCCCAGTTTTGGGGAATCATGTTGTGATTTTTGGAGGAACTGGACCATGTCATTAACGTATAAAAGAAACAAGGTTGGCGCCAGGACACATCCTTGGCGCACCCCTCTCTTGACTGGTATCTCCTTCGTGAGTTCCCCCTTTTACCCCAACGGACTTTTGCAAAATTACCCTCATGGAGCCTAATCAATTGAGTCAAAATCTCCTTAGGTACTCCCTGCTGCAACAAATTTGACCATAATAGGTCCCTAGGGATTGAATCAAATGCGGCCTTTAGGTCGACAAAGGCGACGTATAGATGACCAGGTCTCAACTTTGTGTATTTCCAGGCTATAGTTACAAATCTAAACACTTGATCTATCGTACTAGTTTTCTTTCTAAAGCCCGCCTGGCAAGGTGAAAGAACCTCATTATCATTCATCCAATCGTTCAGCTTATCCAAAATTTGCTTGGCATAGACTTTTTGTAGTATGTCTATCAGACTTATGGGTCTATAATTAGCGGGATCATCTCTGCTGCCCTTCTTAAAAATCGGAACGATTTCCGCACCCTTCCAAGAGTCTGGGATTGGTTGACCCCTGGCAATTGCATTACATAGATTATTTATATATGGCGCCCACACCTCAGGTTCGTGTTTAAAAAGATCCCCAGGTATCTTGTCGGGTCCTAGAGCTTTAGATGGCTTGATAGCCGCTATCGCTAGTATGGTATCTGCTATGCTAAAGTGTAAATGCCCAACTTCCTTTAGGGTCAGCAGTCCCTCGGCACTTACTACAGGAGCTTTATCTACCAATTTTGGAAGTGCATACAAATTTGCAAAGTGACTTTCCCATGTGGAGGGGTCTAAATGGTAGTCATGGGCCGGAGTGTTTATTTTGCTACCATGGGCTATAATCCGCCAAAACATGGCCTGATCACCAGCCTTTGCTGCTACTATCAGGTCCTCCCAGCTAGCATCTTCCCAATTTCTTCGGGCTTCCTTCAATGTTTTATTATATACATTTCTTTCATGTCTGATCACAGCTATCTCTTTAGATTGGATCGCCTTAATGAGGCGTTGTTTAGCCACTACACATTCTTTATTAAACCAGGAATTAGGTGATCTAATTTCAACCTTGCAATTGGTTTTCCCTGATTGTGGTTTAGTTAAATAAGGTCTTATATCTTCTATCAGCTTTTGATGAATCTGAGTTTTAGTAAAATTTTCAGTACCTGAATTTAAAAAAAAACTAGAAGGTCACTAAAAATATTATATATTTTAGTTAGGGGTTCAACTTGGTCAACTAGGAATGGCCATTTTACTGTCCTTCTGTTATTGCTTACTGTCATAAGGTTTCTGCACATACAGAGCTATGCACAGGATAATAGGACCTTGGAATATAGTGGTGAGCCAACCATAAACCTTAGCACCCAAAACCCCAACCCAACTAGCCTTAGCGTCCCATTGGCACCAATGTACCAATGCTTAGACAACCCAGAACACGGTATCTCTCTCTCTCAGGACACGCAGAGGCAAGAACACTCTTTCGTCACATTCGTACCTGTCCACAACATGCGTATGAAGAGACACTGTATAGGTTAAAATGTTTATTTCAACTTACGTGCTCTAAGATACAGTACACGTGTCAGTACTAGTAGCATAATACATAAGAACAATATAATCAGCATAGTTACTACTCCATAGAATACAAACGGGGAAAGCATCTCATAAAGCAGTGGAGATATGTCTAACTAACATTACCACCCTCCCCGTGCTGGAAGCCAGTTTATTATGATAATAGAAGACCTTTGGGCTTTGACTAGCGAACCCCCATACCTCAGTCTCTTGATGCAAAACTACATCAGCAAACAATCACAGCTCTTCTCTCTGGAAAGGTCGTCTCCAAGTGCTATCTTAGAACAAGCGATCGCATTATTAAAAGCACACTATTTTCTCAATGGCAGCTGTACATGTGTTATGTCTAGGTGCGAGGGACGGGCCAAATCAGTAGGAACCAGGGAGTTGTTATTCGACCTTGTAACTGTTGTTCAGACTGAGCCCAAAAGGGAACAGGAGAAAAGGTGAGAAACAGAATATGCAGACAGTTGTAGAATAACTTGGCAATAACAGAGGGCGAGAGAACAACATCCATTAATAACGTGCGCAAGAGTCATCATGGCAGCCAGGCCTGCAGTAACGTAGCCAGACCGGCCAGGAGGCCATGAGCCACAAGACACCCTCCCTGGACAGTCCATCGGCCAAGACGAAAATGAAGACAGAGTTCCAAACACCTGAGCAGAATTGAGGCGGACTACTGACAACCAACGGCAAGTCAATCAATCCAAAAATGTGGAAGAGCAGAAAAACGCTATACCGTCCAAAAGGACATCATTGGAATCGTCAAAAACATAGACGCCATCCAGTCCAACAGGTCAAAGCTGCAGGAATGTTCTTCAGAGTATGGAGCATCCAAAAGCAATGCGGGACAGCTTGCGTGATATTCAATATAACTTTGTTGTAGGAGGTTCTGAGCAGCCGCCCAGATATCCCATTGTGCCAAAATCCCCAGTGCAGCCGCACGCATCATAAAGCCAGCAGCGGAACAGTCCCGTTCATGGGCCTCTAAGGGACCCACCAACCGAACAAAATCCGGGACCGACAATGACGAATTGGAGAGGCAATAATCCATGGTCCATGTAAATGGACAGCGGATGCAAGACATCACAGGTTGCACGCAAGTGAAATACGCAAAGCGAAAGGAAAGGGTGTAGGACACACTGATAGTTGCCAAGGGCAGAACATCGAAGCCAACCAGAAGTCGCTCACGGAGCAGCTGGAGGCGTTCGGGATCGAGAAGGGCCCAGTGGAGTGCAGCCATTGCGCAGAAAACAGACCAACAGCAAGACACCGGCCGCCAAAGCGAGGATTAATGGGAATCCACCAAAGACGCTAGAAAAAATAGAATGAATGAATGCCGGTATCACACCGAAAATAGTTTGAAAGGTGGACACGAGGCCAGACCCCACAACCTTAAAAAGTGCACCAGACCCTCAGTGTTTGATGCGTTAAAAATACGATGAATTAACTCCCCAAAATGTTGGGGGAGGTCAGTGTTCAAAAGGGCCTGTATTTCACTGTGGGTGCTCGCCACCTGGAGAATGAATGTCTCCCGGGCGGATGTGAGCATAACCTCCTCATTCAATAATAGGGCCTTTATTCTGCTCAACTTATTGAAATCTGCCTCCATGGTAGGAATGGAAGGCCAAATAGAGCTATCAACGATGTCGTGAGGGGGAGGAAAAAGCACATTCTTGCAGCAGACAACTCTGTGTGAGACTGTAACAATATACGGAATGCCAGCCTGCAGGCCACAACAGTCTTCGTTATTTAAAAGCAAATAGCTACCGTTGGTAAGCAAAGTAAAAGTAGGAGAAATAGCAGGAGCAGGAATACCCTTCAGGACACATGCAAGATTTGGAACTGAAACGCTACAAGCCCCGTGCAATTTAATATGTTTACAAATAAGCGAATGACCCACAGTTGAATCACAAGACTCCCCGTGAGAAATACCTCCTTGCCGTCTCTAAGGCATTTATACATGAAAGGCAAGGACCAAAGTTCATGCAGGAAAGCACCACCCAAAGGCTGGAAACGGCCCACAGGATAATGCTTCATGCACGAACTGAACTCAAATAGGGAAAAAGGTAAAGCTATAACCCCATGAACTAGCCACACCGCAGAATCTAGTTCTGCTACAGAGAACAGTAAAGGATCCACTTTTTCAATATGTAACAAAGTGTAGGATGCATCTTTCATGGACATGAACTGCTGTTTGTCAGTCAAATTAAAAGGTAGAAAGAGGGCAGTGGTGTTTAACAAATTCCAAGGAACTTTACCCAACTTAAGGGTTTGCAAAGTCCATGCAAACTGCATCACTGAGCGCAACTGATTCTGACCATGATACAACATAGAGACATCATCTTGTACAATATCAACAACAGAGGATACAATATTGTCTAATGTGTAAATGCGGGAAGACAGGGTATTTATACTATTGTCAACAACAGCAAGCACCTTTTCCAAATTGGCTTGGTCTATTTCCCTAAGACGGGAAGCAGCTTCCATTTGTGACAGTTTCCAGAGCTCATTATATGCCTCATAAATGAATCTCTTCGGTCGGGGACCACGAGGTCCCAAGATAAAGTCAGATAAGTCAATAGTGCCTGATAGGAGGGATAAATGGTTCTTAACAGAGTCTAAGGACGAATGTTGTAACCATTGTTTACATAATTTACCAACCGAATACGTGGTCACAGTACGGGTTTCAGTAAATCTTGGATCAGGCTTGTCCTGTATGTAGCCAGGAACTGTGCCATGAAAACGCAGTTGGCATGCATTAGATGATATGGGCCATGCCAACCAGGGTGACTGTATCAGTGCAGAAACGTTAAAGGAATTATTCTGAAACTGAGCCTGTAACGCCATAAGGGACATATTAAAATGCAAACTATCATTTGGAAGACTCGACAAGGATGGGATGGTTGGCGCATTTAGTTGTTTAACGGTAGCCAACCCCCAACACGTGGTCTGATAAATGGAAGCATTTAGAAATAGAATTTGGGCTGGGATAAGGCAAGCGCGGTGCAAGGCCTCAGTGCCTTGCACCTGCCATGGCTTCGAACCCCAAATTGATTTCAAATCCACTGTGTCTTTCCAATATTCATAACCACCCACCGCCAAGGCGCTCAAAAAGGAACCCGAATATAATAATTTAGTGTGGGTCAACATTATTTTCTGAGTCAATGGAGTTTTTAATTTAAAATAATATGACCCAGGGTTCGATCGATTAAAATCAGTAAAATAGGTGAATTTATTTCGAAGAGTTTGGGAACTACCTGGTACGGGGTTTGGGCAGTGTTCCCATTGGGTGTAAGTAGCAGGGCTACGTAGTGCACTTGGCTTGTGGAGAAAATGATTTCCCCAATGTTGGTAACAATACAAATCGGCATAATTCGCAGAATTCATATACAAGTCTTCAGCATTAAAAGAGGCATAATATTTTAAATCAGCAAACAATGCTTCAACTGCATGCACATCCCAATCATCAGAATGAATATTACTTTTACTACATCACCCATCGAGACTCGAAGGACATTTGGTACATTAATAATTTCTGTCGGGCCATGTATTTGAAAGTTTACCGCATCCCATACTATGCCATCAGCAACTGGAAACGCTGAAATGTTCACAAATGTGTGGTCACGCTTCATGATGTGTGAAGAGGAATGTGGAGCCAAAGTTCCAGCAACACTGTTCACAGCAGAGCGTTCAGGTAAATAGTGACCATTGATGAGTAGAAAAAACACTGTGACAAAGCCAATGGACATGAACAAAAAAACAAGAAAAGTACCATCCAAATGTATGTCCAAGGTGGAATCAAAAAATTGTCTCTAAACCACGATACAAAAAGACTAAACTTGGACGGGACTTGTGATGAATTGGATTCCGAGTCAAAAGAATAACGTGTCGGGCTCAGTGGCGTTGTTGGTTGGTGTGCCACCGACTCTGTGGCGGGATAAGTATATTCGTCCTCGTCTATGCAGGGTGATGCAGGGGGTTCAAATATATTTTCAGGCAAATCAACCATCTCCATGGTAACATCAGTGACTGTTCGTGCAGGCGTACCTCGAACGCTTGTCCGATAAATGGCAGGACAAGAGACCGCTGGTGTGACACTATTTAAGATCGGCCAGATGTTGTAGCTTGACATTTTCCACTGAGATGTATCTGTTTTCCTTGCGACCGGGAAGCGGTGGTAAGATGACTGTACGTGTTCCCTTCAAACCCAGTACTGGAACCGGTGCACGAAAAGAGGGGCCGAATTCTTTTTGTTCTCCACCTTCTCTCGTACCAGGTCGCCAATTTTCGGAAGCCAGCCGGCAACCGGAATCTGCAAAGCAGGGTCTGTGGCTGAAGGCAAATGTGCAATTGCTAGTTTGTCTCGGGCTTCTTGTAAGTCCTGTAACATAGTAGAATGATTATCTACATCAAACTTGGTGGATTGCGCCGCCATGTCTAGACCATCAAGGTCAGGCACAAACATTCGTATGCCAAAGAGCATTTCGTAAGGGGTCCGCCCACCCAGAGGCCTTCTAGGGAGATTATTAAGTGCACGTTGAACAGTATACAAGTGGGCCAGCCAGTTCCTGCCAGTACCTATAACTCTAGCTGTCAAGGATTGCTTTAAGTCACGGTTCATTCGTTCAACGATAGAGTTGCCCTCAGGCCTATACGGAGACGAAAATTTCACCCGCACCCCTAAGGAGCCCATTGCGTCCTTGTAAGCCTTAGAGGCAAACGCCGGACCTTGGTCAGAATGGAAGGTGCCGCATG
The DNA here is from genome assembly GCA_963921515.1 of Calotriton arnoldi. Classification (NCBI taxonomy): domain Eukaryota; kingdom Metazoa; phylum Chordata; class Amphibia; order Caudata; family Salamandridae; genus Calotriton; species Calotriton arnoldi. The sequence continues at coordinate 21,995 of CAWUFW010005261.1, read as the reverse complement.
CAAAAATTCCCACAAAGACTCGCAAATCCCTAATGACATTTCGTGCGTCAGCACTCCGTTGTGGCCAGACCCAGATGAACCGTGTGCACGAGTCCACTGCCACTAAGATATATTTATAGGCAGTGTCTGAAGAGAATGGACCGCAGTGATCCAAGTAAACACACCCAAAGGGTCTGTTCGAAATTGCAAGCGAGGTCTGCGGTGGTCTTGTAACTGTTGAAGGCTTGATCTGTTGACAAACGTCACAGGAAAGCACATAAGTACGTGTATCTTTGTATAAACCACGCCACCAGTAACGCTGCTGCAAGATGGAAATTGTCGCAGACACACCAGCGTGTGCCGAAGCCATGCCTTCGTGTGCTGCTGCCATCAAGGAAAGTCTGCGGTCCGCGTTGGGGATCAGCCGAACCCCAACGTTAGGTATTGTTACATAAGGAGCCTGATCGGGACCTATCTGGTAAGAATATTTAGAAGGGAAACCTCTAGGGTAATTCACTCCTTCTCTTGTTGCAGCAATAGCTGCCAAGATATCAGTGTCTATTTTAGACATGGATCTAGTAACTGCTGCTACTGAACACGTGAGTACTGCTGATCTGGCAGCTTCATCTGCCAGACTGTTACCAACAGCGTGTGCGCCCACTCGCTGATGGCCTAGGGTGTGAACCACCTGTGTGAGTGGCAGACGTCTTTGTAATTCTGCCACCCTAACCCAAAGCATTTTATGCTTGATTGTGTTGCCTTTAGCGTCTCTATAGTCATTTTGCGACCAAAAGAACAGATTGTCATTGTATGATTGAACACAGTAGTAAGAATCGCACACGATTAAAGTGGTCACATCAGGATTTACGAACTCAAGTGCAAGCACCAAAGCACGCAACTCGGCCAATTGTGCGGTACTATCCCCGAGTGCCTGCGTATGCACCACAGTGGATTTGAACTTTCCGTTCACAAACGTACCTGCAACAATAGCACATGCGGCTGAATAAGCATGCTTGGACCCCGTGGCCGGTTGTGCCGAGCCATCGGTGTAGATCACACAGTCGTAATCCTCAAGCGGCAATAAGGACAAAGGAGGAGGATGAATAAATTCATACTGTAAAAACTCCTGAGTCTGAAGAGAAGAGTCGAAAATGAAAGTGACATCCGGAGACGTCAAAGATGTTGCCCATTGAATCCAACGGGGGTGCAAAGCTTTAGAGTTCGGAACACTTGCTTTAGTCACTGCCTCTAGGGCAGGATAGGGTGTCACCACCAGAATGCGTTTTCCCTGTGCCAGTGCGCGCTCCTTCAGGATCGCCATTTGCACTGCTGTTAGCACTTTCTCCACAGATGAGAACCGCATTTCTGCAGAGGTGTATAGATGTGACTTGTATGCGATAGGTACTGTGTCACCTTCATTAAAGGTTAAATACGTGAAACCCACTGCCCCTGGAATGATTCTAATCACCAAGTTTGTGTGGTTATCACGCGTCAAAAGGTATTTAGACTCAAGAAGGTCTGTCTGCAGTGATTGCAGAATGGAGGTATGCTCCGGAAGCCAAGAAGACTTCGAAAAGGTAGGCTGTATCAAGGCATACAGTGGCTTGATACGCTGGGCATATTCGGGAATGTATGTACGTCCGAAATTCAGAAAACCCAGCAAAGACTGAAGCTTCTTCAGATTTGTAGGAGGGCACAGAAGTGCACATTTCTCCAGAAAATGGGGGCTAAACCCTTACCTTCATTGTTGAGCTCATAGCCCAAGAACAAAACTGTAAATTCAGCAATATGGGATTTTGCAAAGTTAATTTTGTATCCCTGAACCGCAAATTCAAGAATAATGCGGTCCACTCGGGTCAGATGCGGAAACAATTCATCGTCAGTCAGATAAATGTCATCCACATACGAACAGGCGTCTGGGTCTATGCCGTCTAACAAAGAGACAACACGAGCGGCAAACACTCCTGGACTATTTTTGTACCCCATAGGAAGACGCCTGAATTTGAACATTTTACCACCGGAAGTAAAGGCACACCATTGGCCACTCTCCGGGGCTAAGTTGTGCGTGTAGAATCCATTTGAAAGGTCAAGAGTCGTTTTGTATTTTTTACGAACAAGACTGTCTACAAGAGCAGAACTATGGGTATTTTGCACCGCAAAGGTCCGACAATGAGAGTTCAAATGCCGGTAATCCAATACTAAACGGTACGATCCATCGGGTTTAGAAACCGCGAAAAGGGGATTGTTCATAGGTGATACGCAGGGTTCAATTACTCCCTGATATTCCAACTGTGTCAGAATTTCGGAAACTGGGCCTTTGGCTTCACGTTTTATGGGATATTGGGGTTGTGGCTGCGGCAACGATCGCAAAGGTATTTCATGGGGGGGAGATTCTTCGTCCCAACCCACGTGATTGCGGAATAACGTTGGAGCCAGGGACACAGCCCATTCTGCTGCAAGAGCCTTTGCTTTGTCCTTTGGGACATGTCTAGAAAAGCTCGGAAGGATTACCTCCTCCCCTTTACGCGCAGTAAGTACGAATGGGGGTGGCCAATCCGCCTCTGCCAATAAAATATCATATGAAGAGGTCAGATTTTCCCAAAAAATCCCTTTAATTACACGCTGTATATCACCTTCAATTTGGAGGACTATATTAAATAGTCTGTCAGGGGGTGCCACTCTGGTGTCTGCTGTTTCAACAGTAATGAATGTTTCAGTTGCTGTCGCCTCCATATGAGGACGTAGCGCCTCCCGCACTATGGTTACTTCCGCGGCGCTGTCTCGGAGGGTTACTGCCCACGTCCAATTCAGGAGCCTCATTCTCACCGTCTGTGGCATATTTCGCTGTTACAGCGGCAACTTTCTTCTTCTGAAATTGGGGTCGAAAACGTTGAGCGTCTTCTTCTTTTCCTCTGACCTGTTGTCGAGGCTGGTCTCGTCCCTGTGGGGCCTCACGGGCCCTTCCTCTATCCTGGCGGTCTCCTCCACCGGCTTGTGACGAAGTCTGTGCCTGTAAAGAACGAGGAGAACGCTTATCAGGGATCTGAAACCTATCCGGAGACTTAATTCTCGCTCTATCGCGTAAATCATAAGTACGTTCAGAAGAAACTGAAACCGGGGATGCGCCTCGCGATCCCGGCTTTGTCTGTTGCTTACCCTGTTTTTTCAGCCTCCAGCTCTTTTTAGTGAAGACTGGTTTCTCATCCTTCTCAGATTGAGATTTGGTTTGTTGCTGTTGTGGTTGCGATTGTGTTTGCAGTTTAGCAAAGGCTTGTTACCCAGGCTGTTTCTACCAATAGTTTTGTAAGCCTGGGTAATAATTTTCGGTAATTTGCGAGGCTTGTCCAATTCTGGGACCAAAGCCAAAGCGTTCGCTACTTGAAAGTTCACTGCATCGCCCTTGACATTTGCAAGGATCAGTTCAGCTACTACTTCAAACACTCCCACTAGTCTCATCCCTAATTCCACAGCCGCTTCAGGGCCGTGTTCATCCTGTACTTTTTAATTACAGAGGGAGAACTGTCATGGAAGGCGTACCAAAACATTTAGAATATACTGCTGCGAATACTCTACCCCAGTTGTCACATGCTGTCAACTCGGGAATTAAGTCTTTTGGCAAACTAATCGTCAAAATACGATGTTTATCCACTGGAGTTGTATGTGGAAAAACTGCCTCCAACTGATCAAATTTTTCTGCAAGCCAATAAGGAAAGTCGTCCTTATGTTGTGGACGTTTGCCCATCACTGAGTTCACCATTACAGGACTTATGGCAACTCCGGCTGCACCAGCTGGATGGCCTGCAACCCCAGGAGGGGCTCCCTGGATGTTGCCTGTAACATATTGCACTAAGGCTCGATGCACTCGTACCAAAGCCGAATACAGTTCCGCGACTGGTATCGTCATATATCGCGGATGTGGGGTGTACCCGGCCAAAACAGGCCAAGTGGCCCCATCAATAGATAAGGGGCCTAAACGAACCGTGGTAGTCGGTTGTGGGAGGGCGCCATTAAACCAAACACGGTGTTGCCAAGCCGTGAGCGGTACTTCAAGATTAGTATAAGGTCTATAGACAGCAGGAACAACGGTGGGTTCATATGCATGGAACAGATTATCGTTCGCATCCACCGCTGGAAAAGTGATCCAAGAGTAGAACACTTCAAAGTGGAAAGCCGGGTCGGCTTGAACCACAAAGACTAGGTCAACTCCCGCGTCTGGCACTCCATACACTCGTAAGTGATCCCGGAGTGCTGTGCGGCTATGCGCCGCTATGTCTATACCCGCCATTTCTAACGGGTTTATTCAACAATCTTACACGAGGCAGCACAAAAAGGGTTTTTTCTAAGAAACCTTTTTTAATAACATCAAGCTTGAAAGAACCTACAAAATCTGTAATATAGGAGGTATCACCATCACACACGCTTCCGGAAGCGTACGTGAGGGGTATGTGGACAAGCACAAGTACTACTCAAGCATCTCGCAAGTAAGCTGCCCCACTCGTTGGTCGCGCCATGTCATAAGGTTTCTGCACATACAGAGCTATGCACAGGATAATAGGACCTTGGAATATAGTGGTGAGCCAACCATAAACCTTAGCACCCAAAACCCCAACCCAACTAGCCTTAGCGTCCCATTGGCACCAATGTACCAATGCTTAGACAACCCAGAACACGGTATCTCTCTCTCTCAGGACACGCAGAGGCAAGAACACTCTTTCGTCACATTCGTACCTGTCCACAACATGCGTATGAAGAGACACTGTATAGGTTAAAATGTTTATTTCAACTTACGTGCTCTAAGATACAGTACACGTGTCAGTACTAGTAGCATAATACATAAGAACAATATAATCAGCATAGTTACTACTCCATAGAATACAAACGGGGAAAGCATCTCATAAAGCAGTGGAGATATGTCTAACTAACATTACCACCCTCCCGTGCTGGAAGCCAGTTTATTATGATAATAGAAGACCTTTGGGCTTTGACTAGCGAACCCCATACCTCAGTCTCTTGATGCAAAACTACATCAGCAAACAATCACAGCTCTTCTCTCTGGAAAGGTCGTCTCCAAGTGCTATCTTAGAACAAGCGATCGCATTATTAAAAGCACACTATTTTCTCAATGGCAGCTGTACATGTGTTATGTCTAGGTGCGAGGGACGGGCCAAATCAGTAGGAACCAGGGAGTTGTTATTCGACCTTGTAACTGTTGTTCAGACTGAGCCCAAAAGGGAACAGGAGAAAAGGTGAGAAACAGAATATGCAGACAGTTGTAGAATAACTTGGCAATAACAGAGGGCGACAGAACAACATCCATTAATAACGTGCGCAAGAGTCATCATTGCAGCCAGGCCTGCAGTAACGTAGCCAGACCGGCCAGGAGGCCATGAGCCACAAGACATTACTAAGGGCGCTATGACCCCATCACACATTTCGAATTGTGGAGACGAGTGTGTCAAAAACCATTTTCCCACCAAGTCTAGGCACAGTGGGAAATGGTCACTTTCTCTTCTGTCATCGACTTTGAAGTCCTTTACATAAGCCCAATGAGCTACACTTATCATGATATAATCTATTCGAGACACAGAGTTACCTCTTGAGAAAGTATTTGCACATTCAAGATCCGAAGGAGATCTGCCATTACAAGATCTTAGACCTTTCTCTATGGTGAAGTGAAATATTTGCATAGCAGAAACAGAACACCCCACCATTTTTTCCACTCGAAGTGGCGGGATCCCCATAGTGAGATCTTCTTCTTCGAGGATGGTATCTAATCCTGATAACGGTTCGTAGCAACAATTAAAATCTCCCCCAACTATAATGGGCCCATTTAGTACAATAGAATCGAGGATTTCATCCAATTGTTGGATTATTGACGATTCTTCCGAACGCTCCCTTGGTCTTATATATATATTAAAAATAAGCATCTGCGACCTATTTGGGAAACTCAATTTTAGGCCCAGGATATCATTCGAGTTAGTTAGTACCAATTCTATAGCTGCATTTATGTGATTTCTTACCCAAATTAGTAGCCCGCCTGACGGTCTGCCTTTGCCTAGCTGCCATGCTTCTATGCTAAAAGTTCTATAGCCCACTTTGTATAATGGCTCATTCGCCCAGGTCTCCTGAAAGAGACAGAAGTCAAAGTTATCAATATAATCCTGCCAATAAGGTTCAAAGAGTTTTTTGGGAGTCCCGCTATGTTCCATGATACCATCCTTATTCGATTTTCAATTAGACCATTGACAGGGTGTCAGGAAGTCATATTCAGATGTTATACATGCAGATTTTTTAATAGGGGAACCAGCATTGATGACACGTTTGAGGCCCATCTAACTGGACAATGTTGTTTTCTTGAAAAAACCACAATAAGTAGTGCATAAACAGTAGGCACAAATTCCACAAAGATGACAGATACTCTCTGTTCTTCTTCAAGAAGAAACAGAGGTATCTGTCATCTTTGTGGAACTGTGCCTTACCTGTTATGCCTACTAATGGCTTTCACAGATCTATGACGTGTGCTGGGGAGTGTTAGTACATTTATGGGCTTAGGCTTCAAATTAGGGAGGTTTGTGGGTTCTCACTCACCCTGCAGCACCAGCCACCCCAATAGAGAACTTAGGTTAATTGGTATGTGGATTTCTCCTAAGGGCGCCAGTAGACCTAAAACTTACCACTTTGCGATTTTTCTAATGTTGTTTTCTTGTCCTTCACCGAGGCTATATCTTTCATATTGTGTATCCACATTAAATTGGTCATCAAGATCAGTTACCCATTGAACCTGAGCCAAAGGAACAGAGTTCCCATCCTGGGTAATCCGGAGTCCGCTCATGAGTCAGTCAATCTATAGCTTCAAGGTTGCTCTGCCCCCAGAGGTGTATGTAACAAGGCTACGATTGTCTGTACCGGTTTTATTTTGTCTAATATTAATTTTAGAATTAAAAAGTGAGTGAGTTCTTAAATTCATAGTTATTAGATTCTCAGCAATTAATTTGGAATAGAATGTTAACCTTATATCGTCCAAATTCCCAACATCTTGGGGAATTCTTTCAGCATTCTTTATATCTGATCTCTATTATGGAGAGACACTGCCGTTCCTTCCTAATCCAGTATATAGCTTTATTTACAAAGGGAATCCCTATCTTCTATACTGCCTGGGTTTAATCTCGGGACATTGGTGAGAAACACATTATGCGAATTATGTTCCTCCTAATTGGGAGGTAGAATGCCTGGCGTTGCCCATATTTCCCTTCGGGACCCCCAAACCCCCTTCCCAAACCTTGGGCACTCTGTAATAGTCTGTTTGGGTGCTGGATTTTTAAGTCTGGGTTTACACTTTGCATTTGTTGTTGTGGTTTAAATAGTCTCGGGTAATCGTGTATATTGGTCAGATGTTTCTCAGATTAAGTTTAGGGTAAGGCTTTGGGATTGGATTATGACTCTGATGTATGGTCTTCTTTGGAGGAAAGTTTAAGGTAACTCTAGACGATGGTTTAGGTAGCTGATTCTTCATATTAATACAATGGAATTTCTCCCTGTTTGTTTTTGGTCCCCTGGTGCATTGATTACAACACCTGGGCCTCTGTATAAGTGACTTGTTAGTGCCTCTATCATTCTTTTAATTGTCAGAACTTCTTCTTGAACTGTGTTGAGTTTTGTGTAAGGTCCAACACAAGTGTATGGGTTATCATGTACCTGTCCCTGCGTGTATTCCCCAACTAAACTCAAATTAGATGGGCTATTTCCGTCTTTTCTTGATATATGCTCTACTTGAACTTCCTTCAGGTTATCATCTAGAGGTGCATATCTGTTTGAGCATTCTACATTAATGATCTCATTATATGTTAGATTACCTTGATCCCTCTCTATATTATCAGGAATGTTAGAGCTGGCGAGGAGTCGTACCAGTACCCAGATCCTGACTTTAATGGTGATGTGACTAGTAGTTGCGATGACGTTATGCTATGTGCTTGGTGAACAACAATAGTTGGACTGTTTAGCTTTACTGGAGCCACTTTTTCTCTTCTGCTATAGTAAGATGAGATTTTACTTTTCCCCTTTGTGCTATTCTCTTTTCCACTAGACAACATATTTTCTACCTCTTCTATTAAGTCAAGTCGATAGCGGCCAAAGTGCAGTTCTCTGCTGCAGATTTGGCCAATTTTGCATCCTTGCAATCTTTTTCCTTCCTGTCATTGTTTCTGCTGCTTTCCTCTTCCCCATTGCTGCCTTAATGACTTATCTTAGCTATATAATCAACATAGTGACTTACGATAAGGTTAAATTAGGAATGCAAAGCAGAAATTCCTGTATCCAATCAAATACAATATATTATAAAACAACCCAAAAATATCATACACTATCTCTGTCTCTGTTATTTAGTATCCCTAATTTATATATTTACATTTTAAAAATAACATGTAGATACTTCCAACAGGTAATTGCTAAAGAACAAAGATCTTTTAGTTATCTCAGGATAGCATTGTCCAATATGTACTAATCATAGTTTATAGACAGTCAGTTCATGTCCCACTTCGGCATATATATATATAGCCTGTTTAGTCTTACGCAGTAGGGAAATGCCAGAGACAAAAACCAAGGGATATGAGTTATTGCAACGCCGGAGCGCTTAGGAATTCATCCAATTGTTGTGGTTTGGTGAAGAATAGTTGTTTTCCTTGGTGAGTGACTCTCAGGCGCGCCGGGTATAGAGGCGTAGTCGATCTGGGCATCACATGAGTTTCTTTTTAACTGGTACAAATTTGCGCCGTTCTTCCTGTACGGTAGCTGCAAAATTCGGATATATGGAGAAATGGTTGCCCTCAAAAGTCAATTGGCACTTTTCCTGGCTGCCTTGAGGGCGGTGTCCTGGTCACGATAATTCAACAGCCCCGGGCGATGATAGGGCTTGGTTGTGCTACCCGAGGGGTCTGGTACCCAGAGACCGGTCGCCCTCTCAACAAAAAATTGGGATGAGAAAGAGTCAGAGCCGGATTGTATCCCGTAGGAGTCTTTCAATGTATTCCTCCATCTTCCCAGTATTGGTACTTTCCGGTATTCCAAGCACGCGTATATTATTCTTCGACTGCGCGCCTCCAGAATCCTCGTTCTTCGCGGCAATGACCGACAGCAATTTGTCCATGGTGGTCACTTTTGTCACGAGATGAGAATTGGTATCTTCATTATCTGAGATGCGCCATTCTGTCTCTTTAATACGTTCTTCGTGGCCCTCTAATTTATGCACTATGGCATCCATGCGATTAGACATGAGAGTCCATTTTGTCAGCAATTGCAGCTAGGCCTTGACGCACCTCCAGGAACAAGGTTTTCATGTGCGTCTCCGGCGCAGAGATGATCCCGATGCAGGTGTGTCATTGACTGTAGCGAGCGTCTTCGTGCTGCGTTCGCTCTCCCTTTCTGGCCTCAAAAATAAGTCTTGGCTGTTTCGGGTCGGCCTTCCCCATTTTGTGTTATGCAGCTCGTGAGGTCTGGTCAATAAAGGTTGTGGGACTTGCGGGTGTAGTTGTCTCCTTGTGCGGCTTCTAGTTGTGCCTATCAATGTTTGCGGACATCCGGCTTTATCGTGGCGCTGGCGAGCTGCGCCTGACAAGAGCCGCAGTGATGTCTATACCAGGTCTAGAAGTAGCCCCCACTCAGTACAGCACTTTCCTGTAGGCTGACTCAGCACTGCGGAGACGTACGTCAGGTCCCAGAGAGGCAATGGCATGTGTCTCTATTCTGCGTGGAGTATTCGCAGATCTGTGCTCCACCTGCCCTGCGGCGCGTGCACAATGCAGGAAGGCCGAGGTTCGTTAAGACGGCGGGGGCTTCCGAGTGGGGTCTCTAGGCGCTACACGGAGTCGACTCACCACCTCTGCATCAAAGGGCCTTGGCAGGGCAGGGAGGTAGTACTTGCAGTGCTCAGGTGCCGCCGGGCCGCGTATGAAAGAGCCTCTCTCCCAATGCAGCCTCAACCTGGCCCAGACGGTAATGGCGGCGCAGCTCCGCAATAGTAACAGGGCTGGCGAACAGTGCCGGCAAGGTGGTACAAGCCGGTAAGCTTCTCCAAAGGATAGTGGGCTTCTGCGGTAAGTGCTTTACGGGAGGTGAGATTGGATGATGGTACTCACTCCTGGTAGTGCAGTAGCATGGGCCTCAATCATTCACTCCCACGAGGCCTGGTCCCCACGCGGGCGCCTCAGGACCCGCGCGGCAGGTGCAGCCCAGCGGCAGTTCCCAGTGCACAGGCAACAGCGACAGGTGTGCGCGACGCGCGTCACAGCGGTGGACAGGGTGCCTCATATGTACCAACCGCGCATGGAGCAGCAGTGAGCACCGCGCCGGATCGCTTGTATGTAGAGGCCTCTCCCCCTTTGCGGCCTTAGCAATGGCAGCGCGGCTTACGCGATGGCAGCAGGGCTAGCGACAGTATCGACTGGGTGAGACACGCTGGTATGCTTCTCCCAGGTTAGCGGGCCACAGCGCGGCAGTGCTTTTTTGTTTTTGGGGGGGGGTGGGAGCGGGTGGTGGTACTCACGCCGGGTTGTGCGATAGTATGGGCCGCGATCGCACACCACTGCGAGGCCCTGTCCCCACGCGGGCACCGCGGTATCCGCGTAGCGGTGTAGCCCAATGACAGTTCAGGCTCTCAGGCAGCAGCCAGCGGCGTTCACGATCCTTCGTCACAGCAGTGGTCAGGGCGCCTCGCATACACCAAACTTGCGTGGGCGGCAACGAGTGTTTAAACTCCGCATCGCTGTGATTTTTGATCGGTTGGGACCAGCTGGGCAGGATATTTAGGCGGATTAATGCTCCGGGCTGCAGGAGCCACACTACAGTGCGGCCATACTGCTTGTGTGCCACCTAGCGCCCCATGATGGCATAAACTTACAACAAATAATACCCTTTCTAAAGATTTGGCAGAAGAAGAGAGAAGGGGCAGAAGTTCATTGGGTTTGATGAGAAGAAACAAGGGGTGATTAAGGGAGGAAAAGAACCTTTCTCTTATTGACTGGTGGGGCCAAGACAGTGGAAAGGAAATAGTTAGGTGAGTGAATGAGAGCTAGAAGATCAAGTGAACCAAGAAGACAAATAATCTGCACAGCACATGGGTTCAATGGGTAGCGCGATTTAAGATACAGAAGGAACCTTGTCAGGAGTAACGGGCAAGAAAAAGTGAAGAATCGGAGGTGTACTTTAGAGTAAAAAAAAATATGAAAGTTCAAAACATGGGTCTAGAGGCGTGGAGTTCATCTGTTAGATGCCAAGAATCTAATTGTCACAAACATTAATGATTTAGAGGCCTGATTTAGAGTTGATGGACATCCAGGGAACTGAGATAATAGCTTCGCTGCTATGGCATACAACTGCCAGTCATTATGGAGCGCTCCATCCAGATGGCAGAGATCTCTATGCCTTCAGAGGAGCCGCCGCTACATCTTCTCTGAAGGTGTTTAATGGTGCTGAACATCCATCATGCTTCATGTGGCTGCTTCTCACATTTTTTGTTTAAAAAAAAAAAATAAACTTTCAAAACGGAAGTTTGTTTATATAAACACAAAACCTATGACCCTGACACCCAGGAGTTTTCTTCCAGGATGGTAGAGGGAAACTTCTATTATTTTCTTTGGGACTTCAGGCTTTTCCTGGTGGTCCCGAAGAAAACATTTAAAAGTCAGACCTTCCACTCTAAATAATGCTGATGGTCTGATGTATTTATGGAGCGTCCTCAGGTCGGTGTAAGGTTTCTACCAGCAGAAACATAATGGTCTGCCCCACTCTATATAGGATGGGGTGGACCATCAGTTTGAGCAGACAGGTTACTCCACCACGTTTGTGGCAGAGTACCCTGTCTGCCGAACTCACCACCATGCCACTAGTTTCTCATGATTTGGTGGGAAATTAGGTTAGTGCACACAAAATTACCTCAGTGGCTGCAACTCCAACCTCGAAAGAAAAGATTCTGCCATCTCATTGGCACTCCAAAGAGGTTTGCGGCTGTGGGCCCATCTCCCTTTTGCTAGTCTGTTGTACATCACTTTGGCCACTAAAAGCGCCAAGAGTAAGGTGACTGATTTGAACCGTATTTGGTATGTTGAACTTTCATAGTTAACTGTTGGTGTTTGAGTGTAAACTAACAACTGAAGTAAGTTTGGTATAATGTCAGCGGTTTTGGTCAATACTGTAAATGATCAGCGGAATGTAATGATATTGCACAGTCAAAAATGCTTGAAGTCCATATTACTGAAATAAATATTATGGAAGAAGCCTTAGCAAAGATTGTCAAAGGCCAAGGCTTGGAACCCATTAAAATGCTGTGTACAGAATATAATGTCCTGGGAGTTCAAACAGAATGTCTGATCGGGTGCGTTCCTTATGACAGTGTTGACACGCAGTCAATAATGGCCATATTTATGACTGTAATATCACTGGAAACTTTTTAATTGTATTCTTGGAGGAACATAAACCATCAAGTGTCCTGGATTGACAGGATTACAAAGATTTAACTGATCATTAATGCTGTGTTATGAGTTCAGCATGTATCTCAGTGTTAGTTAATTGCCATTACATCAGCAATGCTCACACATTCTGCCACATTTTCTCACTTGAACTTCATGTTTTGGTAGATTGTAGATAAGTATACAGGCAAGTACATCTTTCAGGCCCCATTCTTTCTTGTGTTTGTATGTGGTGGGAGTGGACTATATTGCCGTGGTAGGGGATTAAGACATCACACCAGAGTCTAACAGCCGTTTTGTCGCTTTTGCATTAATTGTTAAAGTTGGACAGTTTTGCTGGAGCTTACAGGTATGGAGACGGAGTAATCACTCATGATGTCTTCATGAATTTACAGAAGTCGTTGATAGTCTCACCCGCCTCAACCTGCTTCTGCACAACCTGCGCCGATACAGTGCCAAATAATTTCTTAGTGGTCTTATAAGATTCTATATACAAATCTCTTCAGTGTCTCACATATTTTCTTCTCATGAGACTATTCTTTTCTTTACTCATCACTATGAGATTTTATACCACCATTACTAATACATCCAGATGAGCAGCATATTCGTTACCTAACCGGAAGTTGCAAGAACTGCCTCAAAGCTAATACCCTGCCCAACATATGCCTCGGTTTAGCCCATGTAACATTCCTAGAGTATGGGGCTCATCACTTGTGACTGCTGCTAAGCAAAGCGGCCACAAATTGTATGTTTATTGCAATAGAAAACACTATAATGTATTGCACCAAAGCCCGGAAGGCCCAATATGACTATGAGTAAAAACATCCTAATTCCTGTCACTAAGTCAGTGAGATCACTTTGTTGCTGGTACAGTTTTTCTCAAGGTATCTACAAACGACAAATTTGTGAATCAAGTTGCACAAGTATGCATTCACTCAGAAAGCATTCAGTGGGCCTCAATATTCTGTAGACTAATATATGACATTAATACTTACTGATTTGCAGAACAATATTTTGGCACTAAAGTGGCTCTAAAGAATATGGCCCGAGCGCAGGTTGTTGATGATTGTTCCAGTACAATATATTATGAGTCTAGAGATATCCAGCCTGTCTCCCGTGCTATTTGTAGCAAATGGGTTCAACCCATTTAGCCTTCCAGCATTTTTGCTTTTCACTAACCAGAGTTTGGCCTCTTGCTGGGAGTGAGTCTCATTACCTGCGGCTCACTCACTTCAAATTCATGGTAATTGGACTGCACTTGCTAACTGCCAGTGTCCACCTTTTAAGGTAAGGCTGCTGCTGCCTGGCTAGGGTAAGAGGCTCTAGCTGGTTACACATAAGTATGTGAGCACACACATGTGCGAATGTGTGCAGAGCTGCATGTATGAGACTACCGTCTTGTGAAGCCTGCTGTCTGCACACAGGTACCTTGTCACATAAGGGACTCTTCAGGGATTGGTGCAGACCTGGGGTAGGCTTTATAATATGAGTGGGCATTCATAATATAGGTCTGTAGTGCTTACTGAACGTCTGTGGCGCTTACACTGTGTACATATTATAGGCACAATCTCCCCTAAAATACAGTTTCTTTCCACTTAGGACTACAGGGTCTGCTGAGAGTACCAATATGTGGATAATCATGGAATCCAGTATGAATTTATAGCCTCTAACATCTGTCATACTCTTATTAAGGCACTTTAAGATTAGTCATAGTTACCTGTCTTAGATCAGAATACCTTTCCATGCCTTTGTCCTTTCTACTGCACTGCGTTAATTGACCTACTCCCCAACAGAGGCTCAAATGCCTCCCCACACAATAGAGCAATTAACAGTGCTTCACCTAGTTCCTGGGAAAGAAGGGGTGGGAGAAATCTGCATCTGATGAAAAACTTGTCACACTGCACCTGGGCTGGGACACCCAGGCTCACCAAGAGGGCCCAGATGTCTGTGAACCAGCACAGAAGGGGCTAGTCTTTGAAGTTTTAGCGGTGAGGGATCAGGCAGCTGTAGTTGTCAAGAAGCGAGCCGAGCAGTTTCAGGGAGCTGTTTCCACAGACAACTGGAAGTTGCCATATTGGTTTGTCCCAGAATGCTTGTTGCAGGAGGGGTTGGGACAGGGGTGGAGGGATGATGTGTGGCATACTAAGATTGGCCAGGGGTGCCTGGCTTTTAGAACCTTCCCCCACTTGAAAGCTCTTGCACAAGGGTGAGGGCAGTTGATAAGATCCTGGACCTGGTTGCTATGACTGTGAAATGATGTTCAGCTGGAAGGAGAAGCTATCTGATGCCTTCAAGAAATGGATTACTGGGACTTTGACTCCAGCTGATCCCCAGGAAAAGCATTGATCTCTTCCAGGGTGGCTATGGCCTGATTATGCCTCAGATGAACAGTTGGGGGAATGGACCTGCTGGGGGACCCTAGGCGGTTCTCCTGGGCCGTCTTGGACTGGCCCTTGACTTCCCCTGACCCATGAGGTGCCCTTCAAGAAGCTAGTAGGCTCTGGGGCCTGGGAAGTGCAACAGGAAGGGTCGTTTTGCCCAACTGTTTGTGGAGGTGCTTCGCGAACATGCCCCCACCAGAGGGAGAAGAGCAGCGTATGAGTCAGCCAGAGGATAGAGCTGGTGCAGGGAGTTAGAAAATCCAACTCCCCACTGAGTGACTCCCTTTAAAAGCCAGAGAAGGCCTGACAGAAAATGCTCACTGGTTGCTAGGGCTGACCACTAGAGACAAAAACATGCCCAGAATTTGCTAAGATTGGCCAAACTGGGCCTTAGAAGTGGGCCTGCCAGAGTCTGCATGCCCGATGGAGAAAGAAAAGAGGAACGTTCGAGGACGCTAGCGTTCTGCTTGGTTTTCTCAAATTACCGCACCTGTGAGGTGGGTCAGGCTTTGAGGGATCAGTGCAGTATTGAGCATTCGTTTCTTGTGCTAAATTTATATGACCTTTGGCCCCATCTCCTTGAGGACCAGAGCAGTAATGAGGCATTCCATCACTCCATCACCCCAAAGCCGAGGAAACGATTCCAGGCCGGCGGGCGCGTGGCCGCGCCATTGCGTATGTAAGGGGGGGTGAGGGGGCTAGGTCACACAGAGCCTCGTGATTGGCCTGCCCCACTCCTCCCAGGCAGGCTGTGTGCTATAGCTCCCACTGTGGGCAGGACGCTTAAATAGAAAGTTTTTCTTTCGCGTGGCAGGATCAAGGAATGTGGTTGCAGTGCCTGCACGGTCTGCAGAGGATCAAGTGCTGCCGCGGAGAGCTGGCAGGACCATGGAGAGTCTTAGGGCTTCTCCTGCAGCCCCCAATGAACCCCTGGGCCTGTGGGTGCCCAGGAGTATGACCCAGGCTGCCTAAAGCGTAAAGAAAAAGAAAAAAGAAAAATGTGCATGGCAAGAAGCTGCTTGAAAGAATGAAAGAGCAGGCAAAGCCCCCTTTTTCATATACACTGCTGTGCAAGGAAATGCACCAAAAATGCCCGCATGGGGCAAAAAATGTTAACTCACTTTATATTGTGGTGCCCCAAGGAGGGGTAGGGACACCCCTTAATGTTATGGACATTGTTAGAAATGGGGGTCTCTAGTTGGCAGAGGTAGGTGCCTTTGTCCAAGTAGGGACCGCTTTCCTTCCCTAGTCCAAGATAAGGAGTTCCCTCCTTAAATAACCCCTGCTCACCACCTTGGTAGCTTGGCACGAGCAGTCAGGCTTATCTTAGGGGCAGTGTGTAAAGCATTTTGCACATAACCAACAGTATAATACAGTGTAAGCAGTACAAAAGGATACCACACCAGTTTAGAGAAAAATATCCAATATTTTTATATACTTAGGAACAAGACCAAAGCGATAAAAATCCACAATACAGTACTTAGAAATCTTCAGTTATCAAAATAACCTGTGAAAAACAGTTCCTTGAAGTTACGATGGCTCCCTCTGGGGCTATCACGGCGTCGTGAATCAAACAAATCCAAACTGTTCTGGCCCACGCTGGCTGGCCTTGGTGTGGCCTCTGCATGTCGGGGAAGACCCGCAAAACAGTACCTTTAGAAATGCAGGGGCGTCGCGCGAACTCTCGGTGAGCTTCCAAAAGCCACGGGCGTCCGCCCAGGCGTCGGTTCCCGGAGGTTGGACTGCAGGCGTCGTCGGGCGCCTCGAAGTCACACGCGTTGCAGATCCCAGCTCCTCGAGGATGAAGTCCAGGAGCGCTGGTGTCGGCCCAGGCGTCGGGTGCTGCGGTGCCAGAGTGCAGCGGTGCAGCGTCTGCCCGATGCCCCTCAGGTCGCGGTGCGAGCAGCGGCTCCGTGGCGGAGCCAGATGGCATCATCGGTGAGACCAGGGTCGCGGTCTTGCGAAGTACGATGCGGTGCTCATCGCGGTGCTGGCAGGTCACCCGGTGCAAGCAGCGGCGTCACTGACTGCTGAAGCGCTGTCGTCGATCTGGCGACTGGAGTCGAAGAGCTGGCGGCATTGTTAGTAGGCCAAGGCTGCGGTGTGTGATTGAGGCGGTCGCGTCGTGTAACTTTACAAGCAGTGCCCTGTCGAACCACGTGCTAAGCAGCGGCATTCCCGATTTTTAGCGCGGGCCGGCGATCGCCCGGAGACCTCAGGCGGCATTGGCGGGAAGCCGAGGCCGTGCAGGTCACGGTGCCCCACAGGTCGCCCGGTGCAAGCAGCGGCGCTTTCGGTCTCGCGGCTGCATCAGCAGAGCGTCGATCCTTGAGACCCAGAGGTTGCGCGGTGCAGCCGTTGCAGCCGTGCCCTCTGCAGTGCCTTCAGGACACGAGTCGGCAGCGGCGTCATAGAACGGCGTCGAGGTTGCTTTTCTTCTGTTGCAGCACAAAACACACAGTCCCCAGTGCTAAGGGCATAAGAACTTGAAGTCTTTGCTGTTCCTGAGACTTCTTGAACAGGGGAGCAAGCTCTACACTCAAGCCCTTGGAGATACTCAAAGAAAGAGAGTTGTAGAAAGTTCAGTCCAGTCCCTTTCACTGCCCAAAGACCAAAGCAGCCACTGCAGGCCAGCACAGCAAAGCACTCAGCTAAGAATGGCAGTTCCTCTCCTCACAGCTACTCCAGCTCTTCCTCTTGGCAGTCTTCTTGATCCAAAGGGTCCTGAAGTTCTGGGGTCTGGGCCCACAATGTTAATACCACCAAATCCTTTGTTTCCTCTGAGAGGCAGAAGTGTCTGTACCCAACCAAAACCAGTTCTGTCCTCAATTGTGCAGCTTCCTGGCAGGGAGTGGAGACGGCATTGTTGCAAGGCAGACCAGGCCCATTCAGGTGCAAGGAAATCTCCTCCACTACTCTAAATGCAGCCCAGGTCTATTCAGCCCAGCCCTGACCCATCAGACTTCTGGGAGCCCTGCCCTCTCCAGCCCCTGTCATCCAAAAAGCCAGACATGCAGCCACAAACCTAGCAGAGAGCACACTGGATGGTTAGGCAAGAAAATACCTACTTTCTACAAGTGGTGATCCTCAGACACAGAGAATGTAAAAATCACCCTCACTAAAAGATGCATTTTAACCTTCTGAGTTCAGGCATACTAAACTTTTATTTTCTACCTTGTTCCTAGGGCCAGTTATATTTATAAGATGTTATAAGCCAGCTCCCCATTCTGTCCTATGGGAACAGGTAGCCTTACAATAGTGAAAAGCGAAATTGGCAGTAATTCACTAGCCAGGACAGCACACCACACACCAGGGCATGTCCTACCTTTCACACACACTGCACCCCTGCCCACAGGAGTACCTTGGAGCCTACCTTAGGGGTGACTGACATGTAAGAAAAGGGAAGGTTAGGGCCTGGCAGAGTGGGTACCCCACTTGCCAGAGTCGACATGGAAGTCCCAGACTGCACACAGGCTCTGCAATGGCAGGCCAAGAGTCACATGTTACAGGCTGTTTGTGTGGGTGGCACACTCCCAGTTCTGCAGCCCACTAACAGCATTTGATTTGCAGGCCCTGGCACCTCAGATTGCTGCCTTTTACTAGGGGCTGACACGTAAATCAAATATGTCAATCATCGAAACTACCAATCCATAACACAATTTACACAGAGAGCATATGCATTTTAGCACTGATCAGCAGTGGTAAAGTGCCCAGAGTCCTAAAACCAGCACAGAGCAAGGTCAGGAAAAAATAGGAGGAAGAAGCAAAGCGTTTGGGGAGAACCACTGCCAAAAAGGGCCATTTCCAACACACATGCTCAGTAGCAAGGGGTGCTGCATGATGTGCAGCTGCTCTCACTGCAATTTTGTTTATATACACCCCTAAATCTCCTGGTTCTTTAAAATTATGCACCCCAGGAGTGATTGCACCTTAAGCACTAAGCACTCAGATCCTGGAGCGTTGTGCTCTATAAGCTCATGAGCGTGGGGACCCCTTGTGATTGGTCTTTTGCCTGCAGTGGCAGTCTAATAGAAAGGAGTGATAGAAGTCTCTGACACATTTTTTTGAATGTATAATGCTTTCATTATGACTACATTGATACTGGCAATGCAGTTTTACCATTATTCTGCAGATGCTGTTGATTATTAATACTGACTGTGCCTATTAGTGATTTCAATGGGGGTACAATGTTGAATCATAACATGTGGGTCCCTTTACTAATGTGGTGACATCCTGACAAATCTAATAGACCTGCCTTATTTATAATGAGACTCCTTATATTGTGATGTTGCACCTGGGTGTAGGTGGAGGATGTTGCGATTATAGGAGTTCAAGGACCCGCAGGGAGTGGCAAGTAATATGAGGAGTGTAATCAAAGGGATTTTCTTATATTTGATGTACATATTTGTAATTTAATGCATAGGGCCTCTGTTTGTGGGTTTTGCCATAGGGGGCAAGCGCCGCGCAGAGCACTCTCCTGCTGTGCCTGCCCTATGGCAAGACTAAAGAGAGCAGGAATGCGCCATATCTCTGCCAGATAAGGCACATTCCTGTCCATTCCCACTGCTTTGGCGCAAAATGCGAGCTGCCGTGCCAGCGCCCAGGCACCTTTGCACCAAGCTGCAAGGGTGCCTGCATTGCATGGATGATTATTTTATGTGCCCAGGAAGGAAGCCTTTACCAGCACCAAAAACAATCACAGAAGGCTTTTCCTCTTTCGCTGTGCTGCACAATGCAGCACACATGCAAACAAAAGGAAAAACGAGGAGAAAATCAGATATTTCCTCGTTGTTGTGCCTGCCTTACTCCTCCCTGGGGAGGCGTAAGTTTGGCGCTGCCTCCAGAGTTACAATTTCTCATAAAGCTGGAGACAATGCCAAAAAGCCATGGATGTTGATTGAGCACCCCTTGCATGCCCCAATAGCATGAAAACTGAGTAAAAAAGAGAACTATATTTACAAGCCAGCCATTAAACCAAAAATAGTGGATTGAGTGCTGCTGCAGTAAATGTGGAGCGGGCTCCTGCGCCACTGGAGCATCACAAAAGAAGTGACGGCTACAAAGCGGCACAAGGGGTTCATACATCGGCCCCCATAGTTATTTCTGTAGTGCATGTGTGGCAAAAGCACTTTCCCTTTAAAGAAAAAACACTGACTGGAAAATGCCCGTTTATTCCCAGCTGCTATTGTTGCTGTACCACTAAAGAGCTGGGAGTTACTAGCCCACACTACCTTTCTTAGTGTCTTGGACTGCTACTGCTTTGCCATCCTGGGGAGAGTCCAAATATACTACAATGTTATATATGTTTTCCCAATAAAAAGACAAATGAAAGCGATATTGCTTGTAAGGGGACTCACATCAACTACGTCGCAACCAATCCAATTTCTTACACCATGCCTGACAAGTGTGGCACTTTCATAAGCAAGGTTTGGCAGAGGGAATGTGCAGCTACCTATTGTGACCTATTAACGTTGCCATTGCTTTTGGCGATGATTTACAGTATTGGCAAAAGATGCTGCACAGCGTCGGCAAAAGACAAAATAAAAATAAAAGAAGATGTGAAGATTCAACCGCTACTTGCGACCACGTTATTTTGTAGGTCGGCACATGCATCACAATGCATGCATGCGCTATACGAAACAATAGGGGCACCTGTTTTTTAAAAAATGTTATCACTCCAACATGGATATGCAAATGCAAAAATGAAATTGAATTAGCACAAAGTGCCTCCCCAACAAAAATAAGATGTTAAAAAGGACCAGAGGTGTGGGAAGCACCGGAGGAGTGTGTGGAGGTAACAGGGAGGAGAGTAAAGATAAATAAGAAAGCTGAGAGGAGGACACAAGCAGTACACGAGGCAGAGAGAGCAACACTGAGGGGGCAAGCAGGACAGGAAACACACAGAGGCCAGGACAAAGAGATGGTCTAAGTGAGAATGCCATGTGCTGGAGAGCAACACGGAGTGTGTTGGGGCCGTGGGAGAAGCATGGGAGAGTAAGAGAGAGAAAAACAACACAGTGAGGAAGCACGGGGCAAATACAGAGAGAGAGCTGGAAAAGCACATGCGCTCTGTTGGAGTGCTTAAAAGTGAGCAGTGGAAGGCTACAAGTCAGCAAATCAAAAACAGTGGAATAAGGCTATGCCCCAGTGGAGGCACAAATACAAAAACCATCGCTTAAGAGGCAATCAAATTGAAAGTGGCAATAAAGCTAACCAATGGCAAGCAATGGGAGGGCTTCAAAGCCCACACTTAAGTGCTGCAAATACATCCACTTATACTGTCTGGTAAGCTAAAACCTAAAAATGAGTTGTCCTAGCGTTTAATTTGAGAAAGGCAGAATACTGGAGTTGATGGAACTGGGATTAGTTCTCTTCTTATGGTTTTATACTGGAAAGGTTATCGTCATTTTGAAACATTCATCGATAATGAATAGGTCATACATTTTTAATAGAGTTTAAACACGTATGAGGATTTTAAAACAAAACATTGGTGGTTTAAGGAGGGAGATTCCCAGTCCCTCAACTGGCCCGGCCCACATCCCCCATCCCCATGCTCCTCTCCTCCTTGTTTTTGTGCCTTCTTGGCATTTAGGCTCCGTGCAGACTCCTCTCTGCCATTTCCTAAAGGAGCAGGACACTTTCTGTTTTCTGTAAATGAGATTAAAGGGGATTCATGGGTACACCGCTCGTTACTTTTAGTGTATATCTATTCACTATTATGGAACAGAGCAAATCTTGTTATAGCTACTGCCAGACACAATAATGGGACTAGTTTGCTCCTCTGCTCAGCTTTTCGAATTTTCATCATTAAAAATGTTTCATTCTTATAAATGTTTGTCACTGACATTGTTTGAATATCATCTTTAGAAGTTTGAAAAGAAGCGCGCTCCTATTCATCCCATTAGATGGCGTTGCGATAACTGAGTAACCTAACAACGGGAGAGCTGATGTGATGGAAGGGGGTTTGGGGGCAGCCGAGACCCAGTGAGGGTCTGCCCCCTCCACGGCACAGATTGGGAGGGGTGAGGGGCGAGCCTGAGTAGCGGCCATTTTACGGGGATTTTGGGCTACATTGAGGAATAGCCCGGTTGTAGCTAATTGGGTAAAGATAGCCGAGGGTTTGAGGGCTGGTTTCGCGCTCACCCAGCCACCATTTTAGGTTTGGTGACCTGGTGGC